>CAVLEF010000225.1:0-1495000 GCA_963661955.1 Leptosia nina
CGATCGCTCCAGAGCCACTGCTCCACGCTTTACAGCGCACCCCCTTTTATACAACTCACAAACAACCGACCAGGTGTTAGCCTGACGTCATCGAATAACACGAACATTACTTTTCAACATTTTGTAAACTACCCGCAGTTATACATCACAAAAACAATGATTTATACTACGTTTAATTATATATATATACAAAATAATTCAAATAATCTGTCAACTGCGTCAAAGCATCCGAAACGGCGGATCGTAGAAAAAATCATTAAAAGTGCTTTAGTGCCTACTGTTTACTCTTTTATCTGTGTATTTATAAAGTTTGTACAAAACTAAGAATAGACTAATCTAAACTAACTAATTTTTTGAGAAGTTATCTCTAACTAGTCTATTGAGACGTAATATATTCGTGTTTTTTTTAAATTATTACCTACTTAATTTTATTTTAAAAATAAGAATTTCATAATTTTTATGATAATGAAGATCAAACCTTTAAATGCTGAAGAGTTCGTTTGCTTGTTCCAAAGCACTAATCTTTGCAACTACTGGTTCGAAGTGAAATGTTCACCTTGTGTCAGTAAGAACAGATATCAAGTAAGGCTTGGTTTTAATCGCACTACGACTATTAGAAGCGTAGAAACTGTGGGAAACGTGGAAAAACGGGTAAAATTATTAATTCTTATGGGTTTCCGTTACGTACGCTGCGAAAGCCGTTCAAGAGACGTAAAAAAATATTTTAAACCATTCCTCTTTAAATGTCCTAAAAAATAGCGAGACGTCATGGGTGAGAGCTATAATTTAAAAAGATGAGAAGGTTTGCAAAAATAAATTTTGCTACAGCTAATAATTAATAAATTGAAATAACCAAATTGAACAGATCCGTTGTTGAAGTAAAGCATTCACTTAAAATGTTAAATATTACAGTTTCAAATACTTTTCAATCGTCTTTAAATCAAAGAGTGAATAATAAGTCGCTCTCAATCCATTAAAAGTGGAAAGTCACATTAGACAACCAAATGGTTTATATGAAAGATTCTCTTGAACTTCGCGAATTGAACTGGGAAAAGTTTTCATACGTGCTCTATAACGCACTCGAATATGTCAAATTATGCCGATAGCTTGAAAGTTTCTAAGGCAAAGTTTAGAATACCTTTTCCGTAGCTATATATCTTGAGATTGGTTTTATGTCTGCCTTTTAGGTTTGACATCAAATGACGCACGTTAAAGTTAAATATTTTCTTTATGTCAGACTAGCTGCGTCAGCGACTTCATCCGAGTAGAATAGTTAATTTGGGCATTAGAATTTCTTTACAAATTTTAGCTGCCCGACATCGGTCGCGTCCCGCCGCTCGCGAACTGTGTTTCGGGTCTCGTCGTTCTTGCAAGTTAATATTAAAAGACAGACGTAGTGGATATTATCATTATATTTCTTGGGTATCTTGATCCGTTTTCGCAGCGTACGCATCTGAAACCCACAGAGATGAAAAAACTCCCCCGTTTTATCTTCGCTCTTATAAGTCACAGCGCTGTGTTTTATAGTTTTTCTATATTTTTTCCATTCGAACCCATAGTTCCTGAAATTAGCGCGTTCAAACAAATAAACAAACTTTTTTAAATAAAACACTTAAACGGTTTAAAACGCGATATATTACTTAAACTTATTTGAAAATGATTTTTAACTTCGGCCCGACGTTTCGGATGCTTTGCAGCAGCCGTGGTCACGGGGAGACCGGTTAAAAATCATTTTCAAATAAGTTTAACTAATATATCGCGTTTTAAACCGTTAAAGTGTTTTATTTAAATGTGTACTACTCGCGTAAACTATAGACAGTATTTAAATAAACAAACTTTTCAGCTTTATATTTTAGTATAGATGGAGACAGACAAGCATGAGATTCACATGATGGAAGGTGTAATCTCAACCATATAACATCTCAACAATATGCTCTGTCAACTAATTTTGACTTTGAATATTCAGAAATCAGGACAGACTGAAACCGTAACGTACTTCCTCACGGCTTTTTCATCTGTGGATGGTTCATGACCTGGAATTTCGATGTTTCTATTTGATATCCAGATGAAGTCCAACATGGAAACGTGTAGGACCCGTTAGTCAAACCCACGATCCGATTTAATTACCCAATTGCTATCATTGGACCAACGAACCAGTTAGTGTAAAGTATTTTTTATGTCAGCGATGGACAGACAAGCACGGAATTGATTCGTTTAACAAGATGAGCTGACGTCCTATTTCGGCTTTGGACATTTGCTATTTCCTGATAGTATATACTTATAACATCTAAATAATTCGCCAGACTAAAAAATTCAGTTTGAATCTAATGAACATAATAAAAATAATAAGACTCTTTATTGCACAAATATAGACACTTAAAATGACATATACAAAACAAAAAATGTTCGTGCAAAGGCGGCCTTATCGCCTGTGGCGATTTCTTCCAGACGACCTTTGCATATAGAAATAAAAAAAGAAAATGACGGTTAAGAAGCAAATGCCAACGTGGAAAATAAAATTATGTAATAAAATAAATATAATATAATTTAAACTAGAATTTAACACTCAAATACTTAAACACACTATATTGATTAAATAACACACTCAACACCTTTGGAAGCATTAGAACCTAGAGCTATAGAACATCTAGTTATCTTTATTCGTGAATATATTTTTAGATTTCAGCCTTCGAATTTACAGGTAGCACATGCTTATAAGCGTGAAAAACGCGAGGACACGGAAGCAACCGAGTTCATAGAGACAGACGATAAGGTTTTTTATTTATTTTGTGTCCCTCTTTCCAAACTCGAGTCAGAAAGAGGAACATTTTTCGTGATTACATTAAAAGTACAAACTATTTAGATTGCTTTATTTTACAACGAAAACAAATGAACTAGTAATGAATTACCTACCTTACCTTTTTTAGCGTCTGGGTACCTGTCCGCTTCACTGATACATTTTGTTTACAGGAGGTAAACTGGAGGTACCCTGCTCCAAGATTTTAAATTTTATAACATACATATTTTTTTAACAAAACGCTATTTATAACCTTTTTCATTTAATATCGCGTTTTAAAAATAATTGAAGAATATAGAAAGTATAATATTTTATTAAAATTTATTTAAATAAAAATCAATGCCATTCTAAAGACCGTTACCACTAGAGTATAGTTGTACGAATCCTTTGCCTCGTCTGGTCAACAACAAAACTTCAACAATCGGCCGGAATTGTATCGCAAGTTTCTCTAACAAAGAGTTGAAACTACGAATTCTTTTATTGACTTTAGTGATGTAGATAAAGGTAACTGTTGTTTATCTATCACGGTTATATTAAAAAATCACTGGTATTTATTAAATACTGTATGTAGTGTACGCAAGTACACATTTAAATAAAATACTTGTAACGGTTTAAAACGCGATATATATTATTTTAACTACGTCGTAGTCTTTCCGTGACCACGGCTGCTGCTAAGCACCCGAAACGTGGGGCCGTAGAAAAAATAATTTTTAAATAAGTTTACCGAATATATATCGCGTTTTAAACCGTTAAAGTGTTTAGTTAAATAGTATGTCCGTAATCCTTTTACCTGTATATCTGTACCATAATAATGTTAGTTTAACGAGAAAGAAATTGGGAAATATTTTAGGTTACAGAATAAAAATGATTTTTGGCAATCAGCACTAAAATCGACGAACTATCTGTCTCTCATCTAACGTCGAAAAGGGAACAAACAAAGTTGGGGCCGTGAAGGCTTTGACAATTCAAATGTGTCAAAGCCTTGCTCCATACAGCCTTCAAATTATGACAGGTTTTCCGTAGCATTTAGGGTTCCGTAGAAGAAAAAGCTAATTAACTAAAAAGAAAATGCTTAGTTACTTTCACGCAAGAAAGGCATGCATGAAGGTGAAATATTTAAACCTTATAACAAGCGAGATGCGCGGTCGACTTATTTTGGCTTCTACGTGGAATTATTCCCGACTTGCTCATTATGGGCAGTGGTTCAAGATCCGGATGGAATTTCGATATCTCTACCACCCACTTTATGTGCAGACTATTCAGACGAAGTCTTTCATATTTGGGAAAACTAAAGATTTATTCTAGACACATGTTTGACCTAACTCGGGAAATATAGTACTTAATTTATTCACAATTGATTTTTACTGTAAACGGACGTTTTGATTCTTTGCGGCAGTTGAGTCACGGAGAGAACTGAAAATTGAGGGTATCTCTATAGTCAAATAAACACTGCTCTATAGTGCCATCTGTTAAAATGGAAGGTCAAGACGTAGTTAAAATAAACTGTAAATAAGGTAAGTAATATATTACCAGTTTTAAATCGTTGACAATATATAGATATATAATATGTATAATAAATATTGTTTTATGATAATTTGTTAAACTTTAGTACTCTAATATGCTATTTCAAAATTTTTTGACACATTTACATAAAGTTTTAGAACAAGCAACCACTTCAACAAACAACTGGATAGTAAAGTTTCGTTTGTAGTTTAAGCGAGCGGTACACATCAAATAAAATTACACTGATGTTGGTAATAACAAGATATGTCTTGGTCAGTTTTTTCATCATAATTTCTTTTTACTTGCATGTGGCGCCACTGTCAACGCAGTAAGAATTTACTGAAAATCCTTTTTTTTATGATAGCGGACACTTAATTGTAAGAGTTATACCCCAGCATATAGCATAATATGCGATGTTGACCCATTTTTGCTTTTGATATTCGGGAATCCATAAATTGCAACCGAAACGCGACTGCTTCACGGCTTTTTCACCTGTGGACTACCACCCATTTTATATCCAGATTTCCAAACCAAGTCCAGCCATGTTGCAGAAAAATTATAAATTTAAAAAATTAGAAATATGGACCTGGTGGGGATCGAACCCACGACCCATTGAAGCCATACGTTGCTACCATTAGACCAACGACCCCGTCAAAAACTCAGAGTCAACTAAGGGCTTGATATAAACTGAGTAAGATCCTATTCTGTCACACATACCAGTTGAAATGTTCAATAAAACGATGTATTTTACGATAACTTAATTGTAACGAATATTTTATTCTGTTACAATTAAGTTATTCTGTTAAGAATTATGTTTTATTTTTAAGTCTTACGTTTTTGTGTGGCTTATGGTAGTGAATACATTTATTACTTTCTCTCTCTTATTTCTCAAAAGATAAGGAACGTGTTATTTCAGTATCGCCACGTACGCCCACTTTATTAGCCAAATGTTATCGTTCAACTTGGTAAAATTATTATTAGAACAAAGGCTATCAAAAATAAACGTACAAAATTATTATAATACTCACTAGCTGTGCCCGTGGCTTCGTCCGCGTGATTAGGTTAGTTTTGCATCAAAATTTATTTTTGCAAGAATTCGAACCAGTAGTTTTCGTCTTTTCCTTTGACTCTTTTTTGTTCTGAAAATAACCACGTAGCACAAGCAAGTATCCAAGCACCAGCCTGTAGTTTGTAAGAAGGTTGTTACCTGGTTATCATTTAGCTTACGCCCGTTAAAGAACCAATAAAGAAAAACACAATATGACAAGCGTTCACTTAAATAGTAATGACTGAAGTATTAACTGTAGTTTACACTTTTCAATAAAACACGTTGAACGGTTTAAAACGTGAAATGTATTAGTTGACTGTCCCCCGCGATCGCGGTTGCCACATCAATTCGAAACGTTGGGCGTACTAATAAATTGTAACTTAAATACGGTCTATAGTTTATGCGAGTAGTACACATTTAAATAAAACACTTTAACGGTTCCAAAATGAGTTTTAACTTCGGCCCGACGTTTCGGCTGCTGCAAAGCATCCGAAACGCCGGGCCGAAGTTAAAAATCATTTTCAAATAAGTTTCACTAATATATCGCGTTTTAAACCGTTAAAGTGTTTTATTTAAATTGTAAATAATTTAAATATATTTCGCGTTGTGAACCGTTAAAAGTGTTTTATGTATTTTTATTTGAAGATGTAAATACAACATACACGAGTACTTCTATAACAACGTATGTATTGAAAATGGAAATTTGAGCAAATATGACCGAACCTTTAATTATTCCTAATCGTTTTCAGTTATAAATGTTTCGTTCGCACAAGCAAATTGTTTCGAAATAAAAATTCTAATCCCAAGGGCTCTTCAATTAAAACGGACGATAAAATGAAATTCAAAATTTTTGCCACTTGTGAAAACGATGTAATCAAATGTTAGTATTCTCTTCGATCGATAGAGAAATTAGACAAAAATGACAACTAATGTCGTAATAGATGACATACATGTTGTGAAATCCCGTTTCCCCCTCGTGGGGCATGGGGCGAACACATTTCAAATTCAAAACTTTTTATTGCGATTCACATATTTACAGGTTTTCAGCCCGGCCCGGATATAAAAAGAGAAGAGAGAAGTGTAGTAAATGAGATTATATAATTATGTCAATAGTTATAACATACATGTATTAATAATAATAATTACCATTTATCGCTACACATCTGCTTTCCAAGAAGGTCCAGTGTAACATGCCGCTTGAAAGTTACATACGTCATCCCCTAAGAATCAGTTATAGGAGGACGATTTCTATGTCCGTTTTACTGATCCGATCTTTAACAGGCTAGTAGGGGATCGGACTTTTGTGCCGTGCTCGACCGAAACATTTTTGTTTCCCTAGGATTCGAACCCAGAACCTCTCGCGCATAACGTAATGCTAGGCAATACGTTTAACCAATTGGTTATAAAGGCAATTTCAAATAAAACACTTATCGGTTTAAAACTACAGTTAAAAATAATTTTCAAATAAGTTTAACTAATATATCGCGTTTTGACCCGTTAAAGTGTTTTATTTAAATACATTTATTATAGTAAAACGAAGTATATAAGTTAATTTTTTCAAAACGGTAAAATAAATTAAAAATAAGTTTAAATAAAACGCTGACGGTTTTAATGCGATATATAAGTTATTGAAAAATCGAAAATAAATTGAAAAAAATGTCGACTCGGCTACCAATTGAGCTACTGAGTCCTACTGCCTGGCCGAGTCGAATTTTTTTTTAATTTATGATCGATTTTTAATTTATATACTGCCTTCATGTGCAATAACGTGTGAAAAATATTAAAGTTTTCAAGCGATATAAAACTATTTTAACTACTGTCCGTGCCTGTCAAACTCTTCAGTTTTATATATTAGTATAGATTTACGAAACGGCAATGTGTTCATTAATAGTGTTCGATTAGCTTAATGGAATTATTAATATAAGCTAATTAGTAATTATTGATAATACCGTAACAAATGATAAATAGTTTTAAAATGGCTAATGGTCTATTAGCTTTAATGATAATTAATTTATACGCGGTTGTACTGTAGATATTAACATGGAGCTGGATGAACAATACATTGTACAAATGGGGTTATTCGTTTTATATTGATTACATGTGACCAAATAAAAGCAAGGCGCAGTTACTGATTTATTACTTCTTGGCTACCTTCCATAGAGTAGTATATACTATACTAAAAGCGGGTAGGCTTGACTACCTACTAACATATTAATACAACAATATGGTTTACTTGATTCACAAAAATTAAGTAAAAAAGGCTATTTCCTTTATTACTGATTACTTAACTTAAACTTTAAAAAGTATTTTTAACTACGGCCCGACGTTTCGGATGCTTTGCTGCAGCCGTGGTTACGGGGAGACAAGTTTAAATAAAACACTTTAACGGTTTCAAACGCGGTCTCCCCGTGACCGCGGCTGCTGAAAAGCATCCGAAACGTCGGGCCGAAGTTAAAATCATTTTCAAATAAGGTTAACTAATATATCGCGTTTTAAACCGTTAAAGTATTTTATTAAAATGTGTACTACTCGCGTAAACTATAGACAGTATTTAACTAAAATATATCGTGTATTCTTTATTGGCGTAAACTACAGAGAGTATTTAATAGGAACACATTTAAATGAAACACTTTTAAATTGTATTTATTAAACTGATTTACAATTTATTTTAACTACGGTCCGATTTTTCACATACTTTTAAACCATTAAAACTGTATATTACTTAAATAAGTTAGACTAACGATTCGTTATAAGCTTAACGTAGAGTATATAATATATTATGACTTGGTATTTCTGGTTGTGTTTTGTTGCAAACAGGTTATCCTTCGACAAAGGCTTCTTGATGTTACCATGTTTGACTGTCCCTGGCCCCCCGATATCCTTGTTCCACCTCTAGGATACCATTCACGTATAGTTTTTGTCGAATTCTATCTTTAATTTTTTTTAAATATGGCAGGCTTAGCGCCATTTTAAAATTTTGCATGTTCTTCTTACATCTTTACAATACTAATCAATCAACAAAAATAGCCACCTGTTTCTTCCAATTCTTCACATCCCATCCAGATTTCCAGACGTGTTTCAGAAAAAATATGAATTGTTTTGAAACATATTAGACCCGGTAGGGATCGAACACGCGACCTGTCGATTATTAGTCATACACGCTACCATTAGACCGGTGAGCTTGTGTTCCTCTCTTTCTACAATTCTTATTAGCTATCTCGTTCTACCTTCAGTCTTCAGACTTTCTACAATAAATGGAGAAATCTATAAGCTATAAATTGAAGTTTGACCTGTGCTACAGAGCGCGCTTATCACAATGACCTTAATAGTTTTGGCAGAATCCCGCTGGAGTTAGTTTAAATTGCCTACATCCCACAGTTTAACAGACATGTTTAGGAATGTTAAGATTTGGCAACACTGCGGAGATAATGTGCCAACTGTCTGCATTATTTATTATTATTCTGTGCATTTTTCATATTATCATAAATGTCTACGTGATTGATTGGTTTTATTATTAAGCTTCAACCACAGAGCTTAAAAGAACAGTTTGAAATACACAAAAATAGTATAATCATTGATAATACGAATTTTGACGTAAATTAATCTATATGGCTGATATAAACACATCGTAGGTTCCAATCCCATCGAATTCAACATCTTTCGAATAAATTTGTTTTATCTAAAACACGTTAGACTTCGTCTGTAAATCTGGAAATAAATGGAAGGTAGAAATATTGAAAATTCCGTTTTAGTCACGAAACACCACAGATCCACCACCAATAAGCCATGAAGCGTAGTCGAAATTCGGCTTCCGAATATAGGTCAACAGCATATCTTGTTAAGATATTAAACATCACCTTCCACCAAGTGGACTCTATGCTTGTCTATAATTATAAATATATCTTCTTAGTATTTTAATCTAGGTCTTACCTTAGGATTAGGAAACTTAATTTTTCTAAAATATCTTCAGCTAATGTCTTTCTCTTGGAAGGTTGGTTAAGGGCAGTTTTGATTGATGTTGCAACGCCGATAATCGCATTGAGCTCGTGATAGATTACTTTCCTGTTGGCTAATGATAATGTTTTAACTTGGGTTTATTCACAGCCTCTAGATTTTTATATTGGTTCCTTTATAACCTAACTAATAATTTTATAATTAACAATGAATTGATAAACAAGACTAAAACAGCAAAATATATAATAAACGGCTAATAGTCAACGTGTCGTGGAAACTACCCACACCATCCAATATGTTTCTAATCAATTTATTATTTTTCTGTTGCACGTCGTCTGGAAGTTTGGATGGATGGTAATGGGTGGTAGGAATATCGAAATTCCGTCCGCGTCACGAAGCACTGTCCACAGTAGATACAGTCGTGAGGGTTAATCGCGTTTCGATTTGAGTATATGGACTTCCGAATATTCAATTCGAAGCCAAATTGGTCGACAGCGTTGTTTAGACGTTATAATATGACTGGGGTCACCTACCATCAAGTGAAAAACATCCTTGTTTGTCGTCCTCTATCTAAAAGAAAGATAATTCTTAAGCGAATTGTTGTTAAAAAATATATATTGTTATACTAAAAACTGATTTAAATTAAATTGAAGTTGTATTTCTAAATTTATCTACTTATAACAACGATGACGTGGAAAACCCAAAGCCATTCCAATCCAAATCCTCTGAAAAGGAGTCCAAATAGCTACGTTGGGACTAATGTTTCCAATCCTAATATTTTGGAGGCCCCAACAGAGACCACCATTTGATTCTGTAAATCTAACTTAAGTTTTGACTAAATTAAAGTTAAAAGTAACTAACTTTTGTAGCGTTCGCCCTTTTATGCGTACTACACAAAAAAGTATTTAAAATACAGTCTTTTTGTTCTGCCTAAGATCTCCCTGGGCAGAGTTCTTCTCCCTTAAATCTTAGACCCACTACGCTACTCCAGCGCGGTTTGGTAGGCTTGAACGACCCCCTACTAATGATTACACCGACATTGATAGCTTATCGTTATCCTCACGTATTATATATTTTAGCGTGTAAATTTAATTTTAAAGCTTTCGCGTTTAATTACTATTAAATAAGTGAACTTATTTATCAACACCGCATAAATTTTACGTAACCTAGTTCGTAATTAAAGTATTATTTTTAACCCTTTTGCGGCCGGGCGCGTGTTAATATTATAATACAACGGGGACAAGTTGACATTTTAATTAATAAAACTAATTTACGTTTTCGTGTGTTGTAAGTTTGGAATAAACCAAAGTAAGGCTACATAATTATATTAGTGTATGATTACATAATATATTACGAAATAAAGATAATAATAATAGAAGTCTTATTGGCGAATGAAAATGAATTTTTCGCCATTTTGTTATGTTCGAAATTTTTGACCGTTTCAATGTCACAAATATTTGATAACATAAGCACAAACGTTATATTGGCACATATCGTAAATGTTCAAAGCCAAAATAGGGCGACAGCATATATTTATTAAAGCAGCGGGAATGTGGAGAAAACGGGGAAAAATCATCTCCGTGGGTTTCCGATGCATGCGCTCCGAAAACGGATGAATCAAAGAATGATTCCTTTATAAATGACCTAAAAAAAGGTCCGCGACACTATATGCCTATCTTCTAAAATTTCTTCAAGAACAATGGGACGCGTTCGGCATCGCGGGTAAAAAAATTATAAAGATGAATGAGGTTTGCCAAATTTAAATGGCCAAAAATACTGTTCTACGCGAACGAAGTCGCTGACACAGCTAGTGGTACGTAAAAAAACGTAGTACGCACAAAACTGTATCGTATATTACTAAATGTTAAGTACATACAGTGTAAATTAAAAACGAATATACGAAAGATTACTCGTGTTTATAGAATACTAAATGCTAGAACGAACGAAGAATTGAAATCCTTTAATCTGCAGCGTATTTCCAACGTTTTATCGAATTAGCTTTAAGTACAGATTTCCGAGGAACTAAACTTGCTAGATGGTGCACGTATTAAAATGTACTGGTCCATTAGCTTTATAGGATTAAACTTCGTTGTTTTGTGCTAAGGATTAAAATATATTTTGTAGTAATTGTGAATAACGAATGTTAAATATTAGATACTACTTTGTTTTAATCGTATGTACAAGTAACTCATTCTGCTGGGGAAGGTTGGTACTTCTTATTGTTTCTTCAACAAACATAGGTATTACTGAAACTTACTTCTTAATTCTTAAATAACTTATATAGTATATTTAATAATTGTCTATAGTATTCTCTGTAGTATGCATTGAAATAAAACACTTTTAACAGTTTAAAACGCGAATGATATTCCGAGCTTTAGGATGCTTCGCAGCTATCGGAGGTCAAAACAACACGTTTTAACCATTTAGAAGTGCTCTATTTAAATCTTTTATTTATTTGTTTATTTGACGGTGGATAATGTAACTATATTACGTGTTTGTTGTTTTTTTTTTTCGACAATAATGAATATTTGTATTTGTATTACTACTACGAGATAGTTCGACACCTGGGTCGGGCGATATGTTAATTGTACTTTTGGATCCACATTTTAAGTAGTAGCTGTCCCCTTTCCAATCTTTAAAGCACGTTATGTCGTCGATACCGTTTACCATCACTATGTTAAAGACATGTATTATAGAGATAGTAAAGCCTAACAACGTGCAATGGGCGCTCCATTGCACGTGATAGGGGGGGAAGGTCTGAAAATGTACCTATACAGAGAATTTTAAGAGTATGTGCCTCATCCAGTTTTCTAGTTCCGTGATATAATATTTATCAAGCTTGCTGTCGATACCGGGATGAGAAGTGGCCACTCGCTTCAAAACTAATTTTACCCCGATTCGCAGGCTACTGTGAATTACAAGGAAAAATTAATACGGGGTAGCTAGTAATTACAAAATCGATTTCTGTAAGGTTTATTACATTAACAATACCCTTATTTTTTAGTATAACAAGACTAAATTAAACTATAAACAACTGGGTTAGTTTAATTACAATAAAAAACTTAAAAAAAATATTTTAATTATGTGAATATTAGAAACAATATCTTTTAAAATTAAATTCCGTTGTCCTTTCCTGCTCCAAATAGTGAACTGAGGTTCCAGGATTTTAACCGACTTCAAAAAAAGGAGCCTGTGAGGAGGTGGAGGAGGTATTCGAGTCGTATATATGTCATTTAGAATCGTAAAATTTATATTTTTAGCTAGAAACGACAATAATCTCTTTGCAATAGTTTATTTTAACTTTTTTATTAAATAAAAAACAAATACGAAGTAAATAAATAGTTTTGAATATTATATTACGTAAAATATAGCAAATAATCGCTTTAAAAAAACACGTTTGAAACGGTTAGAGTTTGAATGGACCACTCGCGTAAAGTCAATTCCAACATTGCACTTAAAAGTAACGAAATAACAAAGGTTTACAAATATTAAACGCATTACAAGTGTTGGAAAGTTTTGGTTCTTAAGTCGTGACGCCAAATCCAGTTTTTCAATGCAAGATTAATTCGACAGGTCAACAATTAGTCAATGCCGACCACAAACTATTGGAGACGACCAAGTTTTAGCCTGTTCTAGACACTTAAATGTAGTGTTTCAATAGGAACGGAAATTAATTAATTAAGCTGCAGAAATAGAATAGAATATTTATTCGAAAACAACACAAGACGTTTAACAAGTATAAGAAGAATTACTAATAAAACAGTTGCTTCCGAAAGGAAGTCCAGTCAGCTACGTTGGGACTAGTGTCCTAATTCGGCAGAGTTAACACAAGCGAGATAAGTTGACACAATATATGCAAACATTTCCAACAACCAAATTACATTAATTTATTGCTACAAATACATAATAGAAAATTTATTAACAAAAAAGATTACTTACAATTCTTATTAGTTTAACACATGGGGATTATATTTACACTTCTATAATAATTAGGGGAGGTAAATTCAGCTCCTATTGGACCAAACATAATATTATTTACTAGCTGCGTCTATAAATATAAGATGTTACCCACGACGTCGGCCGCGTCTCGTCGTTCTTGCAAGTAAATCTTAAAAGAGCATTTAAAAAAAAACCATACTACTACATATATTTCGGGTGTCTTGAGCCGTTTTCGCAGCCTTAAGTGATAAATACTATCTAATCTAACCAATATAAAAATATTTTTTCAGATCGAGCCCGTAGTTCCTGAGATTAGCGCGTTTAAATAAACAAACAAACTCTTCAGCTTTATATATTAGTATAGATTACACGTTTGACAGATAAATCAAAATTCGTAAGACATAGAAAGATCACATTTTTGACAAGTGGTATGTTGAAACAGTTTGGTCAGTAATTTAAAAATCGAAAATAAATTTAAAAAATTTTCGACTCGGGCAGGACTTGAATTGGCATCGTCAGCTTTCCGTGCTGTTGCTCTACCAATTGAGCTACCGAGTCCTACACCTCATCGTCGAATTTTTTCAACTTACTGATACATGCACCTCTCGCGCAGTGTAATTTCAACCTTAACACTTGCGTACTATATAGTGCCTTCATGTGCAATAACATGTGAAAAATATTAATGTTTTCAGTTTGGTCAGTAATCAATGGGTGGTTCGTTTTCCACCGGGTTTAACATCTTTTTAAAAATCATTTTTTTGCACACTGTAGCACTTACACTAGAAATTTGGAGACAGGAAATATCAAAATACCGTCCGGGTCACGAACCATTCTCCGTAGATGTGCGGTGAAGTTTAATCGCGTTTCGGTGTCAGTTTGTCGATTTTTGTATATTAAAAAAAAACAACAGGTCGGCAGTGCACCTTGTTCAAATGTATTCCAGGTATTCCTTTCATTAGGTGTACCCCACGCTCGTCATCTTCTACCATAAAAAGCTAAATCTATATAAATCTATCGCTCAAAATTATTATGTCAATTTTGAATAAACACGTAACTAAAACTGGGAAAATATTCAAGTGCTCTGTAACGAGTGTTTATAGAAAGCACTTCAACTTAAGTTATACTAGCAAGTTAGTTTGCCCGGTCGAACTTTATAAAGCGCACTAAAGGTTAATACAGTTTGACTTGTTTGTAATTAATTTCAGCTCCTTTTTCAAGTGTCTATAGAGAAATTAGGTTATGCTATTCAGATTTCATGATTACCTAAAATAGCTTAAGATGTACACTAATAGCAGTGGTAATAGTGGATCTATAAAATTTTCTTGCTAATTTTGCTTAATTCAATAGACATTCTAATTTATCAAATTACAGCTTATAAATAAATCATTCAATAGCTACGTACATTTACGACTGAGGATTCGAAGATGGAGGTCGGACGCTTTCTTACTACCCATTTATTCAGATTTCCAAAGTCTAAAAAAAATTCATTGGAATCACGTTGGACCCGGTGGGGATCGAACCCGATCCGTTTATAATTAGAAATGCATTGATACCATTAGACATGACAAACGAGCTCGTTATAAGCTTAAAGAAAATTACTGCATCCGTTCAAATCCCTTGTTTTTGCATCAGTGGCAAGGTTTTAACTTCGGGACCGGCAAAACATGACAGACTCGTGGAAAGCAGTGTTATTAGATACTGGACTGTATATAATAGTAGACGACCAATAAAAAATATAAAAATGTTCTCGCTTAAACTTATATGAATAATTTTTAACTTCGGCCCGATGTTTCGGATGCTTTTCAGCAGCCGTGGTCACGGGGAGACAGGTCAAATAAGTTTAACTAATATATTGCGTTTTAAGCCGTTAAAGTGTTTTATTTAAATATTCTCACTTGCTTAATTTTCTACGTTTTACGAGGTCAGGGAAGGGAAAAGTGTTCGCAATTTGAAAATTTTCCTGGAAATGTCATACGAGAGTTTGGAAGAAGGTTTCACCTTCTTCACGTAACGGTTACTCTCTTCTTAAATAGAGGAGAGGGTCCAGTAGTGGGTTAGCTTAAATGGGCTTTACAGTGGCTAATCAACTATTTGATCCAGTCAAACAAAGGTTATACAGCAATGACTTAATCCAACACTCGCAGCCACCTGGATCGGGTAATTCAACGCGGAACAATATGATGGTTAATTTTAATTAATTCCCTCAATCCTTTGAATTTGATGTCTCGGAATTAATAAGATGCGGGGGAATTTAATTAAGAATTTATTTTGTCTCGCAATTTAGGGCTCGCATCTGTATGTGCGTGGGAATAATTAATCTTTGTTCTGGCAAGTGGTAGGTGAATAATGTTGACGTACGGCTTTCGTTTTAGGAGCACAGTTGCATGTGGGGAAGAGAGAGAAAATATATGCACAGTCTATACTACAAATTCTTTATTTCCCAAGAAATATTGTTTTCATTCGCGTTACACTAGGATTCCCTGTCTCCTGGGCGGCTAGATTCTTCCGGTGCATGAACAATTTTTGAAACAACTACTAACTACTGTTCGTTTGTTTAAACTTGCTAATCTCAAGAACTACTGGTTCGGATTGAAATTTTTTTTTTGTGCGAAATAGACCATTTATTAATGGAAGGCTAAATAACATCACGCTGCTACCAATAGGAGCCAAGAAACAATGGAAAATTACAACTCTACCTTTCATGGTTCTTGTGATACAGCCCTGGCGACAGCAAAGTGTAACTAAGAAAAAATGGGGTTTATATTTTAAACTTTGGTAAAGATCCCAATTACCTAGTTAGTTCGTTGTAGTACCTTAAATGTTTTTCTATATTAATAATATTTAAATAAGACTTTTATGTTTTTATACTTGTACCATTTAATTTATCTTTGATTTAATTTAAACCGTTAAAAGTGTTTTACTTAAATGTATACTACTTGCGTATGCTACAGACAATACTCAACTTGCTGTTTCATCGATATGGCTGGTATTAACGACTGTTGTCAGTTATATTGAGTATCGAAGGTTTAACTTGGCTTAAGACATACATCCAACTTTCAAACTTCAATACTAAAAATTTCCTTAGTTAACTCCAAACGGTTTGACGGTGTTGTTGATATAATGGTAGTGTACGGTATTAACCCCCCACCGGATCCAACATTTTTCTAAAACATGTTGGACTTCATTTGGAAATCTGGATATTGAATGGGTGGTAGGAATATCGAAATTCCGTCCAGGTCACAAACCACGGTCCACAGTTAGAAAACGCGTCACTTTAATCACGTTTCGGCTTCAGTCTGTGGAATTCCGAGTATCGAAAGCCAAAAAAGGTCGACAGCGCATCTTGTGTAGATGCTATAGGCTGGGGTTCGTCATCTACCATCAATTGAACCCCACGCTCGTCTGTCCTCCTCTAGCATTAAAAAAACCCTAAAACCTCGTGATCTTCACTACTGACCACTTAGTAAGTCGAAGACAATCATAATAATATATCCATAACATCTATTTAAATGGGCCTATCTGGCCTTGGCTGTCGGGTCAAAACGTCGGGGCGCTTTGACGGATCGTGTGTCAACATAAGTTATGAGCAACGTATCCCAATACAAATCGTTCCGATGAACCAATGCATACAAATCATGAACGGGATAAGACCAATAAATAACTGGACTATCTTCTTTCGTATATTTTAACTGGTTATATGATTGCGCTTACCATCCTATATATGTAAATCTATCTATATATGAACAATTAATCTCTACTATCATTTGTGTAAGAATTATGAAAACAATTTTCGGTAGATAAGTAACTTTTTTAGACTATGAAAAGATATAAGTCAAGTCATAAAATGGCAGTTACACTCTAGCGGCCGACTGCCTCGGTGGTCTAGTAGTGTTCGCGACTGTAGAAAATGGGTACCGGGATCGAATCGTAGCAATGTCAACATTTTTCTAATCAATTTATAATTGTTCTGAAACATATTGGACTTCGGATAATAAGCGGATTGTAGGAATATCGTAATTCCGTCGGGATCACGAACGAACAGGGGAGGCATGGGATACACTTGTTGGTAGGTGAAACATCAAAGCCCTATAACATGTAAACAAGATGCGCAAGATTCGGAAATCCACAGACTGCAATCGAAACGCGAAATAACTTCACGACTTTTTAATTTGTAGGCGGTTGTCTGTAGAATTGTTTTTACAAACTGGTCACAAGGCATTTAGCTGTAAAGGAGGAGTTTCGTACATTTCTGAAAAATGAAGCATTGAGTTTAAGCTAGAAGACAACTTTTCTGAGTTCTTGTCTTTTTGCCTCAATTCTGTCCACATATTTTGACAATAGGGCCACGAAATTGGTTCACTATTTTCATACAAGTTTTTCTTTAGACTAGGTTTTCTCACGAAATGTGTAATGTTTTTCGTGTTTAAGTGTGCCATGTACTTAACGCGTGTTTAGAGTGATTTTATGAGTTCAGACTTGAAAAAAAATGTTTCATATTGTTATTAGAAATTAGAATCTTAATTTCAGTATTTGCACAGAAATTCTTAATTACATAGTTACAAGCACTTGTATTTTAATCAATAATCAGAGGAGGACGTAGTCAAAAATGACTAATACATATCGCGTTTTAAACAGTTAAAAGTCTTTTATTTAATAAGTACTTCTCACGTAAACTACATATAGTATTTAAGCCTTCGTTAAATCGTTATTATTTTACCAGGTTCTAATCGCTATTTTAATAGCCACACAGAGCAGCAAGGCGACTAAATGCAGCCAAAGTTTTAGTCCAAAGTTTTGAACGCGAAAGTTTCGAGAGTTGAATATTCTTCTTTGCATCCATCTGTCATAATAAATGTAACACGATATATTTGACTATATATAATATTAAAACTAAAAGGAAGTAAACTAAAACAAAATTGAAAAGAAAAACAATATAATATCGTGACTTTTAGACATACTGAGACATTGCTAATAATCTATACTAATATTATAAATGCGAAAGTAACTCTGTCTGTCTGTCCGGCTTTAACTCCGAAACTACTGAATTGATTTGAATGAAATTTGGTACGTGTGTACACATATTTTAGAGACTAAGAAAGGACATGTTTTTAATGCCAAATAATGGTCGATAGGGGTTGAAAAAGGGGATAAATTTTTTTTTGGAAATTCGTGATTTCTGAAGCTAGAACAATGAAACTTTGTTATTGGATGGGATTGGGAGTGGGAGTGGGGGTGGGGTTGGGTTTTAGAAAAAAAGGGAAAAAAAGAGTGTAGCGGCAAAGTAGCACTTACAACATAGATTGGCTACCGTAAATGCGCCCTTTATAATACATAATAAAAAATTCTACCCCAAGTCACTATTTTACGCGGACAAAGTCACGGGCACAGCTAGTGTTTTATATAATTTCTACATTAAAATAGCTTTTATGAAACCAAATTAGAAAATGACTATTTTTATTATAATGGTGACGCATTTTGTTTGCTGCATAGCCTGTCCTGATTCGACTTTGCAAAGGCCAAATTTAATGCCTACAGGTTTATCATGAGCATAATTTTTACAGCGTATTATTGCTCTCTTCAGATACACGAAATTTTAGTTTTATTTTCAGGTACAATTTTATAAAGGATTTACAAGGCATTAAAACAACTTTATAACCTCTTTTTTTTTTTTTTTCTCTAGTTCCAACCTCCTTACAAATTTTCTACTAAGCGGTTAATCCCGACTTGAGTTATAAATAGTGTTACTAACACGAGCTTTTTTACATATTTTAACTGACGCGACGGTTTAATGCTAACAATGTATAGCTAATAATCCAGGTCTCCTGTAAAGTTTTGGTAGATTGTAGATTTTGAAACATCCAAAGCCAAAAGAAGTCGATAGCACATCTTGTGTGATCATATGTCTAAGGTATTACTATCAAGTAAATTCCATTCTGGTCTGTCCTCCTCCATCTTAAAAAAACAGAATAAATGATTTTGATTTTGGAATATGAGATTCGATCGAGACTACAGTAGCGGAAATAAGATTAAAGGCAGCCAAACTCGAGTGGAGCAAGTTGCCACAGTTCGTGCTCTAGGTAAATTAGTCGGGACATAACTGAAACTAAGTTGAGCTCGAGTTAGTATTAGCTAACACTCTGAAACAGGTTGCATGGCGAGTGTAGAGTCATTTGTAAGTCAGGGGAGTTTGAATTCAATCTGTAACGAGGTAATTTGTGAAGACATTTATAACTGTGTTTCATGCCACTTTAAACATCCCAGAAAACAAAAGCGTTTGGCTTTCAAAATACGTTACGCAACGCGTAACAGCGCTAGTTTAAAATTTATTTCCTCTAAATCTAAATTTCTCTTACGCACGGCAGGACGTAAAATTAATTTATCTATACTAATATATAAAGCTGAAGAGTTTGTTTGTTTGTTTGAACCCGCGTATTTCAGAAACTACTGCTCGAAATATTTTTTTTTTGTGTTAGTTAAAGAATTTATAAAGGAAGGTTTTAGGCTATACAACATCACACTGCAACCTTTAGATGCCAAGAAACCATGGGAAATGTGGAAAAAAAGGAGAAATCTATTTATCATTGCCCTCAAAGATTAATAATTTTCTCCGTTGCGTGCGCTGAAAAAACTGTTCAATATATAGTAATATATAATATATATATATAAAATAATGATTTCTCATTAAATGATGTAAAAAATGTCCGCAACAGTCATGTCTATTTTTTTATATTAACTTCAAGGACGACGGGACACGATCGTCGTTGTGAGTAAACACTATATTTTATAAAGATGAAGAGGTTTGCAAAACAAACATTGAAGTCCAAAATACTATTCTACTGGACGAAGTCCCTGGCACAGCTAGTTCTATAATATATTGTAGTTTGAACCCCTACATGGTTATATCATTCTTATAAATCAAAGTTAAGAAAGGCTTGCGAACACTTTTGATATTCTAAGAATCCCTTTTCCAATCTCAAGATTGATTTGAGGTTAAGGAATCTAGAAAATTGCTGAGTGAATTATGGAGTGACAGCGAAGATAGGCGTCGCTAACAAACGAGAGACGAGGTGTCGGGTCAAAGCGTAGCTATTAATCTTAAGAGAGCCTTTTGAAAAATTATTCCATCTGAAAGGAAGAAGCAATCAAGATATTAAATGTGGATTGAATTATGTAAAAATGTTTGTTATCCTAATAATATTGTAAATGCTTAAGTTATGGATGTTTTTTTTTTGCTTAATAACATCAAGAATAAGGTACCGACCTATTTTGACTTTGGATATTCGGATATCTACAGACTGAAACCGAAACACTCCACGGCTTCTTTATCTTTAGACGGTTTTGGAACCGAACACAATTTCATTAATTTTCATTCATTTCCATCCAATTAATATCGAGATTTTTTTGACGGAGTCTAACATGTTTCAGATTAAATACTGTCTATAGTTTACGCGAGTAGAACACACTTAAATAAAACACGGGTGCTTTGCAGCAGCGGTGGTCACAGGGAGACATCCGAAACGACGGGCCGAAGTTAAGAATCATTTTTCAAATAAGTTTAACTAATATATCGCCTTTTAAACCGTTAAAGTGTTTTATTTAAATGTTTCAGACTGCTACCATTACACCAAGACCGTCAATGTATTCGTACATTTAAATAACCTTTCTTTAACAACAGCCCGTCGTTTAGTAGCTTTGCAGTAACCATGGTAACGATATCTGTTTCTCGAAATATTAACTAAAATAAGATAATTGAAATGATTCTCGTATTAAACCGTAAAAGGGTGTTTTATTTAAAAATACGTTGATTACACTCTACTTTTGTGCCCTGTTTGGCCGAAAACGAACATAGAAGTGCCCTACGTAGTAATAGAGACTCTAATTAATAAGAATTTGACCTCTAAAATCTATAATAATAAGGAAGTATCTCGATATTGATTTTAGTGACATCTTTGGTATTATATACGAACTTTTTTATTCCTAAATGCTTTATCATTTAGACATGAATAGAGATAAAACTTTTTTTTACTTTTTTTTAACCATCTCGCTGTAGATGGCGCTTGTACTAATTATTTCAATTTAATGTAATGTATTGCCTGTGGCTTGCGAAACTTCTTCAATGATTACAGGATAATTATTATTAAATAAATATTATAAAAACTGATATTGGTTATTTTAATAAAGTGTCTCGTTTTAAAGGATGGTTTTCTAGCCACACATAGACGAACAAACATGTACAATATTTTGACCAGAGAGCATTATTTTAAGTACTCAAAAAAAAATAGTACAGGGCGAGAATCGAACCGCCTACCTCGCAAACCGGAAGCGGCTCCTCATACAATAAGCCCGCTTCCATTACACTCAAAAAATTTTAAAGAGATAACAAAGCTGTCGACTAAACTAATGCGATCAAAACCAAACTTCATACCTAGTTTGTAAGCAGCATTTTGTGTTGGAACATTTGTAAGGGGTTTTGGGGTGATTAAGTGGTTTTAAGTTTTGACTTGTGCATTACCACATGATTAAGTCCTTTTAAGTATAGCCAGTCATAAACATAAATAAATTAAAATTTGAAGGTCTAGTGGTTGGGTATACTTGACACAAAACCCTGGTACTACATAGATATATATATACAAACTACCTAAGCCGGCAAACGTTGTTTTGCCATATAAATAATTTTACTAAAATGGCTATTAAAAAATAAGGGTTGATCGTAGATGGGTGAAAATTGAGGATTGTATGTATTTTTGTATGTTGTATCATAAAAAAAAATTGAAATTTTGTCTAAAAAATAAAAAAAAAGATTAGGGGTAACCCAACATTCAGGGGAATGACAATAGATGATGGCCGATTCTCATAGATACCGGATAAGCACAAAAAATTTCATCAAAATCGGTCAAGCCGTTTCGGAACAGTATGGCAACGAAAACTGTATCACGAGAATTTTATATATTAGATACTCTTTAGGTTAAACGCTATGTGGCATTGGATTGACTTCGACCTCGGTTCAAATCCCGGGGGAAAGTGAAAACCTTTCGGTCGGGGGGGCACAAAACAATGATCAAATACTTGCCTGCAGATATAATCGAATATTAAAACGGATTATATTCGTCCAATATCATATAACACAAAGCCACTTTTGAGTTTTTCAAACATTGCATATTTTGTTATTCTAATGTGATGCAATATATCAACGATCATTTCTTAAAGAATATATTTTATGTTGAAGCACAGAATACAAGAGCGGGACTCGAATCTACGACCGCAGCGTCTACTTAATCCTTACTTAGTCGTTGTTGTTTAATTAATTCTGAACCATCGAAACTTAGAGAACTTACTTCATATAAACATTCGACGATTTGTAAAACAAGCACAAAAATGTGTCTTAATAAAACATCAGTGAGCAGTTATTTACAAATGCCATTGAAGTTATTACCCCGTAGGTAGTTCTAAATGTCACTTGGCTAAATTTATTTTTAAAATGCATAAACCTACTTTTTAGGCTTCCATCTTGAATTCTCTGAAACAAAGTCGACTTCGTGAATAATGAAAAATATATTTTGTATGTAGTATAGTGCATTTTACTTATCTTGTGTTATCCTACTAATATTATGAACGTGAAAGTTTGTATGTGTGGATGGATGTTTGTTACTCTTTCACGCAAAAACTACCAAATCGATTTCAATTAAACATTCCACTAATATAGCTTATACATCAGAATAACACATAGGCTACAATTAATAAAGATATTGTGTGAGCTGTCCAAAATATGACATTAAGTGTCAAGTAACTAGGAAAAACCTACCTTTCTGCGAGCTATTCAGGCGTGCGCTGCCATAAACGTTAGTTACACATAATTATGTAATGTATGATATGATAGACATCATTTAGTTTAAATGCGCGATACAACGTAATCCTAATAGTAATCGTGCGTAGACTGATGTCGCGGGCACCTGCTAGTTTTCTGTGTTTTAATTAAAGAACCGCTCAGGCCCTTTTTGTAACTCCATCTTGAATTTTTAAAAAACAAGTAAGTTTTTGAGAGGAAAGGTCAATGATCTCTTAGTTGGAGAATGGACAAGGTCATGTATATAGAGAACATATCTTTTCTTGTACAAGTGCCTAGAACAAGTGGAACCTTATTTTGAACAAACGTAATGTGTGCCATTTTTAAAGTTTGGCGTTCTTGCTAGAAAGGGTTTTGGATGTCTAACTACAATACTCATATACATTTAAATAACAGAATTATTATTTTACGCTTAACCGGCTTGACCGAATTTGATGTTTCTCTTGCCACTCGCCGTACGTCTTCACACTTAATGAGGGCATGCCTGCCACCTGGTCTAATTCCGCCCAACTTTACGTGAACGATAAAGATGAATCTATCATTAATAGTTTAGAATTTAAATAAAACAGTTTAACAGTTTAAAACGTTACATATTATTTTAACTAATTATTATTTAATTTGTCTACGGCCCGTCGTTTCGGATGCTTTACAGCACTAGCGCCGTCTATCGTAATAGGGTGTCCGATTTGACTTGAGGGACACCTTCTATCCCTTCGTGGCCACGGTTGTTGCAAAGCATACTAATTGTTGGGCTGTACTTAAATTAAATTAAAATAAGTTAACCAGTTATAATTCATAAACTCGTTATATACCGTAAAACGTGCTTTATTTAGGAAGTTGACACAGTCAACAGTTAGAGATCCGGGAAGAAGCAACCCGTATTGCGTTGGTTCTTCCCGTTAAGGTCGATCTATGTTAAATAGTATATTTATCTGTATTTTATTACTCAATATATTTATCAATTTCTTTATATTGTTTATTAATGTTTTTTTTTTAATTGGTTAATCGAAAAAAACTTCTTACAGGTGTTTAAAAAAATGTATATTGTTGGGAATCTACGACCTTACGTAAAAAATACTTGACCTTCATATGTAGTATCCTAACTACGGGATAACCAGAACAATTTGACATACATTAGTTATGTATATTATGTACAAAGTTATATAAAAATACATATATACTATTACGAGTACTACTTGCGTAAACTACAGTTTACCTAATAGTTTAGAAGCATCGCTCTCACAGTACAGTATCAAATCGTTACTGTATCATATATCAATTCCGTATAGTTTCATGGACATCGCAGATGTAAACAAAATGTGGCAAAACTTCATCAAGAAAGTAATAATTATGCACATTTACTTCTTTTGAAACTAAACGGTTAACCGTGAGAACAAGACTAACTTGACACAATTGCAAAACCGATGCAAAAACATCGGATATACCTCGTTTGGACTTTGGTGAGAGAGTACGCCGTTGCGGCATATTGTTTTAATTTTTAACTGGTATAAGGTCTACGCGTCAATGCACTACGAACTAGCTAACAGCTAACAGGCTGATAGAGCAAGGTAAAACAAACATCTTCAATGATTTTCTTCACCTGCAGTTGAACCTTTATATGCCAGCGTTAAGGTGGAAATTACATTGCGCGAGAGGTGCATGTATTGAAGTTAAAAAAAAGGACAATGTCGTGTAGGACACGGTAGCTCAGTTGGTTGGAGCGACAGCACGAAACGCTGTGGATCTCGGTTCAAGCCGCGTCGTAAACTTTTTCAATTTATAATCGTTTTTTAATTTAACTCAATCTAATATTCAAATAAAATATTTTAACGGTTTAAAACGCGATATATTAGTTAAAGTTATTTGAAAGTGATTCTTAACGTTTCCTGTGTGTGAGTCTCCCCAGTCTCCAGTGACCACGGCTGCTGCAAAGCATCCGAAACGTCAGGGCCGAAGTTATGTAGGTACGTCAGTATGTAGGTACTATGAAATTGTTTATATGAATATATTTACCATTTTAAATATTGTATTAAAAACCGTATTTAATTTCGTAAAATAATTTCGAAAATACGTTATCAATTACTTAGTGGATTAAATGGATTATTTTTTTTCTAGAATTATAGCTTTATCTCGCAGTATTCAAGAAAATATGAAATATTGAATCATTTGAGAGATATTGATATGTACAAGTGGCACTATGTTTTAACGTTTTGCGTTAAAAAAAATAAGTACTACAAATAAACAATATTTTATTAAACATCAAAAAGATAATAATTTGCACTGTTTTTGGTTGGCGGTCGTGGTCAATGACTTTAGTTTAGTTGATGCCTGTAGCTAAGAGGCATTTTTTAAACCACAATCAGATGGATGGCACAAAGTTTTAAAATCTTAAACTAAGAAATACTGTCTGCGTCTAGATTTTGGCACTGACTATTAGTCTCACCGGCATCTTTTCTTAGTAATTAATATATAATATAAGTCGGTTTTAAGTAAACTTGATACTGGGGCAGAATCAATTCTAATTCTGCTTGACTGTCTATTATTTACAAATAGTCTATTATTTAGAAATATCGAAATACCGTCCAGGTTACGAACCCCCATCGCAGGTGAAGAAGCCGGGGAACAGTGTGTGGATTTCCGAATATCCAAACGCAATAAGTTTTGCCATTGAAAAACTGAGAACAAGATGGTTTACCCTTTAATAAATATCAAACAACTTGATAACCCCACGACCTTACACTTTAGCTTCTTAAGATCATAGTTATTTTTCACCTTTTTCTTCCGTTTTCATTTGAGTACATATTATCACAATGTAAAAAACAGAATTAAGTAAGATTTATGTATTATAAGGGATTATTTGTCTGGATACAAAAAACGGCTTTATAATAATTTAGCTTTTTAATATTATCTTATATCTCTTTATCCAGTTATTAGCAGTTCCGGCAAAAGTTTGTAGTGTGGAAGATTAATATGATTACTTAGATACCACTCACACAAATAATTACTAACAAAGCATACATTTTGTCTAAATTTTATTATCATAAGAACGACTCTGCCGAGTTAATTTTAAAAGAGACAGGTATACCGTCGTGGACATTTTTTTAGATAATTTAAAGAGGAATCAATCTTTCATATATATTTTTTGATACCTACACACAACGAAAAGTGTCTCCGTTATTTCCCATTGTCCTTCACTCTTATCGGTACTAGTGTGATGTTATATATTCTAAAGCCTTTGTATAAATGATCAATTCAATTCGAACCAATGGTTCCTGAGATTAACGCGTTTAAACAAACATACTTTTCAACTTTATGATATTAGTGTAGATTGCAATAAGTTATCCTATATAAAGCAACATCAATGCAACGATTGACATTAAATTATAGATTGTTGTGTCATTTTTTACGATGAAATGGAGTGGTGGGTTTTTTTTATGTAAAATGCCACTTTTATACACTTACATCGTTTTAGTTTAATATTGTTAGGAAACTTTGACTCCAGAGCATTTTCCTTGTTCGTTTTTCCCTTTAATGATTTTTTTGTGTTCACAGGATATATGATTTTTTATCTACCTTAAAAACATAACAGAAAATTGAAATATAAGCCGAGCAATTACTGTTTTTATACAACGGGAAACTCCCCTTCGTCGGACAGAAGGCATTTAAATTAATTTAAAAAATAATTATTCACAGTATTTTTTTCAATTTCCACATAACTGTGAATATTAAATACAGACAGTCATTTTATTTACAAATATTTTCTTTGTTCTAATTTGTAAAAGGATATAAAAATGACTAATAAATATATTTGTCATAAGAGGGTTCATTTGTGGTAGATAGAGATATCAATTTAAGAAAGAAGTTTAACATTTTTTTTAATTTTTAAGATATAGTAACGAAACATTTAAACCAATGTTTAAGAATATGCTAAGAAATACTGTCTGTAGTTTTCGCGAGTAGTACACATTAAAGGTTTAAAACGCAATATATATTAGTTAAATTTGGAAATTACTTTAACTACGGTCCGAAGTTTCGGATGCTTTGCAGCAGTCAAGGTCACGGGGATCTGCTAAAACCCAAAGACTAATCGGCCGATTACATTTGCTACTGGTCGTCTTGTGTCATTGGTAAATTTTGTATGGTTTTTATTTATAAATATACAGGGCGGCACCTACCTACCTCCCATTGTTAAAAAACCAATTGGTTGGAATCTATTTTTTGTTTACAATCTTTAAATTCTATGTATACACAATATAATAAAAATGTTAACGATCGCTGTCTGTACATACCTTTATCAATGTCTATATGCAATTATAGTACCTATCTAAAAAAAATACTATTTAAATAAAACACTTTAAGCAGTCGTGGTCAAGGGGAGACTCTCAAAGTTTACTGTTTTTTATATTTTTGCAACAAAGTAATTTTTTCATCGTCTCTTGCGCATGATACTGCTGTCCACATTCTAAGGACTTGAAAATCAATTTCCGATTAATCATACGCTGAGTAAGATACTACTCTACCAACAAGCAATACATAACATTATAATTTATATTGTTAAGATTTATGCTTTATTTTTATATGTATTTGGTAATAAGCTTTATATATTTTTGTGTGGCTTATCTAGTAATTACCTTTATTTTTTCTTTTTCTTCATCTTCAAAGCAATGATTTTTGGAATTTAATTTAGAAATTAAATTAAACGCAAACCTATTTTTTAAAGCAGACACGCTTTTGTGTCTACAAGCAAGCAATTAGCACATCTGGCTCTAAAGTATAACAAAATTCGAACCATGATCCTCCAGCGCTTTATCACTTAGCGTTTTTCCATTAGTCTGGTATTTAAACACTCGTACGCATACGCTAGTCTCACGCATGACGTAGTCGAGCGTTTCTTTATTATAGCGCGCCGCAGGCGTTGTGGACGCATTTGGTGTCAGATTGTTCGCGTATCAGCTCCATCGCTGGACTCCACGAATCACTCGTGATCTGGACAAGTCAGTTAATAGTCTGTGATAATAGTGCTAATTTGGATTGAAAAAATGAACGGTGAGTTGAAATTTAGGCGATAAAAAAGCACGATATAAATAATTTTAAAATAACTAACCTGGGATCGATTCCTGTTTGCGCAATGTGCGCTTTGATTTACTAGGCACCTGAAAAAAACCTTCGAACGTATAGTTTTTTCTAAAGTTTTAAATTTGGAATTAGCTGAAATATTGGAACTAGTGTGGCGTGTGTTAGGTAATATTTGCGAATAATATTACACAGTTGTACGTTGCCTAGAGTTTTTATTTACTGAATGAATTATATAAAATTAAATTTAATAAGAATTATTATATATTGTTACCTATTGCAGGATTTATCTTAACTTCCTGGAAGGCTTTCGTTGGATGTTTTCTTTCGCTATCATATAAAAAGTTACATTTTTTAAAATACTATCTGTGGTTTACGCGTTAAAAGTTAACAGTTAAAAGTGTTTTATTCAAATTTGTACACCAAATTTGAATAAAACACTTTTAACTGTTAAAATGCAAAATTTATTGACATCAGGGACACATTCGATCTTTAAGCCCCCGTTACCACATCTGCTGGAAAGCAACCACAACATCGTCCGGGGTTAATTAAACAAGTTTAATAATACATTTCGCGTATTTAACTTAAAAATATTTTTTATATTCTTACTGTGTTGGCAACTTACTAATAATTATTGTTATCCAACTTATTTTTTCTTTAATTAATTCATTTGCGCTTTTTAAAATTCTTAACCTAATTAATGTAGAGGATAGATAATAAAACGTCGTTTCAAATCCGCTTTTAAAACAATTTTAAGATGGAATATTATGATAATGGCCACTTAAGAAATAAATGTTGGCTGATGTTTTAATTTACACCTTTTTAAAGTCACGTACGGATGTGACATTAAAATACTTAAAAATTAAATAAGAAAAACTCGCTAAAAGCTCTAAACGCATCAACAAAATAATTATTTGAAAACATTAATATGTTTCACATGTTATTGCACATGAAGGCACTATATAATTTAAAATTATATTATATATAATTTAAAATTCCGTGCCGTTGCTCTGGAACGCTGACGATTCGAAGTCCTTCCCGAGTCGAAAAATGTTTTCAATTTATTTTCGATTTTTAAATTAAAATAATCATTTATAAGTAATTTAAAATCTAAATCTTAGTATAATGTTAAATCCTGCATCCCAAGTTTCTAACTTGTAACAACGAACACTCATATAAATAATGTCTGTAGTTTACGCTCATTGATGATTACATTTTACCATTAGGTAGGCTAATAATCAACGGACCGTGGGTTTGACCCCTAACGGGTAATATTTTTCTAATCAATGTCTCTGGATATTAAGTGGGTGATAGAAAAAGTCCGGGTCACGAAAGAGTCAAAGTTTAATCACGTTTCGGATTCAGATATTTTCGAATATAATCAAAATAGGTCGACCGCGCATCTTGCTTAGATGCTATAGGCTGGGATATTACCTACCATCAAGTTCTCCTCACCTCACTATCACTTCAAAAAAAGAATAACTTAAACGGTTTAAAACGCGAAATTTATTAGTTTAACTTGTTTACAAATCCGAAACGTCGAGACGCAGTAACTAACCGTTAAAGTTTAAACACGCATTTATCCAGCGGTAGATGGAAGGAATCACTAAGGATTCACGAATCGCAGCTGTGAGTAATATTCAAGGGTTGATGTTGTTAAAATTCCAGAAGGATTTTCTTTTGTTATCGCTGCACGGTTCACTTCGTACGATTTCAAGTTTTGATGGTAAATTCAGTTATTAGTTATTACTTATGCTGTTATAATTATTTGAACATCTATGATATTTTGAAGGCCACTCAGTTTTCCTACATTTTCATTATTTTTCCTGCATCATTCATACTGGAGATAATTACAAAGTACTTCTTACGATCGTTATGAATGTAGCAAAACCAGAAATGGCGTATTTGATACAATATTCGTGTTAAAATTGAAATATATGTAAGTTTCATTATATATTAACGCTTACATTGTATGTTCTGTATAATGGTAAATGTGTTGTGTAAAATAGTATATGTGTGTATGAGATGTTTTTAATAAAAATTAGGTAAACACTAAGCATTTCAATATTACTTTTAACTGTTTAAAACGCAAAATATACTGTTTTTTACTACTCCCAACGTGATATGTCGGATGCTCTGTAGATTCTCGGAGAATAATTTTTAAAATAAACCCACGTCTGTGCCTATTTATTAGCAAGCAAATGACACAACTATGCTCTGCCCGTTCAAAAGAATTTATAATCTTCAAATTAAACCCTTTCGCACTTAACCATTGAAAAACGAAGTTTTTTTTAATTATTCTGATATTTATCCAATCTTACGCAGCTATACGCTAGAGATTGTTATATTCAAAATTATAAACAGACAAGTCTTTCTATTAAAAAGTATTTTTCGTTATGTTCCCCGTCGAGCCCTTTAGCTGGGCGCGACGCGTACAAGGTTTTTTTAATTAATTTGCCCAGTATAATTCGATACGTTTATTTTAATAATGTAGTTGCTTTGGAAACATGTTTCAACGATTAAACTTAGATGCTTAAAACTTGTTTATAAATATTGTTTTGTTTTAAAACAACTAGGCTTCGAGCTTATTTAAAGGCACAAATGTCATTGTATTTTTCTTTTTGCGTCGGATACCCGCAATATAAACTTTTTGGGTAGCCTAATATACTTTTATTGGTTAGTTAATCTCAATTGCCAATATAAAATCTGAAGCGTGGGAAATAAATGAAAATAAGCAATAACTCTTAAGTACGGTTCGTGTAAAAACTTTATAGTAAAATACTGTTTAAATATCGAGATAAATATTTACTTGTTACGTAAGTGAAGACGGAATTATATACATTGATAGAGCTCATTAATTTCGGAGTTAAACTGCGATTGTCAATGACCCATAAGTAGATATATTTAAATTGTTGCTAAAAGCAGCAATAAAATACGGTTTAAATGCTTTACGCCATAAGGTATGTGATTTCGAACAGGTTTTTAGAAGACTTTTAGTTACATTTTAGTCCTACACAACTGAAACAATTGTTAACTCCCCTGGATTCGAGCCCAGAACCTGTCATCTAAAAGTAACGTTAGCCCACATTTTAGCGTTACGTTTGACAAGTATCCAATCCCAAACATCCCAGTTTTAAACATTCAAGAAACATGGCCGACGTTAAGGGGCTGCTGCAAAGCATCCTAGACCTCGTACCGTATTTAAAACAAAGATAATTAATAACTTTGCTGTTTCAACCGTCAAAAGTGCTTCATTTAAATGTGTACAATTTGCGCAAACTACAGACAAACTTGCATTTTTTAATGTCTGTATGTGTATCCCTATTGTATAGTTTTGTTATATAGGGTAACTTTTTTTTGTTAAGAGCTAGAATACATATACAACTATTGTTTGTCGGGTTGTTGGGTCAGTCAATATCTCCTACACATGCCATATCAAAAAACGACCTCACACACGAATAACTTAGTATTTAACAAGCTTTTTCATTTCCACAATACCACAAAAAAGCTATTTACCGTTCCCCGATTAGTTTTGATAAGAATTGATAACACAGATTATAAAACAAAGAAACAATAATAGAAGTAATACAATCTCGATTTATTTTGAATTAACTTAGTGATAAGCAACTGTAATAAACGGGCCGACATACCTTTCTAATTGATATAATAATAAAATTACTATTACACGATCAATAAGAATTCCTATAATACCACAGTCGGTATATCATTAATGGCTGGTAGATTAAAAAACATTTAAGCTCTAATTACCGACTATACTTCAATATAGGAGAGAGCCACAATTATTTTAATACACATTTTTTACTGTCTATAGTTTACGCGAGTAGTAGAAATTTAAATAAAACACTTTAACGGTTTAAAACGAGATATATAAGTTAAACTTATTTGAAAATGATTTTTAACTTCGGCCCGACGTTTCGGATGCTTTGCAGCAGCCGTGGTCACGGGGAGACAAAATCATTTTCAAATAAGTTTAACTAATATATCGCGTTTTAAACCGTTAAAGTGTTTTATTTAAACACATTTTTTGTTTAATTATTTTTAAATTATTATTGTCGGGCTTCCAACCCGCGACAATAGTTTTCCGCGATGTTTCACAATTTTTCCAAGTCCAAGTATCTCTAGTTACACAGCAAAGTTGAAAACATTTCTGAATTCAAATAAAATACTTAACAGTTTAAAACATGAAATATATTAGTGCAGCAGTCGTGTTCGCGGCAAAGCATGCTTATATATTTTGATTTTTAAACAGGTAATAGTGTTTTATTTAAATATGTACTACTCGCATGCACTACAGACAATACCTAACAATTTGAATAGTTGTTTTGGTTGAGCAGTCTAAAAAAGATACAATAATGTGTCCGTTATATATAATATTATGGTTAAATTTTGATGGAAATCTTCGCCCAGACGACGGAAAAGTCGTAAAGTTATTAAATAGAGTAATCGAATGTTATATGGTTGTAATATTTTTCCTTACATCAAGAAAACCTAATGTATATTCTTCCGTCATTAAATAGTAATTATTTATTATTTAGCTTCATGCATTCCGTTTCTTCTATGGGCCCTTAGGCGAACACATTTCTGTGTCCGTTTCACTGATCGTGCCCTGTCGTCCTAAACCATTATCTTTTACCTTTACTTGGGATTTGGACCTAGGCCCTCGTGCTCATAATACATTTGCCCTTCCCAACCCTCTTTTGCAATGTTTAAATTCGTTTGCGCCATCTGACATTTATTGAAATTAAAATTTTAAACGGCCCAAATCCTTGAATATAAAAGTGATTTCTTAAATTATTTGGACTTGACCTAGAGTTCTGTTGAAATAATAATTATTGTAATGCGTACACAATTTTATTAAGAACAGTTCGAATGTGGACAACTTTCTCGTTCAATTGTATACTTCGTATGCAAGAAAATCTATGCAAACATTATTAAATGTGTCTTTGTCTGTAACATAGTCTGGACCTAAGGCTTGTCTGTCGACTAATTTATTTATTGTACTCCTTTCAACTATTCAATTATCAGTACTTTATATATATAGACCAGCTAATTGGCGCCAAAATATTACTTAGAAATTTCGTAAATTAGTAGATTTGTGGTTAATTGTGAGATGTAGGTATTGTACGTACACCTTACAATCAACAAAAATATAGTTAGAACAAAATTGATATTATGTTTTCTCTAGTTAAATTTAATAAATAAAGTCTCATATTGTTAAAAACTGATTTTAGACGCCATATTTCCAATATGGCGGCGACAACGAGAGATTTTTTTGTAGAATTGTCTATTACAAATTGCACGTGTATTAAAAATTAAAGTACTTCAAATTTGTTATTTAATTATGATATAAAGCGACTCTATATCGTATTAATGACTAAAACTAAATCACATAAACCTATCACTAAATAAATTATTTTTTACAGATTTAATAATAGTTACATAGTTATTTAGTTACTAACATTAGATAACTGTTTGCGGTAAGTCGCTTACAACAATCTCCGATTTATTTTATGATTATATTAAACCAATTCACCAGAGAAAAGTACGCAAAAGAAAATAACAAATTAAAATATTAGGAAAAAAAAGAGTGAATCTCGCTAACGACCTATGTTGGATTTATCTTTGGGCGCTGGTTCGTGACAAGGACTGAATTTCGATATTCCTACCACCCGTTTTAAATTAATACAGATTTTCCCGACTATAAGTAAAGCCTGAATAGGTATAAATCAATTTAAGAAACATCTTGGAACAGGTGGGAATCGAATCTACGATACGTTCTTTATTAGCCCGTATCTGGTAGATTTTTATGTGTGTACCTAGTTACCTACATGAATAAATTATTTTTGATTCGATTTGACCAATCTTCATAAAGGTTATCCCAGCAGTGGGCTAAAAGGACACGCTCAATGTACTACTTTCTTCAACTCGCACATCGTGCGAAGCAATATTGTTTTGTTTTGTTTAATATTTAATTTCGTAGCCTTGCGTTTACGATCTGCATTTCGAAAGATGGCCATTCACCGACTGGTTGTGGGCTTATGTAAAGATTAGCGGCAGGTTCAGTGAACAGTGGTAATGACATTGAAAGCGTTCTTATATCTAAATTTAACTGTTCAATTGTCTATTATAATTCCTTTCTCAGGATCACTTTATATAGTATAACTATACATTATATTATATAGTTATACTTTATATATATTTTCTACAATATTATCATAAGTTCATAACAGTAGAAAGTAGTGTTTTAATTAATCTGTAATTACAACTGAAGACTAATTTCAGCTTTATCTCTTCACTCATTCTCTTTTTATTTAAGGTTTCTGATTTTTCACACATAGATAAATTAATCAAAAAACAGATCAATTAAACCACACTATTCACTATACGACCGCCTCTGTATCCAAATGGTTAAAGCCTAGCTTTGCATTAAGCGCGAAAGGTCCTGGGAATCCCAGGGAAACAAATATTTTTTTTCGGTCGGGCAGGGCACAGAAGTCTGATCAACTACTTGCCTGTTAAAGAACGGATCAGTGAAACGGAAACAGAAATGTGTTCGCCCCATGCCCCACGAGGGGGAAATGGGATGTCACGAATTAACTATACTACACACTTCTACTAGTAACTAGACTATATTTTATCAGTTTTTGGATGCCTTTAAATAACCTAATTATACGTAAGTTTTATAGACTGATAAGTGAGATAGAGAGAGAATGAAAGCTGCTGGGCTTTTCTCTACTTCTGATATAAAAATCGCTAAAGAGAGCGTACGGTTGAAAAGTTACTTTACTGGTGCTTGGACTTAAGACCATACACAATACACCTTACACCATACATCACACACATACATACGTCATAATCACATTTCCCAAAAATAGAGTAATCATAATAATTTAAACACCAAATACGAAATGCAAGAACGCCATGCATAAAATAAAGGTCGATAAAAGCAAATTAGTCGTAAAAGTTGCTTAACTTAATTGTGTGTGTATTTAATAAATGTGGCCAAGGTTAAGAGACCGTTTTCAAACTTTTACGTAAGATCCGTACTGACTGCTTCACGTTGGGTTCCGAATTAAGAACGGAACCTCACTCTTTATCTAAAAAAATTGAAATATACTTTTGATAAAATCCTTTAACAGTTTAAAACGCGAAATTTATTAATCCAACTTAATTTTTCTTAATTTTAACTGACACGCTTTCTAGCATGGTCACAGAAAGGCATATCAGGTCATAGTTAAAATTTAAAACATAAGTTTACTATTATATTTTGCGTATGATACCGTTAAAAGTGTTTTCTTTATATGTGTACTACTCGGGATATTTACAGACAATATTTAGTAGTAAAGATGTATTACCACCTCGTTGGTCAAGTGAAGCTTGAGGCAGGATTCAATGATTCAAGAAGGCTTTATAATATTACAAAAGGTATTTTCTTGGTCTTAAGAAGGATTAACAAGAAGTACTCATTTAAATAAAACAATAACGGTTTAAAACGTGATATATATCACTTAAACTTTGAAGTTTTTGACACCCGTGGACACTGGAAGACACCAGTGACCAAAGTTGCTACAAAGCATCCGAAACGTCGGGCCGTAGTTAAAATAATTTTCTAATAAGTTTAACAAATATATATATCGCGTTTTAAACCGTTAAGATAATATCGAGTAATTTCACAATTTATACAGATTAATGATCAGTTGTTTTCGTATGGGAAAAGCAGTGCGAATCTTATCGTAACTAATGTTATGTTTGACCTTGCTTCATTACACAACCGCGCTCAAAATATTACTAGCGAGGCACTGACCTTATAATAATCACCCATTGTTTATTTACAACTGCATCAGAATCCGTTAAGTACAGTTAGGATTGGTACAAATCAATTAGACTGAGTTCAAGTACTTTGCTTGGAAATTATTAGACTTCGTCCGCTTAGAGTAGCCATTTTGGGCATCCAAATTTGTTATTGCAAACCTCGTCTCTCATCTTTTTAACTTTTTGAGCTGTTATGCGTCCCGTCGTTTTTACACGTTAACCCTAAAAGATCGACATATTATAGTGTCAGGATATTTTTTAGACCAATTAAAGAGGAATCATTTTTACATACTTTTTTTTTTTGGTATCTTGAACAGTTTTAGCAGCACACGCAACGGAAAACCCCATAGCTACATAATTTTCCACGTTCTTTCCACATTTACCTATTTTTCTTAGCTCCAATTGTATCGCAACCTTTGCACAGCATAGCGTGTTTTATATCCTAAGCCTTCCTCGATAAATGCTTTACCAACACAAAAATAATTATTCATTTTAAGCAGCACTTCCTGAGATTAGCGCATTCAAACAAATAAACAAACAAACTCGTCAGCTTTATATATTAGTACAGATATTTCCTTCGATGATTGTAAGTGGACAAATTCATGTGTCTGTTGATGATTAAATATTTGTGCCCTGCCCGACCGAATCAATCCTATTCCCGGAATTCGAATACAGAAACACTTGCACTTAACATAATGCTATAAATTGGAGCGGTCTCCATATATCAATCAAAAATCAGTTAAGACTTGTTTGGTTTATTAGAATGATTAAACAAAAGAATAACGACTTCCAGCGGCATGTGCCATCTTGTAACCTAATAAAACACATTTAAAACCGGTTATAAACGATACCGAAATTGTGGGACTATTTCGGTATCGTTGCGACATATAACAGTAAGTGATTAAATTATAATAAATATAAATATTTATTTGAACAAGGCGAACCATTCGGTTTATCGTATGTTTTAGTGTTGAACTTTTATTATAGTACCCTAATAGTATATTGAACGGCAAGAAGACGTGTCGACCAAACATACACGTCTATTTTTTATATGTATGTAGTCCAGTTATGGAGTTAACACCATTTAAGTTACATAATGATGTTAAAAGGAAGTTGGTCTATTCAGTTTTTTTCCTATGACGCATTAATTTTCTCGTTAAATTCTAGATTTTGAGGTAGGTCATGCGTGATCTAGTAAACAACTTATAATCACTATTATACCTAATTTGCTTTGTCCGTTTGTTAGAGTTGAGATACAAAGTACTTTTTTCCCTTAACAAAAATACAAATAACTCTCTAACTAAATCTGTTTTCTTTTTGTTTAAACAACCAAACAAGAATTCCCGCTGTGGAGCATAGAGCAAAACACATTAATATGTCCGTTTCAATGGATAATTTAATTACAGTCAAGTATTAAGGAATATTTTTCTCCCGGAAATCAAATCTATGACAGTGTTTAAGGCAAAGCTATGATATGATCTGATGGAAGTAATACCAAAAAGTGTGTTTGTTTGTTCATGACTTACGTAAAACGGAGTAACCAATAATCGAATACTTGCAGGCATTCAAACTTGCTTCAACACGAATATCTTTAAGTAAACTATAGAATTGTCAAGGATATTTCTGATTTAAACCATAGGTCAGGGCGCACCTGAAGTTTTGTAAGATGACCTTGTGAAAATTTTATTTGGTCACCGACAAACAGTGACTTGCCATAATAAAATGTCAGTTACTCACAAGTTTTCACTACCTTATAACAAGGGCATTCCTTCCTTGCGTTATCTACACTAATATATGAAGCTGAAAAGTATGTTTGTTTGTTTGAATGAGCTAATCTCAGGAACGACTAATGGAAATCGGAAAATCATATTTGTGTTGGTTAGAGCGACTAATGCCCTGACCGACCGAAACAGTCGTTTTCCCTGGTTTGTAGAGGCGGTACAATAGCTTAATTAGACTATTAATAACATGTTTATATTTTGCAACTTTTTTATGAAGTTAAAATAGATTTTTTTACTGTATTGTCTATAGTTGTTGTACTCATATATTTCAAGTTTTAAACCGTTTTATTGAAATATGCTTTATATGGTAGCAACAGGTACGGTAAACTTTTAAACGTTTTAAACCGTTAAAGTGTTTTATTTAAACATTTCTGATGGTAAAAAGGCTTGTATTTTATAGATTATGTAGTCCTTATATAGGAATTTAATTTAGAACACGTGCTTTATTTATTGAATTATAATTCAATTGATTCAAGAAGACATATAAAGCAATTTTCCAAGTTATGCAATATACACACCATGTCATTAAAATGAAGTTGTTTACCGTTTTGTTAGCGCTATTGAGTAGAACTACTAATAGGAGGCTATAGTAAATCTATAGAGGCGAAGAATCGCTTCGCTTGCCCTTTTAAAAGAGAAACATGGACTCAAATATTGAACCTAACCTATGTATATAATACCATGGTGTAAAAAAAACACCGAAATTTCCCTTACAAGCAAGTATTAATTAAAACACTTATCGCTGGCGCTAAATATATTAATTGACTTATTTAGCCGTGAATAAATTAAAATCTCATGCAAAGTGTCTTAAACGTCGGGATGTAAATATATGATAATTAACTCTTTATTGCACAAACATAGATACTTAGAATTATATACAAATCAAACATATTCGTGTAAAGGCGGCCTTATCGCCTGTGGCGGTTTCTTCCAGGCGACCTTTGCATGTAGAAATAAAAAGAATAATTTAGTTAGAAGTGTTTCGTAAAAGCCATTTTTTAATGAATCTAACGAGTATATTCAAACAATTTGTATTTAAAATTTACGTACGTATGTAGTTTTTTATAGTTTTATCTTTGAAAAATGTGTAAACCAAATTGAACTAATAATAAACTATCTTTGACGATATTTACTTACTTTCTCTTATGCATAATGTTTTGCTGTTTGATAAATACCTACCCTAAGTGTAAAAATGCTTTTGCTATGTCATCGCTATCTGTTCGTATTTCTGTCAGGCACTATATCCATAACCGCTTTAGCTAACCAGTAGCGACACAATAATAGTAACAAACTAGCTGTGTCAGCTACTTCGTCCGCGTAGAATAGTTATTTTGGGCAATAAGATTTATTTTTTCAAAATCATTCTTTCATATATATTTTGTGGTATCTTGAACCGTTTTTCACAGCGTTTCGCGGTTTTTCATATTTTCCGCTGTATCTTCACTTGAATTAGTTACATGGCGATGTTTTAAAGCCAACCGAATTTTCAATTCAAACCAGTAGTTCCTGAGATTAACGCGTTCAAAGAAACAAACTCTTCAGTTGTATATATTAGTATAGATAAGAGCTTGAATGCTGAAACTTTATGCTCGAACCCAACTCACACTTGACCTTTTACGTATTTCATCCCATCACTACACAAGTGATTATTCAATCAATATGAATTAATAAGCCATATGTTTACCTGTTTCAACGATTATACAATACTAACATATATAACATGGAAAAAATGAATGATTAACTCTTGTTCTGACATAATAACGCATACTATGTTAATACAATTAATCTCATCAAGGCCTTACTTGTTTATGAAGCATTTCGAAATAAACAATATTGTTTTTCCAGTCAGTTCTTGGTTGTAGTATTTCCACGTGTACGTTTCAACAAGAGTTCACACACATCAACCTTTTCCTTTGGTGTAATGGTAGCAATGTGTGGCTAAATATAGTAGCACTTAACGTTTCTATATTTTCAATTTATAATTTTTCCGAAACAACATTTTGGACTTCGTCTAAAAATCTGGATATTAAAAAGGTGGTAAGAATATAGATATTCCGTCCGAGTCACGCATCACCGTTTCACAAATGAAAAAGCCGAGAAGCTTATCGCGTTTCGGTGCCTGTCTGTGGTTTTCCGAATATCTAAAGCGATAATAGGTAGGTATAAGATATATTGGTGGCGGTGGGGGAGACCAAACCTACCATAAAAGGTCAACGCCGAGTCTCAGGCGGCGGAAACTAACCTGACAACCTCATGGCCACCCAGCGCACATGGGGCGGTAACCTGCGGCCGAGAGATCTAAATCATCTCTGAAATGCAGACGCGGAAGGACTTGGGAACCCACCGCGATTACTTCCCAAGAAAATCACCCCAGCAACAAACATGAAAAAGGAAAGTTTTAAGAAAAGTGACTTGTTGGACGACCCGACTAACACTCGGCGCCATTCGGTACCCGGGCTGGATGGTGTGAAATATGCTACCGAAGATCCGAAAGGTAGTGATAACAGACTGCCGCAAACGTCAGTGCGCGATAACCGGCGCGTAGCAGCCTGGAATGTTAGAGGCCTACTTAAACCCGGAAAGCTTGCCATTCTGGAAAAGGAGGTAGCAAACCACAATGTTGACATTCTGGCTATAAGTGAAACTCACATGCGCGGTAATGGTCATTTCAGAACGTCTAGGGGGAACACCTTGTATTTCTCGGGCTCAGAAAACTCTAGTCTACATGGAGTGGGCATACTGGTGACTGAAAAACTTAATGACTATGTTATTGGGTATAAACCAATATCTGACCGCATCATTTCAATGAAGCTGAACACCAAGCCTTGCACTCTAAACGTAATTTCAGTATATGCCCCGACCGCACAAGCCCCGGAGGAGGAAATAGATCAGTTTTACGGGATGTTGGAGGCAACGCTCGACTCAATACCAAACCGAGAAATCTCCATGCTTCTGGGTGACTGGAACGCAAAAGTCGGCAACACAACAAATGATGACCATCTACGCGAAGTTGTGGGACGTAATGGACTTGGCACAAGAAATCACCGTGGAGAAAGATTGATTGAGTTTTGCCTGAGCAGGCACCTGGTAATCCTTAACACTTGCTTCCAACATCATCACAGGCGTCTCTACACATGGAAATCTCCTGGTGACAGGTTTAGAAATCAGATAGACTACATACTTATAAACTCCCGATGGAGATCCTCTGTGAAGAACGTAAAGACCTACCCTGGAGCAGAGTGCGGTACTGACCATAATCTTCTTGCGGCCAATTTTGCGGTACGACTGAGGGCACCCAGAAAACGGATCTTCACAAAGACAACAAGGTTGAATGAGGCTGAAACCGCCACCTTTCGACTGACGGTTGAAGACAAGTTAAGATCAATCTGCTTAGTTCCGGAAAGCGCTGACGCGGCCTGGAATCAGTTAAAATCTCTCATATTTGACACCTTGAACTCTATCAAGAAGGGAAAGAAGGCGACAAAGGAGACCAAGAGATCGACTTGGATCTCAGAGCACACTTGGGAACTCACTCGTCGTAGGAAAACCCTTAAAATCAGAGGACTACAAGATCCAGAGGTGAGGGAAGAGTATTCTAAGGTATGTAAAGCCATAGACGAATCATGCAGACGAGACAAAAACAGGTACATACACGATCTCTGTGCAGAAATCGAAAACCACGCTCTAAACTACCAAACAGCAGATCTCTTCAATAAAGTTCGTTTACTAACGCGTAAGTTTAAACCGAAGACGTGGGCTATAAACGACGCGAATGGAACTCCCTTACATGAGTTGGATGAGATCACCGATAGATGGCGTTCATACTGCGAAGAGCTATATAAAGATAACTCACCTATTGGCCAAGCAAAACACAAACCTGACTGGCACACACTAGAAAAGGAGCCGGACATCCTACGCTCCGAGGTAATTGCCGCTCTTCGTCTTGTCAAGTCCAATAAAGCGCCAGGCCCGGATAGCCTAATTTCAGAGCATCTAAAGTCTCTGGGTGATGAAGGCATTAAAGTGCTCCATAAAATCTGCAACTTGACATGGACAACTGGAGAATGGCCAAAAGACTGGACGAACTCAATAATACTACCCATCCATAAAAAAGGTTCCACTAAACTATGTGACAACTACCGCACCTTGGCCCTCATCTCGCACGCAAGTAAAATACTGCTGCACATAATCAACAGACGCATCCGCCATTACTTAGATTGGCAGATTCCGCAAGAGCAGGCAGGCTTTGTGAAGGGGAAAGGTGCGCGGGAGCAAATCCTAAATGTCAGACAAGTCATCGAAAAAGCCTATGAGTACAACACGCCAATGATCATGTGCTTCGTAGACTACAGCAAGGCTTTTGACTGTGTCAACTGGAACTCACTATGGGGAGTACTAGAAGAACTGGGAGTCCCAAAACATATCACGGCACTTGTCCAAGCTCTTTACTATAATAGCCAGGGTGTCGCTAGAGTCAACGAAACAATTTCTCGGTCGTTCAGGTTTGGGAAGGGTGTACGCCAGGGCTGCATCCTCTCTCCTATTCTATTCAATGCCTACGGTGAATACATAATGAGGCATACCTGCGACCAATGGCGTGGAGGCGTGCGTATAGGAGGAGTTAGGTTAAACAACCTGCGATATGCAGACGATACTACACTTCTAGCTGCAGATGAAGCCGAAATGTGCACACTATTGGAAAGAATGGAACAGATCAGCAATAAACTAGGCCTTTCTATCAATAAACAGAAGACTAAAATCATGGTCATTGATAGGAATGACACCCTGCGGCTCACTGGTGCACTTAACCTACAAGCTGTTCAAGAAGTCGTTTACCTGGGATCCACAGTCACGAGCAACGGTTCTTGTGAACCTGAAATACGAAGACGTATTGGAATGGCCAAAAGTGCCATGTCTCGGCTGCACAAAACTTGGAAGGACAGACACATATCACTACACACGAAAATCGAACTCGTCCGCACTCTTGTTTTCTCCATTTTCTTGTATGGATCTGAGACATGGACCATAAAAACCACTGACCGGAGACGAATTGATGCTTTCGAGATGTGGTGCTGGAGAAAAATGCTCCGTATTCCTTGGACTGCATTTCGAACCAACGCCTCCATACTCTCTCAGCTCAAGGTCCAAACAAGGCTCTCTACCATCTGCCTAAAGCGTATATTAGAGTACTTTGGACACATTGCCAGGAAGGAGGGTGATAACCTAGAGCGTCTGGTTGTTACTGGCAAGGTGGAAGGAAAAAGATCACGCGGCCGCAGCCCAATGCGTTGGACTGACCAGATCCGTACCACGCTCGAGTCCACGGTACATGAGGCTCTACGGGTAGCCGAAAACAGGCCAATTTGGCGTTCCACCGTTCGGAAAATCGTTGTTGGGGCTGGTCACGACCCTCAAGATTGAGGAATACGACTCAAGGAGGAGGAAGATATATTGCGTTGGTTCGTTAGCTTTGACAGTATATTTTAATTGCTTATTGTTATAATTATATAGTGATAAAGAACCATCCGTCTAGATTCATGGAATTGTAATTTTCCCATTGCTTCGTGCGGCTAAATTTGGAAGCAATAGAAAATTTTTATCTTACATGATAAAAACTTTGAAACCCGTTTTTTTCTGTTTGAAAAAATAATAAAAAATTTGACGTTCGTTCTGTTGCTTCAACCAATTGAGCTACCGTGTCTGTTGTAAGGTATAAGCTGTAAATAATATATAGATATAAACAAATAGCTAATAAAACGTATCTATTTAAAAACAATACCGATCCAATAATTTCGCCATTACAATACTATTTGATAACTTCGAGGCACTGTACGTTGTTAAAAAGTTGTTCTTACATCACAACACGATTCCAATCTTACGACTTTCTGTTTTCGGACGTCCGAGTGACCTTGTAACGCCGTCCACCGTGCATACAACCATCGAAATCTCTTTTGGTATGCGATAATTAACTCTGTGACTTTGACACCTTTGTATTCAGGCTAATTAGCTCCTCATATGGCATGGAGAAAATAAAATGTATAGTTTGAGGGTAGGTGACAAATCCAGAAAAATTATAACTCTAGTTCCCTTATTGTTCAGAAGGAACTAAGTATTTGCTTACATATTATTGATAGCCTTATAATAACGGAAAAACCTTCTCACTTTAGCAAACTTAACATCAAATAACTTTTGACGTGTTCGTTGGTGTATATTTTCTTCTGAAACATGTTGGTCTTTGATAATCTGTGGTAAATATCGAAATTCCTTCCAAGTCACGAAACATTGTCCACAGATGAGAACGCCGTCAAGTTTAATAGCATTTCGAGTCAGTCTGTGCATTTCCGAGGATGCAAAAAACAAAATGATATGATGTTGATAGTGCATTTTGTTTAGATGTTACACGGTTGTGTTTTACCTAACATCGAGTGAACACTATGCTTGGCTGACTATCATAAAAAAATCTTTAACCGGGAAATGTATTATCTTTTTTGATATTCTTTTAAGGGAGTTAGAAATTAACAAAAAAAACAGTTCCCTTAGCTGACAGCGTCTGTAGCTAACAGTGAGAGATCCTGATTACGAATCCCGGGGAAACAAAAGAAAGTTTTGGACGGACAGGGCACAGAAAGTTTGTTTAATTATTTGCCTGTAAATAAAAAACCGATCACTGAAACGGACACAGAATTATATTAGCCCCTTGCCCCATTTGGTAATTCAAAAGGTGCGAGGGATATATCAAAAGTTGAAAAACACGTGAGGTTAGGACGGGGTGAGAGCGGTCCCAGATTTCAATTTATTTTCGATTTTTAAATTTTATTTATATCAAAAGTCTTATGTAGCCAGAAGCGGAGTTTAGTTTGGAGAATCAATATAATATGAGTTGTTCTCATAATAAAAAAGACAATTGGCTAGAAACTCGCCCCCATTTGTTATAATTTATAAATATTATTTCGCAAACAAATAAAAGCCAATTGTTTCTAACGATTTCTTTTAAATAAAATCACTTAAAAGCCAGAATGTCACGAAATGTAACCCATATTTTCCGTGGGAAATCTTAAGAGAATTGAGTTACAACAATACCCGTAGTATATGTTACAACAATGGCGCAAGATGTACTATAAAGGTTTAATTCTACAAATTTGTAGAGTTCATACGACAATAGAATAATGTCAGCGCAACATAATTAAATTAAGACTTAATTTAACCACAGTACTAGTTATATACTCTCTGTAGTTTACGCGACACATGAAATAAAATAATTTTAACAGTTTAAAACGCGAAATGAACAAAATAATTTCAAACTCAACTAAAGATGGAGAATGTAATGTCAAAGTAAAGGTCGCTACGCTAGCACCATCTGTTCCGTCATAGTTGGTACACTTCGGGCTTTAGTAAAAAATAATTTGTAAATATGTATATAAAACTAATACATTTCGCGTTTTAAACCGTTAAAAGTTTTTTATTTAACTTCAAATACAAATACCAGACAATTTAATACAAATAGACACTTAGCTGTTTTGTTTATTTGTTATATTTTTGTAACACAGCCTGTAACTGCAAGTTATTTATATAACCCGTTCTTGGCATTCTGTCGTTATAAAGGGTTAATCAACTTTATTTGAAACCGGTATCGTCTTTAATTTTACTGAAATCGTGATAAAACGATCGAATATATTATTCTCGAAAACATGTGCATGTGATGTTTGTTCAGAACAAGTAAATGAGTTTAAAAAAATCATCGTAGTCTCTGTAGCTAACGCGAGTAATACGGAACGTTTGTAAATGAGAAATATTTAACTTCTTTTTACGATTCGATGTTTGAAAAGCTAGTCAGCAGTTGTGGTCATGGTTTTATTCTAATAATATATCGCAAGCATTTTCTATAGTCTACGAGAGTAGTATTTAAGTTAAACAAATTAAACGGCTCGAAACGGTTTACATCCACAATGACGCTCTTATGTAAATAATTAAATTGGAGTACAGATTTGTGCACCTTATTTAATATAAAATAATTAAATGATAAAACTATATTGCGTTTTATAAAGCATATATTCTGACTAAACAAATTATAAATTTAATGGGTGGTATCACAAACCACCACCGAAAAAGCAGCCATGTTTAATCGCGGTGCGGCTTCAGTCTGTGCATTTCCGAATATCCAAAGCCAAAATAGGTCGACACCATATTATGTTGTAGATGTTTTTTGGCTGGATTTTTTCAAATACTGTCTATAGTTTACGCGAGAAGTACACATTTAAATAAAACACTTTAACGGTTTAAAACGCGATATATTAGTTCAACTTATTTGAAAATGATTTTTAACTTCGGCCCGACGTTTCGGATGCTTTTCAGCAGCCGTGATCCGGGAACGGGGAAACAGGGCATATTTGTTAAAAATAAGTTATATATTTCTCATTTAAGTAAAAATCCTATTCAGGTAAATTACAGACAATACGACGGGCTCGTTGGTGTAATGGTAGCAATGTACGGCTAATAATCAACGGGTCCAACTTTTTTCTTATTATTCTGTATCTAAAACAAAAATAGGCCGACAGCGCATCTTGTTTAGATGCTATAGGCTAGAGTATTTTACCTACCAACGAGAGAACCTCATTGTCTATCCTCCTTCGTAATTAAAAAAAAATATGACCAGATACTCTTTTTCTCAGTCAGTTAATAATAGTTTTTCCTTGAACTTAACTGAAATCCAAAGGTAAATATAGCAAGAACATGCAAAATTTACATCTAAGTGACAAAGCTATATAGCATTGAATTCGGAGTAAAAATAATATTAACTTTATGAATTATTATGTTATGTGCTTTTACGTAATCTTGAACAGTTTTATTGTGAGAAATCGAACCTTGTGCTTGTTTAACAAAGATTAAAACGAATGTGAAGGGCGTTAAAAACGTGCTTTGTTAGGTGTAAATCGTCGTAGGTTTGAACACCGAGATAAACATAGCTTCTGATGAACATAAAATTGGCGTTTTAAACCGTTTATAAAGCATTGTGTCATCTATACAGAGTTAACTATTTAAATATTTTATAATAATTAGTCATAAAATAAACATTATATTTTTTACTAGTGGTAGCGGGAAGAGCATTTATTATTTTTTATTTTATTATTATAATTATTAGTATGGTTGTTTAACAAAATGTCTCTTTTTGATTCCAGGTGCTAATCTAGGCTACAATATGTCGATAGTCGACTCTTACAAGAGGTTTATGGAGAGAAATAGTGGTGAGTTTCAATATTATTTAATACTAAACTTATGTGTCAGTCCACAAGTTAGGGTCCACAGCTGGATATAGGCCTCCCCCCAAAGCTTCCAATACACCCCGTTTGTTCGCTACTTGAATAAAAAAAAAAAAGAACGAAAACCAAAGTGGCTGCGGTTGCTGGAAGCATCCGAAATATCGAACCGTAGTTAAATAATTGGAAATAAGTTGACTTATATATTTTGCGTTTTCAACCGTTATAAATGTCTCATTTAAATGTGTACTTGTAACAAAGCAAAGCATATAGCACACAATTTCAGACCATGAGGACCAGAATTTTAAACTTGCAAATGTTATTTCGTGTGTGATCTTTCCGAGGAAATTTCTCATTTTGTAATGAAATATCGATCTTATAAATAATCAATAATTTAGCTATGGTAATTGTTAAAACCTAAACCACACAAAGGCGTGGTGGGTCTGTCCTCCCTATCTATAGGCACGTTTCATCTATTGGTATTCCCTTTCGTTTGATGTATAAACATGCCTTCAATTGTTTTCCTTTCGAAACAACGTGTTAGGCAATCTATCCCAAACACTTGCAGGCTAAAAATAATAACGATAATAGAAAATAATGATTCACCGAGTCACGATGTTTGCATCAGGCTGTTGCAATTTTCGACTGCAATATTTTGTAGAACAAAATTGTACTCGGTAATGAATTTTATAAAATTTGATTTTCGTAATGTTTCCGGTTTCTTCATTGGAGTAATTAAATTCGAATAAATGTGCTTGTTGGTAAATCGGTGGCTTAGCTCCTAAGTTCAATAGTTAAAGCAAGGGCTTGCACCCCGGAAAAAACAGTTTGTATCGCATTGGGCTTTGGATAACACGTTTTATTTATCTTTAATAAATTAATGTCTTATATGAAATTTCATTTTTTATGTTTAGTAAGAAGTCAAAGAGGTCGGCCGTGCATTTTGTTTAGATGTTGTGGACTTGAGCATTTTATCTTCCATCAAGATAACCTCAAGTGCAGGAAACGTTTGGAAAAAATATTTGCCATAACACAAGTGCTATTCCGCAATGACGTAGTTAAATAAGCTTCTAAGCGACAATATCCGAATTATTTGCTTAACACTTGCGGTGTCTAATTTGTATTTACATTACTGGCACAGGAATTCGAAAACGCATACTCGTCTGCGAAAGTTTTAGCACTTTAGCTTGTGTCCTGGTAGGTTTACTGTACAACATATAATTTGACGAGATAAATTCCCTTTTTACAGGGCTATATATATAAGAACGTATTATGTAATAACATGTTATTATATACTTTTCTATATTATTATTTATTGTATAAGTTGTAGTTCATAGTAAAATTAAAGTAATTAATATTACTACCTACTTAGAAGGATATTTATTAAGGCTACTAAAATTTAATACCGGTTCTTAATAGTTGAATTGGAATGTCAGTCACAATATCTACCTCCTACTGTACTTTAAAAATATTCAATGTTAAGTTACTTAGACTTCTAAGCTTTACAAAATAGTTTCTAGGCATTAAAGTAAAATAATAAAAAGCCTTAAACTTCCTATTCATCAGCCCAAAATAGACCGTACGTAGTCTTTTCAAGTCCTCTTCCATATCTGGTCCCTAGTAACTTCATCCCACCACTGCAGCCATCGTCTCCATCAACTTTTCATCCCCCATTCTGTGCACATTTCCGGGCTACTAGAGTCTATTACTTAATTCTTTGGACGATGTTGACGTCATCAACTCTTTTCATTTAACGATAGACGGTTATCAAAGGTACTTCCGAATATCTTCTTTCTTAGCACGCTCACGTACGGCAACAGTGACGCGGGGACATGTACATTCTCGGAGATAATACCTGACCAGAACACCACCAGGCTGCTACGTGCAGGCCTGGGAACACGTTCTTAACTTACTTCTATATTCTTCAAAACCAAGTCAGATTAAAAAAAATATGTAATGCTAAACTACTTCGAATTACTTTTTTTTTAATTCAACACATTCCTTGCGGAAATATAATAAAAATCGAAAAATTGATTCCTGTTCTGAACAAACTTCGTTAAATAACAATTTAAATTAATTTAACCGACTCCGGAATTCTAATGCAAATATAATAAAGGAAGTCTTATTCAGTCATTAGCTTATTGATAAAATCGAGATTTTTATATGGCATTTAAGTTATTACAAATGTGTAGTGCAGATTTAACAAGTCTAGATATTCTAATGCACTTCCGTATAATTTTTAATACCTACGTTGATACCGTTCTATTCTAGATTATTTAAATTTCCCACAGATGGCACTCCAACATACTTTGAAATATCTTTATTATGAAGATTTCTTTAAGTCATCAAATCATCGCTGTTTTAGTGTTTTTTTTTCATTTCATTGCACTAATCTTTCGTAAAGTTTTCGTTCACTACGTTATTACCTGGCTTCACATATTTTACTTCAACTTGAAATGTCAAAATTAAATTACATTTGAAAACCAGTTTTAATATTTTAAGTTCAGCGAATGCTTCTTTGTATACGACTGTCTTTATCTCTTGTTTTTTATTTTTTTAATGTTCTAAACGGCCAATATTAATTTAATCCATCGGTTGATTAAAGTTTGTGTGTCGATTATACTTATCAACACCAATAAACAAGTGAATAACAAAATAAAACCATATTCAACCAAATTTGTGTGTCCAAAACAACCTCTTCTTCATCTTTATAAATTTATGCCAAGACGTCGGTCGCGCCCAGCCGCTTTTGCAAGTTAGTCTAAAAACATAGACATATAGTGTCACAGACTTTTGAGAAATTATTATTTTAGACATATGTATTGGGTATCTTGGATCGTTTGGCAGTGCAAGCAATGGAAACCCTTAAAGTTTCCCACTATTATTCACATCGGAATGTTTTATAGACTAAAGCTTTCCTCGATAAAAATTTTAACCAACACTTATTACAACAAACAAACTCTTCAGATCATAGATAAGAGAAAAACATTAACGACATACATTATTCGAAGATTCTAATAAAATACCCCGTTGGGGCCGACCCCACTGAATGGATATAGGCTTTTATGCACCCTAACGGGCAAAATTCACGTTGGTGATGAGCCGTTTTTAGTTCTAAATTCAAATATCACGTTTTTCTTATGTCTCTTTACCAGACACGTGTACAGAAAGATGCCTTTTATTTTGTAACTAATCTGAGTTACAAAATAAAACCTGAATTACGTGCCAAGACAAAACCTAGTAATACTTTTATTATTTCACAGTAACAAATTAGCGCATGAGAAATAAAATATCATGTTCTAATTATTGAAACTTAAATTAGTCACGTACACAATAATTAAGATAACAGTTGCTATTAAAGAACAACTTATATATTGTAAAGAACATCATATACAAGTAGATTGTTTGTGACAGTGAAATACTCCGAACAAATTATATCTAAACAAGAGGCATTGTCAACCTACTTCAGCTTTGAGCAAGGAGCAATTCACAGGCTGAATCTAAAACATGATCAAACGAATGTTGTCGATGTTTTTTCATCTGTAGACGGTGATTCGCCATCTACTGACTTTCCTACCCCCCCAATTCAACACCAGATTATCTAGACAATTTTAGAAAAAATATTAATTGATTTTACGAATGTGTTGGACCCGGTGAGAATCAAACCCAGCCTTACATTACCACCATTACATCAACAAGCGCAATATAAAGAAAACACTTAATAGTAAGTTTCGTCTGGTGAATCAAATCAACTACTTACATGTAAATAACGGATCAGTAAACGGACACATTTATATGTGTTCGCCCCAATCCCCATAGCGGAAAGCAGAATTTCTTTACATCAACATTTAAATGCAATAAGTCTTATAAACACTGATAACTCACAATTTAATGATAATTAAACAACGATTGAGATAGATATTTGAGATTTAATTTAACTTGAGGATTTACAATAATTAGCATTGACACGTATTGCACACACTTAAGAAGAATCAACAGATAATATATATATCAACGTAACGACAGGTACAAACGTCAATCTGTGGAACACATTAAAGGCGCCAAATTTGAAACATGTAACATTTAATTAAATTGAAAAACTGTATTACATACATACACGAGGAAAATCGATATAAACATCAATAGGAAGCATCCAGGTGTTTATCATAAGAATGTCAGACTAATGCTTACAATGTTAGCTCTTGGTTACGTGTGATTCATCAGGGTAAATAATATAGTATGAGAACTACCAGGTTGGTTGCTTAGAAATTATCTAACATATAATATTCACGTTTCATTATACCACACTTACTCCTGAAAAAAAGGCCATAAGTTATTTTTCTCAATTTTCTCCAATCGTTAAAAACAATTTACAACCTTTTTTGAATATTTTATGGTACATAATTCAACCTACACCTAACCGATGATATAAATGATAATACAGATAACTGATATAAATTAAAATAAAACACTTCAACGGTTCAAAACGCAATATATTTTACTTACACTTATTTGAACAACGGTCCGACGTATAAACCGTCAATGTGTTTCATTTAAATGTTGCATAAACTACAGACAGTATTGAATTAAATTCATAAAATATTAAAACTACATCTACCCTCGGTTAATTTTTAACTTAATCTTCGCTAACAATCTACACAACGTTAAGTTACAATTAAGAGATTTATATATTCCTAATTTGTTTTTATTTGAATTACTCATTGATTACCGGTTTTAGTTATATTTTAATTTATTTCCTGTTTAATGAGTGCAAAATCAAATACTTTGACATTTCTATGACGGTTTACCGTCTTATCTAAAGCGAAATTCCGGTTTCGAGCTCACGGAGATTTTTAATTAATATAATTCTTATTCTTAACAATCCGTTGAAATATAGGCAAAGGACACAAAATTCTTTATTCTATGACATATTTTTCCAAATAAGTAGTTAAAGCGCTAGGACAACTGAGACAGAAAGGATAGACAAACAAACAATTTATATATATATATATATATATATATATATATTTAGATAAAACACTTTAACGGTTTAAAACGCGATATATCAAAAATATTCAACCCGACGTTTCGGATGCTTTGCAGCAGCCGTGGTCACGGGGAGACATAAAAAATAATTTTGAACTAATATATCGCGTTTTAAGCCGTTGAAGTGTTTTATTTCAATGTGTAGGTACTATTCGCCTAAACTAAAGACAATACTGAGACAGTTAACGGTTTAAACGCGATATTTATTAGTTAAATTTATTTGAAAATTATTTTTAACTTTGCAGCAGCCGTGGTAACGTGTCTCCCCGTGACCACGGCTGCTGCTAAGTTAAAGCTGCTGCAAACTTTAACTAATATTATATATATTAGTTAAAGTTTGCAGCAAATAACACACTTTAAACGGTTTAGAACGTGATATATCACGTTCTAAACCGTTTAAAGTGTGTTATTTGAAAGTATATATACTACTTGCGTAAACTACAGACAGTAGTTATCATATAATTGTTTTAATACGCTCGTTGCGAAGAAGGTAGTGTGTTTTTGCAAACATTTTCCAACGTCAGAATTGAACTATACAGAGATTGTATAGTTATGTAATAGAAATAATTTAAATATACACATAAATACTGTCTATAGTTTACGCGAGTATTACACATTTAAATAAAACACTTTAACTGTTTAAAACGCGATGTAGTAGTTAAACTTATTTGAAAATGATTTTTAACTTCGGCCCGACTTTTCGGATGATCTAGAGTTTTTAATATATTATATTATAAACTCTGGTTCCCAATAAACAGCATACCGGTAAGGACTCGGCCAGTTTTGCCAAATACCAACTTCGACGGAACAGATGGCGTAGCAATTTTTTACTTTGATGTCATCCGTCAGACATCCTCCATCTTTAGTCTCCCCGTGACCACGGCTGCTAAAAATCATCCGAAACGTCGGGCGAAGTTAAAAATCATTTTCAAATAAGTTTAACTAATATATCGCATTTTAAGCCGTTAAAGTGTTTTATTTAAATATATAAATTTCCATCAACATTACAAGAAGCACGTGAATATTTCTTAAATAGATTTTGGTAAAAATATTTATAATGTAGCGAATGGTCTAAATGTCTATATTTAAATAATAGTTTTGTGTAAAAAGTGTACTATATTGTTTTTTATAGAATAGGACAAACTCGCATGCGGTTCGCTTAATAGAAAGTAATGCCCTAAAGGAGCATAGAATCAGCCGGAAATGTGCAAAAAACGTGGATTATTCATCCTATGAAAGAATGATTCCTCTTTAATTGATTGAAAAAAAATGTCTACGTCAATATGTTATGTCTATCTTTTAATTTGCATGAGTGCACGCGAGCGACGTCGTAGTTAACAGCTTAAACTGCTTAAGATGAAGTGGAGGTTTACAAAGACAAATTTAGATGCCCGAAATAACTATTATACGCGGACGAAGTCGCTGACACAGCTAGTGGGAAATATTTACCGAATATTACAATAGCTAACATTGACTGGAAACTGCGAATCGAATAATTCTCAAATGAGCTATTCTGTATGCGAGCTTGAAGCTGCACTATTTGATTTCCACGCGTTTAGAATATTAACGATAGGTTTATAATATATTGTTATTTTTATGGTAAATAGGCGCTACTGTATTGATAAGACGCAATCAGATGTTGGTGAAAAAAATACATTAAATAAAACACTTTAACGGTTTATAACGCGTTAGTCAATTTTGTAAGGATCCGGCCAGTTTCGTCATATACCAACTTCGACGGAACAGATGGCGCTAGCGTAGCAATTTTTCACTTTGACGTCAGAGACATCCTCCATCTTTAGTCTCCCCGTATCACGGCTCCTGCAAAGCATCCGAAACGTCGGGCCGAAGTTAAAAATAATTTTCAAAATAAGTTTAATTAATGTATCGCGTTCTAAACCGTTAAAGTGTTTTATTTAAAAATACATTCTCTCTGAAAATTTACTAAAGCATATTGTTTACTCATCATATGCCTCATTTCTTATCTGTGCTTTTAAAGGAGTTTATATTAACTTTTAAACTAATTCCATAAATAAATCATAAATGGATTAAGATTGAAAAAAACAATATGTGTTCTAGCCCATTGAGCCACCATATTCCGCTTTGAGCTCGCGTCTGCGTGGATATTATTAATTTTTGCAAACAACTTCCATAGCTGTAGGCCCTTAAATATGAATAACTTTCCCAGTTTTTCCCAAATTTCCCACTGTTTCTACGCTCAGCTGTTGGTCGCAGCGTGGTCTTAAAGAGATTTCTTCGATAAATAGTCTATACAACAAAAAAACTTCATGTTTCATTTCGAATCAGTGGTTCCTAAGATTTGCGAGGTCAAACGAACAAATAAACTTATTGCTTTATAATGTTATTATGTAATCTAGACTGGATCAAAACAATCATAATCCTTTTTGAAACTTAAGATACTAAAAATGTTACCAATAGAAAATAAAAATTGTGAACTTAATTCTTTCGCGAACGTTCTTAGTTTTTAATCAAATCTTGTTTAAATCTAATTGATTTGTCCTTAAGTTTTAACAGTTATTTGGCGTTTGTGTTTTAATAGCTCACTCTCGGAATAACGTTTAGAAAGATCCAGAACGATTACAATATCATTTCCTTAATTGCTCGGTATTTAATTAGGTACTTGCTTACGTCTATGAATGATTTAATTATATTTTATTCTCAGTTCACACTATAAAATGCCAGTTATATCATTTATAGTTTGACTTTTTATCTAGACGGGTCTTTGTACTCTTGCTTCAAAGGTCGCATTGCCAATCAGGTTCAAACTATAATTGTACACGAGCTTTCTGGTATAGGAAAATGTCACAATGCAACTGACAAGTTCTAGAGGTTATTTGTCAACACTCAGGTCCTTATAATGTCAGAAGTGGGATATGCCATTTTGGAAAATTAGTTTTAGTTTTAAGGTCGTGGGTTGAATCCCCACCGGGTCTGAAGCATGCTGGATTCCGTCTGGAAATCTGGGTATTGAATGGGTGGTGGAAATATCGAAATTTCGTCTGGTAACGCACCACCGGCCACATAAACCGTGAAAAGGCCACAATAGGTCGACAGTGCGAGTATGTCTGAGGTATTTTACCTTTACCAAGTGAGTCTTGTGCTCTGTCTTCCTCTATCAATCAAAGCCTATATATTCGAAATGAAATTCCTACTTCTGGGAACACAATCGTGGCAACAATGATTAGCAGCAAGTAGAAACAGTATAAGGACTTAAATCAATATGTAAGGCTTTGACGCAGTAAGTAAGTTGCCATAAACAAAGTTAACGATGAAATAAGTGCTAATCTCTCACATCATTTGTATGCTCGTTTTTATTTAGCACCTTGTTAGGAAAATAATTCCAAATCATTTGTTAATATTGACACTTGTGTTTAGTACCAGGATTTTTGGCGATCAACTTGAAATGTTTTTATGATAGAGGACGTTGTGATGGTGAACCCCATTTTATGGAAGGTAAAATACTCCATAGCCATATAACTATATGCGATATCAACCTATGGATTTTTCATATGTCGGTCGTCGGTAGTTCGTGACTCGGGTGGAATTTCAAAATTCCCCACAACCCATTTGATATCCAGATTTCAAGACGAAGTCCAACATGTTTAACTGAACTGAACTGAACTAGACTTAACTGAAGGCTCACGGTAAAATGGCTAAAAGCTCAACGAAAAATTGGTTACGAAAAATATATTCGTTCCAAATAAATGAACTATTCACTATTACAGAGTTATGTTGTATAATACACTTACAATAAATCGCTAGTAACAACTATTACATCAATCGAAAGTTTAAAATGAAGGAATATTTACGGAACACCTTATTTTTCCAGACCCGCGGACAGAAAACTGGTGGATGATGTCAGGACCTGGTCCACTAATAACACTCCTGGCCTCATACCTGTACTTCTGCACATCCATGGGTCCTCGCTACATGAGAGACAGGAAGCCATACAGCTTAAAGAATACGATCGTTCTGTACAATATATCGCAAATTTTGATGAGTGTTTTCTTGGTGTATGAAGTAAGTGGTCATTTAATTTTTCTCATCATAAGAGTTTTGCTACACAAACTTTGAAGGTTAATCAAGAGCTAACTCCCTTTTTTAATACAAATATTTAAAAAGGGATGATTGGAAGGAAAGTAATACTATAATATTCAAGTAGTCTCAGAAGTTAAAAAGACTGACAAAAATGGACGCCAACAAAATGACGCCCATAAAAATTAACGCGTAAAAATCCTTGAGCGCGTAAAATTAGCGGAGTACACTAAATTACTGCGTATACTTAGTATTTAAATTACTTTATTTGTCACACATGAGCTGCAAAGTGCGACTGGTTTGCCTTTGGTAAATGTTCTAATATTTTTACATTTATTTATTTGTTCCGTATGGCTTTAGTCATTTAATCATAATTGTGCCTTAATTAAAATACAAATATTATTTTTGATCTGAAACAGGTTGGAGAAATACTTTAGAATTAACTCATCTACATTAAACCTCGTACATCATAGTCCCAGGAAATAAGACATCTGGTTTATCCAAAGCTCTATGTTCTGGTCATTTTGTGTCTGGGAGTTCGTTTTTCTATGACATCATTTTGGAATTTTTCAATCTAAACAAACATGTCGAAGGTGTCTTCCTAAATACAAATATTGAACTAAATTCAAATATCCGTATTTAAACAAACAACGAAGTAGAAGTGTTAAAATTTGCTGTTTGAGCACGCGTATAAATAATAAGTGCGACTTTCGGTATAAGACACTTAAATAATGACATCCGTGTTCCAGGGTTCGGTAGCTGGCTGGTGGAATGATTACAACTTTTCCTGCCAACCAGTGGATTACTCGGACAACCCAAAGGCGAATCGGGTGAGTGGAAATTGGATTCTTAGCAAAAGAATATGCCAAACAATAGATCTGGGACAAAAACAGAACGACTCGACTCATGATGAGAGAGAACAGCGTTCTGTGCAAGACATTTTTTTAAACAATCATTTTTTATGATTAGAGATCGACAGACTAACATTCCGTCACTTGATCGTAGGTGAAATTACCCAGCCATTATCATCAAATAAGTCGACCTATATTGGCTTTGGATATTCGGAAATCTACAGACAGAAATCGTAACTCGATTAAATGTAGTGGTTTTTCCATCTTTAGACGGTGGTTTCTAACCCGAACGAAATTTCAAAATCCATTTAATATCCAAAATTCCAGATGGTCAAACATGTTTCAGAAAAATTAGCCACGACCCGTTACTAATTTGAATGGTTTATCTTTGAACAAAACTACAACCAATATACAAGTCAATACATGAAATTTAATATGTATTCATTTAATCACTATTGTTAACTTTTTTGTTTCTTAAGAAAACCTCGACGTGAGTATTACGTTTTACTTGTAGATGGCAGCTGCGGTCTGGTGGTACTTCTTCGCGAAAATAGTTGAGCTTCTCGATACGGTATTCTTTGTTCTGCGAAAGAAGAACAGACAAATATCGTTCTTGCACCTCTACCATCATACAATGATGCCGATCTGCGCTTGGATCGGTTGCAAATTCCTACCAGGTAAGTGTCATTAGAATACGCTGAGAATTTTTCAAAATGTTACTTACGAATGTGATACTAAAGTTTGAGTTATATTTTCAGGTGGTCATGGAACTCTTCTCGGTGTGATAAACTCCTTCATCCACGTAATCATGTACACCTATTATCTGATCTCTGGTCTTGGCCCTCAGTACCAGAAGCTTCTCTGGTGGAAGAGCCACGTAACTACTTTGCAGTTGGTAAGTTTAAATTTCCTTTCTTTTCTTTTAAGATGAATTCCTACTCTACAATTTTCCTAAAGAAGAAGAAGGACATCTAATAATGCATTTATTCCATTTTCAGATCCAATTTGTCATCATTTTCTACCACAACTTCACCGTAATGTTCTGCGACTGTAACTACCCTAAGTTTATCAACTTCTTGCTCTCACTTAATTCTGGCATGTTCTTGTACATGTTTGGTAACTTCTACTACAGAAACTACATTAAGGTTGACAAGAGGCAGACTACTACCACCATGGCTAATGGCACAGTCCCGTCAGAAAAGGCTAAAGAATCTTAGTTTAATATTGCTCAAATAGGCTTAGGACTCATTTTATATTGTGATGTAGCTTAAGTTATTGAATTATTCATTAAGCTAGATGTAGTATTCGTTGTGTGACGAGCCTTAATTAATTTAATTAGGATTTTAATTACGGGCTTAATAACGGAGACAGGAATTCAACTTGCTTTAATAAATCCCTATGTATCTAGAAAGTAAGAGAAGCGAAATTATAAAACGTCAGTTCCCGTTTAGGACAAAACTAGTATTATTATAACTGTTATATAATTTTATTTAGTTTTTTATTGGTTCTGAGGAACTGAAGTTTTATGATTCACGATAATACGAAAGTTATTCTTCAGGTCTAATATTATATTCGTTACCATGTTATAATTTGTATAATAACAAAGTTACTGTGTGTGATGTGTCTGACCAATTTAAATATTGTGTAATTTATTGATATCTCACATGTATTCTCTGAAACAACACAACGTAAAATGTAACCTAACACATAATTTATTTTGTATAAGTTTGTAAGTTTCAACAAACAATAAAGTAATCAAATTGTAGGTTTTATCCAAAATTTACTAGCGCCTCTATCGGAAGCTAAAGGGAAACTAGTACTTTTGAATAAAACACAAACCGATTATTTGCACGTTTCCTTACTGTCAAACTTATACATTCCGTCCTTGTGTATGTACACAATAAGGTGAATTCTAGAAAAACATTTAAAAGGCACCAAAATCCTCAGTTTATTAAACTTAAATTACTTCTACTACACACTTAAACACTGGATTTAAATCTTGTATTAGATAATCAATTTTGTATACTACACCATCCATTCAACTATAGTACCTGCATTTGTACAAACAAACTGCTAAGAATTTAAATTGTAATGACTGTTTAATGGTGTGGCACATTAAGTTTTTCTTTAAAATCTAAAGGAACTCTTTAATTTATTTAAACATATTTCCTCCAATAACATGAACATTAATATGAAAATAAGTTACAAAACTTAATTTTATTCTAGAATGAAAAAATAACGTTCAGTATAACATTGTTTTTCGGGCTGTTTGACCGATGTGAGCGAGAAGAGGTTTTCGACCTTTCGCCAGTGTTCTTCGAGCAATCAAGGAGCTAACGTTTATTTATTTACACACACACAAATATATGCTGCCATTACAGATATAATCCAATTCGACAGTAATACAAGATATAAGAAAAAATATGAAAACTAAGTTTTAATAATTATTATTAATACTTCTAGTACTTAGTAATTACGTTAAGAACAATATTTGCTATTTCACTCCAATACCCCCTGAAAATGTCAACCCTTTGGGGTACAATATTAATCACTGGCCATCAAGTTGGAATGCGCGAAAGGCACAACCAGCAACGGTGGATGATGCCGTTTTCCCCACATCCTTTGCCTTTCCCCAACATCTCCTGATAATGCCGTTCGCTCGTGATGGCGAAATGTCGAGAATCTCCTCACGTCGGCTGAACAGCCAGAAAAACAATGTTATAACACCGTTAAAGTTTTGTAATGTAAAAATGTTTTCCCAAACCTACTATAAATTGTACACGCAGTCCACTGCAATAGTCGAATGTTACCTAAACTATATGTGTTGCATTTTGTTAAATTTGTTAAGTTAATTTAAGTACCCATGATCGTTTAACAAATACATTAATAAATAAACATAATTTTTATTGAATGCATGGTTTTATTTTAACAATTCATAACATTTTCTTTTTAATTATTGCTTATTTATTGCCAATTAATACAATTGTAATTGCGACCAGACAAACAATTCTTAAAAATGTGTCAAAAGATCTACACAAGTTTTGAATAGACATTTTTTAATAACTTAAATTGAAAGACAGTTTAAATACTAAAACGTTTATGGATGACGATGAATGATAAAAAAAATACAAATACAAATTCTTACAACTTGACATCCTATTGTAAATAACGCCATCTTGTGCATCTATCCATAACTGTAAAACCTGTCAAATGTAGTTAATGCTTGTAATTCCTGTACGAATATATTATGGTTTTATAATGATTGTTAATGCTCTTTTATATGTATAAAAATGCATTATTTTGTGCAATTGGTTACGGTGCCGTGCCAATTAAATAAACTAAGGAACAAACAATTCCCTTTAATCCTTTAATGATGATGAAGTAAGAGACCAACTAAAAATCAAGCATCGCATAAAATACTATTTTTTTATAATTATAAAATATACTATTTTATGCGATGCTTGATTTTTATTAATATTATTATATTTTTACTACTACTTTTACTATATTTTTATTAATTAATAATGATGCTAAAACTATTGTTTAAAATTTTTATTAAAATATTATAGATAACAATGTTATGGTTCAAAATTTGTTTAATTTGGCATTTTTTCTTTTTATATTTGTTTAATTTTGTCTTTCTTTTTTATTTCTTCTTTAATTTTTTCTCGCTATGTGAGTTCAATATAAAATAAAACATTGTTTTAATCTACGAAGATTAAACAAAATTTCATTTCAGTATTAATATGGTTTTATTAAAGATACAAAAAATAGAAGTTTTTTTAAAGGTTAAAAAATACCCAACAAAGCGTACCTTATAAAGAATAGTATAATATTTATGTTTACTTTTGAGAAAAATATTGTTCAAAATGTTAATTTTATGACTAGAGTTATAATATTTCCGTGTTCAATAACAACAAAAAAACGTTGAAAAAACTAAAATTACCAATGTTAAATTTCATTAAACATTTTTTATTAAAAATAGTACAGTGGAAAATTATACACAACACGAAGATCACAAGGAAAATGAACTTAACATTATACTTAAAAGACACCTAAAAAAACAAAATCCCTTTTCCCTTTTTTTTTTTTAAACCCCCCCCCCCCAAACCCTTTTTTGAAAAAAAAACCCCCCCCTTTTTGCCCCCCAAACTTTTTTTTTTTGTTTTTTTTTTTTACAGAGAAAAAACAGAAATAATTAAATAACTAAACTCAAATTTTAACATCTAATACCTGCTAACATTTGATCAGTTTGGTATATTTAAATAAACACTTTAACGGTTTAAAACGCGATATTTAAAAATCATTTTCAAATAAGTTTACTATGTCGCGTTTTAAACCGTTAAAGTGTTTTATTTAAATGTGCACTACTCGTGTAAACTACAGTACAGACAGTATTCAGTTTGGTATATTAAAACTTTCACGTTATGGGACTGCTCAAAGAATATTCAAACGTTAAGAAAACACTGGTATTTACATTAACAAGACGTGGACTATTAATTTAATAGAATTTAAATAAAAAACTCTTAACCGACCCGTCACTAGTGCTGCTGCAAAGCATCCCTATACAATAATAATAAATTAGCTAACTAATACATTTCGCGTTCTAAAGCGTTAAATGCGTTTTGTTTATACACTACGTGCATAAACTACAGACGGCACGGAGTTTAATTTAATATCATGGATTTGACTTCACGCAGTTTCTTGATTAGTTTCGACTTCAGGTTTTGAAGTCTTTACCCTTCCTTCCTTGATCAATGCAAAATTAATTACTTCATTGATTGGTCCTTCTATCAACAGCCAAAACGGAATCGTCAAAATATACACACTAGCTATGACTCCGAAGGCGTTTACAATCTAAAACGAAGGAATTATATTAAATCTATACTAATATTATAAATGCAAAAGTAACTCTGTCTGTCTGTCCGTCCGGCTTTAACTCCGAAACTTTTGAACTTTTTTAAATGAATGTTGGTAAAAAGTTTTTTTTGGGCCTGGGAAGGGTTTTTCTTTTTAATGCCAAATAAGGGTTGAAAAAGGGGGATGAAAGTTTGTATGGAAATTCGTGGTTTTTGAATAACGAAACTTTCTTCTTTGGCTTTTTTGAAATAGGAATGGGAGTGGGAGTGAGTATCGGAATGAGAGTAGGAGTTAGAATAGGAGTGATGTGAGGTGAGAGTGTTTCGGCAAAGTTGCACTTACAACATAGATTGGCTGTCTTAAATGCGGCCTTACATAAATTAATAATTAAAAATTCTACCCCCAGTCACTATTTCACGCGGACGAAGTCGCGGGCACAGTTAGTAACATATAATTTAAAAACTATCTAATTTACTTGTTCTTATAAATGTGTTATGATAGAGGAGGACATACAAGGAGAGGGTTCATTTAATAGAATAGGTGAAATGACCCAACTATATAAGACCTCAATGAGACGCGCTGTCCTTTTTGGCTTCGGATATTCGGAAATCCACAGACTTAACCCGAAACGCGATTAAACTTCACGGCTCTTTTATTGGTGGACGGTGGTTTGGGATCCGGACGGAATTCTCGATATTTCTAGAATTTAATATCCAGATTTCCAGACGTTCACCGTGTTTCAGATAAATTAGAAATTGACTTGAAACATGTTGGGCCTGGCGGGGATCGAATCCACTATTTGTTTATTATTACTACTTAAATAATTAATTACATGAATACATCCACGAGCCCGTCAAGTCACCTTTTCTCTTATCAAATCATGTTTTGAATTTAAGTTAAATTAATAGGAATAATTATGAGTCGCGGATTCTAGGCTGTGCCTGTGCCTTCTAGATCTTCAATGGAGAGATACATTTTTATTATAATAACAATGTTTGTATAGAGAAAAAAAATATGACACGGGCTGAATTTGATTTGGGCCGGTATCTACAGTCATCCGAGCTACTGTGTATCACACGTCAACTTCATATTTTTTTAATTTTAGTAATGCCATAATTTGCAACAACATTTGAAATCAATAAAATTTCCAATTCTTAAAAATTCGTCTTCTCTATTTCTTCCTTAAGAAATGTTTTTCACAATGTTGAAGGTGTAAAATTTTGCATTGTTTTTTAAAAGGAGCTTTTTTTAGCTTTTATTCGAATGTAATGGCTTTCGTGAGTTCAAACGTTATAGCCCAATGAATTGAAGCTAGTAGGTTTTAGACTTAGGTAATAGTAGATTAAAGACTCCGATAATTCTTACCATTAGCCAGTAATTAACGGTATTAAGGGATGTTCCCAAACCAGCCACAAGTCGAATAAAAGTAATGTGTATCACATAAGCGATATAAGACAATCTGGATGGTATTCGCCACAAGTTCCATTCCAGAATACGCCGATAGAGATCTGAAATAATATATAAATAGGCTTCGTCAAATGATTTGTTAGTAACACCTTAATTGCAAGTATTTTACACCAGTCTTTCAAACATAAATCAATTTAAAATGTTGGCAGGATAAAACTATATAATATAATGAAAACAGTTCCATTCATACTAGTGAACGAAATGTATATAATTGACTAGGTAAACATAAGTGTAATCTGTAGTTTACGCGAGTAGTATCAATGCAATTAAAGCCGTCGCATTTGCAGCCCCGGTCCCTGGGGAAGCGTCGGGCCGTATATATTTCGCTGTGTTAAATATGTATTTTTTTAATGTTTAGTCGCCTTAACTACAGTAATAAGCTAATAGGATTTATATACTTACGTTCAATTTTAAAAACCGATGAAAAAATTAACAAACAAAGGAGGAAACCAAATATGGGTTTCATTAATCCAGCATATACAGCTTTGGTGTAAGGTGATATATCTTCGCTTTCCTTGAACAAAAGTCCTACAAACATCATCATCAGTCCAACGGGAACTGTCAACTTGAATAGTAATTGATATTTCTGTAAATAATAAACAAGACATTATATTGTAATAGTAGATATGTATGGCAAACAATCAATGCGCCGTGGGTTCGAACCCCACCGGATCCTACATAAAATATCTTATATTTATTATTATACCACGCTATAGATAAGTAATAGTTAAAACATACGTGAAAATATCAAGAGATAAATTCGTTGTTGAAGAGATTGTATGAAGGTTCTCATTGTAGCCGCTAGAGGTGCTGTTTTATTATTCATGCAACCCAAATTCAGTATTAAGTCTTTATGCATAAACTTACCTCATATTTTTGCGTGTTCACCTTTTTTTTTTGTCCATGGTAAATATAGTACCCTAATGCAATACCCAAAATAAAAGCAGGTACATTTGTGTGGCCTCTTTTATAGACGTGATTGAAGGTCTCATAGTCATTGAAAGAGAAAATAAATCTGTAAGAAGAGATTAAATAGAGATTAGATAGAATAGAAGTTTTAGAAACGAATTCGAGATTATTAAGAGCAAAATATAATAAAAGCGATAAAAGGAGTGACGGCGAGTTTATTGCCAGTTCTTTTCGTTCGTTCTGCGCTCTTGATTTGAGAACTGGTAGTAAATGTAACGTTAGATTCTTTAGTTTTGTGACTTTTTAGTTCATGAGTGTACTTAGTTACCTTTATAAGTAAATGATTTACTTAAGGACAATACAAAGTTAATGGAAACATAGGTGCTTGCATCTTTCTACACTAAATTTTCTTATATATTATTACTGGTTTTACAAGTTTTAAATTAAAAACCTTTAGTATAATGTATCGTATGAACAACATTGAGTGAAGATTTTTTTATCCGTTTTAATGACGGATTTTACAGACAAGTGGTTAATTAGACGTGTGTGTTCTCCCCGAGGTAATCAATTTACAGCACCCCGGAATTCGAACCAGAGACCTTTCATGCTTATCACAATGCTAGACTGCATCTTTAGATCAATAAAAACGGTAAGGAATTCATTTGGAGCATATTGTAATATTGGCCAAATTACAACTTTAAAAAAAAAACAACTTTAGCTAATAAAAAAAAAGCTGTGTTTGACAAACAATAAATTGCTAAAATTAGACTAAACATTGCATTCTGAAGATCGACAAGTTAAGTCAAGCTACAAACTGAGATTATAACCTCTTCATATACTTACTCAGGGGTCATCAATAAAACTGCTTCCAAATTTTGATAAAACGTATGCGCAGCTGGTAATATCATTCCTATTATGAAGACGATACATAAGGTCCAAATCTTCGCCGTTCTATTCCTTGCTAGAACGCACACAAAAAGCCCAAGCACCATTAACTGTACATATGCTGCTAAGAACCTGTAAAGTTTATGGAGTAATTACATCAAATACTCTATGTAGTGAACGCTATCAGTATACATTTTAATAAAACACTTTAACGGTTTAAAACGCGTTATATATTAGTCAAACTTTATTACAAATTCGCCGGCCACTTTCGTTAAATATCAACTCCGTCGGAACAGACGGCGCTAACGTACCAGTTTTTACTTAGACGTCAGAGACGCCTTTAATCTTCAGTTTCCCCGTGACATCAGGCCGTAGTTAAAATAAGTTTACAAATATATATCGCGTTTTAAACCGTTAAAGTTTTTATTAAAATTTATACTGATAAGTAGTAATTAAATCTTCGAATGCATTTTAATCCTTAAAGGAATTTGGATATTCATTACTTTTAAAATTCGACGGACTCGTTTGTCGATTGGCATTATTAACTTATACGGTCGGTTCGACAACCGGTCCAACATCATGAAAAAAACAACATTGCGGCCAAAATTCGGTTTCAGTAACTCACCACATCTGCACCATGCAGTAACTCGAGTCAAAATAGTTGTTAATGAAAAGTAAGTGCGTCCACCAATATTTGCTGCACGAATCTGCTTCTAATATGGCATTCGACTGAAAGATAACAAGATAATCCTGTGAAATATTCCTACTATACTTTTTCATATCAAATTATATATAATGATTATAAACATGTTGAAGCAGTAGATGCAGGAATTGAACCCTGAACCCATGATTATTAGGGACACATTACACCAACGAGCCTATTTAAACAAACTAATCAAAAATATGAAAAGAAAAAAATAGAACTATTATTTGGAGTAAAAATTTCGGTGGCTTACATGCCAAAGAGGTCCAGATCCCATACGCCGGAACCAGGTTACCGAGAAGAGTATTACGAGTCCATACGATGGTATTAATCTGAAATGAGATTAGATAAGTTTAAGTTAAGTCATAACGAGTCTCTAGAGAACTATTTGAAACTGTCGCTTATAGAAATGAAAACATTTGAAAATCACAAATCAAGCAATAATGCTACCTCAGAAATATTTGTAGTACACCCATTGGTATTAATTTCCAAGAGACTTTCCCTTGGGCATTCAAATCTTCCATCTTGTATGCAAGCAGAAGTCCAGCGATGACAAAGAACGACTGAACGACTAGAGTACCATTTAGAAACACATAGTTCACGATGCTTTCATACACCTGAAATAAAAAAGACTTGGGACTAAATAGAACAGATTGCTCCAACAGTCATTTTCTTTTAACCGATGTTTGCATGCCTAACACAGGCCCACGTGACGTGAGGAGTCTGGTAAATTGTACTACAACCTCCTCGGAGACAGTAGCCGACCAGAACCACTGAACACACCATCAGCTACGGAGTTTTGAGGGAGCCCTGGGAACACGTTTATACGACTCCAAAACTTGCTCCTATAGTCCAGTAAAACAATGTGTCAAGTGTTAATTTGATCGAAGATTTCGTCAAGTTTGGAACCCTGGACTTATTCAAGTAAATGTGGGTAGACACACAATTAGTACTACTACTAAGCAATGGATTCCAGCAAATTTGTACATATGTGGGTAGATAGAAAAAAAATACCTTTTCTATGAATCGTGGATCTTGCGGGTAGCTCAATAAAATTAGTATTGAGTGTAGAAAAATGACACACATCGATGTTAGTACTCTGGAAAAGAAATTATCAAATTTTTACTTCGGAAACAATAATTATTACTTCTAAATCTATACTAATATATAAAGCTGAAGAGTTTGTTTGTTTGTTTGAACGAGCTAATCTCAGGAAGTACGTTTTCAGGAAGTTTTTTTCTGTTTGTTAGAGCATTTATCGAGGAAGGTTATAGGCTATAACATATTGCAAATTAATAAAATTTTTCATCTCTGTAGGTTTCAGATGCGTACGCTGCGAAAACGGTTCAAGATACCTAAAATTTGTGTATTAAAGAATGATTCCCCTTTAAATGAATTACAAAAAATTCGCGACTCTATAGTTTACCTTTAAGATTAACTTGCAAGAACGACCCAAACGACGGGACGCGTACGACGGGATACGAATATCGTGGGTAACAGATACTAATATTATAAAGAGGAAAGATTTGTATTTTTGTATGTAACTTATTAACTCAAAAAGTAACCGATTTTAATAATTATTATTTCATTAGAAAGCTGAATTAAGACTGAGTAACATAGAATATACTTAGTACTAGACTACGATAGAAATTTATATAAAAACCACGGGAGCTGTAAAAAAATTTGCCATAGTCTTTCATCGCATACGCTGCGTATTTATGATAGGACAAAAAAATGTTCGACAATATTTTAGAATATATAAATATCTACAAAAAACATCATCGAGACCTATGTCTAACTATTGTAGTTACGGCACTATAACTACTTTTTTACATTTGACAAATTAATAGAAATGCCGACCATATGCTTTACTTAAAACGTTCTTTTCAGAGGAATCACACTTTGAATAATATTTGTCAAAGTTCTTTTCAGAACTTATCCTTTTGAACTTGAATATTTTCTTTTTGTATTATTATTAGCTTTTTTCTAATTACTCTGATTTAAAATAGTAGTTCCAAGCGAGATTAGCGTATTGAAAAGTTCGTCATATTGGAGTCTTCTTCTGAAAACGATTGTCTGGAAAGTATTAGAGTGTACGCGTCCCAATCGCGAGCCAGAGAATCTAGCGTCGAACGTTCAGTTCGTTTTGTAGAACAAAGATCGTCGCAGCTATACGAACGACAGTCAAGCGAGCGCGCGCAGCGACTTTAAGGAAATAAGGAAAAGGAGCTAGGAATTCGCGAACGTGTGCACGGGACACAGCGAGACAGACAACGGTCGTTAACAGCCAGGACGCACAGTATTTTTTTTTACTAATTTAGTGATTTATGGTCGTTTTAATTAGCATGCTTATAATTTTAATATCTGTATACCTTATATATTAAGTTTATCAACCGTATATCCGTTTATCAACCTTGAATAAAGAATGAATACGAAGGAACTCAACTCGATCCTTTTTTTATCCGCAATATATTTACTCTCAAAATATTTAGTAGCGGACAGGCCAGGTTAGTATACATTAACTTTAAATAAAACTAATTCAATAAGGAAACAATGTCAATTTGTATTCAAATTGAAGGAAAATCAGGATATAATATAATATATCACACCTTGAAAACAAGTAGCATAGCATATCTCTTTAAAAGATGAAATTAACGTCATTACTTAAAAAAAACGTTATTGGAGATATCAACAATCTCACGCGTATACCATAACATTCTTACTTTTTAATTCTCATCTCGTACACACATTAATTTATTTTTTATTAGTAAATAAATTTTACCTAATACCATGTAAAGACTTCAACCGATTTGAATCGTTGTCTCTCTGGTTAGTATTGAATAATTTCTCGAAGTTTCGTTTAACGGAAAAAGACATCAGTAATCCTGGAATACAGCATGCAATGGATATTTGTAAGAGAAATGGCGTAGAAAAGCATATAAGAATGTACATTTACTTTAAATTAAAGTATTTTTCATTACCAGTTCTATTCTTTTCAAATATTTAAAAATAATATGTTTATTAAGTGCTTACCGTTGCTTCTCGCTACGTTATTGTAGTCACACATGCTTCCTATGACATTAAAAATGATAATGACAACAAATATTGTAGCTGCCACTATATCGATAACAGATAATTCGGGATTTTCAGCATTTTTTGTATTACATGATAAGTCAAAAATTCTTGTTTTCAATTTGTATGTGTCCCAGTACGTTTCATTAAGGCATCCTTCAAGGGTTGGTACTTGGTCTTCTATTCTAAAATCTAAGTTGAGTTGCTTACATCGATCCGAAACACAGATACCATGTCGCAGCTTAGTGTGATTGAAATGAGTTGTAACGTAACTGGAATAATCCTGCCAACATTTTAGTCAGTAATTCGTTTAGCGAGACAAATATAGCACTTGATGTAAATCTGGACATGATAGTTGGTGGGAAGGGGAAAGAGTTTATATCTCAGTAACGAAAACCTTCCATATGTGGAAGTATTCCAAAAGTGTCTATGAATAACTTTGTCTAGCAAGAGGAATTTAGGATGTTATTCTAAAAAAAGAGAATACAAAGATCTGATCATCTTTCTTGAATAGAAAAAACATTTATACAGTCCATCTCTAATAGAGTAGTTTTTTACAACTGTTTTTGTATTTAAGTCTTTATACTTATTTAAATAAGTTATATTAAAAATAATACTTTTGACTGATTTTTATTACGTCCCGAGTGACTTGTAATATAATACATACATTTATCATATCTAAGAGATCACTCTGCGTATCCGATGTTAAGACGAACTGTGTAAAGCAATAGGTCCCATTTGTCTGGAAAAGGCAAGTAGCGTATGGATCCATGTGAAATACTGGCGGCATTCTGGCATACTGTGTCTCTGAAACCAGAAAGAAAATTTAATTGGACTACGATCGACTAACGTCACTAGGAGCACCTATATAATATGTTTATGATAATACTATCGCATTATAATTTATTTTATACGGTATACACGAAATTGTCAAATTTACTTTATGCAACTCTTGCGCACTGTAAAGATCACTGTAACATCAATTTTAAATGTTAATACGATATTTAAGGTCCTATCTATATGAGCAACAATATTAATCAATTCTTGAAATTTTGTCTGCTGCCTAACGTTTTATCAAATAAAGAAGAAGAGAGAAACCGAATTGTCCTTGCACCTTGGGAATTAGAAACTGCAACTGACTCAACCAAATGTATTTAAAAAATATTATAAAGTAATTGCTTTTAAGTACATATTATTATTGTTTTATGATTATTTAATTTAATAATATTTTAATTACCTCATTGCTAACTTTATGCTACCAATGTAATGAATATTCGGCATACGCAATATTTTATACTGTTCGGCCCAATACTAATAAGTTTTGTTTTTTCGAACTCAATAATTGATAGAATTATAAAATAATTTTTGTTTTATTAAATATATATTCATTGTTTAAGTTCTCTAACAAATATTTCAGTAATCGTTGATATAAAACGTAGATACAAAACAATTATAATATGTACATGTTTGAATGATCATCGTAATCACTAAAAACTTAAAGCATCCGAAACGTTGGGCCGAAGTTATAATCATTTTCAAATAAGTTTAACTAGTGTTTTTTATAAATCGTAATCACTATTTAGAATAGTAAGGTTTTATTTATTTTAGAGTCATTAATAAGTCATGGGCGCAGAGCAAAAGTATATCATTAAAAGAGTAAAATCTGCTGTTAATTGGAATAGTTTTTCCGAATATTAGCTTACCGAATATTCGGTATTCGGTATACTGTGGAATATATTCGTCGCAAGCCTGCTTTAAACTAAACTCCCTTGAAATACATTGTACACTTGACTAACTTGACCTATCATAATTGATTTTAATTATTCTATCTAAGTGAATTAGTTCCAAAGTTATTTAATTTACTTGATAGCACTCTGTGACTGTGTGGCTCAACAGTTAGCCGCATAGCTTTGCGCTAACATAGTTTTTAAGGTGCTTAATTCGAACATAATCATTTCGGTCGATCGGGGCACAGTAGTCTGATAAAAAAAATTATATATAAATCTGAAGAGTAAGTTGGTTTGAGCGCGCCAATCTGCGGAACGGATGGTTCGCATTTAATAATATTAGGATGGGTATACGCTATAAAATATCGCGCTACAAACAAACAGCGGTAAATGTGGAAAACAGGGAAAATTATCCTTCTTTGTGAGTTTCTAACGCGTACGCTTTGAAGACGGCTCGAGACACCCAAAAAATATGTATGTAAAATGTATGTCTGTCTTTTATAATTAACTTTCAAAAAAGACGGAACCCGAACTTTGGAACCGACGTCGCGGGTAACACCTTACATTTATAAAGATAAAAGGGACAGGTAGTCGTTGATACAGTTAGTTAACTTATAAATAGAAGTGTTTAGTAAAACAGACACAGTGTCTGAATAAGAATATGTGTTTTCTTTTTAAACTCCTATAAAACTTATTATTTTACTTCATTTGAGTCAGGAAGCCAATATTTGCATACAATGATTGCCTACGTCATACATTTTAAAATATCTCACTAAATTACTATATTATTCAATGTACGCATATAATAATCGAAGGACTGTTAAGAAAATGTCAGCCGCGTTATTATACTAAAAAGAGAAAGAAGATATCGTTATTTCAACAAATCAAAGCATTGTTTAAACGCTAACCAGTCAATATACCTTTCGGAAATATAAATATGTTTAATTGTACCATTCTGTATAATAATCTACTTTATTATACAGAGTGGTTTTGGAGTTCTGAAAACTTTAAGGGCATATATTAGGGCCTAAAACGTGTAATAATGTGCTAAGTATTTTTATTTATTTTCCGGAATTTTTCAAGTCAGTTTATTTATAATATACACACCTGTGTATTTTAATGATCAAACGCTTTGCTTAGCATTGCGTTGAGAGTGAGGAGCTTGATTCGAATCCCCGGCAAAGTATAAATTGTTTCGGTCAGGCTGGGCACAAGATCAACTCGTCTGTATATCGGGCAAACGGACAAGTGTTTGCCCCAACCCCAGATGGATAAAACGGCATTTCACTATTAATATGGAAATTTATTACAAATATAATTGCGTCAGAGCACAAGAAATAGCGACTATATTTAAATTACAACTAGTATTGTATAAACGAAGGATGAAAAAGTCTGCATACATGAATGATAAATATTAAATACTAGCTTTGTCAGCGAGTTCGTCCGCGAAGAATAATTGTTTTGGACATCAAATTTTATTTTTGCAAACCGCTACATCTTTATAAATTTAAAAGCTGCCAATGACATCGGTCGCGTCCCGTCGTTCGGGTCTCGTCGATGTTGCAAGTGACTCTTAAAAGATAGACATATGGTGTCGCGAACATTTTTTTTTTAGATCATTTAAAGGAAAATCATTCTTTTATACATATTTTTTGGGTGTCTTAAATCGTTTTCGCAACGTACGCGTCTGAAACCCACAGAGATGAAAAATTTCCCCAGTTTGTTCACATTCTCCGCTGTATCTTCGCTTCTATTAGTCTAGGCGCAATGTTTTTTATAGTCTATAGCCTTCCTCGATAAATGTTCTAACCATCATAATATTTTTTCAATTCGAACCCGTACTTCCTGAGATTAGCGCGATCAAACAAACAAACTCTTCAGCCCTGTATATTAGTATATATATAAGACACAATAAGGATTTTTGAACTAAACTAAAATGATCTTTCGACCACATCCCTAGTCATATAGAAACATTTAATTGTTTCCTGTGATATCTTCCTTGTTATTTTTGTACTTTGAAACACATATGATGACGAATTCGTTGGTACAGCCGATGGTTGACATTCATTTAATCAGTGGACTTTAGAATGAAGCAAAATTAGGTCGCGAGTGCATCTTCAGATATGCTCTCATAATCTTTCATTAAGGGAGACCCACGTGCGTTTTTCCTTCATTATCATGAATTCATTTAAGGATGTTTAAAAACTACCTCCACGTTGTAGTATTGCGTAGTCTTGCATTGCTATTATTTATTATATTCCCATGTCTAGTTTACATATTTTTTGCGAATTGTGTGCATTTTAACACCAATTACAGAAGAAATTGCATAATGTTGAAAACGTTAACTACTTGACACTTTTAAATAGAACATTTTAACAATTTGAAACGCGAATCATTCAACTTATTTACACTGATTTACAAATTATATTAACACGACGTTTCGGATACTTTGTCTACTTTGCTGCAAAGCATCCGAAACGTCGGAACTTTGTTAAAAGTTAAAAATCTAAATCGAAATTAAAGTAACTTATATATTTTGCGTTTTAAACAGTTTCATGCATCATTTCATTTGAATTTAAAACTCGCATAAATTTGTGGCAGTTCATTTTCTAGTTTTTTAGTATCACTGTCCAGCTCGAACCAAGTTTTATTTTTTTTTCGTTTCTCATGTCTAATATGTTTCGCTGTATAATGGTCGACCGGTTTGGCTAACATTAAATTCTACATTAATTCAATACCATTTTGAATTTAATATAGAAAACAAAAAGCGATAAAAGCTATTTCAAATTAGAGTATTATAACACAGACGAAAATACAACACTAGAAGTACTCTTTTAAACTATTTTTTTTTATATTAGTTACATTAACAAACATTTTAACATATAAAAATAATTAAAAAACGTAAAAACACATGATGTTTGCACATGATGGCATCATATATCATCAATTAAAAATCGATTTTAGTTTGAACATTTTTTTTTATTTTACACCGTGACACGGAGCCAACATATTTCTGTGTCCGTTTCACTAATCTTCTACAGCAAAGATCAGACTTCTGTGCCCCGGGATTCGAAATCAGGACCTCTCACGCTAAACACGTGTATTTGGCTACAGAGCCAGTAATGTTTTAATATACGCTGAAATTATTCTTAATATAACATATTGCATTGTAATGTACATAGATGACCCCGCAATCTTATCACTCACCGTCTAAGTCGTAAATCAATCCGCAACATTTTTGAACGAAATAAATTAACAAACACAAATATAATATAGCTTGCATCGCGACGCCCGTTTGAACACAGCATAGAACAACACTTAACTGCTATATAATCTGGTAGCGTGATATATAAAACAGATAAAAACAAATTTGTATAAGGAGGTTATTTTGATTATTTGCCGCTGCTTACATTCTGAAAGGCATTTTCCTGCTAACCTTCGAGGCGCAAAAGGGTTTTTTTTTGTCAGTTGATTCGTTTAGTTATGAGAGAAAGATCGAGAATCTTATGTATTTAACTGCTATGTCAGCGACTTTGTCCGTAAAATAGTATTTTTGGGCCTCAAATTTGTTTTGCGAACCTCCTCTTAACCTTTATAAATTTAACTCGTTACCAAGTTAACATCTTGCAAGTTAAACTTAAAAGATAGACACATAGTGTCATGGACATTTTTCTATATAATTTATAAAGAAATCATTCTTTCACACGTATTTTTTGGGTATCTTGAACGCGTAAGCTACGTTCTAAGCGTACGCAACGGAAACCCACAAGAATGAACATTTTTTCCCCGTTTTTTTCACATTTCTCGTTGTTTCTTGACTCCAATAAGATGCATGGTGATGGTTTATGGCCTATGACCTTCCTCGATAAATGCTGTAATCAACGCAGAATACAGTTTTTCAATTCGAACCAGTAGATCCTGAGATTCGCGCGATCACACAAACAAACAAAACCTTTAGCTTTATGTATTAGTATAAATTTAAGCCGTTAACCACGTTGACGACCGCCGTGATCGAAGTCGCATCGGTCGCGACCCGTCATTCTTGCAAGTTAATCTTAAAAGATAGTCATACAATATCGAGACATTTTTTTTATTTCATTCAAAGAGGAATGATTTTTAGATACATATTTTTTGCGTATCTCGAACCGCGTTCGCGGCAAAGTTGAATAATTTTCCGCATATTCTCCACATTTCCCGCTATAACTTCGCTCCTACTAGTCGTCTACTAGTCGCAGCGTAGTGTAGCCCAAAAACAAAACACAAAAGTTTTTTTTTTAACCTATCCAGTAGGTCATTTAAATCGATCAATTTGTTTTGACGTAAGATGGGAACAAACTTTTTAAATAAAACATTTTAACGGTTTAAAACCGCTTAGCCGTGGTCACGGGCAGACGAGGGCTGCTGCAAAGCATCCGAAACGTCGGGCCGAAGTTAAAAATCATTTCCAAATAAGTTTAACTAATATATCGCGTTTTAAACCTTTAAAGTGTTTTATTTAAATGTGTACTACTCTCGTAAACTATTGACAGTATTTAAACTTTTTTTGTTTCAAGGCGCTTCTGGTAATTGATCACCAGCACGAAGATACTCCTGATCTACCATATATGTATGTATATACATTGGTGACTTACAATTTTATTGAATAAAACTGTTTCTTAAACTCGACTGATACTGGAGTTTAAGAACCACGGGAACCATGATCGACCGAAATCAGACCTAAAAAAATGTTTTACGATGTGTACAACTAGCGTGAAGTACAAATTAATTTTACGAAAAAATAAAGATTATAAAGGATTGAAAAAAAATGAATTTTGAATTACATATTCATTGTATAATACTTACATCGCACGCGTGTATCTCATGGCCAACATGTTTTGAGTATTAACTATTAAAAAATATAATCTTGTGGCTCCAATAGTATTGTCACTATTGGGATTCGATTCCTATGGAGAAAAAATGTTAAATAAGTTGGAATTTGTCTTGAAAATGTGTTTTTTTTTTGGTTCAAACCCCTTGTTTAAATATAATACAGCTGGGGAGTAATACCTTTTATTATATTTTTTATGCGCACACGCAAGCAAAGGGTTCACTTGATGGTAGATGAACCCCAGCCATAAAACATCTAAACCAGATGCGTCGTCAACCTATTTTGGCTTTGGATATTCGGAAACCCAAGTACTGAAACCAAAACGCGATAAAACTTCACGGCTTTTACACGTGTGCATGCTGTGATGTAGTTGGACTTTGTTGTTTATAAATAACACTTTTTACTTTTAAAATTCGATTATCTTTAACTTTTTTAAGTCGATTCAAGGTTTCGGAGTTTTTATGCTATATGTATTTAATATTCTTGCGTAAACTATAGACAAAGTAGATTCAATAAAAAATCGATAATAATTTAAAAAAACATACAATAATCGGTTTTTAAACTATATAGTGCCATCATGTGCAACAACTTGTGAAATATAATAAAGTTTTCAAACGTAGATTTTTTTTTTATTTTAACACAGCGGGGCAGCTTAGTTTTTCATAAAACATCCTGGTATTACATTAGAATTAAACACTGATATTGTATTTAGATAATTATTAGTATTAATAACTGAGAGATTATGAGATCTTAGCTTTTATCGTATTTGAAATAAGGTCGTTTTCAGCTAGTTTGCAAACTCTAAGTTTTGTCTAAGTATTTTAATAAAATTTTAATTCATATTAAAAACACAAAAAACGTAATTTATCAAATAAATGCAAGTATATTTATGGATGTACGCATTCTGCGTTGGTCTAGTGTTTCGTATCAGTTTGCCATTAGAATTAGAAGAAAAATATCAATCTCGAATATCACTACTAGTGGCGGTGGTGAAAACCCGCACTGAAGCAGCGTGGTGGGTTCTGCTCCATCTCGTGAATTCGTGCAGCTGTGGAAATTTAAAGGTTGAAACGGCGTATTGAAAAGTGGTACCAGAATTGTAATAATTTTTCGTTACAAAATGTTTGTACTTGTTAGAATCGTAACTTTGACTCTGGAATAACCTAATTTGAATATTACATATGTAAATGGTTTGAATTTAACGTACCTATTGCGTTCTATCACACATTGAACACGGTGCGGTGAAGAAGACGGCATGGTTATAAATTAAATTGATCAAGTGGTATATTTTGTGGCACCATGGATACCATTAAGAACACTTACAACTACATTTTCGAGGAATTGCCAAGTAAGTTAACTGGAACCGATTAAACTGTTATTTAATTTCACTAAACATAGCTGTTGAAAAGCAGTGGCAGTAAAGTAAATTATCAAGTACCGTCTGTAGTCCACGCGTTAACTACGTTAACACGTACATGCATTTCATTAAAAACACTTTAGACGGTTTAAATTGCGAAATATATTTAACTTATATACATATTCATATAATATATTTCACGTTTTAAACCGTTGAAAGCGTTTTTTATTTAAATTCTCTTTCATTTATTCGTAAGTCGTTCTTAGTATAATTAGTCATTTTAAAACATTGTTACAGACAGGAATCGAATGAGTTATACATCAATGTTGAACTCTTTGAATATGGCTATATCATTTATTAATGTAGGTTACTAGGTGCTCTTGTTAACGTTCATACAGTTAAAAACAAAAGATTGATTTTACATATAGTAAACATATTTTTTACATATAAGTTTTATACTGAATTTGTAATAAAAAAACCTTCAATAGAGATGAATTTTATATATGATGAAAATAAAAAATATGGCTAAACAAACCTTATTACAAAATGAAAATTAGGAATCCCAAATTAGTAAGAAGTAAAAAATTATATTATAAGTACTTTAAACACTTTGAAATTGTTGGATAGATATTAGAGACTTTAAATTTGATATAAAAAAAAATGTATAAAGTTTGTTTCCGTCTGTAGACACGCTGTTTCTGTGTGTTGCTTACGCGAGTAGTACATATTTAAATAAAACACTTTAACGGTTTAAAACGCGATATAATTTAGTTAAAGTTAAAGTGTTTTATTTAAACGTTTGTTTCTAAAACTAAAATTAGGCAAAACACATGAGTTACGATATGCATAGCAAGAAAAATTTAAGTTAAGACATGTTTTATTACTATCTTAGTACAATTATAAATTTCAACAAATGACCATATATTTTTCATATGATTATTTTACACACTTACAAGCTGACTATATCAAAATGTGTGTTTTAAATGTTATCTATGCTTGGAGATGGCTTTGATAAGTTAAACCATCATTCGGATTATTTTAATATAATTATATATTTTTATTTTATCAGAATTTATTCATATAAAAATTAATTTTAAAAAAATATATCAAATTAAAATCGTACACCAAAAACCCATTTCATTCGAACCAACATTACAGTGACTTGCGCAAATCAAGTACTTCGTATAATAAGACAATGTCCATTACGATCTATCGATCAAAGTGTGTTTTATAAGTTCGCATGACTTAGTAATATTTTACGTAAATATATGCAAATCTATTCATTATTGACTGAAAATGATTTTATTTCAACGATACAAATGCAAAAAATAAATCTGATTATTTTTATAAAAGCAACTATGATCGTCGTGAATTCGATGTTTGTGTAAGCAATGAAAACCACAGACTAAAGCCGAATCGCGCTTAAACTTCACGGCCCTTTCATCTGTAGACATGTCTGTTAATAATTTGGGTACTTTCTATTAAATTCGACAATACAGGTCAAGATCCGTAAAGATTTTGACCGTTGGTCCAATGTATGGCTTATAATTGGGTCATGGGTCTCATTCCCACTTTAACGGTTTAAAACGCGATATATTAGTTAAACTTATTTGAAAATGATTTTTATATGTTGTCTCCCCGCGACCACGGCTTTTGCAGCAGCCGAAACGTCGAGCCCAAGTTAAAAATAATTTCCAAATAAGGTTAACCAATATATAGCGTTTTAAACCGTTAAAGTGTTTTATTTAAATTAACTATATCTTCTTATCCCAGGGCAACAAAAAATCGTTTCGGTCTGGCAGGGCACAGAAGTCTGATTGAAACGAAAAATGTGTTCGATCCATGCCCCACGAGGGAGAAACGAGATTTCACTTTAGATCTAAAGATGTTGTATGGCTAGGGTATTTCACATTCTATCATCCAAATAAGTTCTACTATACTGCCTACCGTATTTATATCATGTTTTCTCTTTCACTCTTCAGATCCCATGACCAAGGATTGGTTCCTCGTCTCCAGCCCATGGACAGTTGTCAGTATAGTCGTAGCCTACAATGTGTTTTCAAGGAAGCTCGGTCCATACTTGATGAAGGACAGGCCAGCCTTTGAATTGAAAACTGTGATAAAGCTGTACAATATGTTCCAAGTCCTCATAAGCACATATTTGGTATATGAGGTGAGAAAGCTTTCAATTAACCGGAAATAAGTACTTACTAAGAAATTCTGATACAAAAGGTCAACGACTTACAATTTTACTTCAACGCTCTTAATATAAGTACAAAAAGATGTCAATAATTTATGCAAGCTCATAAGAAGCGGAAGAACCGAATTTTACCAATCCGCAAAAATTGTTTTATTATATACAGCAGTGAAAGGTTTATTTATTAAGAATATGGTAGATCTAGTATTGTCTGTGCGCTTGTAATACACAATTAAATAAAACACTTTTAACGATTTAAAACACGAAACGTATTAGTTAAATTAATTTTATCGTTTATCTATATTACCAATCATACCGATAAACAAGAGGACACAAGTGAGTCAGTTCAGTAAGGACCCAGCCAGTTTCTCAAAATACTAACTTAACTAAACAGATGGCGCTGGCGTAGCAGATTTGACTTTGACATTAGAGATACCTTCCATTTCGGTCGTAGTTAAATTAATCTAACTAATTTATTTCACAGCTTTAACTGTTTAAAATATTTAAATAACACACTTTAACGGTTTAAAACGCGATATATTAGTTAAACTTATTTGAAAATGATTTCTTAACTTCCGTTAAAGTGTTTTATTTAAATGTGTACTACTCGCGTAAACTATAGACAGTATTTGTTTAAAAGATTGTTTATATTTAGCGAAAGCAATACTTATTTAAATAAAACACAAGTAAGCTAGTATATATAAGTTTACTATTACATTTCGCGTTACATCGTTTAAGATATTTTATTTGAAAGATATTTAATTTTAAATGATATAAAGACTCCTCACATACCAACCTTTTTAAGTAAACATGTTTCTTTTCTTTCAGGGTATCGACTATGTTCTTCACAAAGATTACAACCCCTACTGTCAAGGGCTGGATCCCGACCCCAAATCTGCCAGGGCTTTAACGGTGTGTAAAAGTCTTTTGTAATCACTAATTTACAAATAAAAAGTAATTGCGCGAGAGGTACATGTGTCAATGAGTTGAAGAAGTAAGGTGGGTTTGGGCGAGAAATGATTTCTCAATGAGTTAGAGCAGCAGCACGGATCGTTGCGGATGCCAGTACCAATCTCGCCAGCGTCACAACTTTTTGTATGTCAAATAGATTTTAAATTTAAATTATAACTTCATTGAATTTTTTATAAGTTATTGAATGGTTGTGAATTAAATACTGTCTATAGTTTATAAAGCATCCGAAACGTCGGGCCGAAGTTAAAAATCATTTTTAAATCAGTTTAACTAATATATCGCGTTTTAAACCGTTAAAGTGTTTTATTTAAATGGTTGTGAATTGTTAAATTAGCTAGTGACGTAATATAAAGTTCAATCACAAGTTAATTTATGAGTATGATGAAAAAACGGTTTAGAAAAAAACTTATTGCTTTATAGCGACATTTTTACATATTGTTTTATGATTGTTACATCACACTGCTTAACGTTTTAGTCATTAAATTTTTAATTAGGAGACATTAAGTATTGTGTATAATTTACTCGAGCATTACAAATTTTAAATGAAACAATTTTAACGGTTTAAAACGAAAAATCTATTGTTACTAATCTTCTACCCGGCGTTTCTGGGATTTGCAGCAACAGTAGTCGTCACTTGTCGGTCAAGCATGTTTTAAACCGTTTAAAGCGTTGTTTGTGTTTAAATAGAGATATTATTGAAAAATTATGTTTATATTATAGCATTATACATAATTTCTAAGCATGTTAATATAATGTATATGGTGAACACTTTTACTATATTTTCTTATAAGTTCATATTATTGTGATTTAGTTACTATGTTAGTATATGTTCCTTTGAATTTCAGATAGCACGCAACATATATATTTACTATACGCTGAAGTTAATAGAATTATTGGACACCGTCTTCTTTGTGCTTAGAAAGTCTTTCAGACAGATATCGCCACTCCATCTTCATCACCACAGTTTGATGCCGCTGGTGTCTTGGATGGCTGTTAAGTATATTCCAGGTAAATAAATAATCTTCTTTTTTAAATAGGAGGATAGACAACCACGGGGTTCACCAAGGTGATCTCATGATCTACTGTCGACCTCTTTTGGCTTGCCATCAGACTGACAGAGATATAACTAATATATCGCGTTTTAAACCGTTAAAGTGTTTTATTTAAACACTAAATTGTTTTTGCAGGTGGCCAATGCGTTTTGATCGGATGGGTGAACAGCTTCGTGCACGTCGTCATGTACGGTTACTACCTAATATCTGGTCTGGGGCCGCAATACAAAAAGTACTTATGGTGGAAGAAATACGTCACTGTTTTACAACTGGTACGTTTGAATGACGCCTACATACGGCTGTCGACAGCGAAGCGGACCATGCAAGACTGCAAAAAAGCACTTGCTTGTTTTACATTAATTTTAAAAAGTTAAAAGTCTTGCCTTAGATATCCAATTACTCAGTAATATAACGCCAACAGCCTATATTTTAAAGCATTGACTTCATTTGATGGCCGGGGTACTTCAATTCATCTCAATAATATATTATTGTGATGCTGTTAATCTATTTTTGGTATAGCATATTCGGGAGGTATTACTAAAAGTGTACGCCAGTTGCATTCTTGCCTACGAAGAACAAGAAACTAGAATTAGAAAATTAAAAAGAATGGCATTAATATCCATAACGAACAGACCACAAATTCTTAAAATGTTTGCTTTAAGCTTAGTTGTAAAAGCATACGCGTTGAATGTAACATAACAACGCAACAAACTTATTTAATTGTATTTGTGAATATTTTTTATTTAACATGCATAGTGTACATGCATAGACGCTTTTAACGGTTCGAAATGCGAAATATATCAGTTATTTCTGTCGTCAGGTTAAGTAAAAATTAACTCACACATTTCGCGTTTTAAACCGTTAAAGTATTTTTTTATTTATTTTTTATATTTCCTTAATAGGTACAGTTTGCTGGTCTGACTCTACATAGCGTTATAAGTTTGTTCAACCCTTGTTCCTACCATTGGATATTCAAGATAATCACCATATGCTACGGTGGAGTGTTCATGAACATGTTTGGGCAATTCTACTACCAGACCTACATCAAGAAGAAACCGGAGCGCAATGGCCAGACGAACGGTGTCAAACACAGCCAGTTAGGGAAGAAGAAGAAATAGATTATTGTCAAGTACTTATAAAGTAAAATAAAGCATATCAGCACTTATTTTTGTATATTTTACAAATCTTATAAGTATTTTAATTCAAATAGTGTTTTATTATGTTTTTATCACTCGCTAAAAACATAAAATAAAAAGGAATTTAAATATGAGATTATGAATAATTATCAATAATGAATAATAAAAAATATATATAAGCAATAATATTCCGTTTAACAGAATCATTATAGAAAAAATAAACAAGGAAAATAACTTAATTACCACAAGCAATTGCTAACTGTGAAAAATCTCAAATAATTTCTATAAAAAGGCAATAAAATTGAGAGAATTATGATTAAATTTTAAATTTAAAATATCGATGTACCTACCTATGGATACAGTCTCTATACGAAGTACTATTTGTAGTTAAAAACATTTAAGTATAACACTTTAAACGGTTTAAAACACAAAATTTATTACTTAAACTTATTTACAATTTTTTTATGAATACTTTGATATTTTTTACATGTTATTGCATATGAAGGCACTATATAATTTAATACGAAAGTGTTAAGGTTGAACTTACATGGCGCGAGAGGTACATGACGTACCAATAAGTTGAAAAAAATCGACGATGAGGTGTAGGACTCGGTAGCTCAATTGGTAGTGCATCAGCTCGGAACGCGGACGATGCCGGTTCAAGTCCTGCTCGAGTCGAAATTTTTTTCAATTTATTTTCGATTTCTAAATTATTTACAATTTTTTTTAACTACAGACTGGTGTTATTATATTATTCAATATGACTGTGACCATGGCAACTGCAAAGAATCCGCAATGTCGAATCGTCTTTTGAATAAATTATACTTTTGAATATATTTCGGGTTTAAAGCGTTTTATTTAAATATATACAAAATTTATTCGAAAATATTTTATTACATGTAATCTATTACCTTCCTACCTATTTGTATTTCTGAATATTCAAACCGAAAAATAGGCTGACAGCGCATTTTTAAATGTAATATGGCAGGAGTGTTTAATGCTTATTTGTCCTCCTCTGTCACAGACCGTCGTGTATAAGCTATATTATTTCTAACACTAACAAACTGACATATTTGCTACATTGGCGAACTCATGCCAGTAAAGGAGACATGATACAATAGAGAATATGTTATTACAAATAATTATTGTAATTATTATTTTATTTTTTGACCATTGACATTAAGAAAAAACAAATGCGGCAGATTTTTATGCTATGAATGTTCGCTGCGATTTGAGTAAGTATATAATCTGTACTTACATTACTTTATCTTTGGCCTAATATATATTCTATAGAATATCCTACAATATTAAGAAAGCTGTCAAAATCTTACTTCTACTTTAACCAATGTTATAAATCTTGGAGAGTTTAGGACGTGGAGAGTATTTTGTTTTATATAAAGTAATTAAAAGTCTAGTTTATTAAGTCAATTAAATGTGATGGAACTGGAATATTCAATTAATACAAGTATCCGAACCAAAAGGAGAAGAAACATAAAGCGAAAAAAAATGAGGGTAGTTCGGTAATTATAATTCCGCTAATTCCAAAAATACCCTCCACCATCGTTCCTTCTCATAGTGTCGCCTCTTTTGTCTAGAGAACGACAAGCCGTAGTTTACGTACTACATAAACCTTTCGGCGTGGTTTTGCAATGCAAATGACGAAATTACAATTTCAAATATAGAACGACAAAGTGGGAATGGAATTGAAAATTAAATATTACTTTACACTGTCAGCCCTGAAAGAATGGCTGCGTAACTGATTTCGAAATAACACAATTACTTAATAACTATATAATAATATAGGAAGTGTAATAGTTCAAAGGGTGAGTTATTTATAAAATAATTCTTCTTATTTACAACGATTTCTATATCATTGTTACAATTATATAAAAGTTTTACCGCCACTGGACTCAGTAGTCAATCAAACATGAGGCGTTCTGGGTTCGAACCCCTAGGAGACAAATAACAATATCGGTCATACAGGGCACAGATGTCTGATCATCTAACGTGTTCTTAATATCGATTAATGAAACGGACTCAAAATTGTGTTCAGAATTGCCCCATAGGGGGAACGGGGTTTCACTATATTACAGTAATATTGAATACTTTACAAGTTAAAGCTAGGTTTCTGCTATATTATACTACTAAATGCGACATGGCTTTTCATGTGTCAGATATGATAGAGAAGAGAAACCTTTTTTGTCCAACACCTCACGATCAAAATTGGCATATTAGACCAACGAGGCCTTTTTCCCTGGGAAATAATAATATTCGGTTTTAATGTTTCAGAGATGGCAACACTCATAAAAACCATCTGGCGTGGATATGGTTTTATTTTCGACGAACTTGCAGGTTGGTTAACTACATCATTTCTTTGTAGCAGACAACCCCATGACTCTATTTAGGTCATTTTTCTTGGTTTCCTGTCATCATAGTACTTTGGGGCATGAATCAAAATATATCATAATTTTTACAACGAAGCAAAATACAGTCTTTATGTGTTTAATTGCTTAACTTTATACTTAAGAAGGTAAAAGATAGACCCCTGTATTATTTATCTTGTAATTTTTTTATTAAACTCACCAGTTTCGATAAAAAAATAACCTACGATTTACAGGAGAGGAACACATTTAAATAAAACGGTTTCAAACGCAATTTATATTACTTGACATCCGAAACATCGGGCCAAAATAAAATTCAATTATATATATCGCCTTTTAAACCGTAAAAAGTGTTTTATATTAATAAAAAAAACGTATTAAACGTGAAAATAAAGTATTACTACGTTAATAGATTAATTCCTAAACTAAAGTTTCCAATACGTACTAATAAAACCAACATTTCGTTTCAGATCCCAGAACGAAAACATGGTTCCTCGTTGCAAAACCTTATCAAGGACTGTGCATCCTCGGTTTATATCTGCTTTTCGTTCTGAAAGTAGGACCTAACTGGATGAAAAATAGACCACCATTCAATGTAGACAAACTTATGATAATACATAATCTAATACAAGTATTAGCTTGTGGGTATACGTTCTACGAGGTATGTGTACACACACACACACACAGTATTTTTTATGACACAAGAGGGGGGGGCACAGATAAGGGGGTTCATTTGACAGAAGGTGAAATACCTCAGCCACATAACATCTAAACAAGATGCGTATCTACCTATTTTGGCATTGGACATTCGTAAAGTCACAGACTGAAATCGAAACGCCATTAAACAGCACTGTTTTTACATCTGTTGACGTTGGTGTACTTACCATCAATTTAATATACAGATTTCTAGTCGAAATCTGTTTCTCTATCTTTGTCGTTTTGTAGTCGAAATCTGTTACAAGAAATATAAATTGATTAGAAACATTTTGGATCCGTGGGGCTACACATGCCATACATTGTCATCGTAGACTAACGAGCCCGTCAACACATAAACATACTTTCAACGGTTTAAAACGCGCAAAATTGAAGCTAACTTACTCCCCTCCTCTTAGCCATACGAAATTTCGGATGGCGTTATTTATATTAGTGTTATACGAAAAATTTAAGCGTACTGTTTGTGTCTCTTTCAGGCAGCTAACTGTCCGCTTTTATTTAGCGCCCCCTTTTTGTTGTAGACTTATATATCAGCATTTTTTTCATACTCATGAAAATGTCATAAAAAAATTTCCGTAGCACAATGACGTGAGTAAAATTCAGCTAGTGACATCAAATAACATTCTTTAAATTATGTTTGTTTAATTCACGTGAAACGGAGGAACATACTTTGATTGGGGACTTCTAGCTGAAGTTACGAGGATATTAATATAGGCCTAACACATTTATAATCAAAGTAAATTCATTCAAATGTCACTAAAACTGTACTGTAACTTGTCACTTGAACCTTGCGCCTAAGGACGTTTCATAAAATTATACAAGTCATTAACCACGCACAAAACGGTATTTGCATAAGATTATTCCCTATGTAGACATTTTGTTTTTGACCTTTCAATAATAATTCAAGCACCCACGTGTAGATATTTAAATAACACACTTTAACGGTTTAAAACGCGATATTAATGAGCTTAATTTTTAACTATGACCCGACGTTGACATCAACGTCGGGTCGTCGGGTCGGTCAAATATATAGCGTTTTAAGCCGTTTTAAGTGTTTTATTTAAATGTACTGTACTCGCGTCAATTGTCAATAGATAGGGTAATCGTTTTAACTACTTAAATTAGTTTTAAACCGTTTAGGTGTTTGTGTACTAGCGTAAACTACAGGCAGTATATGAATGCATAATTATTTATTTATTTAATCATTAAAATGACAATGTCATGACAGGTGGGAGCCCAATTCAACACGGAACTTAAAAACTAACATAGAAATATACAATACAATTAAACTATGACTTATAACGAACATTAACTAATATTAAATATCATTAGTTTACTATTAGTAATTATCTACTTATTATTTTATAACCCACATGAAATCATAAACTGTAAACACTTCACGAGCTCACTTCGTGCATCATAGAAAGTATCTTTTTGTCTATGAAGTAAGTTTACTACCTCTATTGCTTTTGTCCAGGACGCTTTTCCTAACAAATTCGTTTTAGCAAAGGGTACTTTTATAAGCCACTCATGTATGTACTGATCAGGTACTAAGAAACTAATTCTTTCCAGCATTAGCATATTGGTATCTTTTCCCCGTGTGTTATACATATGTAGTAATATTAATCCTTCCCTGTTTAAAGTATTGCCTCTTACCAACGGTTTGGTATTTACGGAATATATATGACATGTATAGACTCCTCGTCTCCTGTTTTAGGACCAAAATTTTGTACACGAATTCTACTCTAAAACCACTTTCGACCTACATAGGTAAAATCCTGTTTACTTCGTGGGGCATGGGACGAGCACATTTTCGTGTCCTTCCGTAGCCAGTTTTATTCATAGTCTACACTAACGTAACGATCTATTGTTTCCTTGGGATTCGAACCCAGGGCCTCTCGCCTTAACACATGACTAGGCAACACGTTTAACCATTTAACTGCAGAGGCAGAGAATAACAATTACATACTGATTTTGAATTGTCATATGAATACTTTAATTGTGTTAAAAATTAAGTATTCGGTTTTTTGACTTGAAAATTTAAAAAACTGTAAAATTTTAATTGTAAGTGTTATCCATTTATTTAATTTTCGCTATTGGAAAACCCCATTAATAATAAATTAAAATACGTAACTATGAACACAATTGATTGAACGCGTAATACCGTGATTTCCGCAAAATAATAATGCGTAGGAGTAAAAATATTTGACATTTAAAAGGCCTATAGCGACCGTTGACCTAGAAATGTATATAAAATACTAAAGACGATTTAAAACCCGAAATAAACATATTATAATGGTGTTAATTTAAATGCGTATTAAACATAGATCACAGCAAAAAATGTTTAAAAAACTATATACTTATAATTTTTTAAACATCGACATTATGTTTTTTGTTATGCTCGACGTTGAATTTCATTTGTTTAATGATAGTCGAGGACAGACAGACATGGGTCTTAATGCTATGTGATATACCCCAGCCTCATAGCATCTAAACGAGGTGCGCTGTCGACCTATTTTGGCTTTGGATATTCGGAAATCCACAGACTGCAACCGAAACGCGATTGAGCTTCACGGCTTTTCCATCTGTGGACGGTGGTTCGTGACCCAGATGGCGTTTAGATATTCCTACCAGCCATTCAATATCCAGATTTCCAGACGAAGTCCAACATGTTTCAAAAATTATAAATTGAAAAATTAAAACTTGGACCTGGTGGGGATCGAATTTACGACCTGTTGGTTATTACCCTACATTGCTACCATTAGAGTAACGAGTCCGTCAAATGTTTTTAATATTACAGTAAAGTAGTTACATCCACATATTGTATTATAAAATTATTCAGTGTTTACAAATTGTCGGCATATAGTGAATTATACGCACTAGTTACTTATATAGGCGCCATATTTGTCGTCTGTCGATTGACATCCAAGCCGCATCCACGTCGCATGTGCATGCTTTATTCCGTAGCTCTATGGTAAACACCATAGCTAAATTAGGTTTAGAATGATAGATTCGAACTCCAGGAGGAATCTCATAATTATTATTTTAATTCTCATAAGTTTAGAGTTAGACTAATTACTCGATAAAAAAAAGATTTTGAAACAGACATAAAAATATGTCGTCCCTGTCTCCCTTAGTAAGATCTCACAATATATACTAGTTACATAAACGTTGACTTTACTATATTTACATAAAACACTTTAACGGTTTAAAACGCGATATATTAGTTAAACTTCACACGGGTCTCCCCGTGACCACGGCTGCTGCAAAGCATCCGAAACGTCGGGGCGGAGTTAAAAATCATTTTCAAATAAGTTTAACTAATATATCGCGTTTTAAACCGTTAAAGTGTTTTATTTAAAAGTATTTACTATATTTAGTCATTAAAATACATTAAAATATTGTTTAAGTATCGTTTGAGATAAAATTTTTTTTTTTTTTTTTAGATGATTGTATATGCTTGGGGATGGAAATACAAATGGTTCTGTGAACCGATCGACTACAGTGACAGTCAAGATGCACTAAGAGCCGCTAACTTCGTTTATCACTACTATATGCTGAAGTATCTTGACCTAATAGATACGGTAACTGTGAATCCCTCTTGGTTCTCATTCTTCTATTTAAGCTTAAGATATATCTATACTAATATATAAAGCTGAAGAGTTTGTTTGTTTGAATGCGCTAATCTTAGAAACTACTGGTGGGAATTTTGTGTTAGTTAAAAGATTTATCGAGCAAAGCTACGAGCTATAAAACACCACGATGCAACTAATAGGAGCGAGAAAACGGGGAAAAGCAATCATCTTTGTGGACTTCAGTTGCGTACGCTGCGAAAACGGTTCAAGATACCCAAATAATGTGTATAAACGAATGATTCTTCTCTACGTGATAAAAAAAATTTCCTCCACGCTATCGACGCAAGAACGACGGGATTTGACCGACGTCATGAGCAATAGCTTAAATTGTATTGAGATGGAGAGGAGGTTGGCAAAAAAAAAGTCCATGCCCAAAGAAAATGCTAGAATTGCCATTAATTACTTTTCAATTCTATATAAAATATTTCAGTTCTCTATATAAATACGAAAAGTAAAAAAAGTAATTTAATCTGGTTTAAATTGAGTAGTACATATACTTGTATTGTAGTTACAGCTTTATTAAGTTTTTCATAGTAAAATAACTCTAAACGAGACGGATGGAATCAAAAATTATGAAATTAGCCTAGGACTAGATCTAGAACTTTAGACAGGGTTATTTCATAAATTATGTAAGGCTTTCACAGAATTATGCTAATTCTTCGAGCAATCGAGAAGTTAACATTAGATGATGTCAGCTGAACAGCCCGAAAGACAATGATCGGGTTATTCCAATTTAACTGAATTTTCTGCAAAAAATATTAAACATATAACTGTGTCAGTTTCAGTCACATATTAAAAACTTAATAATTTAAATTTGTGTTACAGGTATTCTTTGTGCTAAGGAAGAAATTCAACCAAGTGTCATTCCTCCATGTCTACCACCATACCGGTATGGTGATGTTGATTTGGGGTGCTAGCACTTACTTCCCAGGTAAATATGAATAAAATAAAACCTATATTTGACGTGTTCATTGGTGTAATGGTAGAAATGTATGGTTAATAAATAATCAACGTCGTGGGTTCTGTCCCAAATCGAGACCAACATTTTTCTAATAAAAGTGCTTCTCTGTCTTTCACTATTTCAAAAAAATTAAGAAACAAATGTTTGAAGTATATTTTGTTTCTCTGCCTCCGACGCTCAGTTTTTAAATTGTAGCTTAGCTACCTGGTTCGAATCCCGGCAAAACAGTTTCAGTCGAGTAGTGTTCAAAAAGCATGCCAAACATCCCATGGCCCACAAAGGATAAACTTGACTTTTTATTTAGTGTCATATAATGTTCAAGATGAAGAATATGACGTAGGTAGTATCTACTTGTTAAATAATTAGGGCGTTTAATAATCTAATTCAGAAGTTTTCTTGAAAAAGTGACACAAGAGAACTTAACTAAATTATATTGTTGTGTAATTCTGTCATGCCAATCAGTCTGTACTTTTATGAATATTAAATAGTCGAAATATTGAGTTCGAGTTATCGTTTCTGTGTCAAATGTATTAGTGCATTTTTTAAAGTAATTTTTAATATGATAAATGTACTAATATAATTGTAATAAGATTTCGATTCGTTTTTGCAAACCCCTTTTTCTTCATAGACTTAAGCTGTTTGTTACCCACGACGCCGGTCACGTCCCTTCCCGTCGTTCTTGCAAGTTAATCATAAAAGATAAACATATTGCGTCTTTGTTCGGACTTTTTTTTAGAAAACTTAAAGAAGAATTATTCTCTTGTACATATTTTTGGGTATCTTCGGCTTTTTGCAGCGTACGCCTCGGAAACCTATAATGATAAATAATTTTCCTAAATTTTTCATACATACTGCTGTATCTTTGCTTTTATTAGTCACAAGGCCGATGTTTTATAGTCTATAAGGCTCGATAAATGCTCTAACTAACACAAAAATAATTTTTTAATTCTAACCCGTAGTTTCTGAGATTAGCGCGTTCAAACAAACAAACTCTTCATCTTTATATATTAGTATAGATTTTTCACTCGGTTAGATTACACAATATGATGGCACTACATAGATTAAAAATCAATTTCGACTAAAAAAAAAGTGTTACGACACCAGCGGAATTGTACCAGCTGCAATACTATGGATGTTCAGGTCCCGCCCATGTCGCCATTATTTAATTTTTTTTAATATTGCATATTTCTTCCAGGTGGTCATGGAACATTAGTCGGCATGGTGAACTCCTTTGTACACGTCGTGATGTATAGCTATTACCTCCTAACAGTTGCTGTTCCCAGCGTTAAGAAATCCATATGGTGGAAAAAACATATTACGCAATTGCAAATCGTATGTATAAGTTTAAAAATATAACGATGAATAATTCAAGTTTGAGTAATCTTATTTTTAAGTAGTATTTGGTACAGGGATGGTGGCTCTTGGAACTACCATTCTTGTGGTTCTACCATTTAAACGCCATCTGAGGGAAAGTCAAATTCTTTAAAGCTCTTAGCAACACAAAAAACAAAACTTAAATTAATAACAAATAATTTAAAATAAATATATCAGAAATGACAATGTGTTGCTGAGTGCCCGTCATACTCAGAAGCATTGATTTTCAGACCCTGTAAAAGGAAAGTGTAGGTTCTAACTTCTAAGATATTAATATATTTATAATCTATTTCATTTGAAAAATAAAACACTTTTAATAGTTAAAAACGCGAGTTGTATTAGTTAAACTTACTTACAAATAATTATAATTACGGGCCGACGTTTCGAAAACTTTGTAGGAGCCGTGGTCACGGGGAAGCTAAAATTGACGGTTGTCTCTAATGTCAAAGTAAAAACTACGCTAGCGCCATCTGTTTCATCATAGTTGGAACTTGGCGAAACTGGCCAGGTCCTTACAGAAGTAACGGTGTCTTTGCGTTTACGAAACGGCGGGCCATAATTAAAAGAATGTGTTAATGAGTTTACAATTGCGTTTTAAACCGTTCAAAGTGTTTTTGTTTATAATTGTGTACTCGCGTAAACTACAGACAATATTTTAGTAATAGTTATTTTGAACACTCGCGTAAACTAGTCTATAGTTTACGCGAGTAGTACACATTTAAATAAAACACTTTAATGCTTTAAAACGTGATATATCAGTTAAACTTATTTAAAAATGATTTTTAACATTGGCCCGATGTTTCGGATGCTTTGCAGCAGCCGTGGTCACAGGAAGATCATTTTCAAATAAGTTTAACTAATATATCGGGTTTTAAACCGTTAAAGTATTTTATTTAAATAGTTACTTTGATGGATATTCTCTAATTTCAGATACAACTAGCATGGTGCTGTCTACACATGCTGGTGTTAGTCTTCAAACCAGACTGCGCTTATCCACGTTGGATTGCCATTGTCTTTCTTCCAAACGACCTCTTCATGTTGACACTTTTCTTAGACTTCTACATAAAGACATACATCAGAAAACCCAAAGCAAAACCCACTGAAACAATAGACAGTTTAAATAAGGAGAAAACATTCGAAGAAAGTATTGTAAGACAACGAAAGCCTAATTTTGAAAATGACCTTGTGAGGCAGTTATGAGAACTAATAAAGCATTTAAAATAAGTTTTTTTGTTATACTATCCTTCCTTCGTTGAAATAAAAAGAAATTCTATGTTGACAGAGTATATTGTTCTTAAAACAACCCCTGGAAGAGCATGTGAACGTAACGTCCCTTGTTCCGCGTACCCTCACTCTAGTGAGCATCCGTCCAGCTGCTCAGCTGCTCAGCTATATTGTGGAAGGCCAAGGTCCAAGCCTGTAATGTATAAAGAAAGTAGAATTGCTATTACTGGTTACTTAAAATTAATATTTTTTAATGTTTAAGGCAAATTTTTAATAACTTTAGTACTGTTAGTTAGAAATGTGAAATTAAAAATGTGTAAATAGTACGAAAAATGGGAAAAGTGAAAAGCGGAAAACTAAAATATCATAGAATTTAATAAGTCATGTTAAGACTAGACTAGTACTTGTTTTAATCAGTACAAAATATATGGCAGTTCAAATATGTTGTTCCATAATTATTTGCCGTGTTTTAATTCATTATCTGACCATAAGAGAATAATTTAATAGAATGTCAAATTATACAATTATTATAATAATGCACTAATGGTCAACTTCAAAATCCGCAGACTTACGCAAGCTAAGCGCAATTTTACACTTCTCAGATTTATTATCTGTGGATTCGTATCGCGCTGACAATATTTTATTTGTACGACCAAATTATTAGATGTCACATATTTAGAAACGTTATCGAATAGACTGGATAGAAATAAGAACATAGGAGACAGAAACAAAATGACCCTTTAGTGATTACCAATGTACTGTTAACACTGGTCAAGTACGCTTTAAATAATTTTATAGCTATGACAACACTTATTTCCACGTCATGCCACCTCATGCCCCGAGCACATGTCATGAAGCGTGTCTTGAAACGTCGCCAACATCCTTCAAAAAGTCTTAAACATTTGAATAACAAATTTGTAGCCAATCGTTTGATTAATTCAATCGAATAGCAGTTGGTAAAATGGATGACTCAGGTTTTCATATACACAAAATCTGCTTCAATAAGAGTATTCGTAGTCTAGTCCCAGGGCGGGCAAACTTTTTCTCAAGCGGGCCAGAATATCAACAAAAAAAATATTGCCGCGGGCCGGTCAATTAATATCATTCAGGGCAAGGCTACAAATCTAAAAGTTTTAAAACATTGTTTTAAGTTCAAAATAATATGGTAAAATTTGAATTTTTGATGTTAAATTTTTTTGCGAAACGTTCGGCGGGTCGTTATCTTTAACTCCTTAACGATGTTCTGTTCAGTTGTATGAAAGCACGTTTGCTAATTGTATATTCAGGCGTTGGAATACAATTTATAAAGTTACTTACATGTATGTAAATGTCGTTTGGCTTTTGCTTAGCCTCATATTGAAGTACATAAATTCTAGCAAGTAGACTCGTGTCTACTTTTATATTTTAGGCTTAGTACTACTAGCCCTTCGTGGGGTTAATATGTCTGTGTTGGATCCCTAGATCATATATGTTGCGTTATTTTTAATAAAATCAAATTAAAATGTTTTTTTATAAAACAGAACAGACAAGTTTGGGATTAGAAATTCGGAAATCCACATACTGAAATCGAAACTCGCTTCTCGGCTTTTTGTGGACGGTGGTGCGTGACCCGGATGGAATCGATATTTCTATCACCCATTTGATATCTAGATTTACAGACGAAATGTAACATATTTTAGACTAATTAGAGAGTCAAACTCACAACTTGTGGATTATTAGCGTTGCTTGTTGACCAATGAGCTCATCAAAAGCTCATGAGATAGAAATAAGAACATAGAAGACAGAGATTTTTAAGGTATATAGTATCTTGAAAATTGTGAAATGTCTTTCGCCTATTACACGAGTATACCAAGTGACAAGGTTCAAATTAATGCCGAATTCCAAAGCAATCGAATGAGTTGTAAAAAGAGCAATGAACGTGTAATACATTATAATATTAATTAAAGTGTCCATTTTATAAGCGTAATTTTGTGTGGTATTTTTTTGCTTAGTGCGACCACCGTAGGTCGTGTTGACTAGTTATTGTGCATTTTCTATTCAACATTCGGTTGTGTTTATTTGTTACGAATTATAGTCAAAATAGTTAAGACTAATTTGTATTTATTTTGATTAAAATGGCTACGCTAATATGGAATATTATCAAGGGTTACAATTATGTGTTTGATGAAATTGGTGGTAAGTTAGGTATTTTTATAGAACATAGCATTTGCAAATATAATGAAATAGTTTTGAAATTAGATTTCGTTAAGTTTCGAAAAATAAAATAATACTAAGTGTTTGCCCCGTGGCAATGGGGCATGGGGTAAAGACATTTTTAATAAACTAGGATAAATACTATCTATGAAATAGTATTTTGAATTAACACGGAACGACTATTGCACTAGATGTAGGCTTTATTAGCACGGTGAAAAAAACTATTTATATCATTTTCAGCCACCTATATTTATTTAAGTATATACATTATAGTTCAATTATTCTTCTCTTTTATATATGTAAAAAATGAACCATAAAAAACATCCGTATATAAATATTTTCGATATGTAACAAGTTTTAATGGTTTAAAACGTAAAACATGTTAGTTAACTTATTTATTATTTATTTAAACTCGGATGTTTCGGATTTAGTAGTATTTTGTGTTTTAAACCGTTATATGTGTTAATTTAAATGTGCACTGCTCGCGTTAACTACAGACAATACTTAAATTATTTCTAATAAGACATTAAAAATACTCATAACTTACTTATTACAGAAAGAATTCTGTACTAAAATTTCTGAAGAAATAATAAATATATTTGTTTGAAACCTTTACTATTTTCACAAGATAATAAATAATAATATAAATAAATAATTAATATAATTAAAATAATCGATTAGACATTAAAAAAATTGATTCGGGCTAACCAGGACAGGCAACAATGCCAATGTTCAAGTCCTGCCCGCGTAGTAATTTTTTTCAATTTCTAATAGATTTTTAATTTATATAGTGCCATAATATGCAATAACATGTAACATAACAACATAATAATAAATATATATTTCTTTTAATTTAATTCGTTTTGTTTGTTTATGACACCGAAACTATAGGTACTCGTAGTCATACATTTTTGAATTGATACGATGATACATCGCTAACTTTTAGGGTAGTTTGTACAACAAGTAGTTGTCAGTGTTATGTTAAACGAAAATGTTCTTCAATTTCAGACCCAAGAACGAAGGTATGGCCGCTAGTTGGAAAGCCCCATATCGGCATGTCGTTGCTAGTGCTGTACCTGTTCTTCGTAATGAAATGGGGCCCAGCGTGGATGAAGAATAGGAAACCGTTTGACATAGAGAGACTGCTTATAGTGTATAATATAGTTCAAGTGATCATATGTGCCTACTGTTTTATTGGCGTAAGTATTCGTTTGTGTAGTGGTAGCAATATTATTTGGGTATCTTGAACCGTTCTTGCAGCGTACGCCTCGATAACCCATGATATATAATTGATGAATAATGTTCCCAATTTTTTTCACATTTCCTGCTGTATCTTAGGTTGTATTTGTCACAGGGCGATGTTTTATAGCCTATGGATTTCCTCGATAAATGCTCTAACTAACACACAAATATTTTTCAATTCAAACCTGTAGTTCTTGAGGTTAGCGCGTTCAAACAAACAAACTTTTCAGTTTTACATATTGTAGACAAATTAAAAGACAAGACATCTAAGCAATTTATAATGATTTCATACGTTCGAAATATTAAAATAATAGGTACAGACTAATTATGATAATATGCTTTCCGTGTAGTTAAAGTCTGACATTGTTGACTTGACAGTAGTTCAATTTTTACCGGGTCGAATAAAATTACAATTCATTAGCGATCAGACGTTTTTTTGTAACAAAGTTAATATATAATCTATTTTCCAGTACATAGTAATAAGGTCGCTTTTTTCTGTCCCTATGTGCGCTTAAATCTTTAAAACTATGCGATGGATTTTGATGCCTTTTTTTTTAATAGTTCGAGTGATTCAAGAGGAAGGTTTTTATTTACAACGTTCACAGTTTTTCTGTAGGGTTTTTTAGTAACAGTATTGTACCCGAGCGAAGCCGGGGCAGGTCGGAATATATAAAGCGAGAGTTTATGTTTGTTTATTTGAACGCTCTAATCTCAGAAACTACTTGTTCAACAGTTGTTGTTGTTGTAAACAGTTATCGAGAAAGGCTAAATTTGGATGCCCAAAATAAGTATTCCGCGCGGACGAAGTCGCTGACGCAGCTAGTGATATAAAAAGCTAAAGAGTTTGTTTGTTTGGTCGAACGCGCTAATCTCAGGAACTATGTTAGTTCGAGCTTTTATTGAGGAAGGCTAGAGGCTATAAAACACCGCGATATGACTTACAGTAGCAAAGAAACAGCGGGAAATATAGAAAAAACGGGGATTATTCTCTTTGTGGGTTTACGATTCCACTGCGAAAACGGTTTGAAACAAAGATTCCTCTAGTCTAAACGGACAAAGTCGCTGACACAGCTCAGTCGGTTATGATTACTTTTCAAGATATTCATGCATCGTTAGTGACTGCCCGAGTTCAGTTCTTATAACGCATTACGTTCAGAATGAGATAGATCGTGGGTTCATATTCTGGGTAAAAAAGAATCAATGATTTGTTTGAGTAGGGCTCACAATATTTTTGGAGTGGAGGCTGATAATTTAATTGTCAATAACTAAATGGTACACAATAATATTTGCCCCATGCCAAAGTTAAGAAAAAGGAACACTTTAAGCAATATTGCTGCGATGTGAAACTTTTAAGAAAGTATAGATAATCAGCACATTATCGATTTGTCATACTCGATTTACGGGTAGTCCCACGTTTTTCTCAACGATTATTATTAAGACAAAGTTATATCTTTCGTATGTAAATAATAAGTAAAACTAGTAAACTTCACATAAATGACAACCTCCATTTTAAGGATTTGTATTTAGTAGAAAGTATTTATTTTTTATTGTATTTTTTTATTATACAATTACATAAGAAGCTAGGTTTTTACTGTAATTTAGACACTTGACAATCTATTCATATGGGTGTCATTATTTTTTAACTTAACAAACACGGAAGTTTTATTAGGTTAAAAAATTTTTTTTTTATAAATAAATTTTTGGTTCGAAACCATGTAATGCAGTGTTTCTTGATTGTCTTACTAACCCCTCGCCCGAGTACTCTAGAGCTTACATGAGTTATATATGTTAAATAAAATACGTTTAGACGCAAACTTGAAACGTTTTGAATCATTTAAAGTATTTTTTTTTTAAATCAATAACTTGTTCAGGAATATGTTTTTTTTTTAAATCGTAAAATCTATTGAGCCATCAACACTAGAAGTGTTGGCGGCCTAGAATCTTGATTTTATTTTATTTATGTATATAGTTCGAATACCGTTGTATAATATATTTTAAAACGTTAAGTGTTTTACATATTGTGTGATTAGGTACTTATTTCGTTGTATATTAAAAAAAAAAAATAGTAACGGATATCTAGGTTTGTCGACCGCATCACGATTTACCGTGCACATATGAAAAAGCCATCAAGTTTAATCGCGTTATGGTTGCAGTCTGTATATTTTCGAATAAATAATAAGAATTAACTAAATAGTAAGAATTAACCAAAATGCTTGTCTATCCTCTCACATTAAAAATGATCTAATAAAGCCGAAAATTGTTGAAAATTAAAATCTATTATAAATTGAAAAAATTACGACTAGCGCAGGATTCGAACAGGCATCCACAGAGTGCCGTGCTGCTCCAAGAAATTAAGCTACCTCTCTATCTACTAATTAGCTACTTTAGCCTTAGTCATTGACACGGTGGCTTATTTGGTTAAGCTTAAGTCCTTCCAGTGTCATTGCTTGTTTTTTAAATTTATAATCGATTTTTAATATATAGACACATGAAGTAAGGAACATATTTCAAGTATTAAGGGTGATTTCCATATTGATTAACGTTTGCTCGACCTATTTGTAACATTGAGTGAATTCATTGTTACGCAATGAATTAATGCTCTACATAAAATATTAATGTGGGGTCACGATCAGGAATAATTCACGAAGGAACCCGACGCGGATGTGCCTAAGTAATTATCTATTTACTAGCTGTATCAGCGACTGCGTCGCGTAGAAAAGCAATTTTGGGAATCTAAATTTGCTTTTGCAAACCTCTTCGTCGCGTCCCGCCGTTCTTGAAACTTAATTCTAAAGGGTAGACATATACTGTCGCCGACTTTTTTTAGATCATTTCAGAGTACGTACATACGTATTGTTTGGGTATCTTGAACCGTTTTCGCAGCGTACGCATCGGAATTTTCACAAAGATGAATAACTTTCCCCTTTTTTTCATATTTCTCGCTGTTTCTTCGCTCCATATATTAGACACAGCGCGATGTTTTACAGCCTATAACCTTCCTCGATAAACGCTCTAATCAACATAAAAAGATTTCATTCAATTCAGTAGTTCCTGATATTAGCGCGTCCAAAGAAACAAACTCTTCAGCTTTATATATGTATATAGAATATAGATTACTTCTGTCGCTTAGTCGATAATGCCTAGTGACCTTGAGAGTTTGAATCCTCTGAAACTATGCTTTTAAGACTGGAGAACGTATAATGACTAATGGTAAATTGCCCCATTGCCATGTCATTTAAAGAAAATCGCCAGTGAACTGCAAGCACTGTCAAGAAAGTTTAAATCGTATCTAAAACCAAAACTGCTTCGAAAGGGTTACATGACGTTAATCAATATTAAAGCTATAAAAATTCTTGGGGAATGGCTCTCGCTCTAACAAGAAAAAATATACAGTATCTTCAAAGTACTTGAAGACTGTAAAATGAAACTTGGCGATAAAAGCAGTGACGGCGAGTTTCTTGTCAGTTCTTCTCGGTCGTTCTACGCCTTTGTTCTGATTGTAAATTTACAGTCTTTAGTTTTTTAACAGACACCTCTCGACTTCTGGCGACAATGGTCGGCTCACCTAACTATTAACTATTTAGGAGGTGGATAGCCTTTTTAAGTGTTCTTATAGTTTTGTTCTTTATATTTCAGGCTGTACAAATATGGGTCACAGAATACAAATGGATATGCCAACCTGTCGACTTCTCTTATTCAGAATCAGGTCTTCGGATGGCGAAGTTTGTCTATTACTACTATTTGCTGAAAATCGTCGATTTGATGGATACCGTTAGTATAGTTTTAGAGCTAATATACCAACTAAATGCAAACTGAGCCATGACAAATAAGCTACACCTATACAAATTATAAAAACTAGCTTAGTTATTCGAATAATATTTAAAATTTTGCTGGTCTATAGGTCATTGTACGTTGATCTTCGTTTAGAATTAAGTTTTTTTACATAAACACAAGTGATCTACCCAAATCACAATTATGAATATTTATAATTAGATTATTGACTTCAAACTGTTCAAAGTATTTCGGTCGTTGTAATATGAATATACACAAAACAGTTTAATTGTTTACGAACTTAGGAATTCGCATTTAATTAATTGAATTATAAAGTGTTATAAAATATGATGACACGAACAACCACTCCACAATAATTTATTTTTATAATTTATTTTATTTATTTAGCACTCACAACTTTACAGTGTTTCAATAAACTTACAAGTAACTAATTTTACATGTATCACGTTGTGAGAGCCTGGTGCCTGCTGTAGGTATAATAACCTGTGATACAAGTCACCAGCCCCCCTCGCCGCGAGCTCACTATAAAATTATTTGGACAATATAAAAAAGAACTTAGTACCTAGAGTTACAACTTAGAAAAGCCTCTGCGTTTTTATTATATATATATAAGAGTGTAATTGTGTTGGTGTGTAGGTATGTATATGTGTATGTTGCATGGGTGTAATATCCGTATTTGTTATAATTGTTATGTTTAGAATTTAGCTGATAGGGGTGAGAAACCTTTCTGTCTCTGTGTAATTGAGTGATTTTAAGAAGTTTGTGATATTTTTTTTACAAAGATATAAGTTTTGACTATATATTTTAAGGTTGTAATTTAGTTTATTATAGAGAAATGGGCCAAGATAACAGTAAAAGTGTTGGGAATGTGAGGTACGGTAGGTGATTGATGGGCAGACATTATATTTTCGTCGTTTATTTTTTAGGAGATTTGGTTCGTATGGTAGCTCTGAATGTTTCTTCAATATGATTTGTAAGATAAATAATTGACGCACAGTGAGTACACCCCACATTTTGTACAGTTCAGTTGTAGGAGAACGATAAGGAAGATTTGCGCCTACTTTAAGGATACATCTTTGCGTTCTCTCTAGTTCAATGAGGTGAGTCTTTGCACTCCCTCCCCAGGAAATAATACAGTATCCAATTACGGACTGAACTATTGCGTAATAGACCATTTTGATAATATTTATATCTGAGATGTGTCTAAGTTCTTTAAAAATGTATATAAGTTTTCGAATTCTAATAACTAGTGTATTTATATGCGATTTGAAATTTAGACATTGGTCAACCATTACGCCAAGGTATTTAAAATGCTCCACTCTATCCAGGAAATAACATTTGCAGTTTGGCGTCATTTTAGTACAAGTATGAGCTTTAATATTAAGGTCTGGACCTGGTAGTAGGTTAGGTTTGTGGGCAAAAGCCATATATTTCGTTTTTGTCACGTTTAGTGTTAGTTTATTACATTGAAGCCAGTTTAAAACTTGATCTAGTCCTGACTGAGCGCGTTTAAAGACCGTCGCCCAATTTTCTTCTGTGAATAAAAGTGCAGTGTCATCGGCGAAGGTAATAATTTTGCACTGGGGTATCTTAAGACTGCATAGATCGTTCAGATAGACCAAAAATAGCGTTGGGCCGAGTATGCTGCCTTGTGGTACGCCGTAATTTAGTGGTAGGCTATCGCTTAGTAGATCTTGCCCTATAATCCTTACTCTCTGAGTTCGGTCTTGTAGGTAGTCTTCAAAAAGTTTTAGAGCAATACCCCTAACTCCTACTGTCTCAAGCTTTTTAATCAGATAAGGAATGGAAATAGTATCAAAAGCTTTGGCTAGGTCTAAGAATATAGCAATACACTTTAGTTTACTATCCAGATTTAGTATAGTAGTATTTATGAGATCATGTACAGCGTCATTAGTAGCTTTACCACGTCTGAAACCATATTGATTTGGAGAGAGGATCTTATTTGTCTCTAGGAAATTCACAAGTCTGTTATTCATTAGTCGTTCTAGTATTTTTGATAATGTGGGTAATATTGATACTGGTCTAAAATTATTGGGGCTATTTGTGTCACCTCCCTTAAAAATAGGAGTGACGAGTGCTTCTTTAAAGGCTTTAGGGAATACTCCAGTTTCCATTGCAAGATTACAAATATAAGTTATTGGTTTAATTAATGTATTACAGTATCTTTTTATAATACTACTAGTTATTAAGTCTTTGCCAGATGCAGATTTATTCTTTAAGTTTTTTATAATAGTATGAACTTCAACTTCATTACAGGGTAGCAGAACAAATGAATTTAGGGATGAACAAGTAGGATTTCTTGTTTGACAACATAGTGTATGTTGTTCAGATTCAGAGTTGTCAGTAATAATTTGTTCTGCGAGTCTTGAGCCCACTTTAACAAAATAGTCATTTATAGCATTTACATTACCAATGGTATTATTAGCGCCCATATGACTTGATATCTTTTTAGGATTATCGTAGTTACTTATATTCTTTATTGCTTTCCATAACGATTTAGTATTGCCTTTAGCATTCTGAATTTCTGTTTTATCAAATTCTTTTTTAGCTTTTTTAATTTGTGAGTTGCAAAAATTTCTGTAGCGCTTGTACGTTAATTTAATATTATCATCATCAGGATTACGTTTAAATTTTTTATATAGGTTATCTCTATTTTTCATTATGCGAAGTAGGCCTTTTGTTATCCAGGGCTTAATTATTTTTTTTTTGAGGGGTATATATTTAAATTTTGTACATTTAGTAATCACGTTGTATAGATAATTTAATAATAAAGTAGTAGCTTCATTTACGTTGGCAACTAGTAATATGTTTTGGAAAATATTCGTTTCTGCTATTGTCTTATCAAGCTCAGTATAATCTATAGTTTTTACCTCCTTTTTATGTGTGTATTGTTGGGAATGATTTCTTAAGCTAATTGCTACACTTTCGTGGTCCGTTATAGATGACTCAATATTAAAGCACACAGCACTCAGTTTTGTCTTAACCATCATATGATCTAAACAAGTTCGACCATGTGTAGGTGACATGTGTGCAGGTAGCACGCCATGAGAAGCCAGTAGGTTTAGATACTCGCTGGCGCGATTGTCACTCGAATTTTTTTTTATATCTATATTTATATCTCCGCAGATTATAATATTTCTGTAGTTTCGTAAGCTAGTTAATAGATGGTCTAGAGAATTAATGAAACTATTTGTATTAAAAAAACTGGGTGGACGATATATGGCTATTATACAAGTAATTGAGTTAATTTTTAGTAAAAGACAATTTGCATCAGCAACTGCAGCTTCTTCTGGGATCGCTTTAAGATTTTTATTATAATAGAACACAACACCTTCATTTTGAGTCTTGTGAATTGTTGTACAAACACAATGGTAGTTTTTGATTGTTGGTAGTTTTTTAGTACACGGAAGCCAACACTCTGACAATGCTAGTACGTCCCAAAAGGTACTAGATCTTTGTAAAATGGTTAAAAGACTGTTCATGTTACGGTTTATGCTACGGATATTTTGAGAAAAGATATTAAGTGTGTCTTTATGTGACATATAATTTTGAACGTTTTCGATGTCACATCTTATTTCTTCTGCTACTGCAAAATTGTCCAGATCGGATCCTATCATATCAAAGGATTGCATTTGATACAAACCTATACTCAGACAACACAGAGTGGCATCCAAGTACGGGTCTGCCCATATTGAGATTTTTATATGCGACCACGACAGTATCGTGATCTGAATACATTTTATAGAAAAATAGTAATTGATTCCGATCTAGACGAGCAGTAGCAGGGCAGAGTGTGTAATAATATATAATAGATAGATATAACTTTGTGTATAGTTGTGTAAATGTAATAATAAGTAATTTTATAATATATATTATTATTGTATAATAACGAAGGAGTGTAATATGTCTATTGCTAAAGAGGCGCAGTAATAGATTACTTGTTATGTGTATATATAACGTTTTTGTAATGTAGCATAGGCTTCTATACGCAGGGTTTATATAGCCATGCAAAAAAAATAGTGTACTTAAATTAACATAGTTTAGAAAAAAAGAGTAATGAAATATAAGATGACCTAGTCATTTTTTTAGGAGTTGTAGATGTTCTTCACTTTTCACAAGTATATGGGGTGCACCTTCCTTTTCTCTTATGTAGACTTTGTCATTTATAACCCAGCAGAACAAATATCCTTCGGTCTTTATGAATTGCCGAGTTAGGTAGTATAACTGCTTCGTACATTGTGACAATGATTCCGAGATGTACAACGGTGTTTGGGAACTGTTTATTTTTAGATGAACACTGTTTAATTTTGCACTTGGGTTTTCTCTATTGTACTGCTTAGCGGCCTTTAAAATATTCCATTTAGTTAGTGTGTCCGAAAATTCAATATTTATTGTTGAAGCTGAAGAATTTTTGTAAGCGGGGAATCGATGCACATCGCGTATGCGATCTTTTAAATGTTCCATACCGAGAAACTTTGTCAAATTATATGCCATATTGAAAAGGTCATTTTTCTTTTCGTTCAAAACTTTTGGGGTATTTCTTATTTCGATACAGGTTTTTTTATATGACCGTTCAACGCCACTTAACCTAATATCCAGCTTAATCAGTTTGTCGCTTAATGATTTTTGTTCATCATCTATTTCTAAAAGTTTATTTTGCATCGAAGAGACTTGCTCATTGAGGGTAGACAATTTGGACTCAATTTCTTGGTTGGATGTTTGCACCGAAGTTAATTTGGTGTCGATGTCATTGATTCGCATATGTAAATCATCAAAAAGCAGGCTTTGTTTTTCTGAAAATGTTTCAAACATTTGGGAAAGCATTTCCTGCATTTGTGTCCTAAAGGATGTCATATCTAACATCTGTTCGCTCGATGAAAGAAAGCGTGCTGTTGCTCTGCCGGTTAAGCTAACGTGTCAACATATTTATTGATGCACCTCCGCAGTGTAATTTTAGAAACATCTTCACTAAATTTGAAATCTATTTAGATTTAAAAAAAATACCATGAGTACGGCCTTGTTGGTCCAATGGTGGATTCGACATCCGCCATGTCTAGCGAGCTTCTAAAAAAAGATTGTAATTTTGTCTGGAAAATCCGAATATCAAAGGTTCAATTTCAATATGTAGATATATATTTATTAACAATATGTTAATTTGATATAAATGAGGTATTGTCATCGTCTTACAGGTTTTCTTCGTTCTCCGTAAAAAGTTCAACCAAATATCCTTTCTCCACGTGTACCATCACGCTGGAATGGTGATCTTGTCGTGGGCAGCTACCATGTATTACCCAGGTATGTTGGTGAAATGGTAGCAATATATGGCTTATAATCAACGGATTGTGTGGTATGACATGTTTCTAATTTTTCAATGTATAATTTTTCTGAAACGTGTTGGACGTTATCTGGAAATCTGGATATTAAACGGTAAAAATATAGAAGTTCCATCCGGGCCACCAATCACCGTGCACAGATGAAAAAGCCGTGAAGCTTAATCGCGTTTCGGTTTCAGTCTGTGGTTTTTCGAATATCCAAAGTCTAAAAAGGGTCGGCAGTGCATCTTATTTAGATGCTATAGCCTGGGGTATTACACAGACCATAAAATGAATTTATCATTAAAGAAATATATCTAATGTTACGAAATTCGTCTTTCTAATCTAGAGATTAAGAAAAAAGATTTTTTAAATCACGTTGTAATATAAAATTTGTTGTAGTTTACGCTAGCAGTAACCATTTAATAAAATCCTTTTAACGGTTTGAAACGCGAATTATATTAGTTACTTATAATCCTTAAATTCACTAAACATTTATTTATATTAAGTACGATTCAATTAAAATGACCTTATATGTTTCACGCTTTAAAACGGTTAAATGTGTTTTATTTAAATACTTTGCCATAGACAAAAATACAGTTCACGATAGTAGACAATCCTATATAATCCTATATCCCTTGTATTTATAACGTTTTTTCGTAACTTAATGTCTGTGTAATTTGAATTTAGTTTTATGTTAAATATATTATTTTCAGGTGGCCATGGAACAATGGTCGGAGTTATAAACACATTTGTTCATATCATCATGTATTCTTATTACCTACTTACCGTGGCATATCCAAGTGTGAAAGGTTCTTTATGGTGGAAGAAATACATAACGCAGTTGCAAATTGTAAGTACTATTTTACAATTTAAATTTATAAACTTAAATTTAGTATAGTCTATGTATGTCTTTGCCTCTGTAGCTACATGGTTAAACGCAATGCGTTAAGCATTAAGCGCGAGAGGTCCTGGGTTCGAATCCCGGGAAAACAATTTTGTTTTTTGTTTAGGTCACAGAAGTCTGGTCAATTACTTGTCTGTTAATAAAACCGTTCAGTGAAAACGGACACCGAATGTAGTCTAATATTTAAACTAATGTTTGGAGTTACATAACTTTAATGGCAGTTATGAAAACGAAAGAGTAGGAATGAGAACTAATAAAAAATTGTCACCACTATATAATGCCTAGTTGTGGTCGCTACTTGGTCCACGTGGAATAGTTATTTTGGACAGCATATTATTAATTTTTGCAAACAAACCTTATATATAGATTATATAGACCTTATATTAGAGATGTCGTCCGTGTCCCGTCGTTCTTGTGAGTTATAGTGAGAGATACACATATACTATCTCGGATATATGCGGACATTTTTTTAGATCATTCAAAGAGGAATCACTCTTCGATACATATTTTTTGGTATCTTAAACCGTTTTCGTAGCATACGCAATGAAAACCGACAAAAAATCATTCTTCCCGTTTTTATATTTCTCGCTGTTACTTCCCTCCTGTAAGTTGATAATTGATCCTACTACTACTAGATTACTACTACTATACTATACTACTAGTAGATTTATGCTATGAACAATAAATACAATTTCAGATACAATTCTTCCACAACGTAGTACACATGGGTTGCATAGTCTTCATGCCCAATTGTGGCTTCCCAAGATGGACTGCTGCCGTTTTCCTACCACAGAACACGTTTATGCTAATACTCTTCTTAGACTTCTACATAAAAGCTTACATCAAGAAATCGAACCCCAAACCAGTTAAGAAAGAACTAGAAGCATCCGAAGGAACAAACTACACTAAGAATTCAGAGATTCAGTGGCTAATTGAATCCAGCCACGAGAAGGAGAATTTAAATACGCGATCTTAACACAGACATACAAACGTATCTATTGATAAGTAATTCGTAAATGTATAAAAATATTCTTAACACCAAAAATCTAAATCTGTCGTGTGACAGAATCATTGTCTAAAGTCTGTAGTTTACGCGAGTAGTACACATTTAAATATATCAATTAAACGATTTCAAGCGCGATATATATTAGGTAAACTTAATTAGAAAATATTTTTAACTTCGGCCCGACGAATCGGATGCTTTGCAGCAGCCATGGTCACGGGGAGACACGGTTATATCACCTTTTAAACCGTTAAAGTGTTTTATGTAAAAATACTATTGCGGTTAAAACACAAATTATGATGTTTGAAAACTTTATTATTTTTTACATGTTATTGCACATGAAGACACTGTATAATTTAAAAATCCAAAATAAATTCAAGTCCTTCAAGCCAGTTCAAGTCCTGCCCGAGTCGAGTTCGATTTTTAAATTACAAATTAAGATCTTAAGTAAATAATAGAATTTATTTGTATAAATTCTTGTTTAACTGATATATATTGCTAAAGAACCAGTCAATGCAGGTCCAACTTTTTATTCCGTATGGGTTTCGTAGGACTAAGTTTGAAGAAATTTATTACCAGAAGAATGTACATTCACTCAAGACATCACAACTTATGCGTACGTAGCTAATAATTAATTACTTATAAAAATTAAAATAGTAAGTAAATTAAAATAAACACTTTAACGGTTTAAAACGCGATATATTAGTTAAACTTATTTGAAAATGATTTTTAACTTCGGCCCGACGTTTCGGATGCTGTGCATCAGCCGTGGTCACGTTTTAAACCGTTAAAGTGTTTTATTTAAATGTGTACTACTCGCGTAAACTATAGACAGTGAGTAAATTACAAAGTAAAAATTGTTCAAAAGTCAAAGTTTATTGTATACACAAAAAGTTACGCAACACCTAAACCAAACTGTAACAAAAAGGTTGTAACCCTTTTATAGGCAATGCAAAAATATTATATAATACTGATTGATGGACATAACTAGCAATTTATATGTCAGGACAAATAGTGAAAACCGCGTCGATTAGGCAATTTAATTGTCTTAATACATTAAGAGTAGACACCAAATAAAATATATTTACTAATTTCAATAATGGTGCAAAGCATCCGAAACCTCAATAAATAATCTAATTAATATCATAAAATATGTAATACAATACGAATTTATATATTTTTTAGAACGCTTTTATCGATAATCATAACTAAGTTAATATAATGTAGAAATTATAAGGTTCTATTTAGATTAATTTCCTAAATATAAGGTTCTAGTTGTAAACTTTATTTCGTTTTATGTTAAACAGTAATATAGTCCTATAGAATGTCGTTTTATTTGGCACCTTATCTATAACTAATAAAAAGTTCATCTAGGGCCTTATTTTAAGACACTGATAGTTCTGCTATTGTGTCCTTATAAAAAATGCTTCCCACATAATAAAACATATTATACACTGAAAACTATTTACATTGTCAAAAATACGACACGAGCGGGACACGAACTGCCACCTTCCGGTGTCCTACACGTCATCGAACTCAGAGACGAACCCATTGATACATGCAACTCTCGCGCAATGTAATGTCAACCTACTTACGTAATTATGTTGCTAAATAGATTTTTAATTTATTATAAACTGTCATGAAAAAAAAAAAACAAGTAGGTACTTTAAAATTAAAATCAAACGCTCCAATTTCAGGGTGTTGTAAAAATATTAAAATAAATCACTCTTAACGGCTTAAAACGCCAAATACCAACGAAGACGGAACAGATGGCGCTACCGTAGCGCCGTCAATTGTTCCGAGTTTACTTTGACAGGCCACCGTCCATTTTTAGTTTCCCCGTGACGGGAAGTCGGGTCGTAGTTTAAATAACTTTAACTAATACATTTTCCATTTTACTACTCGCGTAAAGCACAGACAGTATATTAAATAAATATGTAAATAGCTCTCAATCTATCTAAAAAGACTTCAGGGTAGATAAGTCACGCCCGATTCATTAAGCCTTGCCTTTACTTAGCAAGCTTTTTTTCATAATTAACATACTTTTACGTATTTGGATACTTACTTAACTTTGAACAACTAGAACAAAAAACGACGTCATTGGGTCTCCTGTTAAGTACAGTAATTGCGACACTGTGGGCTTATCTACATGGTGATCATTTAATCTCTAGAGATTAAATGATCACCATGCGTCCAGCAGCGAAATCTTTATTTCTGCATGATGAAGAAAGCAGAAGATAGCTTTCTTTGCTCGTTCACTAGCATCCTCTCTTTAATATCATACATAATGTAAATCAAACATACATACGACACGAAGCGGACTTGACTCGGCATTCACAGTTCCGTGCAGCTCTAACCAATTGTGCTATTATAAATTTAAAAAAAAATTGTAGACCATCGATCCGTTTCTTAAATCTAATAAGTGTTAGTTAGGTTAGTAACACTTAGTTTTACTTAAGTCGTATATTATTATTCGTTAATAACTAGAACTAAAAAAAAAAAATATGTTAAACAAAGACTACGAAATTATCACTGAAAACGTTGTCCTTTGCGGTGTGGAAAATTATGAAAAATACAAGAGATTAGATATTAATAACTATTCTACTTTCTACTGTCTGTAGTTTACGCGAGTAGTACACATTTAAATAAAACAATTTAACGGTTTCAAACGCGATGTATTTTAGTTAAACTTATTTGAAAATTATGTTTAACTTTGACCCGACGTTTCGGTTGCTTTGGAGCAGCAGCAGAAAAAATAATTTTCAAACAAAGTTTAACTAATATACATCGCGTTTTAAACCATTACAGTGTTTTATTTAAATATTCTACTTTCTATTTTTTGAATACTCGTCTTATCCCAATATCTTATTATAATAATGGAAGCGAATGTTTTCTTATGCAATTAGCTTGTGAAAAAAAACTAAAGGCATTTTCATTTCACAGTGCTGCTCGTGCTTGTTTCAACAAAGCCTATATGATGTAAAATTAATTATGTACTTATATATTTTAAGATATTGTTAAACGTTAGATTATCTTTAATCGTAAAAGATATATTTCATATTTTTTATGAATCCGTAGAAATTTTTGAGACAATAATTGTTGAATGCAAGTTAAATATAATTATTTTTGTTTCAAGTTTTGACTACCTTTCATGTCTAAATTGTCCTTTTTTCGATTATAACAAAATATATTATAATCTTTCTAAAAGGATTGCTGCAGCTTCTGCAAAGCATTCGATTCGAAATTAAAAATAATTTTCAAATAAGTTTAACTAATATATATCGCGTTTCAAACCGTTAGTGTTTCGTTTAAATGTGTACTACTCGCGTGAACTATAGATAGTATTTAATTTAAAGTGAAATAGACATAGAAAACTCTCTAAGTCTTTAAGCAAAAATGGTATGAGACAATCTTGGTTTTTTCTAAAGATTTTCATCAAAATCTCACATACATTTCACTATTTCAAACGGTTTTATTTAGCTCCGCCCGTACGGAATTTATTTATTTGGGTCAAAATTAGAAATTGAAATTTAAGCACCATCCCGTTGTCAAATTGATCTGAAATTTGGCACACATTTAATTTAGATGACAATACAATATAATAAAATCAATAACATTATAAATCTATAATGGCCGCCGATACAAAATGGCGAATTACATATTTTCCCTTAACCCCTCAATATGGGTATCAAATGAAAGGGTTCTACACTAGTAGAACACGATTATGTCAAAAAATTTTTTTTTATAGTTTTCAGTGCACAAAAAATATAACCGTGTAACTTAACAGTTTTTTAAGTTAATACTTGTTTATCATGGTTACGTGGGAAAGCCATGACTCATATTTCGACTAGCCCCCATTCAAGCCATCCATGCCCGAACTAAGAAATAGGTCAACTGTTTGACATTCAACCAAATCCTAGTTAATAGGCTGGTGTGTTTTGTATGTTTAAATCTAGTAAAATCCTAAACTACAAGAATTGTAATGAACGAGATGAACACTTTTTTTTACATGTTCTTATGTATTACACAATAATACGTAACAGTGTCCTTAAATTATCTATCTATTAACATTGAATAATTCAAAGAAACGGACGGGAAATGAACCGGCATCCATATTGATCCGTGCCGCTGCTCTAACCAACGGCAGCCGGTGCGCTTTCGTATCTAAGAAGATTTTTATTTTGATGTACATGATGACAAATACGTAACAACAACAAACAATATCATAAATCGTTAACACATGTTTTTCTTTGACTATAAAATTGATTAATAACTCCTAATCCCTCCCCGTGACCACGGCTGCTGCAAAGCATCCGAAACGTCGGGCCGAAGTTAAAAATCATTTCCAAATAAGTTTAACTAATATATATCGCGTTTTAAACCGTTAAAGTGTTTTATTTAAATGTGTACTACTCGCGTAAACTATAGACAGTATTTAACTCCTAATTGTAAAATTAACGTAAATTTAATCCATGGGACAAACACATCTCTGTAGCCGTTTCATTTACCGGAAAGTCGTTGATTAGTTTGTTATTCTTACCCGACCGAAACAAATTGTTTACCCGGGAATTGAATCCACGATATCTCGTGAATAAATCTTAGGCAACACGTTTAACTAATTAGCTACAGACGCAGGCCGAGCGATGTATTAAGGCCAAAACGAAGAGATATAGTGTGTGTATTGTAAAAATTATTAATTAAAAAACTAGTGTGTTAACATTAATTGATTTTTTTTTTCAAATAAACCGTATAATACTAGTCTAGGCACTCGATTCCTCTTTTGAAAATTGTATATACCAATAATTAATATTACTTATTTCTATTTAAACACTGCACTATTGCCTTCACAAGTAGTTGAATAATTACATTGAATGTCCACTTCTTTCATTAATTAATTTATTGTACAATTATTACCTGTTGTCTAAACATAAACTATTGTAAAAGTAATTAAGGTATAATTTAGCCATTCATGCATTTTGTAAATTGTGTAATTATGTTTTTAAATTTTACCATCCATAAATTTTAAATATTTTCTTTTAAAATTATATAACCCTTTCTGTCTTATCTCTAGTTTGAATTTTTACTTTAAAAGTGTTTTCAAAGTAAAATTTAAGTAATTAAGTTCAAATATGTCCTATAGTTGGTAAGGCTTTTTTATTACTTTGCACGAGAGGTGCATGTATGTGTGGTAAGTGGTAGTGCTATTGGACAGCACGGAACGCTGTGGACGCCGGTTCAAATCCTGCCCTTGTCTAAATTTTTCAATTTAAACTCTATTTTTAATTCATTTAAAATAATATTATATATGGGGCCGCTTGAGGCAGAGTAACCTGATTACAATTTAATGATTTAATTTTTTTATATTTGTATCTAAAAATGAATCTTCAAGAGCACAGTTAACATAATTCTTACACAAATAATAGTACAAATTCATATTCGCCTAAGTTAATTGCGCATTTTTATTTTCCACCTCATTGAAAACCATTTTTGTTATTAGGCCACTCTGGTATGGTTTGTTAAGAACTGAAGCTTACCTTTTCCTAATAATATTACCGAAGTGGGTCGAAAACGAACTTGCCGTTTCGCTTGCGGTTGTATTTCACTGCGAGTCCGGTCGATACTGGCGCAGTGCACACCTAAGTCTCCTACGGTGCGGTCTAATATAGGATTAATAAGTCCTTTCCGAGAGTGAAAACCGGAAAAACCAACCTAGTGCTGAAGAGTGCAAGAACGTAAGTAAACGCGTTATTATTTTCGTAGAAAACTGATTATTGCGATTTTTCAGAGGCTCTTGGTGTGTGTTTTACTAAAATGTAATTTCAGTGATATTAGCATTCCTACATAGCTGAATATTTCAGTATTGATATTGCAATGAAAATATTAACTTATGACTTACGAAGAAGTAAAGATTAGAATAAACATGTGTTATAGTTTTTAAAAGAACAATAATTAAATTCTCTGATTTAAAATTGCTTCGGTTCAGCTTTTTCATAAAAATAATTATGAAACTTTCATAAGTAATGTCCTGAAAGATATAAACCACATTCTCAGTCAATATAAGTACTTAAATGTTAAAATGAGAATGAAAGCTTTCACATTCGGCACTTTGAAGTTACGTAAACAAGGAAAATTATACAAAGCTCGTTACTAACTGAAAATTAGGCATAGGTCTCCGCTTTATGTTTGTAGCATGGATTTTCTCATAAATAAGATTATAACGTAGTTATAACTGTTTTAGTTCAGCATTGGAGAAGCTTACATAAGCTTTCTTTGCTATTTTCCTGAAAATAAAGAAAAACACCTGAAAGCTCACCTTGAAAGCAATATTAATTCTTATCTGTATTAAAAGCATTCAAATACAAATAAATAATACAAAGAGTTTTTAAATAAAACACTTTAACGGTTTAAGACGCGATATATTAGTTTAACTTATTTGAAAATGAGCAGTCTCCCCGTGACCACGGCTGCTGCAAAGCATCCGAAACGTCGGGCCGAAGTTAAAAATCATTTTCAAATAAGTTTAACTAATATATCGCGTTTTAAACCGTTAAAGTGTTTTATTTAAATGTGTACTACTCGCGTAAACTATAGACAGTATCTAATACAAAGAGTTGTTGATTTTGTTTATGTAGTTTACTTCCAGCATAGTGGACCCACGTGGGGTGTGGGGTACGCTTCTTAAATGTACATTATCTTCTGTAGCGCAGTGGTAGTCGTAGAGTTTGAGATCCTAAGTTCAATTCTTTCGATCCGGCGAGGCACAGATGTGGATCAGCTGCTTGCCTATATAAACTCCAGGAACCGGACGCAAAATACTTGCCCCATACTAAATAAATAAAAAATAGACTTCTATCCTTAAGGCTTTTGTGCTCAATCCTCAGAAATAAATATCAAGTCTAACATTTTTTGACTGAACTAATGAAAAATATAGCACTTTCCTGTTACAGTCTTACTGAACTTAAATAAAATTAAGATAAGACAGCAGCTCAATTGTAAATATGATGACAATTTTAAATCATATTTTCCAGAAAAAAAAATTATCTTTCAACGCTAAGCTACACTTTAATTCTCCAATACAAATTTTATTCCTAAAAGTTATGGACCGAAAACGTTGTGAACTTTTATTTATTTTTTTATGATATTCGAGTATGGGCAACTTCACTTGATGGAAGGTAAAATATATTTTTGAAATTCGGAAGGTTTGGTGTAAAAATATCTTTTCCTCCGAATACCATTAAGTAATATTTAGGCATGGGGCAAACATACTTTTGAGTCTGACTAATTGAACAATTTTATTTAAAGTGACAGTAATTTGATCAGATTTCTATGACTAAAGTCTCCCCAGTAGTCAAAACCAGAACCACCGCAATTCCAGGACATTTTAATGCGATTTTAACCATTTAGCTATAGAGATACACTGATATAATTAATTACAATCAGAGAATCGTTTTATAAACCTTACTGCCCTTTTCGTCAACGTATTGTATGTATTTAGTCCATTCTCAATTCACGTACTAAATTCACATACATAAATTATAGCGACCGCCTCCATGTCCCAGCAGTTAAACACGTTTATTTAGTATCGCACGAGAGGTCCTAGGTTTGAATCTCGGGGAAGTAATATTATAATAATACGTAGTTTCGTGTAAGCAAATTATTTGGAACCATGTTTAAAAAAACTCGCTCGTTTCGTTCGGTCTCCCCTACCAGCTGCTCAAATTCAAAGCGGGTAAATATTTTCAAATAAGAACTAATATATCGCGTTTTAAACGTTAAAGTGTTTTATTTAAATGTCTTCGCGTAAACTTAGACAGTATGGGAACCACTTTATTGAATTAAAAGTCATAATAAAATTGATAACACAATAACGACACTGACGGGCCTCGAACCGGCAACCACAGAGAGTCAGAAATGGCTGAAGAAATTCGTAGATGATGTGTAGGACGTGGTAGCTCAATTGGTAGGGCACGGATTCTGTAGATGCCGGTTCCAGTATTGCCCGTGTAGTATTTTTTTTATCAATGAAAATACATTTTAATGTTATGTAATGCCATAATGTGCAAAAATGAGGAAATATTAAAGTTTTCACATACTTTATAGAATGTGGAAACATACACATAAATGTATCTGTTCAGATAAATGGTTAAATGAGCCCGCTAGAGACAGAGTAGCCTAACTGCAATTTTATGAATTGGGTTATTTATATTTTCATAGTCTAAAAATGTTGATCTACAAGAGCATAGTGATCGAAAATTGTTACAGGCAGACAATGGATACATTAAATTTCCCCTAAGTTAATTTAAGCCACTCTGCCTCTGGCAGTCTCAATTATACCACTCTGTTTTAAGGGATACGTCAAACATATTTGAGTATCTTATTTATTTACTGACTTTTAAAATGTAAATAACTCCTTTAACTTTCAACCTTTAGACACTCCCACAATTGAAAAAAACCTTCTCTTTTATATGGTAAATGATCGTTTAAAGCCACATCAAAGCGGCCGGCTTTTAATAACTAGCGCCACTAAGTGATGATAACTGGAACTAAATAATATTTTACGAATACGGACCACAACCGCATTCAACTACATAAATTTATATTTCTTAAAAATCGATTTTAGACTAGGGCAGGACGTGAGCCGGCATTCACAGCGTTACATGTTGCTTTCTGTGTTTAGATTTCTTTATAAATTCCAAATACCAAATTACGTTTCTTGGTATTTTATTGTCTTTATCTTTGAATGTGGGACCTTGAGATCTTTAGATGTTAGATATCTTATTAAATGTGTTAGTCTTGATCCGGTGCACGTGGATTTTTGTCCTTGTCCGCTCAATGTATAGACAATTTGTGGAAACTCTGTCAGTACTTTAGACTTAACAATCAATTAGTCTTAGCTTAGTATATTATGTAATTATTTTCAATCTTTCTGAAACTCTTTTTCGCAATATAGAGAAAACGAAGTTTTATTGCATTTATTTCATGTTCAAAATACATTATATACAAATTTAGTTCATGTTATATTTCTATAGTTGGTTAAATTTTAATTGTCCTCATTATATGTTATTATACAAATTTAAATACCATTACAGTAGTAATTATTTGAGAACTATGTACTGTGCATAGGTTTTTGTTTCCATGGAAACGAAAATAACAAACGTCAACAACACGTTGTCATGGCAACATACAATCTCATTAATTTATCTTAACTACCTTAGCTTACCTTAGGAAAGATTTTAGTATGTGATTTTTTTTATTATTCTTAAAAAGGTTTTATATGAAGCCAGCTTATACAAAAAGTGAATTCATATAACAAGAAATGTAAGGAGTAGTAAAATAAAAGAAATGAGCTTATAAAGCTTCATATAAAATTTTAAATTCATTTTTTTATTTACCTAGGTGTCTGTGTAAATGGATGGTAAAGAAACAGCACAGAATGGTATAGTTATGAATTCTAACCCCGCCCTAGATTTTTGTTGGACAGAGAAGTATAAGCAGGCCTACCCCAACCGTATAACATGATAGCAAGATGTGCTATCGACTTATTTTGGCTTTATGCATTGAGACATGTACAGAATGAAACTGAAACGTCTTTCGTTCGTGTGGGTTCGTGACCCTGACGGTTGTTATATTTCTACCTTTAACGATTAGATTTTACAAACGAAGTCCAGACCTAAATTAGATTTTTTTATTTTGCAATATGCCGATATTAATGAAATTTTGCAAATGCATTCAAAATCTACTGTGGCACATTCTGTTTAAAGCTGCTGCTGACTGTATAATGTTGGATCAATGTTCTTTGTCATGAACTTATTTCTCACTCAATGCTTAACTTAAGCGAACTAATATTCAGGGTCGAGGCCGCTCTTTAATTCACTTGAAAAGCTATTGGTGCAATGCGACAAATCCTTACACACGTCGTCCTTTTTCGTTCACAAATAAATAAATCAGGAGGCAATTCTCTAACTAGTGTCATTGCGAAATAGAAGTACAAAATATTTTCGATTTAGGGAGTAATTCGGTTTAATGGATTTTTTTCTCTAAAAATATACATATTAATTAAAAATCGTTTATAGATTGAAAAAAAATACGACACGGGCAGAACCTGAAACGGCGTACACAGCATTCTGTGCTGTTACCGTGCCCTAATTGGTTAAACCAACAGCACGGAACGCTGAGGTGCCGGTTAAAGTCCTGCCCGTGTCCCAATTTAAATAAAAGCATTCGAAACGTCGGGCCAAAGTTCAAAATCATTTTTTAAATAAGTTTAACTAATATATCGCGTTTTAAACCGTTAAAGTGTTTTATTTAAATGTGTACTACTCGGGTAAACTATAGACAGTGTCACAATTTATTTATAATGCCATTATGTGCAATCACATGAAACAAATTTAAAGTTTTCAAATATATATGTTCATTTAATATTATATATATATATTGCTAAATTATTGTATTCTTAAATATGCAATTTTATTAATTTATGATGATTGTTGATAGATGTTAATTGATTGGGTTAGAAATATACAGGGTGTGGCTTTTAAAGAAGATTTATCAAGATTTTTATATAAAATGCAAGTTCGGAGCATATTTAAAATTTGACCTTTTATAGATATAGATACTTTCAACCCATATCTATACTAATAAAAAAGCTGAAGAGTTTGTTTGTTTTTTTTTTTGAACGCGCTAAACACAGGAGCTACAAGATCGAATTATTTTTTTTTTTTGTTGGTTGCATCATTTATTGAGGAAGGCAAAACATCAGAAAAGAAACAGTGAGAAATGTGAAAAAACGGCGATGTCGTTTCCATTGTCATTTATTAGTTTAAAACCAAAGGTGTGATAAAAAACGACTTTTTTTTAAATTTTTTTTTTGTTTTGGAAACAGTTTCATTACAATTTCATACACGGGTAATTTTAATAGATCTGACGGCACTCTGTATATCATTGAGTTGTCTGACGTCATTAGATTATTAAAATATGACATAACTTGTGATTTACGGTGATGCTAATCTTAACTTGAACCCTAGGGTTATAATAACGCAAAATATATTTATTTATTTTTAATTTTTTTCAACAACTGCTTGACGTTACGGATACTTAGCAGCACGTGGGACGCAGTCCCCCCGTGACCACGGCTGCTGGATTAAAAATAATTATGGAATACCTGCGTCTTTCTACATTAATTGTAATTGACGGGCTCGTTGGTATAGTGGCAGCATTGTAGGTAGCATTATATGGCTAATAACCAACAGGTCATAGATTCGTGTAGTCAAAAAATAAATTCAATCTGTGGGATCACGAATATCCAAAGCGAGAAAAGTTCGACTGCATCTTGTTTAGGTACTATGGCTGGGGTATTTCCCATTCCAGGAAGTGAACCCATCGCTTATCTGTCTTTCTCTGTCATATTAAAATTAATGTATAGCTCCAATTAAATAAATATCCAGAAATAGATAATTAATATTGGTCAACCAGATATTTTTAACACAATAAGTCCTTCAATAACAAAAATACACCCTTATAGGGTTGAAATAACTCGACCACGTTCTAGTTTCACACAATTACAGAACGTTGACCCCACGTCCTATTAATAAAAAAACTTTGCTTTCGCATTATTTCCTAAAATACTTTTTAATTGTTAGACATGTACAATTAAAGGGTATTTTAGGAATGTCATTTCTTTGAGTTGATTTATTTTTAAATATTATAATTTGTTAAGTTTTTGAACTAAATATCATTTTATATCAGTCACCATAATGAAAAACTTATGAGAGATTGTATTATGACTAGCTGACCCTACAAACGTTTCTTGCTTTATAAACTATTTATAGGAATTTTCTAGTAAGGATCGGGAGGATGAAAAGTTATTGAATTATTAAAATAAGAATAAAAATAGGGGTTGTAGATAGGATGGTGTATGTATTTTTTAAAGCCATATTATTATAAAATAAACATAAAATAATTTTTCCGTTAAATATAAAATATTAGGTATGAATAATTTATAATAAACGATTCTCAGACTTACTGAAAATGCATATAGAATTTGATAAAAATCGGTCGAGCCGTTTCCAAGGAGTATGGTAACTAACTAAATGGACCAGTACTATATGAATGTAGAAATAATTAATATTAATGTAGTTTATGACAGTTGATAAATAAGTATGTGGAATTAATCACATTACGTATTTTTCAACTGCAGAAGGGACCTGTCACAATTTCAACATTTATACCACCCATATATTGCCTAGATATTTCACACCTAGTAATATTCGAACCCATGACCTATCAATTATTATTAGCCACTATTGCACCAAGGGGCACGCCAAAACAGCTTTTCTCGGTCTATTTTTGAAACATGCTTTACAAAAAAATAAGATTAAAACATAGTAAAATAGCAAGTGTATTTTAATTTTAAATATAATCAACAATAAACGAGAGAGAGAGAGGAATTATAAAGGGAAAACTTGTATAGTTCCTATTCAACAGGTTGTAAACAACGGAGCGAGTCAAGTGATTTTGTCTGAAGGAAATGGCACCTCAAGAAATCCTTAAGACGTCTTGAACTAAATGTGTCAGTGCTTCTCACTAGTCACTGTTATTTTGTAATCTATATGAATACAATGGACATTGACCGGCATTACGACCTACAATCCATCACTTGACACACAATTTGTATAGCGTAAGAGCTGACTCGATAATTTTCAACCTCATTTAGCTTGCCGCGAAACGCGCCATGTTTTCTCTAATACCTATGTCTTCGTCTGCATGGAAGAGTTTTATTTGGGCCTCAACATTTATTTTTGCAAACAATCTCCTAATTTTTATCATATAGCCGTTACTTACGACATCGTCCGGGTCCCGTCAATCTAGCGGCATATATCTTAAGACAGACATTTTTTAGATCAAGTTTAAAAAATCATTCAATAATACATGTTTGTTGGTTTTTTATTGTTCTTCTCAAGAATTTTTCCCCGGAAGGATTATTTTCCCCGTTTTCCTAAACATTTTCCACTGTTTCTTCGCCTTATGTTATCTTAATTATAGCATTATGCTTGCTTCACTCAACTAGCCTTTCTCATTAAATGGTCTATCCAAGGACCACTTAAGTAGTATTTATAGTAAAATAAACGCTTGTATATTTTTTCGGCTATTTTTAAACTTTACCTTGTTAATCATATATTGTTACAATTTCTATAATTCAGCTCTTGGTCTATAGTAATCTTATTACAGCCTAGAAAGTCGTTGATGGTGAATAAATCGCTTCAAATATATAATAGGGACTTCTAGGTAACAAACGGTGTTCAGTACTTGATACAGGTTGCTCTGAGTAGTACTTTGCCATCAACATTATTTATTATCTCATTATCATTTGTTTATTTTAATCATGATATCAGCTTTCTCTAGATAGATCTAATACGGAAAAGTTGCAGAAAAAAGTATAAAACGAATATCTGAGTTATCTGAGTAAGTCAAATAATTTATTCTTAGTACAGTAATAATATAAATATACTGTTATTAAAAATTTACAAGTTTAAATAAAAAAAAAGTTAAAAATCATTTTCAAATAAGTTTAACTAATATATCGCGTTTTAAACCGTTGAAGTGTTTCATTTAAATGTGTACTACTCGCGTAAACTATAGACAGTATTTAATGATTTTTAACTTTAAGTGTTATCTTTGTGTAATATATTATCTATTAGTTATTTACAAACCTAAACTTATGAATGACACTTATAACATCCTTGCAGTATAAGCTATGTAATAAATTGTTGAAAATAGACAGTCTCTGTTATAACTACTAACTATGTCGATAATAGTTATTATATCAAGATACAAAGACTGAAGCATTTGAGTTTCGTTCAAAAACTGATAATTGCAAATCTCTCCACCCTGTATACTATGACGACCTTAGCAATTCACGCCTGTCATTATTTAATTGAGAGCTCGCTCACCTGTGCTTTCTATACATCGGTTGACAGATAGGGTAAATTCGACCTTGAAAGTCAACGGGATAAACTTGGGTCTTTACAGAGCTGAAAACTTTGGAAGTAACAGCCAGTGAAGACACAAATTGCTGTGTGGCAATTATTGGCAATATTATGATTTTTTTGTAACAGAATAACCATGGTCTTGTCTATATGACATTTGAAAAGATTTATGACATCGAAACGAAATGCGTAACGCATCCAAACAAATCCACAGACTGATAAAACATTTTCAGTTTTTTGAATTGTGGAAGGTGTATGGTGACGGAAATGCTGGAAAGATTTTCGCGATGATTCAAACTAGGACTACTAGGATTAGATTAGGATAGCTCTGAAGTTGATTCATAAAATTTCAGCTTATATATTTTTGATATAATAAAGACCAAAGTAAACTACTCTCTATAAATAAGATTACTTAGTGTAACAAAAGGTCGACAACGCATGTTGTTTAAATACTATAGGCCGGGATTTCACCTATCACCAAAATGTGAAATGCCCTCTACTTAAAAAAAAATAAATACCTTGTCCTCTTTCTGTGTGTGGCAAAAAGTTCGTTATATCTGAGTATTATTAGATTAACACCATGAATCCATGTTAGTATTCTTCTTGTGGAATTCAATTTGTATGAATTTCATAGGCTTCAGCATTATTCAGGTCATGTGAGTATTGTAGAGCACGTGTTACGCGTTATCGTATTAAATATATAGTGGTATTACCAACCAATGATTTTCCACATATATCTTTATTTAATCTCTTGCAAATCTGATCGAAATTGTATGTGGAGAGAGGTATCAAGGAACTCTAGTATCTTAAGGTTACCGCTGTCAGGATTGGCAAAAAAGAAATACGAATGTCGTGGGTTTGAATCCCAATATGTAATTCATAAAAATTTATAACATTTTGTAAGAAATATAACCTCATTCGTTGTGTAGTTGATTTAACGCACATCTACGCAAATAGAACATTTACAATACAGCTAAAATGAAGTTTTTCATTTTTATTCAATTAAAAATCATTATGTTTAAAAAGTTAGACGTTTTCTACGAATGAGGGATATTAATATAAAACCTTCTTCGTTTGTTATACAAATGTCATACTGGCCACTACACATTTAAACGTCGAAAAGTTTATGTCAAACATAATTGCGCGACGCTCAAATACAATTTTAATAAAAGTAAACGTTTTTTTTTTCAGAAAACAACGACACAATGAACTACTTAGGTAAAATCGACAGATACTTGGACTCGCTTAAAATCGGCAAAAGTAAGTAACACATTTGAAATATAAGGCGCTCGTTCTGTTAACCTGAAAATGTTTACAATTATGTTGTGTTGATTAATCTTTGTATTCCTTGCTATTATTATCTTGCGTCGGGATTGTTCGTATCATATATTAGTATATTTAAGTACTTTATTAATTGTATCATTCTTTGGTAAGTGTGGTAAATATTAAAAAATACATTCTATCACTTAGATAGGATCTTATGATATTTGAATACTTTCGTTATTAACAAAAAATGGTTTCCGACTACGCTACTACTACTGTTACGCAATTCTCGACTAAGAGAAATTAATATGACGGCTTACGAACCCAACAATTAAAAATAACAATTGACTTGTCGACAATTTTTCGACAAGTCAATTGTCAAACGACTTAACATATTTGTATCTATGTAGGTATATGTATGTAAGCCTTTCTTTTATTTTAGTATATAAAGTGTCTATTTGAAGACTGTTATTTCAGAATAGAAAAGAAATTTATATTTTTTGTCATGAATTTTCAGGTCCCCTCGTAGACTCCTGGTTTATGATGTCCAGTCCAATACCTTTGCTGGCTGTGGTTGTATCTTATCTATTCTTCCTAAAGATTGGGACCCGCTTGATGAAGAATCGGGCTCCTCTACAGCTGACCAAGATAGTTAGTTATTACAATGCTGGCCAAGTAGTTCTTGCAGCGGTATTATGTATAAAGGTATATTTTTAGTGTTCTAACGTCTTCTTACAGCGTGATTTTTTTTTTGTAAAAAGGAAGAAAAACAGAAATGGCATTCTCTTGAGAGTAAATCAAATCCCCCCAGCCATATAAGCCACTATCTATCTATTTTGTCTATAGATATACGGTAATTCATAGACAAAAACCAAAGAGCACATTTACTACCTTATCTCTGTTTTATTTGTGGACGGTAGTTCGTGACCCAGTCGAAATTTTTGATATTTATATCCCTGATTAACATCCAGATCTCCTAAGCCAGATCCAGATATCAACAACACGTTGGCTATTAGCCAGACAATGCTAACATTAGACCGACGAGCCGGTGAAGTTTATTATTTTTTGGGTATATTAATCTAACAGAAATAACCGTGGTATATAGAAAGAACTTACCTCGGTTACACATTTATCAGTTATACAATGGTTCAAAAGTTAGATATCCTGGAGTAGCTTCTGTCTGAAAGGTCACAGATGTAACGTACTCTAATTTATCTTAACCCATGCTTGAAACAGAGAAAACAGGATTTTGCGACTCCTAAACATATATACAATACAATCATATTAACACCGATGGAATATTAATTACTTTTATTTAAACACAGCAAAGATTTATTTCCATTTCTCACAATTTATATAGATTTAGGTAGCCAAGAACTTCTCCTTTTTTTAATAGTTTAATGGTTTTTAATGGTTTTAATATACTGACAGCAATGTTTTTCTTATATACTTTTGTTTAGAATGCATTACACCTGATTTTTCATATTAATTTTTCAGGTCTTCAAATTAAACCTCTTTAAAGATGGAATAATCTACGCAGGGTGTCGTTATCCGTCCAACACTCAAAATCCTTTGGTAGGTATGCTATTATTGATTAGTTGCAAGAGAGCAATATACAAGCGCGAAAACTACCCTCACTAATCATTTTGTTTTGCATTAAATTTTACAGCTCCTGGACCTGGGCTGGTGGTATTTTTTCGCAAAATTTACTGAGCTATTGGACACGGTTTTTTTCGTAATAAGAAAGAAAGAGAAACAGGTAAGAAAGGAATCTTCTTATCATCATTTCTTACCCATTATAACCTTTCCATATTTAAAAAAAAACGAAATTCCAAATTATTGTTCAAAGGTGCAGCTGTTATCAAAAATAAAAATCTGAAATAATTTATTCATGTAGCTAGACTATAAATTTTAAACAGTTCTACATTTACATTTATTACCACTTTCAAAAATATGGGCGTAGAAAGATCTAGAGGAACTAGCAATTCGCCGCCACTCCTTTTATTGTCAAGTTTTTGTTACAATTTTTACGCACATAATGTGTACGTCTCCTTCCTTATTAGAGCGGGTTTCTTCAAACCCCAAGCATGGTTATTTAGATATTGATTTATAAAACCTAATTATGGTTCTAATAATCGTATGTCTCTCTATATTTACGTATTTAATCTAAGAAGTATTGGCATATTCCAATAAAAAGAGAAAAGATCTTAATTTGAGCTAATATTGATAAATTTAAGAACAATTACAGGTGACATTCCTACACGTATATCACCACGTAATAATGGCGTTATACTCTTGGAGTTACCTGAAGTTTGCGGCGGGCGGCGAAGGAGCAGTATTAGCGCTTCTCAACTCGGCTGTCCACATTGTGATGTATTCTTACTACTTCCTATCCGGATTGGGACCAAAATTCCAGAAGTATCTATGGTGGAAGAAGTATGTGACAAAGATGCAGCTGGTGAGTTTCAACATGAAGTAGGTTGTATTTTTAAAGTTGACACTGGTAAAAAGGATAGGAGCGAAGAAACAAAGGGTTTGAGAGTTTCCTCGGAAACAGTTTTATGATACCAAAAATATGTATAAAATAATTTAAAAATAATCTTGACAGAAAATAAAAAATATTTGCATCTTCTTTCAAGATTAACTTAACTTAACAAGATCCGTTTTTATAGGAAGCAAATGTCATCAAAATACTTCATAAAGTAAATAAACGTTTGCCAGGTGGTAGTCTTTGATATACAGCACGTAATAAAATTTCTCTAAACTTTATTTATTAATATATTGGCAGAAAAATATTCGAATATCTTTAGACTGATTTATGTAGCCAATAAATAGGCTTTGTAGCAATTAATTATTTCCTTATTCCCTATTCACCCTTGTCTCTTTTACTTCACAAATTATTTTTGTATGGACCTTTACTTTTTATTATTTATGTTTCAGGGACAATTCATTTTGATGCTCCTATACTGCGTGTGGACACACTTCTCACCAAGATGTCAATACGCAGCTGGCTTCACCTACTTTATATCCTTCAATGTTATCGTATTCCTACTGCTCTTTCTAAACTTCTATTCTAAGAGCTACAAATCTAAAGGCTCAAAGCGAGATGAATCAATAGAGGTTCAGAATGGCCACTGCAAATTAAATGGTGCGAAACTAAATGTAGGTGATAAAGAAAATGGTATTTATAAAAATGGTAGCCTAAATGGTACCCAAGTGCCTTACGACACTAATGCATTCAAAGATATGAAAATCGAGAATGGTCTCAAAAGGAGATCGAAGGAATGTAACGGACCAGATTTGAGCTTTAGAAGCATTGAGAAATGATTCGGTAGCCACATATAGTGGGAGTTATTCTTGGATGCCACTAGATGGCGTTATAATAAGGAAATATACAGACACATTCAGCTTTCTGAACTCAAGAATTGAAAAGTGAAATTAGGCCTTTTTCGTATTACAATTAGTTTGACAGTTTATAAGTTACGCCTCAAATAATTATAAAAGCCCACGATCTTACAAAATAAATACTTTAAAAAGTTACTAGGTAATCTGCAATTTTTATTCAATTGGTCCTTTATATGGAAACAGCGCAACCTAGCGGTGGCAACAATAACTTGAATCTTCTGAGACTGATGTTTGTGATGTTAAATGGCTTTGAAGGAATCACTTAGAAGGTTTGAATTTAAGTTTCTTGTAAATATAGATTAAATAATTGCCTTTCGCAATAAAATGTTTGCAATTACGTACTGTAATTATATAAATAAGTATATGCCTGTTTTAGAATGGATTATCTTAAATCTATAGACTTTACTAGAGCTTAAGGCTTGGGCACACTAAAAGCAGGGCAAGCGCAGTACCGTAGCAGAGCAGGCCAGTTGCGCCGCGGTTAACGTCACACCAGAAACATGAGTAGTCAGAAAGCAGTTTAAGGGCGATTCCTGCTTTATAACTGCGCTAGGTGTGTCGTATCGATCGCCACACTCATTAAACTACTACTACTACTACTCCACAGGTCGTACTAATCAAAGATCGTCAAATTTTGCTTCTTATGTGAGAGAAACGTTTGTATCATACTTTAATAACAATCATTAGTTTCAACTTACTTCATTATCATATAAACATTTTATACATATTACATATTTTCTAACCAACTTAATCAATTTTTCATTTGGTTCCATGAGAAATTTGTTTAAAATTACAACTATTTATAAAATGCACTGCGCAAGTCCCGCTCAACTGCTCTAGTGTAAACAGTCAAATGGCGGACGTAGTAATACAACGCGTGCTCATTGGTGCGGTCCCGCGCCTGCGCCGAAGTGTTTTGTGAAAGAGCCGCGCGTGCCCGGCGCAGTGGCGCAGCAGTTAGGTTCAGCGGGCCCGCGTTTGTTCAATGTGTCATATAACTACATTATTTACTAATATAGACGCACTGCTAGCGCAATGCAATTGCTTTTGGTGTGCCCAAGCCATTACACCACCCTAGCTTAAATCAAGCTGTTTTTAAGTTAGTTCTTTAATTCTCGATTACTATTTGAGCTAAGTGTGGCTTAGCTGTGATTAGTGTAAGCTAATTAGAACTTAGCTCAAGTAAGATCTATAGATTAAACAGAATTTTAAGTAAAAATGTGTTGTAGTTAATATTGGGAATACATATCGGTTTTAGAATACAATGATTAATTATTGACAGCAAAGCAACTCGAACAAACCTTGCGTTGTTATAAACTCTTCCCTTGTTTTAACTTTATAGAAGCCTACCTTCCTTTTTATTTTGAAAATAATAATCTCGCCTAGTTATGTGCATATATATAAATGTTGTACAGAGCTTCGTCACATATATATATTTTCTTTGTTGATAGAAACGTGAGAATAAATTAGCAATAGCCCGAAGTAAAATTTACGAAAGTCGTAAGGAGATTAGTTACATCAAGTACTTATAGAATGAATTTAGTTTATTTTTATGGTGTGCGTAAATTTAGTTTCAGAATCGACGAGCATATTGTTTATTATAAGATGTATTCAAATAGATATATTTTTATCACAAACAAGTTCTATCACTACCGATGCTTATAATATATTATATATGATACATTCTGACTATGTGAATCCGGCCAATAAAATTATTATAATTTTATTTGTGTGTATATTAAATGTTAGAAAACGTTAATATTTTTACATGTAATGGCATTTTATAAATTTAAAATCTTTTTAGATTGAACAAAATTAGCGACACGAGCGGGACTTGAAAACTGCGTCCACGGCGATCGATCTTGCTATCTTGTAACCAATCGATGGCCACACGCTAGTGTGGAGCGCTGTAGATGCCGGTTCAATTTCCGCCGATGTCATCTTTATTTTCAAGCCAAATAGATTTTCAATTTATATAAAGTGTTAAATAAGATTATTTTCGTAATACAAGAATATTTTAGTAATTTTTGGCTCATTTTTTGTTTCCTGTATTGCGAGCTGTGTAACGGAATTTTCCAAGATTTATAAGTGTGCATTATTTTGTAAGAACTACGGTAACATAGTAAATTCAGTTAAATTGTAATCGACGTCTTTGTCAAGTTGATTTTTTAAGAGTGTAATTTGAAAACCAGTCCTTTCACATCAAAATCGGTCAACAACCGAAACAATATATAATAATTGTATGTAAATGAAAAAACGTAATTAAAGATAAAACTTTAACACGAAAGCTTATAGCATCCCTGAAATGAATGCTATTTATTATATTGTTATGTTATTTATAATTAGTATATAATGAAATATCTAAAATTTTATACATATTAACTAATAATTCCTCTATAAATAACGTCTACGATAGTATAAGTGTAGAACAACTTTGTTTTGTAGTGCTATTTGAGGATATTTGTTGTTTTAATTGGTAATTTACTTTAATTGTAAAATAAGTACTGATAATGACAGCTTTCAACAATACCAAGGATTCCACGATTAACAGATTAAAAGTGTCCATATCAGGCCATTAGCAGACAATAGAGTTAAGAAGCAATATCTTTATTAATACAAAAAATTCGATTTAGAAATCTTCAAATGATAAACGATGAAAAAGGGATGGTAGGACTATCCAAAGTCCCTCAGTGTCACGACCACCGTCCACAGTTGAAAAAGCCGTGAAGTTTAATCGCGTTTCGGTTTCAGTCTGTGGGTTTCCGAATATCCAAAGCCTAAATAGGTCGACAGTGTATCTTGTGTAGATTATGGCTGGGGTATTTCACCCGAATTGAACTCCATTGTCTGTCCTCTTCCACCATTAAAAAAGAATTAAAAAATACTGTTTCTTGATGTCTTATTTGGGCCTAGTCGTCTGTTTCTGCATTGGCTCCTCGGTGTTGTTAAAATATGACGTTAGCGGCTACACGAATTATTTTAACCTTAATATTTGTTGCTGACGGGCTTTAGGGCACATTTAAGGGCGTAATTACGTATTCCACGAGGTGCTAATAAAGTAGACCTTATCGCATTGAAAATGCTCTTGCTGCAATTGGGTTTTGTAGGTACAGTTGAGGACACAGTTCTTGCGTTCAGGGCACATAATGGCACTACAAAAATAACGTTTAAATACAGCGAAGCAAGCGTTTTAGTAAGACCTATTTTTGTTTGTTCAAATACAAAAGAACTTCTATATTTTTTTTACATTGATGTAAAACTACACACTGTCTGTAGTTTACGAGAATAGTACACATTTAAATAAATACTATAACGGTTTAAACGGCCTGACCACAGCAAAGCATCCGAAACATCGGGCCGTAGTTAAAATAATTTCAGCTAATATATTTCGCGTTTTATACCGTTAGCGTTTTATTTAAATATATGTAAAACTATTTGCTGGACACATTCCTTTAATGTCTATCTATTATAATATTATTAGTCTTATTTCTTTGAGAACAGACAAATAATCTAACATAATTTTAGACGTGATATAGAAAACATTTTGAGATGCTTTTCGACTTGTTTGACTAGAGAAAAAAATTTAATACTGGTTATTTTTATATGCCTTAATCGTATTACCCAATGCTTCTATTTGGGATCCAAATAAAAGGACAGGTTATCTGCTGACAATTTTGCCTATAAACACGACATACAAGTACACGTAGTGTCAAAGGTAAATAATTATCTAGTTTGTGATTTCAAACTTTCCCCCAAAATTCATGCATGTACTATTGCTTCGTAGAAGAAGTTGGGTTTTATTTAGTTGTATGTCGTTTACGCTAGTAGTATACGTTAAAAACCTCTTCATTGTTCTATAACTTGTAACTGTGTGTCATAAACCGCAAAAAAAATGTTTTTTTTTGTAAAAGAGTTTTATGGTCTTTTAAATGATAGTTCATCTAAATCGTCTGCCCTGACTCCAAGATCTGTGTCTTCCGTTGTGCGTTCCTTTCAATAGAGATATATATTAAAATAAATTTTTATTTTTCTTAATATGAGAATGTATAGACGTAGTACAAAATTATACGAAAATGCCAGTGAAAAGAAACGCTTTATAAAATGTAAATCGCACAATAAATATTAATTACTAAGGTTAAAGTTAAGATATTCAAATAGTTAAGTTGACTTGTTCACTGAAGACTCACCGTCTTCCGAGGGATATCAGAGTTTTCCTGTGAATTAAATTATTATTATTATTGATTGATCTTTTTCATTACGATGCGAATATTTTTGTGGTATTCAAAGCAAAAATAGGACGGCAACGCATCTAGTGTAGATGCTATAGGCTGGGCTTTTCACCCACCATCAAGTGAACCTGACCGCCTCTGTAGCCAAACGGTTAAACGCATTGCCTATCATTGCGTGCGAGAGGTTCTTGGTTCGAATCCCAGGGAAACAAATGTTTCGCTCGGGCAGAGCATAGAAATCTGATCGACTACTAGCCTGTTAAAGAACGGATTAGTGAAACGGATACAGAAATGTGCCCCACGAGGGGGAAACGGGATTTCATACATCACCTCTTTGATTGTCTGTCCTTCTCATTAAAAAATAACGTTTTTTTTCTTCCCTTCATCATCTCAAATCGAATTCTATCTTCATCATTGCATAACAAAAGATAATAAGGCAAAATACTTGTTTTCCAGAGTGTTCTAGGAACATAGGAATGTGAACTTCGTACCAGTATTTCATTGGTAAGCAATATTATATAATGTGTCGACATAGTTAAAATATAATGGAAGTCTACTAACATATTTACATAAAATATGTGAATTGAATTACTTTGACGGACGAGAAAAGGCGGTTGTGGCCTCTTGTTGAGGACCACTTCCGAATTAAACTAGATTTTTTTGCTCTTGTTTTTTTTGCTTGTAACCCCAATATTTAAAAGATTAAATTAATAAGGAATATTTATCAAGTTTAAGTAAGTAAGAAATAAGCCACACACAAACATATAAAATGTATTTATTTATTTCAATATAAACATATTCTACCATTACAGAAGTATATCCATTGCGATAGAATTATTGTATACATATTTCATAGAGTGATGTTTTTGTTAATTCACCCAGGCTGCACGTAAAAACGTCGATCCCCTCCTGCAGCTTGTTGATAACACGCATAGCACGAACAAGGGGGAATTTAATCAGCAAGCAGGTGCATGAGTGCGGTAGCGCAAGTGACGGTTGTCGTAATCGCCACCACACGTATCGGTCCGAAACAGACAAGTGGAGGAACTCTAGAACTCCTCGGACCAACTCTGGACCCCGCACTTCCGTGTGATACATGGAAGTGAAAATGTGAAAAACAATATTTCGTTGTTAAATAGAAAACTGTACATTTTACAAAAGATAAACAAGCTACATACATAAATATTTAGCTGTATTCTTCAGTTTAAAAAAAATGTACCCTGAAATTGTATTTTTTAGATATTTTATATTAAGATCTTGTCTGGTCGTTATCATTACAAAAACTTGTGAATTGATTTAATATTTTTCTAAACGATCATATTAATTTAATATTTACTGTATTCTGCTCTGGTTCTATGTTTTAAAATAACTATTATATAATGACTTGCTTATATATTTACGTAAGGTTTTTACATATCCATATAATTGAAGAAATCGGTACAAAGTGCGGCCCGAGTTATAGCATTATCTATACTAATATAATAAAGAGGAAATTTTTGTATTTTTGTATGTAACGGATAAACTCAAAAAGTACAGGACCGATTTTAATAATTCTTTTTTCATTAGAAAGCTACATTATCACTGAATAACATAGGTTATATTAAGTACTTGATTACTATAGGCATCTATAGAAATTCTTACTAAAACCAACGGAAGGCGTAAAAAAATTAGCCGTAAAATGTCTTTCTTCGCATACGCTGCGAAAAGTATTAATGATAGGACAAAAAAAATGTTCGACAATATTATAGAATATATCAATATCTCCAAAAAACATCGCGAGAGCATATGTCTAACTATTGTAGTTATGTCGCTATAACTACTTTTTTACATTTAACAAATTAATAGAAATGCCGATCAAAATCAGACCGTGGTATCCATACCATTTATAAATTTATATTCGAATAAATAATTTAATATTTAAGACTGTCTCAATACCTGATGATTACTTTTTAATTATTGATATCGGACATTCCATTCAAAAGATATCATGAAGTTAAAATAAAAATACATGCCGGCGGCGGCCACCACGCCGCGCATCGAGTAACTAACTCGACGAAAGGGGCACCGGACGCGACCGACATTGAATATTTCGTTTTTTTTTAAAACAGTTTTATGGTTTACTTAAAAAGTTCTTTTCAGAGCTACTTAGTTTCAGTATTAGGAATCACACTTTGCATAATGTTTGTCAAAGTTCTTTTCAGAACTATCGCTTTAAACTTGAATATTTTCTTTTGTATTATTATTAGTTTATTCTTAATTGCTCTGATTTAAAATAAATATCCTTCATAGCAATATGCAATAGCAATATGTCTAGAAGAAGAAGGTCGCAGCTGTCTAAAAATAGTTCCCAAGCGAGATTAGCAAAAGTTCGTCGTATTGGAGAGTCTTCTTCCTAAAATGATCGTTTGGAAAGTATTAGAGTGTACGGGTCCCAATCGCGAGCCAGAGATTCTATCGTCGAACGTTCAGGTTCGTCTTCCAGAACAAAATGCAAGATTGTCGCAGCGACTTGAAGGAAATAGAGCTAGGAATTCGCAAACGTGTGCACGGGACACCAACACTGAACGCTCGCAGAGGCTCCTGAACCAGCGAGATAGACCACGGTCGTTAATAGAGAGGACGCGCAATAAATTTTTTTTCGTTTTAATTAGCATGCTTATAATTTAAATATTTGTATTTATTTATGTCTACCTGTGCGAAGCCGAGACAGGGCCGCTAGTAATTATATATAAGCAGAATCACGTATATATCGTGGTAACGAATTTACAAAAAGTACTATAGCTTGCTACAATTAAAAAATGAATATTTCACACATTTTCATTATACACTTTTTTCGGGTTTCCTAAAACACATAAGAGATTTTAATACATACGGTTTAATATTAAAGTAAGTATTTGACAATTTAATGTTTATTAATAAGATTGTATTGTCTGAGACCAAGCCGTTATAACATAACTTTTTGATTGAATGGTATATTATTAACGTAACATACGTTTTAAATAATGATCTTTAATATACACTAATATTATAAAACTGAATTTTATATATAATATGATTAATTCATATTAATGTACATGATGGTCTCTATAGCTAAATGGTTAATGTGTTGTCAACAATTGTGTTGAGCGCGAGACATCCTGGGTTCCAATCACGGGGAAAAAATATATTGTTCGGTCGAGCGCAGCATAGAAGTCTGAGCAACTACCTGCCTACAAATAAAACAAATAGTGAGTATATGATTGACATAATGATTAAATGAATACCAAAATCGCTTAAACTTATACCACACCTTTACATGTGGAAGTATTGTTACAAATACACTTTTCATATTCGTTTAATTACCGTTTAGATTAGGTTGTAATTGTAGTTTTAGTGAAAAATGGAATCAGTTAATATTACACAAAATAACTCTCAGGAGTTTGATTTTGAGAAGAGTAAGTTGCATTCAACTCAAGTCAACTTCGTTATTCTTTCTACCTTTGGATGATTGTTTTAAGAAAAATGTTCGATGAGTTCGCTAGTGTAATAATAGCAATGGCTAATCATCAATGTGTCGTGGGGTTCGATCCCCGTTTAGTTCAAATTTTTTCTGATCAATTTATAATTTTTCTAAAATATGTTGGGCTTCGTCTGGAAATCTGGATAGTAAATGAGTGATAGGAATGCCGAAATTTCGTCAGGATCACATATAAATGTCTAGAGATGAAAAAGCCATCAAGTTTAATCGCGTTTTGGCTTTCGTCTGTGGACTTCCAAATATCCAGATCCAAAAAAGGTTGACAGCAGATCTTTTTTTAGAGGCTATTTAACCTTCCATCAAGTGGAACCCGTGCTTGTCAAAAGAAGTGTAACTGTGTCTTGACATTATTTACACCCCAACACTCCCTAATACTATGCAGCCTTCTTTCTTTTTAAACCAAACATAATTCAATAAATAAAATAGTTTATCAAGAACAACGTAAAGATGTTAAAATGTTATAAGTAGTCTCTAGTTTACGCGAGGAGTACACATTCAAATAAAACACTTTTAATGGTTTCAAACGCGACTATATATTAGATAACTTGTTTTTTATTTAAATTTAAAATTTTATTACCCTCAGTGACCACGAGTGCTGCAAAGTATCAGAAACATCGGTTTGTAGTAAATTAAACTTTAATGATTTATACCGTTAAAATGTTTTATTATATGATTACAATATGGTGAAGTGTAATTGTATACAAATATTATTTCAATATTTCTTGCGTAAAAACATTTATATTAGTACGATGTAGGGACATGTTATCATGTTTGTTACTTCCTCTTTCAGGTCTCGATGTCGGCAACTGGTTCTTAATGGGGTCTCCTGTACCCCTCCTGACCATAATGATCGCTTACTGGTTGTTTGTACTGAAAGTTGGACGTTTATGGATGAATAAAAGAACACCGTTTACGTTAACCAATGTATTAGCGGTTTATAACGTTGCGCAAATATTTATTTCTTTATATATACTGTGTATTGTAAGTATAACTATTTTTAAATCACCTTTGTTAAGTCTAAGTGTACCATGAGTATAGATTATGCAAAGGAATACAATTTTATTTATATTTTTGTGATCGTTACACGCCTTAATACTAATGATAGTGGTAAGGTTGAAATTACATTGCGAGAGGTATGTATCAATAAGTTACAAAAATTCGAAAATGAGGTGTAGGTGGGACTTAGTAGCTCAATTGGTAGAACAACAGCACCGAACGCTGACGATGCCGGTTCAAGTCCAGCCAGAGTCGAAAATGTTTTTTTCTATTCTTGAGCGAAATCGTATATGCTTCAGAAAGTTAACGGAAAGTAAGTTCGAAATTTAAATATTTTATTTTAATTTTAGGGCAGTGATTTCTTATGGCATAATGGTCTGATTCAAACCGGATGTGGAATAGAGAAAGCGGATGTAAAATTATCTGTAAGTATTCTATAATGATTTGAATGATCTAGACTTAGCTAGATAATAATCAATAGGTCGTGGGTTCTATTTCCATCAGGTCCAAGATAAATCAAAATCAATTTATAATTATGTAATCTCTGTAGTTTACGCGTGTAGAGTAGCAACCTTGGTCACGGGAGGACTGCGTGACCACAGCCCCAAAACTAGTCATATTAAATTGTAAATTAACATATACATTTCACGTTTGGGACCGTTAAAATTGTTTTCTTAAAAGCTATAATTCTTCCACGTTAGAACAACAGAACGAAACACGCGTGGATGACGGTTCAAGTCCTACCATTATGGTAATTTTTTCAAATCTAAAATCTTAGGATCGATTCTACAATCGATTTTAAATTTTGTACAATCACAGTCACATCTTGTGCAATCATATGAAAAATATTAAAAATTTGAATCCTTTATAGTTTAAATAAAATGCTAGTGGTTTAATACGTAAAATGTATTAGTTAAACTAAAATAATTTTAACTACGGTCCGACGTTTCGGATGCTTTGCAGTAGCCGTGGTCACGGGGAGACTTTCATAGTTATCAAATATGTCTTATTAACGTCGTCATCTATTTTAAATTTTAAATCAAGTTTACAGTCTGTAATGTCGGTTTACACAAGCTAATTTAAAAAAAGAGATTATTTTTACACTTTATCGAGACGCCATTTTGAATTTTCGCATTCATTTGCCGATGCGAGCCTGTCACAACAATTTTATCGAACTCCGTTTAAATTCCGCTTATATTTCAGAATATTCTAGTAACGCATTGAAATTATACACTTTGAACGTTGATTGATTACGTATTAATGTATTGTTTACAAATTACAGGCGACCGCCGGCACTTACACGTACTTCCTGGCGAAAATCACGGAATTGTTCGACACGATTTTCTTCATACTAAGAAAGAAGTATAACCAAGCGAGTTTTCTTCACATCTACCACCACTCCATCACTGTTATGAGTACGTGGGTCATTTTAAAGTATGAGCCAAATATGATAGCTACTATATTCTTGGGGACCTTGAACTCCTTTGTCCATGTCATTATGTATACGTATTATGCGTTATCGGCGTATCCACAACTCGCGAAGCATCTATGGTGGAAGAAGTACATCACAAAGTTACAACTGGTAATTATTTCTTATATTTATTAGCTATATAGACGATTTAGTCTATAATTTACGCTAGTAGTAAACATTTAGATAAAACAATTTTAACTGTTTAAAACGCGTAATATACTGAACTGAGCGATACAAAATGTAGGTCTATAGTTAAATTTAAAAATTAGTAAACTTATATATTTCGAGTTTGAAACCGTTAAAAGTGTTCTATTTAAACGTAGCTATTTTAAATGATTTATACATTAACAATCTCGTCGGTCTGGTCGTAAATACACGCGACTGCAGGGCATAAAGTTTGAATCCGTATTTAGATTTTTTTTAATTCCGGGCTTTGGCAGTGAGAGGTAATCACGACCGAGTCATCAGTAAGTTTGTGAAGTCAACATTACAAGAACTCGAATACTATGTACTACTGATACTGATCGTCCTCTTTAGTGATGACACGAGTCATTTAACAATTTTTCGTCTTTTGATTACTTTCTTTCTTTCACTGTATAATGTATGCCATGCAAATGTATTTCTTTTTGTTCCAGGTCCAATTTATGTTGATTTTCGTCCAAATTCTAGCTGATTACAAGTACTCAAAATGCAAACCGTCAAATATTTTAATAACCGTCGTATGCGTGAATTTGTTGCTGTTCGTGTACTTGTTTAGTAATTTCTACGTAAAAACGTACAAACTAAACGACAAGAAAACGAAAAATGTCGACTAGGTATAAGCGTATTAGCACTGTAGCGTTTATAATTAAATAGATTTCACGAATGTGAATGCGAAATTCAATACACGAAGTTTTAACTTGAATCTAATTCACAAAAGCCTTAGGGCGAAAATTAATATATTGTAAGGCGGTTTTAATTAAACACAATTTTAATACCAACGACTTCAGAGACTGGTTTTTTTTTTGTCAATCAAATGCACAATTTGCGAAATCTTAGAATTTCAATCGAAGTCGAGTTAGAATTTCGGACACCATTGAAAAGAAAACAAGAACGTATCGCTTATAATGTCAAATATTTATTTGGATAGGTATCATTATATTAAAATAAGATTAAATAAAATGTTAAGTTCGACGTTTGATATTACATATTAATTGCATTCCCAATTGACAATTAACACAATTAATTACGAGATAAATTTAAATAATTGAATATTTGCTCGAAAAAAGTACATTGTTTTAAAACAAATGGCAGTTTTTATCAATTTAATACACGCAATAGGGATAAAATTAGTGTACCGACCAAAAGGCTCCATAAAACAAGTTATTCTTTTCAAGGTAACTGCATACGTTATTTTAACAAACCAGTAGTAAAGTTTATAAGTAAAGATTCTGTCGTATCGAAAAGCAATTCTTTCAGTAATAAGAATTTAAAAATCACTTCAATTTATTTTTTAAGCATTGGGTGACCGTTGGGTTTTGGATAAGTCCAATTTACGACAATTTTTTCATAGATCTACTTATATAAACCTTTAGGGTTTAATCCTATTGCTTCAGTCCTTGAGAGTTGTGAGATGGTATTCCGCTAGTAACAAGGACGGACTGTACTGGACTTAATAGCATTTTTGTTACATAATTTATCATTATAAACTATTTTAAACAAAAAAAGGACGTTTCTTCTGGACGTTTGGCTGTTGAATGGGTGATAGGGATATAAAAATTCCGTCCGAGTCAACGAACCACCGCCGAGGTAAAAGATGTTTAAAAAGTAAAAAGAAAAAAGTTTAATCGATTGTCAGTGTCAGTCTGTGTGTGACTTACCGTCAAAAGAACTCCATGCTCGTCTGTCCTTGTCTATTCTACATTCTCTAAACTCTATCGAATGAAGAATATTTTTGCTCATGGACGAACTGCGCATTATTTAATTGATTTATATTTATTAGCTAACAAAACGTATGACGCGTGGACTTCAAATTGTACGGCAGTAATTATATAATCAATAATTAATAATGCAAAACAAAATGACGTGAAACTTACGTATATATTTACTTTGGTAATAACCTGATATAAAATACGTCTCTTTAAAGTAGTTTTTTCTTTAAGATCAGAATTAATATTGTCCTAGTTTGTATACTACTTATGCAGCGGACCACGTCCTCTAAATAACTGAAATAAAGAACAGACATAAAGGTTTCATGTAAACAAAAATGACTTATTTTTAGTTTTTCCTGTAAGTTAACACTGTTAGTATGGACGTTGCAAATTGCTTAACGACAGCTTAAAAAACATGCCTTTAAGTTATAGTCGCTGAAAGCGGCTCTCTAGTTCGGCTTTGAGAAAGGTCGGTACAGAAAACTCGCTCTAAGCCCAGAAAAACAATTTCATTAAAACAAAAGGTTCTTTTAAAAGAAATTGAATTGTTACCTTTTCACATGTTAAGTGGGTAGCCTATGTGAATTTAAAAAAGAAATCTAAATAATCTACAGGCAGAAGTCAAAACACGATTAGTCTTCAAGGCTTTTCCTCTGTGAACCAATTTTCTCAATCATCTCATCTTTTATAATCTACTGTTTTCAATAAAATATTGCTAAAATGATAATAGCTTTATGCCATAATCCATAGACAATTATCTCATGTGGTACAAAAAATGCTCGTCAAGTTGTGTTTAATTAAGATAAAACAAACATATGTGCTTGATATTTAAAAACTCGACATATTTTATATGAAAATTCATTTACGAACAAACACATTGCAAAGTGGGCGTCAATTTCTAGCGGCTAGAGATATTAATAAAAATAAATGATATCAATTTTGTAAGTATATTTTTGATTTAATAACATCGTAATATGATTGTGTTTGTCTGATTCACTTATAATTTACAGATAAAACAATATGGACGAGATTTCAGAACACACACCTTCCTTGTGGGCTAATGATGGTATGTATTTATCGCGTTAATAGTAATCCCACCAAAAACATAAAATGTAAAAAAGGGGGAGCCGAGTTCAAAACAGAAATTGTGCTTTGCTTCGCCGTAAAAAGAATGGAGATCTAAATGAGTGCCATGCAAAATCCAAGTATGTATTTACAGGAACAAAAAAATATTATGAACAAGTAATAAAGTCTATTTTTTTTGCTATATTGGATATGTACAACGAATTATGACGTCGGCTATATTTGACTTTGCCAGGTTTCATTAAATCAGTCATTTTATAAAGTCATTCAATTCTGATAATAACTGGCCAAGCCAAATCTAACTAACTTCAAGATTTAACATTTTTTTTAAATCAGCAATTGTTAAATAGAGGACATTACTTGTTGTGTGTGTAAACGTTTCGTGTGTTTACGTTATATAGGTTTAACGTTACAGAGGGGTTAGAAAGTGGCGCAAAATGGTTCGTGTAAAGATACTCTTAGCGCTGCATAACCAGTCCTTTGCTTGTACTCGGCTTGCCACGCTGCCGCGTGTCTTGATTTTATAGTCAAAATTGTAACCTAGAATAGTTATACAATTTCCATATTTTGAGGAATGTGGAACTTGTATACTGTTCAAATTTTTACTACTTACTACTAGGCTACCTGCGTGAATAAATGATTTTTGATTTGATTTATAAGTAATGATAATGGGTCATTAAATATGTATAGATATCTATTGTACACAAAGGATTCTATCTCGTTATGAAAGGTAGAATGATTTGCTACTATGCAATATACCCTTCTGAACCGTCGCAAATTTTGAAGTATAAACTTTATAGAGACGTTGTGCACTTTTTGTAATTTGCACTTACCGCTCTCAGCAGTACTGCAGTCCCTAACTTTTTTTAATACTATAGAGAACAATTAAATAATTCAATCAATTTCATTTTAGTTATTGACTCAATATCCATATTATATTATTATACCTCATTAAGCTACGAAAAAATATACAAAAGGATACTGACTGTAGTTTTCGCGAGAAGTACACATTTAAATAAAATTCTTTAACAGGAAATGTATTAGGTAAATCATTTACAATTTATTTTAACTATAGTACGAAACTACAGCGAAAATCCCCACTTACCACGGCATTTTAAACCGCCGAAAGTATTTAATTTAATTGCAAAACTACTCGCGTTAACTGCAGACAGTACCTTTTGAAAATGTTTTTTTGTGTAAGGTAAAGATCAGTTTTTTTTATTTTCAGAAATCTTACAGAATTGGTTTTTGATGGGCTCTCCAGTGCCACTTGGACTCTTACTAGCATCCTATTGGTATTTTGTATTGCAAGTAGGACCTTCGTATATGTCAAAGAGACCACCGTACAACCTCACTAGTGTTTTAGCGGTTTACAATGTAGTACAAGTTTTGTTTTCACTACGGCTGTTTTCAACGGTAATTGATTTCTATGTATTTAGAAAAGACCAGCGTTTGACTTTGTTTAACTAATGTAAACCTGAATGCCTGAAAAACATTTGGATCGACTACTAGTCTTAATTGTACTCTGTTGGTCATTTTCGAACGTTTAAAACGGTTTAAAAGAGGAACCAAGTTTGTGTAGGACAATGTGGTTCCACGTTGTTTCCACGTATTTAATTGATAGAATGCTATTTATATATGTTCGAAATTACATATATTTATATGTATGTCTTTTAACATTAACTTATTACAAATTGCTTAACCAAATTTAAAAATCCTTTCAATTACAGAAATGTTTATAAATTTAAGATATTCGTCGTCTGATGAGTTGAAATGTTATTTAATTTTTTCGATTACATGTTTTCCTTCTTTGTTATATTATTATTAGTAAGCATTTTACATATTATTTTATAGTTATTATTTTCAGGGGGCTTATATTCTAGGGACTTATGGTTTTTTTCCAACTGAATGTTCAGGTGACAAATATTCCGAAGCACACCTATTGGTAAAGTTTTTGTTTTAATAGTTCACTATACTAATATATAAAGCTAAATAGTTTGTTTGTTTGATCGCGCTTATCTCAGGAACTACTGCTTCGAAATCTTCTTAGTTAGAGCATTTAAGGAGGAAGGCTATATGCTATAAAACAGCGGTACGGCATATAGGAGCGAAGAAACAGCGGAAAATTAAAAAAAAAGGGCGAAAATTATTCACCCTTATTGGTTTCCGTTGCATACTCTACGAAAACGGTTCAAAATATCTAAGATATGCATAAAAAAATGATTCGTCTTTAGATGATCAAAATTAAGATTACATTAGCTAGAAAGACGAGGCAGGGAAAACGTCGTGGTTAACAGTATAATTTATATAATATATTCTACGCGAACGAAGTCACTGACACACTAGTCATAGAAATACGTATGACAAGTTTATGAACAACGTAAAGGCACTATAAGAAATGGTAGCTTTATTTATATTTTGGGGCAGCGTCTCACTGTACTCCTATTATAAAACTCTAGGTAGATTCGAAATTGCAACCTTCTCTGCTTCAACATGAAATACATACGTTTTACATTTTCAGAGTCTAACAGGCATATACTACTTCCTATTAGTGAAGATCATAGATCTTTTGGACACAGTGTTTTTCATTCTACGCAAGAAGAACAACCAGGCCAGCTTCTTGCACATATACCATCATTCCTCCATGATAATACTGACGTGGTTAAGCTTGAAGCATGAAGGAAATGTGGTGTCTATAGTATTTATAGGTACTTTGAACTCTCTCGTTCATGTCGTTATGTACACTTACTACACGTTGTCCGCGTACCCACAATTTACTAAATATTTGTGGTGGAAGAAATATTTAACAAAGTTTCAATTGGTGAGTACTTAGTAATTTTAGAACTTTTAAAATAAAACACTTTAACGGTTTAAAACGCGATATATTAGTTAAACTTATTTGAAAAATGATTTTTAACTTCGGCCCGACGTTTCGAAAGCTTTGCAGCAGCCGTGGTCACGGGGTAACTAAAGATGGAGGATGTCTCTGACGTCAAAGTAAAAAATTGGTACGCTAGCGCCATCTGTTCCGTCCAAGTTGGTATTTGGCGAAACTCGCCGGGTCCTTACAGAATTTACTAACGGTATCTTCGCGTTTGCCGGTATGCTATTTATTGGGATCCAAAGTTTTCTAATATGGGATCCCACGTGTTTGATAATTTGAGGCCGTCCTCCCTATTCCCTATTCACCGATATTTCAAAAATGCCTAAAATTATCAAACACGTGGGTTAAAGTGTTTTATTTAAATGTGTACTACTCGCGTAAACTACAGAATTTAATTGTAGAACTTTTTCTTGCTAAGAAAAACATCCTCCGTTTTTAAACCACCGAATCACGGAAGCGATCAACATAGTTAATCTTTATAATATCGATTTCATGAGTCGTCTTCAATTAATTCTAGAGCAATATTTTAAGGGCTACATCTTGCAATGTACTTGTAACGGGTTTGATACCCTCCGGCGTAACATGTTTCGGAACACAATTAAACATGTTCAGGATTGATCTGGAAATACTGGATGGAAGGATAAAAAAAACAATAACGGTCACATGAACCAAACGTTAACTTTGTGTTTCGGTGTTAGTATTTCAGAATTTCCATAACCCTTATAGGTCAACAGCATATCTGCAGTCTTTGAACGCTCGTCACGTGAACTCCACGCTTGTCTGTGCTCTGTAATTTCAGAATTCAAATGACTTTAAGCTTTCAGATATTGAAAAGACTGGCACCAGATTACTGATAATCTTTATTTTTTAGGCCCAATTCGTAATACTCATCGCTCAGTTGGTGTTAGAGTACAAGTTCGCGACATGCAAACCCTCCTACATTCTAGTGACAACTATAACCCTGAATTTAGTACTTTTAATATATTTGTTCAGTATTTTTTACATAAAGACATACACAACTAAAGTTAAAACAAACAAGACAGAGAAGAAATCAGATGACGAAGTTTTACTGGAAAGATTATTACCAGATGATTGACAATTACAATAACACAAAAGACTTTAAATATGATATAGAATATTTAGAATATTAACTAGTAATTAATAAGATGTATTTATTAACTATTTAAACAATATAAATTAGGTGTGTATTAATAAAAAAAATGTTTTTTTAATTGTATTTCATATATTGACTGCCTCTGTAAGTAAACGGTTAAGCATGTTGCTTAGCATTGTGTTAAAGTCCTTGGTTCGAATACTTACACTAACTACACTAAATACACTTTGATAAAAAGTGAAAACATTTATTTTGCCCCCCCAAAAATTTTATTTTTATCATTAAAAATATTATTTATTTTATAAATAGTCCGATCCTTACTCGTTACCAAAATTGATTGCAAAAGAAGAAAAAAATATGGAAATCATAATACAATTCATACCTCAAATGGGGCAATGATTAGGCAGACAAACAAACAGATTGTATACCTCTTTAATAATAATTAGAATCCTGATTCATTTTTTAAGCAAATACCCAAGACAGAGAATGTGCGTGAAATATTTTTCTGGGGTACTTATAATGGATTTATTGCTTAGCATATACATATTATGAGTATCTAATGGCAGCAATGTATGGCTAACAATCAACGGGTAGTCGGTTCGAAACCCACTGGGTCAAATTTTTTTCTAATAGATTTATACTTTTTCTAAAACATGTTGTACTTCGTTTGGAAGTCTGGATACTAAATGGGTGGTAGTAACATCGAAATTCCGCTCGAGCCACGAACAACTGTCAACAGATAAATTAACTGTGAATTTCAGTCGCGTTTCGGTTTGAGTCTATGAATTTCCGAGAATCCAAAGTCAAAATAGGTAGACAGAGCATGGGTATTTCACATCCATCAAGTCAGCCCTTTGCTTGTCTGTTCTCCTCTATAAAAAAAAACCTTCTCTAAAAGTAAATTAAATTAGACATTCGTTTATATATTTTATGTCACCACTTAATCTTTAGAAAGAGACCGCCTTAAATGCATATGACTGTTTTTTTTTTGTTTCGTTCGTATGCGTTTAGGCATGTCTTGGGTTCCAATCTCAAATATCGAAACCAATAAATTGCTTCGGTCGGCCAGTGCACTAAAGTTCGATAAACTACTTGTCTGTAAACAGTATAGATAAATAAAACAGACAACAACAGGCCTACAGTCACAAGGGGGAAACAGACATTTTTGTTACTAGCTCCAGAATACCGTTTTGCCGATCTGGTAGATCAACTATATCTCATTATAGGATGCTAAGGTCCTAATATATATTTAAGGTTAGACTTTAATCTAGAATAAGTTATGACCCGAGGTTTTTCCGTCAATACTTAGGGGGGTAAGTAATACCTTAAAACAAAAGGCTCGACCAATTCAGGCTGGCGCGTCACCCGCCATGTCCTTTTTAGTATTACCTTAATAATTAATTATTCTTGTAAATCTCCATCTACACGGTTGCCCGGACAAAATGTTTTTAGTGGTGAGGCCACCGTGTTTTTGGATTTAAGCTATTATGGCCACCCTAAACATTAGCGCAAAAATTTCTAACTGATTAATTCTAAATTGCCTCATTTTTTTGAGTTAACCCAACATATCATAATCGGTTTAAGACTGACGTTATATCGCTTGTACTTCTACATGAATATAATGACGTTTTTTCATATTATTTTATTATTAAAATAAACACGGTAATTAATTTTTAATAGATTAAATTTTTGCGCTCAGTTTTTGTAAACTTTTTATAAGCTGTGTAGAATTAACCTTGCAGAACTCTCTTAGTGATAAAGTAAGATTTTTATAATTATTTCCGTACTTATTTTACACCCAAAAACAGTTTAAAGTTCTTTGGTTAGCTAGTTAGATCGGCGGACTCTACGCGTCAGTGTTCTATATTCTAAGAAACTCAGACCACACTCAAATACTGAGTCGGCAAGTAGACGATAAGCGCATCCGTTTCACGGAGGTGTCTTATTCCAGCTTTAGATTTAAAATTATAATTAAGTTAGTCTTAGATACACTCTTGTAGAGAATAAACGTTTCAAACTTAAACCATTTTTTTTTAAAAAACCATCTGGCTCCCTCACAACTTGACGGCTTGTGTTTTTGTTTTTGTTTGTTTGCATTGTTTATCAACCTGAAAAATAAAACGATATTTTTGCAGATTGTCTGCTTTATAAGTACAGGTTTTGTATATACGAGTAGGTAAACATATTATTTAACAATTAATAAGTATATTTTGGAACAAATAGCGGGGACAATGTGTCAGAAGAACAGCAGCTCGTTTTTTAATAAGGAAACTGCTAATATTATTGTATACTTCAGTGTTTAAACATAATTTAATAAAGAAGAAGAATCAGTATATAGTTACTACTCCGGTGTATATATATAAAAAATATAAGACATAGAAATAAGTGTGTAAAATAGATAGTCATATATATAACATATCGGATACGTGTGGTAGGAATACCGAAATTAAGTCCGAATCACAAACCACCGTCAATAGAAAAAGCCAGTGGCGTAGCTATCGTAGGGCGAGGTGGTGGAATGCACCAGGGTCCCAGAATTTGAGGGCCCTCTACCTCATCTTTGAAAAGATATAAGCGTAAAAGAAAGGGATTGTTTTAACGTATTTGAATAAACTAGTTTTGTTTCTTTGAAAAGTTTAATATTTTTTTTTACATGTAAATGCACATGAAGGCACTATATACTATATTTTCGACTGGGGCGGGACTTGGACCGGCATCGGCAACGTGCCGTGCTGTTGCTCTGACTAGGTAGCTCAATTGGTAGAGCAATAGCACGGAACGCTGACGATGTCAGTTCAAATCCTATCGAATCGAAAATTTTTTCAATTTATTTTAGATTTTTAAAGTATACCTATAGTTTTGTTGCTCTTCATAATGTTGTTATTTATAATTTAAAAGGTTGATTTAATTCAAGCTAGGCTGAAAAAGGGGATAAGGGCCCGATTCTTTCTTACGCTCTAGGATTAGGTAGACCGGGGTCCTTGTCAACCTAGCTACGCTACTGGAAAAAGCCCTGAAGTTTACTAGCGTTCAGTCTGTGCGTTTTTTAAATATCCAAAGCCAAGATAGTTTCTTAATATGATATATGGCTAAGGTAATTCACCTTCCACCAAAAGAACCCTGCTCGTCTGTCCTTCTCGTTCATGAAGAAACATGTTTTCTAGAATATTAAAGTACCGTCTCATCTAACTTTCAAACACAATCGATCTAGTCGTCATTGGCCTAAATTGAGATATTAACATCGAATCGCTTTTGATACAATGTCATTACCCTTTACACAAAGCAAGGTAGTTCATTGACCTACGCCCTGACTGAAAAATAGAAACGACCCGACTGACCTATTGTCTGCAATCAAAATACACCGGGAGATATTCTTACGAAGTTTTACTGGAGTCTTTAGAGGGTGACAGGCAAGCGTGGGGGATAGTTCACCATATAACGTCTAAACAAATTGTGATGTCGACCTATTTTGGCTTTGGATTTGGAAATCTACAGGTCGAAACTGAAACGCGTGTCCCTAGGTCCCAGCTTCGAATCTCAGGGAAACAATAGATTGTTGCGGTCGGGCAGGCACATGTCCGTGGCTCCACGGCAGAAGCCACTGACAATACATAAAAATCACGAACTGAAAAATTAAAAAGAGAGATATGTGGTTTAGCTTACGCAATCATATTAATAATGTATTATTTATACAACCGCATAGCTTTGCTTAACCCGCTAAAGGTCGTCTGCATAAGACGAGAAAAGACATTCAGAAATTTTGAGACGCGAGTATGTACCTACTACCGCGTGGGGCTTATAGTATATTTATAAAAAGCAAGGAAATATAGTAATTAATAAATTATATAATCCCCAAGTGCTTATACATTAAAAATGGATTATAAAGAAAAAAAATTAACGACTCCGATTTCCACCGGCATCAGCAAACGATGCGAGTCTTTTTTTTTTTTTTAATATTTATCGACCCACCAACCCCCCCGCCCCCAAATCAACCAACCGCCAAAAAATATGAAATAAGAAACTTTTAACGGTTTAAAATTTGAAATATATTAACGTTAAGTCACGTCACATTAAAGCATCCAAAACGTTGGGTCGTAGTAAAGTTAAATTATATTTCACGTTTTAAACTGTCAAAAGTGTACCTCGACTATTCAACAAAGAAAGATATGTATGTATATTTAACAAATGACGTTTTTCATAAGTTTTTAATTACTTAAGATCGAAAAGTTACTACAATGACAAATAAAACTAATGACTAGAATCTGGATCGTTTAGTTTTGTGGAAAATTAATTCGCAATTTTGTAGTTTATAATTATCTTGGATCATCGTAATGCATATTATATAATACCTCGTAACCTTAATTTTATTTTACTAACTTAAGCTTAGCGACTAAATAAAGAATTAATTAAATAATACATTTTCTTGTTATAATTTAACGTTTGGTTTAGTTATTACAAAAAAGTTCTCATCTTCTCCAAGTTGACTCCAGGTACACTTATGTATAGTTTGGTAATAGGTAATGTTCCAAAAATCAGATATGATGAAATATCAACAAGAGTAAAAATTAATTTTTATCCCTTATTCCCATGTTTTGTAAGATTAGAGCTTTTTTGTGATACCTTAAGGCCTATAATGGGACTATATCAATGGAAAAGGCACTTAATACATCTTTAAAAATTATAATATTATATTTACATGGTTTATTTAAAGAGTGACCACAATCCTCAACAGGAAAACACGGTTGTGTTAAACACATATTGATTCTTTTCTAGCTTACCACTCACTGCTTACTACAGTAAAATACATCTCGGATTAGTGCAAGAGATCCGGGGTTCATATCCCCACGAAGTTTCTCTTGGCAGAGTTAGCGGATATGACGGGCCTGAGCTTTACAGCAATTTAATGCTGATAATCCGAGTCACAGGTTCGATTATCACCGGGAAGTTATTTAAAAAAATATTTTTTAAACATTTTCGAAATGAAAATTAGGATATTGAATGGATAGGATTGTCGAAATGTCATGCTGGTCACGAACCGGCGACCACAGATGAAAAAGCCAAAAGACCCGACAGCGCATCTTGTTCCGAGGTTGTATTAAAGGACTGTTATATTTATACTTTGAATAACTAAACCCCATCTTCGTCGGTCTTTCTTTTTATTAGAAAAGACCAATTATTATTTATCACAATTATTTTAGTTACACCACAAATAAATTTAAAAAAAAGTGAAAGCCCGTTTCCCCCTCGTGGGGCACGGGGCGAACACATTTCCGTGTCCGTTTCATTGATCCTCTTTTTCTTCTTTTAACGGGCAAGTACTTGATCAGACTTCTGTGCCCTGCCTGACCGAAACAAGTTTTTTTATGTTTCCTTGGGATTCGAACCCAGGACCTCTCGCGCTCAACGCCAGGCAATACGTTTAACCATTTGGCTACAGGGGCGGTCACACAAATACATACAGACTTAGAATTAAGTTTTTTGTGGTAACTTTTTATTTTATAAGGATTAAATACTCAGAATTCTATGAAATGATTCTATTACGTCCTTGTAACAGGATTAAAAATTGATTACAATAAATTTTAATTTAGAGTTTGAAATAATAATTATTTATATAAAACACCTTTAATGGTGTAAATCGTGAAATGCTAACTTATTTACAATTGATTTTAACTACGGCCCGGCATTTTTGGTGCTTTTCAACAGCCGTGGTCTGTAGGGGATTGTCCTTAATATCTAAGTCACATCTGCTACGCTAACGCCATCTATTTCGTTGTACTTAGTATTTAGCGAAACTGACTGGGTCACACTTTGCCCAACGGTAAATATATATGTACACTAATGTTGCGTATATGTATGTACTCTTTAGTATTTTTGTTTATTTATATTTTGTTTATTTTCTGAGAGGCGACATAGGAGGGATATAATAAAGAGAGAATAAAACCCTCCACAGAAAAAAAGAAATTGTAAAACAAATCGGAAATAATTATAACTATAAATGTTCACGTCAAAAGTTATAGTCCAAATTATGTACCTAAGATATAGGAAGGACTGTTAGAATTAACAGAGCTTATAAAGACGGCCTAAACCTAGACGCATGTACCACTTTAAGGCTTACACCTGGGTTTCTTAAAATTAATGTCGTAATTTATCTTTCCACTCGTTCGTACCCGCTATTTACATACATTAATTTCATTGTTCAATTCAAAACTGTACATAATAGAGTTTTTAAGGGAAAAAGGTATTTTTTAATTTTTATATGTACTACTGTGTGTACTTACACAACAATAATATTATTCGAGAAGCATAACGCCCGTCTAACCTATTGTAGTTAAATTGATCATAGGTACCTCGTTGAGAGTGTGTTGTTTTACCCTGTCGATACTAATATATATAGGTGAAGAGTTTGTTTGTTTGAACGCGCTTATCTCGGCATCCACTGGTTAGAATTAAAGATTTTTGTGTCGGTTGAAGTATCTATCGGGGAAGGCTATATATAGGCTATAAAATATCGCACTAGAGCTAATAAGAAGGAAGAAACTTAAGATATTGTTCAATCTAGTGGGTCTCCTTAGATGGAGAGATCCTAAATTATCTTGCAAGAACGATGGAACACGACCGACGTGTTGGCTAACAGCTTACATTTAAGAGTTGAACAGAAGGTTCAACGACAAAATTTTGATCCCCAAAATAACTATTCTACGCGGATGTAGTGGCTGACACAGCTAGTATACATTTATACATACATACCTACAAATTTTAATTGACTAACAGTTCTGGTATGTGCGTACGCGAGTATGTTTAGTTTGTAAAAAGACGAATAAACGTGGTAATTGATAATTAAATATTAGTAAAAGGTAAATACTGTCTATAGTTTACGCGAGTAGTACACATTTAAATAAAAAGGGATAACGTGAAAATCAGTTTTTTTACCATTCTCTAAGGTTACAGCCACAACCTTTACCAACATGCCTTCTGCCCTTGATTTTTCTCCATTATAATAAGCTGGAGATAGTAGCCGTCATGGTTACGAAGGAGATCCAGGTATATGTCTTTATCTTGCTTGACAGTCCATAACAGTTATTCTTTGCAAATGCGTTGAAGGACCGTATCATTGGATATTCTATGGATCCAACTGATACGAACTATGCAACAATAGCACTAGATCTCCAATGCTGCTAATGCTGCAAATAATGACAATGATGTAATTCCAATCATACAAACACGAGGTCCAGAATGGCTCATTAACTAAGACTACCTGTGTCAGCGTCTTCGTCCGCGTATAGTTACTTTGGTCATCAAAATTTGTTTTTGCAAACACACGACGCAAAAGTTCTTGCAAGCTAATAAGATAAAAATCTTAAAAAATGTTGCGGACATTGTATAGGTAACTTAGAGGTGAATCATTCTTTCATTCATATTTATTGCGTATATTGAACCGTTTTTGTAACGCAAGCAACAGAAACCCTTATAGGTGAATAACTTCCCCGTTTCTTCCACAGTTTTTCACTGTTTCTTCGCTCCTATTCGTTGCAACGTGATGTTTCAAGCCTTCCTTGATAAATGCTCTAACCAATGCAAAATATTGTTTTAATTCAAACAAGTAGTTCCCGAGATTAGCGCGTTTAAACAAACTCTTCGGCTTTGTGTATTAGTATAGATTGTGATTTTTATTTAAAAAAAGTAAACATATATGTATACGTACATGTAATACACTAACGATTATTGCGTACAACCACTTCCTTATATTATAATAATGATAATAATATAAAACAAACAAAGAAAAAAATGTTAAGTTTTATCTTTCAATAAATAATATTATTTACTGAAAATAAGAATAAAAAACATAATCACAATATAATCAAAAATAAACTCCAAATTTTAAAAGAGTGTCATAAACCATTAGCATTATTTTTAACAGTTACATATGGAGGAAACATCTTTCTTTGTTTTTACAAAAGTTTTTAATTAAACAAAATATATTATATCCGTCTAATTATAGTTTGAATACTGTATTTCCTCCTTATTAACTTTAAACTCATTACATCTGATTACCACGCTTGTCATCAGTGGAGCATTGCTGAAAATCGCTGCAGCAAATCTGTTGTTGCAGCAACAGCTGACTGATGTCCTTCCACAGTAAAGTACTATCTTTACTGTATAGCCATTTATGTATTTATTAAATCATTGTATAATTTCTATATGTATATTATTTTTATGTTGTTTCGATTCATTCATAGACTTCCAGTACGACCGGTCGTTCGCTAGTTGAATCCAGCGTTTCCCTGCTACCTTGACCAGGTCGTCGTTTCACCAGGTAGGAGGTCGTCCAGAGTTTTGACGTCCGGTTTCACTCCAGAACCTTTTCTTCTTCTTCTTTTCTTCTACTACGCCTCTCCCCATTCTTGATTCGAACACGCAGGGTAACTCCTAGCATAGCCCTTTCCATCGCACGATGAGCGACGCGTAGTCTGTTACCGTACGTTATCAGTGGCAACACACACTGCTGAACACTTTATGTTCTTTAGTGTTGATTAAATCATTTTAATTTGAATTAATAATATATTTTTGTCCTTTTTATATTGCATTTATAAATGCAAGATAATGACGACGTGTGAGTGTTACTACTCTAAAATTAGTTTCAGTTACCACTAGCACATTTATCAATGTTGTACATATGCCGAGACTATGTTACAACTAAGGATGTTTTAGAACTTCAGCAAGATAAAAAAATCTCTAAATACCAACTACGACGAAACAGGAGGCGCTAGCGTAGCAGATTTGACATTGACATTATACACCCTCCATCTTCAGTCCCCCCGTGACCACAAATGCCGGAAAGCATCCAAAACGTCGAACCGTAGTTAAAAAAACCGGAGTGAAATTCGTGTTTTAAACCACTAAAAATGTTTTATAAAAAATAACTAGTATATTTTGTATATATTTTTTTAATAATAGACGAGGACAGATATTCACTTGATGGTAGGTGATATACTCCAGCCTATAGCATCACAACAAGATGTGTTGTCGACCTATTTTGGCTTTGGATATTCGAATATCCACAGACTGTAACCGAAATGTGATAAAGCTTTATGGCTTTTTTATCTGTGTACGGTGGTTCGTGACTCGGACAGAATTTCTATATTCCTACCACCCACTTAATATCCAGGTTTTTTGTTTCAGAAAAAATATAAATAGTAAAATTAGAAACATCTTGAACCTGGTGGGGATCGAACTCCACATTTTTTACCCACATTAGCCATACATTGCTACCGTTGGACCAACGGAGCTCGTCAAATTCAGCCATTATTATTTAAACGATATCTTTTATTTTAAATAATTCCACTTTACACAGGCAGACTACGAACCCATTGCGATCGGTGCTGGTCTACCAACTGACATCGCAGCTTGGTAATGTCGTCCATTTTTTTATATCTAAAATACGTCTTTAATTTACATTTTTTATAGGTGTTTGAAAAGATAATATTGATTTTATTCCAAAATCGCTGACGCTAACTTATAATTTTGTCAAAATTCGAACGACATTGAACGCTTTGTCTGCTATTGGTACTATACCTATTTTGTACATAAATAAGACACTTTTCTCACTAACGCTACAAATCTCAACAAACCGCGGGCGCGCGCGCATCAAACGATTTTTCGTGAATATTATGTGCTTGTGATCTTAACGCGTCGCAATGTAAGTTACCAGATCATTGTGGATGTATTTTTCGTTAAATTAAATATAAAATATTTATCAATATATTTTTTAAACATATTTAATTTTTCCATATTTTGTAAATAAAAGTTACGTATTACGATTTTAATAGTTCAATTTTAGTATGTGCTAAATGTAACCAATACGTTATGAGTTCGTTTTTCAGCAAATCAAACATGTGAATAAATTGAATATACATTTTTCAAAAGCATTGGCACCCACCTGGAAAATTATTAAAAAAAATAAAAAAAAAGTGATCGACATATGAAAAAGTGAAGTAGACACATTTTGATCGCAGTCTGTGAATTTTCTAATTTATAAAGAAAAGTAAAAGCTGACAGCGCATTTTATATACTGTTTAAAAAAATATTTTTTATCAATTACAATATACGCGTGTTTTCATCCTCTATCATAAAAAAATCTCTTGTCAAATTTAGATTAAATATAAATGCAATCATTGTTAAATAAGAATTTACTTCCCACGATCTTAATTATCGTAAATTTAAACATTCTAGAAAATAAATAAATTAAGTATTAATTTTATTTTCAAATTCAAATTCAAAACGTTTTAAATTTACTCAAAGAATAAGGTTTCAATTGTTCACCAAAGAAGCTATTATACAATATTATACCGTTTAATTTGTCTGTTTGTTCATTCAAGTATTGCTAATATGGAACGATATGCAGTTCAGTGATAATTTAAATAAAGTGAATAGATTTAGACTAGTATTTATTCTGTACGTATAGTAATGACGCATTTTTAAATACAAAAAAGATAGTATTAACTAGTTTTGATTTCTTTTTGTATACGCATAACTTCTGTAAGTTAGAGAATAGACCTAAAAACATTCATTGGATATAGGTATCGTAGATAAACATTAAAGCCAAAATAACTGCTCTATTTCATAGTTGGTATTACTTTAAACAAATTGAAAAGAAACTGATTCGTTCTTTTCGAAAGTAAAATTGGAATACAATTTACTCTGATTCGAAACAGCATTTACGTAATTCTATTATATTTAAGTATCAGGGAATATTAAATCTTTATATTTACAAGGTCATTGAGTAGTTCTTAATCATCGTCATGTATCGTGTCGTTTTGGCGTAACAGAGTTACAAACATTGATCTATACTATACGTTATGAAACAGTTCAATAAAAAAAATGTCGCCGATGGGAATCGATCCCGTAACTTGTTTAAGCAGTGCTGATAACGTGCTGTTGATCGATATATTCTTTTAAGTACTCATTGACAAAGTAAAAGTTTTCATTAAAATTGAATCAGGGTTGCATACTTGTGAAGTATGTGGCAAGTGTTTGAGTCCGTTTAATTAATCAATTTAATTACATATTATGCTCTGGTCTACCTTCATTTTCCCGGGATTCAAATTTAGAACCTCACGCGCCTAATTATTGTTACAATTAAGCCATCAATATTGTATAGTTTTAATTCGATTTTAAAATGCGTTACAAAAAGTTATTCTAAATGTTTCCCTTATCAGTACAAAATTATCGATCTAGATAAGAACTGTGTTATCCAACTGCATTGTTTGAATATACTGATAAGCCTGAGAAAGTAATTTTAATATAAAACTTGCCAACTGCGTCTGGACCCACGTACGACGGGTTCCGCTACCATTGGCTAGGTTAAAAACATATATAGATATTCATATATATGCTAATGATATGATAATGCTTCAAGTGTAGCATACATTTGAAGAATTGTATTTATTTATTGATATCAAGTATAAAGGGCAAAAAAATACTTTTTTTATTCCTTGTACAGCGTATAAAAAAGTATCTGTCTGTTTTGTTTTACAGACTTGTAAAACGGGTAAAAATAATAAGTTACATCATACACATATAACAAAATTTAAAATGAAATGAATTTCGTGGTTTAAGTAGCCAACGCAAATGTAACACTTCAAAGAAGTCGCTTTCAACTGTTTAAAACTGTAAATTTTCAGAAACGCTGTGACTTATAAATACCTAAATAATTAGACTCGCGTTAAATCCAATAAAAAAAATGTAGAATAAAAGCTTTACTTTAACACGAGTAAAGCAAACTTAAATCAAGCCGTTTAAACTTTAGGAATACAAAATTTTATAGATTTGGTATTTTATTCTACATCGCGTCGTTTGGGATGCTTTGCAGCAGCTTGTGATCACCTACCCGCACTGCATTGGTGTGGTGGGTCGATGAATTTTTTCTCTCTCGCTTATGAGAGACCTTTACCAATTTATGGACTTTATTGGGTCGAAACAAAGTATGGAATCTTAATAGCACAGTTCATTAACACTATTAATTTTATTTTAATTGCTTTTTTAATAAGTCAAAACGGTCTGATTGATCTACAGTACAGTTGACGCGGTTAGCGCAATAAAGTCGTTAAAAATTGAACAGTTAAACATTTTTCTTTAATATTTCTGTAAAAAAATATAATTAACCTAATATTTTTTGTTAAAAAATAATCCAAATTTACGTAATCCTTTGTGAGTGGACGTCTGAACAAAACGTAGGTAACGCTTTAGTTTAGTAATTTAATTATTTAAATGAGAAACATTATAAAGTAATGATTACAATTCTCTGCATTTTTATTTTATTGACATGTTATGATATAAATCGTAAACTAACATTTGTAATGTTAACGTATTGTCAATTTCTTATTATATAATTAATATTTTGTTAAGGGGACTATATTGGCCTTCCTATAGTTATTTACGCGGAATTAGCCAGCCGACAATTTTATTTATATTAAAAGCAAATTACAAATAACAAAGATATCGTAAATCACTTTCGTAATGGCCAGAAATACTGCTTCTCTTTATATCAAAGTTTACAATAAACGTATTAAGATATATTTTTTAAGAATTCAATTTCTAAGATGAATTTGTTAGAAAATAGAGTTTGTCTTTCTTCTTTTTCAGACAGATTACAAAATGAACAGCACTTTTATTTTGCGTTCTCCTGCGTGGGATGTCACTAAAGGAAAATGTAAGTACTATAACATATTAGTAATCTATCACTATCAGTTTCAATTACTCTAACAAAAGAAAAATGGCGGAAGAGTTTCGCATAAAATAATAAAAAAAAATTGTCTTCTAGGACAGTAGCATCAAATTCAAAAAAATTTAATACTTCCTTTCTGAGAAAAAATAAATTATATGACACATACTACCTAAATTAAATTAAACACTTCAAACGGTTTAAAACGCGAGATAAGTTAACTTATTTTTAGAACACGGCGCGACGACAGTTAAAAGTGTTTTATTTAAATTAAATATGTTGTAATGTTTTATTTTATTTAATTTGAACGATACGTATTACACAATTAATACAAATACTTGAAAAACGGTATTTTATCATCGTTGTTCTTCTTGTTGATAATCAACAATTTCGCCATTCATGTAAATCGAAATTGTTGATTATCGCCAAGATACGAACTTACGTTCAAAGTTCGCGTTTAACCACTGTACCAGCTATATACGTAAATACTGTCTGTAGTTTACGCGAGAAGTACACATTTAAATACCTACCGCAGACATACCTCTTACTGAACGACTTGGACAGTAATACGCACACCTAAAGACGAAGTCAGATATTTTAAAGCAATAATTGTTAAGTACCAAACCGACATAAACCAAAAACGGTTCTTTACCGGTTTAAATATTGTAAAATAAAATTATAATGTAAAAAAGTTAAATAAAATAAATAAATAAAATAAAATAAAACGCTTTAACGGTTTAAAACGCGATATATTTTAGTTAAACTTATTTGAAAAGAGTTAGTTAATAACTTTCAAACAAGCTTAACTAAAATATATTGCGTTTTAAACCGTTAAAGCGTTTTATTTTAATGTGTACTACTCGCGTAAACTACAGACAGTATTTACGTATATAGTTATTGTTTTATTTAAAAAGGTATATGCGCAATGGACGGGACAACAGGCGTAAGAACATCAATATTCAGTGGTAGAGTAAAGAGAAAGAGATTTTTAAATATGTAAACCTGTTGACGTAGGCATTAATAATTAGCACATTTTTTATGACGTGGGTCATGATTACAAGCAATGGTAAACATTCAATAATCATCCTAAACAAATAAAAAATAAACAGCGTTTTGCTCGCGTATATAATTTTACTATTGACCCAACAGTGTAGGCTAAATAGAACTTTGTAAACAGCGATTATGTGTAAAGAACACATAGGTGTAAAAATATTAATCACCTGCCAATATCGCTAAGTGCAAGACAACATACAGTTACAAAGTCAGAATAAAAGTTTATACAATGAATTTTGTCTGTAATTTAATACTCATCTAGATAAGACACGTTCGAGAATTAGAAATACAAAATATAAATCTCTCTTTTGACTGAAACTGTTGTATACTGTCTATAGTTTACGCGAGTAGTACACATTTAACTAAAACACTTTAACGGTTTAAAACGCGATATATTAGTCTCCCCGTGACCACGGCTGCTGCAAAGCATCCGAAACGTCGGGCCGAAGTTAAAAATCATTTTTAAATAAGTTTAACTAATATATCGCGTTTTAAACCGTTAAAGTGTTTTATTTGAATGAAGCAGTTGTGTTTAATTAATGGACTACAAAAAGTAGTTTTTCATTCGATTCGAATAAGAAATAATTTAGTAAATATACTTTTAATATAATTTTGAATTGCGCATGTAGGACAATGATTGCCTGAATTTTGCCCGAGTAGTACACGTTTAACACACTTTTAAAGTTTTAAAAAGGTTTATTTATTTCAATATATATGAATGTATTTATAGAAAATATAATAAAAACTGACTTCGTAATGCGGAACTAAGTTCAAAATTAACTTATAAAAATAATTTAGTAAATTCTGTTAAACTAAATTACAATACGTTTTTTAAATTACTTGTACTTTTCTATATATTTCTTACTGTTTGAAGTTTGTTCTATTTTGTTAAACAATGTTTTTTTTATAACTCACACATGTGAACACGAATATTATCTTTCGTGAGTAGCATTAAATAAAACAAATTCCAGTGATTAACATAGCTATGTGGTACTTTGGTGCTACTTTTCAGATGAAGAGATCAACTTGCTCCCATTGATGGCGACTCCTGGTCCCATGCTGATGATATTAGCGACATATTTACTCTTCGTGCTAAAAATTGGGCCAACACTTATGACCAAGAGAGAGCCATACAAGCTAAAAGTTGTGCTATTGCTCTACAACGCGTTTCAAGTCATCCTATCTGTTTATATGGTTTACACGGTACGAACATTGAAAAAATCTTATAATAAACAAATACAAAAAAAACAATGGAATGAAAAAAACAAAAATGCCTCCACGGCAATTAAACGTCCATGATATTATATAAAAATCGAAAATAAATTGCAAAAATTTCGCCGACACCGGAGGAATTAAACCGGCGTCAGCTTTCCGTGCTGTTGCTCCATCAATTTATTATTTTAAAAAGGTCTCGTACAATAACATTGAAAAATAATGTTTTCAAAACGTTAGAACTTTGTAATTTCATCTTCAATGCTTTCCTTGAACTGCAAAGCATAAGACATTGAGCCTTAGTACGCAAGTGTTAAAGTTGAAATTACACTGCGCGAGAGGTGCATGTATCAATAAGTTGAAAAAATTCGACGAATTGAGGTCTCGTGCTCAATTGGTAGAGCAACAGCACGGAAAGCTGACGATGCCGGTTCAAGTCCTGCCCAAAATTTTTTCAATTTATTTTCGATTTTTAAATTATATAGTGCCTTTATGTGCAATAACATGTGAAAAATATTAATGTTTTCAAACGTCCATGATATTTATAAAACTCAATACGGTTGGGTTCGATTCCCGGCAAAAAAAAATAGATTGTTTCGATCTTGAATAGCAAAGGGATTCCTAACTGATCTCTTGATTTAATCGAATTTATAATACATCTCAGTAATATCCAGGGTATCAGTTACTATTGCAGGTAAAAAGTCCTGGATTCGAAGTCTGGCTGTCTTATTGACTCTGCGCCGGGCGTATCATTTATGCCACATACATACAAATTTAATTTATAGTTGACAATCGGTTAGAACAGCACGCAACGCTGGGGATATTGGCTCAAGTCCCCCCCGTGTCATACATTTTTTTACCTGAATAGATTTTTAATTTATATAATAAACTTAGCATAAATAGGATCTCAGTTTATGAAATTGTTATTATTATTTTTGTATCTCACTATGTTTTCCCTTTCAGTACTTATTGAAGATGCTCCAAAGGGGCTTCGCCCCAACCACCTGTCTTATGCATGATAAGAACGAGAGAGACAACGTACGTATAAAAACTGTGTAATATTAAATCATGCGCTGCAAAAAATCTTTAATATATTTTCTTATAAAACTATGATGCGATAGAAATAAATTATATATTTTGCAATCACGAGAAACGATGAGAAATATAATCTCCTTTTTATTACTATTAAAAAAATGTTTATTGAGCAACTAGGAAGGAATATTATAAAATACTCGTAGTTCTAACTAATACTTTTTCATTTGCGGATAGTGGTTCTTGACCCGGACGGAATTTGATGGCGGATGGTGTGAAAGTCTAATGCACGCTCACGTCTGGCAAGTGTGACGTGGGTAGTTTATTAAATCGTATAGCCGACCAGAACCACTAAACACACCACCAACCTTCTACTGTGCTTTAAGGGGGCCCTGGGAACACGTTGATTTTATATACCTACCAGACATGCAATATTCAGTTTTCCAGTCGGAGAAAAATCATAAATTCGTTAGCATGTTGAGGTGGGGTTCGACCCCATGACCCGTTGATTATCTGTCATTAACCATACATTGTTATCATAGGACCAACGTGTCTATCATATAATTATGGAAATAATTATACACAACTCTTATAAGAAAATTAAAATTCATTTTATATTCAGACAAAACATTCTGTATTTAAAACAACAGCTTAACAGCTACAAAAAATTAAATAACAAAGGAGTTTTGCTGTATATCTATAGACTATATAGGACAACAGCGCATCGTTTAACCTTCCAAAAAGTAGACCTCATGATTGCGTGTCCTCCTTTGTCATTCAAAATTTAGTTATCGTTGCTTCTATCTAGGAGTAGGCTAATATAATTATTATGAAGAGTTTGTTTGTTTGAACGCGCTAATCTCAGGAACGATTAATTCGACTTAACTAATTAACATTGTCTTGGATAGGACATTTATCGAGGAAGGCGGAGAAAAACATTCATATTTGCGGGTTTTCGTTGTGTGTGCTGAGACAACGGTTCAGATTCCAAAAAAATATATATGAAATAATAATTCGTCTGTAAGTGATCTAAAAAATGTTCGCACTAGTATATGTCTGTATATTACAAGCTAGTTGGTTTATTGGTAGCAATGACTAATCAACGCGTCCTGAGTTCGATTCCCACCGGGTCCAACATATTCCTAATCATTGGACTACTTCAGGTAATCTGAATATTAAAATTAACCTTATCTGCGAGACAGACGGGACGCGGACTACGTTTTGGGTAACCTATAATTTATAAAGATGAGGAGGTTTGCTAAACAAATTTTACGCGGCCGAAGTCGCGGGCACAGCTAGTCGATTATAAATGGGAAAAATCATTTATAATGCGTATACAAACGTCCTAATATTTTTTGAAAACAAGTTTAATGACTCACTGGGTAATATCGAGGCGGTTAAACCGAAAATGTACGCAAAGTTGACTACAAAATTACAACTTGAATTGTTTGTTTGTATAGTTGATTTTGACGCGCTTTTCTTAAAAATTTAAAAAATATATATTTATTGCATATGTTATTTGCCTAGTGTCCAAAATAAATTGAAATGAAACACTATTAACATAAAATACAATGGTTAACTTATTTTTAATTTATTTTAACTATGGCCTGACGTCTGGGATCATTGCAGCTGTCCCGAAGGACGAAATGTGGGGCCGTAATTAAAATAAGTTTAAAAACTAATATATTCAGCGTTTTAAACCGTTCAATGTGTTTTATTTTTAATACAAATAGGTGATAACTATATAAGTAAACTTAGCAATATTTTATAAGTAACACGTTTTGCTATACTAAATGTATACCAAAGATCTTTTAGTACACTACGTCATAAAGAGAGCTAACACACGTACCGAGTTTGATTAACATACGAATATTGCGACTTAATATAAATGTGAAATGTACATAAAGAAACGTTAGTAATAAAACAAATCCAACCTTGACTCTACAAATGTCATGCTTAGGAAAATAAAAAAGAACTAGTGATGCGTACTTAGACTCGAATATATTCCGTCATAGTGTCTTTCTGTGCTTGTTAGCGCGAAAGATACAATACAGCAGTTTACAGCAGGTTACAGTACAGCAGTTACACATACAGATACAAGCTCGTTGGTGGTAGCAATGGGTAATAATCAACAGGCCGTAGATTCGATCCGCCCCGGATCCAATATCTTTCTAATCAACGTATCATTTTTCTGAAACTCGTAAGCGTTCGTCTGGAAATTTGGATATTAAATGGATGGTAGCAATTCCGTCCGAGTCACGAACCACCACCACCAGATGAAAATACCGTAATGTTCAAACAAAATAGGTAGATAGAGCACCTTGTTGTTGTTATGTGGCTGGCCACCTGCCATCGAGAGAACCTCATGCTTTTCTGTTCTCTATCATAAAAAAAAGATGGATTTGTATGTAGTGGAAATGAAAACCGGATTTCAATTACCTTATCCCGTACCAACCCGTACCATTGTTAGTTTTTATAATTGTATATTTCATTCTACCTCCTGATTAATACACAGGTTGTAATCTTGAACACGGGAAGTTAAAACGTGAAAATTAATTAACATTAAGGAAATTGTTATTATCTATTATAAAGGGATTATCACCTGTAAAATACTAAATTTGTGTACACAAAATGAAAAATGCTCCTAACGCAAGCTTAACATTTTTTATCCATTCCAAAAATAGTACACCACTCCGTTAACTGAAGGTTTCTAAGACTACAAATGATGGATTGTTATTTAAATACTTCTTTTTCTGACCCCGCTGGAGGAGGAGAGGGAAATTATACATATATAGAGAGAAAAAGATAACCTTTGTAACTCAAAGAAATTATAATATATAATAGGACTTTAAGGATTTATTATTCGAGCACGTCATATAATTTTAAAATCGAAAATTTTTTCAATATATTTTCGATTTCTAATTTCTATAGTGCCTGCATGTGCAATAACGTGTGAAATATGTTAAATTTTCATAGATCTTATATTTACATATTTATACATACATTGTTTGCAGATTCTATTTGGCATTTGGCTGTACTTCGCCGCCAAAGTGACAGAACTCTTAGACACCGTGTTCTTCGTGCTCAGAAAAAAGGACAACCAGGTTACCTTCTTGCATCTGTACCACCATTCTGTGATGATGTTCGGTACATGGATGTACTTGAAATACTGGCCATCGTACACACTATACTTCATCGGCTTCCTCAACTCGCTCGTACATGTGTTCATGTACACTTACTATGGGCTGTCGGCCCTTGGCCCTAAGGTGTCCAAGTACATTTTCTGGAAGAAGCATATGACCAAATTTCAGATGGTAACTATACATCTTCTTTTCTATAAAACAAATCACAATTTATTTGATTTAAACACGGTTTATATCGAATAAAGTAAAACGCATTTAACGGTTTTAAACGCGAAATATGTACGTTATATTTTTTTTAACTACCACCCGACGTTTCGCACACTTTCCAGTAGTCCAGACTACGAAACATGAACATGTGCGATATATGGTGCGATAGAAGGGGACTGAAGATGGATCTATAATCTCAAAGTCAAATCTGCTACGCTAGCGCCATCTGTTTCATCGTAAACTCTCCAAATACCAATTACAACCAATGGGATAAGGGTAGAATTTCCTCAGCAGTCCCCTAATGACCACGGCTGCTACAAAGCATTCGAGACATTGAGTCATAGTTAAAATAGAAAAAAAATTACCTAACTACTATATATTGCGTAATAAACCCTTAAAGGTGTTTTATTTATTATTAACACGCTAGCATAAAGTACACAACTGTCGTTAGATTTTATTATAACGGATATTTATCAACAATTTTTTAAATTATTTTTATTTTCAGATTCAATTCATCTGCGTAATAATACACTACATTGTAGCCGTGAATCGAACCGAATGCCCTCCATCGAAAGGCGTCGCTCTCTTCGTAGGCTTGAATACCTTCTTCTTCTTGCTGCTCTTCCTAAACTTTTACATTCAGAGCTACAAAAGTGGATTATTCCGACTAGATGGAACCGAGGGCTGCATCAAAGCCTGTAAAAAAGATAGTGTTAGAGGAGAGAAAAGTAAGAATTCTTGAATAGTCACTACGGTACGATAATAGTAAAACAATTTAAGATATTGAAATTATTTTAGTTAATGCTAAACATGCCAAAACTACGACTATAAATCATTGTGTTACAGAAGAGAAAGAACAATGGCCTAAGGAACTACTACAATTTATCGCGAGTAACAAATCATAAATGGGGGTTTGATTTACTTTGATACATAAATACCACCCAGTATAAAAACCTCATTTAAAAAAGCCATAATTTCGCCAAAAAACATTTTTGAGGGTAGAATCTATCTAAGCTTTTCTTTAAGTTTATGAGTTGTAACAAAATGGGAGGATAAATTAAAAAAGTCTTTGAGACAGTACGTATAAAACAAAGGCAATAACAACTGTTGTTGTTGGCAATCCTAAATGTCAATCGATAGCGCGTTGATAAAACGTTCCGTTACACGCAAATGTTCTTTTACTTGTTCTTTATATATAAAAATAAAAAACAATAAATAAATATACATAATACTTTTGAATTTATTTCTTTTTTTTATATACATATTTTATTTCCTGGCTTTAATATGAGTTTTATTATTGTTTCATAGAATAATAAAATTACGGATTTTATGAAATATACACATATCTGGTCGTCAGGTACGATTTGGCCATTGTTATTAAAATTACTTGAGATTCGGCTGTATGCAATATGGTTTCTTTTTTTGTTCGAGTAATATTGCAAACTTCTTGTACGTTCTTATCAAATGCACATATAAAAACTGCATGTTAGTATGACTGTAGATACACTTTAAATTATTTTCACTGCACAAGTAGTGTTTGTATCTTATCACCAAAAATATATGTAAATATTAATATTTACTCAAATTAAGGCTCAATTAAGATTGAAAAATGTCATTTTGGGATTTGAACCGGCATCCACAGGGTTCCTTGCTGTTACTCTTTCTGTATTTTATATAATGCCATCAAGATAAATCGAGTTTGAATTAAGTAAAAAAAAACTATTAGAAATGAATTTAATTTATATAATTATTAATATGTTGTACCGCCTTTTTTATTTATTCGGCAGGAAGTTTTACGAAACCCGACGTTGTTTGTTATAAGAATTCACATCCTAATATTTACGATAAAAAATATGAGTTTTCGATACTTCATTATGACCTTAAATTAAAATATGCGTCAAATATACCAAACAAATAAGGAAAATTAAAATTTCTTAATTGTTAACGTCATAAAGTTCGTATAAACTGTTTTAATTAAATTTAAGTAATTATAATAATGGATTTCGATGTTTACATACTTAATGCTGGCACTTTGTCTTAATTAAAGAATGATTGACATGGGCAGAACGTGAACCTGATGCTTTAAGCAAAGAGTGAGCTACTGTTTTTGATATATTTTTACTAAACGAAGCCTACAATTGCGGATCTAGTCGTGTCTTCAATTCTAAGACTTTTTAGTTCTGACTTCTGATTAAACTCCCGACCTCATTAACCGTACCAGCCCGTCCCACAGTCAGGAATCCCACATGTGGGAATTGTTATTAAAGACGCCGTATCTATGTATGTTGGCGATAGTTATTTCATATTACTATGTCTAAATTTTATTAATATGTATTTATGTATTAAATTTATTGTTGTATAAATGTTTATGTATATTATATTTATACTAGTTTAATTGTATGTTAGATAGTAATTTGTATTGTTTTTTATTTCGGGCATATCGTGTCAGCTTACACAAAGAATTACGTGATATTAAAATGCATTTAAGTTAAGCAGGCATTTTTATTTCATCATCTTAAAAAAATATTTTTTTTAAAGGATTCCTAATTTACTAGACGTTTTTATTTAAACAAGCGAAACTAATTATTATCTCTGTCATTTTTAACATTCGAAAATATATGTTACAGATTTTACATAAAAAATATTCCTTAACATCGCGAATTACACAGGTTTTTAAATATTTACTTCAAAAATATTGTTTACTTGCTCGTCTATGAAGTACATTGTTTGTTTAAATTTCATAATACATTATTTTTATTTGCCATATACTCGGCATAAGGGAAATTACTATATTCCCCCAGTGTTCAATTAATTTATTCGCCGTTACGCTGGCGTTACGCCAGGAACAAAATAATTATGTGTTGCATTTTTCCTTAAATTAATAATATAGTTTAATTAGTAACAACGCAAAAAATACTTAACTGTTTATAAAATAAATATACGTATTTTTCAATGTCAATTATTTTTGATTATGGTACCATAAAATAACGTATATCATAGACTAGCTGTGTCAGCGACTTCGTCCGCGTAGAATAGTTATTTTGGGCGTCCAAATTTGTTTTTGCAAACGTCCTCTTCATCTTTATAATTTTAAACTGCTATCCAAAATCGACATCGGATGCGTCCCGTCGATCTTGCAAGTTAATCTTCAAAAATAGATATAAAGTGTTGCGCAATTTCTTTTAGATCGTGTAAAAAGGAATCATTCTTTCTTACATATGTTATAGATATGTTGAACCATTTTCGCAGCGTATCCATCGGAATCCCACAGAGTTGAAATACCTCGGGGTATCTTTGCTTCTATAAGTCACAGCGCGTTGCACTAACCAACACAAAAATAATTTTTCAATTCAAACCCGTAGCTCCTGAGATAGCGCGTTCAAACAAAAAACAAACAACAAACAAACTCTTCAGCTTTATATATAAGTAATTTTATTAGTATGTTTGCATTGCGTTGTTTAAAAGTAAATTACTTCAATACTGTGGTAGGACTATCTGTATCGATTCCGGGTCACGAAACACCCCTTACATCTGTAGATTTCCGCATATCTAAAACCAAAATAGGTCGATAACGCATTTTGTTAAGATGTTATTCATTTATTGGGTTACTCGTTTGGGGTAACTTACCTTCCATTGATTATCCTCCTCTTTCAAATTCTAATAAATTAAACCCTTATATCACGGATACGAACTAACTTTATTTCTTCATCTGACATTTGACACACAGTAATTAGGAGTGATATTGCCGATACAATATAGACATAAAATAACAAAAATAAACAAACGAAATACATGAAGAAATGTATGAAGATCTCACGTATTTGAAACAAAACTTTTCCGATTTGTACTGAAACTTAAAGTGATATAGTATTAACTAATCAAGTGCAAAATGACCTCTGAAAACCGTATTACCTTGCACTTCGTAAATACTTAACATTCTCTACAAATTGAGCTCAAAGAAAATCCAGTGAAATCCCGCAGCATTTTCCGAGTAACTGTTGATAGAAAATTCTCTAATGTTCTTGTTGAAATCATAGCATATACCTTAAATAGCTTGACCGCAAGCAATGTGGTTTTAGGTATTTACGGAATAATAATATAAGCGAACATAGAAGTATTTCTGTTCTAGAAGTAGCTTCTAGAACAGAAGTAGTCTTATTTAAATTAAACACTTTTAACAGTTTAAAACGTGAAGTGTATTATTTCAATTTATTCACAAATAGTTTTAAGTACGGCGACGTTCCGGATGGTTCCCACCCGTGGTCACGGGGTAAATAAGTTAAACAAATACATTTCGCGTTTTGAACTGTTAAAAGTATTTTATTTGAATGTGTACTACTCGCGTAAACTACAGACTGGTCATATGATTAGCACATTCTATCAAAGAAGTCTGTAGTCAGTGAATTTATTTCTTTTCATTCAGAATGTTCCAGTCTCTATTTGAGATAATCTCGTTTGAAGTAACCAAGGCACAACAAAATTAAATTCCAGCAGAAATATACAGCTGTCGTCCAACGAAAAACGAATTATGTTTTATAGTTTGAACTCGGAAACGTGAACTTCAATCGTCCAATTTTCTTAACTTTTCCATTACGAGACTGCTTCGTACTCAATTTTCCATTTCCTATTTACGATATAATGCACAAACAAAGTCGTTTCGAGTCTTGTACACAAAATAATAAATATCACACACCATCGTACAACAATAATGACTATTATTCATTATATTTTTTTATATACTAGTGACCTATTACAAATATCCTACTATGTTTAATAGCAAATAATCTAATAAGACAAAAGTAGTACGTCCTATCTAAGTAAGTAAGGTTTGCCAGAAACCAATAATTTTTAGTTTAATTCTAAATAAGGAATTTCTTACGGTTAAAATCATTACTTTAAAACACTACTCCGAGTTTTAATTACTGCATAAAAACCTTAACTCCGCAATAAAAGTTTCAGTCTTCAGACTGAAACCAAATCTGATTTACACTATACGGTTTTTTCATCTATCAATCCAGGTTTATGACCCTGATAGAATTTCGATACTGCCTACCACCAATTTATTATCCAGATTTCCAGACGAAGTCCATGTTTCAGAAAAGAATTATTAGATATTTATTGGACCTGGTGGGGATCGAATCTCAACATTTAATTAAATATCCATATATTCCAGACAAATTGAATTAAGATACTGGTGGGAGTCGAACTACGATACATGGTTTATTAGTAATGTCAAAGGTTCATTTGCATAATCTACAAGTGTACAGCGGGGACACTCCAGTATTAAAGAACGCATTTTGGGACGCGCTAGTTGGTCTCTTGGTAGAAATGTATGGTCTATGGTATATGCTATATGGTATAGCGCGTCCCAAAATCCGTTCTTTAATACTGGAGTGTCCCCGCTTTACACTTGTAGATTATGCAAATGAACCTTTGACATTTCACGTCCGGCCAAACTCCCTGAATACAGATGCAAATTCAATGTAAGCGCTTCACGGGTTTAAGGTGAATAATTTATGTAATTAGAACAGTGCATTGTTTATTGGCAGAATTAAATGCTTCTATTGTTGTTAGGTAAGTTCTATTTGTCTATTGGTCTAGAGTCTAGACAGTGGTTTTAAACATCATGTAATTTATGTAAAACCTAAAGTTTGCGGTTTGAAGGACCTGAAAACCTCGGGCGTTTAAAACTGGAAACAGGAAGCATACCCTAGAAACACCTTAACACTAGGAAGCACAGTGGTTAATAGCACTGTTTATAAGCAAGTGACGTCGTCATAAACCCGACCAATCAGGAGCGGTTTGTGTCACGTGACAAATGTTTAAAAAACTTATTTTTTCGCGTTTTCTTACTATAATCAATTATTATTTTTACAATTGTGACTGTGAAATTTATGCTTAATACTGACAACGGCAATTAACGCTTATTTTTTTTCAAATTACTGTCTATAGTTTACGCGAGTAGTACACTGGGAGACAGGAGTCGGGTCTCCCCGTGACCAGGCTGCTGCAAACATCCGAAACGTCGGGCGAAGTTTATTTTCAAATAAGTTTAACTAATATATCGCGTTTTAAACCGTTAAAGTGTTTTATTTAAATCTTCAAATATCCTATTGGTTGCATTTGCTGAAATTAAATTAAATTGGGTTTAAGAGCTATTGAGAAAAACTGGTAATTGTTAAGGCATTGTTGCTTTAATTAGGCGCCAGTATTCAAGATGTAGAATGAAAGATAAATGACGGATGCTGCCCCCAACGGAGACAAAGGCATCCGAGGAGCAGCAATTTAAACTTTTCTTTCTTTCTGTGTGCTTATTAACTCTCATTTTAAATTTTCGTCAAGCACTTCAACGATCTTACGTAGAACAGTTTAAACATTTCTCTATATAACTATTTTATGTTTGATAATAATAATATGAGTTAAGTTAAGTGAAATCCCGTTTCACTTATGGGGCATGCCCCACGAGGGGGGGCGGGGGAACACAAAAATATGTTCGTCTCATGAGGCGAACATATTTTTGTGTTCGTTTCAATGATTCGTTCTTTAACAGACAGGTAGTTGATCTGACTTCCGCGCCCTGCCCGACCGAAACAATTTGTTTCCCTGGGATTCGAACCCAGGACCTCTCGTGCTTAACGCAATGCTAGACAATGCGTTTAACCATTTAGCTACAGAGGCGGTCGATAATAATATGATATGAACGTTTAAATAACTTAAATATATTTCATTTTTATTACGCGTGATAAAAATGTATGTACATTGAAAATAATTAACGACACGGGCAAGACTTGAATCGGCATTTACAGCAAGAGGCGCATGAGAATGTGTAGGACACGGTAGCTCAATTGGTTAGAGGACGCGGATCGCTGGGGAAGCCTGTTCGAGCCCCGCTTGTGTTGTTATTTTGATGGTAGGTGATTACTTCATAATTTTAATTAGCATCTAACCAAGATGCGCTATCGACCTATTTTGGCTTTGGATATTCGGAAATCCACAGACTGAAACTGAAACGCGATTAAGCTTTGTGACACGTGTAATATATGGAAATATTCAATTGTGAGTTGTTAAGCAAGCCGTTAATTGTTAATAAGTTTATCTAATATATACCGAGATTTAAACCGTTAAAATCGTTTTATTTAACATTAAATAATAAAAGAAATATTCTCAAAATCTACTTAGAAGCATCGATTTAAATGCTGTCCGATAGAAGGTAATCGAGCAATTATACCATTCCTAAGGGCGAGAAATGAAATTAACATTTTCCCCTAATATTTTCACAGATAAGAGAAAGGGAACAAACGAATAAATTATGTTGATCTATCTTTGATGCTCAAGAGTATTTAAGGTAAAACTTTTTCTACATAAATAAACCGTTTGTTAGTTAATGTGGTCGGTATACCACTAATATAAATATATTTGTATTGAAATTGAAATATATGTTTCAAGTAATTTTTTGCAGAGTGAGCATTTTTTTAGCCCAAATGGTAATTAATATGTTTTATGTATTTTTTATTGAATTTATATGCCTTTATTAAGTGTAAACACCAAAGGAAATAGCTCACACAAATAAAAGGCAGCCTTATCGCTTAACAGCGATCACTTCCGTGCATAATTGAAAATAATTACTTGTTTAACTTGACTTCGGTTTTACAATTGAACAAAAGAATACTTTCTCTTAAATGTAGTTAAAATAAATAACCACAATTTTAAATAAACTCAAGAAGATTAATTAGTGTAGTCATTATAGTATTAGTAATTGTCTATAGTTCACGCTAGTAGTACACATTTAAATGAAACACTCTTAACGGTTTAAAACACGAAATATATTTGTTAACTCATTTTTTTTAAATTACAGACCGATGTCTTGAATGCTTTTCAGCAGCCGTGGTTACAACCTGTATATTTCGCGTTTTAAACTGTTAGAAGTGTTTAAAATTACGTTCAAATAATATCTGTAAGTATTTGTATATGTATCTTATTTATTTGCTGTTTGTTTTAAAGCTAATGTTTGAATATATAGAAATAATACTCTCTTGAAAATATTATCTTCTTTTAAATAAAACGCTTTAACGGTAAACCGTTAAAGTGTTTTATTTAAACGCGATATATTAGTTAAACTTTTTTGAAAAATGATTTTTAACTTCGGCCAACGTTCGGATGCTTTGCAGCAGCCGTGTCACGGGAGACTAAAGATGGAGGATGTCTCTGACGTCAGAAAAGCCTGCGCTTCGTTCGCTGGTTGCCTCGCTGGGCCTCCCCGGGCCTTCCCTGGCCTTCCCGTTCAAGGCCGGGCCTCAAACTGGCCTCCTTTGGCGACCCTTGGCCTCCCCGGCCCTTCAACGACATCGCTCTTCGCTAATCTTGTGACTTGTGTCTGCCATCACTAAGCGGCTTACCGCAAAACGCGTGTGTTTTATCACTGTCTATTAAACGTAACGCGAGCATTATACGCAGCGCTTATGTTCATTACGATCATTCTAACTTGCGTTACAGGAAACTTCAGTCGTTAGTAAGTAGTTTCAGTATTATTTGAGACTGTTTAATTAAATGAGATATTTCTAATGCGATTTTTGTGGTATCTAGCTAAATGGTTTATGATGATTAGGTTCGAGGTTCGAATTCCGTTGAAACGAAATATTATTTCAGTCGGCTATAGCACTAAGAAAAAATTCGTAAAACCGCAATATGACATCGCTGATTAAAAAATGACTTCAACGTGAATACACTTAAATAATATGGAATCCTACTAAACCCTTACGACTGTGGACACATTTTTGAGTTGGTTTGACTAAGTGATATTATTATGAGACAAGTATTTGATTAAACAGCCCCTTGTAAGAAGACGCATTTTATATTGTTTTATTTAGGTACAGACATTACTTATTTTTTATTTCTAGATATATTTGAATCCAAGAACTTGTGCCAGGTAACTTTTGCCCTACGGAAAAGACTGGCGGACTTAAGGTGGTTGTATTAATGTTATTTTTAAATTGGAATGTAGTTCAACTTATAATAACATTAAAAGTGAGCTATGGAGCTTTAGTTATTTTTTTATATCGGAGGTGACATCAAAAATCGAAAAAATGTACGACTCCAGGACCTGAACCAGCATCGGCAGCTTTCCATACTGTTGCTCTAAACAATTAAGATACCGTGTCGTATTTTTTTAAATTTATAATCGATTTTTAATTCATATAGTGCCATGATCTTTTTTATGAGGTAGTAATCGAAAGTTTTTAAAATTAAAATAATTATATTAGATAGTTAGATATTTGTTTATTCGAAACTCAATCGACACGTTGTAGGAATAAAAAATTGGTTAAGTGAGTACTCTTCTTTATATATCGATAACCAGAAGGATACTGGAGATTGTACTTGTATATTGTGACGTACATAAGTCACTTACCGACATTATTTATTAAATAAGAACACCCTTTTCTGGACATGATGTCCCAAAACCTCTCGAAGAAAAAAGACTTATATTAAATCACGTATCCACAAATGGAGTCCGATAATATATTTCAGCTATCATTTTGACAGGGTCGTCCATTTTGTGATCAGTGGGAGCCAATAGTGATAGCCACAGAATGCTGAACACCAGTAGGACTGTCCAAGTTCTTTTTTGCCATGTGGTCACTACGACTCCTAGCGACTAGCTTTTTAGTGATAGAAGAGATCAGATACCCATGGAGTTGATGCATCCTCGATGGTAGGTGAATACCCACCATATCATCTAACAAGTGCGCTGTCGACTAATTACAACCCCTATATACGTCACGGTTTTTACATCTGTGGACGATGGTTTATGACCCGAACGGAATTTCGATATTCCTGCGACGATAGCCAGAGTTCTGGACGAAATCAAACATATTTCCGAAAAAAAAATTATTTGTTAGAAATATGTTGCGTGTTTTCTTCCATTTTAGTTGACTTTTACTTGTTAATTTTGTTTTCCTTTTCTCTAAACAACAAAAAGGTGGCCTGGGAAAAATCGTCATAGGTAATTGGGGCTGCCTTTGCACTAAGTCTTTAATGTAAATAATCCATTAATTAGTATTACTATATTCTTATTTAATTTGTTCGAGCAATAAAGTGTTTGTAATTACTATGTTGGACCCGGTGAGGACTGAACCCGAGCTGAACGAAGTGTTGATTATTAGCCATACATTAAATACTATAGTTTACGCGAGTAATACACATTTAAATAAAACACTTTAAGGGTTTAAAACGCAATATATTAGTTAAACTGATTTGAAAATTATTTTTAACTTCGGCCTGACGTTGCCGTGGTCACGGGGAGGGGGAGTCAGTCAGTCGTAAGTCAAGTGTTTTTTTTTTAATTAGCCATACATTGCAACCATTAAACTAACAATCCCGTCACAAACTTAGTATGAAATTCTATCTGGGACGTCGTTTACAATAATTCATTTATAGAGTTACATTATATTACCTATTAAAGTACTCCAATATGGAGTATTCGGTAAGGCCTACTGTCAAGTATTTTGACGGTTTCTGGTTGATTCAGTATTCTGTGTGGACCCCAAATGTAACCCCAATGGAAATAGGAAACGTGACCTTAGGATTACGGTCTGTGTTGAAGACGTTACGTTATTTCGTGGGAGAACTACAGACCTATCGTGTTTCTCGCTCAAAATTCGTATCCTAAATTGTACAAAACTTTTGAAAATAGCATACTAGCTAGGTAGCTAGTTCGGCAAACGTCGTTTTGTCGTTTGCAAGATTTATGTTATTATGTTGATACAACTGCAAATTATTTGATAGTAAAGCTTGTTCACCCAGTTCATGATAGAGAGTGATTGTCAAGCATGGGATTGGCTATACTAAAATAACATCTTAAGAAGAAGAAGAACCGAAACGCGATTAAACTTCACGTATCTTTGTTATCTGTAGACAGTTGTATATCATTTAATATGCACATTTCCACAAGAAGCCCAACATATTTTAGCGGGGATCAAATCCACGACCCGTCGATTGTCGCTACATTACTACCATTACACCAACGAATCCTTAAAAAAATATGCCTTGAGTAATTTACTTTCATCAAATAAACATCGTGCTTTTCCGTCATAAATAGAATAAAGCCTACACTTCAACGACAGGTAGATCAAAGTACAAGTGTTAGAGAAGTGATGCGTCTGTAAAAACGGTTTCAGACGACTCTGCGTTAAATTGTAACCGTTTTAGAGAGCTTGGCTGTTAGCGTTTTTGTCGTAAGGATCTTTATGTAACAGGTATTGTGGAGTTTATTCATTTTAAGGGTGAATCGTGAAGCATAGTCTGTTACTTCTATGCTAATATATAAAGCTGAAGTGTTTGTTACTTTGAAAGCGTTAATCTCAGGAACCACGGGTTTGAATTAAAAACTTATTTTTGTATTGGTTAGAGTATTTATCGAGAAGGCTGTAGGCTATAAAACATCGCGCTGTAACTAATAGAAACGGAAAACGTGAACAAAACGGGGGAAATTTTCTTTTGGGTGTCAGACGCGTACGCTGCGAAAATGGTTCAAGACACCCAGAAAGTATGTATTAAATAATAATTCCTCTTTAAATCATCCAAAAAAATGTCCGCGACACTATATGTCTATCTTTTGACGCGAGCGACGGGACGCGACCGATGGGCAGCTTAAATTTTTAGTTTAAAAGATATAGAGATTTGCAAAAACAAATTTGGATGCCCAAAACAATTATTCTACGCGGGCGAAGTCGCTGACGCAGCTAGTTAATAGATAACACTGTTGATTGTATACACGTTAAACTTGGAGGTAATATGAAAGGTGTATTTTGATAAATCTTATAACAACAAATAATTAATGATATGGGTAGGACAAAAGAGCTACCGTGACTCACACGTCTTCGTCGATTTTCGTCGAATTTTAAACACCCCCCCGTTTTGAAAAAAAAAAAAAAAAATTTTTTTTTTTTTTTTTTAAAAAAACCATTTACATACAAAGATTACTTATTAAATAGTAATAAACAATAATTACAGAATATTATACTATTCTAATAGATGGCTAAAATAGTTTTAATTGTGTATAAAATACTCATAATAGTGAACTTTTTAGTTAATCGATATCTTTATATTACATATTGTAAAAAATTAAGACTGGGCAGGATTCGAACCGGCATTCACAGCGTTCTGTGCATTACGCTCGCTTCTCTAACCTTACGCATTTCTAAGGTTCTATGTCGTATTTTTTTTTTTTCAATTTATAATCGATTTTTAATTCATAAACTACTATCATGTGCCTTCTTCAAACGTCCACAGCGCCAAGGTAGTGCATTTTATTTAATTTTTTTCTACATTATTTTTACAATAGTGAAAAGTTATATGAATAAAAAAATCTGTTTGTTTCATTTTAAAGACAAAAGGTAGAAGGAAGATGTGGTTATAATTTATCTCTGAGGTAGGTTAAGACTGACACATTGTTGGGGGAATTAATTGGATATTGTCCACGGTCAATTTCGTTAACACTGATCTATATTAAGGGTAATAGGGGAAAATTTAACAAGGGTTTCCTTGCAGGCTATACTAATGTAAGAAATAAATATCACTTACTTTATTTATTTTTCTTAATAAGACGCTAAACTTTATTCAATAGCTTTTAAGCTCATTGTTATGAATTAGTAGTAGTACATTAATTTAACAAAAAACACTTTCGACCGTTTAAAAGAGGAAAAAAAACTTAATTATAATTTAATTGAACTACGGCCATCGTTTCGTATGCGTTATGTGTATTGTATGATTCGTATTTTAAACCATTTAAAATGCTTTATTCAAATGTGTACTAATTCGCGCTAATTATTTAACTCTTTTATTTTTAAAGTTAAAAAATTAAAAATACATAAGCTCTACGTTTTATAAGTAATGCTGAGTACCTATATGTGAAAGCAAAGATAAATACTTAACATTATATCGCTTTTAGATTTAATCTTTGGATTTCCGAATATCCAAAGCTATAACAGGTCCACAGCGCATCTTGTTTAGATGTTATATGCCGGGAGCATTTTACCTTCACAGGTCCGTCCTCCTCCGTCATGAAGAGTTCTCAACACCAGCCATGCCATATTCTATTAAAAATCATAATCCAGAATGCGTCACAATCGAATAGAAAATTAGTATCACTAAAGAGACTATGTAGTTGCTTAATCAAGGATAAGTACTATGTCCTAACGAGTAGAGAATCGTAACATTTAATTACAGTGCACTAGAGCTAATTTAGGCTTTACTAAAGACACTATTTTATCTACAAGATATACATATTTCAAACAGTTAACTTTTACATATACGGAAACATAATTACGATTTTTATTCAATTTAAATGTGCGAGAAATCCCGTTTCCCCCCTCATGGGGCATGGGGCGAACACATTTCTGTGTCTGTTTCACTGATCCTTCCCGACCGACACATTTTTTGTTTCCCTGGGATTCAAACCGAGAATCTCTGGCGCGCAACCAATACAGTCATACGTTTACCATTTGGCTACAGAGGTGGCGGGAAGCATTTAATTTATTGATGAGGTTAAGATAGTGAATCGGGCAAGACATGAACCGGCATCCAAAGCATTCCGTATTGTTGCTCCACATTGAGCTACAGAGTCCTCCACGTTATCGTCTAATCATTTCAATCAATTGATACATGTATGCACCTCTCGCGTACGTATAAAGTTTTCAAACGTTAAATTAGACAGTTTATAGCGCAAAATATATGAGCTAACTTGTTTTTTAATTTAAACCGTCAAAAGTGTTTTATTGAAATGTGTACTGCTTGCCTAAACTACACACAATCATTTTACAAATATTTTCATAATACTCTCTACACATGTTTATTTCTTATACTATTATATATACTTCTGTGAACAAAATAAATTATTGATAAGAACCTAAGTCTTACCCAAGTTGAAACGAAAATAAACTTTACTGCTTTCTCATGTGTGAATGATGGTTCGTGATCCAGACGAAATTTTAGCATTTCCACCACTCTATATATTTTCCAGAAAGCGTCTAACGAATTTCAAGAAATGTTACAATTAAATTTAACAAACATGAACCCACGACCCGTTGATTATATTTCATACATAACTATCATTGGACTTACAAGCCCGACCTCACCTTTTATATACCTACATATTATATAAAGAATTTTTATATATGTTCAAAAATCATAATTCTATGATTATTTGCCAAATAGGACAATCTCAGTTATAGTATCTTAGATACAGAAAACTAGCTGCGTCAGCGACTTCGTCCGCGTAGAATAGTTAATTTGGTCATCAAAATTAATTTTTGCTCCTGTTTAACTCTATAAATTTAAGCTGTTAGCCACGACGTCGTCCGCGCCCCATTGCCTTGCAAGTTAATCTTAAAAGATAGACATACACCGTCGCAGATATTTTTATAACATTTAAAGATAAATAATTCGTTCATATTTAGTACCTTGAACTCTAATCCGATCTCGTTTCTTCGCTCCTATTAGTCGCAGCGCGATGTTTTATAGCATATAGCCTTCCTTGATAAATGCTCTAAAACAAACAAACTCAGCTTTATATGTTAGTATAGATAATGCCTTGTCAGCGCATTAACGAGTGCTTAGACATGTCGTTTGGCTTAATGTTGAGTGAACTATGACGTTACAGCTATATATAATTCTGTATGTCTTAGCTGTCATTAACGTCATCGTTATAAAGGGAATATTTAAAAGATATGGTTAAGATTAAAGCTTCATAAGATACAATACTTGTTTAGTTTTTTTTTGTCAACCTATTCTGGTTTTATTCTAGGTAATTCAAGTCTGAAAACGAAACGATATTAAACTTCAGGGCTTTTTCATCTGTGGACCGGCAGTTCGTGACCCGGAAGGAATTTCGAGCCGACCGAGTACTATACATTAAAATCGTGACCACGGCTGCTGTGAAGTATCTGAAACGACGGCCTGTAGTTAAAATAAATGGTAAATAAGTTAACTAATATATTTCGTGTTTTAAACCGTTAATAGTGTATTTAAAATCTACATGTAAGTTAAATAAATCTTTCATAGAAACTATTTTGATAAATCCCTAAATTCCTTAATGTTATCAAACAGTATGGTATTATTTACATTATCTAAATTTTGTAGCAGGCTTGGTTTAATAAGTAATTAATTTCAGCCGAAATCCGCTGAAATTCAGCAGGATAATGAACATTGTTTTAGTGAAATTAAGCATTTGGTTTTGTATAATTACAATGCAGTTGTTAATATCTGACCTAATTTCTGCTATTGGTTAGCATTTGAGATAATCTGTACTCATATATAAAGCTGAAGAGTTTGTTTTGTTTATTTGAACGCGCTATTCTTAGGAACTACTGGTGGGAATTTAAAATTATTTTTTCTTTGATTAGATCATTTATCGAGGAAGATTAAAGGCAAGTTAAATATTGCGCTGCGATTAATAGGGGCGGAAATAAGAGCGAAAATTGTGTAGGAAACGAGGAAAATTATTCCCATCATTATGGGTTTCCGACGTACGCTGCAAAAACGTTTCAAAATAACCAAAAAATTTTTTTAAATGAAAATTATTTTTTCTTTAAATAATATAAAAACTCCTGAAACACTATATGTTCATCTTTTAAGAATAAGCAGGACGACAGGACGCGACCGACATCGTCGGTAACAGCTTAGGTCTATAAAAATGAAGAGGGGCTTTGCAAAAACAAAGTGACGTTCAAAATAACTAATCTACGCGGACGAAGTCGCTATCATAGCTAGTAAGTAATATGTTTGAGGTCTATGTATTTTATGTTACCGGGGTTCAAATCGCAGAAACCTCCGATACACATACACTTCTTCGATTCAAATCCCGGGAACACAAAATATATAGACCACAAAACTTATTTTTCAAATGTCTCAAAAGGGCTGATTTAGATAATGATTAGTTTATTAAATATAAATGGTATATAATTATTTTAAATTTATTGCCTTTACGTGAGTTCGTTAATAGTTCAAAACGTGACATTTTTTAAAATATATTTTAACAGCGACCCGACGTTTTAGATGCAACAGCGTGGTGATGGGGGGTCACCAACCTTAATCTTAGAGTTCTTTCTCTGTCGCATGTTGCATTAAAGGTTACAATTAAAATTATCAAAGAGTAACAGGACAACAAAGAGAACGATCTAGTTAAGTTAATTTCTCTGTACATTTTAACCTAATTTCATAAAATTCATAAGCTTCCTACAATTACGCAGGAAAACCTCATTTGTACGGTTTTTCGTTGAAACAAATTAAGTTTATTTTTAACTCCCGACATTTGGCCGGCATTGTTTTAAGCTCTAATTGGATTTTTTATTGTTTTACTTAGATTGCAAACATCGGTTTAAACCTAAGACTGTTTCCTCACTCAACTAACTGCGAACGAGGTCTTAGGTTCGAATCCATTAGAACAGGAATAACCTTTTAAGTCAGACATGGCATTGAAAATGACATCAAATAAAGTCAATTTATCAAAACAGACATAAATAAGAGTCTTATCTTGCAACATTGTCATTTAATACATAATTGAACATCTAACAGTAAAATAATTTCAAATAGGGTTTTAATATATTTCAGTATTTAAATAACACTTTAACGGTTTAAAACGCGATGTATATTAGTTAAGTCATTTTCAAAGTATTTTAATTAGGGCCCAAAGTGTTCAATGTTTTGCAGCAACCGTGGTGGACTGAGGATGGAGGGTATCCCTAATGTCAAAGTAAAATCTGCTCAACTAGCGCCATCTGTTTTCTAGTTGTTTTATTTAAGTCTTAAATAACTCGCGTAAACTACAGACAAAAAGAGCTTTATAATATGAGAACATTCGTAGATAGTAACTTTTGGCATACAATTGTTATGTATTTTTCCATTGCGACATAATAAATCGAAAAATACATATTTAATATTTTACCAGAAAATATATCTTATTTAACCACGCCTAGAGCGAACGTGATCCTTTTCAAGATGTCCTACAGCTAACATCGCTGTCAGGAAAAAGATAATCTGTAATGGAATATGTCTGTATTAAATTCGAAATGCATATTAATATTTTAGTTTAAGTTAATATTAATATGTTTTATTTAAAATACACTGTCATAAGTGTTTCTTAAATTGATAACTTTTATGACACTGGAGAACTTCGAACTAGCGACCAGTAGGTATTAGTAGAGTAGATTACGCCAATGGTTCTAAGTTCTGGTCACATCGGGACAACACTTTTTTAATCGAAATAAATCTTAATAATCTTATTTTAAAATTCTATATACATGAAATAAAACTTTTATAAAAGACAAGTGCTTCTTGAAAAATGAAATAAATATATTTTCTTATTTACATGAGTTTAGCTGGAGCAACAATAAAGATTGAACGGTTTAAAACGCGAAATATATCAATGAATAGATTGGGCTGTAACGTATTTGAAGAGTTTTATTGGATTTTAATAGACACTAGAATCTTATGAAATATTAACAGATTTTTTCTAATTTATATATACAATATATTTAGATCTTGACTACTTCCTAGTGAGATTAGCGCGTACAGACAGATATATCCTTATATTATAGTAAACATTAATTTTACAGTTCACAAAGCGATAAATTCTCAATTCCGACAGTTGACGAAGTTCACGCAACTTCATTTAATTAAGGCAAAGACAACTTTAAAATTAATTAACAACGGTTAACTATAATTAAAATAACGGTTAGCGGTTTTTCTTGATGACTTATCTAATTAAAAATTCCGAAAAATTATTATCGTGTGTTAGTTATGGCACGATTTACTTATTTCATTACTCATAGAATCATATGAAACAATGTAAAGTTATATGTAAGATACAAAAGGTGCACTTTTTACCTTTCCAAAAGCAGTAAGAAAATCGATAACAAAAAATATAACTGACTTTCAATCAGCAAATTAAAAAGAAAAAAAAAAGTAGGACTCGTTAGCTCAATTGATAGAAACGGTAGCGCCGAGCGAAATTTTTATAGTTAATATACATATTTTAGATAGTAAATAAAAATCGTTAAAAAAAACCCTTTAACGGTTTAAAACGAAATATATTGCGAAATAAATTAAAAAATATATATCTACGACCCGATGTTTCGCATACTTTGCAGTAGCCGTTTAACGTTTTTTTAAATTCAGTTTAACTAATATATTTCGCGTTTTAAACGGTTAAAGTGTTTTATTTAAATTTGTACAACTAAATAAAAATAATATTTAGTTTTATTATACATACATGCATTGCATAATGTACAATGTAATTCCAACCTTTACCTGCGCCATCACAAAATTATAGTGATACATTACTACGAGAAGATTTATTTAAATGTTAGTCACGTGTCTACATAACGTTTTGTGGTGTCATAAAGAACTGAAACATTCAAAATAAGCTGTAAAACATTTGTATTATAAACGTGAGTAGAATATTTGAAGCCGTGTAAAAATAATTGTGAAAATATTAAACACTCGCCGTTCCTAGGAGAATGGTGAGATGAGAATTAACGAGATTGTATAGGAACACTTCCTTATGCGAAAAATACAAACGCCAACACATCTAGCGACTGAAACAAATGTATTTTTTTTATGATAGAGGAGAACAAACAAGCATGGGGCTCGCTTGGTAGGTGCCATACCTCAGCCTATAGCATCTAAACAAGATCAATCTATTTTTGGATTTCGATATTCGGAAATCCACAGACTGAAACCGAAATACAATTAAACTTTTGGCTTTTTCTTTACGACCCGATGTTGGGATGACTTTCAGCAGCCGTGATCACGGGGACACGTTCCGTACGACGGTACCGACAGGCTGCAGTTAAAATAATTTTCAGTTCATCTAATATAAATCGCGTTTTAAGCCGTTAAAGTGTTTTGTTTAAATGTGTACTACTCGCGTAAACTACAGACAGATAAATCAACATCTCCTTCAATAACAAATTTTAATGATAATACAAATAATAGTTTGTTATATAAGTGGAAATTGGTGGATATTTAATGTAAAATTAGTCTTTAATTACATGTGCAATAGCCTTAAGCTCTAGAACTTACCTATGTTGACTTTATGCGGGCAAACTTACCTAAACCTGCCAAGCTTACGCTAAGACTAATATTTGATTCGGAACTCATAGACATAAGATAAACTTAGGTATCAGCCGTATTTAGTTCAATTCAATAAGTTGCTATATAACTTCTTACTAATAGAACTAATAGAAACAAATAAAAAACAAATACGTAATGAGACTTACAAGACAAGACTTATTTAGTTTTTCACTAGCTAGTAGTTTAAGTATTAGGTATCTGTAGTTTACGCGAGTAGTACACATGGAAATAAAACACTTTAACGGTTTTAAACGCGATATATATTAATTAAACATGAAAATTATTCTTAACTATGGCCCGACGTTTCGGATGCTTTGTAGCAATCGTGGTCTCGGGGAAACTAATATATATTGCGTTTTAAACTGCTAAAGTGTTGTATTTAAACATAAATAGTGTTTTATTTAAAGTCTGTCAATATAATTTATGGGCTATTGGTCGCTTTAGTAAAAGTCTCGGATGTACTGACATATACATATTAGATTTTTTTTCATAACATAACTACATATTCAAATGTTTTGTTCCATATTAAATATAGTCATATAAAAGCGAAATTTATTTCTTGAGTGGTCTCGTTTTTCAGTAGCAGTCGCGTTCTTTAAAGGCAGTGCTACTCTAGCGCCATCTGTTTCATCTTATAAAATTTTGCAGAAAGTAGTTTTGACACAGTTAATATATTTTTAAAGTGGCTACAACACACAGCTATTAAATATCTCTCTATCAGAGAGATGGCTTATCGTAATTGGTTTTATCGTAGTGACCCTATCAACGCCGACACTCCATTTTGCATGTATGCATTTTAATGAATTACTCCCGCATTCGGTTGCAAATTCATAAATAATTGATCAACTGGTTATTAATTCACGCTCACCACTTGCTCCTTATTATTTTTGGTTTAATGGTTTTATAGGCCGCTGAGGTCCATAATACAATTACATGATTACTACCCTCTTTTTTATTCCCTCTAGTATACACTTGCGTACTAACCCGTTTATTTACCAAAGATTCAATTTACCTCTAGTATCTCAATTATTTTATAAAACTGGAAATTTTCAATTTTTTTTTTTTTTTTTTTTATTTGCGTTTTTTTAAGAAATATTTCAAATAAAATATTTCGTTTTAAACCGTTGAATGTGTTTTATTTAATTCATATGAATTGTCAGTAGGAGACGCGATTGCTACACTGAAATAAAGCACTCTTAACAGTTTAAATTGAATATATAAGTGAACTATTTTTAACTATGACCCGACGTTTCGGATGCCATGCAGCAGTCGCGATCACTGTGACATTAAAAGTGTTTCATTTGATGTAAGTGGTTTGATACCTGCCCGGGTTATTCTTTTATCTGAAATATATTTTCGAGTTATACAAAACTATTATATGTGTTATGTGCCGGCCCTAAACTGCACTTTATTAGGCGACAGCCCTAAGCTGTGCCACTACGGGGAAACTGCTGATAGTGCGCGCATTCGATACCCGTGCGATCGGTATGTGACGCTACTATTGACGTACCCACTTTAGCATAAGATATTAATAAGAATAATTGTAAGAGTCGATCTGATGCATCGTGCACAGGGAGACACCTAGAATTAATTAAATGTAGGAATATAATTGTAAGCGTAGAACTGATGCATGATTAAAAAATGTTAGAGCCGTTGATCGAACATAATATGACCTCTTGATTAGCCATACATTGATTATAATAACCTTTTATAAGCTAATATTTTGTTCAACATACCATTTAAAATTGTCGACAGTGCATGCTTCGTGATTTTATTAAGATACCGTAAACCTTGAAATTATTTCCTTCAGGTCCGTACACTTTTATAGTGGAAATGAGGATCACTTTCCCAATTTCCCTCTATCAATATAATAATGCATCTTTTATTCCCTACAACAATGTAAGTATCGGGAGATTTTTCAAAGACCTCCACACAAAGCTAATGGCTCGCTCGTTTATTCCGGAACATTCATATTTATAGATCTACTATCGATATTGTATTCTTAGATTCAGCTGTGTCTGCCATTCAGGATAATGCATAATATTGGAGGTTTTCGTAATATACATTCCTTATAACATCTATATTCCCTGTTGTTCGTTGGTAGCAATATATGGGGTATAATCAACGAATCGTGGGATCGATCCTTGTCGAACATTTCTGATCCATACTAACATCATAAAGCTGAAGAGTTCGTTTGTATGAACACATTAATCTCAGGAACTACTCGTTAAAAATATTTATGTGTTGAATAGAACATTCATCAAGAAAGGCTATATAATATCACGCAGCTACCAATAGGAGCGGAAAGGAAAATTGAAAAAAAAAACGGGGAAAATTAAGTGTGTGGTAGGAATATCATAATTCCGTTTGGTCAGGAAACATCGTGAACAGCTTAAAAAACCCTGAAGGTATATCGCGTTTCGATTTCAGTCATTGGATTTCCGAATCTTCAAAGCCAATTATAACTTACTAAATAAATAAGTATAATTTGAAATCTTATTTTTATTTGTATGTTAAAAACATGCTCAAATTGTTTTGTGAGGCGTAAAAATATAAACACTACAACATTTTATTTTGTTTTAAAAGGCATTTTTATTTACGCGTATACAATATTTTTATGTACGCGTATATAATGTTTTTATTAAAAACTAGAAAAATATTTAGTTAAATTATCATTTGTAAGCAATAAAATTGTCTTCGGATCTTAAGATATTATAGAACGTAGAAAATGATAAGTAATTATTCATTGTTATCGTTAACGCAACGAAGTGAAAAACAAACTCACCACGAGAAAAATAACAGAATATTGGCTATTTTATTTACATTTCATCTGACGACCAAGGATTCATGCAATTTCAGACTTTCTTCAGAAAAAACATGAAAACACGGACACGGTAGCTCAATTGGTTAGAGCAGCACGCTACGCTGTGGAGCACGTTCATGTCCCGGTCGTGTCGTAATTTTTTATTACAATAGATTTAGCGATAAGACCACCTTTTGTTTATAAGCTAGTTCATACGTTTTTTTTTTTGTATTTATAGAATAAGTCCTGTGGTGTTTATAACTAATAAAAAATTAAATAAATAAAATAAAATAGATTTTTCATTAATGAAGTAATCATTTTGGCGTTGTAAACTGTTAAAGGTCTTTTTTGGATAGTTGGTTATTTTACGTATTTGTAAAAAAATATTGTAAAATTGTAAAATAAATATATTTATTGCTCAATATACTCTATTCTTAAATGTAATCTCCGCAAAATAACCACTAAGGCTGGTCCAGTTAATTCCAAACTTAGTTCTTATCCTCACAATTTACTTGTAAGGAAGCTACTTACATTCCAAGCACCAAATTGCCTTATCCACGCTATTCTAGCGTTAAATGCGCTCAAAGTTAACAATGTTCAGTAAATTGCCAACTACGAACTTCGTAATAGTCACTTATTTACAAAATAGTGGAAATTACAGAAATTCATAATATATGTTTGTTAATGTTTAACGCACAAATGGCGAGACAGATTTTAAAAAGATTTTTGATATAACAACAATACTTTCTAAATTTATCGACAGTACAGACAGACAGATCGATAAAGAAGTATTTTACATTACTTTTTAAAAAACATTTTCGACGGGCAGTTTGGTGTAATGGTAGCAGTGTATAATAATCAACGGGTCGTGAGTTAGATCCCTACTATGTAATTTTTGTAATCAATTTATATAATATATATATATTTTTTAATTTGTTGAGCTTCCTCTGGAAATCTAGATATTAAAGAGATGATGGTACAAAATTCAGCCCGGATCACGTCTTAGTCGCAGAGGAGAACAGACAAGCATGGCGTTAATTTCATGAATAGAAAATAGAAATACCCCAGCTATTTAACATCTTAGCAAGATGTGCTGTTGATCAATTTTAGCTTAAGAAATTAACGGTGGTTCGAGATTCCTACGACCCATTTAATATTCAGACTTCCAGCCCAACATGTTTCAGATAAATAATACATTATTTAGGAAAATGTTGGACACGATGGATTACTACCATACATACCATGCAACATATCTATAACCTTAAAAAGAAAGATAAAGTCTATAGCTTAATCATAACATATATTATCCCTTTTTAACCGATTAAAGTTTAAATACGGTCTTTAGTTAAAACATTTTAACGGTTTAAAACGCGATATATTAGCTAAACTTATTTGAAAATGATTTAACCTCGGCCCGACGAAGTTAAACTAATATCGCGTTGTAAACTGTTAAAGTATTTTATTTAAAGGATTAAACTTTGTTAAAAGCAGGGTTCTAGAGTGATTTATCAATAGGAAAGACCTATCTGACTTCACTTAGAGCCATATTTTATCACTCAGTCACATTCGTACAAAGTTATATTAGTTCTTCAACTTCGGGTGCCGATCAGTGCGCAAGAATTTTTAATAAAAAAGTTTCAACGGATCCATTGAGTTTTAATAAAAGCTTCACAAACATGCTTACATGGTTAATAAAAACACTTTTTAACGGTTTGATAAAATAAATTATAAACAAGTTAAATTTTCAAATTGACACATTTTGCGATGTAAACCTTCCAAAAGAGTTTTTTTAAACTTGTGATACTCGCCTGCACTACAGACACATCTTAAATGTTATAATGGACATAAATCAATATTGTACCAATATACCAACGGACTCGTGAGTCCACGTAAGGTAACTTGTAAGTCATCGTCTTATTTTTCTAAGCACATTTGACTAAGCATTCGGTAAATCTCCTCTGGTCAAAGTGATTCGTTCGTTGGTCTAAAAAGCCGCGAAGTTTAATCGCTTTTCTGTTTCAGTCTGTGGATGTCGAAATATCTAAACCTAAAATAGATCAACATCACATCTTGTTGACTTGTGATATGGCGGGGGTATTTAGCCTATAATCAAGTAAGACCCACGATTGTTTATTTTCGTCTATCAAAGAGAAAAAAAATCTATCGACAGCGCTGCTTAATTTCTTCTATCAAGAAAAGAACCTAGTGATACTTATATGCCAAAGAGCAATGATTAAATATATAGCTGTCGAACTAAAAATAAAAGTCTTGGATTCGAATCTTGGAGAAAGATTATAGTTTAAGTTATTCAGGGAACAGAAATTGGACTCAATATATGCCTCAAAATAAATAAGATGTCAACTAAATGTTTTTTTTTTAAATTAATAGAATCCGATCATCATCAATCAAACCTAAGTAAAAGAGATACACGTCTGCCCCAAAAAGGGAAATAAGATTTCTTATCGCATAAAATTTTAAAAGACGACATAACACTTCACTATTAATCATGTTTTTATCTCGGGTTGCGACGCAGTAAAAATTAATAGGTCAACAGAGCCACTTTTATTAATAATCTGTGGTGAATCAATGACCTAGCTGCAAAGGCTCTCTTTAATCACTGCTGATGTAGTAATTAAAGTGCTGCGTATGAGAACAATAACTCGTCGTATCCTTTTAACATATCTATACTAATATATAAAGCTGAAGTGTTTGTTTGTTTGAACGCCCTAGGCGATCTTTTACTTGTTTGAAATGAAAAACTCTTTTTGTGTTGGTTAAAGTGTTTAACGAGGAAGGTTATAGGCTATAAAATATTGCGCTGCGACTAATACAAGCGAAGATACAGCGAGAAATTTGAAAAAAATAATGATAAAATCTTTGTGCCGTTGCGTACGCTGCGAACGCGGTTTAAGATACCCAAAAATATGTAGAAATGAATGATTCCTCTTCCTTATGTGTATCTTCTCTAAATCGAACGCAAGAACGACGGGAAACGGTCCGACGTCGTGGGTAATAGCTTAAAATTATAAAGATGAAAAGGAGGTTTGTAAAAACAAACTTGGATGGCCAAAATTACTATTCTACGCAAACAAAGTCGCTGACACAGGTAGTATCTCGTACAAAAGGAGGTTTAAGATCTAAAACCCACCATGCTACTGTAGTGCGGGTGTATAGTCTGTAATGACTACCAAAACAGGTCAAAGCAAATTTTACAATGTTTTAGGTATTTTAGGACATATTACTGGGTCTGTTTCGAGGGATTATTTGTGTTTGCTTTTTTGGAGTTCACATCTAGGACTATATGTATCAGCACGTAATCTACAAGATTTTCAGAACTATTATTATGCACAAATATATTTTAAATACGGCCTTTGTAATATATTCCGCGTTTTAAACCGTTACAACCTTTAAGTGTGTACTACTCGCGTAAACTACAGACAGTACTTAAAACAACAATGTTTTATTCATGTATACCTATATAGAAAGTATTGTTTTAATATTCTTTCATCCTTTTATGGCTTAAAATATTCACGTTACACAAGTTATGTAAGCCATGAATAATTTTATGGTTTATTTTTTACTGTGTCGTAACAAGTACATACTATTTCTTCTTCGAAAACTATTGTGAAGTAGATAAGTTTGACGTCAGTTATACTGAACTAACCGATTATAAAAATAATGATTTATTATTTTATAGATTCGAATCTAAAAAATGTAAGCATTCTGAAAGCGTAGATAAATATTAACAAAAAAATATCCATTTAATAACATAAAGACATGTACAACATACAACTAAAATGATATTAAAAAAAACTGTATGTTGTGTGTATATTCGTATCATGTGTTATGTCTGTTTGTATTTTTTTACACAGATTAACTATTTAAAGTTTAGGTTAAATACGTCAGTAAATGTCACAAAATATCGAGAGACTTTAATTAATAAAAACAAATAAATAACTGTATGTACTAATCGTGTAAACTACAGAAAATACTTAACTATTTAAATAAACAAAGCCCATATCTATTACGGTCGTTGAAAACATATTTGTCATCAGTTTATATGAAAAAGGGTAACGACAGGAACGTGAATTATTCTTAAAAAACGATCTACAAGAACAAAGAAAACTATCTATCACAGACATTGCAAGGAATCCCCGTGGGGATTTAATTCATTCAAAGGAAGCCTTTTTAGAGATTGATCGTGGAAATAAATTAGAAATTTTACGCCCCAAAGAATCGTTTATTGAAACTGATTCGCCATTCAGACAAATCTGCCTCTTTATTCCTCCCTTTTTGGACCATCATTGTGTTTTTAATGGAGGTTTTTATAACTTAACCGACCCCTGATGGAAGGATTTCGCAATTTCGTACAGTACGCTGTCATGAAATACCTCACCAGCCCAATCGTGTTACCTAGGATTGCGTTAAGCATGAAAGGTCCAATATATGAAACCCGGAGATTCAATAAATTGTTTTTTTTTTAATGATAGAGAACAAACAAGCATGATGTTCCCTTGATGGGAGGTAAAATACTCCAGCCATATAACAGATGAAGATGCGTTGTTGACCTTTGGCTTTGCATATTAAGAAAACATATGCAAAGCTTTATTGGAAGTGTTTCGTTAAGGAATAGACGACTAAAAAATCTTTGTTTATAAATTAATTTAATCAGTAAACCAGATCAGTAGCTCATACAGGGAAATTAATTTTGCACTTTATATACTATACTGTATTGTTGTAGATCTAGTATCTATACAGTGAAAGCATTTCCTAATCAACCTTGAATTATTAATATTTTTTTATATATTTATGTTGCAACAAAGTCAGGTGACTTATTACTAAAACAACTCGGATAAAAAACAGTGTACTGTATTTTTTATGTTATCTATACAGCTGAAAACATAAAGCTGAAGAATTTGTTTGTTTGAACCCGCTAATCTCAAAAAAGAAGTAACTGGCTCTAGTTGAAAATTTCTTCCTGTGTTAAATAAGGCAATTGGGAGGAATATAATTCATCCTCGTGGGCCTTGCGCTGCGTAACGCTGCGAAGAACGTTCAGGATACCCAACAATATGTATGTAAGAATGATTTCTCTTCTAAATTTTACCAAAAATTAAATGACATGATCAAAAAAATGTGCGTCACAGTATATGTCTATCATTTAGAATTAACTTGCAAGAAAGACGGGATGCGGACTACGTCGTGGGTAAAAGCTTAAATTTATAGAGTTGAAGAGGAGGTTTGCAAAAACAAATTTTGATAGCCACAATAACTATTCTACGCAGACGAAGTCGCTGTGTCTACTGTAACTTCTAGTACAATTATTGTTTTCGTCTCACAAAAATGAATTTACTATTCGCGAACGCATATTCCGTCGGACTCTCTTCAAAAATTCCATCAAAATTAAAAATATACATCGCTCACTTCAATGGGGAAGTTGAAAAATTTTAATATCACCCGCCCATTAGCTATGAGCCATATTTTGCATAAAGTGCACTAAACAATGGCTGAGAGCTTTTAAACTTTATTGTTAAAACTCTCGCATACATAACTTGGCGCGGAGAACAGGACATTTTTCAGTGGCAAGCAGCTGAAATGAGCTGGGCTTTTTCGTTTTTTTGTGGGGATTATTCTATGGCTATTGACTGCGTAGCGACCAATAGGATCTAACAAAGGAACTTCTCGTGCGATGTTACACAATTTTTCAATATTTCTGTTAAATGTAGTTAAAATTGCCGCCTCCACAGTACATGGTAGATTGTCAGTGACAACATAGAGTAACTCTATCTACTTTTCCTTCTTAATGTACACTCTGTGCGCACAGATTAATAAGTGCCATGTAAATCTTTATTTCATCATGAAGTTTCATAACATTAATTCAATAATTAACGTATTTGTATATAAAGGCAACTTTTAATAATTTTAATTGGAGAGAGAGAGAGAGATACTCTCTCTTTCTTATTGGGAAAATCCTTGATGATCATCTTTTTATCTCCCTTCAGGTGAAACAATATCTCTGTTTTGTCTCTAAGTAAAGTACCTTTTATGTTTCTTATAATTCTATAGCTTTCTTCATTATAAGTTTGCTTGACATAATATGCCCTTACGTACGATTTAAAATATGGGAATTGAGAATTGGACAGGCTCGCTGGTTTAATGGTAGAAATGGCTAATAATCAACGGGTCGTGGGTTAGATGCCCCCCCGGCCCCACCGTGTTTCTAATTTTTCAATCTATATTTTTTAAACATATTGGACTTCGTGTGGAAATATGGATATTGAAAAGGTGGTAGGAACATAACATTTCCATCCGCGTTGCGAACCATCATCCACAGTTGAAAAGCCTGTAGATTTCTGAATATCCAAAGGCAAAATAGGTCGACAGCACAAATGTACAGATATTATATGGCTTGGGTACCCACCGTCCCATCGAATGAAGCCCTTCTCTTCAAAAGGGAGTTGTGAGAAAAATATTGTTTAAAGAAATTCTTTAAAATCGATATATATTAGTTAAACTTATTTCAAAATTATTTTTAATATATATCGCGTTTGAAACCGTTAAAGTGTTTTATTTAAATGTAATATTTGAGTAAACTACAGACAAAATATTGTTATTTAAAATCATATAAATACACTGTAAACCGCTAAACCAAATCGATGAGCCACTAAATGTACACGCTCAGAACTAGCCCATAAAAACATTTACTTCGTAAAGTAACCTAACTCCTGAACAACTAATAATTCCTCAAACTCCGTGCAACCGAGTTACGTATGCAAGACGGGACGGTTAAAGTTTAAACAAGATGAATTACAAGGATTCCACGTCTACCAAGGTGTTTATCAAACGACCGATCGTCCACAGAATGTAGGAACACAGTTAATTTCAGCCCTAAAGGTTCTCCCCAAATTTGGGATTGCACGATTCATATCTACGTGTTAGATAATTTTGATCGGTTGAGATAATTAATGGTCAATTCAAAAAACATTATAATCATTTGACAAATTTTAGGGTCACGAACCACCGCCTTAAGAGGGAAAACGGGCCCCCCCCCCCCCCTTTTTGGGGGGGGGGAAAGGTTGGGTCCCAAACACCGGGGCGGGAAATCTAATAAAAGTCATTGCCTCCTTCGCTACCCAAAAAAAACATTATAATCATTTGACTAATTTTATACTGTTTATATGAGTTCTGTACAAGACGTTTATCTTAGTCAGTGAGACTAGAGTCAAAAGAACCGATTTTCATCGATTTAAAATTGTAAGTGTGTAATTTAAACGGTATTGCTTTTTGACTTTTTACGGGTTAAAAAAAACAACAGATATTTAAAAGAATTAAGCAAGCGTCAAAGAGATATTAAAACCGGTATTCGTTACAAGTACAGTAACGAATACTGTTGACAGCCCTGTCTGTAATAATTAAAATAATAATATGTTTGTAGTTTTTTTATTTATTCTTATATACGATATAACAATTAATAGGTGCATTTAAACCAATTAAAAAAAACTACTTGTTACTAACGAATTTGCAGTTATCTTTAAAGATATTGTGCAACGTACTATGTTATTATATTTAATACTTTTGTATTTAAATAATTTAATCTTAAGTTTACTCCAACTAAGAATATACTTTATTTTTAACGATTCTCGAGTTGTATTTTTCAAACCGGTCTTAAATTACGTTTGTAAGTAAGAAGCTGTATTTCCAAACCGCTCGGTTTTACGCGTTCATTTCATACAAATCCTAGAAATAAAACAGGAATCACGCTCCAAGTCTTGCAAATAAATGCACAAACAAACAAAACATAATATATGGTCGCAAAGGAAGTGGAATTTGGAACTACGGATACGAGGTTTGTTTAAAAGGAAAGTTGGGATTAAATTTCATATTTCCATTGAAAAAAGAGGTATTCGAATAAAGAAGCAGCATATATTTGTTATCCTATGTACAAGGAGACAAGGCAGTGGGTTCGAAATCCAAGGACACAATAATTTTTGAACAAGCGTAGATTGTCTGCTGTCGTAATAGTGTATTTATTTTCGAAGTCTCGTCATTAAATATCATCGAAGTGAAGTCCTGAATCTTCCCGTGGAGCGTTAGGCATTACATTTCTCTGTCTGTTCAGTATGGGTTCTATTACAGGTACATTTATAGTCTTCAGACCGTCCGACCGATGACTAAGTTCCACGGACGAACTAACGAGAATAGGTTTTATTGTTTTTGGGGTGTTCGGGACCATCGAATTGGCGTATGGCCGTGAAAGCCTTACAGAGTTATTGTGTTAGTATAGTTTTATATTATCTTTAGCTAGAATTGTTTTCGCGGAGCTAAAATACTCGCACCTTTGCGCTATTTGCTAATTCGGAATTTGAAATAAAAAGTTACAGTGCCACTGTCAAAATGCGACCGTTAGTCTCTCGGATGCAAATTGTGTAAATTCGTTGCGTTTGTACATTTACAATGACGCAAGTGTATTTACGTTAAACTCAGCTGGCTGTGTAATGTTCATTTGTTTTATTCCGGTCTGTTAGACGCGGACCCTAATTAAATGTTCTGTTAGCTTCTGCAAAAGCTGATAGAAACAAAAAAAGTAAACAAGAAGAAAGTCCTAAGTATAATCAAGTTATATTCTGACTTGTGTGATTATTTAATACTGTCTATAATTTACGCGAATAGTACACGTTTTAATAAAACACTGTCCTCCGGAGACCTCAGCAGCTGGAAAGCACCCGAAATGTCGGGTGGTAGTTAAAATAATTTTGAAATAAGTTTAACTAATATATATATCGCGTTTTAAACAGTAAATTTTTATTTAACTATGTCACTATAATTAAGTTTTGAATAGGGTTAAAAGAGAAGAAAATAAAAAAATATTTTTTTAACTAAATTAAAAATCGATTTTAGATGGAACACGACACGAGAGGGACTTGAACAGACATCCATAGCGTTCAGTGCTGTTGCTATAACCAAATGAGCTACCGTGTTCTACACATCAAGTATTGATACATGCATCTCTCGCGCAATGGAATTACACTTTCGTATGTTTTATTTATTTTAACTGCCTTTTGACGTTTTGGGTCCCCTACTGTGGTCAAGGGTGGGTTGAACGTTCTTTATTTAAAATAAATAATTAGTTTAGCTACTGCAAAGCATTCGAAACATTGGGCCGTAATAATAGTACATTATTATATAAGTGCGGTAAGTTGAAAATTACAGCCGAGGCGATATTACTAGCCCAAGCCATCGGCGAGGGCTATAAAAAAGCAGAGGCGGTAATTTTCAAAGCGCACGTATGTCATACGATGTTTTATAACATATTTAGGAGGAAATGACAACATTTTCAAATAAAAACAATACAGCGAAAAGAAAAAGCGCGCGGAATTATTTTTACTTGTCCACAAATAAGCGATGCGCGCGCATCAACGTTTTTTTTAGACAAAGGTACAAAAACAGCCAGCATTACTAATAAAGTAAATTAATATTTTTGTGTTTTTGTTATAGATAAATGGTTGTAATTTATTGTCAAAATTAATTAAATTAAAGAATTAAATGTTTATTTGATATATTTTATTTCCCAAAGTTAATTTTATTCATAAAATATTGACCACTTTCTTGACATAAAACCTCTTTGCTAAGATTTTTCAAAAGTATCGTTAATTTTTAGACAGAGTATCTTAAAACTTTATTTAAAAAAACACGCGCCTTTTACATTACATTATCGTACAAGTACGTAATGAGATACATTACGATATTAAAATTGGTGTAATTACATTCAATTTACGAGCAAATATTATGTTATAAAAATGATTACAACATTTTTTTTACATAAGTAAATTGTACTTCTCAGAACCTACTGTATCTGGCCCAAACCCAATATTGAATAAATTATACTCGGATAACTGCTCAGCATCCGCCATTTTATAATCTCGAGCAATTAGAGCAAATGAGGATATCAAACGACTGAAAACAAATGGCCGTTCGCGGAGTTCAGACGAGATTTAATGAACTGTACTTGAAATAACGTTGCATAAAAATAAATGCACTTTGAATAGCATTTGTACTAGATTCAGTTATCAAGATGCCTATATAGGTAAACAGTGAAACCTGTTACCTAGCGTCGAGTTAAGCGTAAAAGATCCTTGGTTCGAATCCCAGGGAAACAATTCCTTTGGTCGGGCAGGGCACGTTTGATTAGGTGTTTGATTGACACCTTAGAGACTATATTTTAGGAATCCTTAAATAAAATATAAATTTATCAACTGTATTCAAAACATTATAGGATAAACAAATAATAAACTTAGGGCAACTACCATTTAAGTAGACAATCGTGTAAATTAAAAATCTATCTAGATTATAAAATACTGTCTATGGTTTAAGCAAACAGTACACATTTAAATAAAACACTTTAACGGTTTAAAACATGATATATTAGTTAAACTTATTTGAAACTGATTTTTAACTTCGGCCCGAGTTTCGGATGCTTTGCAGCAGCCATGGGGAGACGTGGTCTCCCCGTGACCACGACATTTAAAAGCGTTTTAATTAAAGTGTTTTATTTAAATAGATTATAAAAATTGACGACAGGGGCGGTACTTCAATCGACTTCCACAGCGTTCCGTGCCTGTTGCTTTAACCAATCGAGCTACCGAATCCTTCATGCCATTTTTTTTCAACTTATTATATGCACCTCTCGCGCGATGTAATTTCAAACTTAACAATTACATATTGATAAACGTAAATGTATTATAATTATAAAAGTTGGCTCAGACGAATAGATGTTTGTTAATGTTAATGATAAACAATTTAATGTATCCTTATGATAAATGTAGCTGAAACAATAAAAATTCTTGTAACGGTTTAAAACTTTCAGCGTACATCACTTTAATATTTCTATACGTAAAAATTCTTGTATAAAACCACTAGCTGTGCCGCGACTTCCGCGACGAATAGTGACTATTGGTGGAATTTTTAATTATTTAGGCCTGTTTATTTTTTATAAAAGGGCGCTTTCAGGGCAGCCAATCTGTGTGGTAAGTGCTACTTTGCCGCAACACTCCCACTCTCACTCACAACACTCCTACTATAATCCCACTTTCATTCTCATTCCCAAAAAGCCAAAAAAAAGTTTCATTGTTCTAGAATCAAAAATCACGAGTTTTCATACAAATTTTTCATCCCCGTTTTCAACCCCTAACAACCCTGTTTGTCCTTTCTCAGGCTCTAGTATATCTGTGTAAATTTCAGTTAAATCGGTTCAGTAGTTTCGGCGTTAAAGCCGGACAGACAGACAGAGTCACTTTCGCATGTATAATATCAGTATAGATATAAATAATAAACAATTCTCATTCAAATTACATATTATTTAAAGATATCCGAGAATCCCTTAGTCAAACCTGTACGTAAAAGCAATTTGAGCCTCATTCTTCAGGTATAATGGAAAAATAATATTCTCTGAGGTGGAAGACTATTTACTTTGCAAAGTATGCAGCTATCTTACGTGAGGTGAAATGTTAAAATTGAAATAAGGCTTCGAAAGATTAATAAAGATGAATGTTTCTCCGAATATGTTCCGGTTAAGAATCACAATGATCAGGTACATTTGATTGCTTAGGGGGGAGGGGGGAGGAAGACAGATGAGCATAGAGTTCACTTGATGAAAAGTAGAATACTTAGTCCTATAATAAAGATGTGTTGTCGACTTATTTTGGCTATGGACATACGTCTTAAAATTGAACGAAAACACCTGACAAGTTTTTCGTCTTTAGACAGTCATTTATAGCCCAGGTGACTTTTCTACCATAACAAATCCTAACATACTGGAATAATAAAAAATAATAAATCATGTTGAATGTAGAAATCAAACTTACGATACCTTGGTTATTATTACTATTAGGCACTTACATCCCTTGCTTGTATCTGTTTGATCGTAAGCAGAAAAGTGTAAATAAATAAATATAAATATGACTAAGCTCAAATATAATAGATTACAATAGAGATTAAGTATTTAAAAAGGCGATTAATGTCGATACTAATCTTAAAGCCAAGGAAAATACACTGAAAATAAAAATCGAAAAAAAAACTTTTAAGTTAAACGGTTTTTTTTTGCACTGAAAAATACAAAATAAATTAAAATTTGACATAATCATCGTGTTTTACTAGTGTAGCCCTTTCATTTGATACCCATATTGAGGGGGTCAAGGGAAAGCATGTAATCCGCCATTGTGTATCGATTTATTATGTTATTGATTTTATTATATTGTATTGTCATCTAAATTAAATGTGAGTGCCTAATTTCAGATCAATCTGACAGCGGGAAGGTGCGTAAATTTTAATTTATAATTTTAATCCAAATAATTAAACTCCGTACGGGTCGAGCGAAATAAAACCGTTTAATATAATCATAATTAGAATTACGTCAAGTCGAAAATCAAAAAAATCTACGTCAAAACTGCTTGTGAATTTTCCTACCCGTACACCAATTTCGACTAGCATAAAACGTCAGCATTACCCCCTATCTAGGACAATCAACAAGCTCATTGGTCCATTGTATTATTCCAGCTCAATACAGTTTGTGTGCAAGCTCTTTTATTAAGCGCCCCCAAGCCCCAAGCACCCGATGGGGTATTGGAAACTCACAATGCATTTTCACATATTATGGAACGTTCTTATTTCCATATAATGGCTGCTGCGTCTCAGAGATTTATTGTGCCGAATACCTTGCTCTTATGTACGTGTCGCTTAGCTGTGCCACTACGGATTTATTATGAAACTAGCCGTGCCCGCGATTTCGTCCACGTGGTAGTTTAGACGTCATATAATTTATTTTATATAAATCATACCTGTTACCCACGATGTCGTTGTTGGGAGTTAATCTTCAAACGTAGACTGTTGCGGACATCTTTTTAGACTATTTAAAGAGGAATATTTTTTCTAAACGTGTTTTTTGGTTTCTTGAACCGTTTTCCCAGCGCACGCTCTTAAAGGTGAATAATTTTCGTTGCGTTTTGTCCACATTTCTGCGTGTTTCTTCGCTGCTATTGGTCAGAGTGTGATGTTTCATAGCCTAAAATCTTCCTCGATAAATGATCCAACCAACTCCAAAAATAATATTCGAAACAGTAGATACTGAGATTATCGCGTTGAAATAAAGAAGCTTCGGCTTTTCAATATTAGTATAGATAAGTCTGAATACACGCAGAGGCCATGGGATCTAATTTCTAAGTTGATAAAACGCCAATAAGGTAAACATTTTATAAACAATCGACCAAATGAAACGGACACAAAAATATGTCACCCTCATGACCGTGAAGAATATATCTTAATAATAATGAAATTAATATAACAGTTTGTTTACTGGTTACGTGTTCATCGTGCACAAAACGGAGGACTCAAAGATCTCGAAAAAACTACGGACTGAAGTTTGGGACATTTTTCAGTTGAGATTGTCATTTTGGGAAATACAGGGGACGGTGAGAGTTTGCCACCTTAATAAAATGTTAACGGAGCTCTTATATGCTTGAAGTACAATATATATTAGGTTCTTGTAGGCCAACGGTAAAGAATGTGTTAAATTAAAAATCGCTATTATTTCAATTTATAATAGATTTTGAATTTGCCATCAAGTGCAATAGTGCCATCATGTGCGAAAAACATTACCGTTTTCAAAAATGTTTTATTTACCTAAATGTGTACGTACCTACTACTTTTGTGTATAAATAAAACACTTTAGAGGTTTAAAACGCGATATATATCAGTTGCTTTGCTGAAAAGCATCCGAAACGTCCGGCCATGGTTAAAATAATTTTTATATATGTTTACCTAATATATATCGCATTTTAAACCGTTAAAGTGTTTTATTTAAACGTGTACTGCTCGCATATACTACAGGCAGTTTTTACTTTTGTGTAAATAGTTTTTTTATTGTATTAAGAGAAATAAATATTAAGATCTCTCACAGTAAATGAAGAAATTATTTCATGCTTCGGTGCTCGGGATCAAAGGAAATAATGAATTGTTAATTGCAAAGGTAAAGTAGCTTATTCCGAAGGTTTTATACTTAATCTCGAGAATATTTTCGCTTCAGGTAATAGCGGATAGAAGCCGCTAATTGATGTTGTTTTAGGTGATAGGCCGTTTTTGTAGATGAAATTTTTGTACATAGTCATTTGAGTAATATATATATATTTGAAATTAAGGCTTTTTGGATAAAATCTTAATGGAATGTTACTTGTTAGAATTAATATGATAACGCGATCATTTTATAGTTCCTTATTCTGTCACTTGTGGCGCTGTTCTCTCTCACTCTTTCAATCTGGCCGTTTTACAAAATTCATCTCATAATTAAACGTTAATTCAATAAACTTAACATTTCATTTACCACATTCATGCATAATCTTTCGTCATTCATAGTCCCCTTAGTCATATTTTATTGTATACATTTCTTGAATTCTAGTAATTGTTACATGCTCAACTAGCATTCTCGTTAAATATTCTAAAAATGTCGAAGATTCGATTAATAAATATTTATTATTTATATGATTCATCGAATTTTTTAAAAGGGAGAACAAACGTGTAAAACAACTCATAGTTATATGTTTAGGTTGCAGGTTTCATTTGCTTTTTGATTCGAGTTTCTTTTTTATCAAATAAAATGTTAAAATAGTAAGTCTTGAAATTATTATTCTATATTCCTTAGTACGCATAAGATATAGACCAAAGAGTGAAAAAGTTCTATTTTGAGTGTGAACTCTGCCTTATAGCGACATCATTTAGTAAAAAAAAATGTTAAGAATTTAAATGTAAAAAAAGAGAAAATTGTTACAATACTATTAACTACATAAAAAAATAGTGTACGATACTAATGAAAATACCTACCTACATATAAAACATTATTCATATTTAAAAAAAAAAAATGATATGTATGCCTTTACTCGCTTCTTCGTTATTTTGGTCATTTTGTGTAACATTGTAGTGAAAATAAAGTATTTTTGTTTGTTTGTTTGTTTTGTTATGTACGGTTTAGAAGGGTGTGGATGCTAGTTCAAGTTTCGTCCTTGACATCCATTTATTTCAATCTTAATAAGATTGAAATAATAATAAGAATATTAGATACATTAATAAATAGATGAAGACAATGTGTTCATAACAATCGTTCGATCATATTAGTAAACAAAAAGACGCTACTTTTTATAGCTTTATAAGCTACTTCAGCTTTGGCCTGCAAAAGTTTTTCTCCGTTACAAGTGAGACACTCTTTAGACAGTTTAAGAAAAACATTGCCGTCTTCACTGGCACTGATCGATGGACCCATCCATCTTTATTGTGTTACCAATCGTTTCTTGCCAAGTGACAAATGTTAAGATAAGTTGCTATTTAACTTGGCTTATAAATGTCGTGAGAAACTTGCTTTTTGTTGAAGTAGACTTTTACTAAAATTTACTTAACGTTTTCTTATATTCGATTCCTTTTTACATGATTAATAAGTATGTATATCTTTAACTGCCTTTTTAGCTAAATGGTAGAATTTCTGGACTCGAATCCCGGGAACACAATAGATTTTCTCGGTCGGACAGGACACAGAAGTCTGATGAACTGCTTGCGTTAATATTGGCTTGTAAATAAAATTGATCAGAGGTCCACAAAACCTTAATAGTAGTTTAAGGTTCAGTCTCCCCGTGACCACGGCTGTTGTAATGCATCCAAAACGTCGGCCCGAAGTCGAAAATCATTTTCAAATAAGTTTAAGTAATATATCGCGTTTTAAACCGTTAAAGTGTTTTATTTAAAATTTAATACTATTTCATAAAAATATAAACATAAGGATCGTATACGTCTCAGTGAAAACCTGTGAAGTTACAGTTTCGCATGTATACGAAAAACAATGCTGGATTGAAACTCAAACTACTTAGGAGTTAGGCTTTGTTTGGTAGAGTCAGTAAGTAGAAAAGCGATTGGTATAATGCCGTCTGCCCTTGTTTACTTTGCTATTCAGCGTTTCACAGTCTTATTATACTTATACAGATTCATTTGGAACAGTAGGACTATTCGTAACACGTCACAAACGTGTCTTATAAAAAGTGAGTCAATACATCTTTCTAAAATATGTTAACTCTTTGTATTAACTGTTGGCAAGTCATAGTTTTAGATTAGATGCCTCATTAAAAATGTATTGTTTCCCAGTTTGCCCAGGATTTTTCGCGCTTAACGTAGTGGTAGAATTTATGCCATTTAGCTACAGAGGCATTCTTTTTATATATCCAAAGCTAAAATAGGACGACACCGCATCGTGTTCAAATGTTATATGTTGCGTATTTCACTATCATTCAATTGAACTGTTTATCTATTCTCCTCTAACATAAAAAACTCGCGATTCCTCTCGTTAGAAAATCTTCATGTGTTTTTTTCTTCGTGCTACTGTTTATAAACTGTATTCTACATGAGACAAGATTCCTTTGTAAACAGTTTACGTAAGCTTTTTGGCAAGCTCGAATCAATTCACGTAAAACAGAAAATTGCATAAAATGTAGATTGTAAGAACATTACAAAGTTACTATTTTTAGATTATATAAGATATTTCAGAATATCGTAATGCCTAAGGTCAAAGTGTGTCCATAAGTGTACCTAAGTGAATTATCGGTTTATGATTTTCAGTTTGAACAAGATAGACCGACAGCGCATCTTAGCTAGATGTAATAGGTGATCATTCTATCTCTGTCATCGAGTAAACACCACGTTTGCCAGTACAACTATATTATACCATCAATTTTATTTATTCTTTATTGCACAAAAAATAATAAAGATACACATAAAACTTATATTCTAGAATAAAGTGCAATGGGTGGTCTTATCGTTAACAAGCGATCTCTTCCAGGCAACCTAAAATCAAGAAAAAAAATGAGAAAACTTTGTTTATAATTAAATAAAACAGTTTAACGGTTTAAACGCGATATATTCTAGTTAAACTTGTTTGAAAATTATTTTAAACCACGGCCCGACGTTTCGGATGCTTTGCACACAGCCGTGGTCACGGGGAGACTAAAGATGAAGGATTTCTCCCCATCTTACTAAAATATATCGTGTTTTAAACCGTTAAAGTGTGTTTATTTAAATGTGTTCTACTCGTGTAAACTACAGACAGTGTTTAACTTTTATTTCTTCAGTGTCATAGCCACTATTTGTTTGTATTAAACTGGTCAATTTCTTTTACACGTGTTGATTAACTCAGTCAGTGGTTTCGGTCGAACGGGGCACAAACCGTTCGACCGAAACCATTTTTATTTTCGACTAAACCCAGGACTGCAATGCAAACCACACAGCCACACCTTTGGGTGATAATATTTTTGGTGGCAAAAAATCGAACTGCCAACCTCAAATTTGTGAACGCTCTACTTTGAGGGTAAAAATCAATTGTGGAGCACAAATATGTAAGCTGTTGACATGCTTGCAGTGGCCTGATTGGAACTGCTTGTTGACTTCACTAACCGAATGCTGCTGAAGTTTGTTGATTGGATATCTGTTTACTCCGGAACCACTCGGCGAACTTACTGCGTCATACGCATTTGAATAAACTCAAACCATTTATTACACAAGGATAACTAAATAAATATATGCTTAATAGTCGTTGCTTCTTTCTTTCGATTCGTCGAGCGCTTTGCAGCGATCATGGTCAGGGGGGCGGTAAATCACTCAATTTATTCAGTTTAAATGCTAAGTGCAAAGTTCTTTGTTCCAAAGTTGACTTAACTGATGTAAAAAATTATTTACCATTTAGAACGAAGAATTGTTTGGAATTGTAACATTTATTATCTTAATTTCTTTCTTTTTTTACCAGCAACGGTGGAGTTGAAAACCTTCATAAAAGCCAATTTTTATTCTCTGTATCTAGGAGTCTCTATGCATCGGTGAAACGAAAAAGCATTCGTTTCCAATGCAGTTTGTGCCATCGAAGCTGTTAACTTACGTGTGTATCAATACCTGAACAGAAAAACACAAACAGTACCTGAAAATTTAATAAGTATGTTAGTAGATTTCTAATCGACCATAAAAAGGGGAAAATTTCCTTGCATTGCAGTACGTGTTCTCGTGTTCTTTCACAATTAACGTGAGTTTGACGACTCGTTAGATTTATCTACAATTTATTTTTTAATTTTTAATTAATATTGGACGTCTGCAAATCTGGTTATTAAATGGGCGGTAGTAGTAACGAAATGTCATCCGCGTCACGAACCACAGTCCACAGATAAAAAAGCCGTTAAATTTAATCGCGTTTCGGTTTCAGTCTGTGGATTTTCGAATATCTAAAGCGCATAGGTCAAGCGCATCCTTTTTAGGTGTTATATGGCTGGGGTATGTCGCCTACCATCTCTTCCTCTTCCTACCATCTCCTCTATCATAAGAAAGATAATATTTCACTGGATTCAGAACTTCACAGTCGAGTGCACTAGACCAAAGAGTAGAACTTTAGATTATTATTTTTTTATTACCTTCTTATAGCACAATATTACTTTTCAACGCTCTCTCGTCACGTTAGGACGGCTTCAAAAATATCCCTTCATTGAAAACGTTTTAAATATTATCGTGAGTAAGGTAAACGATATTGACATCTTGGCAGGTTTTTCGGGTGATATTTTTCATATATTTTATCTTGCTCATCAATCTCTGTCAAAACGGCGCCTTTTGGTCTCCCGCGACTTAAATGATTTTAACAAATCGTTTTTATATTTTGCGAGTCTGTTTTTTTCGTCAATTCTAGGGTTATTTCGAAATGAACTCACTCTTTTCAATAAACACTTTTTCCGGCTAAAAACGCGAAATATATTACACGTGGCCACGGTTCTTGCAAAGATTCCGTATTTAAAATAAATTATGAAGAAGTTTACTAATATAGTTCGCATTTTGAACCATTAAAAGAGTTTTATTCAAATATGTACCACTACAAACAATACCTAAAAACACTATAACTCTATTCTACAATTATTTTTTTTTATGTTTTAGCAATAAGTGTAACATGTGTTTTTGTGTGCCTTAGTAGTAAATATTTATTTTTTAGAAGAATAAAACATTTGGGTTATAAATACGTATAGTATTGGATATGCACATTAAATTTCATAAAAACCGATCGAGCCATTTCGGAGTATCTTAACTAATACTGTCGCGAAAATTTTATATATTAGATAGTCTGTACTTGTATCTATAAATAAATACATGTAAAATGAAACGATAGAATATACATTTTTATGATAAAAGTGAAAGGTATAAATATTCACAAGGCCATTACACAAATTGCTCTGTGAATAAGTGTGAGGTAAGAGCGCTTAGACAGACTTCGACCGCTTTAGAAGGACGTTTTTAGCATTCGGTCTGATTCGAGGCGGCGCTAAAATGCTGCTTTTTTAAAGTACTGCACCTAAAAAGTATTTGAAGAGTAAGCGGTGATAAAAATGATTAAAAAGAACTAAATACTGTCTTTAGTCTAAGCGAGTAGTACACTTTTAAATAAAACACTTTAACGGTTTAAAACGCGATATATGTTAGTAAAACTTATTCAAAAATTAATCACTCAAAGTGTTTCAAAGTTCAATGTTTATTTAAATATAAATAAGTATGTAGAATTAGAACAAAGATATTTGGGCCTCGTTCATTCGTTTATCAAATTCTTATTATCGACAACTTTTATAAGGCTAGGATTTGAACCTAAAAAACATTCGAAATGTCGGGCCGTATTTAAAATAAAATAATTTAATACACTTTCCGTTTTAAACCGTTAAGGGTATTTTATTAAACGTGACTACAAGTAAACTAATACGATTCTTATGACATGAAAAAATAATTGGTGTAAATAGTTAGTTGTTCTTTTTCTAGCAACATTTTAGAGCCCTTGAAATGGAGCTTGTAAAAACAGTGACTGAATGAAAGATTCATAAGGAATGTGAAACGAAACGGACTTGCACAGGATTTCAAATCCTCTATCTAGACTGAGAATATTAGCCGAAACAGCCACCTTCAAATGCTAAATACATGCATTGCTTTTCTCTGATTGAAAAAAGAATATCTATCTATAAAGCAAAGACTATGTATTTTGAAAAGCTCTAATTTCCATGCAATTTTGTCCATTGGGTAGTGCTTTACAAGAAGGCATAAGTGACAAACCTGTGACTATTAGAAGAAAAAACGGTTGGAAATGTCAAAAGATTTATAACCCAGTATGCGTGAAAAAATGATCCTTAAATTCAAAAAAATCCCAGCAATATGTCAAAATGTTAATCAAAATGCTCTTTGTACTCCTTTATTAATTCGTGTTATTGGCTTATTAGTCTATTAATTTTATCTTTAACTATATATTAGTTAAGACTGATAAAAAGGATATAAATTAAGGCATACCTTGTTTTTAATTTTTATTTAACTTCTTTATCTTCCATCTTCCTTGACCAGTGCCAACAAGAAGAATGATAACTACAATTTACCACTAAATACCCCAGCCATTTAAAAAATTTTAAAAAATTTTTTTTTTTTTTTTTTTTTAAAAAAAATTTCCCCCCCCAAAAAATTTTTTTTTTTTTTTTTTTTTTTTTTTAAAAAAAAAAAAAATTTTAAAAAAAAAAAAAAAAAAAAAAAAAAAAAAAAAAAAAAAAAAAAAAAAAAAAAAAAAAAAAAAAAAAAAAACCCCCCCCCCCCCCCCCCCCCCCCCCCCCCCCCCCCCCCCGAAACGTCCGGCCGTAGTTATAAAGTCATTTTTAAATAAGTTTAACTAACATATATCGCATTTTAAACAGTTAAAGTGTTTCATTTAAATGGGTACTAGTCGCATAAACTACAGACATTATAATATTTGAATATCAAAATCGAATTCAAATTAAACAAAGTAATAATGGTACAGACATATGACTATAACCTCAATTATTTATATGACCTCTTCTATCTTAAAAATTAAGGATAACATCAACTTTCATTAATGTTAAGCGCAAAGGTAGACCAATTTGAGAAGACTGTGGTCAAAATGCACGAGTAATCTACCAAATTAAGAATGCAGTTTAAAACTCACGCCGAACATTTTTCAGGAAAGCAACAAATTACTGGCGATTCGTTATTTTGTTAAAGCTTGGATCCCGTGAATTTCGTTTGAAGTGAAAATAAAATGTCAGAAATGTAATTTCGTCTAGCTGTAGCGCGGAAGGAATTTTAAATTTTGCGCTTAAAATTATGTATATGGGTATTCCTGTGAGGTTACTTCGTCGATGAGTTGAAAATATATTAAAGGTAAGAGTTACGATTTTGAGATGAAATATTGACTCATTAGTTAAAACGCGCAATGTTTTCGTTACCTTATCTATACTAATATCTAAAGCTGAAGAGTTTGTTTGTTTGAACGCGCTAATCTCAGGAACTACTGGTTTGAATTGAAAAAATATTTTTCTGTTGTGTAGAACATTTATTGAGGAAGGCTACGAAACATTGCGATGTGACTCACAGGAGCAAAGACACCGGAAAAAGTGAGATAAATCGGGTAAAATTATTTGTTACTTGTGAGTTTCAGTTGCGTGCTACTAAAACGGTTTAAGATATCCAAAAAATACTTTAGAAAGAATGCTTCCTCCTTAAATAATCTTAAAAAAGTTCGCGACAGTATATGTTTATCTTTTAAGATTAACTTTCGAGAACGACGGGACGCGGGTAACAGCAAGATGTGGAAAAGGTTTGCAAAAACAAATTTAATGCCTAAAATAACTATTCTACGCGAACAAAGTCGTTGAAAGAGCTAGTTACTTACATATTTCGCATTTTAAACAAAAACGCATGTTATTTAAATATGTACTACTAGCGTAAACTACAGAATACCCATGCAAAAGAAATCAAAAAGCTACATTTGATGATATTCCAATATCCATTCGGTAAATTCCAGGAGTCTTAGATTAAATTATAATTTAATATTCGCTGCGATAAAATGACGGAGGGTTTGAAATATTTCGTACCTTAAGGCTAATAAATTCAAAACGTCCGTGAGTCAAGATGAAGGGTCTTTATTAGTCATTCTGTGAAGGTATACCATTTCGATAGCAGAGGCTGCGATGTACCTTATATTTCGCATATGTAGATGCTAGCTGTCCCGCGAGTTCGTCTGCGTGAAATAGTTATTTTGGCCCAGCTTTTTGCAAACAACCTCCACCGCTGTATAAATTATTGCTGTTACTCACACCGTGCTATCGGTCTTGTTAAGGTAATCTTAGCCGCAAAAGAGGCATACAAAGAAGGCCCTTAAAGATGTGTAATTTTCCCCACTTTTCCACATTTCAGAATTTGTTTCTTCAGCCCTATTGGACGCAGCGAGATGTTATAGAGCCTATAATACAAAATACATTTGTATCAAACACAGAAATATTTTTTAATAACTAATATTTACTAAGCGATATGTATTGTACCGACCGCCTTCATAAGTCAAAATTTGAATCCTGGGAAACATTGATACATTGTCCCGGCCAGGTGGGGCAGAGAAGTCAAATGCGATTGATCAGTGAATCATGCAAAAAATATTTTTTTTTATCAAAATAATATTTTTAATCTTCGTTTTATTAATTTTTTTTCTTCCCCAGTGAAAATTAGCATTTTTTTTCGTTCCTTATATAAAAGGAAATTCATATTTTTCTGTTTTAATTCATATGAAAACTTGTACAATGACCACTTATTTTTTTTAATAAATCTGCAACTTTTTTATTGCATTAATGTAAGCCATGCAATAGGACTTTTCCTTATTTTCTAAGTATCAATAAATAAATTATTAAAAATTTCGCATGCATTATTGTTAGTGTCACAATACGAAAGATCGCAATTTCAAATCCAACATGACATCTGTTCTACAGTTATAAAACACACTAGTGAAATTGACTCTGTCCCCATTTCCTTATGGATTGTAAGCTTAATATTATCCTTTGCTATATCCTTGGAAGTCATTTTCAAGCATTAAACGTAGAGATTTTATCTTTGCCCAACTTGTGTCAGATTAGGGTTTTACTTTGAAGGGTTATGGCTGTTTGGGTACAATTTACACCGAAGGTTTAATATGGGAAAATTAACCCCTTTGGGTCTTATACCAACATATTAGGCCTAGCTTATTATAAATCAGAACGACAATTACCATACAAATATTGTAAGGAAACAAGCTACTATCTCCTTACTGAATGTTCTATGTACTCAAAAATAAGACGAACACAAACGTGAACTATATGCAATAATTCACGATGGAACAACTATTAAGATAGAAGAAAAGAAAAAGAAAACGAAAGAAGGAATCACACTGGGATTTGGATAACTCAATATACTCAAAGGGGCAATGATGATGTGGGTAAAATGGTTAGCATATGATCACTTCTGGCCCTTCTATCGGTGTAATCAATAGATAATAATAATAATACTCCTAAATTATAGTTTTTATTCGATAGAGGAGAACAGACGAGCATTAAGTTCTCTTAAGCCATAAAACATCTCACAAGATTTTCTGACGACCTATGATGGCTTTGGATATTCGTTTACGTGTCTCATTAAGATGAATTCACCGCAGAGGCTCAGTGAAAAGATATTAATCTATACTAATATATAACGAAGAAAAGTTTGTTTGTTTGAACACGCTTATCTCAGGAACTACTGGTTCGAATTGTAAAATTATTTTTGTGTTGCTTAGAGATTTTATCGAGAAAGAATATAAAACTGTGACTAGTAGGAGAAAAGATACAGCGGGAGATGGAGAAAAAACGGGCAAAATTATTGATCATTCTATATTCCGGACGCCTACGCATCGATAACGGTTCGAGGTATCTAAAAAATATGTACGGAAGAATGATTCCTCTTTAAGTGATCGAAGAACATGTCCGTGACGGTTTATGTCTATCTTTTAAGATTAACTTGCAAGCACAAAGGGACGCGACCACCGTCGTGGGTAACATAAGTTTATAAAAATATAACGGCGTTTTGCAAAAACAAATTTGGATTCCCCAAATAATTATTCTACGCGGACAAAGTCGCTGACACAGTTAGTGGAGTGACATACTTATATACTTCGCGTTTATAAACCGCTGAAGTTTTTTCTATGGACACTATATTAATTACTATTATGAGAATTATTGTTTTGAAATTCAACGTTTTGACAACCCTAATAAAGCCCCACTCTTAGACATTAAGCTACTCATTAAATAAACTAATTACTCCCACAGAATAGCGGCAATATTGATTTAGGCTCTTCGCTCGAATAAAATATTTGTTTTAGATCTGGCAACGAGGTTGATAAATATGCCCAAAGGTCGTAAGGACGTCTTAACAATGACTTAGAAGCCATTGTGACTTACTAAAGCCAATATTAACTTCTAGCTTTTCATATAAACCAATTTTAAGATACGTATTATTGTAATAAGCATACTGTTTTCATAGGCAAAAACATTTCTGTGTCCGTTTCACTAACCGGTTCTAGCCGCCCGATAAGTTTGCCCGACTAAAACAATACATTGTTTCCCTGGGATTAGAACCTTGAGCCTCTCGCGACACGTTTAGCTACATCAAATAAACACATATTTAAATACGGGTGCTTAAAAACTATTCTCGATTAAATAAAACACTTTAACGGTTTACAACGCGATATATTAGTTAAACTTATTTGAAAATGATTATGTAACTTCGGCCCAACGTTTCGGATGCTTTGCAGCAGTCGTGGTCACGGGGCCCAGGGCTGCAGCAAAGCATCCGTAACGTCGGGCCGAAGTTAAAAATCATTTTCATAAAAAATCATTTTAACTAATACTTAGCGTTTTAAACCGTTAACGGGTTTTATTTAAATGTGTACTACTCGCGTAAACTATAGACAGTATTTAACTATTCTCAAATTAAATAAATGTGAATACAAGTTTGGGATTTTGACTCCATAGAAGGTGACGTACTTCAGCCATATAAGATCTCAACAAGATACACCTATATGCGCTTTAGATAGTCGAAAATGTACAGACTGAATCCGAAACGCGATTAAACTTCTCGGCTTTTCCATTTGTGGGTAGGAACAAAATTTTGATATTCTTAACACTAGTTTAACATCCAGATTTTCCAGATGTAGTGCAAAAGGTGTCAGAAAAATTAGAAATTTATTTACAAAACGTGTTGGATCTGGTGGTGATCAAAATCACGACCCATTGACTATTACCCATTGTTGCATTGCCTCTATCCCGTTAAAAAAATAATTTGGTAAATATTCATAAAATGTTGTTTATATATTTAGCACGCGACTTTCCGCGCCGCCTTTTAGGCTCAATAAACTCATAATTCATTCTGTTTTCGCGCACTGCCAGCAGAATTATGATTTAGAGCTTTAGATAAATCTCTATTAAAGAGTTTTTATGACTTGCATTTTCATTAGATGGAAAAATTTTCGACATTTTCATCCACTCAGTCCATCCAATCCAATCAGTCTGTGGATTACCGAATATTCAAAAATAGGTCGATAGCACATCTTGTTAAGACCACATATGACTCTAGAACCTTCCATCAAGTGGATGGGCCACTTAACTTATCTGAAATTATCTATCGTATAAAGTTGTGTTCGTTTTTATATTCTTTTTAAACACCTATTTTACCTGTGTTGTATTTAAATGTATGTTTCATTGATATGTAATAAACAGACCGCTAATAGGTCGACCGCGGAAAATAAGATTGTTTAGATGTTACATTCTCTAATCCTAAAAATTATACAAAAAAAAAACATTTGTCCTGTCGATCTGTTTTGACTTTGGAAATCTACCTACAATATATCTATAATATAATCTAATCAACCTTATACCGAACTGCAGACCATTGCTCCTGTTCATTTCGAGGGACGCAGTTTCGTGGACCCGGAGGAAATGTAATGTTCTGATCACTATGAAGCTTTTTTAAACGAAGTCCAATATGGTTTTATAAAAAATTTTAGTCGAACCCACGACCTATCAATTATTTGCTTACATTGCTATTTTCTACCATTAATCCAAAGAGTCCGGAGCTGCATGTTCAGAAAAAATACTATACCTGTAAAAGTACCGAGAATATTTCTCTTAAGATATGTTTTTCTTACGAATAAAAGATACAACGCTTTGCTACAAGTATTTTTACGTCACTTCAGTTCTCTCACTAAGACGTATGTAGAACGCAACAAAGACTAAGTAGACCCAATATCTATGTTGTCAAACATTTAAATATTCTACAGTAACTTGAAATGGTTAAGAATCTGAATTTAAACTTCTTATTTCGTGATTCGAAACTAATATTTTTTGAAACATTAAACATTGATTTTATATTGAACAAAATTGGTTAGACCTACAGCGCGGAACGCTGTGAATACCGGTTCAACCCGTGTCGTAATTTTTTCCAACTTATAATCTATTTTAAATTTATGCTATCATCTGTAATAACAATAAAAATATTAAAGTCTTCCAACATGATAGACTTGTCTGGAATCTCTTTTACTTACCATCAAGTCTTGTCATCATAAAGATACGAATTGAAATTTGAATCCCTCTTTACGTAAGAAAAAGCACCCGTACTGAAGTAACGTGGTGGGTCTACGATCCCCTCTCTATGTAATGGCATTAATGCTTTAAAATGAATAAACAGCGAGGGAAGATATAAGACATTTAAATAAAACACTTCAACGGTTTAAAACGCGATATATTAGTTAAACTTATTTGAAAATGATTTTTAACTTCGGCCCAACGTTTCGGATGCTTTGCAGCAGCCGTGGTCACGGGGAGACCGAACGAGACGAAGTTCAATCATTTTTAAATAAGTTTAACTAATATATCGCGTTTTAAACCGTTAAAGTGTTTTATTAAAATGTGTACTACTCGCGTAAACTATAGACAGTATTTAAGATATAACACTTCAAGGAGCTCTCAGCGTTACTTAATACGAGTCCTTCTCACAGCGGTTATGAGGTAGACACTGTCAAGATAGATACAATGGCATTTCTATACAGGCGTCAACACCAACTATTATCGGTTCTTCGATCAATCGTACAGTAACGCCTCAATGGGTGTAGTGAACCACACTTTGAACAGAGTAAAAGACACGCAGTGAAGCTTAAACCAGGTTGAATGAAACATGCAAAACAGGAGAATGGAACAAAAGTAGGTAGGTAGGAAAGGGCAAATATGTATATGAAACAAATTGTTATGTGGTCGTGGGGCTGAATTGCAATGCCTGTGCAAAGCATCCGAAACGTATGTAAAATAAATTGTTAAGAAAGTTTATTATTATATTTCGTGTTTTTAACCGTTTACACGTTCACTGCGTAACAGGGCTTAAAACACCCTGAATAATATGTAAACCTGCCATTCTTCAGTGCGATACGGGATATGTTAGACCCCACATTCGGAACGTCGGCCGTAGTTAAAAATTATTTTCAAACAAGTTTAACTAAAATATATCGCGTCTATATACCTAGAAACTTCTGCAACATTTTACTATAAGTCTAAGCCCGCTAGCAATCAATGGATGTACCCACACGTTACGTATGCAAAACGTCTTGGCTGGCTTGAGCCAATACTATCAATATTTATAGGCACGAATGAATGGAAACCTCGGTGTATTGTGGAAGGAAAATTTAATCTTCTTTTAGAAAAGATTCTTATATATTCCAGGGATTGTGGATTGATAGTTAAATAAAAAATTCTCAATGGTTAAAGCGCAAAATATGTGAATATATCTATTATTAATCTATTATCTTTTTTTATTTCCCTGGGATTTGACCCCACGACCTCTCAATGCGCTCAACGCAATGCTAGGCAATACGTTTAACCATTTGGCTACAGAGGCGGTCGAATATCATAAAGGTAGTGTGTATCTTAACAATTACCCCAAAACTACAATTAACAACTTAATCTGAAAAAGAAAGTTATTTAGAAATATTACCTTCTAGAAAGAAACGGTTGAAAGACGCTCTTCTAGAAGTATATCCCTTACGACTTTTCAATATAACTTATTTCATTGCACAGGTTCGAACTTTGACCCTCTCATATTCTATAGCTTAACATGAACATTTAGGTATTGTGATTGTAAATGTCTTTTATTTGTCTTCATGTGTGTATATTTTCTATAAAATAATTAAATTTTAAGCCCAGGATTTGCATCTCAACTCACGAAGCAATTCTTGTGTAAAGAAATGGAAGCGACCAAGCCTTTTAATCATTTTTAATTAGGGCAACACTCAGGAGTTGCCGCTTTAATTAATAATAGTAATTGGTTTATTGGTAGTCATAATAATTCAATGGGTAGACGATACTAATTGTAATATGTACGTAATGAAAATCTGAAAGTTGCTTTATGTAGATAGTATATTTTATTGAATAAATAAAGACTTGAAAACTTTTATATTTTTTGACAATGTTATTGCACATGAAGGCACTATATAATTTAAAAATCGAAAAGAAATTGAAAAGCCAGTTCAAGTCCTGCCCGAGCCGAAAATTTTCCAATTAATTTTCGATTTTGAAATTATGTCTGCAGTGACTTTTTAGTAGTTAAATTCTTATTTTTATAAGCTACTAAAAAAAAATACAGAACAATGTTTTATTCCTTTAAACCTATATATTTTTTTAATGTTTGTTTGCCTATTTCTAATTCATTTATAATAAGAGTGCCTGTGATTGTACTGTCTTTTCAATAAAACACTTTTACGGTTAAAAACGCGACATATTTTATTGAAACTTATTATAAAATTATTTAAACGCTGCCTGACGTTTCGAACGCCTTGCAGCAGCAATATAGTGTGTGTTTTAAACCGTTAAAAGTTTTATTTAAATGTGAGGGAAATAAGAGAAGATAAATAATTGTATTACTTTATTATACTACTTTAAGGCTAAAAAAAACACATATAAGACTTATTACTAAACATAAAAATAAAACATAGTTTAAATCTAACAGTATAACTTAATATTAACAGTACAAAATAAAGTTGTGTGCTGCTAGTGGCTAGAATAGGTTTTTCCCAGCTTATATCAGTCATTTGTTGAACTGAAACTGATTTTCAGCAAGTCCTTAGAGTGTGAACAGCGGTGTTACATGCAAGTGAAAGTAAACAAAAAATCGCTGTTGTTAAAATTGTGTAAGCTGGATAAAAGAAAAAAATATATAATGTGTACTACTTGCGTAAATTACAGACTATACAATACTTATAAAAGTACGCAAGTTTGCACAAGTTGAACAAGAAACAGACCCTTGAAGTTTTCATTTATTCCTCACCCGTACGAAGTCTGTAGATAACGTGAATCGAAATAGAATGCAGACAACACTGTCTGGATAAAGTAACAGTGACAGCCGACTAGTTTTAGAAACTTTTATTTTAAACTAATTCGCGCTTCGATCTATCCCCTGTTATTCAATTAAAGTTTTCACACGATCCCGATCAGACCGGATCGAACCGGATTCCAATGGCTTCCAAAAAAGTATCCGATTGGCTGAAAAGTGAAAAGTAATCCTTTGATGTGATGTTAGTGTTTAGGACTCAACTTAGTTCTAAATAGTGTTTGTGAAATCCCATTTGTTTATCCGTTTCAACCATTGCGTTGTTACAGCAAATTTAATATTAAGTATCTTCCTATTTTTAAAGCCAATGTTAAAATAATGTTTGTTGTTTACTAGCACACATTTATATAAAATTCTTTAACGGTTAAAATCGCTATCTATATTAGTTAAACTTATTTGGAAATTATTTTAACTACGGCCCGACGTTGCGGATGCTTTGCAGCAGCCGTGGTATGTTATAAAATTGTAAATGGTGTTGTTTCTGAATAAACATATTGCTATTCCATTCAAATACTTAACTACATAATTTACTTTTTGCCCAAAATCGAACCTATGACTTCCCGTGTTTAATGTATTACTAGAGGCTTATCCATTGTGCAAGAGGTTAGAAAGATAGATAGAACGGGCTATAGAAATGTGTATAAAATGTAAGTGACGTTGGTAACATATTAGAGTGAAAATGTGTTGACGCAAAATCGGAATTTTTCTCTATAAAATGCAATGTCGCATCTATCTAGACTCTAGAGTGTTAGATAAACGTTGAAAAATCGAACTTCAGAGAACAGGAGCACGTGAGATTGGAAGTTCTGGGTCGTTTTATCTTCTAGAAATACTTATTGAAGTTTAACATGTGAAAATGACACAACGTCAAACTCTTATATTTTAGCTATTTTACAGTATTGTACTTGTATAATTTAAATACAGTAATTGCTTTCAAACTTTTAAATCCTAAATCATTTTAAACATTTATTCATTAATGACCTTCACGAATCAGTAGTTGACCGCATTACCTTAAAATCCATGAATTTAGTTGAATTTGAAAGTTGAGACCATGGGCTGAAATTTTTGCGAAATATACTATATTTAAATAAAACCCTTTAACGGTTTAAAACGCGATATGTATTAGTTAAACTTATTTAAAAAATATTTTAACTGCGGCCCGACGTTCCGGTTGCAACAGTCGTGGTCACGGGGAGATTAAAGATGGAGGGTGTCTCTGACAGTAAAGTATACTATGTTATAAATACATAAACTATGTGATAGTTTGTATGAAATATTGTTACTTTCTACTATTGTAATATATACCTTACATTTTTTGTTGTATCTATCTATTTATGAGCATAAAGCAATTTAAAACGCGAAAAATATCAGTCAAATTGTTTTCATCAATGCCTAACTACATAATTTAATATGTAATACGTTGTGATTTATTTGATTTTACTACTCATCTAAACTACAAATTTTTCTAATGTACGTAAAAATTTCATTAGTATTTCAAACGGGTTCCATTATTGTACACACAATATGTTCTACATTAGCTCAATGTGTGCATAGCGTTATTCCGGAAACAGAATGGCTGGGAACGAGGGAAATCTTCTTGGGGATTTATAAACAGCGAACAGCTTGCATGAAAAATGATTGTTTTTAAAATGGTTAAGGGAAAATGTCTTTATCTCTCCTTTAGTTCGTTGTGAATTGTAAGTATATGCGAACACGCGGACATTTTCGGGGGGGGGGGGGGGGGGGGGGGGGGGGGGGGGGGGGCCCCCCCCCCCCCCCCCCCCCCCCGGGTGGGGGCCCGCCCCGGGGGGGGGCGCGGGGGGGGGCCCCCCCCCCCCCCCCCCCCGGGGGGGGGGGGGGGGGGGGGGGGGGGGGGCCCCCGGGGGGGGGGGGGGGGGGGGGGGGGGGGGGGGGGGGGGGGGGGGGGGGGGGGGGGGGGGGGGGGGGGGGGTTTGTTTAATCGTAATATTTTTGAGCTTAAAATTTTATTTTTGCTTATCTACCGCTTGTAAATTAAGCACTATTCACGAAAAATATAATTTTAGGATATAACTTAAAAACAATCAATTGGTTAGTGTAGCAGCACAAATCGCTATGGATGTCCGTTAATTACTATATTCATTTGTTCTAAATATCCGAAGCCCTTTTTAAAATCGGCTACAACGCAATTTTAATTACGTACTTCCGGACTTAAGGCATATTGTCTTTTATCTAGCGAACTCCATTCTTGTCCAGCCTATTCTATCTTAAAAATCCCTACATCCATCTTTATACACTTTAGCTTACCTAAATACCTTCTTCGAGAGATAAGCCCTAATCCATATTGATCGTGTCTCTATCTTCAATTGTTTTTTACAACAGACGTTTATTACGAGAAGATTACAAATAAGACTTCTGTCAACCGTTCCCGACAACAAAGACATCTGATAAGTTTCACGTAATACATCAGGGTTAGCTGACATGATTAAAAAAAAACAGTTCTTCGCGAACTAACGAGAGGGACATCTCAGTTATCCAATATAGATACTAACCGAAAAATGTTAATATTTGACCGACTCGTTGGTCGTAGCAAAAAAGGTAATGTATGGCTAATAATCAACAAGTCAGGGGTTCAATCCCCACCGGGTCCAACAAATAATTTCTCTGAAACATGTTGGACATCATGTGGATATTAAATGGGTGGTTGGAATATCGAAAATACCATCCGGGTCAAGAACCCACAGTCCACAGATGAAAAGGCAGTGAAGTTTAATTGCGTTTCGGTTTCTGTCTGTGGATTTCCGAATATCCAAAGCCAAAATAGGCCGACAGCGCATCTTTTGTCTGTCCTCCTTTATTCAACGAATAACACAATGTTTTTGTGGAATTAATATAATAAAAGTAATGTTTTGCTAACACTCCTACATTTTTTTAAAAGATAAATTACATTTAACTGTAAAGCATTTCCAAGAATCTTCAAATATACCATTTTATTTGTTCGAAATGTTTAATCCCCTGATAACCACGGCTTATGTAAAGTATCCGAAATGTTAGCTCGTGGTTAAAATAAAATTCTCAAATATGGCGCTTTTGAAACCGTTAAAAGTGCTTCTTTTTTTATTTAACATTAGTGTTGAGGAAGTGATTGTTAAAATTTATTTTATGGTATATATATCGGTAGAATGAGTATGTAACTATAAAGCCGATGTTTTAGTTTTAAATTAAATTGGTAAACACTAAAAATATTAGAAATCATTAATTATTTTAACTCTTCGTTCACCACCTTACATTTCGGTCCTTCGAGCCGGATATGAACCAGCACCTACAATTTTTTTTATATAATAGGTATAATTTGTTGTTTACTACATATACATTACATACCTTATAAATGAAAATAATGGACAGACGAAGAAGTAAGTATTTGATTACAACTTTAAGGCCAATGTATGTAGTAGAATGTCCTTATCCCTGTAAACAAATAGTCCTAAACGGATTATAATAGAACTCATCCATGTCACAGTCTTTACGTTATATAACAAATAAGCCAGATTGATATAATAATATTTACTAGCTGTGCACATAATGTTCATACCGGAGAAATTGAATAATAATTCTCCAAGGATTTAGCGTTTAATTAGTCAAACGATAAATTTAGCTGTAGATACTGTGCCGTTAATCAAACGCGTATTTTGCGACCATTTGCGATAATAAATATTGCAATTAAACTAAGCTCCACAATTTTGATATCCGCTGTAATTAATTACAGCTGTTTTCGTTAAATTATGGCACTTTTGAGTTTATAATATTTTCAACAATTTAAATTAATTTAGTAGATAACTAAAAAATATAACTACTACTCATCAATCAAGGCGTTGACATTTGTTGACAGGAAAAGGGACCTAAATATGATGAAACTATGTCTTTCCGTTTTAGTACCATAGATTTAAATACCATTATGTCCTTACACTTAATTAAGACGTCCTTAACAGACCCTTTACAGCTTAACTATTTTCGCTCGTCTACTTGTCTGTTTGTTTAAATACCACTATATATATAATATAAAAAAGGAAGTTTCTTACCAAGGCTGTGAGTGCAAATATGTGTTTCCAATCAAAATAAAATTTATTTTTGTTAGTATAATAATAATAATAATTTATTTAAAAGTTTAAATATGATTCCGTATCAATTAATGACTAAATTTAAAAAGATTATTTAAATATACAACGCATGAAATAAAATAACTATGGCAATCTAAAACAGGAGCTTCAACATTATTTACGAACACACTTGTGTTGCAAGACTGATTTTCAGTGTTGCAACCCAAGTGTGTTGGAACTCCGCCTTTTCTTGAGAAACAATATGTGTTTAATATTTACATTTGAAACCAGAAAAAACATTATTATGGGTATTAGGAGTAATGTATAATTATTAATTGTTTATCGCGACAAGAACTCTACGCTTAATATAGTTGTAGTATAGTAATATAGTAATAAAGACGGCTTAACCATTACTCAAAGTATGTTCTAAATAAATGTATCTGCATTTGCGGGGCTCTATAAAAACCTCGCTCCGCTTTAGCTCAACAATGAAAACGTTTGTGGATAATGCTAAACCACAAACAGCGAACTTTAAGGGATAAATTGAATCAAATATTCCAATCCATGCCTCTCGTATTCTCTAAATGGAAGGTCAGCTATTAAGCTGTATGTAGGTTTTCGCTTTGAAATCATGTTAATGGAAATATAGCTTGGGATACATAAACTAAATTAAAGAGATATTAGTACGAATAAAGAATTAATATGTAATTTATTTAATTTCGAGTCGACATTTCAAATGCTTTATATTTAGTGTTTTAAAGCGTTAAAATTATAAAGTACGATTGCTTTGACTACGGACAATAATTATTTAAAGGGTAGGTTAGCTAGACTTAGCTAGAATATGATTTTAAATTTAATTAAAATGTGTTTATCAAGGTCAGTTTAATAACAAATAAGAAGACTATAATACACGAACGACTAAACTGCTGTAGCTGAAACTGACGCAGAAAAGGCATCTATTAATTTCTCTGTTACATCTAATGTTTTCATTCTACATTATAATAATATTGAGTTATTGTTACTCAAACAGACCATAAATAAAAGCAGAATCATATTATTGTAATTATAATAATATGTAGTAAATAAGAATAAGGCCCTTTATGTTCGAGGAACGGAAGACCTAATCGTCTTGCTAAAACATTAGGAACAAAAAACACTAGATCAACGAGACTGGAAGGAACGATGTATACAATCAAATACTGTATAAACTAAATTACCAGCGCCTGCCGTCAAGTAAATTCCGTAATAAGGCAATTTCGTGAACAAAACGCGATTAGTCGAAACAAACCTGTTTAAGTTGTGAAAACTTCGCGTAATTAGTTTCAGTGTTAAAAGGAAAACTTTGAAACTATGCGGACACTGGCTTTGCTCGCGCTCAATAGAGTCGAAGCGAGTTACCAGACTTCAATTACTATTAATATTTGGTATTAATAATGCTTAAGCGGTTTAATAATCTCAGTCTTGTAATATACTAGCTGTGGCAGCGACTTCGCGTGGAATAGTGTAATGTCATTTCGGCATTGAAATATGTTTTTGCTACCCTCCTCATCTCTAAATATTACAGCTGTTATCTATAATGTCAGTTGCGTCTCATCGCTCTTGCGAGTTAATTTTAAAATAAATACTCTACCAGACTTTTCTTTAGATCATTTAAAGAGGAATCATTCTTTCATTGATATTTTTTTGGTAACTTGAAACATTTAGACGCAGCGCACGCGCAAAAGAGAAATTTTCCTTTTCAATCTAAAAAGAAACGTTAGCGTCATCTTCAAAGAACGACGTCGTGGGTACCATTTTTTTACAGCTAATATAACGACGATACACGATACACAGTACATACGAAATGCAAGTATCAAGGCGAGGTACCGACAGCAAAAACAGCGACAAGAACGATGATTGAAGGGCGTTTTAATCCAAATGAATGTCACTCGTAAAAGCGGTCCGGGATATTATGCTTCGTTAACGATATTAACACTACGACCCGTCGTGTTTTATGGTACATGGAAGTATGAATAGCGAGGTTCTTCTTCTTTCTCTTGCTGCTTTCGTTGACTGTGGCTCAGTAGTTATGCATTAAAGGCATGAGGAATCGATACCCGGAAAATCGTAACAGTTTTGAAATCTTTATACTTTGCACATCATAATTGTATTTAAATAAAACACGTTAACGGTTTAAAACGCGATATATTAGTTAAACTTATTTGGAAATGATTTTTAACTTCGACCCGACGTTTCGGATGCTTTGCAGTAAAAATCATTTCCAAATACGTTTAACTAATATATCGCGTTTTAAACCGTTAAAGTGTTTCATTTAAATGTGTACTACTCGCGTAAACCATAGACAGCATGATAATATTGTACAAATTCAAAATCTATTTAGATTAAAAAAATACTTAACGGACGGGAATTGAACCGACATCCACAGCGTTCTGTGCTACCGCTCCAACTACACGGTGGAAAATAGTTTATTCGGTGAGCAGCACGGTGAGCCCGAGTGGATGCCGGTTCAAGTCCTGCCCGATTGCAAATTGTTGCTCTAACCAACTGAGCCAAGATGACGTGAAGGCGTGTTCTACACGTCATCGGCGAATTTTCTCAACCTATTGATACATCTCGCGTATTACATTCTACTAAATTCGACGAAGCAAGTACTTAGGAAAAATGTTGGTCACACAAAACCACAGGGCAGAGGAATTCAATTCAAAGAGGTGACGTCACGAACATTCCGCCCTTGTTATAATTAAGCCCTTATCTGCGCCCTATTATTTTCGCATTTCCTCAGAAGATTATCTATTTGTTGTACGTAAGCTGAATTCACTGTTGTTATAATGTACAAAGAATTTAAATTGTTAAACTATCAACAGATCACTGATTAAAAGTAAGTAAAACAGTTCATTGTGGTTTGTTAAAAAGGCTCCACAGGGTCGGCTCCGTTTCCCCCGTGGGGCATGGGGTAAAAACATTCCTGCGTCCGTTTCACTGCGCCCTGCCCGAACAAACATTTTATTGTTTACCTTACGCACTTAACTCAATGCTAGGCAATACTTTCCACCATTAAGCTAGGGAAGCAAAGCGTTTGCCACTGGTTCTATCCCTCGTCTTTTTCAATTTCTTTCAATTTTTCAAAATACTTGATAAGTATTTAAAAAAATTATAGGATGACTACAAAATTTAAACTGTATAACGGCGTCATTAGGGAAATTATTATGTAAGTGTAATTATGCACCGCCAAAGTTGATTCAATACAGCCATAGCTTGGAAACAGCTGTTGGCGAAATTGCTCTGAATGAAGAATTAATTATATAATTATGAATAATCATTATATTAGTAAACATTTAGTATTTAAACATAATGTATGTAGATTTTGGGGTTCAGGTTGATTAATGATATGGACATACATAGTTTTTAATTTAAAACAATTATTTTTCTTTCTATGTCCCCCATTATGTTAAAAACTATACACTGAACAAATGTTCGACTCGGTGGCTGAATTGTTTAAAACAACAGCACGAGACGTTGACGGTTCAGGTACAAGTCCGGCCCTATTCGTAAATTCTTCAAATTATTATCGATTTTTAATTCATGTGGAAAATGTTAAAGTTCCTATAGTGTTGTAAAATGGTGTTAGCTTAGCAGCATGCACTGTCATTTGAACTAGTTCGATACCCAGTTGTACATCACAATTATTGTATTCACACTTGAAACTTGCAACTGCTGCAGAGTATTCAAATTGACGGGCCGTAGTCTCTGTAAACAAGTTAAAATATATTTCGCGTTTAAAACCGTTAATAATTTTTTATTTAAATGCGTTCTTACGTAAACTACAATATTTGATACAACCCATCTGCAATCGAAGCATTACGTCACGTTTATCAGACTTTCTTGAAAAGAAAACAGATACGGGAAAACTGAAGACTATAAATAATATTGTTTTTCAAAGTTTATCTAAGTTTATCCTCACTCAATCGTATCGGTTATTGTTCTTTATTGTTTTCTGTCACGCTATCTGCTCGTAAGGATAAAGAATGTTCATATTTTATTTCCAATACAACCAATTATGATTTCGTTAGGCCTGGTCCTATAAAGAACAACTTTACGAACCAGAATGAATTTTATGAATATCTATAGAATCTTCAAAAACCTAAGATAGGTAATATGTGAACGTATATTATAATAATTTCTTTATATTTGCAATTATTATTTTAGGAAAATGTAGGATTTTAAGAACTTTTTAATATAATCTACGTAAGGACGTCGAATCGACCTCGACTGCTTGAGATCGATCGAGCTCGTCTGATCTAAATCAAAAATATCAAGATTCACTGGATGTTAGGGACATCCTCTATTTTTAGTCTCCCTTGAGCATGACTGCTGCATATCATACGAATACGTCCGTGCGTTAATATAAATTAAAAGTAAGTAATTTGGATTTTCCGTTTAAACTACACACTGACCGCTCAGTACACAACATTATTATAAAATTAAAGAATCTTTTTAATACGAGAAGAAGAAGAACTCAGTTTACAGTTGCCACAACAGTCTAGTGAATTACAAAAACATCATATTTTAACCAACTTCAAAAATATCTTGTGTTGCAACATTTTAAAATTCTTACAGAGAAATTAAAAATCGAGTAGGTATAAAGAAGTAAAACACACAGTATATTATTATAGTTCTTTTATTATAATTCATATTTAAATTTTTCGTTTTATAATTCACTTAATTAAGAACACAATTTTATAAATTTCCTATTAGTTGCTCGTTTAACATTTCGTTTGTATAAATTATATTTACATTTTTATATTATAGGATTTTTTAAATAAATAAATGGTTTGTAATAAACAAATACTATCTACATCATACCCACTCGTTTTTATTTATCATTGTTTATGTATTTTTTAATATAGTTATATATTTTTATTATGAAGACAATATATAATATAATTACAATGAATAGTAGTATGGTTGTGATAGAAACTAAATCGTATCTCGGTTATAAAACAATTATAACAGTTGAAGAACTAATTGTATATTGACATCTTAGGTACGTCAAATCAATAAAATTAATCAGTCTTTATAGATAAAATTGGATGGAAATCTTACTTACAAAGTGTGCTAGAAGGGAACTAATGCTACGGCTAGAAGTGCACTAAACTATCACAAAACAATCATTCTTAACTTATTATCATAGACTTATTCTCTTCAAAATGTACTTATTTCATACACGTACAGCTAACAGAACTATATTTTAAAATATATAGATGACAAATTTACTCTTTTACGTTAATAATTTGAATATATATTCTAAATAGTATTATTTATAATAGACAATATTTGAAAAATATATTTTAACTATTCATAATACTTGATAATTTTACATATACTAAAATATAATAAGTTATATTTGGCACTACAATTGCTGTGGAATGTTTAGAATTGAGCTTTTCATATGTTTTTTTAAATTTTAACACATATCTAATTATATTTTGATGGTCGAACTAGTATGTATAGTTATATAAGCCGATCTGCCTATATACAAAATCGAAATAAATGAATTACATAGCAACACTCGCTAGGTTATCTTGCGCGACACAATATATCTATATCGTGAAACAAGTTTTCTTGTTCAGTCGTCTGTAAAGAGCAATAATGTCGCGTATCTTAAAATTTTACTTATCTTAAAGGTTTGTAGATAAGATGGATTATAGCGAATATTAAAAAATTTACACGCGAGATTACAAAACCGTTGACGTTATCTTCTAGACCCGGTTTGTTAGGGCAGATGCTACGAGACTGTCTACGCCGTCAGCAAGTTGGTACGGCGCTGCTACAGCGAAGCGTAGCATTTCAGATAGTATCTCAAAATGCTACAACTTATACCATATAGTAATTTTCTATTTTCTTTGTTTATTAAATGTACGATACATACGATATATTAATTCACAACTACCTATATACAACAATTATAATATGAATTATATTTTAATTACAGTTAATTGTATCCCTAAGTAGGACTAGTTAAATAAATGAATACAGCTAATTTTATCAATATATACAGTTTTATTTATATGGTTGTATGGTATATCAATTAATTTATTATATTATATGTTTGAATAATACAGAATAACGTAGTTGTAAATAATGTTTTTATTCAGATTACTTAATGTAAACTAGAGTTTTACTTTAAACATATTCACTTATATATAATTTAAAACTTCTTTAAACAAAACACTATCACTAGATTTTGTTGTAGAGTTTATAAAGTCTTTGTAGCGTATACGGATGAAGTAAATTAAAGTAGATTTGGCACAAGTTTGGCGTAAGACATGAAGTAATAAATATATAGAGGTACTTAAAGCAAAACGAAGTACAGTGTTTCAAAATAGTTATAAAAATTATTACTCTTCTTGGCTTGACTTGCTAATGCACGAATAAAAAAGATCGCAAGGATGTCGTTAAAAAGAGCGATTTAAACTTTTCAGTGATAAATTTTGAAAAGTTACAGTTAGGTAAACGAAGACGACATTTTCTAGAAGATAATATCTTGAATTAGACTTATAATTAGTTTCATTACAATTAATTACAATGATTCTCCACCATGTACACTTCATATTCTTATGCAATAGTTCTTGGTGTCAAAGACACATTTGAAACTATCCTATTACTACAAACCCCAACTTGTTTTGTATCTGTATGATGATCGGTTGTGCTTTTACCAAATTGCTATTTAGCGAGAACATACCAGCGACACGCCATTTGACTTGGGATTATAAATGTTTTTAGGAATTGGTTCTCGGTGGGGCATTCCACACACACTCTCACTATACACACACTCTCACCATACACACTACAGTGCAGTCAGTTACACGCGAAGGCTAGTTTATATCGCAGGCAGTAGAGGGCTCGGCGAGCGTGGTCTCCGAACACTGCTCCACTCCATCATATCCTCGTCTCCCTGTATACGTGTACTCGACATACTTTCAGCGTCACACTCCTCAACTTCCCAACTCTGAGATCGAGATGTGATCGTTAACTAGGACGGGGCACTACCGAATGATCAACTAAGGAACGGACACTAACTCGCGGAAGTGGAAGGAAGGCTTCAAAGAGAACTCATCCGTTTGACATAGAAAGGTTTGGAAGTAGCGCAAAGCGTTGTCGCGAAGACTGGAACCATGCATTTTCACCATGTGCCGCCGTGAAATTAAAAATACCGTTAAATTGCGAACTATCGAGAAAACTTTCATATTGTCACGTAATAGAACTGTATAAATAAAAAATCGATTTTAGATAGTCAAAATATTTTACAACACGGGCAGGACTTGAAACGGCTGCCACAGTTCCGTGCTGTTGCTCTTACTAAATAAGCTACCGTGTCCTTGTCGTGTAGATGGATGGATACCGGTTCAAGTAATCCCATGTCGTAAATATCTAAAATCGATTTTTAATTTACTTATAAAGAAAGTTTAAACTGCCCCAATATTTATTTTGACACATAACAATTAAATAGTTTATACACTCGCTTGGTAAAACGGTATTTCGGCGGCAGAAGCTCATAAAGAAGACGGAAGCCAATTGAATTAGATATAAGGGTAACATCAATAGTAGACTGTATATGAATAGACAAGGATCCTACAATACAATCCCTTGTAGCTTGGAAGCTGAGGAGTGTTGCCAACATTTAAACAAGTTAACCTGAATATTAAAAAAACGTAGAGAAAATTAGTACGATGTGAGAAAGTAAATTCTGGGGGTCTATGGAAGGCCAAACGCTAAAGTGTAAGCACGGTTCTCTAAGAACTAAAATGATAATAATGAACTAAACCATGAGAGGGTGGAGGTTGAAACCCGTGGAATGAAAGTGAATATTAATTCTATAGCATCTTGTGTGTGACAACTATGTTCAAAACTGAGTATAACTAAATGAAAATGCTCGTTATCTATAGAGACTCAGGCCAAAAATGGACGGCAAATATCCATTTGTTACTTCCGGTGTATATAAAAATATGTTTTAATGGATTATTTATAATTAAAAGATGTTAACGTATTTAAATAAAATACACTAAAGGTTTGAAACGCGATATAACTTAAATAATAGTTAAACTTATTGAAAATTATTTTTACTGCTGACCCGACGTTTCGGATGCTTTACAGCACGGTTTCTGCAAAGCGTCAAGCGTAAATTTAAAGCTAGTGTTTTATTTAAATGTCTACTACTCGCGTAAACTACACACATAATCTAATAACGGTTATACTGGAAAAATGTACTACAAGCGATTGTCCGTTTGTGGCCTGAAATAAGCATTCCCATTTGAAAACTCATTGTCTTTAAATTTAATGTATATGCCTCCTTTTTTTAGTATGATATGTAAATTAACCTCCTATTTTGACGTCTCAATTCGAAGCTCGAATAAAATTGAAAAAGGATTGATTGAATCCCGTTTATCGCTGTATTTGAAAGGTATAATGGGATGTTAAGGCATCTGTTTACCACGCCGTAACACACTGCGATTGTTTGAAATGTATTACACATACACATCATTTGGTGCCCGGAGTTAGGCTACGTGATGACACATACATCTAAAGTTTAAAAATTTCGAACTAAAATTTTGCCCACTCCTGCCACTGCTACTACAACAACAATGCCGGCCTATATAGTGAATGATAGTATTTCCTTTGTTTAATAAATTAATAATATTTTAATTAATTTGTATTAATATTTTAATAGGAAATATTTGAAGGCGGCAGTTTGTAGTCTCGAAGACCACAACTCATATTAGATCGCTAAACCAGAAAGTAAATATGAATATTACATATCAATCATTGATTGTTATTACATTATACGATACTTGGTGCCTGAATCACAATACTGTTGTCGGTAAAACACCAATTATAGGCAGTAATTTACGCGAATAGTACAAATATAAACCACTTTCAACGGTTCCAAACACAATATATATTAGTTATCTTCTGCTCTCGTGGCCTTGGCTGCTAGCGCCGGACCGTAATTAAAATAAAATAAAGATAAATAATTAAAAGTGTTTTATTTAGACGGTAAAATAGTACACTCTATATATTCTTGCTTTTATTACGGTCGTATACTTTTTACGGTATAGTGTGCAGAGGCCTTTACTCTCAGTAAAATCGAATGAACAGGATTAATCTCGCATTCCAAGGGTCACAAACTACGGGGTGGATGCAGGATGGTGCGATAAACCACGTATGAGGTGAACACTTACATATAAGAGGTAATTACCATCATCGTGTGAGGCGCGGGGTGCGGTGCGGGAGGCGCGGGGGGCGCCATGGGAGGAGGGGGGGCCGGCGGCGGTTCTGGTGAAGCGGCCGCTGGTGAGAACGATGATGGAGCCAGGGGTGATTGAGCTGGAAAGAAATACTCACCTAAACTCACTGGTTATGTATGATTTTGCGATGGAAGGTGAGATATCCCCACTCATATAACACCAAAGCAAAATACGTCGCGAATCTATTTTGGCTTATTCAAAAATTCACTGACATAACCGAAACGCAACGAAACATTATCTGTTTTAACTCACTTATGTACATAGTTTACATATTTGATAATAACATACTTATTGTATAAACTTATTATAGCTGTAGTATTACTCTTATTATTATCATTTATTATTGTAAATCTCCATCTTCAAGTTTGCCTGGAAAAAATCGCTTTGTAGCGATAAGGCCGCCTTTTCTCGCTACATTTTTTTTTAATTAAGTTTATTTTGTAACATTGTGATGAAAATAAAGTATTTTTTGTTTGTTTGTTTGTCTGTGTAACTCTTTATCTGTGGACGGTGGATGTGGACAAATTTCGACAAATCCGACATGATTAGAAACATTTGAGACCAGGTAGGGATTAAATACACAGCCCATTGATTATTCTTAGCCCTTTATTGATACCATTAGACACTGAGCCCATCAGTACACAGAAGCAGATTAGCTTCTTGCTCTTTCTTTAACTTACCAGCTGCTGTCAAGGCGAGCACAAACTGACTCCAATGTACGCAGCAGCCACAGCAGAGCTGCAGCGCAGCACGACGCAAAGCTCGATGTAGCGCGATGAATAGCAGGGGATTGACAGCCGCGTGGACATACGATATGTGGAGAGTAATTTGGAAGTACAGCTGGGAACAAGTGTTTTATTTTGTTTCGCATTAAAGAGAAAGAATAAAGAGTTCTGTTCTTCATTTCGTAAAAAAACGTTATAAGAGTTAAAATAGTTCTTATTGGTATTTTTATTCGATATGCATTTTGTTTGTTTATAATTTTATTTAAAGCTTATCTAAGACAAAAGTTTATCTGTACCTACAACTGGACGGCCAAAGAAAAGCAAGTGTTTAGTTTATTCATTTTCTCAATAGACTATAAACATACCTGAGCTGATAATTAATTTAGTATATTTGTGAACGCATTATATGTATATCATTGTGTACACCAAGATCTTATTTTTATACGAATTATATCTATATGAAAATGTTTGATATAGTATAGATTGAGTACATAATCTTTTTAAAGTATTTACGAAGACTACCTCTGAAAATGTTCCTTTCGTTTCACAACACATTTTTCTGGTTACAACTAAACGTAAACCTCAAACTCACCTCATATGCCACATGAGATGTTAGAGCAGGATGGTGCAAAAGGGTAATAATAAACAAAGGACCCCAGAACAGCACATACGCAGCTGTTATCACCAGGAACATCCTAACTCTTCGCACTCCTTCTCTTTCCACTCTCGCAAGATATCCTCTCAATCTGCGACCACCGCCCAATGGCAGGTTGGCACTGCCAGTTGGCCGGCAGTGGCCATCAGCTAGCGTGCCATCAACGGTCTAAAAATATTTAAATAGATTGACTAAAAATCAGCATCTTTAACTAGTAGATCTTTTGGAAGGCTATTTTAAAGAGGAAGTTCAAAGAATAACTCTAAAAGAAATAGTTAATAATTCAAGTAAATCGTAAAAATTTTGTTAATCGAAAAACGAAATGTTTTGCTATGATAATAAAAATAATGTCAACCAACAACATGACCTCTTTTCTTGTTAAATATAGTTACGATTCAAAGAAACTAAAGCATATTATATTTATTATGTATCAATAAAAATAAGAAAGACATTTAAAAAATTAAGAGAGGCCTAAATAAATGTTTACACAACAGCGATTAAAGGGATTTTAACAGGAAATCGTTTTAGGTGTTTTTTTACATATTGTTTTGCAACAACTTTAAGCCCGATTTCACCAAAAAATACTGACATGGATTAAGAACTAACCGCCTGTACAGTCACAGCTATTAATTGTTATTTAGATTTTTTGATAGTCACTAGTTTAACGGTCCGTTAATTTTAATCGATGTCAAAAAACAATTGTGGAATCGAGTAACTCTTTCTTATTTATTCGAAGTTTTAGTTTACAATTTATAAAGGGTAAGTGCGCTTGTACTAAGGTGCAACTCCATGCAATAGTTACCCTGGGTCCCACGCTGTTTGGAAGGTTGTCCATCCGACGATTGTCGCCAGCCATGCTGACCAGCGTGGTCACTAAACCAGCTACACGAACTGCCTCTACGTTAGCCTGCATGCGATAAGATTTAAATTATCCACTCCAAACCTCCAGTCAGCGTTAAGCCAAATATCCCCGAAGGTGGAGCGTTCAATTTAAATCTTACGTAAAAACATTTCTTCGTGTTAACGCAGTGAAATTGTATACTACATTTGCGAGATCGCATTCCTACAGCAATGTTGTAAGCAATGAATGATTGCGGATTTAGCTGTTCAATCAACTGGTCAATAGGATTTGTAGGATCAATAAAAAATATTGGTGTATCTTTGAATCTTTTGCGTTGGAGTTTTATAACGACAATTTCAATTTGTTTATTGATACTTGACTGGTATTTTTTGATGTCAGTGGACTAAGTTCCTATGATACCAATACTTTTATTAATTTATCATTTGGTGCTTAAAAATGAGGTTACTAAGTTGAGGTGATTATATATATTTCGATGTACTTAACGCATTTCGACTTACGGTCGCGGCGCCATATTGGAAAAATGGCTTCTTGAAATTGTAATAAAATTGAAACATAATAAAACACAAATTTATGACCAACAAAAAAGTTAAGCTATCAAGACACCCCTTGTCTCGCTTTTGATATAATAATTTTAAATTTTAACTTTTTTCTGTTATTAAATGTTTATTTTTATTTAACACAAGGAGTACAGATTTAATCGTTAAACTAACACTATTGGCGTTTTAGTTTTATACTATTAGCGTTAAAGTGTTTTATTCAAAATTGTGTTTGTGTTTACCGCACTCAATAAATTAGAAAAAAAAGGTTTAATATACACAATTATAAGTACAAGTGTAATCAACGAATGTAGGTCTTTTTAGCCTTTTTCCTGTTAAACAATAGAAACAAAACATTCGTGTTTACCGACAAAACATTAACGAACACAAAAAGCGATAGACACTCGAAGGCAAAAATGAAATCACGGTTTTCTCGTAAACATTTTTCGTCCAATAAATCTGGTATATTTATTTGTTCAATTGCGAACAACGGTACGGAGGCAAACATTCTGGCCAGTTGATTGAACATTTCACACACTAATTAAAAGTACACCTCTAGCTTTTATACGGGTACTTCTCGGCTTCTGAAATTTTTCTTTTTTTTTTTCAGAAAATACTCGCATACTCCAGCGGTGGTGCAAAATAATAGGGACTTTTGAGGAGCAATTTGAAAATACCACCTTTAATATAACTATTAATACCGTAAATTTAAACGTTTCTGTATATAACAACATATACAGATAGTATATCGTATATAAAAATAATTTAAAAAAATATTATATTGTAAAAATTCTGGCGATGTAATTTTTCTCTAATTTGGAGAGATTTTACGTTTCACTATTCCATGAAATGTTTCTTTCTTAATAATTAAATCTTTAAACCGGTTTAAACCCAATCTATTTGTTTATAATTATGATTAACTTAACCATGATCCAGCACTTACCAACACATCATAGACGTGAATGTGACCATGGTTAAAAGTAGTAAATTAAACGTATATCTATTTAAATTATTTTTATCGGAAAAAGTCCATATTAATTTGGCCAACCAAGCTTCAATTATTAAAAAAAAAACTATAAAACATTCACCTTAGTCAAATCCCGGTGTAACTTCTTCAAATGGAAGAGAGTCAGGCCTACACACACTGCGTTTACTCCAATCCATAAAGCGTTGAGTACATAATGTCTGAAGGGTCCTCTCACTAAGGGGCACGACGGCGAAGGTCCGTAAGACCCATAAGACCCTGCACTGGCAGCTAGAGCCCCAGAGAGGAACGTCGGTCCCAGATTGATGGTGATCGATGCGAACCATATCATGAATGTACCGAAAAGGACGCACTGGAACAATTTTAGACAATAATGATGGTAACTGTTGGCTCATATGAAAAAAAATATTCATTATTTTCTTTTGTTTGTCCGTTTTAACGCGGTAACCTCAGGAACTACTGGTCTGAATTGAAAATTTTTTTTTTTTTGTTAGATAGAACATTTATCGAGGAAGGCTTTGGGCTATAAACATCGCGCTGCGACCAAATTTAATCGAAGAAACAGTAGAAAATGTGGAAAAATTAAATGATTTTCACTGTTCATAATATTGTTATTACATTATGCGTTTAAGTTTACTTTCATATATACATTTTTTATCTTATTTTCTTCATAGCAATGTTTTGCACACCTTTCAATTTGAATACATAATCGTCATATCTTATTTACTTATACATTAACAAATGGTTAAACGTGTTGTCTACGTTAACGCGAAATGTTCTGAGTTCAAATCCTAGGTAAACTGTTTGGTCGGGCAGGGTACAAAAGTCTAATCAACTACTTGCCTGTAAGCCGAACAGTGAAACCGACACATAATTGTCGCCCCATGCCCCATGGGGGAAAAAGGATTCCACTTACCTATTTAGTTGACAAGCTCTTTTAATAAATATTGAAGGATCAAAGCATTTTTCTACCTGTGGACTGTCCATAAGCAGAGGCGCAGAGAGGTCTGCTTGCTCCTCCTCATTCTCCGGGAATATAGGGCTGTCGTTTAGGACCGTTGTTAACATGTTAACCGTTGATACTGTTACCTGTAACAAACATTATGTTAATGTTTTGTTCGTAGAAATGATGAAATTAGACAGTCGTAAAACACCTTTTGTATTGATAAAATATAGGATGAAAACAATAAATTTTATAAGTTATTGCATGGTTCTCGCAGTAATTTATTTCGCGATTTAAACCGTTAAAATATTATTTTATTTAATGTGTTTAGCATTTAGTTACGTAATTAGTAATGTATTTAGTAATGAAAACCATATGGTTTACTATTTACCTACTTTTTACCCTACTAAGTCGAAATACTATATTTTATTTATTAAAAAAGTAATTTAGATTAAACTAAAATTAATTAAACCATACTGTTCAACATTTGGTGTATGAAGTGTAAATTTTAGTCAACAGGTGTGTACAATGTATTTAATACTTTTAACGGTAATATTTTTTATGCTCTGGCAATTGACGATTCTAGATTGTGTATGTTGTAGATGATACTTCGATGGTCTGATCGTTCTAAACGAGATTTCATGTATGACACATGTGTAACGATGTAACAGTGTTCTACCTCGATTGAGACAGAGACTGATAACAACATATGGACCGGAGGCTCATTAGAATTATTATCGCTTCAATAATTTCCACTGCTGGGACTACGGCCTCTTCGGAGGGTAGATAAGTCTAAACCGAAGTACTGTCTGTAGTTTACGCGAGTAGAACATATTTTAATAACACTTTTAATGATTTGGAACGCAATATGTATTAGTAAAATTTAATTTAATAATAGTCCAACGTTTAACTATTTATTTCGCGTTTAAAATTGCTTTATAAAAATATCTGTCGTGTTTTTATTCGAAAACATGCGGGTCTCTTAATAAGATTTTTTCCTGAGGGTACGTATCAGATCTTTGTGAAAACAGTTCCAGATGCCGAATCAATATGTAGAAAATAATTATTCTCATTAAATAATCTTAACGATCAACGCAACGATATAATATATCTATCTTTTAAGATACAGGAACCGTTTTTATGGTAAACAAATTTAGTCGACATCTATACTAATATATAAAGCTGGAGAGTTTATTTGTTTGAATGCGCTAATCTCAGGAACTACTGGATCGAATTGAAAAAATCTGATTCTTTTTTGTTGATTAGATCATTTATCGAGGAAGGCTATAGGTTGTAAAACATCGTGCTGTGACTAATAGGAGTAAAGAAATAGTTCAAAGTGTGAATAAAATGGGGAAAACCCTTCAAGATACATATTAAAATAATAATAATTATTCCTATTTAATTGATCTAAAAACATGATCGCGATGATATACGTCATTCTTTTAAGATTAAACAGAAGGTTAGCAAAAACTAATATTGATGCCCAAAATAACTATTCTACGCAGACGAAGTCGCTAGCACAGCTAGTTCATTTGGCAAACGAACTTCTGTCAGGTCAGCCAGTGTAGTATAAGTGCCTTATTGCATGTATTAACATTTGGTTTAAATTAATTAAGCTCGCTTAATTAAAACAATCTTAAGTATTTCCCCTCCGCGTTCAAATTAAAGTTTCAAAATTAGCGAATCTCCAGAGAACGGTAAAAAGTTCGTAATAAGTTTCGCGTCTCGACGGTTTGCGTTATAAATAATTCAGAGTTAAACCAAAATAAAATCGAGCTTTGGAGAGTTTTATGGAGCTGAAATTCGAATCCTGCTGCAAATCGAGTTTTGAGCAGAAATTTGCATTTCGATAATATTTTAAGTGTTTTGAACTCACATTTACGTCCAATAGTTTAATATTTCTTTTTACTAACTCGTTAGTCTACTAGAATACTACTAGATTAGATAGAGATCTAATACAATGCTATGGATCGTGGGTTCGATTCCCACCAGGTCCAACATGTTCGTAATCAATTTATAAGATGAAGCATGTTGGACCTCGTCTGGAAATTTAGTTATAAAATGGATGATAGGAATATCGAACCACCGCCCGCAGATGAAAAGGCCGTGAAGCTTAATCGACTACGACAATGATTTCAGTCTATGGTATTTGTCCTTTCATCAAATGAATACATGATAGTCTAGACGAGAGCGAGTTCGAATCCCGACATAACAATAAACAATCCTAAGATCTATGTTTTGTCATAGTACAGACATTCTAGAAGAAATAATCCTATTAATTATCAATAACGACCTGTGGATCAGCTTTTGGGACCATTAGCCCAGAAGTAGTTGGTTGTAAAGCATAAAAACATTTTCACTCAACTTCCTTTTTAGGTTCAAGGACTGAAACTACTCAAGTCTAAGCAGAAGCTGAAAAGGGTTTATTTTTAGTACTAACAGCGAGGTTCTATAACCAAAAGCGATCACGTCTCGATGGCCAAATGATAACAGGGCAACTTGCCAATGTTGCCCGCAATGCGAATGACTTATCTGGGAGTCTTAGCAACCCGTAAACAGGCAACACTAAGAAACATTAGAGATAAGCGATGAGCAATTAAAACTTTTTGGTATAAATTACTTAATTAGATAAATAGCTCTGGATTTACGTAATCTATACTAATAAAGCTGAGGAGTTTGTTTGTGTGTTTATTTGTTTGAACGCGCTAATCTCAGGAACTACTGTTTCGAATTGAAACAGAGAATCACATCGTTATCACATACACCCCTAAATATATTATTAAGGGAAGGAACATAAAAGTAAAAGAATATAGTACAATAACTAAAAAAATATAATCTCAAAATCTAATTATAACTCAATTAAATTATGTATTTCCCACTTAAAGTGGCCACGTTTTAATATCACTTTTTAAACAAGATTCTAACATAAACTTTCTGTCTGTCAATCGCGTTTTGTTAATTTAAACGTAAATAGAATTATAACGCTTTATAGACCCTTGACGTGAATACTAAAATCACTTTATATTAGTACTATAATCCAAAGTTGAATGCACTAGAGGTTCCTTAACATAATTCAAGGGGTACCTTGGCTAAGCTCCAAGTTAAATAGTATAGGAGCTCATGATGCTAAATCTGTAGTTACTCGAGCGAAACCTAGTGGTCGCCGCGACGATTTTTATTAATTTACTTTTTATCATACTATCATAGTATATCTGGTAGGACTAGGAATAAATAAATCAAATAACATACATAAATTATTTTTCAGTATGACTCAGCATCAGCATGAGCAAAAAGTAATTTCTAAGTAGTACTCAGTTTGTAAAAAAATCTACTCGCGACCACGGCTACTTCAAAACGTCCAAAACGGTGGGCCGTTGTTGAAATAAAAATGAGTTATCTTATTTATTTTGCGTTGTAAACGGTTAACGTTTTACTGAAATTATAATTATTATCTTCCTTCCACCTACGGAACAATTCTAAAATGATGGCGTCCATATTGTTTTTTAAAGGTAAATAATCGTAAGTTAATTAAAAAGCTTATTAATACTTTTCGGGTTTAAAACCGTTAAAATGAAGGCAATATTAAGATATGTCTAGTTCTTCATAGGAATGTAATATAAACGTGATTTAACGTACCTATTATCCACTTAATATGATCTTATTTTAATATTTTGTGCTAGAGTAGTAAGAGCAAACTCTTCTTGGGATCTTATACTATAACCGCAGTAATACCACGGCTTCATATTTTCCACACAGGAAATGTATGATTACATAATTTTAATGTGTGTGTCTGTTCAGTGTTGCTTTGTCGAGTTTTGTTACTTTACTTAGAATAAACTTATACATTCGCAATTTGTGATGGGAAAACTTTGTATGCTATCGCTTTTAATTATCAAATCTGTAACCACATAACTCGTTACAAGTTAGAAATATTTACAACTTATCTCTACTATTATCGACACAAACAGCTTTTCGATTTCTTTTTTTATCTTAGTTTTAAGGAATATATTGTAATCTAAATATTAAATGGTTTGTTCGTATTTTCAAAGATAGTTCAATTAAATGTTGTTTTGTGTAACGTGCTTCTTTAAAATATCGATAAGTTATCACCTTCGTCACAGATTTAAAGTTTAACTATAAAAAAAGTGCAATACGATTTCTTAAGATTACATTAAACAATATTATATTTTTAAATTAAACTCTTTAACATTTTAACGGATGGAACTACCGTGATTAAAATCATTTTCAACTAAATTTAACTAATATATATCGCGTTTTAAACCATTAAAGTGTTGTACTTAAATGTGTATTACTGGCGTAAACTACAGACAGTGTATAATATTATATTTAATTTCATATAGTTTTATTTAGGCTTTGGTTAAAACTCACCAGTAAGAGAAAAGCCGTTTCCACCAAAGAGCATTTGTAGACGGGTTGACATCGGAATACAGCAATTCCCAGTGGTAGCAGTATAGCAGCGCGCGCGCAGTCCACTACAGCTTGATGGAAAAGCAAGCCATGAGACCACCTGAAATATGTATAATGGTTACGTATCGTTTCATTAAAACCGTTATCATATGGGACAGGCTCGTTGGTCTCACGTTAGCATTACAGGACTAATAATCAACGGGCTGTCGGGTCAATCCCACAGGATCCAATATGTTTATATTATATTTAAAATTTTTTCTAATACATTTTGGACTACCTCAAGATTTCCAAACGAAGTCGTTTTTAAATAGGTGGTAAGAATATCGACATTCCGTCCGGGTTACGAACCATCGTCCACAGATATAAAAGCCGTGAAGTTTAATCAGGTTTGTGTTTCAGTCTGTGGATTTCCGAATATCCAAAGCCAAAATACGTCGACATTGCATCTTGTTTAGATGTTATTTATCAGGAGGTATTTCAGTTAGCTTCAAGTGAACGACGCGATTGTCTGTATTCCTCTATCACAAAAAAATACAGCTCTCTCTAGAAATTATTTAAAATATTATGACTGGAGTAAATAAACGTGATAATGTCTGTAGTACAATTTAAAACTGGAACGTGTAAAACTTTGAAAAAAAAAAACTTCTGCATAGTTTTGAATTCGAATACCTAATGTTTTAACAAATTTAATTACACAAGTAGTATGCTTTTTTATGTTTGCGTAAACATTATAACAATTTGTTAGTGTGTTTGAAATGTATTCAATTTTCATACAGTGATATTGCAGCTTTTCATATAAACATTCAATTTAATAAGTGTTCCGTAAGCGATGCATGAACATTCTATCTAGTGCGATGTATTCGTTTCCAAATAAAAATATTAAATTTTCACATACGCGGCAATGTACTTTGTAGAGTATATTTTTTACATATCTATTTTTAGATTGGGCCATTGAAAATTTGTACGCTCTTGGCTTAAGTTCCAATTGCCAATAAAGTATCATGTATTTATATATTTTCGGGAATCATTATGTTAAATACTGTCTATAGTTTACGCGAGTAATACACAGTTAAAAAACACTTTTACGGTTTAAAACGCGATAAATTAGTTGAACTTATTTGCACCCGACGTTTCGGATGCTTTGCAGCAACCGTGGTCACGGGGAAACGTCGGGCCGAAGTTAAAAATCATTTTCAAATAAGTTTAACTAATAGATCGCGTTTTAAACCGTTAAAGAGTTTTATTTAATAATTATGTTATTATAATACTGTATTTGCCTAATTGTAATTAATAGCTAGAGATAATCTTGGTTAACTGACGCTTTAGACAGTAATTGATTTACTAATTAGCAATTAATACGCAAACAATCAAGGATCTTAGCAAGGATATGCAACCGCAAAGCATATATGCAATGGTAATAATTGTCGATCGAAATCGATTTCTACTTATTCCATTTACTATCGAATAAAGGACATTTGTAACAAAGACTGTCTTACCCTTATACAGAGGAAGGGACAATACATTATTGTTAATTTCAATAACAGCACAAATAGTTATGTGTTATATGTTAGTTAAAATAATTTAAAATAAGTTTTACTAATATATATCGCGTTTTAAACCGTGAAAGTGTTTCATTTAAATGTGCACTACTCGCGTACAGACAGTATTTGTTTAAAAGGACTACAGTATTACGCTTTTTGCATTTCTTACGATAAATATATTTATTTAACTTTCATTGTTCTCGACTTTTCGCCATCACTAGCTTACGGAATCCTCAAAAGATGTTAGCTCCTCGATTGCTCGAAGAATTAACAGCCCGCAAAACAATGATATGCTGAACGATGGCCGTGAAAGCCTTACAAAATTTAGTATATTTATAATTCCCACGAGGCAATACAACATTTTTCTGTAATTTGCCGCACCTAACGATATTACGGACGAAATTTTGCCACTCCACACAACCCCATTCACATTTATAAAACATTTTCATCCCTTAGCAAGAGAACGGTGAATTAGTCATAATTACTTTACATAAGTATTTTTTTTAAAGATTTTTATGTTTCATGATTTTCTAAAAATTTAATACTCAATATAAATTTAACTAGCTATGTCAGCGACTTCGTCCGCGTATAATAGCTACTCCTCATTTTTATAAATTATAGACATACATAAACTGTCGCAAACATTTTTGTATTGTTCGGGCATGTTTAATCGTTAAATAATTTCACCCTTCTTCTCCACATTTCTCACTGTTTTTTCACCGCAGCGTCGCAGCGAAATATTTTATAACCTTCCTTGATAAATGTCCTATCAATTCCTACCAGTAATTCCTGAGATTAGCTCGTTCAAACAAACAAACTCTTCAGCTTTATATATTAGTATAGATTTAAATTTATTATGAATGCAGACTATATTTACTTATTTCAAATTATTTTCGTCAAAGATTCACATTCTCACATGTATTTAAATTATTTATTTTATATGTATATGTCATCGTCATCACGGGACGTCAACACACAAACTCACTGACTGTACAGAGTCTAGGCAACGGGAGAGGGCAACGATAATAAAAAGGAGCCATTGTTGAGTCGGGTTCAGTATCATATCGTATAAGTCACCTCCAAGGAACTGACTATTATTATTTCTCACAATCCTGTATCCGACAATGAGGACCAAGAAACAACGTAACTCCGACATATATAAAAATATTAATATATATTTTATTTTATATTTATTCTATTGAACTTTTAATGCATAAAAAGTATTACTAGTTGTCATTCTTTGCCCAAGTATACAAAATTACTCTCTCGAGACGAGAGATGTTTCGAAACTTTTAATAAACTGCCGAGAAGTCAAATGGAGCAGGATATATATTTCACAAATTAGCTCCAAACTTTTATTATTTGAAAAACTTTGAGAAGAATCCGAAATACGGACGTCGCTTTCTTGACAAATTATTTTTACATTAGGACGATAATATTTATTGATTACGTGACAAGAATTCGCATTTTTTTTTAATCTTCATCATATGAGGGTAGCAAAATAGATATAGGCCGCATTACATAAGAAAGAGCTTATACTTTTTTAAGCCGTTAAAGTGTTTTATTTAAATGTATACTAACTATCGCGTTAACTACAAACGGCATTCAAAATTTTTTTTTGACTTATTAAATGGCTATAGAGTTTTACTTTCCAACAAGCAAACAGAAAGATTTTTTCTCGAAAAAGTTAGGCGAAAAGCCTTTCTTGATAATGATTCATAATTTTACATGATTAGAGTTTGAAACTTATTTTGACGAGTTTTATTTTTATGTACTGTCTCCTTTTGACCACGGCTGAAGCATCCGAAACGTCGGGCCGTAGTTAAAATAATTTTCAAATAAGTTTAACTAATATATTTTGCGTTTTAAACGTATAAGTGTTTTATTTAAAAGAGTATAATAATTTCTTTAATCGGATCACACTCAAAGACACTCTAATTAAAACAAACCACAATACGTAATGAGAAATCAATTGAGGCCGCCCCAAAATGCTCCAGACTCAATCATCCCCTAACTCCCGAAGGCACTTTGCAGCCAGTTGCGTGAATGATAAATTATCCAATGACAGAGGAAATCTTACTCAGCTTGACTAAGATAAATTTTGAATCGAACATTTATATGTACGTCTTCAGATATTTTTGTACTATTTCAAATAATTGAGCTTATAGATTTATATATTTTTCGACTAAATTGCATTGAATTTTCGTTTTAAAATCATTATTAGTAAAAGTGCAAGACTGTAAATTTTTAGGTTTTTATGAAAACTATAAAATGAATGAAATAAAGAAAATAAAGAATCTATATATATTTTAAAAGTTTATATATTATAAGAGCTATCAGTTACGTTTTTATAGACACAATACAAGTTTTTTGTGCTAAAATATAGTTTAAACAAAATAGTTGATAAATCTAAAGGAGAAAATATTTAATTCAAGTAAGTTTCTTATTTTATAATAATAGTTAGTCAAAGTGTTGTGAAACATATTTTTAAACACTTAGTAACCTAATTATTTTACAGATTAAGATTTTTTGTTTTCTACGGATTTCTGGGTTTACGGATTGAAGTACACTTTTACGCATCCCCCCCGTGACCATGGCTGCTACAAAATATCAAAGTCAAATAAACTGTAAATCAGTTAAATAATATATCTCGAGTTTTAAATCATTGAACTCGTGTTATTTCAATATATTAATGTTTATAAATTATCTTGGTTTGGGATGATAACATCAGGTAAATTTACACATAAATAAAAAAATGTACCGAACTTCATATTTCGTATTATCAAAAGAAATAAGCTGTGTTTTCATATAACGTCAGTGAAACCTTTTTGTATTCCGCCAGAGCAGAACACATGTCTCTTTTAAGGGTTGGTCCAACCACCCTTACGCGATAAATTACGGATCCAAGGGGGCGGAAATATGCGCAGAATATATCCGCATATTAAACAGGAAATCTTGGTCGTGTGGGGAAAATATTATTCAGACTTTAAGGTTTTAACATATACGTTTCTCGCGTAGAATATAAATAATCATTTTAGTTGATTTAAAAATTATTTTGGTGTACATAGGTGTTAGTTATTATATATATTATTTTTCTTAATTATGTTAAGAATATTTTGTAAATAATTAATCTTGTCTTAACGATAGTATTGATATTGTTGGTCTAACTTTAAATGACGTCATTTCTGGTATTAAACAATTGAAATCTAATAGTTCCATTGGGCCTGATGGTATCCCGCCAGATTTTATTAAAATATATAGAGATGTCTTCTCCGTCCCACTATATCATATTTTAAATGCTTCTCTGACGTCCGGTATCTATCCCTCAAGATGGAAACTTTCAAGGGTTACGCCCATTCCCAAAAGCTCCAAGAAAGCAATGCTGGAGGAGAATCGACCTGTCGCAATTGCCTCGTCACCAGCTAAACTATTTGAAAGTATTTTACATAAATATATATACGCTCAGATTAACAAGTATTTTTGTGATGAACAACATGGTTTTAAAAAAGGTCAGTTGAGACAAACCTTTTGACACTTGTGGAATATATCTCGGTTTGGTTAGATCATGGTCTTCAGGTCGACGTGCTGTATTTCGATTTACAAAAGGCATTTGATCGTGTGAACAAGTTAGAAGCTTAGTGAGAAGTATATCGATACTTCTCACTAAACTCAGCGCTATACGTTTTGGTCCAACTCTAATAATTTTCAAATAAAACACTTTAACGGTTTAAAACGCGATATATTAGTTAAACTTATTTGAAAATAATTTTTAACTTCGGCCCAACATTTCGGATGCTTTGCAGCAGCCGTGGTCACGGGGAGACATCTTCTATTTTATATAGCGACTCTTATATTAAGAAACCACACTTTGTGTGTGGAAAAACTGTATCAAATAGCAGCATTCACAAAGTTCCTTCAAAAATTGTGACACATTTGTAAACTACCCATGTACCAAGGAAAAAATACTCAGTGAATAAACATATTATTAGCTGCATGGAGATACATAAACAAAATTATGTGTTACGAGCTAGTAGTACTAAAAAAACATTTAAATAAAGCCTTACGGTTTAACGCGAATATTAGTATTTAATTATTTTAACGCCCGACATTTCGGATGATTTGCAGCAGCCGTGGTCACGGGGAGACTCGCGTAAATTGAAAGTAAAAACTAACGTAGTTATATTATAATAAGTGAACTAATATATTCCGCATTATGAACCGTTAAAAGAGTTTCACCTGAAGATAATAAGTCGTTAATACGTGGACGCATACATCCAAATAAAGATTCATACAATCGCGACAGAGGAACATAGTTATAATGACCGCAATTCTGCCCATTTTAATTATTTTCAACCAAACATTTTGCTGTGAATTAAAACATATTTACCTAGTGTATATTTCGCTTAACGTATCATTTATTAAGGCGTCGGCCTCCTATAAACGCTATAACTATGCGATACGTCACTTGCTTACTTGTAGAAATGTGTGAATGAGACAACAATACTTCGTTGTGCCTTTCACCCGCTGGCGTAAGCTTTCCAACGCTTTGGTCGCATTCTGTTCGAATCTTTGTGTAAATGACAAATGTAACGCCAAGAAATACTAGTCGTGTTTGTTATATACGAAACTGCGACACTGATTGATTTGATATAGTAAGCAAGACACGACTGGATTCAATATAATAAGTAGTACAAAATCAAACATATTTATAGAAGACATATTTCTTAACGCAACGTTATGCGTTATACGACATCAAAGGTGTTTAAAGAGACCTCTACTTGACGTAGAGTAACGTGTCGTACGAAATTAAATGCATTTAAAGGGGACTTTAACATCTTAACATAACGTACTACGTTGTACGAAATCGAATGCCTTTATACAGGACTTCAACTCTTAACGCAATGTTATACGTAATTTGAAATCAGAGGTAATAGGGGGCTTCATCTTCATAACGCAACGTAATACGTTGTACGAAAGCATATGCGTTTATAGGGCACTTCAATTTCTTAATGCAACGTAATGCGTTATATGAAATCACAGGTAATAGGCGACTTCTACTTCTTAACGCAATATAATACGTTGTACGAAATCAAATGCGTTTATAAACCAATTCACCTTATTAACGGAACGTATGTCCTTATACGAAATCAAAGGCGTATTTAGGCCCCCCCTAAACTAAGCTTTAACTTCTTTGCGTAACGCATTATGTTGTACGTTAAAAGTGCGTTGGTTTGGCTATAGTTATACATCTCACGGATCGTAATGCGTTGAACGAATTCACAAGCGATTATAGGACTTTAAATCGTGACGTAGAGTAATGCGTTGCAAATCAGCAACGGTAGGAGACCACAGCCTAAAATCGCTCGCAAGGTTATGTAAATACGTTTTAATACGCATGGAAATTCTATTTTTATTCATCCGACCCAGGTATCCGCAAAACCAATTAACATCGCCATTGAAATGTCATATGCAAAATGTTTTAAGCAAAGAATTTATCTTTCGTATTTTTGTTGAGCGTCTATCTCGTGTTTTCAGTTTACTTGCGGTTTAGCGAGTGAAAATACGAATTGTTTTTCATAAAAACTTATTATAGGAATTATCAAGGATTCTTTAGCTTATATATATATCATTTTTACTTTTATAGGTTCCAAACTCTGCCTATTTTGAGCTATTTTTAGTAAGTTTAAATGAACATGATCACATTAGTAATATATTTTACGGAATATCGGACTCAAAAAGCACATATTATTTTAGGTTATACATTTATATACTATTAATAATATTTTTTTTTTTTTTTTTTCGGGGACACCCCTTGGGGGGGGGGGGGGGGGGCCCCCCCCCCCCCCCCCCCCCCCCCCCCCCCCCCCCCCCTTCCCTTCCCGGGGGGGGGGGTTTCCCCCCCCCCCCCCCCCCCCCCCCCCCCCCCCCCCTTTTTTTTCCCCTTTTTTTTTTTTTTTTTTTTTTTTTTTTTTTTTTTTTTTTTCCCCCCCTTTCCCCCCCCCCCCCCCCCCCCCCCTTTCCCCCCCCCCCCCCCCCCCCCTGGGTGGGGGGGGGGGTTTTTTTTTTTTTTCTTCCCCCCCCCCCCCCCCCCCGGGGGGCCCCCCCCCCCCTTTTTTTTTTTTTTTTTTTTTTTTTTTTTTATAATATTTAGTACATACGCATACATTAGAAAAAAAATGAATTCACCATAAAGTCACACAATAGCTAATTAAAGTTTTTTTCAAAAAATAAACAAGAAATTAACTTTTTTACGTAAAGAAAATAATACCACAACTTAATCTTCACAGTAACAATATTGAGTGTTGCAAGTTGGTAGAATAGGATTTTACTCAGCAGTGTCTATATCAGTCGCTATGTTGACCTGAAACTGATTTTCAGTAAAACCATAATGTGGTACCACACTCGAATAAATAGTGAAAAAAAAGAGAGACAACCTATATACACTTGAAATATGGACTTAAGTGGCATAAAATATGTATATATCACATCCTTTGATCTTTTTCGATACAAATCCCTGAAAAAAATGTGAACGATTGTCTTCCTCGAAGCCCTAATGAGGTCTTTTGTTATGTGAAGTGGTACTTGAGTTCCTCCCACGTGTTCTTATGTATCGTATTACTAAAAGGACGGATACAAAAGAAAGATGTAAATTATATACAAATAGTATATAATTTACATCCGCTGCCCCCGTAGCTAAACAGATTAACGGGCTCGTTGGTCGGGTCGTGGGTCGATCCCCGCCGTCATGTTTCTAATCAATTTATAATTTTTCTAAAACATAAAACTATTAAATGGGTAGGAATATCGTCCGTCCAGGTCACCAACAACCTTCCACCGGTGAAAAAGTCATCGCGTTTAATGGCGTTTTGGTTTAGTCTGTGGATCCCAATATGCAGAGCCAGATAGGATGTTATATGGCTGGTGGATTTCACCTTCCAATAAGTTAATCCCACCCTTATCTGTTCTTGTCTGTTGTAAAAAAGTGGCCGCATTGCGTTAAGCATGATATTCTCAAAGGTTCAAACGTATATCAGCCGTTCAAGTGAACTGACGAGGAACTGTGTAACTGTGTATAATTTACGTGCGGAGCCAATTTTCACCTCCTCATAACTCGAAAACTTTTTTAAATAAAACAGTTAAATTCGGCATAAATATTGATAGCCGCGAGATACAAACGTATTTCAAATTTCATAAATCCGTCAAACGATTGTTTAGTTGACTGACCAAAAGTATGTCCAGGTGACCTAGAAAGCTCGAATTTGATGATCAGGTCTAAAGGTGAATGAATATAAAGGGAAAAAAATACAAGAGAACTAGTCAGTTCACATCATAGGATCCAATACAAGTATATAAGAAATATTTCATAATTATGGCTGAGAATTGACAGACAAGCATATAGTTCCCTTGATGGTAAGTAAAATAACCCAGCCTTGTAACGTTTAAAAAAGATGTGCTGTCGATCCATTTTGACGAATATAAACGCGATTAAACGTTTTTTTCACCTGTGAACGTTGTTTCGTATTTTGGACCGACACTCAGATTTCAAGGCAAAGTACAACATGTTTCAATAAAATATATAAACTAATCAGAAAAATTTAGGACCTAGTGGGGATCGAATTCACGACCCATCTCTACACCAAGAAGCCCGTCAAATACTCTATTACTTGGTACACTCTACTACCGCAGCGACCCTGATTGGTCCTTGATATCCAGGAGAAGAGAACGTCACTATCAACCCTATACCCCATGTGAAGATGCCCAGATACCACGAGTAAGTAAATCTCAATATTTCAATTAACTAGGCGAAAGCTCACGTACAGGAAACTCAATTTGGTCCCGCCCCATCGTGTCTCTTAGGCGGGCGTATTTGATTCAATTTATTTCATTCGAATATTAAATTATTGTTAGACTCGAACCTTCTTTGCCCTTATTAAGTCTTTTAGCCGGAAAATTTATTTTTAGATCGGTAAGGACTTACGTTTATAATTTGTAAACAATCGTTGTTCCCAAATGTGTTTATTAAGCATTGTCTGTAGTTTACGCGAGTAGAATGTAAATAAAACCCTTTCAACTGTGGTTTTAAACACTTTTAACGGTTTTAAAAACCGAAATAGTTAACTATTCATTTCGTATTTAAAACCGTTAAAAGTGTTTAAAATCTATTTAAAATCGTGTTTATCGTTAATCGGATCTATTTAAAAATGTCTTCATGTTCACCCCAGCACTAATAAAGGAGATTTTATAGTTAAACTTCTTTCGAGTTTTGTTAATAGAAAGTTTATGAGTTTAACAACTAATTGGAACTTTAAAAGTTATTTATTAAATCTTTTAATGACTGCTAGCGGTAAGGATAGCCTGATACTATATATCTATTGTTTTATTTTATGGTGTATGTAAAAGTTTAAAGATACTATATGCATGTAACTGATTAAATTTAAACATACTTAAAACATGCAAAAAATGTTATCCGTTACATATACACAAAATGAACAGGCATAAAAAAAATTTATTACTTCGGGACTGGATTTGGTTGAACTAGGCAATAGGTATCCAAAACGACCTTCCATGTCCTCTACGTCCTTCCCACCAATAGCTTACCCCTCCTGCCCGCACACCTCACCGCAAGGAGTGAAGACTGGCCCAACAGAATTAAGGCAGTTACCGGACACCGCGCGGGTAGTGTCACCACTTTTGACTAATTACAAGTGTGTGAAGCCTAAAGAACTAATTGTATTTGGTGAATCCTTATTATTTTCCTTAATTTTATCTTAATTCCCTATTGCCTTATTTAATAGCCATTTTTTGGGAAATGTTCCACCATTATTGAGGGTATCAAAAGTTTTATTTTTCGTATTTTTTCAAAAAATTTTATAACTTTACCAGCGCGTTATCAACAGCAGTTTTCCTAAATAATACACATAAAAAAAAAACATTTGTAACGGTTTAGTTAAAATCGTAAATAAATAAATACATTTCTTGTATTAAACTGTTAGAGATGTTTTATGTAAATAGTGAAAGCTATTCTTTAAATTTAAATTAAGGTCCTGTCGCGTTTAAATCGGTTGATTTTTATTTTTCATCAAAAAATAACCGCTAAAATAATGTCACAACCCCCCCAAATGGCTGACGCAATGAGAAAAGCAATTAAAGGATATTGAAGTCGGCACCAATATTAACATTATCATACTGATGGAACACGAATTGCTGACTCCCGTCTACGTGATTGGGCACGACTGAATTTTCCATGTGCGAGCACAGTATAAAGAAATGACAGTAGCGAAATATTTGATAACTTCGATATTTCAAATCTTACTGCACGTTATGGCAGTATATAAATATAAAACTGATTTTAGATGTTTATTTAATAGTTAAATATGTCTACATACACTAAAATATTGCTACTTACTTCTATACAAAATCCTTATTCTTTGCCTTGTTACATATTAAACTATAGACAGTATTTTGTTACATATTGTTGAAAATAACGTAAAAATGAGACTAATTTTATTATTCACGATAAAACGACTTACCGAAAAAGGCTTCTTTTATTTATTCATTTTAAACTCATTAAAACACCGATATTTTTCAGAAAATATATTTTTGTGCAAGACCGAACAATAACACCGGTGTACATACAGTTAAGATCAAAATGCCCCTCAAATTGTAAAATGTTTGCTATTTTAATTGTTTAAATATTATTTCGACATTCTACCTATAATTGCTGTTTTCCCAGAAAAGTGTCTTATTTATGATAGAGAAATACAGGCAAAAATTACATTCACTTGATGGAAAGTATCGCACCCCAACCATAACGCCTCAGCAAGATAGGTTGTCGACCTATTATGGCCATTTTGGATATTCGAAATCCACATATTGAGACTGAAACGTGACTTCACAGCTTTTTTCCATCTATGTGGTTTGTGAGACGAAGGGGGTTTAGATATTTCTACCACACATTTAACATCCACGAAGTCCAACACGATTTTAAAAAATTACACGTTAATAATGTTGGAACCGAAGACGACCCCACGACACACACTTTGCCATCATTAGAGCAAGGAGCTGTAAGTGCAGCAATAACCATACTAACTCAACTGAATTATGTATACAGTTATTGAAATCCGTAAACTGCCATTAAGATAATATATTGATTTGTTTGTGCCATATATATTCATGTAATTAGTGAAGGGTGACACTGAGTGCTTTGTCTTTGGTTAAAGCGCCAAAATTTTTATGAGATATAAAACGATATTAAGTAAGTATTGTCTGTAGTTAGCGCAAGTACTTCATATATAAATAAAACACTTTCAACGGTTTAAAACGCCAAATATGGTCGTTAACTTATTTTTAATTTCTCATCCTAATCACGTCTGCTGCGAAGTTTTCGTTGGGCAGTAGTTAAATTAAATTAACAATAATTTAAATACTGTCTGTAGTTTACGCGAGTAGTACAAATTTAAATAAAACACTAACGGTTTAAAACGCGATATGTTTTAGTCTCCCCGTGACCACGGCTGCTGCGAAGCATCCGAAACGTCGGGCCGTAGTTAAAAATAATTTTCAAACAAGTTAAATAAAAAAATATATCGCGTTTTAAATCTTTAAAGTGGTTTATTTTTAATAACAATAATTTAACTAACATATTTATATATTTAAGCGTTAAAAGTGGTTTATTTAACTATATTAATTAATATAGTTCACGTTTAAAAACATTGAAAGTTATATTTAATGTTCACTACATGTTTAAACTAAAGACAGTACTTACAATATATTGTCTATAAGCCTTTTAAGCTGTGAACCTTTATATGAATAGCTGTGCCCGTGACTTCGTCCGCGTGAAATAGTGACTTTGAGTAGAATTTTTATTTATTTAGGCTGTTTATTTATTATAAAAGGGAGCATTCAAGGCAGCCAATCTGTGTGGAAAGTGCTACTTTGCCGCAATATTCACACTCTCACCTCACATCACTCCTACCCTAACCCCCGCTCTCACTCCCATTTCCAAAAATTCAATGAAGAAATTTTCATTGTTCTAGCTTCAAAAATTATGAATTTCCATATAAACTTTTACCCCCCTTTTCAACCCCTAACAACCCTTTTTTTTGCATTAAAAAGGTCATCATTAAATCGGTTCAGTAGTTTCGGCGTTAAAGCCAGACAGACAGACAGAGTTACTTTTGCATTTATAATATTAGTATAGATATGAAATTTGTAATGTTTCCATTTGACATATATGTTAAAAATATATCTCATATAAAAACCAAATAAATAAATGATCCATTAAAATACCTTCTCAGCTGCTTTTTGCTCAGGATAACCGCCATCAGAGCTATATTAGCGGACATGCCGAGGCTGGAGAGAGCCAAAAGCGCTGCGGCGCTGGCAGCACCCCCCGGGGGGCAATGCCTAGTGTTGTTGACTATTGAAGCGTTCGTGGCGCCCGCTGACCCGAAACGGAGGTTCGCCCCTATCATCGCCACCGCGGAACCTGCTGAAAAAGACAAATGTTACGTATCGTACCAAAACTAACGAATGGTTGAAATCTTTAATATCTTTCACATGTTGCATATGATGGCACTATATAAATTAAAAATGTTGAACCAGCATTTACATCGTTTTAGTAACGGCGCGGAACGCTGTGGATGCCGGACCCTGCCCGTATCTTAATGTTTTTTTTTTTTCAATTTATAATTTTTCTGAAACATGTTATGTGAGACGACGTCACATTTGTCTGGAAATTTGGATATTACATAGATAGGACAGGGACTTGAAATTCCGCGTTCCGGCGTTTATATAAAAAAATATAAGAACATTTTTAATATGTTTTTATTTATCTTTTAATTATTTATTTGTATTGTTATTATCTAGTGTTTGAATAAATATTACTGACCATGATATAAATCGAAAAACAACTACGTCCGTTAAAAATAATTCAATTATCGGTTTATGAAGCGGATGTGGTCGTAGATTCGATTCCCGCCCGTACTTATGTTTCACAATCTGAAATAATCTTTGTATACTTGTATTGTGCAACCATAATACTCATAAAGAGAGTAACCTAGATGATACAAATTAGATGAGCTTTCTCTACTTTAAAAAATGTTAATAACATAATTATACTAATTTAGAAGGCAAGTAGCATTAAGGCCGAGTTCTAGTATTTAATATCCCTCTTACTGCACTTTCATACCACGATAATTAGTTAACTCTAGTGCACTATTAATTAAATAAATATTCTGCAAGGTTCCAAAAGAATTTCCGGGCAGCTGGTTAGAGTTGCTTATTAACAAATGTTAATTATTAATTAAAACGCGTCTCTTTGAATAGTCCAAAACACTTGAACGGTTTAAAACGCGATTTATATTTGGTCAACATATTTGAAAACTAATTTAATCACGGCTTGACGTTTCGGATGCTTTGCAGCAGCCGTCACGGGGATACATTTAAACCTGAGTACTATCTGTATATTTATTGTAATTCTTTAAATGTTAACGGTTTAAAACGCGAAATGTACTAAAAATGTTGAACTACGTTTTCTTCCTCACCAGTTACCTAAGTAAATAAAACTATTTTGATGTGTTATCACAAGACGGACAAGCACGTAGTTCACTTGAGGTGAAATACCCCAGCCATTAAACATCTTAACAAGATGCGTTGTCGGCCTATTTTTTCTTTACGGAAAGCTGACCGTGCTGTTGCTCTACCAATTGAGCTACCGAGTCCTACACCTCATTGTCGAATATTTTCAACTTATTGATACATGCACCTCTCGCGCAATGTAATTTATGCGCAAGTGTTAAGGTTGAAATTACATTGCGCGAGAGGTGCATGTATCAATAAGTTGAAAATATTCGACGATGAGGTGTAGGACTCGGTAGCTCAATTGGAAGAGCAACAGCACGGAAAGCTGACGATGCCGGTTCAAGTCCTGCCCGAGTCGAAAATTTTTTCAATTTCATTTTCGATTTTTAAATTATATAGTGCCTTCATGTGCAATAACATGTGAAAAATATTAATGTTTTCAGAAGTCCAACATATTGTTTCAGAAAAATTATAAATTGAAAAAATAGACACATGTTGAATTCGGTAGGGATCGAACAACCCGTTGATTATACGTTGCTTCCATTAGACCAACAAGGCCTTCAGCTCCTGAGATTAGCGCGTTAAAACAAACAAACCCGTCAGCTTAATATATTTGTATAGATGTGTTTAAGTACTTTGCAAATATAATATATACATACAACATAATGATAGCTTATTATGTGGTAAAATCTTTCTCAAGGTTTCCGGGAAATTTCCGCGGCCATCCGATTTTCGCAAGTTCGGCCAGAATTAGTTCGCGAGAGCATTATGCAACTGCGATCCGTCCGTTAATGAAACGAAATATTTCTGTTTTCTCATTTAAATTCCGTTTGAAGAGCTCTTCTAGGGCCATTGAAGGCATTTTGCTAGACACTTTGAATAATAATTACTGCATAAAGTAGTATTTATTTCAATACTTCATTATATTAATACTGACAATTTGAATAAAAAACCTTTATTACAATCTTACCATAAATATTTCTTATTAATAATTATACAGATAGTAGACTAATGGAAAATTAAAAAAAAATCTACTAATCATAGTAAATTAGTAGATTTTAAAAACGAAAATTTGATCTTCTACAGTTTCAACTAATCATTAGGTAAGGCTGTGTTATAAAAACGATTAAATCTTTTCAAAAGATATTTTGTTTGGTTTTAATAAAAATTTGCGTGTATTTTATAAGTTAGTATTTATAACGAACCTGTATATGCCATTGATGTTAACCAAGCTATCATGAAAAAATAAATAGCGCGTGAGGTGCGCGCTTAAAATGGTTGACAATCAAAAATTAATTTGAATGAAGTAACGACAACGGAAATCAGAACCCAAACCACCAGCCGCACCGTTCGTTGCTGCTGCTTTTACCAATTCATCTACACGTCATCAATTAATTTTTCAACCCATGATCATTCAGTCCCTCATGTAATTTTAAACTTAAGTCTTGCGAAATAAGGTTTTATGTTCTATGCTGTAAAGTTGAGGATTCATTGAAGTTAAAATTGCTGAAGATGAATATTGCACATGATGGCATTATATAAATTACAAATCTATTTTGACAAGTAATGACATTTACAAATAAAACACTTTAACGGTTTAAAACGCAATATATATTCGTTAAACTTATTTGAAAATGATTTTAAATACGGCCCGACATTTCGGATGCTTTGCAGCAACAAATTGGTCACGGGGAGACTAAAATAATCTCCGAACAAGTTTAACTAATATATATCGCGTTTTAAACCGTTAATGTTTTATCTAAAGGTGTACTACTCGCGTCAACAGTATTTACTTACTAATTTACAAAGTTACCATTAATTTTTACTGGACGTTCAACTACAGTTATGACATAAATATGATAAAAATTGGCAACTTGCGGAAATTTTGGGGGGTGGGTGAAATATTTTATATATATGTAAATTAAAAAAGCAAAGTCATACCTGCCGACATCTTATCCATCCTGGCGTTTAGTGGCGTCTACGCAAGCAAAACATATAGAAGACAATCCGCGTATTTCCCTCCACCTTCCCACTGCATCTTACTTCTATAATTCACTCGCATTACACTTTACACAAGTCACTCTCACTGAAATTGTTCTCAGTTCCTTATAAAACATAAGATTCTTTGTTTAATTGTGGTATGCTTATACTAAAAAACAGAAATGAAGAGATAAGTAAATAAACGATTTTAAAGCGTTTTTAACCGTTAAAAGTATTTTATTTAAATATACCACTCACATACACTACGGACTACTGACCGCCTCTGTAGCTAAATGGTTAAACGTGTCGCCTAACATTGCGATAAGCGCGAGAGGTCCTAGGTTCGAATCCCGGGGAAACAGAAAATTGTTTCGGTCGGGCAGGACACAGAAGTCTGATCAACTACTTGCCTGTAAATAGAACCGATCAGTGAAATAGGCACAGAAATGTGTTCGCCCATGCCCCACCAGGGGAAACGGGATTTCACACACATAAACTACGGTACATACTTTTTTTTACTCTGTAATCATAAATTATTTCTTTTGGAAAATGTTGTTCCGATTAATTTTACAGACATATTTCTCTGGTCGCTTTACCAACATGTTTGTAAACCATTACACATCGATTAGAAATACGATGGACCCGGTGGGGATCCAACCCGTGTCCCATTTATTAGCCATACTTTCTCATCGCAAAATGTTATCATAATCTTACCAAGGTATGAAATTGTAATAACGAGTGATTCTAATAACGAGCTAGATTCGTATTTCTAGTTATGTTCGCGTACATTGTTAAGTATTTCTATCTCGCTAGCTCGCCTCGCTCCCTCGGGTACAATCCATTGTGAAACACAATTTATTATATTGCTTACTAACCCGCAACGATAGTTGCGTAATTCCGTGTTTTTCTGTCTACGTTGAAGTGTGGGAAGCCAATGGTTTACTCATATATTTCGAAGTAAAGATAGATAAAGAGTATTTTGCTTTGTGTAGAATCTGTTCTAATATCAAATTTAATTAATCACTTCAATAAATAATTAACGGTTTTAAAGACGAAATATTAGTTAAACTTAATTGACAATGATTTTTAACTTCGGCCCGACGTTTCGGATGCTTTGCAGCAGCCGTGGTCATGGGGAGACTACGTACTACCCGTGACCACGGCTGCTGTCAATCATTTTCAAATAAGTTTAACTAATATATCGCGTTTTAAACTGTTAAAGTGTTTTATTAAAATGTGTACTACTCGCGTAAACTATAGACAGTATTTACTTACTAATTTACAAAGTTACATTAACTAAATTTATTTCATTTTTTTTAACTATGGACCGTTTCGGATGCTTTGTCACAGGAGGACTGAAGAAGGAGGCTGTCCCTAATCCCAAAGATGTTGATTAGTCAGGTCAAGTTAAATAAGTTAATATTTTTACATTTTAAACCGTTAAGTTTGTTTATTTTATATTATAAAGATGAAGAGTTTGTTTCTTTGTTTGTTAATATTATAATATGTCAATAATGTCAGAAACGCCTAACAACCGTTTTTAGGGCAAAACATTTTATCAAAATATGGCAAAAGAACGTTAGCCAGGTCAGCCAGTACGTAAATAATAATGAAACAGCTAAACAATACAAACGTATTGGCAGATCCTTTTAACAAACGACACGTTTCTTTTGTCTTCGATTGTTTTGCTCCACTGGTTGTGAAAAGAAAACTTTTTAATTAAGGAGAAATCTTTTTAGAATAAATAGAAGAAAATGGATGGTGTCTGTTTGTATGACTTAACATATATACTCTATACGTATATTTATTAAACGTTGTTAGCTTTAGAATAATAGATTCAAACAGGAAAAGATAGGAGATAGAGATATACATAAACGTATTAGAAACATAACAGATTTAAATGAATGTTTTTTAACGGTTTTAGACGCGAAATGTATTAGTTAAACTTATTTATAAATTTACTAGTTACTTATCTACATTAGGAAAATTAAACCAAGAATCAACATTAAATGCGTAAGACTAATATTATTAGTCTTAAAACAAACGCAAAGCTTCCTGCTAACTGCATACAACACTGACTTTTACGTAGGAAATGCAGTGAAAATGAAAATCGTATGAAAGACTCCTGCGGTTAGTTCTAGTTAATTCCTCGGAGTATCATCCATTATGAAGGTAATTTATTCTGACGTATTCGCTTCCACTTGTATATATTATATTATGAAACTTATATCGCTACTTACTGCACTTATTAACGCTCTTAGTTCAGATTACTACGCACTACAGAAGGAAGGGTCACATATTTTTAAATTGGGGATTCAGGTTATATATAGAAGAAATTAGAAAGATACATAGTAACTTTTTTAATGAATTTGTTTTTGAAAACATCAATATTTTTCACATTGTATTGCACTAAATTTTTATTTAATTTTATTAATTTTTTTTTTTTAATTTCCCATGTTTTCTTTATCCCATAATCAATTGCATTAGAAAGCTATGTAAGAACTTCACAATATTTTACTGAGGAACCCCAATTTAAACTTGTAGCAGCGTACAAATGATAGTTGAGAATAAATGATGGACTTAAACTTACATAATATTGTACAATTTTATGGCCCAACTTTTGAAATTACTTCCTTCACCTTGGAGACTCGCCGAACTGGGAAGCTTGGTAAATTTAGAAGCATTTTCTTTTTCAGCTGTCGTCGACCGACCTAGCCACTTAAGTAATATCAAACCAATCTGCGCTAGAATTGAAAAAAAGATAATTTTATCTACTCTAAGCATCTGAGATTCTTTACTTAACAATGAGTAAGTATTTTAAAATAACTCTGATACTTTTTACGATTAAACACGTAAAATATATGAATAAACTTATTTAAAATTAATTATAAACTACGACCCGACCTTTCGGATGCTTTATAGTAGCACAGAGGGACTAAAGATAGAGGGTGTGTTTACTAAGTGTCATAATCAAACCTGCTGCGCTAGCGTAATATATTTCGCATTTCAAACTGTTTAAAGTGTTTTATTTAAATTTATACTACTCGAATATACTACGGAAAATGTTGTTATCGCTTAAACATAATACTTAATTTTACCATTAATTTTTAGTTTTGGTTTAATTAATAGCTAATGTTTTTAATATTTTGCTGAAGTTGAGGACAGATGATATATTTCATGATTAAAACTGTTAAAAGTGTATTATTATGGCTGATATTTTATAAAATAGTACTTTTAAAAAAAAGATGCCATTTCTCACAAGAAGGGCAATTTACAAACGCCACCAGTGAAGTAAAAACATTTTTGACCTAAAAACGTGTTCATAATTGTCGCTACGCGGGCCCTTTCTTAGGAACCTAGATTCCATTGAGGTCTGGAAAGATACCTGTATGAATTCAGAAACAGTCACACGCGTCTTATAATGAAAAAGTGTTTGAGGATTTTTTTATCTATACGATATTACTTGTCAACTTCACTTGCCAACAATGTGAACAGTCGATTTTTATTTCACAAATTATTATTATTTATTTATTTAGCACTCACAACTTTACAATGTTATAATGAATTTACAAGCTACTGTAATTTTACATGTATCACGTTGTGAGAGTCTAGTGCCTGTTATAGGTGTTACTATATACGTATGTATCACGTGTTATATATCGGTAACGCGTGATACAAGTCATCAGACCCCCTCGCTGCGAGCTCACTATAAAATTATTTGGACAATATAAAAAAAAACGTAGTACCTAGAAATAAACTTAGATAAAGCTTCTGCGTTTTGTTTATATATAAGAGTCTAATTGTGTTAGGTATGTATTAAAGTGAAGTTATGCAGCTTATTTTACAATCTTAAATTAGTATAATAAAATTGGGAAGGATGCCATTGAAAGTAAAACGTTTTTCGTCTTTTAACAAGCAATTCTACACTGTAATTAAACAAAATTAAGTATTAGACCTTGTAAGTTATTCCTCTTAAAACACATAGCGTTAGATGACTAACATACTCCAAAAAAGTTGCTTAGTAAATCTTTTGTAGTTATTATTATTAAAATTTAAAGCAATCGAGCGACTGTTAGTCATTTGTGCAGCTACATCCAACCTGTCAGCTAAGTCCAAGAAATCTGAATATTAAATTGTGGGTAGGAGCATCGAAATTCCATGCGTGTCACGAAACATCGCCCACAGACGATGAAGCTGTGAAGTTTAATCGCGTTTCGGCTTCAGTCTGTTATTTCTGATTATTTAAAGTCAAAATACGTCGACATCGCATCTTGTTTAGTTGATAAATGAAATGCTGTCTGTAGTTTACGCGAGTAGTACACCTTTCAATAAAACACATTGACGGTTCAAAACCCGTCTCTCCGTGACCACGGCTGTTGCAAAGCATCTGAAACGTCGGGCCGTAGTTAAAAATAATTCTCAAACAAGTTTACCTAAAATAAATCACGTTTTTAAAGGTTAAAGTGTTTTATTTAAATAGATGATACATGGCTAGGCTACCATTAAGTGATCCCTGTGCTCGTCTGACTTACTCTATGATAAAGAAATTGTTTAATTTTAGAGCAATATTTTGACAACGATAAATAAATTATATTGACGAGCCTAACAACTGACAAGAGTGAACCAAGGATCTAAAACCATCTCTCTTATTAGACAGGAGAGCTGTACCCAACAGTGGGAATAGGTAAACGATGGAGAACAACCGTGAACATTTACATATCTTTACAATAAACGTACATCAAGTTTTATGAGTGATGTGATAAATTTACATATTACAACGCGTCGTAGAATGTGTAGCAACACATGAGTAACTGGTTAAAATTATGACTGATTGAATTTTAACCACTATCGTGTTATTTATGACTGCCGTTGCCAAATAAATTTAGTAATATAATAATATTGTTTTACCTAATTTATGTCCAAAATCAAAAAGGTCGACATTATACTTTAATTATATCGAGTAGGACATTATAAAAACGCTTAGTAATTTCAAAGAAGAAAAAAACATAATATACATTAGTTTCAAGAACATCTTAGCCCCTGAAATAAAACACTTCAACGGTTTAAAACGGGATAAATATGAGTAAAACTTATTCGAAAATTATTTTAACTGTGGCTCGAGGTTTCGGATGCTTCGCAGTAGCTGATGTCACCGAAAGACACGTCTGGCCGTAGTTACAATAGTTTTCAAATATGTTTCACTAATATATATCGCGTTTAAAACCGTTACAGTGTTTTTTTTAATGTGTACTACTCGCGTAACCTACAGACAGTGTCATATCCACTGTCATAAGATTAAAGTGCTACGGCGTAGCACCTCTACGGAAGGACGTAGCGTTAAAAATTCTTTGGGCGCGCGCTACACAGGCTTACGAGGAAACGTTAAAGGAAACACTGAGTTGCATCATGATTTCGGGATTCATGTCTTATGAGTGTACGTGCTAGAATACGTGACTGGTATGTTACTTGTCATTTTATACTCAAGTGTAGTGTTTGTGCCAAAATAAAAATTCTGTTTAGAGAAATACGAGATTCTGCCTTACATTGATAGTTACGGATCTTAAACACTACTTTAGTTAGATTTCATAATTATAAAAAAATGATTGGTCTATTAATAAGCATATTAACGAGTGTCCCACTGGGGATAGGTCGATTATAAAATTAAATGAAAAAGTTTTGTTCTAATATATTTAAGGTTAAAAACAAATTTAAACTTCTAAGTAAAATTTTTACTTATACTTGAAGTACATAATCTCTGGTGTTTATATTTAGGATTATATCAGATTTAGTATCTAATGGTATACAAGTAAAACGCGGAATGTTGATTGATTGATTTAAACCGTTCGATTAAGTGAATTCCGTTTTCATGTATCTCCTATTATTTAAATTTTAAGTCAATATATAAATCTCAAGTTACATAGTAAATTTAACGAAGTTAAAAATCATTTTCAAATAAGTTTAAACTAATATATCGCATTTTAAACCGTTAAAGTGTTTTATTTCAATGATAGTGGTTTGTTTAACATGTTGGGGTTTAAAGCAGTTACAAGTGATAACATTTATTTGACGTCACATAATCTTGATTTATTATCAAAGTTTTCAACTGCAGCCTATAGGTTGTTTATAGGTCATAAGAGAGGTATAAATAGTGCCCCCGAAATGTGAAATGAGACATCGACGTCTCTTTTATGTCAAGGCCTTCGATACCATAGGGGTTGCGCTTTGTGTGCTCAAAAATATATTTTCATCTTTCAATACGATCGTTTATCGTTTTCAGCGTGGCTGATTTGACGAGATCAATATATTCCCTAAAGTAACATTTTTTATATCATATTGTATCTTTCTTTTTCACTGCACTTAACTGTTTTTTTTTATTTAGAATTGATTTTAGGTCAATCTGCTGTGCTGTCCCTACCAATATATAATATATATATATATTTCTAAATTCATTTTTTAATACTTATTATTTTTACAAGTAGGATTCTTTGCTAAGTTTATTATGGATCTACGTACACTATCTATCGATTATATTTATCCAAATTAGTTGGATACTAATTTAGTTATGATGTTCTTGTTATTGATTATAAATATTAATTTCACATTTTTCATCGCGTCAACTGTGAGAAATCCTTGTTTTGAAACTGGAATTTAAAACACGGAATCATTACCAAATACGAACTTCGACAAATTCCGGACGCCCTCCGTTTTCAGTCCCCCAAAACCAAAGCTGCAAAACGTCCAAAAATCAAACCGTAGATAAAATATGCTTACTATTATACTTATATTTCACGTTTAAACCCGTTAAAAGTGTTTTATCTATGCAGAAGTGTGACTAACAACATATTCATAAGAGTAATTAGTGAAATAAACACATACGAAAAACGGATTTCCACCCTGAAAGAAGTATATATTATACTCTCGTGTTTCTGCTGAATAATTCTACACAAATCTTTTCATTTTGTTTATCTTCATCGCGTATTGGAGGAGAGTAATTAACTTCTTTCGAAACAGCCATGACCTTTGGATTGCTAAAGTCTATACAAGTCAAAAGCCGATACAAGCCCGATAACATCATTGAAGATCGCTCGATACAGCCTCTTGGCGATATTACGATCGCTTTAATACTAAAAGCTATCAAGAGATACAAAGAAGGCGCCGTAATTTACGAAAGTTATTTTTTACAGCCTATAACAGCATTTTTTCCCTTATATTGATAAAGAAATGATAAATGAAATACAAATTTGGCGAAAAATTTCTTTGACAAACATCAATAGTAAATCAATGTTTAAATTTATTCATACGACATTAAGCATAATATTATAAAAATATATTTAAATGCAAATTTTTATTTTATTTTGTTATTCACTGATCCGTTCTTTTACAGGCAAGTAGTTGATCCGACTTTTGTGCCCTGCCCGACCGAAACAATTAATTTTTGTTTCCCTGGGATTCGAACCCACGACCTCTTGCGTTTAACGCAATGCTAGGAAATACATTTAACCATTTGGCTACAGAGGCGGTGAGAGGAGCAAATTTTAACCCTATAAATTTAGCAGATATTTTAAATTACCTTGCAATAAAATTAAACGGCTTATCTAGTACAGTCGCGAGATACACATAGTTTTGGTTCCATAGGGAACAAAAGTCTGATACAATATTTAGCTATAATTACACTAGCAAAATAGAATTTAGTTTTGTAATTATAAAAATATGAAGTTTGCTAAGTCCTCCAATAAGTAAATCGTACAAAGTTTTCATGGCTATCGTTCAGTTTATCATTGTTTTTCGGACTCTTCGGAACATCTCCTGACGTAACTAATATCTCGTAATGATACCTTCCACTTGTGATGGCGAAACGTCGAGAACCTCTTCTCCGCTATAAACCGTGAAGTGTTTTTTTGTTAAACTATGTTTTTGCATGTCTTTGTAGATATTTACATTTATACAATTACATTTGTATACATTAAGCTAAATGGAAATTCAACATTACAATTATGGCACACGGAGTAGAGGCCGCGAAACCACAAATCGTTTCAACTTTGTCCCAAATCACGCCGCGGGGTTTAGTACTTGTTAAAAATTTCACAAACGCACGACTTTCCAAGTTGTAATTTGGTAAACAAGTTTATTTAGGGTTACGAAACTTTTGGGTTACCGTTATACGAGTATTGTGTGATTACTCTCGTCAGAAAATCTTATTATAAATAATAAATTAGTGAAGTGAGTGTGTAGCCTAAGTAGATTGAAAAAAATATTACGACCAGGGCAGGACTTTGATTTAGATTTTAAATTTATATATAACCCAATAGTAACGTGTGAAAAATATTGATATTATAAAAGGAAGTTAGTGGCGTGTAATCAATAGCTGATCTATACTAATATATAACTACTGCTCCTGTTTTAAAAAACTTCCTTGTTTTTTTTTTTTTTCCGGGAAAATTTTGCCTTTAATTCCCCTCGTTTTTTTGGCAAAATTTTTTTTTTCCGAAAATGGTTAAAGGGACCCAATACATGTGGAAAAATGATAAAAAATTGCATTAATAATTATGCAAAAATATGTCTGTGACAGTGTCTTTTAAAGTTAACTTGCTTAAATGTATAAAGATGAAACCTCCTCGGTTTGCAAAAACAAATTCGGATGCCCAAAATAACTGTTCTACTGTGTCGCTGAAACAGCTAGTAATTAAGATCTACTTTACAATAGTCAAAAATTTTAGTAGTAAGTAGTAGTTTAGTAAATAAATACATTTATTTTTCTTCAGACGTTTCTACGTAGTTTAAAACAGTTAAAATATTAATAAAAGTACATTATTTTTAACCGCTCTCTTATTATTTTTTCGTTACAGTTGTTTATTATCTTCGAATCACCAATAATTTGAATCGAGATATATTTCCTTTATTATCCGCCATTTGAGTAAGAGCCGTTCATATAAAAACGTATTGCTTAGCCTCGTAAAGTCATGCCGTAAAGCCTTTTATGGCCACGAAAATATATACGCTAAGAGGTATTGTGTGAAATAAAGATTTTTATGAAAAGCTCTTTCGAGTCATCCTTTCTTCAACTTTATACCACCCAAGAGTTCTCTACGAAGTTTTAACAACTAATTTAGTGTCTGACAGTATTAATAAATCTTCAGTGAAATAATGTAAAATATATTTTCGCAACGCACGCATTTAAGGAGTTGATTTACAGTAACTTATTTAATGACTTTGTTTCGTTACATTTTCTAGCACTGCACTTAGAAAGTTTATAATATAGCTAGTTTTTCCTATATATTAATAAATAACATTCGATGACACTTTGATTGATTTTGAGTTCCACATAAAGGATACTTAAGGATGGTTGCTAGTACTAAAGCTTTATAAATATTTTTATATTGCATCATTATATTTTATGATTATATCATTACTTCATTAAGTCCTTTATAACTGAGGACAGGAGGATCTAAGTCATTAAGATTTATCTTGAACGTGAGACATCCATTTCACTCCGCCCTCCATTTATCACCAAAATGGTTAATGCATCTGTGGTAAATGATTTAAAGCCAATTCACACAAATCAGGTTCGTGTGACCACGGCTTAATAATTAACATTTGTTCTGCTTTAGTTAATCAATCCGATAGCATTGGACTTTATATGTTGTTGGTATACCTATATACTATGAAACATTAAACTACTTCTATATACTTTGGTTATTACGGACAAGGATCGGGGGGGGGGATAAGCGACACACAGACACTTCATGGAAGGTGAAATAACCGAGACATATAATATCAGAATAAGATGCGCTGTCGATCTATTTTTGCTTTAGAGCTTTGGATATTCAGATATCCATGGGCTGAAACCGAAGCGCTATTGTAAGCACGGTCACATGGGAACCTTGGCTTCTGCAAAACATCCAAAACGTCAGGCTCTAGTTAATTTATTTATTAAAAAACAATTAAAACGGCTATAGTCACTTACATTAATTGTCTATCCAAAGTACGCTGCTGTGGAGCAGCAAGTTTTTCAAATCCAACCAGTAGCTCCTGAGATTAGCGCGTTCAAACAAACAAATTCTTCAGCTTATATTAGTATAGATTACTGATTGAATTTATCGTAATTCAGAATTGATAAGCTTAATAAATCGTAGAACATTTTTTGTTAAATAGACTATCATTTTTCCTTACAAAAGAACCTGAAAGTAATCTGAAAATATTCATGATAATTCCTTCATGAGGTTGCGTTTATATAGAAGAAATGTGCAAAATCAGATATTTTATATTTGATATATTAGAGTTCACAGATAAAAAATATATATAACTTTTTAAAACGTGTACATAACTGTAGTCTAAATTGGTTTATGGTCTATTTCCGTAAATTAATTGTTTGACTATAATGTTCAATAAATTTTTCATTTTGATAATTGAAATCTAGAATTAATGAATGTCTGTCAAAAATTTTAATCACATTTTTAACCCTTTATAAGACAGTGACGACGAATCCAAGATTGCGTATAAAGATTAATCTTCAGTAAAAGTTTGCGGTTCAAAATATTCTCTCTTAAAATGCTTAAGATATCTAGTTGAACGCTGAGTGACTAATAGCTCGGTACTCACTAGTAATCGTAATAAGAATAAAATAAACATTTTGGTTGCAAAGGCCCTAGCTCAGTCGCGACCAACTCAATCACCATAACATTAAACACTTTTTTTATCTTTTATCAACTTACCTCGTAGAAAGAAATAGATGGCGCTAACGTAGCGGACGATATTTGACATTAGGTTTACCATCTTTAGTCCCTCTGTGACCACAGGTGCTACAAAGCGTATATAATAAATTGTAAATAAGTTAAGTACTGCTTGCATAAACTACACACAATTTCGCTAAACTCACAACTGAATTTTACATAAAAAACTAAAAAATACATGTATGTATAAAGCTGATGACAAAAACACTGACTTTTAATTTATTTGCTGTCGATCTTTCGTCGTGGTACAGATTGAAATAAACAAGTTGACGAGCTGGTTGGTCTAATGATAACAGTAAATGACTAATCATCAATGATTCGTGGGTTCAATCCCCACCGGGTCTAATATGTTTCTAATTTTTCCTGGAAATCTGAATATTCAATGGTTGATAGGTATATCGAAATTCCACCCGGGTACCGAACCACAGTCCACAGATGAAAAGCCGTGCTGGATAATCGCGTTTCGCTTTCAGTCTATAGATTTCCGAATATCCAAAGCATATTAATTATATTTTGAATGGCTCGGGTATTTCGCCTCCGATCTCCATCGAGTGATATTTGTCCTTGTAAGTGATCGTGACCTTGTCTGTCCTCTATATTTAAAAAAAAAGGTTAACAGTCGCCAGTGAGTACCCGGCTTTACAGCAAGTATGGTAACATCTCGAATGTAGGTTAGGTTAAAATAGCACACCTCGCCGTGGGCTGCTGCTGTTAAAGATAAAAGATCAAGTCAGCTTACGTCCGGAAAATTAGAAAAATACATATCCTCTAAAGGGCAGGAGTTTATCTCGCTCGGAGATTCTGACGAGAACATTCTTTTAAATAGTCTTAGACCTAAATACTGTCTATAGTTTACGCGAGTAGTACACATTTAAATAAAACACTTTAACTGTTTTAAACGCGATATATTACTTGAACTTAACTTAATTAGTTTAACTAATATATCGCGTTTTAAACCGTTTAAGTGTTTTATTTAAAAGTCTTAGACCTATATATAAATAACTTTATTTTCCGCGATTCATAAAGACTTATTATAGTGGACCCTCCTTTTCCAAAACAAGAACACTAATTGTGAAAAAAACGGGGGAAAATATTCATCTTTGAGGGGTGTCTGCTGCGTACGCTGTAAAAACGGCTTAATATACCCATAAAATATGTATCAAAGAATAATTCCTTTTTAGATGATCTAAAAACACGACACGACACAACAGTATAATATGTCTATATTTAAAGATCAACTTGTAAGAACGTTGGGACACGACCGACGTTGTAAGTAAAACTTAACAGATGCCGGTATATTTTTATAGAGAGGACTTTTTTAAAAACAAATTATGATACTCAAAATAACTATCATGCGCGGTGTCGCTGACACAGCTAAAACTATAACCTGACGTAGAAAAATGATACAATACAATTGCAGTTATAGAATAAAAAATACAAAACGCAAAATTATTGTGACTGAGTTGTGATCGCCGATCCTTTGGATTTCTGCATTCGATAAAATAAGGGGAAATTTTAAATAAATACGATGTTAAACAGACTCGGGGTCCAATAAACGTGCTAAAACTCCCTTTGAGCACTTGTGGGGTGTTTTCGACTCCCACATCTGCAAGACCTGGCTTAACAGCTCAAAAAATCGAGTTTTGCTTATGCAAGCTATAAAACACTTTGGCTTGGTACAGACGCTGTTACAACTAAAATCCAATATGTATCTACGAGCTACACAATATTTGTGATTCCGTTCAAATATTATTTTTCTATTTGCGCGTTTGATTTGATGCCTTGTTGATAGTACTCGTACGTACAAATACGGAGATAAAATTTTGTTTATGCTTCTTCAGACGTGTAGCGTTTATTTAACTTCATTGGTCTTTGTTAGCTTACAAATATTCTATAGCTTATTTATTAAGGCACAGTTTTGACATTAACAGATATTTAAATTACTAGTTTTTAGATGTAGGTAGTTTCTAGATAGAGAATGTGTGCCTAAATAAAAACATTTTAAAATATGAGACATAATTTTTATGGCTTTCGCGCGAAAAAGATGGTTTTTATTTTTTGCGGTTTTAATTTAACCGATCGTTCGGTAGCAAATTCAAGTCAACAATTTAAGTTTCAGTGTTTTATTTAAACGTAAATATAGTTAACGAATATATGTTGCGTTTTATTTAAACGGTTAAAAGTGTTTTACTTAAATCATAATTATAATTTTCCTCCTGTAAACAAAACAATCCTCGCCCTAATGGCGTCCGCGTCCTTCTAAAAGCTATCATTAATCGCTGCTGTCAGAACGCGGCTCGTCTGAAAACTACATCAAACTGAGCACTCGGAGAGTCATTGTGAGCATCTGTTCTATTCCCGCGGTATTGAATTTCTGAATTTTCTTCCTATAAGTTGCCACAATGTTCGATATTGTATTTGTTTCTACGAACAAAAGGGATGATACCAATAAAAACTTTTACTGTACGGTATGAAAATAGGACGATGTTTTTAGCAATTTTTATTCATATCTGTTTTATGTGGAAGGTGGAGGAAGGTCGATTTCTAGTGTATCTTGATAAATCGTACGTTATTTTATTTCATTAATTAACTTGCGGCCTTCCGTTAGCCTCTAGTTCGAATTCCCGGTACTAACTAATCAATTGTTTGACAGAGTCCAGCAACAAAACTGCGTGTCTTTCCCCATGCCCTAAAACAAGAAACGGCGTTACTTTTCAACACTTTCTCATAAGACATAGAGTTTTGAACCTTTTTTTACTGATGGTGTGAATGCCAAATGCACGCCTACGTCGGGCAAAAGTGACGTGGGGTGTCTGGTAAATCGTACTACAACCTTATCGAAAACGATAGTCAACCAAAACCACTAAACACGCCACCAGCCCGTTACAGAGCTTTTGAGGGAGCCCTGGAAATACGTTTGTACGCCAAAGCTCCTTGAATCCAGGTTGGTGTTATTTAACGACTGCCGACAACGTACTCTCCGAGAGGTAATGTCTGTAATTTACGCGAGTAGTGCACATTTAAATAAAACCCTTCAACGCTTTAAAACGCGATATATATTAGGTAAGCTTGTTTAAAAATTATTTTAACTACGGCCCGACGTTTTGGATGCTTTGCATTTCTTCCCGTGACTACGGCTGCTGTAAAGCATCTGAAACGTAGTTAAAATAATTTTCAACCCAGTTATACTGATATATATTGCGTTTTGAACCGTTAAAGTGCTTTATTTAAATTTCCGATAGGTATTAAAACCTTCTACATACATTCTTCGAATGATACCAACTGGAAATTTCTTGGAAAAATCAGAAACGCCCCATTTAATGACATAAGTAATATACACTTAAAAACAACCCAGGATTCGAACTGAAGACCATATTATGTGCACTCGAGTAGTCAATGAACGTAACAGTCATGTTCATATGACTTTTTCGTTCATCGTTTATATAAGGTAATACAATAAACATATACATAGTTTCTACGTGTTTGTTTGTTTTTGAGTATCACTCGTTGAATTATGCGGTATATATATCTATAAACGACGAAGGATTCCCGAGTTCTAGATACTGACAAAATCCATTTCACTCCAAGTTTATAAAATACGAATAAAAGGTACTTCTAATTTCGAAGCACTTCCGCAATTTTTCGATCTACCCTCATGTGATATAAAAATGAATATTGCAACAATAGAATCGCACATCCGTCTTTTTACGCTGTATTCGTGACCTCTCGGGTTTAAACACTTGACTTTTTAAGTGCTGAATCTCAAAGAGCCCAAGAGAGCACAGCTGTAATTATGAAGAACAATTACTTTCCTGCCTGCATTGTTCGCTCGGAAGAATTCACATAGAAATCTTGGGTTTGAAACTATCTCATATTGATAAGGAACAGGAAGTGCTATTTTGAACTAGCTAGCTAACTTTCTTTATCAGATATGTACGGACTCAAAGTGAAAGAAATCCGGGCTTGTTGGTCCAATGGTAACAACTGGAAATAAACAAAGGGTTGGATCAGCATTGGATTCAACATGCATCGGAAACATGTTGGACTTTACCTTGATTTTAGAGACATTTTTCATCATTATTCTTCCTGTGACCACGACTTTTGCAAAATACCCGAAACGTAAGTAAAATAAGTTGTAATAGTTTAACAAATAGATTATGCATTTTAAACCGTTATATGTCTGGTTTTCTAAATATTCAATGAGTGGTATTAGAAAAGCTCAACATTTATAGATTGAAGACGAAAAATAAATAATTGAAATAACAGTGCAGCCAAAATGATACCATCATTTTAATCGGGTCATTATTTTTATTTAAGTTTCAAACCAGCATTCTTCTCCCCTTCGAATATTTTTAGAGGTTGTCTATCTAGCCAGTACTAATATTGCAGATTTTCCGACAGAATAAAAATAATATAATACTGCGTATTACAATATATCTTTCGTAAGCGATTTACTGTGCGTAAGGCTTTATGCCGTCACAAGTTAATAGACCTATTTCATAGTGGATAGCTTCCCATTCATAATTCTGGGTTATTTACTAGCAGGGTCACGGAGGTTAACTATGCAACTAACACCGCATTGCCACACTCGATGCAAATTTTAATATGTCTAACAACGAAACTGTCGGGCTATAGATGTATCATATTTTATTTATTTATAGTAGCAATAATGTAAAGAGTAAATAATAATAAGATATATTTAAAAACCATACATTGATTTTTTAATCTTTTTAAACTTCAGACGAAACGTGATATTTAATTCAATGTAAGAATTGTCACAGATAATTAAATATTGTTTGAAATAAAGAATTTAAACTTTATTTCAATTAAGTATTGCCACAGATCATACGGAAATTCTAAAATCAAACTTATTTTGGGCTCAAATAATTAATGAACTTTGGTTTATCTATTGTGTTAATTTGGTTTATTGCCTATAAAGTGGAGAGCTTAAGTAACATTAAACCCTTTGATACACAACCAGTAAAAAAATATATTATAAAAAGAGGTAACAAAAAAAGAACTACTATATTGACATACCAATGCGATATTTCACATCTAAAAATTTTTTATAGATGAAACGTGGTTTACACAATCACATACTGTCAACGTAAGGAAAAAACGTTCGGTTTTATCGGCGTTAACGGTACTAACGGCGCTAGGGCGCGAGCGGTCTCGGCGGTTGTTGGGCGGGCACTGCCTTCGGTTATTGCGACAGGAGTTTGCGTCACAGTGGATACCCTGGCGCCTTTTGCGGGATCCTAATTAATGGCCAAGCGTGACGCCGACACAGATGATGTCAAATCTCACGGAGTGACGATTTATTTTCGACGATTAATGGGCCTTCGTTTGGGTTCGATGACCTTTGCAAACAACTTGTTTGTTGTGGTCGTTTTTATAGAATTTTGCAATTAGCGAAGATTTTTCTTTTAAGCAGTTTCGAAGTGAAGTTAACTTTAGTAATTTTTTTGCTAACGATGATTATATTTAGATTTTAAATATTCTGTAGTTATCATGCATTTCGTGGTACTGGTCTAGATTATTTTTATTATAGTAGTTGTTTAATCTTTAGAATGCCAGCATATGTAATAAAAATAAACACTTTATACTTTATATAGACAAAGAATTTGTTTTTTGATGGAATTCAATGACACTGTCGTGAATTACATTCCGTGTAAAGTATTTAAATAATTAGTCGTTACATTTTTGGTGGAATTTTGTCTATCACAAGTAGATACTTTAAGTTTATTTCACGTTATATATTTTGTCTCTCTAATACCTTATTTTTTAAACATAAACATGTTGTTTGTCCTTTTTAATGTCAAACTTAAAATAAAATTTAAAAGAACGAAGAAGTATTTAATGGCTGTTTTGGTGCAGTGAATAGCAGTGATAAAAGATCTAAACGTTTCTCTTGGATCTCAAGTCTTTGGAATCATAAAACATTAATTTACATGCAATACATTTATAATTTTATAATGGAAATGGTACGCGAATGTTACACGTTTCAAACACGCAATAAAACACTTGTAATTGTTCTAAAGTCGTAATATATTACTTAATTCATTTCTAACTACGACCCGATGTTTCAGATGCTGTAGCCACAATTCGCCAGACCACACTTTTTAAACCGTTCAAAGTGTTTTATTTAGATTAATAATATATAAGAGTGGAATAAATAGGGTTTAATTACTGTAACGGTGTAAAACGCGATATATATTAGTTAAACTTATTTGTTTTTTTTTAACTTCGGGTCGACGTTTTGGATGCTTTGCAGCAGTCGTGGTCACGGGGAGACTAAATATGGGGGGTGTCTTTGACGTCAATGTAAAAAACATGCTACGCTAGTGCCACCTGCTCCGTCGAAGTTGGTATTTGGCGAAACTGGCTGGGTCCTTGCACAATTAATATTTTAACATATAGTAGTAGTTATAAATAGAGTTGTTTTGGGATTCAATTGACAAACATCCACTCTGGCCAACACGTTTGTAATGTAAAATTTGTTACACTTCAGTTAAATTTATTGGCGCCACTGACTGTTAGAAGGGTTCGTGTTGATCGCATACAGAATGAATGAATACCCCAACAACATATATACCAACGCAAACGGGTTTAACGCTTGTTTGTTTCAGCAAAGCACAAGAATTTATTTTTATAGCAGTATTATTTTAAATAATTTATATTCTTTACATTCTACAGTTTTAAACAATATTCTAACACCGTCTATGACTCACAAAAATAAATATTATAAGAGGTAAGTTACATAAATTACATGTTAAACGGTTTAAAACGGGACATCTATTAGTTAACTTTTTACAATTTGTATTAACTACAGTGCAGATGGCGCTAGCGTAATTGGTTTTTAGACATTTGGAAAACATTACATCTTGAGCCCCGGCTGCTACAAAGTATCCCAAACGTTAGGCTGTAGTGAAAATAGAATTTGAATTATTAAGTAATAAATGTCACGTTTTAAACCGTTAAAAGTATTAAAAATTGTACCACTCGCGTAAACTACAGACCATTAAACTATCTAACAAAGAAAAAGTGTCGAATGTTAAATTGTATATAAAAAAGTCAAAATAAAATTTAAAAAGTGTTTTAGATTATGTAATTCGGTTAAACTTGGTACGAGCTTAATTTTCGTTCTATACATATTAGAATAGCTTTTGCCAACCTCAATTTTCCATCTGACGTAACACATAACCGAATTTTCAATCAATTTCACCCTCACTAGGTAACCTTTGTTGGAAATAAGAAAAACATATAATGAAGCATTTTGTAAGATATTACCATCAATCTTAGTAAGTATTCTCCACAGTTAACGACTAGAACATATTTAAATAAAACACTTTAATCGGCTTTAAACGCGAAATATATTTTCCAAGACACATCATATAGCTGTTTTGACTTTAACATTAAGTCTGGAAATCTGGATATTTAATGGATAGGCCGTGAAGTTTAACCACGTCTCGGTTTCAATCTGTGGATTTCCGAATAAGAAATATAGGTCGACAACGCACCTTGTTGTTATATGGCTGAGGTATTTTTAGCGTTTATCATGTGAACCCCATGCTTCTTCTTCTTCTTTCTTCTGTCAAAAATAAATAAATTGAAAAAACAATTTCAATTATTAAAATTAATCTATACTAATATTATAAATGCGACGGTAACTCTTTCTGTCTGTCTGTCTGTTACTCTTTTACGGCAAAACTACTGAACAGATTTGAATGAAATTTAGTATATAATAATATTTTTATTGCGAAAAGGGGGTTGTAAGAGGTTAAAAGGAGGGGTTAAAAGTTATATGGAAATTCTTGGTTTTTTGAAGCTAAAACAATAAAACTTTCTTCTTTGGCTTTTTGGGAATAGGAGTGGGAGTGGGAGTAGGAGTGAGTGTAGGAATGAGTGTGGAAGTTAGAGTAGGAGTAATGTGAGGTGAGAGTGTTGCGGCAAAATAGCACTTACAACATAGATTGACTGCCTTGAATGCGCCCTTACATAAATTAATGAAAAAACAAGTAACTATTCCACGCGGACGAGGTCGCGGGCACAGCTAATCAAAAATAAATTAGAAAAAAATTCAATTTATCTTAGATTTTTAATCTACGGGTACAGTAACATGTAAAACATATACTTTGTATTTTAATGTAGCAGAAATCCCGAAAACCTGGCAACTCTTAACATAATCATAATACATTTCTGAAGGTTAAGGAACACACAATAAATGTCTATTTTCCTTTCGTTGTAAAGAAAATAACAAATGTTATAGAAACATACAAGGAGCTATTAATAATGTACACGCTGTTTTATGCCGTGTCGTGGATAACGAGAAGAAATGGTATGAACTTCGAGCAGTAATTTATATATACTGTGTATATTTTCATTCTTCATATAAAGGGCTTAAAAAATTTTATATGTATATAATAGCATTTCTCTTGTTTAATGAGAATAGAAAGAGAGTGAAGTAAGTTTTCTCTCTAAGAATAAAGTTAATCTATAAGACTTAAATAAGTTGGTTGTTGGTCTAATAGTAGAAATGTATAGCTAATAATCAACATAAATATACCAATTTTAAACGGTTCAAATTCGCAGGATATTGGGGTTACATAATAGCGGGTGTGCTGCGTCAAGACTCGACTGCATTTAAACTACCTAAGCGTTTATTGCGTAGTTTAGTGCGAGAAGTCCCGGGTTCGAATCGGATGCAAAAGTCAGATTATGTAGTTGCTTGTAATTATAATAGACAAGTGTTACATCACAAAATACTGTATCTAGTTTACGCAAGTGGTACCAATACATCTAAAAATATTACTTTAACGGTTTAAAACGCGATATGTAATAGTCACACGGTGAGACTCCGTGTCCACGGCTGCTGCAAAACATCCGAATCGTCGGGCCGTAGTTTGAATAATTTCCAAATACATTTAAGTAATATATATCGCGTTTTAAACCGTTAAAGTGTTTTATTTCAATGTTGCATACATAATTATGTATCCTGTGTATTAGATAGAAGAAAGAAGAGTTGTGGTTTTAAATATATACAATTAAGGTTTAACAAAATAAAGAACATGAATTATGCAAAAGATTTAAGAAGACAATTAAAGTAGAGACATTTATAAATCCGCCACAACAGATGTTGAGTGAACTTATTGAAATAATAAAATGGAGCGACGGTAAAGTTCAAATATCAGTTGACAGAGAAAAGATTTTTTTAATTACATGACCGCGACATTTACGACGGTCGCAACAAAAAGTCAGCTAACGAGCATATTAGGCCTGAAATTGAGACGACAGAAAAAGATCATTTTCAGAGCTGGGATTTGGTTTTGTCATTTCGCTTTTCAGGTGAAAATATACTCTTCAGCTACCTAAACTTCAGACAACATTTAACTTTGCACTTCTTCAAAAATAGTTAAGTAGTCTGTAGTTTACGCGAGTAGTAGACATAGAAATAATACATTTAAACGGTTTAGAACACGATATATTAGTTATTATTTGAAAATTATTTCAAGTATGGTCCGATGTGACCGTGACTCAAATTATTGAGTTATTATATGGCCAATAATTAACGGGTCGAGGGTTCGATCCCCAGTGGGTTCATCATCCTTCTAATCATTTTTTTTTCAATCCATCCACACATGCACCTGTTGCGATATAATTTCAAATTGACCCTTACTTTTTAATGTATTACGCGTGCATTTAGGTAGCATCAAATATTTGAAACCTACCCTAAGCTAGGAATCTTAATTAAACTCACACAAACGTTCGATTAGGTTCCGTTTAAATAAAACACTTTGAACGTTTTAAAACCGGAAATATATAGGTTAAAATAAGTTTTAAATAAGTTGACTCTATTTCATGTTTTAAAATACAGACAATAGTTAAATTTTTGGAATTTTAACTTGGAGAAGTTAAGCTTACAATATAGAGTTTTATTATAAGGAATGTAGATGAACATAAAAAAGTTTTAAGCACTCAAGTAGAAACCGCTTAGTACCTTTATTAGAACCGCAAATGCAACAGTTAAAAATAGTTATGAACTTAAGCCGGACGAACTATGTGTGGACAAACCTTTTGTCGGTTATAACATTATGTCTAGGGGCTATATTTAGCTGTAATATATCACTTAATGCAAATAGATTTCATTACTCTGTTTAAAGTTATCTCTTAATTCAAACACTTTTAACGGTTTAAAACGCGAAATATATTAGTTAACTTTCTTTCATACTAATCAATAATTAAGTTAAAACTTAATTGTTAATTATAGCACAACGTGTCGGATGCTTTGTAGCAGCCGTGGTCGCAAGTTGAAGATTAATTAACTAATATATGTCGCGTTATAAACCGTTAAAAGCGGTTTAATTAAAAATGTGTTGCGTAAAATACAGAACGTTAACAAAAATAATTAAATAAGTAAGCTATAACACATTTAATTATAAAACAAACTAATAAAAACTAAAAAACATTTTAATCCAATGATGGAATTAGTGAAAGAGACACTTTTCTTATTAAATGTGCGGTAGATACGAAACGTCTTCTGGGTCACACACCTACAACTATGAATATCCAAATTTGCAAAGCCAAAATAAGTCGACATCACATCTGTTTAGTATTATATAGATTATGTATTTTCATTTTCTATGTCCACCTTTGTCCTGAAGACGATACCCCGCAAAAATTTATTGCAAACCAAATAGCGGGTACTTACTATAGTAGACTGTACTTGTTATAATTACTCAGCGGATTTAACTGATCCAAATTCGCTTTAAGGCCGCAGTGAACTCACTTCAAAGTTATCAAGTTAAGTCGAATCCCAAATGGCCAAGTTGCGAAGTTGGTAAGTGCCAAATATAGCCGATACGTAGCTGAAGCCTTCAATTATTTATATCCTCTTATGAGAGATCAAACCGATCAATAATACATTACTCAAACTCAAACCGTTTATTTCAAAAGACAGAATACATAACTTAAATATAAGCTTAAATAACTAACATTTATAAAAAAGAGAAAGAAGAAAAACAAACAAAAAAATAGTAACTTGGACGAGTGTTTGTGAAATGGGGAAAAGCACTTGGCGTGTGCTTCACCACCCAGAGTAGAGGAGAAAAGAGCCGGATACTGTTTTTTTTTTTTTTCAATGAATTAACTTTTTTAAATGTTGTTGTCTGTCTGATCATTAGATGCACCTAAATCTTTATAAACGTAGTACAATACACAACTTTGAAAATCTAGATTATTCGATACCTAAGTCTCGAATATCCAAAGCAATATCCTCAATAAAAAAAGTTGTAGGTATGCAAATTTATAAACGTAGTACAATACCAGTACTTCTGTCTGTGGATACCTTCCGCCAAAGCAATCGTCCTCAAAGGAAAAAGTTGTGAAGGTCAATCAGCTTCTTCGTGGATTTCCGAATATCCAAAGCCAAAATGGGTCCCACTGCTTTTCTTGTTCTCGTTCTCTATCATAAAAAAAAATAGCTTTCAAAATTTTTGTTTTTATCCTATTAATTTATAAACAAATTCTACCATCAGAGAATTACATAGACGCTTTTGTCAATGCACCCGAGCTGCACTTGAAAATGGCCATCCGAACCTGCAGAACCCAAAACGGCTGACTAAAATATTTCTAAATACCATCCGCCTGACCCAGGACTAGAACTTGGAACCCCGTATCCTTCAGTCGAGTACATGTAATAGATCTATAGTCACTGAGTGGAGTTTTCATATTATATTGGAACCTGTGCCTCAATAATGTACCAAGTACCGGATTTAATTTATCTTCGCGGAAGGTAAAAAAATCTACTTCAAATCCTCGAGTTTTCCTGCCTTTGACATTCGTATTAAGGAAAATACAACGCTGAGAAAAACGACATCGATCTTATCTTCGCAAGAAATACATTTTTCACCTTTGTAGGATTATATAAAAGTCTCCACTGCACTTCTTAGATTCTATAGATAAAAACCAACTTAGTATTGTGACATGTATTGTGAATGCTTCAAATTGTAACCAAGAGTGTAATTATAATCGTGAGTTCAACCCTACATGTTTCTGAAATTCATTTATAATTTTACTAGCACATATTGGATTTCGTCTGGAAATCTGGACATTAAATACTTGTATTGTAGAAATACTGTCTATAGTTTACGCGAGTAGTACACATTTAAATAAAACACTTTAACGGTTTAAAACGCGATATATTAGTTAAACATCAAATGAGTTTTAACTTCGGCCCGACGTTTCGGATGCTTTGCAGCAGCCGTGGTCACGGGGAGACTAAAGGTAGAGGATGTGTCTGACGTCAAAGTGAAAAATTGTTACGCTAGCGCCATCTGTTCCGTCGAAGTTGGTATTTGGCGAAACTGGCTAGAAATATCTAAATTCCAGCCGTGTCACGAAAGGTTAGTCGCGGTTCGGTTTTAGTCTGTTGATTTTCGAAGCCTCTATAGGCCGAAAACGCATCTTTGTTTATATGACTCGTGTATTTCACCTTTCATTAAGTGACTTTATGATTGTCTGTCCTCTCCTGTAATAAGGAAAAATAATTTTATACTGTCTATAGTTTACGCGGGTATTAAGATTTAAAACAATTATGTTTAGGTAATATATATTGCGTTTTAAACCGTTAAAGTGTTAAACCGTTTTATTAAAAAATATATTTCCATTTAAGAGAGGTAATGACTACATATTTGTTTTCAAATTTGACTAAATATTTTCACTACCATTTTTTGTAATGTAGAGCACAGACTCAAAATGTTTTTGTTTGTAGTCTTAATGTTCAATAAAATTGTGAATCTATTTTTGTTCAGTATATTGTTAGGCTACATATATTTGTAATATAATTCTTCTGTGTAACTCGAGAGGCAATTGATCTAACGTCACCCTAAATTCGACTTGACGAACAAAGCCCTAAGATAAAACTAGTTAGTAATATATCTTGCTTCAAAAGATTCGTGTAACTACACTATCGTTACGAAAATATATGATACGTTTCCCCAAGGACGACCTTTTCAGTTGTAACAATAAGGGTGTAAGTCAATATGTGGAATTGTAGTTAATAATAAAATAACCTCCTTTGAAACGTGACGCTAGCGAGCCTTTAACCTACGACCAACGACAAACCGTGCCATTGCACTGCTAGGATTGATATCTTTAGTTTTTGGTAAATATTCTTGTCTTCAACTTGTTTACTTTCACTGTATTTAAAATATAAAATGATACAAAATAAACTGTCATATTGTATATAAAATAGTAGTTTTTGTAAGTAAATTAAAAACCTTACTGTTTGAAAAAAATTACGACACGGGCAGGTCTTGAACAGGCATTCACAACATTCCGTGCTGTTGCTTTAACCAATTGAGCTACCGTGTCTAGTAGTGATTAAGTTATTTGTTTAAGTGATAATGTGAAAAATATTATAGTTTTTATTAATATAACAGTTTTTACATATTTTAAATCACTACTTAATTTAAGAGGGAGACTAAATTAACTTAATATTAAATATAAATGAATAATGGTGTCCAGTAAGATTTTATAAAGCACATTATGTATTACTTATATCTTCATGCTACTAAATCTATTTCTTGTCAATGTCTCAAATACTGTCCGTAGTTTACGCGAGTAGTACACATTTAAGTAAAACATTTCAAAGGTTTAAAACGCGATATATATTAGTTAAACCTACTTGTCTTCCCATGACCATGGCTGCTGTAAAGCATCCGAAACGTCGGGCCGTACTTACAATGATTTTTAAATAAGTTTAAGTTATACATCACAATTTAAACCGTTGAATTGTATTATTTAAATCAATTTCTTCTTTTTTATTTACGGCAACTGATAATAAAAATATCTGTATGTCTTTTGAAATCATACAAGTCTCCGTTCACCCTTAATCACGTATCGAAGAGCAAACATTTTCCCTTCCAATTCCTTCGAGGAAAACTTAAGCGAATATTTATTGGAGGTTTTCACTCAACGGAAAACAGACACATGGTGTAACATTCGTTCGATTATTATGAGTCGAAATGAAAATGAATTTTCACGTTCCGAAAACTGTTTCTCACGCTTACTCAGCTTCTAAGCTTAATAAACAAGGAAGTGAAGTCAACAGACGAGGAAAAATTAATATGTAACCACAAGATGCTATGACAGAAGAAGACAGAGAGTCAATTTGTTTGTAATATTTGTTGTCTTAACCCTATAAGAAATAATTTTGTAACGCCATTGACCAATTTTTGTAGTAACTTAAGTTTCTTTCTAGTGAAACATTCTGTAGTTTACGCGAATAGGACACATTTCCATAAATCACTTTCAACTGTTTAAAACGCTAAATATATTATGTTTTTTTTTATATAGTATTCGCTTATAGAATGACTTATAGAATGCTTTGCAGCAATGGTCAGGGGAGAATAAAGATGAAAGGTATCCTGTCTGTTTCGTCGTTTTTAGTATTTGGAGAAACATAATTTATCTGGCATATTTTGCGTTTCGAACCTCGCTTTTATATATATTATATAAATATGTCTAGTATTAAAATAAGTAATTATTTACTTTACCTGCCAATTCCTTACGTCTTCGTTTGCGTTAGTAAAGTGATACCCGACTGTTGCTTTTATGTTATTATTTTTATTCACCTTTTGTCAATGGGAACTGCGATGAAACAAAACTTGCATGTTGCTACAAGATCTAATATTGCGGTTTTCACAGTTGTTCGTTTTTCTATGATAGAGGAGAATAGAGCGCAGGATTCCCTTTATGTAAGATGTACTACCCCAGCCATATAACGCGTAACCATTTTACAGTTACATCGGCAAAGCCAATCTGTCGACTTATTCTTGCTTATCATAAATCCACAGACTGAAACCGTAATGCGATTGAACTTCACGCCTTTGTAATCTGTGGACTGTTATGTGGTTCGTGACTCGACATTGCTAGCACTAGCTATTTATTCTTTTATTATCACGCTTCGTGTGACATTCTCTTCTGTTCTTTCACGTTTATATAACGTAACGTGTTCCACGTAAATTCCAGGTCTAAGATATTACAAAAATTGGTGATTTGTAATTAAACCAATGTAGAAACATTGTCAAAATTCGATGATTAAACCACGTGGTATTTAGCGTTCGTTCACTTCACTATGCCGCATAGAAAAACTTGGATGTATTCCAAGAGGAATTTTATGAATCGCTTGCGCTAGCAAATCCCCTGTTGTGTGCCCGATGCATGTGACTGCCTTCGGATTTGCCTATAGACGGATGAAGATTTCCATCTATACTCGTATAAGACTGGGAAACCACTCTAAAGCTTTCACGAAAATGTGTTTGTGCAAGCATCTTGTCAGAATAAAACGAAATCTTTTTGTTTGTCATACGTATTATACTGGGTAGCTTTAACCGGTGGCTTTTTCACATTTTAAAGTAATTTCTTTCACAGACAAAGTTGTCTAGCGTAGATTTCACTTGAAGGTGAAATGCCAAAATTCTAAGTTAAAGTGCAAATTTCTAGTATATAATATTTTTATCTGTGAACGGTTTTTCGTAGCCCGGACGCAATTTGATACCCATTTTCCGACGAGATCTAATTTTAAATTGAGGAAATTTCAAAAAATATATGAAATTATAATGCCAAAATTCAAACCTACGCACGTTGATTATGCGAAACTCTGTCTGTCTGTCTGTTACTCTTTCACGCCAAAACTACAGAACGAATTTCAATGAAATTTGGTATACAGATGGTCTAGACTCTGAGAAAGAACATTCATTTTTTATTGCGAAAAGGGGGTTGTTAGGGGTTAAAAGGGGGGGTGAAAAGTTGTATGGAAATTCGTGGTTTTTGGAGATAGAACAATTAAACTTTCTACTTTGGCCTTTTTGGAATAGGAGTGGGAGTTGGAGTGGGAGAAGGCGTGGCAGTGGGAGTGAGTGTAGGAATGAGTGTGGGAGTTAGAGTAGGAGTGATGTGAGGTGAGAGTGTTGCGGCAAAGTTACATTTACCATAGATTGGCTGCCTTAAATGCGCTCTTACAGAAATTAATAAACAGCCTCAATAATTAAAAATTCTACCCCAAGTTACTATTCCACGCGGACGAAGTCGCGGGCACAGCTAGTTTTTAATAAATTCTTGATAACTCTCCCGCAATATTGTTAGGATGAACTGATTTAAACATTATTAATATCCATTTTGCAGCGAGTTAATGCAATATGAAAATGTCAAGACTTTTAAGATAGATAGTAAGTTTTAAATTAGTTTTTCTTGTGACACGAAACTCATTTAAAGTCATTGTATTCAACAGAGTTATAGGAAAAATTATTTAGCTTTAGTTTCCCTAGATAAGTTTAGTAAGTTGTGGGTAAGTTTTGTTTCGATGTTTTTAAGATTGTATATTTTGTTTCGCACACCTTGAACGTTTCGTTTTTATGTAAACTTTCTTATCTTTCATCTTTGGTTGTCTGACTCTTTCGATTCCTCGTTAGCGATAAGGCCGTACATTGCACTCCAAATTTTTAATATATAAGTCTCATTTGTATTTTTTTCTTTTCGTTTAAATAAAAAATAATAATAAGTACAGCCGACTTTATAACACGAGTCAAACAAGTCACGGGGTTCGTTGTCTGATCATATAATGAAATCTTTGTATACATATGATGTACGTATGTATACTTTATCCTATTAAAATTGATAATATTACCATTTTAAAAATCAAAGTCAGAAATATCATCTATTCTTTATTTCTTCAAATCCATCTGGATGTATTGTTTTAGTTCTTTTCACCACGTCAAATCGACCATCTGGAAAAAATAGATAATTATATATACTTAATTCAGTTAAATGTATGTATTTAGGTAAAAACGCAACTCAATTGTCCAGAGGTCATTGAGCTGAACAGTGGACCTCGGTTCAAGTCTCGCCCATGTCGTCAAATTGTTTCAAACAAAATACATTTTTAATTTATACAATAAATGAACTAATAATACGTTGCGTTTTAATAGTTAAAAATATAATATTTTTCCCACGTTATTTTACATGTGAAAAATGCAAAACACATTATATCTAAAATCATCAATCAAGTTTTACGTTAAAAAATATTGTATTTATTCTTTGTTTTATACTTAACACGATATTTGTAAAAATATAATACACCTTAAAACGAAAATCTAAACGAATCGTGTTAAGGACTCTGTATACATAACCAAACCACCTAACAGAAATAACTAAAATAAAACTAAATGAATTATTCCCAAATAACAAAGGAAATAATCAATTATTTCACAATATGCGCACGCAAAATGCACTTGTTTGCAAAGTTCACGTATGTACAGATGTTTCCGATACTGAATAATAAAACCTTATTTTTATTATTATTATAATGACATTTTTTTTTAATTTTGACAGAATCGTTGTTCTAATGGTCACCAACACGTAATCATGAGGGCGGCTGTTCGATCCCAGAAAGTTCCAACAAATAAATAATCAACTTTTATTTTTTCGCTATTATGACGAGGGAACCCAGGTGCTTCCAGAGCGGGTTCGTGGGCCTTAGCGACGGTCCACTTTAAGTTTCTGATCTATTAGTAATTTGTGTAGAAGCTTCCAAATACCTTACTAACATTTTGGCCGATTCGAACCCGGGACTAATGCTAGATCAACTTTGCAATTCATGAGTATTTAATAAAAATGTAAAAATGTCATATCTATAAACTAAAATAAAAACGCTTTTAACGGTTTAAGACGTAAAATATATTAGTTAACTTATTTACAATTTAACTACGGATCGACAATTATCTTCATCAGCCGTGGACTAGCTGTGTCAGCGGCTTTGTCTGCTAAGAATATTTATCTTGGGCATCCAAATTCGTTTTTGCAAACCCCTATATCTTTATAAACTTAAGCTGTTACCCACGACATCGGTCGCACACCTTTCCCGTCGTTCTTAAAAGTTAATCTTAAAAGATAGACATATATATTTTAATAAATAATATCTATCATACATATTTTTTGGGTATCTTGAACCGTTCTTGCAGCGTATGCCTCAGTAACCCATATTTTTTTCTATTTTAACCCGTAGTTACTGAGATTAGCACGTTCAAACAAACAAACTCTTCAGCTTTATACATATATTAGTATAGATAAGTTGTAAATGAGTTAACTGTTATATTTTTTGTTTCAACCCGTTAAAAGTGTTTTATTTGAATGTGTGTTTCTCGCGTAACTATTGTGTTATATGTACTACGAAAATTAAAAATTCGTATTTACGGCCAATCAGTTTCTTTGTACAATTTACTATCTCGACACAAAACACAATTTTTGTTTTTCATCCATAATTTATTTAAACAGATGTATCTCTAATTCTAATAAATACCTATTTCATATATTAGTTATTTATAAGTTTATACAGTTGAACTTACTGTAGTTAATTTATATCTACTAAGCTACTAATCACTTGTTTGTCAGTCTTCGCTTGCATTGCAAAAAAAATACATACATTCTTATAAAAAAAAAAATAATTTTAAGCTGTTTAGTAAAATGAATAACTAAGAAATAGAAAATCTGAAAGAAGAGAATGGCTGTAGTTGAACAAGTAAGCATTTAAAAACATCTTATCAATTTAAACCGGACCGTAACTAATATACTTTGTGTTTTAAACTGTTAGAAGATTCATGAACTTGAATTGTATTATGGATATACATACCATCCCTCCTTGTTGTCTCCGTAATTTCCTCCACCATAGTACCGTTCGGATGAATTGTTATAACTTTTTCTCTTTCAACGCGAACTTGCGGCGAGATTACGAAGACATTACTGTCATTCTTTTGCGTTAATATCCTCCAAGCGTTCTCATCACTTGTATTAAACCAGAAGGGTGTATCATTATTTTGTACTTGGTTTATATTTGGAATGTCTAAAAGAATAATCCTAATCTGTTAATCTAAATCAAAGATGCACAGACCGCGGCCCGCAGGTCGAACATTGGTGGCTCGCCGACATCAAAAAGAATACTCGAATTAATGAATTATTTTCAATTTTAATACATTATTATAAAGTCTTTAATTACTTCTGGCGGCCCGCCATCAGTTCATGATTTGCCCGAGTGGCCCCTTTCTTAATATAAATACCATACCTGATATAAATGATAATTTAAAAATGTCTTTAACTATTGTAATACTAAAGATCTATTTTACCATAATACTTACAAATTGGTGCCATAGCCTCGTTATTATCTGCGTCAATAGAACTATCATTTACATTATATGCTTCGTTAGATATATTTGTTGTACTTTCTGATGAATCATCTTCAAACGTCTCTGCGCTCTCTGTTTGATTTGATAAATCAACGAAAGGTGCTATAAATTCTACCATATCCTCTATAGAGTTAATGAAATCGTCTACCATTTCCTGGTCTACTAGGTCATCGATATTTTCATTAACTTCCGTTGTATTTTCTTGTAGCTTTGACTTATCATCAATATCTACAGTTTCTTCTGAAGTGGGAACTGTTGATTTATAATTATTTTATCACCTATTATAAGGTAATCTAAAGTATATAAGTAATTATAACACATATTTTAACAGCACATATTGTATATGTATTTCAAATAGATGAAGTACTTGGAATATTATAATACTTACTTTGTTCTTCCGTGGTGTCATTACCATTTACTGTAATCGATAATGAATCCCCAGGTTCTCCTTCAGATATAAGATCTGGTTTATCTACATTTGAAATATTTTTGCCAATATAGCTTAGAGAGTCATTTTCTGGGTCTGATATTTGATTAATATTACTTAGAGGATTCCAAAAATCGTCTGCATTTAAATTTTCCAAGATGTCCTCTGTGCCATCGTTATTATCATCTTCATCACTTATATTTTCTAAATTGTTAGCTGATGATGATATAGCTGACGTTTCGTTTGATTGTGGTATAGGTGATGTTATGTCATTTGTTTCCAAATACGGTTTTGTCTCGTTCCCAACTGTCTCTGGGATTGTTTCGTTTTTATTTAGTTCTATTGGTAGTTGTAAAGGTTTAGTAATATCTAATGTGTTATTTTCTTTAACAATTGCAGGAGCAATTTGATGTTGATTAGTTTGAGTTAAAGTGTTCGGGGCTATATTTTCTTTTAAATTACTTGGGAGTGGAATTGACTGTGGCGTATTGAAAATTGGTACTAATGTAGGGTTACCTAAAGGACTTCCTGATCGCATTATTAGAATGGAGTCGTCGGTATTAGTAATAGGAGCATCTTGAACAGATATTTGAGGAACACGTGGTTTGTTTGGTCTTCGCAATATGTAATATGGATAATCCCTTTTAACAGCATCTAAGGTATCTGATTCCTCAACGGTACCATCTGGGTGTATTATTGTATAGCTTTTCTTCTTTGGTAGATTCGAAGCAGGTGGTACGGGAATTTGGTGAATTGTCTGTTTGGATGTAAAATGTTTTATATTAAAAGAATAAGCACGTTTAAAAATTGAGTAACGACACAAAATACTGTGCTTCGTGGAAAAAAACATTTTCATCAATTAGTTCTTAATGAATTTGAATTTGACTACCTCTGGAGTTAAATGCTTATGCGTATTGCTAACTAGCATTAAGCGCGATAGGTTACAAAAGATTGTTTCGGCGTAGCAGGGCACAGAAGTGTGATAAACTACTTGCCTGTAAATAAAACCAATCAGTGAAACGGACACAGAATTGTGTTCGCCTCATGCCCCACGGGTCTAAAAAAAATTCACTAATTATGTGCATTTACACTTACGTGTAACAATTAAATTGGATATCGGTTGCTCCATATTTGTCTGGGTAACGATACTATTTCTGTCAAATATACCTAACAGGGGTAAGTTCTGGGCACGCGGAGATTGTTGCATTGTTCCTGGAAACTGTGGTACAATAGGGTCTGATTGTACACGCCCATCGCTTAGTGGTGATGCAACGTAACCACGTAGATTAATTTGGAAGTTCTGAGAATACACATGTCCTTGTTGGTTTAGCTTTTGTGGTGGATATATCTGTTGTAGGTTTCGATTCGGTGGTACAACTCCAATATTTCTATTCAATTGTGGCTTCGCTTGTTGAATGATCCTTCTTTCATTTTCATTTAAAGCATTTGGTATGTTGTAGATATTTCTGTTTTGTGTAGCTGCAATATTTTGAGGCACATTTGTTTGGTGATTAATAGGAACACCAAGATTCTGTAAACCATTATATGGAACCCTAATGTCTCTGTTCACTTGTGGAATATTTTGCTTTTGAAGGAACCTTTCATTGTATCTCTGTTGCAGATTAAAACCAGCATTTCGATTTACTGGTATTGTGGGTGGTAATCCGTCTGGAAAATGATTGAATTTAAATCGTGGAATAAGTATTTTTATATAAAATTCTTAATTACAACTACGAACGAACTTCAGTACTCTCTATATTTCGCGAGTAGTACACATTTAAAAAAAACGACTTTAACGGTTTAAAACGATAAATTATTTTTACAACTTATTTGAATCAATGATTTTTAACGGCGGCCCTATCGTCTTTAGCCCGGTCTCTTCCAGTGACCACGGCTGCTGCAAATCATCATTATAAACGTCGGGCCGAAGTTAAAAATAATTTTCAAATAAGTTTAATAATAAATTACAACGTGTTGTACTTGAACTTCAGGGATATTTCATCTGTGGGTGATCATCGTGAGCCAGACGGAATATCTATAATCCTACCAACCAAATACAGATTTCCAAACAAAGTCCGGATATATTTGTGGTGGGAATGGAACTCATTGATTAAAAACCATTTATTGCTATTATTTGAACAACGAGACCGTAAAAATCGAAATATAAAATTATGTAAATCGATCGGCTTTTACTTACACGTAATTTCAATTAGCACGAAACAAGGGAGCACAAGTGTTACCAACATTTTCGTCAACCACAAAAACGTTTGGCACCAAACTGAATAATTCCGAAACTTTATTGTTACAAATCCGCGTAGAGCGAGCATAAAAGCTGAGCAAACATTCTATTGTCGGCTATGTACACATCGCATGTAAAATTTTGTATGAAATCTTTGTTTGGAAAGGCCCTTCGTCATAATTTCGAGTAAACTAGCCTATTTTATTGAAGAACACACAGTCTGTTGTCAATTAACCTCAGGTATTGCTAAGTTATCCAAATCTAACTTTTATAACCAACTAGCTGTGTCAGCGACTTAATATATATAAATAGTTAAATATACTTAAAATTGGTCTTTGCAAATCCCCTCTTCATCTTTATAAATGTAAACCCATGACGTAGACGCGTCTCGTCGTTAACTCGTCGTCGCGAGTTCATCCAAAAGATAGACATATTCGTTCGTGAACATTTTTAGATATTTTTAAACAATAATTATTCTTATATATATATATTTTTTTGGTATTGCATGCATTTGCATCGTACGCATCGGAAACCCATAAAGTTGAACAATTTTCGCCGTTTCGCTTTCCTATTGATCACAGCGCAATGTTAGAGCCACGATAAATGTTATAACTAAAAAGAAAGGATATTTCAATTTCGAACAAACAAACTCTTCAGCTTTATATATTAAGTATACGTGTAGATGTTTTCTCTCACAGAACTTTGAAGTATTTTTCACCAAACTTTCTTCAGTGGTTTTCTGTACTTTTCACGAAAAGTTTTCAAAAGTTACAGCCACTCGGGCTTCTAATAGTACAGTTTGGCCGTTTTAAGTCAATTATGTGCGGGGTAATTTTAGGAATGAATTTTTGAAAGCAATACTTTGTGTTGACTCGAATAAGAAGCTTACTCATTTCTAATATTTATCGACCGATGGAATGTATTGTGTCAATACTTATTTGAAAAGATTTGTTAATTACAAAGTTTATTAATAAGTAATTATAAATTTATAATTATTTATTAGGGTCAATAACAAACATAGACACACAGTAAACTTGTAGGTCTTTGCTCTGTTCTTAGTTTATTGTACTTCGCTCCATTTAAACCTGTATAAATAAGTAGAAGCAGTAGCAAATTGGGGTGAAACGTATTGCTTAACATTGTGTTACGCGCGAGAGGTTCTGGGCTCGAATCCCAGGGAAACGAAAAATGTTTTGGTCGGGCAGGGCACAGAAGTCTGATCAACTACTTGCCTGTTAAAGAACGGATCAGTGAAACGGACACAGAAATGTGTTCGCCCCATGCCCCACGAGGGGGAAACGGGAACTTAATACCTATAATTAGTCTATTTGTATACATGAAGCATGAAGTTAAACTATAGCAAATGCTAAAACAATAGCTTTTCAGTATAATTTTACGAATACGCTTGTTGCAGTACTGATTTTAAGTGGTCCCTAGTGCCATCGCTTCTAGAGAAACAATATGCATTAAATTCTTGTACACTTAAATCTGAAATAACAACTTATGCATTAAATCCTATTTTACAACAAATACACATACATGTAATGTGACCTATCTAATGTAAACTCTAACATAAACGAAAAATAATAACTTGTTTTTGCAATATAATCTTAAAAGATAGACATATAGTAGTCTTAAAGAGAAATCATTCTTTCATATATGTTTTCGCAGCTATCACAACGGAAACCAATAAAGAATAAGTCTCGCCATTTTTTCCACATTTTACACTAATTCTTCGCTCCTATTGGTTGCAGCGTGATGTTTTATAGCCTAAAGCCTTCCTCGATAAATGCTCTTACCATCACAACAGTCATTATTTGTTTCAAACCTGTGGTTTCTGGGATTAGCGCGTTCAAACAAAGTCTTCAACGTTATGATAATAGTATAGACTTCTTAGTATTCGATTTGGGTCATGTCAATAACGTTCAAAGTATTCATTTTGTAACTGACCATGGACTACAAAAATTGTAATAAGATTCTATTTGTTTGCTGTAAGAGACGTTTTATTTTTCAAATATATAAGTTTATAATTGGGTTGCATTAATCAATCTTTTAATCATACAATAGATGTAGGTAAATAAAAAAGTAATTAGGTATTTGGATAATTTCTTAATTTCCTGCAAAAAAAAAAGCGTTAAATATTTGACTGTTTTATATTTTGAAAAATGGATTAGGATTTAAAAGAAAGAAAATTATTATACAAGCTGCAATCAAATGTAGTACATACAATACAGCCTCATTATCCTCCAATAAACGACGTTTTTTTTTATGAAAGAGATGTGAAGAAGAGAGAGAGAAGCATGGACTTAAGAAGGTATAATACTCCAGCGGTATATCAAAACGGGATGCCTTATAGACCTCGCCTATACACGGACTTTTAAATATTCGGAAATCCACTGATCGAAGCCGAACTCGGCTTTTTTTCTGGGAACAGTGGTAACATTTGATGTCAACATTTCCAATAGCACTCCAACATATTTCAAAAGAATATAATTGGAAGAGAAACACGTAACGAACCCACCACTTGTTGGTTTTTAGCAATTTCTACGATTACATCAAGTAGCTAATAAGTATACATCATTGAATAAATAAAAAAACAAAATTGGTAATAGTCACATCTATGAAGTAAAGGTGGAACTAATCCTTAATCGCTGTTCTATGGCATATTCAATGTTTCGGAACTTCAAGTAACCAAATATAGATGGCAGCTTTTACAATTATTCATATATTTTGAAAACCAATGCATGTATAGTACCGGAAAAATACACGTAAAACGTGCTAATATACAAGAACTAATTCAGTTCACTTTGAGAGTAAATATTAATATGACGTTTGTACAAATATTGTTCGTTTGTTTCGCGCTCATCGTGACATCAGGTAAGATTTGAAAACCCATTGTAAATAGCTTTTTGATTACATTTAAACGATGTTTGAATTGAGACAACGCGCCTAACATCTTTATCTGTTTAAAACTACTTATATTTTTAGTTATCGTAACAAAATAGTTGCTAATTGTTGCCTAAGCGTGGTAATTAACACTATTCAAATTCATTATTGAATTACAGTTAATAGGCGATGAAAGTATTGAGCATTTTATGATTACTTCGTGACAGATAAACTGCATGCATGCATTAGTTATAGATTATGTAATATTGCTTTTTTAGTTTAATACATAAATATAGAGTTTAGAGCAGTTTCAAAGAATTAGTAAATAATGCAAAAATAATTAATAGTAAAATAAAACTTTATAACCATCTAGCTGAGTCAGCGAATTCGTACGCGTAGAATAGTTATTTGCGTATCATTTTTGTTTTTGCAAACCTCCTCTTCATGTATATAAATTTAAACTGTTACGGATCAGTGAAACGAACACAGAAATGTGTTCGCCCCACGATTGGGAAACGGGCTTTCACAGACCCACGACGTCATCCGCGTCCCGTCGTTCTTGCAAGTTAATCTTCATAAATAGACATACAATATGGCGGACATTGTTTTAGATTTAAAGAGGATTTACATTTGATTCTTTCATAGACATTTGTTTGGAATCTTGAACCATTTTTGCAATTCGCGAAATCGTATCTCCATTGGTTAAGGCAGCCGTACGGAACGCTGTTGACGCCGGTTTAAATTTGGCCCGTGTCGTCAATTTTTCAGTCTAAAATCGATTTTTAATTTAGATACATTACCATACATTGTCTCTGTAGAGATTTGAACTTACACTGTAAAGGGTAACTTACTTAATAACTAAAAATTAGTTTGCTTCCTTTATTTTTAACTTAAGAAATGCACGTCGCGATTGGATGTAATGTTCAGCTTTCATACAGGCTCATTTTTAATTACTTTGAATGGCGATTAATTTTCTCGCGGGAACAGATTTGTGTTCTTTTCGTTATAGATATAAAAGGAAAACTATAAACCCATGTTAAATGTTGGAAATTGGGTTTACCCTTAATGACTTAAGCATAGGAAATGATCTTGCTATTATTATAATTAATCACTTTTGAATTACCTATAATATTACTAATTAGATCGTGTATTTCGATTTTATTATATTCTATAACTAGCTTTATCAGCGACTTCGTCCGCGTAGATTAGTTATTTTGAACATTAAAATTTGATTTGCTATCTTCTTTGATTCGTTCGATTTAAGCTGTAGCCCACGAAGTCGTGTCACGTCGTTCTTGCAAGTTAATCTTAATAGATAAAGTATTACGGACATTTTTTTAGATCATTTAAAATTTGATGTCGACGATTTTATAAACTATAGCCATCTTCGATGAATGCTCTAACTAACACAAAGATAACATCTAAATTAAACAGACACAATTACAAAATTACTGTTTTCGTATATATACTGCAAGTATTAGGAACTTATTGAACTGTGTTTTTCAATTTCAGGTGCGAAAGAATGCGGTATAAACGAAGTTCTGGACGATTGTCCCGTCGACTGTCCTTACGATTATTGTCCCAAGAACGAACTTCAAGATCGTATTCCGTGTCCGAAGCCAAAGCAATGTCCTCCGGCGGACTGCAAATGCGGTTTTAATTACCGACGCGAGAACGGAACCTGTATCCCAACAACTGAGTGCCGTAAGTACAGGAACTAACGCTATGTAAATGGCTGACACCGTACATCAAGTGAACCCCACGCTTGAATGGTTTAAAACGTGTTTTAAACCGTTCTTGATTTTATACAATCAGCAAAAATTAATAACGTATTAAATTTTTTTATGTGTGTCCGACAAGCGTGTGCTTCACTCGATGGGAGCTGAAAACCCAGCTGTCGTCCTATTTTTGGATATTCAACAAGTATTTTCATGTATATCCTACACTACTACCATTTAATCTCCAGATTTCTACACGAAGCCCGACGTGTTACAAAAAATTATTAATTGAAAAATTAGAAACATATTAGACCTGGTGGGGAACGATCCCACGACCCGTTGATTACCCATACATTGCTACCATTAGACCAACGAACCCGCAAAATACTCTTTGCCCGTCCGTAAAAAGGCACTTTGTGTGATTATAAAATATCTTTTCAGCTGCCTTTCCATGCACTGGTCCCAACGAAATATACGACCCATGTCCACCATATTGCCCCGTCCAAGACTGCAGCTCCGCCACCCCAACTGCGGAGTGTCCATACTTCCTCTTCATCGTGGTAAATTGTTCTCCTAGCTGCCGCTGTATTGAGGGTTATTGGAGAAAGGATGGTAGATGCGTGCCTTATCACGAATGCTGTAAGTGATAAGAAATAACACACGCATTACATGCATTAAATATGTTTATACATTTAAAGTATTGTTTAATTATTTAAATAAAACACTCTAACGCTTTAAAACGCGATGTATTAGTTAAACTTATTTGAAAATGATTTTTAACTTCGGCCTGACGTTTCGGATACTTTGCAGCAGCCCCGGTCACGGGGAATCTCCCTGTTTTAAACTGTTAAAATGTTTTATTTAAATGAGTACTACTCGCGTAAACTATAGACAGTATATGTTAAATTGTTTTTTATTATAATATCAGGATAAACAGTATAAAGTAACTCGGAGTATGTAAATCAAAGGGTTAGTTTTCCGCCTGCATGATTTTCTTTACATTTTGCGAATACTGACTGCAGCTTACGCGAATATGTGTTTAAATGAAACACTGTAACTGCTTAATACGCGAAATTTCGTTAGCACATGTTATTCGTCGGCTATTTATAGTTTTGTTAAGATTTTATTATAAACTACCGGTGATGAATAGTAAAAAATTAAAAATTATATATTGTATTATGTTTCTCATATAAGTATTTTATAATCTTAGTGGGAAATAAATGTCTTTAAACCGAAATTTATTAATTTAGCAGCCGTGGTCACAAGGAGACCCGTGAAGCTTAACTAATATATTTAGCGCTTTAACTCGATTAAGTGGTTAATGAAAAAAAAATACACGCATTTATTTCTATATTTGGACACTTGCTTTCACCAATTATACTAATAACAGATTTTCATTGTTTCAGAATACACGAAGAAACTGTTTGGCATCAAAGTCAGCTGTTCTTTACCATTTAAAAATAATTATTAGATACTGTCTATAGTTTACGCGAGTAGTACACATTTAAATAAAACACTTTAACGGGTTAAAACGCGATATATTAGTTAAACTTATTTGAAAATGATTTTTAACTTCGGCCCGACGTTTCGGATGCTTTGCAGCAGCCGTGGTCCCAAGGCAAGGACCCGGCCAGTTTCGCCAAATACCAACTTCGACGGAACAGATGGCGCTAGCGTAGCAATTTTTTACTTTGACGTCAGAGACATCCTCCATTTTTAGTCTCCCCGTAACCACTGCTGCTGCAAAGCATCCGAAACGTCAGGCCGAAGTTAAAAATCATTTTCAAATAAGTTTAACTAATATATCGCGTTTTAAACCGTTAAAGTGTTTTATTTAAATTTTTATTAGTTTTCTCGAATAGTAAGTTACTAGTAAGACTATTTATAATATTTTGGTTTCATTAAAAGTAGAACATATTCGTGGATAAAATTGTTGCGTAATTAAAAGTACCTGTTATTTACAAATGATAGTATGATGATATTGAAGAAATAAAGGATGAAAAAATAAATTATTTTATTTCTAAATTAATACTTCACGGACGTGTCATTATATGGTATAATAAACTTGTTGTTACAAGTGAAATTTAATTGTATTTTTTTAATGTGAATATGAACAATAGACGAAATTAACAAGACCAGTTTCAAAAATAATACGAGACAATGATTACAAAATAGCAGATATAGCTAAAGAAATTACCGAATCAACTAATTTTGGAGTTTTTAAAATGCTTAGGGATACAAAGGATTTGATAGATTGTAAGATAGAAGAGATATAGGATACTGGTGAGGTATATTTCATTAGTCGATTTTATTAAGAAGCAAGTAGCACAATGTTACTTTGCCTGACCAAATTTTCAGAAATTGTATGGTTGAATGTTTTAGAAGTTAATAGATTAAATTAAAATTAAAATAATATTTAATATTTCATAACAATCGTTCAATTAAAAGATGCTACTGGAAAGAGAATTAATAGAAATAGAATTACTTCTACGACGAACAAACCCTAGACCAATGGGATATGAATGACTGCTTAGAATTGCCCAGTAAATAGTTAATCACTCCAAAGTAATGTTGTGATGCTTTAGGAGAAAAACGTCGGGTCAAGACTTAAAATAAATAAAAACGAATTTTGAATAATATATTTCGCGGTTAAACCGTTAAAAGTGTTTTATTTTTATCACGTGTCGTTGGAAAGTAATCGTTAAATTTCTTAACCGACGTTAGTATTATACGGTGAAATCGGGCCTCAATCACTAATAGCATTAAGTAACTGCCAAATAAGAATACTGTCCTCGTGTTCGACCACCTTTATCGGGCCATTAAAACTAAAACTGAATAGTTATAGTCGAATTAGTCACGATGAATATTCGTTGGAGTCCGTTTGTTTTTGTTATCCTCCTTATTTATGTATATAATGGAGAAGGTAAGTGACAATTTAATTTAATTTTTAATTATATTATAATATCTTATGGCAATGATTTTGAACATATTTTGTGATTAAAGTAGAAATAGTCTTTAAATAATACAGACATGTGAAAATATAATATTACGTAAGTATTACATAAACATTATTCAGTGTAAACTCTATATAACGACTCTGATGTTATAGTGTTATAGAGAATTGTCGTTACATAGAGTTTAAAATATATTACAATTTATATGAAATAAATAAATAGCGCTCTCGGACTTAAATAAAACATTGTTTTTCTGGCTGTTCGGCAGACGTGAGCGAGAAGAGGTTCTCGACGTTTCGCCATCACCCGTTTCAGTCACGATTGCTCGAAAAGTTACAAAACAATATATGCTGAACGACAGCCGTGAAAGCCTTACACAAATTATTAAATACTGTTACCTTATATGCCTTACACAGTTTATTATATACTTATTTTATACTATTTTAAATTTAGACCATATGTCTATACTTAATTTTAATTTAAATTTATTAAATTCTTCTTTTCTTTATCTCTTCTATTTCTTCTTATTTGTTACAATAATATTAACATAGTATTTTTGTAGCAAAACAGGCCGTCGAATGCGGCCCTAACGAAATGCCAAAGGAAAATCCACATGACTGTGTCCCCGACTGTTGCCCCATAGGGGAGAATGCCCCTTGCCCCAATCCATGCCAAGCAGGACCCTGTCGGTGTTCACTAATGAGTAGCCGCGCCAGAAACGGAACGTGTATCGATACAAGACACTGTCGTAAGTAAACGTCGACATGGCTAGCGATCCCTCTCATATATGGTAAGGGAAGGGACAACGCGATAAATAGTGACACAAACAAAGATATGTATGTAAAATAGTTATAGTGTATATCTATTAAAATGAATATTAAATTTGAAACATGACATGGGCAGAAAACGAATCACTTGATGGAAGCTAAATTACACAGGCATAACATGTAAATATGATACAATCTATTTCTCTTTTGGATATTCAGAAACCCACAGACTAAAACGGAAACACGATTATAGTTCAAAGTTTTTTCATCTGTGGATGGTGGTTGGAACCTGGACGGAATTTCGACATTCCTACCACCCATTTAATATCCAAATTTCCAGACTAAGTCCAACATTAAATACGGTCTATAGTTTATGCGAGTAGTACACATTTAAATAAAACACTATCGGCTTAAAACGGGGAGTCTCCCCGTGACCACGGCTGCTGCAAAGCATCCGAAACGTCGGGCCGAAGTTAAAAATCATTTCAAAATAAGTTTAACTAATATATCGCGTTTTAAACCGTTAAAGTGTTTTATTTAAAAGTCCAACATTTTTCAAAAAATTGATAAATCGATTAGAAAAATGGTCAAAATGATTCCTGAATTTTTACTGAGCTACTCTCGAAATAATTTCTTTGACCAATTTATAGGAGCATTCACCTGTAAAGTTAATATATTTTTCTAGCTCCTTTTAAATGTGGTAGAAACGAAGTGTACGACTCCTGTCCCGTCTGCTCAGAGTTGTGTTCCAATTCCTATCCCGGGACTAAACGCTGCAGATCCAGGTTCCATGTAGGCTATACGGTGATCTGTAAGCCAAAGTGCCGATGCATCGACTACTACTGGAGGAACAATCGTAATAAATGCGTACCTTATTTCCAATGTCGTAAGTATCATAATTGAATAAAAATCAGTTTTTTTTTAATCGAACGTGTGACCTCTTGTTTACTACCGCACATACTACTACTACTATACCAACGAGACCGTCAAGACGTTATTTTGTTTCTTACTTTATGATTGCCCAAAAAAGGGGAAAAAAAAAAGCGGCAAATAATGTCGGGCCTTTCTATTGTGTCCCTATAATAACTATTTTTTTTTATTTTTTAGCTCAATTTCTAGATGGATATCAAGAGGAATAGATAAACATCTTAATAAACAGAATTAAAAAAAAAAAGGATTTTATTTATCTTTTATTTTACACATTTATTGGGTAAAAGTTAAAAAATAATAAGAGTTCAACTTAATTATTAAGTAATAAAGTACTTTATAATTTAAAAATCGAAAAAATTGAAAAAATTTTCGATCGGAGGACTTGAACCGGATCGTATTTCCGTGCTGTTGCTCTCAAGTCCTGCCCGAGTCGAAAATTTTTTCAATTTATTTTCGATTTTTAAATTATATAGTGCCTTCATTGCAATAACATGTGAAAAATATTAATGTTTTCAAACATAATAAAGTACTTTTTAACTTATTACGAAAACAGTTTCCGTTCAGTTAATCAATACATACTGAATAAATTTAAGGTAGAGAGAGTTGCTAGTTTTGTTTCAATGAATATTTTTTATATTATTATTTACTGGCTGTGCCCGAAACTTTGTCCGCGTGGAATAGTGACTTTGGAATATAATATTTCATTATTTAGAAACAGCCTAAATAATGTTTATTTGTTTATAAAAGAGCGCATACAAGGCAGCCACAACACTCCCACTCTCACTCCCATTCCCAAAATGCCAAGGGAGAAAATGTAATTGTTCTAGTTTCGAAAATCACGAATTTCCAAACAAACTTTCATCGCCCTTTTCAGCCCTAACAACACTTTATTGGCATTAAAAAGTACTCTCTAGAATATCTGTGTACCAAATTTCATTTTAATCGGTTCAGTAGTTTCTGAGTAAAAGTCGATCAGACAGACAGAGTTACTTTCGCATTTATAATATTAGTATAGACTTAATTAAAAAGTTAAACTTTTCGTAATAACGATATGCAAAAATTTTATTATTATCCTCAATGATATTTCTTCTTGTAAGTCTATTCAACATTGGCACAAAGGATTAGAGGAAAAACTCTTTACTTTGACGTCAGAGATATCATCCAACTTTAGTATCCCCGTGACCACGCCTGCTGCAAAGCATTCGAAACGTCGGGCCGAAGTTAAAAGTAATTTTCAAACATGTTTAACTAAAATATACCGCGTTTTAAACCGTTGGAGTGTTTTATTTAAACTTTCATATGTTTCATAAATTTTTATTGAACATGATGGCATGGACATTTAAATTGTATTTAGATTTGAGTTTTATTAGTTTAATACAATATTTTATTAGAGAGGCAGCAAGGAAAGCTATGGATACTTGTATATTTTTTCTATTATCAATTTTATTAATATTTTACAATTACAATGCTGTCGAGACTCGAACTCAGGACATCATGTATTAATAGCAACGTTTTGCAAGGTGCTTAACCATTGAACTTCGAAGGCGGTAAAATCTGTGTTAGGTCATTTCGTGATTTTGAAGGTATTGGTTATACCAAAAATAGTTGCGAATATTATAAATAAGGCGATTACTGGTGTACTTTGTTAATCAAAAGTACAAGGATGTTACTTTTATTATTAACTTAATTTCGCTGCTTTAATGTAGTCTTTTAGACCCGCCACGCTGTTCGAATATGGATTGGCGGGCTTACAGTTTGCTATAAAATTAGTGACGTTAACATACTCTAAACTCAGAAACGTTAAATCCTAAAATATGAGACAAATATATGATAATCATGTAGAAACATTATTTGCGCGGAAAATTATTGAAGGCGTTGAATTTTTTCTATTTCGTTTTTCTCGAAATGTCTTTACCGTGCGTAAAAACTAATTTATATAATGTATACATCTTCACCTATGTAGCTAAATGTAATGTGTAAAACCTACTATTGCGTTTGAGAGAGGTTTGGAACCCTAGGAAACAATAGATTATTTCGTTCGGGCAGGCACAGAAGTGTTATCAATTACTTGGCTGTAAATAAAATCGGTCAGTGCAGCGGACACAGAAATGTGTTCGCCCCCATGGAAACGGTATATCACTTTATACATACCGTGCGACTGCACAAAATTATATTGTGTTTTTGCAATTATTTAAATATTTAAGGAAGGAGGAAATGCGCGGTTAGATATAAGTGTAGATTCTTTAGACTTAAGTAAATCTATTAAACGTTTGTCTAAAGTATATTTGGATAAATTAGGGAAAGGTTCCGTGCTCCCTCAAAGGCACCGTTAAGGGCTGGTGCTAAGTTTAGTGGCTTTGGTCGGCTCTTGTCTCCGAGGAGGGTGCAGTACGATTTACCTCACTCCCCACGTCACTATTGACCGACGTGGGCGTGCATTAGGCATTCACACATCACTAAAAAGGGGGAAGGCCTACATCGTGCGTACTTAGTATTTCTGTAACCGAATGTATATATGTTAGACCACATTCTCATTTCATCTCAGAACGGGTTTAACCGTGGGAGCAAAATGAAGTCATACGTTGTGTTTTATTGTATAGTTTTCCTGTATTGTGTTCATTCATTGGATGCTGGTATGTATAGGTTATATTTTTTTGCAGAACACCGATAAGTTAGGTAACCGATGTACTCTCGATATGTATCGTAAAGATTTACAAATATCTGTTTCGCAGGAAAAGGTTTTTCCTTTTCAAACATTCTTACAGAATAAATAATAATTATTACTTTAATATGTTTATCAAAATTCAACGTTTAAATAAAACACTTTAACGGTTTAAAACGCGATACATATTGTAAAACTTATTTTAAAATGATTTTAACTACGGTCTCCCCGTGACCACGGCTGCTGCAAAGCATACGAAACGTCGTGCAGTAGCATATAAAAGCTGTCCAAAATATGACATTAAGTGTCAAGTAACTAGGAAAAACCTACCTTTCTGCGAGCTATTCTGGCGTGCGCTGCCATAAACGTTAGTTACACATAATTATGTAATGTGTGATATGATAGACATCATTTAGTTTAAATGCGCGATACTAAACCTAATCCTGCGTAGACGAAGTCGCGGGCACCAGCTGGTATTAAATAAAATACAAACATATTAATTAATAACTGTAATAACATTGAATTGTAGGTACTTTATCTAACTCAGTAATTTACACTCATAACATCAATACGTCACAATATGTATGTATTATAATTTCTTGTTCATCTGTTTCCTGTTCTTTACGTTTTGTGTTTTCCCGGAATTCGAATCCAGGGTTTTTTTTTTAATTTTAAAATTGTAATACTAAAATTGTTCTAGTTAAAAAAAATAGTCTTAAACATCCGAAGTGTTCCCGTTTTAGACCGTTAAAAAGGGTTTTATTAAATGATCATAACCCGCGTACACAATAATAGATATTTTGTTCATTGTTTTACTTGTTTGCATTTACATTCACATACACAACATTATGAATTTCATTTTTTAATTTTAGTTTTGGTCCTGAAAATGTGAATTCAACTTCTTATTTATTCACATTTAATAAAAAACTTGGTTTAAAACATATTTAGTTAAACTTATTTGGAAATTATTCTTAACTTCGATTTCGGATGCTTTGCACAGTGGACGGAGACATATCTCTCGTGTCTCATTTTAGATTAGGTCTTTGAACGTCAACTTAAAAATATATACATTTTCGATTTTTATAATACTTACAGCATTTGGAAGGCTTTAGTAATTTTTTTCAGGGTGAACAGACACGTATGATGTTTACTTGATGGGAAGTGAAATTCCTGTCATATAACATCTACCCAAGATGTGTTGTCGACCTATTTTTATGCTGTGGATTTTAAGCCTCTGAAATTTTCAGATCCCATGCAATGTTATGGTCATAATGAAATCCTCGATTGCGTACTGCCTTGTCCACCTCAAAAGACATGTAAGAACCGCGAGCTCAAAATAAACTGTTTAGATGTTATACAGCCTTGTAGAACACAATGCGTATGCAAACCAGGTTTTCTTAGAAACGCAAAAGGAGATTGTGTGGAGGAAGAAGGCTGCGGTGAGTTTATTATAATGTAATAATTAATAGGCCAAAAACAATAGATTAAGACAAGAATCCCGGATTCGTACACGTGAAAAATTAAAAAGTCGTTTCGGTTGCGAAGGGGTTGGAAGAACGATCAACTTTTTTAATTAAACGTAAAGGTCTTCGTAAAGGGTCTAACCTCAAACGAAACTCAAACAGCACTATTTAATGTTTTACATTACCTACACAATACATATAGCTTTACAAACGTACTGTATGTGTTTGTAAAGTTTTATTGAACAATTAATAAAATTTGTTTGAAACCGTAAAATTTGTTTCATTTTAAAATCAAGAAGAGCTACGATCATAGGTTTGCGGTTTTCTAGTGATAACGGTTTGTTTATTGTTTGAAATCTCGTAATGATTCTTATTATAAATTACAGTCGAATGCCCGGGTAACCATGAATTCTTCTCCTGCGGGCCAGTATGTGATAACGAATGCTCTACTTTACATGAGAGGAATCGAACCAAATGCCCCATTTTAAACATCATGTGCAATAAAAAGTGTTATTGTAAAGATGGATATGCAAGAGATAAATATGGAATCTGTATACCGATAGAAGAGTGCCCGAAAGGTTGGTATAAAAAGATAGTGTAAGAAAAATAAAACATATGGCAATATTTTATTTAATTACACCACAGACTAATCCTACAATTTAAAAATATTATGTTGTGCAGCTTATTTGTATAGAAAAATAATAGATTTTAATAGATACTGCTCGAAATTACGTTACAATGAATGGAGCTGATAATTTCCTAATTTAGTACCTTTTAGTAAGCGATGAAAAGAGGGAAGACCGCACGGCTTTGTTGTTTAAAAGCTAAAGGTCATAAAGTTTATCTTGGATGTATTGATGATAATGCTATGACAAATATTTATAACGTCGCCGTTTTAAAGTATTATTAATATACCTTAGATGTAAACAATTGAAATGGTAAACTATTTTATATGAACTCTTAAGCCCTTGCATCTCGTATCGCCGCATTTTATGTTTTAGTATTTAGAAAAAATATAAATGCTATCCAAAACAAAAATTTGGGTTATATTTTTCGAACATTTAAAATCCTAAACCCCACTAGTCCCCGTTGCCCCTGTAAAATATCACTCAGAATAGTCACATCTTTCTTGAATAATACGATAACTAAATAAGTAAACATTCACACTATATGAAATCTTTTATTTTTGGTGTTTAATATTCTTCGGTTTCTAGTTTGCCCATCAAACGAAGAATTCACCAACTGCAAGAAGTCATGTCCTCCAGAGACTTGCATCTCAATTGTCGCCAAATTCAAATGTGACTCTCGTGAGGAATGTGTCCCAGGATGTATTTGTAAACCAAATTACCTGAGGAAAACAGCAGACGGTCCATGTTTACCTATAAGAGAGTGTCCACAACTTGACGGCTCGTTAGATTTTAGCTAAAATAAATTTAAGTAACGTTGTTAAAATTACACACGGCAATATTATTTTTCATATCTCCACCTCAGCTTGGAAACGATCACCTGTGGAAAACCTACGTGTATGTACTATGTATGTAACTAAAATGGAATATTACCGTAGATAATAATTATATAAAATATTGTAGTACTCGTATACCTATTGGAAATGAAACCACAGATAAAATATGTTACAACAATTTGAAGTAAACACTGAACGCATTGACATTTGACATAAGTAATAGAAAGTGCGGCAAAATTAACGACGTAGGTATTGAATAATGAAAACAATATCTGGAATGGAAATAACGAGTAAATTTTCACTCTGTAAAGCTCTAAAATTCACACGTTTTACATATTATAAAATGACTATTAGGAGTTCAAATTACTGATAAGCCATTAAAACAGATTTTTTCATTTACCTGTTGTTTTGTAAATATAACTGAAAACTTTATGGGCCTACCTAGTAAAATTTAAGTATGAAAACTTAGATATAAGACAAATTATGTTAATAAATATTTAAGTACTCAACTCAAAAAACAAAGGTGTCCTCAGTTAAACACAATATTACAGCAATAAATTATTTATTTATACAAAGCATTGCCTCAATTCACTATTCCAATATGGTAATACTTTTTGTCCTCATCACTAATGTCATTAGGAGCACCGGACAATGGGTCCTTGCCATCATGTGATTTTGGAAATGCAATAACATCCCTTATCGATTCTGTTTGACAAGCAATCGAGATAAGTCTATCTATTCCTAATGCAATTCCACCATGTGGTGGACAACCACTCCTTAAAGCATCCAGAAAGTGTGTCAATTTCTTAGAATCAATATCTAAAACTTTCAAGACCTTTTCTTGTAAATTAGTATTATGTATTCTTATAGAACCACCACCTACTTCATTTCCATTTAACACTAGATCATATGCCAGCGATCTCATTCTGGAAGGATCTGAATCCAGTAAATGCAAATCATCAGGGTGTGGTGAAGTAAATGGGTGATGACAAGTCTCCAAGCCATTTTCCCCTTTGACAAATAGTGGAAACTCTACCACCCATAATGGTGCCATTGTTTCTTCAACTGATAGTAGGGATTTTGACTTTAACAACACAGCTAGCATTTGCCGGATTTCACCTAAACATAAGCATACATTTTCCTTATCACCCAATGCTAGAATACAAGAATTTTCTCTACCTATTGTATGTCTTATATTACTTGTTATATCTTCTCCTAAGGCTTTTGATAAGTTCTCTACAAACACAATATTCACTTCATACTTATTTTTTAATTTGTTTATGATTTCTCTGTATTTAGCTGATAGTTTTCCTAATATTTGTGAATACGCTACTAGAAATGCACTTTTATCATTGAACAGATGAGAAACATTTCTCAATTTTAAATCATATGTTAAATCTGGTTTGTCACTTCCATAACCTTCTATAGCTTCTTTGTAGGTCATTCTTTGAAAAGGAGGTTTTGGTAATTGTTTAATAAATGATTCATAGAGAAGGTTCTCAATTAATGATAAAACACCATCTAATGAGGTAAATGACAACTCAATATCGAGTTGTGTGAATTCTGGTTGCCTATCAGGTCTAGTTGTTTCATCTCGGTAACATCTTGCAACTTGGAAATACCTATCAATGCCACCAGACATCAACATCTGTTTGAACTGCTGGGGGCTCTGTACTAGCGAGTAAAATAAACCCCTATGATGAGTAGGAACCACAAACTCTCTAGCACCACCGGGGGTCCGACAGAACAGTGTTGGTGTTTCAACTTCACAAAAACTATGCTTCTCAATAAGAAATCGTCGCATATTGTGCAGCATATTGGATCTTTGTCTTAAGTTGTATTGCATTTCTGGAAACCTTAAATCAATGTATCTATATTGAAGTCGGAGTTGTTTTTTTGGTTTTTGGTATTCGCGCAAGTTAAATGGTATTTTATCAACAGTGTTTAATATTTCTAAGTCAGTTATAGACACTTCAATCTCACCTGTTGTCATGGTAGGGTTGATCATGTTCTTAGGTCGTGCAGTTACTGTTCCTTGTATTTTAACAATTGTTTCAAGTGGAATACTGGATAGGTCAAATTTAGAATCAGTAGATATACACTGTATAAGGCCATACGCATCTCTGAGTAGAAGAAACTTTGATAAACGCACAAATTGTACCCAACCGCATAAAGTAACTTTTTCCCCAATATTACATGATCTTATTTCACCACAAGTGTGGGAGCGGTATGTAAATGTATTACTCCCCAATTTTTCATTTTCTTTACTCTCAAGGAGGGTTGTACTTATGAGCCTGCTATTAAAATTGTCCTTTGTTATTACGAACACTGTAAACACATTTAATGGTATTTTTCTTTCGAAAGATATTAAAGATTGCGCTTTTAACGGTATCTTTAATATTGTTGCAAGATTTCTCTTAAACATTTTGTATCCACATTTATGTTATTGGATATAATTTGTAAATATTTCTGCATGGAAGGGTTACGTTTGTTTTGAAATGTTGACTATGTGCCACATTTGACAGATACTGTAACTCATCTGGATTTATACTTTTTAAGCAATTTTCAAAATATGATTGCCATTAGAGATTTAAATACTGTCTGTAGTTTATGCGAGTAGTACACATTTAAATAAAACACCAAAACGCGATTTATATGCTTACTTATAACTTATTTCCAAAAAATAACTTTGAAGTTTAAAATATGTATATCACGTTTTAAACCGTTTATGCGTTTTATTCAAATACAGATTTATACCATTAGTCCAAAATAGAGATACCTACTTCAATCAAAATAGTTCATACCTATTGTATGGATATATAATATTAGCTAATTATTCACAAGGCAATGGTTGAAATGATACAAATATTGTCACATAAATCATGTTTATTAATCAGTCATCTTTTATCGTCCAAATAATTGCTTTCTCTCTGAATATATTGTCATATAAACCCAAGGAAGCAACTTACAGGCAACTTTACACGAGTAAATAAAGCCATATCAATTTCAGGTTGAGTACATACTATTGTACTATGATTTGGTCAAAATATCTAACAAAAGTAGTCAAATAAACTAAGTATAAAAGTCAAACACAAATAAACTTAATAAAAATCAACAAGTTTCATGTGCTTATGGCAACACTAATACAATATCCATAATTGCATTGGAATGTTAGATTGCACAGAAACATAACAAGATAAATATCAACCGTTTTAACTCATAAAAAGGATTGATATTTTGATACAATTATTGAAGTCTTAACAGCTAATAAATTCTACTCAAAAACTAATAGAGATGTCTTAACTCTGAACTAAACTCCTATCAAAGGCTTATTAAAAAGAAGAATATTCTAGAAGTAGGGGTTGGCAACTGGTAAAGAGTGGTGGGGGAAAAGCGAATAGTATTGAGGGTTGATCAATGGCTGCGAGGGTGGCTGCACCAACGAAGGGTACAAGATGTTCTGTTGTCCTAGCATTGCTATCTGCTCTACCTCCATTTGTAGTGTCTGAAAGGAAGATTAATTTAAATGTCACATTCTAGACACCTCATAAAATAAAACACCTTAACAGTTTAAAACCATATTTAGTTACTTATTTGAAAATTTTTTTAATTCGGCCATTTGGATGCTTTTGTGTAACTAATATATCGCGTTTTAAACCGTTAAAGTGTTTTATTTAAATGTGTATCGCGTAAACTATAGACAGAGCCTAACATTTTGCAATTATTATATAGAAAATAACCATAAAAATAAATACTAATAAGTTTTAAAATTATTAGCGAGTTAAAGTAAGATAATTAACTTATTTAGGAAAAAAGCTTTATTACCTTCAAAATGTTGAGAGCTAAAGATGCAGCTTCATATTGTGCTTGTTGCAAAGAAGAATATGCCATAGTACGGTAGGGCCCCAAGTATCTTGGGCACTGAAAAAGCGGTTGACCAACACTCGGCAACTCCACAAAACCAATCCACGTTTCTTTTCCAGTTGGATCTACACACTTCTCGTACTTATAAATAGGCTGTGTCCACATATATCTAAAACAAAAGGTTTTAATATAATACACATATAGAATAAGAGCTATAAAGAGAATGAGAAAAACATACCCTTTACAAATAGAGTCAAGGATAGCTGGCGCAGAAGAGATGTCTTGTCCATGAAACCCAACAGGTGTATTGAATGGGGAATGAACTCTGGACTCTATTCCTTCGTCATGGGGAGAGACAGCATATTCCTTCCTGTCCAGTTGCTGTTTATACAATAAGAGTGTTTGAGATAAGTTTAGACGTTTGAATTTCGCATTGCCCCTTACGCTCTTCTGCAATTTGTACACTTCGCGGTCAACAGGTCGAGCCCATTTTATTTCTACGCGACGCCCATCAATCTCCACATTTTGCAATTTCATCATTGCAAGCTCCGCGTCCTCGCGTTCGTTAAAATGTATAAATGCATAGTCTAAAATTTTCTTCAACCTCTCAACTTTCTTATTAATGGCCGATTCGAACGCCGCTTTTATAGTCTGGGGTGTCGTCTTAAGATCAAAGTTCCGAACGTATAATATTTTGACCTATGAAAAACAACTCTTATTTTAAATTTAACACTGTTTGAGACTGCCGCTCGAGTTAATGGAATTTACGAAACGCAGACAAATGCGGGTACCTAATTTCTGAATAAAACAAGTATTTAAGAAAAAAAATTAAATAACGCCAGCGATAAAATACAATTTGACGTACCATCTGCATTTTTTCCTCTTCGATTTCGGGTTCAGGATCAGCCCAGTCAACTTTGATGTCTCGACCCCAAAGCTTAAAACAGCCCGGAATCAGCGTCCTTCTCGCCATAGTCGCAGCACGATGAGAAGTGAACTCCACGAAGGCGAAGCCTCTGTTCTGGCTAGGAGTATAGCAGTTCTCATAGAGAACTACATTTACGATGTCAGCAACTCGCTTCGATAGTTCATTGAAGAGATCTTCTTTTGTTTTAGACCGCGGTATATTTCCAACGAAGAGGCGACGGTTGTCCACGGAAATTGTGACACCGATCCGATGATGCGGCCTTATCTCGTAATTGTCCAGTTCTCTCACTGCGGTCGCCGCATCTTCGGTCTTGGTGTAGGTCACGAAGGCATACCCCCTATTGGAGCCAGAGAAATCCATCATCAGTCGTAGCTCGTAGATTTTGCCGATCCTGGAGAAGACGGGCACCAGTTCATCTTCGAATATTTCGCGACGCAGTTTACCGATGAATACTTCACAGCCCCTGGGTGGGGGAGGTCCGACCCAGTCTGATGGAGGCCCGAATCTCCTTTGGCCGTTATGCTGCACTATGGGATACCCCGTACTCTTCATTAACTCCGTGAGTTTAACAGTAAGTTCACACTTTCGGGTTTGCATGTTAACGTTAACAATTTAAATATAAACTACAAGAATTATTGTAGAGTCACTTTCCAGTCCAACGAAGAATACGCAATTGAGCCTTGCCTTTGAGTGCCGCGTCGTTTTAAACTCTTTGTAAACGCCGACGAACATTTCGGCGGCTGTGACGTCACCACTAGTATGAAAATAAAATCGCGTAGAGTCCTTTTTTCTTTATTTTGTGTAATTAACCATATATATTATAATTGCAAAATTCTATAAATTTAAAACAAAATTTACGAAATATCAAGCAATCATTCGAAGTAATTGTTTTTTAATATAACATAATATAATAATTAAGTACTGAAATTGTTTTATGACCATCATTTTTTTAAATTTTGTAGCGAAAAATTCTAAATAGTGTTCCATCCTTTATTTTTAACTTCTTATTCGTGTAATTTATTAATCAAACCATTTAATTTTCGCCTTAAAGTTGAATAATAATTAAAAAAAAACAAGTAATATAGTAGGAGGAAGTAAATACTGATAGTTCCTGTTCTATAAAGTGTGTCTATTGAGTATTTAAATGATGAGAAAAGGGAAATCGAGGTGAAGAAATGTTACGAAAAGGTAAAATAAAACCAAGGAAAATAATTTCAGAATGTATTATACGATCACAGTTATAAAATCTTTTAAAATATACAGGCACATAACACCTAACGAGATACAATTCTTAAAACTATGTCATTTGTATATTTATTCACTATACATAAGTATTAAAAAAGCACATATTTACTCATGTACAATTAAAAAATCCTAAAGGACAATGGAGCAACATTGCTATAATTGATTTAAATTACAGAGGAAAAAGTATGGTAAGTTTGAAAATTTTAGGAGGCAAAGTAAATAATTGCAAATGACACATTATACAACACTTAAAACATTTATTACAATAGTTATAATTAAATAGGAATAAATGTTGTAAAGAGAAGGATATATTACGAAATGAAATGATTTATATATTTAAAAAATCTTTCAAATACAGTTTGGCACACGCTATTTTAAATTGTACGGAGGTACTAATGAATATGAATCTTATATAACATAAAAATATAGCTGAAAATATCTAGTTTATTTCAGATCTGTTAAGCTGGTATCTTAAATACAATTATGCCATCGATTTCGACTACAGAGGACAATATCAAACGCTTATTATATTGGAATGTTGTCAAATATCTAATTTCATTTGAAAGTACAAGAAATACAGTCTCATTATAATTATCTAGAATTTAAATTAAAATAATAGCTAATGTAGGCTTTTTGACTTCTTTTCTTCTTCTGACGACCTTTAATATTCTGCGTTTTTAAAACCGTGTTAAGACTAAGTACAGCTTGAAATAACTTTGCATCTTTATACTTAAACTTATTTGGAAATGATTTTAACTTCGGCCCGACGTTTCGGATGCTTTGCAGCAGACGTGGTCAGAGTTCAGTAAAATTTAATGGAATTATGATGGACCCTTGAGGATCGAACCCAACCCGTTGTTGATTAGCTTTCTATAGCAACCGTTATACTATCACATCGATCTGAAGCTTCTAAGCAAGTCTTACACATTGTATACGGCATCTGGCGGCCATTTTGCAAAGCTAGGCTTTCGAGGTATTTGTCGATTCGTCCACACGTAAGCTTTTTTTGGCAAACGTTCTTAAGTAAGCAAAGGCAGCTTGAAAACCCTAATAGTATTTAGAATCTTATTACGAGACAAGACGATTATGCTTTAATATAATAATTTATAACATTACAGTAGAGTCACGCCTACATTTCAAAAATCCTTTTCCATATTATGGACTAAAAACCCTTACATCTCCGAGTTATGATCTAAAGCCTTATTATCGTAACCCCTAGTCGTTGTAACGGATGCTGCGTCCGTGTCGAAGCTGGGATCGTTATCGAATTCCACTACCCAAGGCTGTTGTTCAGCAGAGCAGAAAATATAGTATATTATTGCGCCAACAAGATATATCGCGCTCGAAATGAAGCACACTATGCGCCACTGTTCAGCCGTCTGAAAAGAGAAATTAAAAGTAATTAAATAAAAGGCCAGAGTTACCCCCCAAGGGGCATGAGGCGAACACATTGATTGTAAAAGTATAATTTAATATTTAAATTTAACTTCTTTCAAATTATATTCTCAGTATTATATTATTAAATACTATTTCTGAAACCAGGCAAAAATGTCTTGTAAATCTAATTGTAAACTATTTGTGACTGCTTTAATAATATAGTATACCATGATCTATAGATCATTTCTTACCTTATCAGTGACAATAGATCCAGCTAGCGGAGGGCTGACTATGCCAGGCAGCGTGGCAATAGTGTTTGAAAGGCCCATGAGCACACTAGCGTGGGGGGGGCGCTATGTCTAGGTGGTTTACGCTGAAAGTTGAGAAAAATAATATAAAAAATTGCTATTTAAAAAATTCGTTAAATAATTCAATTATTTTGAGCATAATAAAACAAATAATGGTTTAGGCGCACGTGGGGCCATACTAAAAATAAGTTTATCAATATGTTTAAAAGTGGTTTATTTTAATCGACAGATCTCGTACTAAAAAAAGCTATGCATACAAAATCTTTACAAAGGACTTGGTGGAAGGCCAAATGTATAAGAATTAATTAAGATGCTTTATCGACCTATTTTTTCTTGATAAATCTGCTTTAAAGTTTCTGAATTTTCCATCAATGGACGGAATCTTGACAGACGAACCGGCCAAGAAAACCATATTGATTATAAACATATATTTACCTGAAACCCGACCAAGCAAAGCCTCCAAGACCGACAGCTATTGTAAGACAGACAATACAACCGACCACGCTAGTTGCGTAGGCTGCAGCGACCATGAATATAGTCTGGAATATACAAAAACATATATTTTAGTAAAAAAAAACACTAGTGTAACAATTCAGACCAGATAAACTAAGAAATGGTCGAGGTAGAGTCAAATTTCTCTTCGTCTCCTATGGCTATATATCCTCCTATACATGTATATCATTTTATTCAATTATCTATTCATGAATCAATATTTTTATATTCAATCACAAGTAGGCAGTGAATGTTTTCACACTAAGCTGATCTTAGTATAGTCTTAGTATGTCAAAATTTACTGAAATAATATGAATTATTTTTACTTAAATTCGATGTTTTTGATAAATATAGACAAAGTCTGGAAATTATAGCAGTATAGGTACAGCAAAAAAATAATTGCACAAACCCCCCTTTAATTTGTTTATTAAGAAGGAAACTTGCTCACTTATCTCTTTTACACTACCATATTAGTTAAGAAAAAAAAGAAATGTAAGTCAGTAACAACATATCTATCATTATGGTGAATTTCAAAATTACTGTATTGATATTCTAGAAGTTTTTTAGTTAACTTAAACAGTAGACATTTCTATTTCTATAATCTATACCCAAAAGAGTGCGTTATTATAGGAATTAAAAGAAGTTAATTAATCTATAGTTTTATCACCTCAAATAGACCTTCTACCACTCTGACCGCAATGAGTAGAGCTGTACTGGTGTGCGCCAACGGTGGAGTGAATAAGGTCATAAGCGACGTTGCGCCTACGCCGATAGCGAACATTCTGTAACATGACGTTTAAACTTGTAAAAAAAATTAAGAATAGAGATATACTGACCGCCTCTGTAGCCAAATGGTTAAACGCATTGGCTACCATTGCGTTAAGCAGTCCTGGGTTAGAATCCCAGGGGAATAACGGATCAGTGAAACAGACACAGAAATGAGTAATGCTATGACACATATTTTTAACGTCTTCTTAATAATTAGTATAGTATTATATAAATATACTTTATAGATAGAAATGCACTTTTATCACTGAACAGATGAGAAACATTTCTCAATTTTAAATCATATGTTAAATCTGGTTTGTCACTTCCATAATCTTCTATAGCTTCTTTGTAGGTCATTCTTTGAAAAGAAGATTTTGGTCATTGTTTAATAAATGATTCATAGAGAAGATTCTCAATTAATAATAAAACACCATCTAATGAGGTAGATGACAAATCAATATCGAGTTGTGTGAATTCTGGTTGCCTATCAGGTCTAGTTGTTTCATCTCGGTAACATCTTGCAACTTGGAAATACCTATCAATGCCACCAGACATCAACATCTGTTTGAACTGCTGGGGGCTCTGTACTAGCGAGTGAAATAAACCGCTATGATGAGTAGGAACCACAAACTCTCTAGCACCACCGGGGGTCCGACAGAACAGTGTTGGTGTTTCAACTTCACAAAAACTATGCTTCTCAATAAGAAATCGTCGCATATTGTGCTACAGCATATTGGATCTTTGTCTTAAGTTGTATTGCATTTCTGGAAACCTTAAATCAATGTATCTATATTGAAGTAGGAGTTGTTCTTTTGGTTTTTGATATACGCGCAAGTTAAATGGTATTTTATCAACCGTGTTTAATATTTCTAAGTCCGTTATAGATACTTCAATCTTACCTGTTGTCATGCTAGGATTAATCATGTTCTTAGGTCGTGCAGTTACTGTTCCTTGTATTTTAACAATTGTTTCAAGTGGAATACTGGATAGGTCAAATTTAGAATCAGTAGATATACACTGTATAAGGCCATACGCATCTCTGAGTAGAAGAAACTTAGATAAACGCACAAATTGTACCCAACCGCCAAGTAACTTTTCCCCCAATATTACATGATCTTATTTCACCACAAGTGTGGGAGCGGTATGTAAATGTATTACTCCCCAATTTTTTTATTTTCTTTACTCTCAAGGAGGGTTGTACTTATGAGCCTGCGATTAAAATTGTCCTTTGTTATTACAAACACTGTAACCACATTTGATGTTATTTTCCTTTCGAAAGATATTAAAGACTGCGCTTTTAACGGTGTCTTTAATATCGTTGCAAGATTTCTCTTGAACATTTTGTATCCACATTTATGTAATTGGATATAATTTGTAAATATTTTTGCATTTAAAGGTTATGTTTGTTTTGAAATATTGACTAATATGTGCTACATTTGACAGATACTGTAAAGTTGTCTGGATTCATAATTTTTAATGCAGTTAACAAAATATGATTCTAGCGCCGGTGTTACTTTTTTTTTATAGCCATTTAGAGATTTGAATACTATCTGTAGTTTACGCGAGTAGTACACATTTAAATAAAACACTAAAACGCGATATATATTAGTTGTAACTTAATATATACAACTTATTTCCAAATTATATTTAATTTTGAATATCTATCTCTAATTGAATATATATCGCGTTTTAAACAGTTTTATTTAAATATAGAGATTTGCAACATTAATTCAAAATAGGGATACCTACTTCAATCAAAATAGTTCATACCTATTGTATGGATATATAATATTAGCTAATTATTCACAAGGCAATGGTTGAAATGATACAAATATTGTCACATAAATCATGTTTATTAATCAGTCATCTTTTATCGTCCAAATAATTGCTTTCTCTCTGAATATATTGTCATATAAACCCAAGGAAGCAACTTACAGGCAACTTTACACGAGTAAATAAAGCCATATAAATTTCAGGTTGAGTACATACTATTGTACTAAGATTTGGTCAAAATATCTAACAAAAGTAGTCAAATAAACTAAGTATAAAAGTCAAACACAAACAAACTTAATAAAAATCAACAATAGACTTGCAACGAATAGTATATTCGGCAGTATACCGAATACCGAATATTCGGCGAGACCCCTGACCGAATAGCCGAATATTAGGCAAAAGTATTCGGCTGGATTTTTGCTCCAAAAACTTGTACAGACGTGATTGTTTCGCGCTCCTTTGTTTTGTTCTAACGTACTCGTTATTATTATGTACCAATTACTACTATTATAGTATTATTTATTTATTTATTTTATTTATTTATTTATTATAAAGACAATTAAAACGGCGATAGCCACTTACATTAATTGGATAGAAGTACACAATAGAATTACACTTAACAATAGAGTATGCATCAATTACATTAGGACAAAATTTAAAAATCAGACAATTCTCTCAGTATTGATGACCAGTGATCTGTGAAAAGATCACATTTGGGTCTTAACTTGAGGAGAGCGTTGAGTGAGGTTAAAATTCGTGGTATCGGCGAAAACGCGCGAGCAGAGGTGCGACCTCTCGGGACGTCAAAGAGATCGTGTCTTCTAGCGTGGCCATAGTTGTTCGGTACAAACAGTCGACAGAAGGCTTCCCTCAAATAAGTATCATCGATTTGGTTTCGAAACAACTTACAAGCTACAATTAATTGCCCACGAGATCTGCGACTTACAAGAGAATTAAAGCCAAGCTGTCCTAATAAAAACAAGGTAGGATACAAGTAGGGGTAAAAACCGTATTGGTGTTTGTAAAGAAACCGCAGAAAGGCTTTTTGGATCTTCTCAAGCATGAGTATATATTTTTCCTCGTGAGGGTTCCACCAATTATGTACCAATGACTACTTATATGATTATAACAGAAACAAAAATATGAATATATACGTAAGCAATCGATTTTAATTTTTCATTTTACCAATTATTTCTCTATGACAAAATATATTATTTAGGTATTCGTTATTCGGCCGAATAATATGTAGATATTCGGTATTCGGCCGAATATAATAAAAGCAGCCGAATAGGCCGAATACCGAATAGTAACCGAATATTCGTTGCAAGTCTAATCAACAAGTTTCATGTGCTTATGGCAACACTAATACAATATCCATAATTGCATTGGAATGTTAGATTGCACAGAAACATAACAAGATAAATATCAACCGTTTTAACTCATTAAAAGGATTGATATTTTGATACGATTATTGAAGTCTTAACAGCTAATAAATTCTACTCAAAAACTAATAGAGATGTCTTAACTCTGAACTAAACTCCTATCAAAGGCTTATTAAAAAGAAGAATATTCTAGAAGTAGGGGTTGGCAACTGGTAAAGAGTGGTGGGGGAAAAGCGAATAGTATTGAGGGTTGGTCAATGGCTGCGAGGGTGGCTGCACCAACGAAGGGTACAAGATGTTCTGTTGTCTTAGCATTGCTATCTGCTCTACCTCCATTTGTAGTGTCTGAAAGGAAGATTAATTTAAATGTCACATTCTAGACAAGCCTAACATTTAAATAAAACACTTTAACGGTTTAAAACGCGATATATTAGTTAAACTTATTTGAAAATTATTTTTAACTTCGGCCCGACGTTTCGGATGCTTTGCAGCAGCCGTGGTCACGGGGTTTAACTAATATATCGCGTTTTAAACCGTTAAAGTGTTTTATTTAAATGTGTACTACTCGCGTAAACTATAGACAGAGCCTAACATTTTGCAATTATTATATAGAAAATAACCATAAAAATAAATACTAATAAGTTTTAAAATTATTAGCGAGTTAAAGTAAGATAATTAACTTATTTAGGAAAAAAGCTTTATTACCTTCAAAATGTTGATAGCTAAAGATGCAGCTTCATATTGTGCTTGTTGCAAAGAAGAATATGCCATAGTACGGTACGGCCCCAGGTATCTTGGGCACTGAAAAAGCGGTTGACCAACACTTGGCAACTCCACAAAACCAGTCCACATTTCTTTTCCAGTTGGATCTACACACTTCTCGTACTTATAAATAGGCTGTGTCCACATATATCTAAAACAAAAGGTTTTAATATAATACACATATAGAATAAGAGCTCTAAAGAGAATGAGAAAAACATACCCTTTACAAATAGAGTCAAGGATAGCTGGCGCAGAAGAGATGTCTTGTCCATGAAACCCAACAGGTGTATTGAATGGGGAATGAACTCTGGACTCTATTCCTTCGTCATGGGGAGAGACAGCATATTCCTTCCTGTCCAGTTGCTGTTTATACAATAAGAGTGTTTGAGATAAGTTTAGACGTTTGAATTTCGCATTGCCCCTTACGCTCTTCTGCAATTTGTACACTTCGCGGTCAACGGGCCGAGCCCATTTTATTTCTACGCGACGCCCATCAATCTCCACATTTTGCAATTTCATCATTGCAAGCTCCGCGTCCTCGCGTTCGTTAAAATGTATAAATGCATAGTCTAAAATTTTCTTCAACCTCTCAACTTTCTTATTAATGGCCGATTCGAACGCCGCTTTTATAGTCTGGGGTGTCGTCTTAAGATCAAAGTTCCGAACGTATAATATTTTGACCTATGAAAAACAACTCTTATTTTAAATTTAACACTGTTTGAGACTGCCGCTCGAGTTAATGGAATTTACGAAACGCAGACAAATGCGGGTACCTAATTTCTGAATAAAACAAGTATTTAAGAAAAAAAATTAAATAACGCCAGCGATAAAATACAATTTGACGTACCATCTGCATTTTTTTCTCTTCGATTTCGGGTTCAGGATCAGCCCAGTCAACTTTGATGTCTCGACCCCAAAGCTTAAAACAGCCCGGAATCAGCGTCCTTCTCGCCATAGTCGCAGCACGATGAGAAGTGAACTCCACGAAGGCGAAGCCTCTGTTCTGGCTAGGAGTATAGCAGTTCTCATAGAGAACTACATTTACGATGTCAGCAACTCGCTTCGATAGTTCATTGAAGAGATCTTCTTTTGTTTTAGACCGCGGTATATTTCCAACGAAGAGGCGACGGTTGTCCACGGAAATTGTGACACCGATCCGATGATGCGGCCTTATCTCGTAATTGTCCAGTTCTCTCACTGCGGTCGCCGCATCTTCGGTCTTGGTGTAGGTCACGAAGGCATACCCCCTATTGGAGCCAGAGAAATCCATCATCAGTCGTAGCTCGTAGATTTTGCCGATCCTGGAGAAGACGGGCACCAGTTCATCTTCGAATATTTCGCGACGCAGTTTACCGATAAATACTTCACAGCCCCTGGGTGGGGGAGGTCCGACCCAGTCTGATGGAGGCCCGAATCTCCTTTGGCCGTTATGCTGCACTATGGGATACCCCGTACTCTTCATTAACTCCGTGAGTTTAACAGTAAGTTCACACTTTCGGGTTTGCATGTTAACGTTAACAATTTAAATATAAACTACAAGAATTATTGTAGAGTCACTTTCCAGTCCAACGAAGAATACGCAATTGAGCCTTGCCTTTGAGTGCCGCGTCGTTTTAAACTCTTTATAAATGCCGACAAACATTTCGGCGGCTGTGACGTCACCACTAGTGTGAAAATAAAATCGCGTAGATTCCTTTTTTCTTTATTTTGTGTAATTAACCATATATATTATAATTGCAAAATTCTATAAATTTAAAACAAAATTTACGAAATATCAAGCAATCATTCGAAGTAATTGTTTCTTAATATAACATAATACATATAATAATTAAGTACTGAAATTGTTTTATGACCATCATTTATTTAAATTTTGTAGCGAAAAATTCTAAAGTGTTCTATCCTTTATTTTTAATTCTTATTCGTGTAATTTATTAATCATACCATTTAATTTTCGCCTTAAAGTTGAATAATAATTAAAAAAAAACAAGTAATATAGTAGGAGGAAGTAAGTACTGATAGTTCCTGTTCTATAAAGTGTGTCTATTGAGTATTTAAATGATGAGAAAAGGGAAATCGAGGTGAAGAAATGTTACGAAAAGGTAAAATAAAACCAAGGAAAATAATTTCAGAATGTATTATACGATCACAGTTATAAAATCTTTTAAAATATACAGGCACATAACACCTAACGAGATACAATTCTTAAAACTATGTCATTTGTATATTTATTCACTATACATAAGTATTAAAAAAGCACATATTTACTCATGTACAATTAAAAAATCCTAAAGGACAATGGAGCAACATTGCTATAATTGATTTAAATTACAGAGGAAAAAGTATGGTAAGTTTGAAAATTTTAGGAGGCAAAGTAAATAATTGCAAATGACACATTATACAACACTTAAAACATTTATTACAATAGTTATAATTAAATAGGAATAAATGTTGTAAAGAGAAGGATATATTACGAAATGAAATGATTTATATATTTAAAAAATCTTTCAAATACAGTTTGGCACACGCTATTTTAAATTGTACGGAGGTACTAATGAATATGAATCTTATATAACATAAAAATATAGCTGAAAATATCTAGTTTATTTCAGATCTGTTAAGCTGGTATCTTAAATACAATTATGCCATCGATTTCGACTACAGAGGACAATATCAAACGCTTATTATATTGGAATGTTGTCAAATATCTAATTTCATTTGAAAGTACAAGAAATACAGTCTCATTATAATTATCTAGAATTTAAATTAAAATAATAGCTAATGTAGGCTTTTTGACTTCTTTTCTTCTTCTTGACGACCTTTAATATTCTGCGTTTTTAAAACCGTGTTAAGACTAAGTACAGCTTGAAATAACTTTGCATCTTTATACTAGTAAATAAAACACTTTAACAGTTTAAAACGCGATATATTAGTTAAACTTATTTGGAAATGATTGATAACTTCGGCCCGACGTTTTTGCAGCAGCAGTGGTCACGTGGTCAGAGTTCAGTAAAATTTAAAGGAATCATGATGGACCCTTGGGGATCGAACCCAACCCGTTGATGATTAGCTTTCTATTGCTACCGTTATACTATCACATCGATCTGAAGCTTCTAAGCAAGTCTTACACATTGTATACGGCATCTGGCGGCCATTTTGCAAAGCTAGGTTTTCGAGGTATTTGTCGATTCGTCCACACGTAAGCTTTTTTTGGCAAGCGTTCTTAAGTAAGCAAAGGCAGCTTGAAAACCCTAATAGTATTTAGAATCTTATTACGAGACAAGACGATTATGCTTTAATATAATAATTTATAACATATTACAGTAGAGTCACGCCTACACATTTCAAAAATCCTTTTCCATATTATGGACTAAAAACCCTTACATCTCCGAGTTATGATCTAAAGCCTTATTATCGTAACCCCTAGTCGTTGTAACGGATGCTGCGTCCGTGTCGAAGCTGGGATCGTTATCGAATTCCACTACCCAAGGCTGTTGTTCAGCAGAGCAGAAAATATAGTATATTATTGCGCCCACAAGATATATCGCGCTCGAAATGAAGAACACTATGCGCCACTGTTCAGCCGTCTGAAAAAAGAAATTAAAAGTAATTAAATAAAAGGCCAGAGTTACCCCCAAGGGGCATGAGGCGAACACAATGGTTGACATTGCACTTATACTTTTAATAAGTTTGCTTGATGATAAGTGCCAACCGCACCCAATAAAAGAAAAAGACCCACTGTCGACCTATTTTGACTTTGGTTTCGAACGACTGCCACCCCCATTTATTATCCAATATCCAGACGAAATCCAACATGATTCACAAATATAAATTAATATAAATTTAATATTGGACCCGCCGGGGATAAATTTAACTTCTTTTTCAAATTATATTCTCAGTATTATATTATTAAATACTATTTCTGAAACCAGGCAAAAATGTCTTGTAAATCTAATTGTATACTATTTGTGACTGCTTTAATAATATAGTATACCATGATCTATAGATCATTTCTTACCTTATCAGTGACAATAGATCCAGCTAGCGGAGGGCTGACTATGCCAGGCAGCGTGGCAATAGTGTTTGAAAGGCCCATGAGCACACTAGCGTGGGGGGGCGCTATGTCTAGGTGGTTTACGCTGAAAGTTGAGAATAATAATATTAAAAATTGCTATTTGAAAGATTAGTTAATTAAATCAATTATTTTGTGCATAATAAAACATAATGGTTTAAGCGCACGTGGGGCCATACTAAAAATATGTTTATCAATATGTTTAAAAGTGGTTCATTGAAATCGACAGATCTCGTACTAAAAAGAGCTATGCATATAAAACCTTTTATGACAAAGGACTTGGTGGAAGGCCAAATGTATCAGGCCTATAAGAATTAATTAAGATGCTTTATCGACCTATTTTTTCTTGATAAATCTGTTTTAAAGTTTCTGAATTTTCCATCAATGGACGGAATCTTGACAGACGAACCGGCCAAGAAAACCATATTGATTATAAACATATATTTACCTGAAACCCGACCAAGCAAAGCCTCCGAGACCGACAGCTATTGTAAGACAGACAATACAACCGACCACGCTAGTTGCGTAGGCTGCAGCGACCATGAATATAGTCTGGAATATACAAAAACATATATTTTAGTGAAAAAACACTAGTGTAACAATTCAGACCAGATAAACTAAGAAATGGTCGAGGTAGAGTCAAATTTCTCTTTGTCTCCTATGGCTATATATCCTCCTATATATGTATATCATTTTATTCAATTATCTATTCATGAATCAATATTTTTATATTCAATCACAAGTAGGCAGTGAATGTTTTCACACTAAGCTGATCTTAGTATAGATCTTAGTATGTCAAAATTTACTGAAATAATATGAATTATTTTCACTTAAATTCGATGTTTTTGATAAATATAGACAAAAAAATAATTGCACAAACCCCCCTTTAATTTGTTTATTAAGAAGGAAACTTGCTCACTTATCTCTTTTACACTACCATATTAGTTAAGAAAAAAAGAAATGTATGGTTGGTTTTAAAATCTAGTTCTTCAGCAAAATATAAAAATTTTAAATTGTTATAAATAAAAAATAGATTGTTTTATATCGGGCAGAGCGCATAATTCTTATCATCTTAGACACAGTAATGTGTTTGCCCGGCAGGTAGAGTATAGTACATTTGGCTCTATATTTATTTTTGGGGTTAAACAAATTGATGTCGATGAGCACTTATGTTGATACGGTCAGTAAGAAAAAGATGTGGTAAGTACATATATTTATAGAAAAAAAAATCTTTACAATAATTTTGCACTACAAGAATAAACTCATACATTTTAAACAAACCTGTGATAAGAAAGCACCGCAGTTAAAAAGCTTTCTGATGTTGCTCCTAGTCATGACGCCCATGCGCAGAAGCCAATCGGCCATGTGGCCAGCTACTTGGAGTACTATGGCCATGGCCAGATATGGCACAGCTGATAGCCAGCCTGTCTGCGACGTTTCGAATTTAAATACATCTGGAAATATTGTGAGGAAATTTATGTTTAACATAATCTACAATTAAAATAAAACACTAACGGTTTAAAACGCGTTAGGCATTAGTTAAACTTGTTTGAAAATTGTTTTAACTACACACTTGCTTTGCAGCAGCCGTGGTCACGGGGAGACACGTTTAATTAATATATATCGCGCTTTAAACCGTTAAAGTGTTTTATTATAATGTGTATTACTCGCGTACACTACAAACAGTATATAATTCAGTGTTGCAATGAACCATTGATCACACATTTTATTGGCTAGCTGGGTATTGGCAGATGTCAAATACGGCTCTATAGGAATTTAGCACATTACATTTTTTTTAATTTCTAAAAGATTACTACCAAATTTATTCATGAATAAACATTCAGACGTTGGTCTTATGGTACCAATGTATGGCTGATAATCAATGTTTCTGGTAATCTGGATACTAAATTGATGATAGGCATATTGACTTTTCGTCCGGGTCAAAAAACACCGTTCGTATACGAACTGAATCGCGATTCGTTTTTCAAACAAAAGTATAGTTACGAAATAGAAAGAGCAACAACACGGTGTCTTGTCTTTGTCGGGTTCATGAATTATTATTTTATTTAGACCTTTTTTCTTATACCATCTTGTAGTGTAGAACAGTTTAAACTTATACTCCCGTGTTTCGGGTACCAGAGACTGTTGCGTATAACAGTTTGGAAAGTATACGCGAATGTAGATAGATAGTTGTTAGATAAATGTTAAGATTAAATTAAAGATAAGTTTAAGAGGGAGGCGAAGGTAACCAAACCCAATGAGTGCTGTAGTGCAACTGATTTATTTCCTATGATATTTGTTTAAAGATAATTTACAAGAAAAGTGGAAAATAGGATGCTCACTTAGCTAACCTTGTAAATTTGCTTTTAATATAAACATTGAAGTGAGCACGACGTTGACATAGATTTAGAATTATGCTAGCTATGCTATAAAATAATATTATAATAAAAATACAAGAAATTTGTACGGGCGTTTGTTCGTATACATCTACTTTACGAAGGAAGGAAATTTGTTTCACCTTGCATGAACGTAGGTAGGAAGGTCAACAGTGTGTAAAAACCCCAATTTTCACTGAAATGCGCCATGACGATAGCCCAGACCGGTCCAGAGGTGAGCATAGCACGCCACGGGTGTCGAATCTTCGAACCTTCTACCGCTTGCGTGCCACGTGAGTCCTGAAAATACCATTGAAATATATAATAGTAACAAAGAAAAGAGATGGCGCTAGCGTAGCAGATTCCATTTGATATTTAGGACACCCGCAATCTTTAGTCCCCCCGTGACCTCGACTGCTGCAAAGCATACATACCATGAAACTGAGATTTTTTTTAAGATAAAGAGGGGGACAGACTTCGCATGGGGTTCACTGATGTTAAGTGATATACCCTCAGCCTATAACATATAAACAATATGTGCTGTCGACCTTTTTTGGCTTTGGGAATTCGGAAATCCACAGACTGAAACCAAAACACGATTAACCTTCATGGCTTTTTCATCTGTGATTCGTGACCCGGACGGAATATCTATATTCCTACCACCCATTTGATATCCAGATTTCCAGACCATGTCCAGCATGTTGATCCATCCTGTTGATCATTAGCCATACGAATTACTGCAGAAATAACTCGTGTGTCTTTACCTGGTTTTATTATGGGATCCCATGTGTTTGGTATCTTGAAGATTACATTTAAAATAGCTGAAGTAATACATGTCGTGTTTTAAACCATTACATATATAATAAACTTTTGTATTTAACCTGAATGTACTTGAGTTCGGCCGCTGTTATATGTGGGTCTTTCTCTGGCGAATCCTTGACCACAAGCCACCAGATAGTTGTCCAAACTAAGCCCATTATGCCTGAAATTTGAATACAAAGGTTGTTAATTCATATTCTAATCACAAAATAGTAAGTTTAACTAATATATATCGCGTTTCCACCGTTGAAGTGTTTTATTTAAACACAAAATAGTATTTAACAAGAGCGAAGAAACAACGGGAAATGTTAAAAATAAATTAATGATTTATATTTGTTTCAAACGTAACAATGTTTAGTAGTTTGCACAGGACGAAACGTTTCAAGTGGCTGAGATAGATAAGAGGGAAAAAGCTATCTATCGCCGCTTAGGCATAGATAGCCTTTAACCACAATTATAAAACGCTAACTAGAGATAGATAATATCTTACTTTTAATCTGGGATTAGCATCCTTATTATATATCCTTATCTCTCGATAGGTTATTGAAAACGGCGGTTAGTGGCCCTTAAAGACAATGCGTGCGTACACGTACGTAATGCTGCTCATGGTAAGTTGCTCTTAAACATATTATTATGAGAAACTTCTCCTCTCTTCTCTTCTCTACTTACCGAATACATAAAAGATGCCTGGCCAGCCAGTGTAGTGGGCTAGCAGAGAACATATGGGCATAGACACGACGGTACCAACGTAACTACCACTGAAGGCGAAGGTAGCCAACCTAGCTCGTTCATCACTTGGTGCCCAACGAGACCAAACTGCGTGTATGCACGGGTATGTTACTCCCTGGAATTTGTGAGAAAGGGGGGGGGGGTTAAATTGCCTCTATAGTTCAATAGTTAATCATGTAGCCTGGCATTAGGTTTAGCAACTAGGTATGTATCCCGGCGAACCAAAATTGTTGGTCTAGGAAGTCTGATCACAGAAGTGGGAGGAAATAGCATTACCATTTTGTATTATTGAACTTATTGGAAAGAGGAGTGTTTGGATTTTAAGATTTTCCTAAGATTTGTAGGGCTCTATAATATAATCTTGCTGCAACAAATAAAAGAAAAAACTCAGACTAGAAAATAAAGAAAAATCACGTTCTTAAGAGTTTTGTTACTTTTAAGCATATCATTATGGTGAAATTTAAAATTAGTGTTTATGATAATTTAGAAATTTTTAGTTATCTTAAGCAGTAGACATTTTTATGTTCTATAATCTATACCCAAAAAAGTGCGTTATTATAGAAAAAATTAAAAGTGGTTAAGTAATCTATGGTATTGTCACCTCAAATAGACCTTCTACCACTCTGACCGCAATGAGTAGAGCTGTACTGGTGTGCGCCAACGGTGGAGTGAATAAGGTCATAAGCGACGTTGCGCCTACGCCGATAGCGAACATTCTGTAACATGATGTTTAAACTTAAGTAAAAAAAAAATAAGAATAGAGATATAGTGACCGCCTCTGTAGCCAAATGGTTAAACGTATTGCCTAGCATTGCGTTAAGCGCGAGAGGTCCTGGGTTCGAATCCCAAGGAAACATGAAATTGTTTTGGTCGGGCAGGGCACAGAAGTCTGATCAACTATTTGCCCCTTAAAATAACGGATCAGTGAAACGGACACAAAAATATGTTCGCCCCATGCCCCACGAGGGGAAACCGGTTTTCACTTTTAATCTTCTTTAGTGTAATCGAGTGTTCAATGATTATACAAATGATCTATTAACAAATCACAAAATTGCGTAGACAATCCGAAATAATCAGTAACAGTAATTATGTATAGTTACTTAAACGTGTGGCACATGTTACAAGTCTTAGCCGTTTAAAACGCGAAAATTTGATTAATTGAATTTATCTTGCCCGACATTTTGGTTTTTAGAAGTTAAAAACATGCTTTCACCACGTCTTTTGTTTTGCCGTCCAAAGATTCCTTTTTCTCACAGAAAGGTAATTTTCTCTTTTTTTAAATTTCCCGCCTCGGTATTTCAATGGGGGGAGCACCGGCCCGGGGCGCGGCGGGGGCGGGAAACCGAGTCGAAAATTAAATTTTTCAATTTATTTTCGATTGATAAATTATAAGGTAAAATTAAGCTTCAAAATTAAAAAGCATACAACATCAAATAACAATGCTTTGTATTAAGATCAAAATTACATTGACGACAAACATGCAATAAGGAAATGAACGTTTTGACACAGAGTTCATTCGCTGACACACAATAAGTAGTCGTGCGTTCGACTCCCGCCCAGGCGGTGATTTTTAAATCTTACATTAAGGATGCACTCATGGGCACTGCCATGTAAAATATAAATGCACAAGAACAATTTTTGTTTTAGTACAAGGAACGAACCTGTTACCTCCTATTTTAGCAGCCAGCCACCCTCCTGGCAATTGCGTGATGATGTAGCCATAGAAAAAGGAACTTAGAACCAGCCCCTTTGTTTGTGAGCTCCAGTCGAATTCTGGGACCTGTAATGTTAAATGTTAATAGTTATTAGTTAATATATACATTCAAAAGGCTATCAAACAGTGTACGTTCAAATAAAACACTTATAACCGGTTTAAACGCCAAAGGTATTCTATTTGGATGTTATGCCGGGTCAAGGGGGGAATAAAGATGGAGGGTGTCCCTAATGTCAAAGTTAACAATCTTCGACGCTAGCGCCACCTTATTATTCGTAGTTGGTATTCGGAAAAAATAGCTGGGTCCTTACAGAACTGAGTCACGGTACCCGTTCGTTTCTCGGTATGCCGCACATTTCGCGTATTATACAGTTAAGTGTTTTATTTCAATTAGTTTGTAATTTCATTTTTATTGTGTGCGTAAAATACAGCTTTATTTTATGTTAATAATCAACTATAGAGAATTTTATTAAAATTGATTCGAACTATTTGGAAGTTTAATACTAAGTCACACATCGTGTCGGGTCCCGTGGGTCCAGCATTTTTCTAGTCGATTTATATTTTTTCTGAACATCTTATTAGATGTTATGAAGTAAGACCCACGCTAGTCTGTACTCTTCTACCAACATTATTTACTTCAGGAAAAATGCAGTAGACTGCTTGACTGTAAACTAGACTCAACGATAGTATATTCGCAGTAACCGACGATTTCGGCGAGACCCCTACGAATAGCCGAATTTAGGCAAAATATTCGGCTGGATTTTTGCTCCAAAAACTTGTACAGACGTGATTGTTTCGCGCTCCTTTGTTTTGTTCTAACGTACTCGTTATTATTATGTACCAATTACTACTTTTATATTTATGTCAACTCTTATTTAACAAAACAAAAATATGATATATACTAAATCGATTTTAATTTTTCATTTTACCAATTATTTCTCTATGACAAAATATATTATTTAAGTATTCGTTATTCGGCCGAATAATATGTAGATATTCGGTATTCGGCCGAATATAATAAAAGCACCGAATAGCCGAATACCGAATAGTAACCGAATATTCGTTGCAAGTCTACTGTAAACTAATCAATGGATGGAATGTGTCATTATAGAATTGGGACTGCCAAAGACATTCACGTTTATGGTGTCATACTCACATAAACTATAGTTCCATTGTCCAGTACTTTTTCCATGGGTTCTGTCATAGCTACGACCGCGACGGATAAGTTCACCCTCAGCGCGTAGACGTTGAAGAAGCCAAAGAATGCGAGCAAAGCGACCACCAGCCGTCTCTTCCTCCAGAAGCGCCATGACGTCTCACCGCCGTATTCTCTTATTCTTTCTCTGAAATTGAAAAGGTAGACATGTAGTCAGTATAGAAACGGCAGGTGGTTTAGATTCGGACGGATTAGAATGTTGAGCAAAATGAAGTTCAGTACTGAAATATTTTTTTACATGTTATTGCACATGATGCACCAACTTAGTTCTGTCGGAGTATCTTTGTTTCAGAGACCTCGCGGTCTCTGTGATGCTGCCCACTTTAATGAGGAGTTACAGCATGTCAAGCAGGTCCTATGCAAGAACTAAGTTGGCTGGGGTGGTGATGTGAGTCACAGTTCAAATACCTATCCGTATGGGTGGTTTTTCTAAAGACGGTATGCCCGATATTACCGTGTTCGTCACGAATTACTAAAATGTCTAAGAAAGGTAGTGTGTTATTGTCCTCCTAGTCAATTCTGTAAAGACCCGGCCAGTTTCGCCAAACCAAGCAAGTTTTTACTTTGACGTCAGAGACATCCTCCATCTTTAGTCTCCCCGTGACCACGGCTGCTGCAAAGCATCCGAAACGTCGGGCCGAAGTTAAAGATAATTTTCAAATAAGTTTAACTAATATATCGCATTTTAAACCGTTAAAGTGTTTTATTTAAAAATATATATCCAAGCAAAAAATTTAAATTTTAAGTTATTTGGTTGTAACCATGGCAACGGTATTTTAAATTAAAAATAAATTTCAATGGCGACATATTACCAAGCAAAACATGGCGCCCGGTTCCCGTTCTTAAACTTTTAAGTAACCTTTGAGGTATTTATTTGAAACCATCCAAAAAAACTTAATCTATCTACAAGTATGAAAAAGAAAAACTATTTTTCTCATTCGTCTCAAATCAAAATCACAAAACATTTATTCATGTAGGTAGCTACCTACTACCTACATGAATAAATGATACCCACTAAGCTTAGTACACTTATGAACGTCAAAACTGGTAAAAATTCTAAATTTACAGTTACTACCAGTTCCCAAGTTAGGGCGTAGGGAACGAGAAGAACTGGCAAGAAACTCGCCGCCACTCCTTTTAATTGCCAAATTTTTTTATTACATTTCCTTATATTCCTTACGCACTCATTGTACTTGTTGTTCCTTTTTTTTCCTTGATAGATCGTTTATCATTTAAATATTCATTTACGTTATAATAACCCGTTCCAAGCAGTTTTCGTTTAACATACGGTTTAAACTTATTTATAATACCTTTCTTTCTCAGTTTATTCGGGATCGATTACCCGCAACCACCACTGTGGTTTGCGTTTAACCGTTTTCAGGCTTGGTGACATTTCAGGGTCCCAAGGGCATTTCAAATTTACGACCACTAAATTTCGGATTACATAGGGGAAATGTATCACGACGTCACAATCTTATTAGCATTTGAGATTTTCTTAAAGTATATCCCGACAAGGATTTTTGGTCGATGTGTTTACATTTCCTTAATTATTGTACTACTTAATATTATAAATATAAAGGGTTTGATTTTTAAAAGTTTAGGTTAAATTTTAGTAATTAGGTAAAATTTCGTGTTAGTTAAAGCATTTATCGAGGAATGCTTTATTTAGGCTATAAAACATCAGCGAAGGAATAATAGAAAATAAACGAAAACAAAACGGGATTTACTCCGTTTTTTTTTTCAACTTAGTGGCGTTCCGTTGTATTCGCTGCGAAAACGGTTCAAGATCAAAACGATCTAAAAAATGCGACATTATATATATATACAAGTATTTATTAAGATTAACTTGCAAGAACAACGACACGCAGACTAGTTGGTAACAGCTAGAATTTATAAAGATGAGGAGGTTTGATAAAACAAATGTTGCCCTAAAAACTCAACGAGCAAAGCCGTAACCACAGCTAGTCTTTCCATACACGTGGTGCAGATAGTCTCTAGTCGTCACACTAGGGAAATCTGTGTCATGGGTGACTAGTCTCTTCCAGGTTTATACAAACAATAAATATATTAAAATGTAAAACTAACGTAGTAGGTAAAAAGGGTAAACTAATACATTTTGCGTTTTAATTCGTTAAAATAGTTCAATGAAATGTGTAACTTACTTAATGCAACTTTGGAGTGTATAGCTAAAGCTATAAATTCACTTTCTTATCTTGTGTATCAAGATAGTTTGGTTCACGGAAAGTTTCTACATATAATAATAACTTATAGATATGAACTTAACATGTAAGCGTTTATGAAAAATAATACATTCGGGGGATCTAACACAACCTTTTTAAAGGTTTAATCTAAATATATATAAAAACTTATTTTTTACTGCTTTTAACTGCCTGCCTTCTTAAAATAAAGTAAACATAAGTCAACTAATATATAACGTGTTTTGAACCGTCAGACGTGTTGTCAGTTGTTTACGCGTAGTACCTACATATTTAAATACAACACTTTCTTTTTGAAATTGAAACGCGAAATATATTTTCAGTAATTACTAATTTAGTTTTTTGAACTACGGCCCGCCATTTTAGATGCTTTGTAGCAGCCGTGGTTGAGCCGTAGTTAAAATAACTGAACTAAATACTTTGCGTTTTAAATGATTGAGTGTTATATATAAATCAGCGGAGAATGTCAAAGTAATTCACTTATATCGGGCAAATTGTTTTTGTTTGATTGCGCAACACGTACCTATTTACCATGTCAGCGCGTATCGTTATTCGTGACTGATCACCGTGAAATTACGGTCATATTGTACACGTAACAATAAAAATAGAATTATTGTTATAAGCAGGTAGTTTCGATCGAGTTTCGAATGACGTAAATTAAGAACAAGTATTTAAATTTTAAAAAGGAACACGCTTTATAGATTCAGTTGTGTGATCATTTTTCTAGGATACATAACGCCTAGTGTTGTACCATCGGTTCTACTAACGACGAGTAAAAAGAACGAACAGAGATGCGTTTGCGCATAATCGTAGTATTGGTCACCAGATTTAATCTATTCATTGATTTATTGATCTTACTTATGAGATATAAGAAAGATCAATAAATTGATTAAATCTGAGTGATAAAAGTGAAACAATCTTTAAATATTTAGGCATTTGTTTTATAACATATGCATAGAAGCCTAAATTTTAATCCTTCTGTCGACAAACACGAATAAAAAAAACATAATTCAAGGGTTTTTTATTTTCCTTGATCGTTATCTATTATCTAGTTAACATAACCACGCACCTAACTATTTTTCCTACGCTGGCAATTATTTAAAAATAATGTATATGGCAAAACAACGTCTGACGAAACCGGTAGTTCTTATATATATATGTATTTTAAACATCTCTATATAAAGCATGGTGACTGTATAATTCATAGTAACACAACATTTAATTATATCTAACTTTACATATAGTCATTTACGGTTATAATAAGTACTTGTCGTTTTTACGAGACACGAAATCGGGCTACTTCCACAAATACGTAAAGGAAACGTAAGCAGATTTTTTTTATACGCGTGCAAATAACGATCTAGGTTTACGATGATCCTGAAATATTGAATACATGAATATTTGTATGCCTATAGGCAGGGGTGAATGAACTTTCTATAGTTATTAGGTCCAAGGACCTCTGGATTGGAACTCACGAGCGTAAGAAGTTGCTCTTAAAAGCTACAAATAATTCAAATTTGTTCCTTCCATCTTAATATCATTAAATACTTCCTCAATTATAAAATCTACTTGACATTTAAATTACATTTGTACATTGACTCACTCATTCATATAATATAATATCATAAATACGTCTACATAAAATTGAACACGGTTATCGTTGAAATAATTTTACTTTCATTCATTTCGTTTTATTTAAATAAATAATTTTTCCTTTTACAACGAAAATTCTAGTAAAGAATATAATCTGTACATAGAATAAACGTTGTTGCAGGCACGGTGACTTGAAGGTGTTAATTTCACTCGTGCGATGCAAAGTCACACAATATAAATGACATCGGTTGTGCAAGTAAATATATAATAATTTTAACTTCATGCCATATAACACTGGTTTAGTTATAACGCAATTTCAGATTGGAACCGAAACGAGGAATTATTGAAGCATTTTTCAGCTACAGACCGTGATTCGTAATCTGAACGGAATTTCGATATTCCTACAACCTAATTACTATCTCTGGATCTTCTGAACGAAATGTACTCTTTCAGAAAAATTATATATTAATCTTCGAAAGATATTGGACTCGTTGATTATTTTTTTTATGAATAAATTGCTTACAAGCCATTAATTGCTCCCTTTAAACGGCGAACTAGCATAAACTCAAATTGCTGCCTAAAATAAACGGATAAATTTATAAAAACAATATTTCTTATTGTTTCTAATAAAAGATACATTTTGTTCTATGGTTTTGTTCCGATTATCTACTTATTTTAAAAGTTCTCACGGTATAGTATTTATTTGGAGTAATTAAATAATTCATCCACTGTGACAGCTGTACTTAAAGAAATTAAAATTCCTGAAAAATATTTCAGTAAACTTTCCTCTTAAAAAAAGGATACAAACGATTTGTCATGTAACTTCTAAAGAAGACTTACATAACAGTCAAACTTAATTTATTTTAATATAACTTGAACTAGATTACGTTATGTAGGAAATAAATTAGCACGGCGCTAGAAAAAGTCAAATCTTGGCATACTTATGTTAGCTTAAGCTTATTAAAAAAGTTATTACTTATTACTACCCAAAACTTTATCACAAAGAGCTTTGTAATTTATGACTGTGTCATGTTTTATATAGTAGAATTAATATTTTGCCACTCCGTGAGTTGAGTCATCTTGATAAGACCCCGAGGAAATTGAATTTTTCACAAGAGTGTGTGTATAGAAAACACAAAAGTGCTGTTAAGCAAAAGATACTGTAGAGGAAAACCACTATGCGCGGATGAGTGGACCGCCTTTTATTCTTTTGGAAATAAGAGAAACATTTTCTATGCACGAGCCTTTCGGGGAGAGGAATTTCCGTGTTTTCGTGGAATGCCTATTCCGAACAGGAATACTTTGTTTTTGTTTGAATAATTGAAATCCTATTGGTTGAGTTTGAAAAGGCTTTGAAAAAGTTAATGAAAAGTTCAATTAATTTAAATTATTGAGGTATTATAATAACTTGAAGTAATTTTATATTATGGCTTGAATTCCAAAAATAAGAATAGTTAAACGTGGATCAGTTGAAAAATCTTCTTCATATTCATCAGCCGCTTTCAAGTGATATGAACATAAAAAATGAGACTCGAAGCTCTAGAAGCTTTGCATATACGAAAGCCTTATAGATTCAAAAATCTTGTCCAAGTATCAATCACAGGATAGAATGCCGATAATATAGATTTTTAACAATAGATTACACGGACGAAATTGTAATATACTTTTTTTATATTTGTTTTTCTTAGAAAATAACGATATTTCCCATTTTCCCTAACGGGTTACGAAGGCGATACATTTAATTTTCTTGTTTGTTTATTTGTATCTGACTATATACATATTTAAATGTTGTTGTGTATATGTAGTACATACTGTTTTGCTAGTCTGTGAGAAATTGTTATATGTATTAGTTTTAATTATCATAAAGTATAACTCTGTTTACTTTAGTGTCTCGGTATAAATAATTTATTTTCTTTAGGAATATACTTATTCACTTAATGAGAAAAGAATCGTAGACAAACTTAAATGTGTTTACATGCGTCGGTAAGAATTTTAATTAAACAAAACTGTGATATATAAAAAAACACATTTTTTTAAACTCGCGTAAACTATAAACAGTATTTAAGTAATTATAGTTCTGAACAAGTAGACAGTACCGAAAGAAATGACTATCACCATTGTACTTCGGAAGTGTAAGATCGTAGGCCGGTTATATTGACCTCTAACATAACAGTATTTTCGTTAGCAACTTATCGGAATGTTTATTAGTTTCACCATTCATTGTACTTAAGTTACAAGGTCTGTGCCTTCACTGGCACGATACATATTTATGAAGAATAGTTGCTTATACGATATTGCTAAAGAATCAGAAATATGTGTTAATTGCAGTGCGTTAGATATATGTGACAGAGATATATTTCATTTTTGTCTTCGTTTGCCAATGTAGTTGCTCGTGCGCAGTAAAAAACGTTTTGAAAGCCTCTTCGTTTTATTTTTCTTTACTATACTGATAATCTAGGGCTGAAGAGTTTGTTTGAACGCGCTAATCTCAGGAACTGCTGGTTCGAATTATGATCAAGATACCAAAAAAATATTTATGAAAGATCATTCTTTAAATGATCTAAAAAAAATTCGCTACACTATATGACCAACTTTTAGAAGTTCCGTTGACCGACGAGACACGAACGACGTTTTTTTAAACAAATTTGACGCCTAAAACTATATACCTATTCTATGCGAACGAATTCACTGGCACAGCTAGTTTTCATATGTATTTTTTTTGTTTACCTATAAGAATTTATGCAAATTAACTTATATTTAAAAATGTTGTACTTTCTTTTATTTGAATAAAACGATGAACGGTTTAATACGCGAAATATATGAGGTAACTATTCTTAACTACGACCCAACGTTTCGGAAAGATAAATAATATGGTTGTTTAGAGAAACACTCTCTTTAGATCTTCATTCGTTGTTTTAATAAAAAATGCATTGTACGATACGTTTCGTCTAACATCCTTGTAAGCAACGCTACAAGGATATTATTCTAACCCGTTCGAGTAATCCACTGCAACTCAATCTTACTTCCGGTAACTTCGCGTAACTTATTGGAATACTCGTTTCGTGTAAAGTTCAGAACTTAGAAGAGATGAATATTACTTACTGTTTGAGTAATACCTATTTTGAAACTTTGAAACGGGTATTACACGAACTAATGTTCTGTTCTAAGGTATAAAATTAACCGCTTTGACGGGTCACTAGTTCCCATATAATGTGGGAAACATAATGTCTATAAGGGAGGCTTGTATGCCCGGAAGAAAAAGAAAATGAATGGGTATTTAATATAATTATAAAAATTTAAGCAATATGTAATATTTACTTCCCACTTTACTAATAGAATATGGCAGCGAAATTACTAAATTCTTGATCTAGCTTTAGACCTAAATTCGGCTTAACTTATATCCCTAGTTGTCTTGCTAATTTTAGTTTATTTCAATCGAGATTTATTTAAAACTTTAGCAACGACCTGCAACATGATAAACAGAGGTAAAACCAGTTTATATTTTGATAAATTAATTTGATTTAATTATTTATCAAAGTGCTGCGAGTCGGTCTAAGTTATATGAGATTTTAGTCTCAAGTAGAAAGACACGCTGGATTACGTATATTTTATTATAATGTTGTAAATCAATACATGTTTATTCGAGGAGCTTTCACTAATATTATATGTTATATAACCACCGCATTATGTCGTAATAATTATTGTTAATGATTATTCTATGTTACAATTAAGTACAGAGTTTAAAGTTGTTGACTTAAAGTAATAACGTAATAACATTTAATATATGCGACATGAGTTTCAAATTAACAAACAAAGCGCTAACAGTTTAAAATATTTTTTAAATGTTTAAATACACGTTTGTGAATACTTAATTAATTAATATTTCTTACATGTTACACATGATGGTATTTATTTAAAAATCCATTAAAAAGAAATAATGACGACAACGACGCATCTTGAACCAGTATCCACAGCGTCCATGTTATTTCTCTAACCAATTGAGCTACCATGTCATCGCGGAATTTATGCGTGCATTTATTTATGATGGAACAGACAAGTATGGGGTCCACTTAATGGTAGATGAAATATCTCCTGCCATTAACATAGTCACAAGATGCGCTTTGGATATTCGGAAATCCACAGACTAAAACCGAAACACGATTAAACGACACGGCTTTTCTACCTGTCGACGGTTGACCGTGACACATACGAAATTTCGATATCCACCTCCCATTTAACTTCCAGACGAAATCCGAGATGTAATAAATTATTTTAAAACATGTTAGACCCGGTGGGGATCGAATCCACGACCCAATAGCTATTCAAACTACCATTACACCACAGAGCCAGACTAATATATGTTTTCGTTTGAAAATATGATATGAACGGGATGGTTTTAACTATCCGGATGTGGTGATATCGTCAAGGTTTAATTATGATGTCGCGCCACAGGACGAATTGGAGTCACCTCACCCACTCTACCGGTATTACGAGCCCTCGAACACGAAAGCGACTCGTGAATTGAGCGCCGGTCGTTACCGCGAAGACGTCGTTAAGCAAATCCCCAAGGCGCAATCATTCCAAATATTCGATGATGTCAAACCAGCGCCGACCTAATTACGTTGCGACCCAATTACACTTTTTAAGTATCAACCCGATTTATTTGCGATAAAAACCTAATACGAACGGGAATTGAATCTTAAAGACTCGACGTTGTTTATAAGGGTTCGATTCGAAATTGCGTACACGTCGAGAGTCGATTTAAAAACATGACAATTAATTGATTGGCGGTGAGTTTTTGTAGTAATCAGTACCAATATTGTGTTCGAAACAGTTTATCGTTGAAAGTTAAATAATCATAACTTTTAATTATAACTTCTTTATAACTTCTTTTTTCTAATAAAACCTTGTTAAAATGTCAATCAATGGTAGCTATCAATCTTTGTTTGACATATGATATTTGATATCAGCACACAGAACGATGCGATCGAGGTTCGATTGCTGTCACGTCATCCTTTTATTTTAATATAGAATAGTCAGTGGTCCCGTGACCATAACTGCTGCAAAGTTGTAAGCTGTAGTAAAAATACATTGAAAATAAGTGAACTTAATATATTGCACATTTAAGTATTGAATGCGAAACATTAGGCCGTAGTCAAAATAAGTGTAACTAATATATATCGCGTTTTTAACCCTGGACTGTTTTATATAAATGTGTACTTCTCGCGTATACTACAGACAGCATTTATTATATTTCGCGTGTAAAAGCATTAAGTGATTATTTAAATAAAATAAATGTTAAAATAATACAGTCAAATTACGACCCTCATCACCAGTTATGCCGGTCATCCTGACCTTGGATTTCTGCGACAATTGTAATTTAATTTCGCTTTTGACACCGCGTCGATATTTGGTCAGAAAAAGTTCATTCCAAAGCCATCCCCTTATCTCTTATCCCCCACAAATCCCGCCATAACTCGTAGGTAATCCTTATCTACAATAGAAACGGAATTAGGTCAAGAAATGACATTTGACGCGAACCACTATATCGCAAAGTGGAGATAGCAGGCCCGAGATCTGATTATACAGACAAGGTTTTAAGCAATTTACTTGTAAAGAACGGTTAATAAATGTTTACTTCATCATCATACATAGATAATTTTAGGGTTATTATGGTACTTATTGTAATTTTGAAACAAAAAATAAAGATGTCGCTTTATCTAAATACTGACAGCGTCAGCAGCTAAATGGATAAACGTGTTACCTATCATTGCGTTAAGATCGAGACGTCCTGAGTTCAAATCGCGGGGAAACAATAAATTGATTCTGTCGAGCAGGGCACAGAGTCTGATCGACTGCTTGCCTGTAAAAAACCGATCAATGAAACGGACACAGAAATGTGTTCGCCGCATGGTCCACGAGAGAAAGATAGATTTCATTCTTCTATTTAGTGGGCAAACAGTGTTTTGGGATCGTCTTGTGGTTCAGTTGAAAGACTTTAAACAATAATGTTAGTGTTTTTTTTTATTTCTCATCAATTATGTATTCATAACGAATATTATAATGCAACCTAAAATTACAATCTTAGTCTTTTAGGTTAGGTATCTCAAAACATTATAACGAATGAACAAAATTCAAGTTATCTAAGTACGATAGCAAATGTATTTTCAAGAGTTTGATATGTAAATCCTTACATTTTGTATGCGCATACGAAATGAGGTTGTGTAAATTAATTACGTGCTTTGTTTTATTTTGACTACATGGTATAGTGGTAGTGGTTAATGACGTCAGGTCATGGGTTCAAGATAAAGTAGGTACGAATACTTAGAGGTAGGTAGAATCATTGTTTTTTTTTTTCATCAAAAAACCCACTAACTAACACAAAAAAATTCAATTCGAACCGAATTCGAGTAGTTCCTGAGATTAGCGTCTTCAAACAAACAACCAAACGAAAAACACTTCGGCTTTATAATATTAGTATATAATATATACATTTATAACTCATATATACAATAAATAAACGTATACCTAAAAAACATAAAATGATTTCGTCTCTTCACGAGAACCTTTGAAATGGCTAGACCGTCTATAGTTTACGCGAATAGTACACATTTAAATAAAACACTTTAACGGTTAAAAACGCGATATATTAGTTAAACTTATTTGGAAATGATTTTTAACTAATATATCGCGTTTTAAACCGTTAAAGTGTTTTATTTAAATGGCTAGACCGATTTTGATGGGGTGTTTTCATTACGAACTGAAGGTCGTCTTCATAAAAAAAAAATCCGAATTATTGCGGAGTGCAGATAGCCTAACTAATACATACAAATTTATAATCTTTCCGTAATACGCAACCTCTACCATTAATCTTGCATGCTCTCATTAGTCTAATAAATTTTCTTTACGATAGTCCATAACGACGTTGAACAAAGTTTGTTTTGGGCAACCTTTGGCTCAGCAACAAAGGCAATATTGAAACTTTGATAATGCAATAATTTCCTATTAACGAGTTTATCTTAATTATTGTTAGTTATTATATTTAAATGCCATATTAAATTGGCTATTAATCAAAATGTAATGTGTTTGAACTATAAGTATCAGAACAAATTCAGGAATTACATTTTCCTAAAGCTATGTAAGTTTTTATGTTTTGCACTCTTTTTGAGCACTTTAATATTTAGTTATTTAAACCTTTAAATAAAACACTTTAACGGTTTAAAACGCGATATATTAGTTAAACTTATTTGAAAATTATTTTTAACTTCGTGAGTTTCGGGAGTCTCCCCGTGACCACGGCTGCTGCAAAGCATCCGAAACGTCGGGCCGAAGTTAAAAATCATTTTCAAATAAGTTTAACTAATAGATCGCGTTTTAAACCGTTAAAGCGTTTTATTTAAATGTGTACTACTCGCGTAAACTATGCAGTATTTTATAGACAGTATTCTAATAATTACCTAAAATTACATTATTTAATAATTGTTATTAGGACGGGGTAAATGATAACCCTAATTTCAACGTCTAACGAAAAAATCTTCTTGCCCATTAGCGATTAGGGATAGTTAAGTTAGTTATGCTAGTACATACAGTGATTACTGTAAGTTAATTACAAACAGGATACAATCCGATCCGTCGATAGAAAACCACGGATTCACGCTATAATAACAATGACCCACTTGTTCTATAATGCGAAACGCAAGGTGACTGCGGTTTTGCTGTCAACATGGATGGATGCCACTTAACCGACTACGAAAAAAGGGTAGCGATCTATATTAACAAACGACCGCCGCCGTAGCTTAATGGGTCCGTTGCATTTAGCCCGAGGTGTTAGATTTGACTTTCGGGGAAGTAATATTGTTTTTGGTCAGGCACAGAAGTCTGATCAAGAATATTATATAGGTACGTCCCAATGACTCATAAGAAGAGACGACACCTGACATCTAAATGTCAAAACTGTCTCCTGCGATAATGAATATTGCATAAAATAATAATTTAAAATCGCAATATATGTATTTATGGAAAATCCAATAGCATCAACGTAATTTTAACAATAATATATAAATTTAATCCTCGTAATTGTCGTTCATATATGTAATTATTTATAAGTTTTTGTATAGCTAATCTATAGTGTATTTTTTCTAACTTGGCAAAAGAACACAGAAAATATGGGCGACTCTATACCATAGAGAACTATAGAAGTGAAAACTAGGGTGAAGTTGTTGCTACAGATGACACGGGAATAAAGAAACATAGATTATACATGAACCATACAACTTTATTTTTTTATACGACAAAACATACCTGTCCGATGTGTCAGTAGTCTTACGCACTGAACATAACAGTCATATACAAAGTTTTTCTTTGTCAAACTATAAGCAATCTCAACACCGACAATGATATGACAGATGTTTTGGGATGATTAATGTTATTTACCAACCACACAACATTATCTTGCTCTAACAATATGTTACTTGTGTTGTACAAAGGAAGTTTACTTGAGATAAGAATTATTTGTAGAAACATTACCGTGGAAGTGGAAAAGATACTTTGAGGAAAGAACTAGCGTTGGTCTAACGGTAGAAATGTATGGTATAAGGATTCGAACCAGGTTTATGATATTTTTCTGAATCATATTGGACTTAGTTTAGAAATCTAGAAAATATTGAAGGTTGGTTTCGAAATTTTCTCAGAAGACAGTGAAGTTTAATCGCATTTCGGTTGCAGTCTGTAGATTTCCGAATATCCAAATCCAATAGAGGTCGACCGTATATCTTAAGATGTTATATGTTATGTATATAGCTGGGGTATATTCTCCTCAAACATACATAAAACTCAAATATATAAAAGTAAATTATTCCAACCATAAAGAATGTAAACTAGGAATTTCAAACTGTTCTTGATAACAAACAAAATAAACTGAAGTCACTCAATTATTGATTTTATAATTGTGAAAGTGGGTTTTTATATATAGATGAACCAGTACCTCATTCATTTTGTTAGTAATTACTATGTGCTAATGCTAATTACTGCATGTACGATGCCAACACTAGTTGTTATTTAATTCCTACGCGGATGTTCCCACGGCGCTGCGCAAGAGTTTCGTTTCGCTGAATGCGTTTCATACGTTTTCAATTATTCTTATAGGTTTAAAATGACCGGAAGTATAGATAAGGATCTTAAGTATGGGAATTAATAATTAAATATATCAACAAAAAACTAATAGTTAATTCTCATCTATCCTAGCTTATAAGATTTATTGATTTGAATAAACTTAACGGCTTTAAACGCGAAATATATGAGTTAAATTATTTTATATTTATAGTAACTACGGCCTGACGTACCAGGTTTTATTTACAGTACGTTAGTATTTATGTTAATACACTTAAGCTTTCTTTAGTTGGAATATGTCATTTGTTATAAGTTTTTATACTACCCGCATTTTAATGTAGGAATTAGTTTTGCAATGAGGGTAATTACCGGCTGTTGATCTAATACGAACCCCCAACTGATGACTAAGTGTCGTACGAGTATGTAGAACGTGGGGAACTACCGGTCGTACTGGAAGTCTACGGGGGAGGCCTATGTCCAGCAGTGGACACCGAACGGCTGAATCGAGAACGTGGGGCGGACATATTTCTATGTTCGCTAATTCTTACTTATTGCAAGTCGTTTATCAAGGTATTCTAAGTAGAAGCTTAGTCTAATACCTACATTACTGCAAATATAAAACAATTTTTACTCTGTGCTTTAGCACTAACTTCTTTTCATTATTTTGTTTGTAACTCTTTTAAAATTAATTTTAGTAGTAATTTATGTACTTTGTAATTTTAAAAGGATTTTTTATTTTTTGTTTCTAGACACGTAACTGCAGGAAAAAAAATGTTTTGATTTCCGTTCCACTATTTCACTCAGCTCAGTCACTAACGTAGTTAGTGGCGTAATAAGAGAATAAACGCGTGTAATAATTGAACACTTAATAATTGAGTTTTATCTACCCCAATAGATTGGTTTAGGGAAAGAAAGCCAAGTCTTGAGAAATGGGACCCCATTGTTATTTAACAGAACCATTTGTATAGTATATAAGGTATATTTCATTTGTATACTTGAATGGAATGTTTTATTAACGTAAGAAGAATAATATTTACTTTTAATAAAACACTTTAAACGGTTTGACACACAAAATATGTATACCTCTGGTAGATATATACTCAATCGAAATCATACATAGTCTAACTCGTAATTATTCTAGATATCGTGATAATTACGTTTCGCAACGAGGAAAATAATAGATACAATTATTTTCAAGGATGTCGGTAGAAGAAAGTTTTTATAGCCACTGTTAATTTTCTATTAATTATATGCTAACATTACTCATAAATTTCAAATAACTCGATTTCACACGATAGATTTTAGTATGTATCTGCAGGCTAGAAAGTGCAATTAAATGGTTTAATGTTTTTTTTAAGACACGGGCTTGAACAGGCGACCACATGCCACAGCCTTCCGTAGTATTGCTCTAACCAATTGAGCTACCGTGTACCGTTTGTAGCAATAGCATTGATTATTTTTTATCAATCTAAAATCGATTTAGAATTTAAATAGTTCTATCATGTGCCATAACATATGAAAAAATATAAAGTTTTCAAAACAGTTATATTAAGCTATATTATTTTGAGATATTGCAGGAATACCTAAAAAAAACTAAATCCTTTCTCCTTCTGGGCAAAGATGCAAATAATATAATAACTTTATTTTATTTGCAGGCTACGAAGGGATTCCGAACCAGGACCTTTGAATGTAACGAGTGTAACATATAAGAGTGTAAGCGCAATAGCTACTGAGGCGATAAATCTTTTATAAAATAGTAATGTCTCATGTTATAGAAAGAGAGAAAGCATTATCTATTTGCCATCATACAAAAAGTTACATTATTTAAATAGCCGTAAAATTCAAAATAAAGATTTACTTTAACTTTTTTAGAGTGTTTTGTTCGGCGATTTATTTAAACTTAAAACAACAATCAATAGAAAAACATGCGAACGACTTTCGGTGTACATAATAATTCATGAAATGCTTTATAGAATGTAGTTATTGTAAGTAGACGACCTTGTTTCGTAGTAGCTTGTAAAGGTTACACATGACGATAAAATGTATGCGAAGTTTAGACTGTTTCTTACACTACAGACACAGTTCTGTGACTCAGTTGACAAATTTGTATGAGTAGGTGAACAAAGTTCTATGCTCCGCCTGATTGGATGATAAAAATTTCCGTGGGTCGGAACCCACGGCTGCTCGCAATTAACACATTGCATATAAGCAATGATCGCAACGATCGCAGCGGTCTCAAGTTACCAAACAACTTAATCTAAATAACAACACATTAACATATATCATTTATTCTTTTCTGTACTCTTCTGCAAACAAAAGCAGGCACTGATGCTCTATGCTCTTTAGGGGAACCGATACTTTTTATATAGCCTTATCGAATTTTAATTAGAAACATATCGCGATAGCAAATCCTAATACTCGATAATGAACGTAAAATTTTATTAGACGCGCATAATGCGTTCTCTGAAATCATTAGTAATTTTTGAATTAGCAATTGTAAACCAAGCTTTATGGTGACTGAAGAGCACAGACAAGCGCGGGGTTTAATTGGTGAAAGGTGAAGTACTCCAAAAACCTATCTACCCATATAGAGTTCGGAACATAAAACTAAAACCAAAAAAAGTAATAAAACTTGTTGGCGCCAAGTAATAAAAATTTTTCGGCCACACTTTGACACATGATAGACAAATCATTAACAGTTTGGAACCTGTGGGTATCGAACCCGCGACCCATCGGTAATTGGCCAGTATTAAAATAAACAACCTATTTAAACAACAGACAAATAAATATTTCTAAAATTAACATTTAATTTTGCAACGATATTAAGAACTCAAGGAGACTTCATTATTCACGTCGTAATTTTATTTTAACGACGTGATGTAATAACAATTTTAATAAACTTACATAAATAATACACGTATTTTTTTCTATTATAATCAAACACGTTTTACAACGGACTTTTTTGTTGAATCATTAAGGAAGTGTATTATATTATTAGATATAAACATAGTTTTTGTGTGTGTTTTTAGTGCTTCAAGTTGGATTTTGGAAAGCTTAAATTATATAATTTACATTACAAAATTACATATTGCTGCCAGCCAGCTTGTAATTAGTGCAAATAGCATCAAAGTAGGTAGCCGTTTCCTATGTAAGGCTAAGCCAAACAGAATTGAAATCACAAACAAATTAACCTAATCGATCTTGTATTTGGACAAACACGAGAAACAATTGATAGCGCAAGAAAATTTGTTTGTAAGCTTTTTATTTCAAATTCATAAACCGATAATAATTTTTACGACCTAAGAATAGACAGTTTAACAGAAGCTGGACTCGAACCGGCGACAAAACACCGTGCAGTGAATAGCAAATTCGACAGAGAATTAATATATTCCTAGCGACCAATAAATGCACACCTGCCACCGAACATGTTTAGAAAACGGAACCAAGCAATCGAAAGTAAGATTTTGTCTTTCAGTGTAAATTATTATTACAAGACCAACAGCATTGCAAAAATTATAATTCATCGAATAAAGTTTGTTTTTATATAAAAATAGTTCTACATAAATGATAATATTTTAGATTAATTCTTTAGAATTAAGGTATGACGTTTAAAAGGCGACATGATTTTTTGTTAATGCAGAGCAGGTTTTAAACCCTAGATAGTAAACTAAGTAACCGATCCGCAGCAAGTGAAGAGACAAGTAAATAAACTAAACTTCTATTTTTTATAACATAAAAATTAATTGTTTAAAATGAAAGTATTGCGTTTAACGTTCCATTCGTCACATAAAACGTTTCCAAATTCAATCGAAATCATTTTATAACACAGGCATAATCAATAACTATGTGTATTAAAAAACATCACTCCACGAACCCACCCCGCTACATAAGCACGTTTCTAAAAATCCACGCTGCTCGTAATCCGATACGAAAATGCAAACCTTTCAGTGGAATTGTAAAACATGGCAGCTTGCCGCTTCATATCGTCGGTCACCGCATTGTCTTCGTTCATTGTTACACGACACACGACACTTGGCACAACACTGTGTTTCTGGGGCCGGCTAGCCTTTCGACGCCCGCGCCTCTCACTGGCTGTCTGCAGTCTACTCATGCGGCGCCCCCCTCCTATATGATAAAGATCACTGGCTTCGACCGCTCCAAAAAAGCACAGACATCTATATGCTTATATATTTTGAATAATCTCAAATCTACTCTTATCTAAGCAACCGATAGAAACAAGTGGAAACGCAACTAAATCTATGTGTACTAATATATAAAGCTGAAGAGTTTGTTTGTCTGTATGTTTTAACGCGCTAACCTCAGGATATACTGGTTCGAATTGAAAATATCTTAATATAGGTTAGAGCATTTATCGAGGAAGGCTATTATAGGCTATAAGACATCGCGGTGTGGCTAATAGGAGCGAAGAAACAGTGGAAAGTTTGAAAAAAAAAGAGAAAAATGTATGCTTCTGGTTTCCAGTGCGTGCGCTGCGAAAACCGGTTCAAGATACCCAAAAAAATATGTATATATAAATGTCCACGACAGTATGTCTATCTTTTAAGTTTGGGTAAAAGCTTAAATTTATAGAAATGAACAGGAAGTTTGCAAAAAGAAACGTGATGCCCAAAATAACTGTTTTACGCGAACGAAGTAGCTCATTCAGCTAGTATATATTAAAGAAAGGCAAGTTGCACATTTATATCTCAAGAACGGCTAAACCGATTTGGTTGAAAATTTGTGGAAAAGTAGTACTAGAAGACACATCTCAAAACTCTCTTGTCTTTTTTTGCAAATGGCGGTGTTTTGTTCTTTGTATCATTGTCGTTGTAATAAATGAGGGATTCGATATTATATATATGTATCGTATCATTGCGCTGGAGAAGAATAATATAATAATAATTAGTCTCTTAATTCTTCACGTTTATATAACATGGAGCAAAAAAGTGCTTAACGCTTTTGAGTTCAAATCGAAAACCTTATCAATATAGATAAACAGGATATACGTAACGTTTTCAATTGGTATTTAAATGGAAAATACCTGTTTAATTTGCAAGTGCAGATTTTTTGTCGTTTTTTTAAATAGCGAAAGTACATACAAGTACAAAACCGTATTAGCCGTACTGTTTACGAATTATTCAGTTTCATAAAATAATAAACCAAATAATATGTAGGTACGTGATTATTAATACTTGGGTAATTACCGAAGTGAGAATAAAACATTACATTTAAATTTGTGTTACTAAAATTCATGTTGCTTCTAGTAAGTAATTTACCAAAAGCAATGGCTTTTTTGGAACTTCTCATTGAAATTCCCTTATAACCCCATGGTGATCCAAAGGTTAGAAGTAGGTATTCGCAGTTAAGCTATGACGTCATCACAAATACCAACTCTATGAAAGATCAATAATAGGGCGCCAATCTATACGGCGACAGATTGTTATCAAATGAACACTACGTCACACAGGGAAGTAACTACTCATAAAATGAAATTAAACTTGTTTTTGTTACTATGAAAATAAATTAAAAATCGAATGTTGCATCGAGCACGGAACACTGACGATGCCGGTTCAAGTCCTGCCCGAGTCGAAAATTTTTTCAATTTATTTTCGATTTTTAAATTATATAGTGCCTTCATGTGAGCAATCGGATTACTGATTGTAAAAATATAATAATTCAGAAACTAAGCACAGAACAAATGGGAGCTAAAAATACTAACATAATATACTATCTCTATCTATTACAATTTTATTTTATTTCAATGCAGTAAATGTATGTAACCAAAAATACAAAATTGTGACAGATAGACACAGCATGGTAAGTTATATATATTGACAAAGAAAATAATGACTTTGTTCAAAAACATTAATAACTTTATAAATAAAATGATAGAGTATGAAATAAAGGCAGAGTACTTAATAAACAATATTAAACATCTAATTGTAAATGAATGCTCAAAATAATAATAATAACAAATAAACAAATGATTAATAATTTCACATTTATTAGAGCAGGTTCACAGATTTTGGATTTTTTTAGTTTTCACTGATGGCATAAATGCATAAAGCACACCCCCTTCCGAGAATATTGACGTAGCAATGTGATAAATGGTACAACACTCTTTTGAAGGTGATAGTCAACCAGAACCAATAAACATACTATGATGCTACTTGCTTTTGAGGGGGACCTAGGAACATGTTTGTAAGACTCCAAAGCTCCTAGCACATTTATAACACCTAGACTAGACTAAGTAATGGTAACTAAACTAAAAACTTTTAAAAGCACGCAAAGCAGGCTGAGGCTGAGTTAATTTAAATATTTGGTTTAGAAGAGGAAAATCATTTGATAACAGAGAGATTCAACAACAAGTTGTTTACAATTCTTTAGCAAGAAGTATGTACTAAAAATATGTATAATTTATTAAGAGGATTGTTATTGGTGCCAGTGACTTTTTAAGTTTATATTGTTAGTAGAGACCACCACTAGAGTTACATTTTCTCAGTATTTACTTAACTTGTTACTTTTTTTTCAAAATTTAACATTATAAACGTAAGAATCTAAATTTAAAAGAAAACAATTTGAAGAATTATCCCATATTAACATGAATAAGATTTTCAACTTATTCTTGGTATAAATAGGTTAATTAATCTATTACTTACTCGTTCTCAGTTATAATTGGGGTATAATTATATTTGTACCGGCGACTATTCATGATTTATTATAATCACTTTAACAACACATATTTGTTTTAGAATCCATTACATCACATAAATTCTCTTCAGTCTATATATAATGTGTTACACAGTATACTAAAAATGCATTTCCAATATACTGAAAAAATTAAAGAAAAAAATCGTTTATCGACAGCGTTTTGAAATTATTATCGTTTTTATGTTTTTGTTTTACAACAAAAATGACAATTTCATACTAACAAGAGTTGACAATTGACATATATGAAACGTGAGCGAAAGGCGGTCTTAAGTTTTTATTGGGCGCCAAGTTGACTTAACTATGAAACCGTAGTTATTTTATATTTATGACTAAAAAAAATACAGATTTATAATACAATAAATGCGAAACATACTAATTAAATAAAAGCTTCAAAAAGCATGCCTTTTATAAAAGGTGTTTCTGTCAAGGTTTTAATTGCTAAAGTCGGGTTTTCCTAATTCAATTCTAGATGGCGTAAATATAAAACTGTATAGTTTCGTTTTTAAAATCTTTAAAAATTATTTTGATAGAATTTATTACTATCTGTATAATATGGCCTAGCATTTTGGATTGTCACTCCTTAGTTATTAATAATGAATAAATCTTTATTTAGTAGGCTTTGGCCGTGACGTCGCCCGCCAAAAAAAATTTGATAAAAACCCCCAAAAACCCCCCCCCCCCCCCCACCCAAAATTTTTTTTCTTTTTTTTTTTTCCCCCCCCCCCCCCCCCACCCAAAAAAAAAAATCCCCCCCCCCCCCCTTTTTTTTTAAAAAAAAACCTAATTAGGTTATGTGCGCCCTAATGATACAAAATTTACAAATGGAATTACTACAGCGGGAAATATTCCGATGATTAGATAAAAAAATCTACACTCTAAACATATCTACTATAGCGGGGGCTTATGATATAAGTTTACGACAAAAGCGGCAATTTCCTAGGCCGTTACAGGAAAAAACATCCTGGACAATATAAAGAAAAATTTACCCCGTTTTTTTTTTTTCCCCCGAAAATGGAAATGGCTAATGACACTACCATACCGGGACCCAACATTATTTAAAACAGATAGATTTACTAACCAATTGTCTATATGCCGACATTGCAACGTTTAGGTTATTGGTGAATCAATGAAAATCACACTCACACACACACACACAACCCCCCCTTTCAGGGCCGGGAAGGCTAGGCCAACCACCCCCCCCTGGTGCTTTTTTGTTAACCCCAAAATTCTTCTCTTTTTTTTCCCCCCCCCCCCCCCCTTTCCACGATCTTTGTTCTATATGGAAAAAAAAGGGACACACACACAAAAAAAAACACAACACACTTCCGACAAAACATGAGTGAGGTCTTCCACAACGTTCCTTAGTTATTAGTTATTAGACACGAACGTAAAGTGGTTTTTTTATTTACATATTAATGGACTCGCTGTGGTCCGTGACGTCGCCCGCATACAATATTTATTTTGGGCATAAAAATTTATTTTGCAAACCTCATGCTTACCCAACTCAACATTCTCCTATTAACTGCGCAATGTTTTATAACCTAAAGCCTTCCTCAATAAAGTTTTTAACTAGTACAAAATAAATCGAACCAGTTCTTGAGATAAGCGCGTTCAAAGAAACAAACAAATTTTTCAGCTTTATAATATTAGTATAGATAGCTAGCTACCAACGACGTCGACCGCGTACCGTCGATTTTGCAAGTTAATGCTAGCTTTAAAAATGGTATATTGCAGGTTTGCTTTGTAAGAACATGCAATTTAACTATAAAACGCTTCGATTACGAATTTAATTTGTCTCTTACAAGACAAGGGCGTGTCGTTAGAATGCGATTAGTTAGCTCACGCTTGACAGGGTACATCTGTGAATTTGTGACTTATTTGAGCTTAAGTAATGTTTGCTAAGTATTCTATTGACTTTCCTTATTACAAGTAAGAAATGTAAAGAAAAACTAATCAACTTTATCATCGTTTCTTTTTTAGTTTTAACTGTTCAAGATAGTTTGGATTTTGGTTTTGGACCTTTTTAATTTAGCAGATCAACCATAAAAATGTTTCTATGAATTCGTGGTATACTTGTTTTCCCCAACTTGTCTTACAGAGGTCTGTCTATTATATTTAGGTTTGAAAACTTTATTCTTTTTTAGATGTATTGCACATGAAGGCACTATACATATAATTTAAAAATCGAAAATAAATTTTAAAAAAATTCGACTCGGGCAGGACTTGAACCGGCATCGTCAGCGTTCAATGATGTTGCTCTCCAATTGAGCTACCGAGTCAAAAGCACGGAACGCTGACGATGCCGGTTTAAGTCCTGCACGAGTCAAAATTTTTTACAATTTATTTTCGATTTTTAATTATTATATTTAGTCTTTACAACTGCAACGAAAGACTTTCCCATCTATACTAATATTATAAAGCTGTTGAGTTCGTTTTTTTGATCGCGCTAATCTTGGGACTAGTAGTTTGAATTGAAAACTATAGGTCAAAATAGAAGTAGGCATTATTTTGAGACACAACTGCCGTCCAAATGACACTAAATAGCTGAGTGATTTGCGGCTAAGTTTCGTAAGTGTAAGAACAATTCAAAAAATGATAGTGAAAGCCGGTACACATAAAATATACTACTTAGTATATTTGTACTTATTTTTCTAAGAAAGCCAGCAGGTGTAATATCTTGATTTAATAAAGCATTTTTTTTAAAACATTGCTTGATGGAGGATGAAATATTCTTAACTCAACAAGATGCGCTGTTTTTTTTCAAAATATGTATTTTAGAAAAAATATAATTTTATTAAAACATTTTGGCCCGATTGGTATCCGCGATCCGTTATTAGCAATATTGCTACCATTAGACCTAGGGGCCCGTCGAAATTACTTGTATATATACCTAACGCTAATCTTGTTTTACGTTACTTATTATGTATGGGGTTGCTATAATCATTTTTTGGATATTAATCCCTCGGGCGACATCGGGGTATGGGTGACCTAATTTTTTTCGGATGTCAAATATTGGAGTAACGGATAATAATGAATTCTTCAAAGGTGTCGTCAAAGTGCCTACAATATTAGCCTGAGTATCTTGTCAGAGATAGGTGCGTACTCCACATTCTCATATTGCATATTATTTGGAGGAGATATTCATATATTTCAAAGTAAGGTATGACAATTGTGATATTATATTGGGTAAAAGAATTGATTTTTTAAAAATGTATATAACAAAAAACTGAAATAAACCATATCTTAAATTAAAAACAAAAAAAAAATCGACTCATATCGTGCTGTTGCTCTAACCAACTGAGCACGAGTCCTGAATGGTCAGAGCAACAACACGGAACACTGACGATGCCGGTTCAGGTCCTGCCCGAGTCGTAAATTTTTCAATTTTTTTTTATTTTCGATATTTTATTTATATAGTGCTATCATGTGCAATGTGAAAAATATTAAATTTCTTAAACCATATCATTTTAAATATATTCTTGAAATATCATTTTCTATCCTCATATAAAACTTATACCAGTAAATACGTATACCGCTATTTCGTGCTAAATTTATAAACTTTTAAATAAAACACTTTGACGGTTTAAAACGAAATATCAAACTTATTCGAAAAATAATATATCGCGTTTCAAACCGTTAAAGTGTTTTATTTAAACGTCTATTACTCGCGTAAACTATAGACAGTATTAAATTCATAAACTTAAACATAAAATTTCTTTAGTTTCACATACAAGAAACTTGAAGTGGCTCGCACCCAATCATGTTTAACGACGACCATAGTTGAAAAGGTAGGTAGAAGTGCTATTATCTATTTAATGTACAGATCTCAGAAGTTCAATATCTTTTAGGAAAAATGTAAATTAATTTGAAACATGTTGGACCCGATGGAGATCGAACCCACGCCCCGTTGAGATGTAGCCATATAAAGGTCTAAAAGAAATATTCGATGTTGTTGACGTTACGAAAAGTGAAGACAATAACACTGTTTCGTAACTAATCATCGTCAGAAAAATGTTACATTTTACACAGACGATCGTACCAGAGTAACATTTGAGAAGCCAATCATACGTAAAGGATTTTAATAGCTTAGATATTGCGGATATCTTCAGTATAGAGTTATTGCCATTTATAAACTTGAGTTGAAAGTGACGCACGAATCAGTAGAGAAATATGCTCCACAAATTGAATTTATTGTATTATGTGTATTCTCCTAATGTGTTGTTGTTCAGATATATATTGATCAAGTTGTTATAATAATATCAAATTATTATTTCTTTGTAGAAAATAAATATTTTCAACAACCAACGAGCATTATGCAATTAGGAAAAATAATAAACATTCTTTCATATTTTTGGCCATCTGAACCTTGTCGAGCATGCAACGGAAGCCCTCAAAGACTTTTTCTTTTTTTTTACATTTCCCACTGTTTTATGGCATTAAACATGCCTATAATAAAAGCTCTAACAAAAATCATTTTTCTGAATTAGTAGTTTCCGCAATTAGCGCGTTGCGAAACTCTTTACCAAAAATTAAATAGGAAGAGTTTGTTTGTTTGTTTGTATGTTCGAACGCGCTAATATCAGGCACTACGGGTTCAAATTATATTTTGTGTGTGATCTAAAAAAAAGTCCGCGACTCTATGTCTATCTTTTAAGATTAAATTGCAAGAACGGGAAGGGACGCAACCGACGTCGTGGGTAACGGCTTAATTTTATAAAGATGGAATTGGAAATTTCCAAAAACCGATATGGTTGCAAAAATAACGATTCTCGCGGACAAAGTCGCTGACACAGCTAGTTTATAATATTAGTGTAGATTCAAGTTTTCGCTTGCCGAAGCACGATATTTATTGCATATAATGGTGCCGTATTAGATTAATACATTACATTAGATTGTCCTGAATTTTGACTCTCGTTTATCAAGAGCACTATGCCCTATCTCCATATTTATCTTCGAACTAAATTGATAAAAATACACGCCGATATACGAATCGCATTTGTGTCTACTTTTAGCGCAAGGTTAGGTTCATATGCTTTTATGATCCTTTGTCTCTTCGCGTCTCTGGTGGAACCTGAAGACTTCGGGTTTTATGATGCAAAATATTCTTAGTTGTTGTGGAAGCTAACTTGAGTAAATGTATTCGTAGATTTGTAACATAAGGAAAGGTGCTTAGCTGGTCTATTGGTTGGTGCATTCAATTACTACGAGGTCTCGGGTTGGAATCCTGGTCGGAGCGCAATATTATTTCAGTATTTGCTAAATTTCTAGGAAATTTATCAAATACAAGAGCCTGGAACTAGGAGATGTCATCGCCCCCATGTCTTGAAAAGCAAGTGACACCTGATATTCCACAGCTGAGTGTGGGATATAAGAATGCTACAAACAATTTTAACGGTTTAAAACGCGCCATATATTTATATAAAAATTTGTGTAACTTAATATTTTTAATTTATATTTATTACAGCCCGACGTTTCAGATGCTTTCTAGCCGTCGTGGTCACTGGGAGCCTGAAGATGTTGTCCCTAATGTCAGTCAAATCTGCTACGCTAGCGCCATTTGTTTCGTTTCGTTTTAAACTATTAAAAATGTCTCGCGTAAATTACGTGAGACAAACAATACGTAAGATTGTAACGAATACGTAAAATGAAATCCACTTTCCCCCTGTGGGGCATTGGGCGAACACACGTCTGTCTATTTTTCACTGACCTATATTTCCATATTAAAAAAAGGACAATTAGTATAATTGCACAATGCAGCCCTGTAGCTATACAGTTGCAGTTGGAACCAACTAGAAATGAGATCTTCCGACCACAACAATAGTAAAAGTAATTCAAACTTTACTCCCACGAACTTTATGAGAGTACATTTCTAAAAATAGAGATGCACTTACAAAGGAAGTCGAGGAGCCATGGGATTTTATAGTCTACCCACGTCTGGATAAGTTATTTGGTATTATAATATTATTTTAGGCGCGGATAGTGCTTTATACACGTGGAGCAATGCTATTTTATAACTATAGTTTATGTTGCAAAAAAGCTTCGTAACCACGAATAATATTAACCACTGGAATACTTTTAAATGGAACGCTGTAACGGTTTAAAACGCGATATATGTTAGTTAAACTTAAATACTGTCTGTAGTTTACTGTCTGTAGGTTAGTAGTCAAATTTAAATAAAACACTTTAACTGTTTGAATATTATTTTTAACTACGGCCCGACATTGCAGATGCTTTGCAGCAGCCGTAGTCACGGGGAGACTACAAAAATATATCGCGTTTTAAACCGTTAAATTGGTTTATTTAAATTAGTTTAACTTATTTGAAAATTATTTTGACTACGGCCCGACGTTTGGGATGCTTTGCTTTGCTTTGTTTTACTTAAATATTTAGGTACTACTCGCGTATAGCGACTTTATTTAGAAGAAAAAAAAACATATTAATTCTAGTTATGGAGTGCAATAGGCGGCCTTATCGCTATAAACCAATCTCATCCAAGCAACCATACCAAATAAAATAAAGTAGGATATAAATGTATGTCTTTTAAAATTTACGGTTAATTAACAGTCTACAACTGTTTAATTTTTTACAACTGTCAAATAGTTTGTTTTAATACAAATTAATCATACAAATATTTTAACGCTTACGTTATATTTTATACATCTTTGATTTTAAGTACGCAGATAAGGGATTTGTAAATAATATTTATATTTCCATATGCAACGTGAAACATCAAATTAGAAGTTTAGTACCCACATGCAGATAGCATGTGTGTGTTTCTAATTATTTTAATATTTACGTATTTATAAATATAGCAGTAGTATAGTATTAATCCATTAAATAAAACTTAAAAATGTGAAAGTGTTTATCTGTTTGTTAGTTCATCTTTCACGCCAAAACAAAGCAACGATTTGATGTGAATTCTAAAGTGGAGATAGTAAGAATGGACGTAACAAAGGCTACTTTTGATCTCTTTTTAACCCCATCACTTCCCTTAAATGGGAATGGAAGTCTATGTAAAGCATTCCGAAATTTTCAAGGCGGAGCGCTAAAAACTAGTATGACTTTTTCTACTGTCTATAGTTTACGCGAGTAGTACACATTTAAATAAAACACTTTAACGGTTTAAAACGCGATATATTAGTTAAACTTATTTGAAAATGATTTTTAACTTCGGCCCGACGTTTCGGATGCTTTGCAGCAGCCGTGGTCACGGGGAGACACGACACATAAGTTTAACTTACAGAAACACTTACAGAATTGACTAACGGTGTCCCGTTAGTCAATTCTGTAAGGACCCGGCCAGTTTCGCCAAATACCAACTTCGACGGAACAGATGGCGCTAGCGTAACAATTCTTTACTTTGACGTCAGAGACATCCTCCATCTTTAGTCTCCCCGTGACCACGGCTGCTGCAAAGCATCCGAAACGTCGGGCCGAAGTTAAAGATCATTTTCAAATAAGTTTAACTAATATATCGCGTTTTAAACCGTTAAAGTGTTTTATTTAAATGACTTTTTCTGACTAAGAAACCGTGCATATATTTTTTTTTAATCCACCTTTGACCATTCATCACACATCTCTTTTCAGTTCTTAACCGAAGCCATGGGCAAAAGCTAGTTATAAACATAAATAGTACCTGATCAGTACATACATAAAAGGCAACGCCCAAGTCTTATAAAAGTACCCTTTTCTAAAACGAATTTGTTAGGAAAAGCGTCCTGGACAAGAGCAATAGAGGCAGTAAACTTACTTCATAGGCAAAAAGACATTTTCTATGATGCATGGAGTGAGCTCGTGAAGTGTTTACAGTTTTTGATTTCATATGGATTATAAAATAGTAAACAGATTATTAGTAGTAGTAAACTAATGATATTTAATATTAGTTAATAGTTAGTTATAAGTCATTGTTTAATTGTATTCTATATTTCTATGTTAGTTTTTAAGTTCAGTGTCGAATTAGGCTTCGACCTGTCATGACATTGTAATTTTAATGATTAAATAAACAAAATAAAACCATAGACATATCTATGTATTTATCTGTGGATTGATAAGCAATTGCTGATTATAGATTTTTTATTATTAAAAACATTCAAGTGTCTGTGGTTTTTTGAAAATATAAAAATGCGGGACACCCCAAGGACTGTAATAGTGACGTAATAAACGAGGAAAAGGATTTCGATTGCTCACGAAAGGAAAACGTTCGTGACTGTCGAAAGGCAAAGAGTGGAAAATTAAATTCGTTTTTCGTGCTTTGGTGAAGGCCAATCTTAATGCTTGGGAAATGTGCTTTTGTGCGTTGACTGGAGTGTGCTTTGGAGATTAGGTTTTACTTATTCGACCTTGAAGTCTACTAACGTATCAGACCTTGATTAGTCTGTGATGTACGAAGTATTGGGCTTTCATTTCAGAAAGAAAGAAAACATTATTTATTTGTCATCATTAAAAATTGTTACATAAAATAGTTTTAAAATTCTAATTAAATTTGACTTGAGATTTCACTACTACGATATGAGCGAAGGTTCAGTCTTCGGAAAAGGCCCTATCAGTAAACAGATTTTCAGGAAGGCCCTAGGGGTGTTGACGTTAGACGCGTACTAAATGTATACATAGACTACGATGTATATATAAGAAAATAAAATATGGTTAATTACTTATTAAGAATATACGTTATTGAAGGTTTCATGACAGGTAACTATGCCGAACTCTTGCAGCAAGTGGCGACGGCTTCTGGTGTGGCAATAATATTGTTTTTACGTGTTTCAAATTCGCTATCAAATAATTTAATCCACACCAAAGAACACACAACATCCAGAAATAGAAAGTATACGATACACTATACCGGTTTAAAACGCGATATATATCAGCTAAACTTATTTGAATTCTTTTTAACTACGTTTAACTAATATATATCGCGTTTTAAACAGTTGAAGTGTTTTATTAAAATGTGTACTACTTGCGTAAACTATAGACGGTATTTAAGTATACGATGGTATAAGATAATACATAAATGGGTTATAATTATCATATACTAACTTTGGTGTGGAAGGACATCACTCACATCATCTGTCACAAACACTCGTTTCGTGTATCTCTAACACACAATCGTTAAATACTGTCTGTAAATACTATCTATAGTTTACGCGAGTACTACACATTTAAATAAAACACTTTAACGGTTTAAAACGCGATATATTAGTTAAACTTATTTAAAAATGATTTATAACTTCGGCCCGACGTTTCGGATGCTTTGCAGCAGCCGTGGTCACGGGGAGACCGTCATTTTTAAATAAGTTTAACTAATATATCGCGTTTTAAACCGTTAAAGTACTGTCTGTAGTTTACGCGAGTAGTACACATTTAAATAAAGCTCCTCCTTCTATTTGTGAGAGCCAGGTGTTGTATTGCCTAAAGTCTTTATTAAATGGTCCAACCTATACAATAATATCAATTTGAACCAGTAGCTCCTGAGATTAGCGCGTTCAAACAAACTCTTCGGCTTTATAATACTATAAAGTATTGATGTAGGACATTAATAAAATGTTAAATTAAATACACCTTATATTTTATTTAATACAGTTATAATAAGTACCCGCTTTCACGTAGCCGTATTATTAAAGATGGAATAAAGATTTTGACTATCATTAATCATTATGGACCTGTCAGTCTTTTCATCAAACATAGCCCTAAATGTTATAAATTGTGAATGTATTTGAGGTTATTTTAGGGCAGTGAAATTCTCTTGGAGCGTTGTTGACAATATATCTTAATTCACTATTGTTGACAGTTCTTGGCGCGCAGCTTCACGTGTATTTAGTATTTAAAAATAATCAAAAACCAATACAGATTTTTTTGACAAAAAAATCTTGAACGATGTAATGAGTACCAGTACGTGATATTGTTCTATATATTTATTTTGTGTGTTCGACTTATATATAAATACGTAATCAAATTTAGCAGAGAATACATTTGCAGTCATCTCAAAAAATAAATATATCGTATGGTTATTATGGTTCAAAAAAAGACAAACAAACATATATAACATTTTGTTATGGATAACATCACATATCACGACTGCCGCAACGGCGGGCTATAGTTAAAAGAAATAAGTTATTTATAAGTTAAATGTTGAGTTTCAAACCGATAAAAGTGTTTTATTTAAATGAGTATTTTTCGCGCAAAACTACTGACAATACATACACATTTTAATAGAACTCATTTAAAGGTTAAATCACGTGCACTTGTGACCATGGTTGTTGCAAAGCATCCGATATGTCGGGTTTAATCTGTTAATTTAGAGAAGTTATTTTTTGTTTAGCCTTAATACTAATAAAAGAAGTAAGTTATAGTAGTTTTGTACCTTTGTTCTGAAATCTAGATAAGTTTGCAAACTGTAGACCATCATAAAATAACGAGTTGAAACTCGTAAATCAAAGTGAAAACTGAAAACTAAGTTCCGTAGAAATCGGACATGTGTTAGAGAGAAGTTTTTGTCACATTTACGCTTTATATCATGTGCTAGTTAGAAATATTAGTATTAGGAGTTTTTATTCTTTTAATTCAGTTAAGTATTTCCAATTTAAAAAAAATACTCTTTAAACCGGTTTAAAACGTGAAATGTCAAAATTTACTTATTTCAAATTTATTTTAACTACGGCCTAATCTTTTGGACGCTTTGCAGCGGACGTCAGTGGAGGTTAAAAGTATTCAAATTAAAAAAAAAAATTAAATAAAATACTAAAATTTGCAACATTTTCGTTCTATTTTTTAGTCTAGTTCTAACATACTTTTTTACATTGATAATTTATTGTGCTACTTTTCTTAAGACACAGGTTTGAAATGTATACGTTTTTACGGCCATAGCAATAAGACTGTCAAAGCCGACGAGATCTTTGCTTACGGTCGGTCCCAATAACTTTCAGTTAAAGACGGATAGCTATCTATGATATCTATCTATCTGCGAATATGAAACGCAAAACTTAAAGAATTTTGTCTGTCAGTTAAGATTGTAACTTCTAGTTAAAGGTTAGTTGAATATTGGAACCGGCCGTTAGTCGAAAAATGCTCATCGCATAACGCCATCCACTCTTGGATGTTATTCACATAGGTATGTTATACAGTATCAACATAGAATGCACTACAATTAAGAAGTATTAATATAACCGCAGATATTCAGAGCAGATGTACAAAACAGAACGCAAATTGCTACAGAATGTTTGATTGTATTTCGGTTAATGTGTTTATTGCCCTTTGTTCATTGAAATGTTTAATGGAGAAATAAATAATTTATCACCATGTAATATCTTAAACATAAAGTATACAAATGACGGCCGGAAAATATGGGAAACGTTGGTTCGTATTCAGAAATAAGTTTACTAATATATTTCGCGTTTTATACCGTCAAAAGTGTTTTATTTAACGCGTGGCAACACTAAGAGTACCTTCCTATCTATAGGACAGATACTCGTAAAATGATAGCAAAATTAATAAAAAAAAATCGAAGTATAATAGATGTAAAACATACTAACTTAACTTCAATGTCACCCTTGCCATTCAGTGGTTTTTAAAACTTTACTTAATAAAAATCTATATAAAGTATTAGCAGTAGTATTAGTAATTACTGAATATTACACACTCTCGTTTAGTACGGAATATATATATACCTTTCCATGTTTGTTATTGTAATTCAACTCAAATTGTATTTAAGCTTGTTAAACTGTTTTTTTTTATATTCTGTGCTCTGACCGACCGAAATTATTGTATATTTTGTGCCTCTCTGGGATCACAGTTTTTCGGCGCATAACGTTTTGATAGCTAAGTGACATATTTGCATATAGACTATTATTTTGTGCAATGTTCGAGCTATTTCTTCGTGTTCAATAGGCGAATTTATATTTAGCCTGTTGAAATAAAAAAGCAATTTATACTCGATTCGGAAATTCACGTTTCAAGAACTTGTCGTATGAAAATCTAAACCTGACTATTTCCGGGTAAAAATGTTAAATTTTCAAACGGTTAAATTTAGCCAGTATGAAGTTTCCGCAACAATTAATATCTGTATTTAATTTGTAAATTCAATTTTCAGTGCTCGATTCTCTTCGGGGTCTTTGTATCATGATACTTAATATTTAGACAAGGCTTCATAACCTTATTTAATTTCAGACAATATAAATAAAATTAACTTCGACTAACTAGTAGTACTTTTCATTTCTCCGTTTTCCCAATCTCTATCTATAATAATCTATAATATATAAAGCTGAAGAGATTTTTTTTGTTTGTTTGTATGCTTGAGCGCGCTAATCTCGAGAACTACTTGTTTGTGTGTGTGTTTTTTGCGTTGGTTATAGCATTTATGGAGGAAGGCTATAGGTGATTTGACAAATAGGAGGGTTCATCTTAGAGGGTTTCCAATCCGTACGTTGCGAAAACGGTTTAAGACACCGAAAAAATATTTACGAAGAATGATTTCTTTTAAAGAATCTAAAAAAAATGTCTCGACACTATGTATCTTTTAATATTTACTTGCAAGAACGACGGGACGCGACCAATGTCGTGAGTAATACCTTACATTCATAAAGATAAGGAGGAGGTTTGCAGAAACAAATTCAAATGTCCAAAATAACTGTTCTACGTGGACGAAGTAGCTGACAGAGCTAGTATTTTAAATGATCATGCGCATAATTTTATCATTTTATGGGTTTTCAATATTACCTGCTACTTTTTAGGTGGGCCCACTTTGGACATTGATATTCGAAATAACTAAATTAACAACTGAGAATCAAACCACGAATAAACCATAATAGAATACACGTTTTATTAACACATAAGTACAAAGTTACAAGCTTTATTTTCAAACTCACGTTTTTAAACTCTGAGAAATATACTTTTTGTATGCTTTGAATAGATTATCATTAATTATGGATAAATTTTTGCAAAAGAAATAATTTGTGACAGCTGATCGGTTTTTGTGCCTGTCGGTGACACAGAAACCTTGGTACGATGGGATAACGATACCACCGTAATTGAAACATTAGGAAGGAGTTTGTGTATTTAACAATCCGCAAACAAATAATATTAAATAAAATCATTTTATTTGATTTAGAAAATAACTTTACACTTTTTATCAAATGTAAAATGCGACTCTCTAATTTAAATCCAAGTAATCGATTGTCTTAGGTTCGATTTCCACCGGATTCATTTTTTCTAAAACCAGTTCATGATTTTTCTGAAACACGTGAGACTTGAGGAAAAATCTAGAAATCGATATTTCATGCAGTTCACGAACCACCGACCATAGATACAAAAGCCGTAAAATGTAATCGTGTGTCGGTTCCAGTCTGTGGATTTCTGAATATCCAAAGCTGAAAATGTATCGACAGAGCATGTTTAAACGTCATTTGGCTGAAGTACATCATATTCCGTGAATTTTGTTCTGTTGTCTTCTCTCTTACGAGTTTGAATAATTGCGTTTAAGTTTTCCTTTGTTTTTTTCAATTTTTACAAGGCCGTCCACAAAAAGAAATTCATCAGCTATTAAACAAGACAATTCTGCATATTTTTTGTTTCGGGCTGTTAGGCCGACGTGAGCGAGAAGAGGTTTCGGCGTTTCTCGACGTTTCACCACGAGCAGGCGGCTTATTCGAGGAGTAAAAATCTCCTGATGATGCCGTCCATTTAAGATGGCGAAAGGTCGAGAACCTCTTCTCGCTCACGTCGGCCGAACAGCCCGAAAAACTTTGATATGCTGAACGATAGCCGTGAAAGCCTTACACAATTAATTAAGCCAAACAATTATTTGTTAAGTACTAATTAATATGACGTTTTAAGGTAAAATGTGTCACGAGGACGAATATTAAGTGACTTATCATTTTACGTCACAGCATATCTAATAAATACTTTAACAATGAACTCCACCAATAGAATAGGTCTTTTAATTCGGCAATAATGATTATTGCTGCTTATAGAAGAGAAAGTTTGAATATGTAACATATAATTATATATAAATAGACCTTGGGGGGAATTGCCCCGGACATAGGTAGTTTTTAGTGAAATGGAAGTAAAAATGACGTGAAAAGGGTAAAAAGTAATGTTTATTTTATTGATACTGTAGTAGAAATATAGAATGTAGTAGGAATCCTACTAATATTTTAAACGTGAAAGTTTGTTTGTATGGATGGATGTTTGTTACTCTTTCACGCAAAAACTACTGAATGGATTTCAATTAAACTTTCCAATAATATAGCTTATACATCAGAATAACACATAGGCTACAATTTATAATGATTTTGTGTGAGCTGTCCAAAATATGACATTAATTGTCAAGTAACTAGGAACCTACCTTTCAGCGAGCTATTCTGGCGTGCGCTGCCATAAGCATTAGTTACAACACATATTTATGTCATAATGTAACTAACATTTTCTACGCCACGATAATATAAGCTACTCCAAACACTATTATTATACTAATTAATGATTTGCCCTTTAGTCGTTAAAAATACTCTTTTTTTACTTTGTTTATGAAAATGATTAATTTTACCTCTGTTTTGTGTTTCTTGTCATACATATTTTTATTAGTTATGTAATCCTTTCTTGGCTTATGTTTAGGATTTTTTTCTACATCTTATCACTAAATTTAAGTACCAATGAAAACTTAGTGAAAAATAAATCGGTTATATATTTATTACCTATAGTAGGTTTTATATAGAACGAACTAATGGCGTAAGCCTTGTACACCCAAATCAATAAGAATTTTCGTCACACATTTGAGGTTGCCCAGAGTAAGCGAGAATAGTCACGTACAGTATAAAAAGTGTGGTCATCAAGGTGGTAACCCAAAGGGGACGTAAGGGATTGCCAAAAAACTTTTTCGCGTAAAACTTGCGAGTAGATATCGGCTACTTTAAATCTGTGAATTTCTACCTACGTCTAAGATCATATATCAAAATGTCACAAGTAAACCCGCGTAGACCGGAGATTTGTCAAGATTCAAGAATTCTAATGGCTATTATACCCTGTAAGCTTAAGCTTGATCTATATACATTGTAGTAAGCTATATTTGTACAAAGTTAAATATGTATTTAAGTAAATACTGTCTATAGTTTACGCGAGTAGTACACATTTAAATAAAACACTTTAACGGTTTAAAACGCGATATATTAGTCTCCCCGTGACTACGGTTGCTGCAAAGCATCCGAAACGTCGGACCGAAGTTAAAAATCATTTTCAAATAAGTTTAACTAATATATCGCGTTTTAAACCGTTAAAGTGTTTTATTTAAATGTATTTAAGTAATTAACTTATAAGCTCTATTTACTTACGAGAAAATAATTTTAAAATGGCGGCATTCGTTTAAAACGAGTTTCGATTACTTACATGTATAAAAGATAATTGGTATTTTCTATATACATCTTAATAAGAAAATGTTTAACTAATTTCTGGACATTTTTGTTTTTTTCTGTATTTTATAACAAGGCCCTTTTGCATATGCAATGGGAGAAATACAAACATTTTATTTTTATACATATAATATATTTCAAAGTACATACATACATAGTTTACAAATGTACTTATAATTTATAATACAATTTGTTTTACAATCTATTTTCTTTTATTTATTTAAATCTATTTTGGAACTTTTGATACCTAGAGACCTAATCTGTATATTTTAGTACCCTTTGAGAGTGGCCCAGGTTCAACCAATATTGAAAATATTCGACTTATATCATTAATAGTCTAACAGACGAACAGTAGGGTTTTGCTGAAAATCAGTACTGTAGCATAACTGTGCTTCGCTTTATGCTGATGCAAGACTCTTTTGGCATCACTTTTTTTAATTAAATTATTATTTTTAATGCTGTGTGTAGTTTACGCGAGTAGTAGGTACACATTTAAATAAAACACTTTAATGGTTTGACACGCGATATATATTAGTTAAACTTATTTGAAGTTAAAAATAATTTTCAAACAAGTTTAACTAATATATATATCGCGTGTGATACCCTTGCTGTTTTTTGTATTAATTGTTTTATCGTAATTACATTTATTTCTTTATGGCATTGTACGTAATGAATGCCAAACATATAGATATTTATTATTATTAAAATCTTGTCAAAATTTCCAAGGCTTACAGCAACGCTTACATTCCTAAATGAATGAATAAAGAGAACATATTATCTGGCTCGGAAAGTGATCACGAAACCCAAAGATAAGAAACAACTCCGCTCTCGAAATACTCTGTGACTTAAATTGAGATTACAGTCTGTGGACAATCATCCCTAATTGTCTGACACCGCGTATTGTAAAAACATCGGGATAAGTCAAATTGACGCGGGAACTTTCCTTGCCCATTTCACTTTTAGTCCAAACTCCGCGGCGTTCGCTCGTGCAACTTTGCCATCGCGTACTTGAACACGATCGCGAAAAGGCGAACATGACAAAACTGGCCGGTGATAGTGCGAAATAATATAAAGTGTCAGTGAATTGGCGGTTAATTGCGACGACGGTATGATAAGTTTGGGGGTCGCCACTTCGAGTCAAGGATCATAAAGTGAGTTATTATAGTGTCAATGTAATTTTGCGAAATTGTAACACCTTACAAGTTAAACTGCTTGTGTTAATAAAATATCAAACTTAATTCTACCTTGTCCAGTGCGGGTATTTACACCAGATAATTAAGTCGAGAAAGTTTTGTTGCGTGGTTTTTGATACGATGTTAAATAGTAATTTTAAAAGCCTATCATTCTTAAAATAAAACTGTCATTTTAAATTAGTTAAAGTGACAAGGCCTGGTCATATCACAATATGAATTGCTCCTTGGGGTAATACATTCATAAAACTGTATTAATTTATTTCCGAAAAATGCCTTTCTTGAGTGTTCTTCTCGGTCATGTTCCTCTTTGGAACACTATGTAGAATCACGATAGACAAACTGACAAACATTTTACGAAAACAAATAATTTTTAAAATTTTAATGAGAATAAATTATACTTTTTTAATTTTAAATGTATCTCGTGCTACAGCTTGTTATGGAAACATAAAAATTCGGCACTGGCAAAGAAGAGATCGGACTTAAACTGGATTCAAATAGATATTTAAATAAAACACTTTAATGTTTTAAAACGCGGAATATGTAAGTTAAATCTATTTAAACTTTTTTTTGAAGTTAAAAATCATTTTCAAATAAGTTTAACTAATATATCGCGTTTTAAACCGTTAAAGTTTTTTATTTCAATGTGTACTACTCGCGTAAACTATACACAGTATTTTATTAGAGACATGTTGCATCTAGTAGGAGACAAACTTACGACAGGTTGATTTTTAGCCATACATTCTTACAATACCAACGAGACCGTTGAACCACATTTGAACCACAGTCTGTGGGTCCTGGAATTTGAAATTGGAGGATTTGAAAATTCTGGGGAAGGTTTATAGCTACTTGCGCGGAAACAAAAATAAATCATTGAAGTTAATATTCTTACTAACGTTTTCCGACGTAGCCAAAACGAAATTTACTATAGGAATTTAGTTTTTATTTGTCTCTACATTAGCATGTGACCGTTTCACTTATACTAAATTTCCTTCAAAGGAAATAATATCTTCTGTATTTATGCTAATATACTGTGAAATGTTTCACTTCGTATGTCGCGTTCCTCCTACACTTTCCCAAGAGACGCTATGTAAAACGATAAGTTTTATATAACTAGCTGTGCGACTTTGTCCGCGTAGAAAACAAAATAGTTTTGGGCATCAAATTTGTTTTTGCAAATCTCCTGTTCAACTCTATAAATTTAAACTAACCATAACGCTGTTACCACGTTCCGTCGTGTCTTCAAGTTAATCTTATAAGATAGGCATATAGAATCTCAGAAATCATTCTTTCATATATATTTTTTGGGTATCTTGAACCATTTTCGCTGCCTACGTAACGGAAACTCACAAAGATGTTAATTTTCCCATTCTTTCAGCTTATTCGACACAGCGCGATGTTTTATAGCCTATAGCTTTCCTCGATAATTCCTCTATAAACTCAAAAAAAAAAATCAATTTGAACGAGTTCCTGAGATTAGCGCGTTCAAACAAACAAACTCTTCAGCTTTATATATTAGTATAAATTATAAACTTTATTATTTTTATATTTTTCTTACATTGATTTTGTCGCAGGACCTTTGAAATGTCTACTGTCCAACAAAGAATTGAATTGAGTTGTTTCGAAGTCGTTATAAAGCAGTGAGCAAAAAGCAATATCTTATCGCACTGTCATTAAGGCGTTGAGCGTCACGATAAATTCGACCAATTAGGTGATACAATCTAAAACGCGCTAACGTTATTCTCTGTCGAATTTAACTATATATAAAATTTGTATCGTACGTAGATAGAGGTCCGTTTCTGCTCTGGAAAGTGGGTAAGGTACAACCCATTCTTTACGTAAATTCTCGGGTGTGATCCTCCCTTAAGGGGTATTCCACCACATCCCGTGCAGAAGACAAAAACTCTTGATGCCGTCAGTGTCTAGAGTTTCTTCTATCTGCCCGCGTATTCCAGTCAGCTCGGATTTGATGTGGTGAATAAGAACCCCTAATTGGAGGATCCTGGCTTAACTGCTATAATTGGTTTAGCAGTGAGTTCAGTCTCAAAATGACACACAACGGAACAGAAGAATTGACCTTTTGCATTCCTTTTTTCTCTGCCTTTGCAGAGATAATTTTGATTCCCTACCGTTCTCAGAAAGGTCTGGTTTACTTTCATTGTAATCCTACAGCGGCAATCGTTACAGAAATTCTTTTGTTGCTTTCTGTGTCTGCTCAAACGTCAATAAAAATTAATAATTATTACCAACAGTTAATTGGTGTGGTGATTATTCAATTGTTTGTCATCACTGTTTTATTCATGATAGCATCTATTTATGTTTCAATCTAATCTATCATATCATATTATTGTGAAGCTAAAGAGTTTGTTTACTTGTTTGTACGTATGTTTGAACGCGCTAATGTCAGGAACTACGAGTTAAAAATACGAGGCGTTACGAGAATTAAAAAATTTATTTTTGTGTTGGTTAGAAAATGTATTAAGGAAGGCTGTAAAACGTAACTCTGTGACTAATACAAGCGAAGGTTCAAGATACCCAAAAAATATGTATCCAAGAATGATTCCTCTTTAAATGATCAAAAAAAAAGTCCGCGACGCGATAGATTTATCTTTTAAGATAAACTTGCAAGAACGACGGTAGTTGCCCGCGTAGAATAATTATTTTAGGCGTCGAAATTTGTTTTTTAAACCTCCTGTTCAACACTATAAATTGAATCTTTTATTCACGACGTTGGTCGCGTCTCTTCCCGTCGTTCTTGCGTTGCGTTAATCTTAAAGGATATACAAATACTGTCGTGGACATATTTTAAGTCGTTTAAGGAATAAATACTGTCTATAGTTTACGCGAGTAGTTAAACTTATTTGAAATTTTCAAATAAAATTTTAATTAATATATTGCGTTTTAAACCGTTAAAGTGTTTTATTTAAACGTTTAAAGAATAATCAGTTATCATATGTCTTCTTTGGTATCTTAAACCGTTTTCGAAGCGCACGCAATTTGAGCCAAAGATGATTGCTTTTCCCCGCTTTTCTCACATTTTCCACTGTTTCGCTCCTATTCGTCGCAGCGTGATGCCTAAAGCCGTCCTCGATAAATGGTCTATCCAACATAATAATTTTTCAATTACAACCAGCATGCCTAAAAGTAGCCCTTAAAAAAATCTCTTCTGCTTTATAATATTAGTATAGATTGAAATTATTCGGTGCGCGGGAGTCAAACTCAACCGCAGTGTTCCGTGATGTAACTCTTGCTACGGATATGGTAGATTGGTTGGTAAAACAACAGCAGAAAGCAAATACGTGTAAGAGAATAATGTTATAACGGAATTTTCACATTTTCTTCTATTGAAAATATTAAAGAACTGTATTATGAGGAACTAGTTGTAAATAATATGATTTATAACTTGGCATAAATAAAATCGGTGCGTCACGTTTTCTTTAAACCAGGGCAAGTGGATGTATCAATAAATCATGATAGTGGGATTTGGAAGACAAATTCCGGGGAACATAACCGAAAATATAGTTTTACTGCGTCCTGTGAACAACTCTATTTTGACGTATGATTTCGTCCGACTCGTTGGTGTAATGGTATCAATGTATGGCTCTAACATGTTTAAAATTTTTCAATTTATAATTTTTCTGAAACATGTTGGAGTTCGTCTGAAAACCTGAATATTAAATGAGTGGTAGGATGATATCGAAATACACGAACCACAGATGAATAAGCTGGTGCAGCTTAATCGCGTTTTGATTTCAGTCTGTGGATTTCAGAATATCTAAAGCCAAAATAGGTCGACACAGGCAACTTGTTTAGATGTACATCAAGTGAACCCCATGCCATGTCTATCATTAAAAAAAATATGAATAATGGTGGTCTCCCCGTGACCAGGCTGCAAAGCATCGAAATCGGGCCGAATTAAAATATTTCAGTGGTTATTTGACGTATTTAAGATATATGAAGTTCAATTCATAGTGGATTGTGGAATAATAGTCGCATAGTAACAACTATTAGACTAGCCACGCCCCGCGGTGTTGCTTGTATCGTTAACGAATATGCAAGAAAGACAAACAAAACAAGAACTGCTTGAAAAGTTTTAATTAGAAATGTGTGTGCCAATAAAAAAATTAAAAAAATTAGGACTTCCGTACCGTTCCGTACCGGCGTCGTCAGCGTTCCGTACTGTTGTACTAAGAGTGTAACGCTAGCTTATAACCTACTTAGCTCAGTGGCTTAACGCGCCAGCATCGCATTGACCACAAAGGTCTTCGGTTCGAATCGCGATGAGATAATGAATACTTGTAGTCAGCGAGGGCACGTATGAAAGAAACTTGCAATGAAACGACACAAACATGTACGCGCCATGCCCACGGGCAACGCTCAATACATTATAATATTTCTTCCTGTTCTAATGCTTTGTCCTCGTGGATGATTGATAAGTTACCTGATAAGTTTGTGACATATTTGACTTTAAAAGCGAGTCAATTTAACATTTCGATATTCAAGCAAGATTACTTTTACGCGGAGAATCTTAAACAAATGGGATTTAAGATATATTTTGACAGGCTTCGTATAATGGTAACAATATATGGCTAATACTCAACGGTTTGTGTGCACGATCTTAATCAGGGTCCAACATCATATGACATTTAAACTAGATAGGCTGTCGCCCTATTTTGTCTTTGGATATTTGGAAACGCAATTAAACTTTACAACTTTCATCTGTGGACGGTGGTTCGTAACTAGGACCCCCCCGTTTAATATCCAGGTTCCCAGATGAAGTCGAACGTAGGTCAGGAAAATAATTAATTTATTAGAAACATTTTGGATTCAATCGGAATCGAATCCACGACCCGTTAATCAATAGCCATACATAACAAAATGGGTATTGTCTTTATTTCTTAGTTACCTAGTTTTTAAATTTTCTAAACCTTCATGAAATTGTTTTATATGTGGTAAAAAAAGAATTACATGTTTATCCGTTCTTCTCTGTCATATTAAAGTTTTATACGGGGTAAATAGATACCATCGTTCCAATGTTAAGAAATACTATATAATAAAATAAAATAATTTTCTAAGTGCCAGACGTTTCCATAAAATTAATTTTAGTGTCGTTTTCTAGAACAAGAATTAGGTGGGATACAAAGTATTGAATTTGAATTATGTCGTCAAACTTACAATGTAGTTTTACATATAACATAATATTAATGTATTATAATAAATCTCCTAAATGCGAATTACAACAAAATATTTAGAACTTCACATTTACTGACTTGACTGAAAGAATTTATTACAGTACGTACTAACTTATAAATAAAAAATGGCCCAATCGCTAAGCGATTCCTCCAGGCGACCTGAAGTACAGGAGAAAAAAAAAATAGGCAAAAATAAATATTAAAACAGTCGATAACACAAAATTTTTTTTGGAGGTTAACTTATCTGTATTTATAAAGCTGAAGAGTTTGTTTGTTTGAACGCGCTAATCTTAGGAACTGGTTCGGATCGAACAATTCTTTTCGTATTGGTTAGAGCATTTATCGAGGGAGACTATAGGTTATAAAACATCGCACTGTGACTAATAAGAGGATGCGACGCTAAATGTCTCTTTTAAGATTCACTTGCAAGAACGAGAAGACACGACTGGCGTCGTGGGTCGAGGCTGGGATCGGAGTGATTTACAGGCAAGTAAGTGATCTGACTTCTGTGCCCTGCCCGACCGAAACAATTAACTGTTTCCCCGGGATTCCACCCAGGACCTCTCGCGTTAACAAGGCTACAACACGTTTAACCATTTAACTACAGAGGCGGTCGAATGATGAAGAGGAAGTTAGCAGAAACAAATTTTGATACCCAAAATAACTATTCTACGCGGACGAAGTCGCCGACATAACTAGTTAAAATTAAAATCACGATCACGTACGACGTTCAGTGTCGTTTATTTAAAATCCTTAATGATCAGTAAAAACACGACCCGACGGCGGATCGTCATTGTTCTGTCAATTAAAGCCTTTTAATTGAACATTGATATGTCGTCGTGTACTATCAAAATTAATATTTATTGATATTGCGGTAATTTTGCTATTTATTTAATTGAAATGGTTATTGTAAAACTGAAAAACCTAAACTAACCAACTTAACTGAAACTTGTATTTAGACCTTTTTACCTGTTTACTCGTACGTGTTGCAGACCTTAATATAACATTTTTAACGTATTCTTTATTTGTATTAACCACCATCCGATGTTCCCTTTCGTTTCGTCCCCCGTGACCACGGCGCAGAGCATCCAATACGTTAAACCATAGTTAAAATTAGTTAACTTAAATATTGCATTATGCTAATATTTGTTTTATTTAAATTTTACTACTTGCGTAAAAGAAAGACTTTTGCAGAGTTTCGCAGCTCTGTTAGAAATTGATTTATAAGACATTTGTTAGAGCTAGGAATGGACTGAACAGCCTTTTGTTTAACAGCTTTACATCTTTAAATATTTGAATAGAGCTTGCCTGTCAGAATCTATTTTCTTAGAAGACATACATATTTGTTTATTCGTAGTTATTGATCAAATTTTTATAATAAGTTAACAAGTATAAGTCGAACGCTTTACGAAACAAAAATACAACGGAGTGTTTTTTTAAATATTCCAAGTATCTATCGGTCGTTGTAGATTAAAAAACTCTCTTAAATATTTATTTCTTAATATGGTGGCAAAATTATTTTATAATTTTTTACATGTTATCGTCATGGCTCGACCGCCTCTGTAGCCAAATAGTTAAACGTATTGTCTAGCATTGCGTTGAGCGCGTGAATCAGGACTTCAACCCAGGGTTTCGAATAGGGAAACAAAAAAAAATCTTTCGGTCGGGCAGGGCACAGAAGTCTAATCAACTACTTGTCCGTTAAAAGAACGGATTAATGAAACGGACACAAAAATATGTTCGCCCCATGCCCCACGAGGGGGTAACAGGCTTTTACTTTTTATCGTATGTATCGTATCTAATGGCATAATATAAATTAAAAGTCTTTTAAAAAAAAAGTTTGTCTATTGACAAACTCAAGAAGTAAGTCCTAAGGTCGAAATTACACTGCGCGAAAGGTACGTCATGTACCAGTAAGTCTAAGTAGTTCGATGATATCCTGTGAGACACGGTAGCTCAATTTTTAAGATTAGCAGCAAGGAATACTGTGGTTGTTGGTTCAAGTTCCGTCCTTCTTGTAATTAGTTTATACTAATTACATTTATTGCCATAAGATTGATGACAGGTAGTACAGTATCTGTAATAGAGTCTCATTGTTTTTCACCTTTGAAAAGAAAAACACAATTTATTCAAAAACTTTAATATATTTCACATCATATGAATTAAAAATCGATTTTATATTGAAAATTGTTTAGGATACGGCAGGAATTGAACCGGCATTCACAGCGTTCCGTGGCGTTGCTGTAACCACCTGCTACCGTGTTCTTAACACATAATTCTTTTAGCTCAGAATTTTCGGCCACGCTTGACAAGTTTTATTTTGTTGTACTAATGTAAAAAAGTTACGTATAAGCAACGTACATCATAAAAACTGGTCTCGTTACAGGTAATAGTTGTTTTATTTGATCTCTCTACTCTCTTTCACTATGTGGCTTGCCCTATATTGCCCTAAGATGAAATATTAGCTTGCTTTCTTTGTAATATTAGTATCTTGGTAGCGATATTGACTGAGCATAAAAGTGTTTACGTTTGTGCCTAATAGTATTTGCTTTGTATATCAATATTCACCGTCGATTGAGGCATGATGGTTCCTTAGAGGATATACAGATATAATACTATAACAATAACCTTTTACAACTACATAAAAATATATATGTCAAACGATAAAAATAATAACCACAGACTGAAACCTGAAAATTTTGGTACGTGGTTGAGCTACCATGTCCCGTCCGTGATCATCAAATTTTTCTATTGGATACATGTTTTGCTTATTGCTCTTGCGCATTGTAATTTCGACATTACCGATCACAGATTTTTTTAAAGAGAACTGCATGCATCGCCGCCAGTCATAGCTAGTATGCTACTAAAAGTTAAACTCAGTGTAACATATCGTTAACATGGCACAAAGAAAGCTTCTCTCCCTCGCTCCGTATAATAAAACCATTACTGAATGGCAGAGCCAAAATGCTGGCGCTGTACGGGGCATAAGTAATTTGCCATGTTTTTCAGGGCTTTAAAATGATAATTAAAATGTTATCTATATAATATAGCTGAAAAGTTTGTTTGTTTGAACGCGATAATCTTCTTAGCATGCGCTGCGAAAACGGCTCAAGATACCCAAAAAATATGTATGATATAATGATTTTTCTTTAAATGATCTATAATAATTTCCGCGACAGTATATGACTATCTTCTTGACGAACGACGAACGACGGAAGTGGATGACGTCGTAGTAAACTAAAATATATAAAGATGTGCAGAAGGTTTGCAAAAACAAATTATGTCTATAGTTTACGCGAGTAGTACACATTTAAATAAAACACTTTAACGGTTTAAAACGCGATATATTAGTTAAACTGATTTGAAAAAAGATTTTTAACTTCGGCCCGACGTTTCGGATGCTTTGCAGCAGCCGTGTCTCCCCGTGACCGCGGCTGCTGCAAAGTATAAGTTAGTTTTAAATCAGTTTAACTAATATATCGCGTTTTAAACCGTTAAAGTGTTTTATTTAAAAAACAAATTTTGATTGGCAAAATAACTATTCCACGCGGACAACGTCGCGGCCACAGCTAACAAATTTAGAAATCAAGCGATGCCAATCAAATGTAATGCAGTCGTTTCTCATAAAAATAACTGCACTTAATAAGTCAAGTAATAAAGCTACGGACGCAAACAGAGACATTTAACAAAGTATGGGCTATTCCCTAGAGCTTAAGCCAGTATAATACCAAGTTTTCTTCTCAGTCATCTCAATTGTCCCATAATTCTTTCTTTGCGAAGTGAAATTGTTTATTTTATGATAGAGGAAGGGAAATAAGAGAGGGACGGGGGGGGGGAGATCTTTGCTTATTCGGAAATCTACAAAGTGAAACGCGATAAAACCTAATTAAAAAAAATGTTGGAACCGATGGGGTACGAACCTACGACCTGGTAGTTCTTACCAATACATTGCCACTATTACACTGATACTGACATAGCCAGTATATAATATATTGGAGGTTTTTGAATCGCTACTGCAATTGATGAAAAGAGTTCCCGGAACTCACAGACGAAGTGACTTTTATGTTCAAAGTTAGTGAAACACTAGCATCTCTAAATGTACTCCTTCAAATCAAATAGCATTGTCTCTATTGTATTACATTCTTTGACAAGTTTATAGATGGACTTCTAACGAAATTAGTACAAGAGTCGCCTTTACACGGAGTATTTATTTATTTTAACTTTATTCATTATAAACACCAGAATATGTTATATCAAATCTTAAGACCTACATACAAGCGGCCTTATAGCTAAACATCGATCTCTTCCAGGCAACCGGAAGTGAAGGGAAATAAAGAGGACTATCTACATCCGATACAGTCTATAGTAAAATTGTTATTCAGTATTGTTATTTTTTAAATTAAATATCTTAATAAAGTTATAAACCATTATCGGAGAAAGTGTAACAGTCACGCACACATAGAGTTGTTATATAGTTATCAAGCAGAGAGAGAGAGAAGAGAGAAGATAAGAACTTTCTTTGTTATAATTTTAATATGAAACGTAATTTAAATTAAACACTTTTAACTAATTAAAACTCAATGTAAGTGCTGACTTACAAAACATTGTCACTACGACCCGCACGATGCTCTGTCAAACGTGGTCACGGGGAAACTATAGATGGAGGTTGTCCCTCATGTCAAATGTAAAAACTGCTAGTTAGCGCCATCTGTTTCGTCGAAGTTGGTATTTGGCGAAAAAATATTTTGTAAATAAGATTAAATATTTAACGGTTTAAACCGTTAAAAGTTTTTTTTAATGTGTACTAATCGCATAAATTACTGACAGTACTTATAAAGCGTGATGCTTATCATTTAGAATGTTTAATAAAGACGGTTTGAAAGGAAAACAGTACATGTTCATGTTTTTGCTCTCTGGGTAGGGAGCCCTCAAAAAAGTTTATCCTAACATTTATTATTTCTAAGGCTGAATATAAAGATACTTCAAGATTAGTAATACTTCGTGTTAGTAAAACTCCTAAAGCAATGGCGCCAAAAGCAACACATGAACTTGACATTGAAATAACTAATTGAATTAAAATACGCGCAGGCGCCGGTCGGAATGTCGATGAGAACATTTTATTTCTGGCTTAAAAGTAATTCATTATACTTATAACACACTGTCGGTTATCAAAACATTCGATGTATAGAACATTTTTTTTACAGAAATGATTGTTGAAATAGCTTTAATATTAAAATAAAATTATTTTAACAGTCTTAAACCCGTAATATTTTAGGTAAATTTATATTTGATAATTTTAACTACGGCTTAATGTTTGGGATGCTTTACAGCAGCCTTAATGTCAAAATCAAATCTGCTACGCTACAATCGCCATATGTTCTTTTAATTCGTATTTGGAGAATTTTACGTTTTAAACCGTTAAAAGTGTTTTATTTTGAATTTGTACCCTTCTCGTAGGATATATCGCAAAAATAATAAGTATAATATATATGTTATGAGATTTAAATTCACCCGGAATCCTTGGACTTGACGTATTATGAATGACGTAACGTCAAAATGGAAAAAGATGACGGTTTTAACGTGTAATAACCTAAAATGGTATAATTTTAGGTGAGATAATTTAGTTAACTGAACATATTAATTATAATGATAATTATTATAATAATAGAGGTTTGCTGAAGTGACATAAATTGTTGTTTCGTTTCAAAAAAAAATATTCTAAAATAGTTAAGATGGTTATAAAGAAAAACACATCTAAATAAAACACTTTAACGGTTTAAAACGCGATATATTAGTTAAACTTATTTGAAAATGATTTTTAACTTCGGCCCGACGTTTCGGATGCTTTGCAGCAGCCGTGGTCACGGGGAGACTATCTAAAAGTTATTTTCAAATAAGTTTAACTAATATCTCGCGTTTTAAACCGTTAAAGTGTTTTATTTAAATGTGTACTACTCGCGTAAACTATAGACGGTATTTAAGAAAAACACATTTAAATTTATACGAATCTCTTTATATATGTATATTTCTTTTTATGTACAAATATGTCACTAGCTATCTTTTTCTACTACTGGCACTTTTCGTTAGGTAACTACTTATAAATAGGTCCTAAAATATTGGTGTTCGGTCACTGCCTTACACTAGTTTCATTGGAACATATAAAAATAAATCAAAACGGCGATAATATTATTGAATTTCAATAATTCAGTGCCAAATCTTCTGAGTTGAATCCTTCAATTTCTCTAAGGACGTAATATTTTATTATATCGATTGAAGATCTGCCCGAACCCAAATTACCTCTGCACCCCAATATAACGGGACATTGGTCAATAATGGGGCATTATCGGGGACGTTAAAGTGGGGCATTATTTTTATTTATGTGGTGAAGGAAGTCATTATTAAAATTAGGGCGTAACGTTCGCGAGAATTGTACCGTAGCGGTTTTATCGAGAGGTCATCTTGGGTTTTAAATTATTGATGTATGATTCGATGTTTGCATTATTTACAATCAAAACGACTAGATCGTTTTTAATATAATGTTGTATGAAGGCAGGACAACACTAAATTCTAATAAACTCGGACTGAGCTTGTCTTAGTGGGTCGTGGGTTCGATTCCCACTGCAACACGTAACAAAAATAAATGTTATTTTTTCTGAAATTTGTTATTTTTCAACTGGATAATCTAAATATATTGGTGGTGGGAATATCAAAATTGAGTCTGAGTCACTACTACTGTCGACAGATGGAAGGGCAATGAAGTGTGAATCTGTTATTTGCTTTGTCTGTGGTAGTCTATGGATTAAAAAAAAACTAAAGTCATAATAGGTTGACAGTGCATTTTCCATCGAGTGACTGCCCGATTCCGTATGAAAAAAATACTTTACACTTTTATTTAAACAAACATCCTTTTGCTTGTTCAAAAATTCGACCAGAATAAGGTACTTAGATAACTTTCTTAGAGAGAAAAAGTTGGCCAAAAAATCTTATTTATCTAGGACTATTTACGGCTTTAGTGTCGATTCAGCCTCGGTTTTACAGGACCCTTTTGTTTTTCTTGTCCTCCTCACGGATTATACCAGATTGGGACACATTTTATTATTATTACTAGTTGTGACCTACCTTCTATATCGTTAAGCCAGTACCGCGGATTATACGAGCTTATTTTTTACGTTCTTGTGTACACGAAAACAACTGAATTAAAAAATATGTACATTATAAAAGTAATTATATATATTCGCCCTTTTAAAACACTGTTGAAAACGAGAAATATATTTGTAATCTTATGTTTCGGATGCTTAGCTGTAACTGTAGCCTTGGTCACGGGGCTGGGACAGAAGATGTGAGGTGGCCTAATGTGGAATTCAAATCCGCTTCGCTAGCGCCATAAATATGATTTATCTAATTCACTTGCATGCAAATAATAAAACTGATATTCTTTGTATAAAATTACTATAGGAGTTTAAAAAAAAAACATTAAATAAAAAATCCCACTTCTAGTAGACATCGCTGAATATTATTCTAACACAACGGGTTCGTTGGTGTAATAAATGTACGGCTCATAATCAACGGGTCGTGGGTACCAGTCCCACGTGACCAATATGTTCCGGGCCGTGCCGGGAAAAGTTAGGGAAGCCGGGAAGTTTAATTACATTTCGGTTTCAGTCTGTGGATTTCCGAATATCCAAAGCTATAGACTGGGGTATTTTACCTACCACTAATTGAACTTGCTTGTCTGTCCTCCTCTATAATTAAAAAGAGTACACCAATTTTCATTATCGTAAAGCCAAACTGAGTTTTTTAATTCGGGAAGTGCTGAGGACATTCCACAATACATAAATATGTTTGTATCGAGACAAAGCGATCGCTAAATCATATCACATTCTGCGCAAATAAATCACAAGAATATTATTTTTACATTTACAGTTGAATTAAGGTTTAACGCAAGGGAAATGTTTTTGCGAGTCCTATTGTTTGTCAAAGGATAACAATGGTTTTTGCGGATCAATTTCACAAACAGGTTTTAATTTCCGATATATGTAATTGTCTTACGTGTGATTGTGATTTTAACGGTATTTTGTTTGTTCGTGTATGAATCACTGTCCTAAGCTACTGTCTAATTTACGCGAGTAGTACACATTTAAATAAAACACTTCAATGGTTTTAGACGCAATATATGCTACTTAAACTTATTTTAAATATGGCCCGACCTTTCGGATTCTTTGCAGCCGTGGTCACGATGAGACACCCCGCTATAATTACTATATAAGTTTAATAAATATATATCGCGTTTTAAACCGTTAAAGTGCTTTATTTAAATTTTCTAAGTTGTAATATATGCTCCGTAGTTCCAGCTCGTATTGCGATAAACACGTGGTCCTGGGTTCCTTTGCTTGATTTGATTAGGTAACGACTTTTGAACAATTAACTGCCAGTAAATTAAATAGATCGGTTAAACGGAGATAGAAATGTGTTCGCACCATGCCCCACTAGAGAATTTCAGTGTTAATTATTCAATAAATGCTTAGAGCCACATTTTGTAAAAAAAAGATGTATCAATTATTTTTTATAAAAACAAATTGTGAAACTTACAACCTACTTATAATACCTAGTTAAAGAAATCAGGATTTAACTACGGTTAATTAATTGTCACGGATTCGATCCCCACCGGGTCCAGTATTTTTCTAAACAATTTATATTTTTTCTTAAACTTGTTGGACTTCGTCTGGAAATCTGGAAATTCAATTGGTGGTAGATATATGGAAATTGTGTCCGTTGTTTGTGGTGTATGGCTGGGACAACTATACTTCTCTATCATTAGAAAAATATACATAGCCCCAATAATAATAATTATTATATAATTCTCCATTCTAATCAAAACATTTTTAAGGACTATTTTTTATTTATTGCCAGATGAAAAAACCAAAGTATTCAACCGTTACGTCGTAGTAATGTTTGGCATCGAATCATACACTTGACTGAATGTAAAAAATACTTTCAACCCTGATTGGATCTATTGGTTTGAAACATCAAACTCAACAATTTACCTCTTTTAAACGGTTTTCTATTGACTGACTTCTGTTTTTATAATTCACGATTTAAGGGCTGTTTAGATCAAATAATCATGCTCTTAACAGACAACTCAACTAAAATCCTAAATTTAGTAGCCGCAATTGCGAAAAAAGAATCATGCAAATACAAAAGGATGCAATTTGCAAAACATTCATGAATAGTAGATATTAAAGTAGAAAAATAAAATAAAAATCTATATTCGCGGCCATTTTGTTAAACTACTTGTGTCTTTTAGCTGTTCAGTCATAGCCCATAGACTAACGTCTGTCCGTCTTGGCAAGATGGCGCAATATCTAAAGATGTCCTCGTGTGTTATACTCGCGATGACAAAACGTCGAGGACCGTTTCTCAATTACGACGGATTGGAAAAAATGGTTGAAAAAGTATATTATTAGACTAATAGTTGTGTCAGCGACTTTGTCTGGGTAGAATAGTCATTTTATTCGCATCTAAACACATCTAAAAATCTATTCGCATCTTTTTGCCCTTCATCTTAATAGATTTAAGCTATGACGTCGGTCGCGTCCCGTCGTTACTTCGTACCTATTAGTCGCAGCGCAATGTTTTATAGCCTATAGCCTAACACACACTAAAATATATTTTTTCAATTCTCACCGGCAGTTTCAGAGAACAGCTCATTCAAAAAAACAAACATTCCCTTCAGCTTTTTATATTAGTATAGATCAATTAATATGTACTTTTCTCCCTCTTTCTCTTTCGATAGATTTATCATATACGCGATAACTTATTTGATTTCATTTATTACGTTCTCCTTAACCCAATTTACAATTGATTAACAAGATTATCCAAAAATATTTCACATAACAAGCAGTTTATGACATCGTCAAACTATAAATAAAGTTTTACTATCTAAAACTTTGTGGTTGTAACTCATATAAAATTATATCGTAAAATAAAAATATTTTCGTGCGGAATTCGTGAATAAATATTTACAGCGTGGCGTATTATGAGTTAACGGCTCAGCCAGATTACAATGCAGGAGCATATTTGACATTGCTTTTATTCGGGTTCATAAATCAAAGGAGATTTTAAGTTAATACCTAATTTTTTCTCGTTAGTGCAGCCGAGTGTTGAAAATATTCAGGCAATAGAATTTATAAATAACAATGATTATTTGACAAAACATTCCGTGAAAGGCGTATATTAAGTAGGTTGAAAAAATTCGACAAGTTAGCTTGATTGGTTAGAGCAGCAGCACGGTACCCGGTGGATGCCGGTTCAAGTCCTAGACGTGTCCTTTTTTCATTCTTTCTGTTTATAAAAAAGGAGGCCAGACAAGCATAAGGGTTAAAGGTGAAGCTTCGAAATCTGTTCACGATACCCAAACAATACGTATGTCTTTAACTGATCTAAAAAAATCGAAATAATTCTCCCCGTGACCACGGCTGCTGCAACCGAAACGTCGGGCCGTAGTTAAAATTAATTTTCAAACAAGTTTAACTAAAATATATCGCGTTTTAAACCGTTAAAGTGTTTTATTTAAATGTGTAATACTCGCGTAAACTACAGATAGTATTTAGTATATGTCTATCTCTTAAGATTAACTTGGAAGAACAACGAGACACAGACGACGTCGTCGATTACAGCTATAAATTATAAAGGGGCGAATGTTTATTATAAATAGTAATAAAGTAAATAAATTTTGATGCCCAAAATACTTATTCTACGCGAACTAGGTCGGTGGCACTGCTAGTTCTAAATATTATTTATTTGTGTAATGCCATCAAGTGCAATAATATGCGAAAAATATTAAAGTTTACCATAGCAAGTGTTTGTTAGGCATATTTAACTATACAGATAAACTCGACATAAAAGCCATTGAAGCGAGCGGGTACCATTATTATCAATTCCACCTTATCACCGCCACTAAAAGTACTAGAAGCTGTTCAAAGCGCTCCTGATTTTATGGGGACTTTTATTCTGTATCGTAAAAATGTCTCGGCATCTCGAATGGTTGGTTTTGAAGAGAAATTTTATATAAAAAAAACATTCGACCAAGTGCGACCCTGCTTTCGTGCGACGGGTTCCGCAGTATTATGTATAGAAAGTTAATATTACGTATGTTATTTTACAGTCCCCCTTATTATATAGCGTTGTAGCTGCTAAATCAAATAAAATGTTATTACTCGAGACGATACCACCAAAAAATCTATGTTCCACGTCTGTCTATAATATTTATTTACGTTAAGACTGTCGAAGTTTTATACTGATTGCTTACATAATATATCTAACAACTTTATATTGGTAAAAAAATCAAATGGCGTAAAACAGGCAAAAACAGCATGTAAACAATTCATTTTAGATTGTTGAGTATATCATGTATTGATATAACATGAATAAGCTATAAAATTTTTACTATATAACCGTAATAGTCATAGGTTTATAACACACAGATGTCCAAACACAAAATAGGTCGCTAGTGAATTTTTGTTCTGATGCTATATAACTGGGGTATTACCTTCCACCAAAAACACCTGCTGTATGAAAATATCTTTATTATTAAAAATAAATATACATTGGTGTTCAAATTTATTTAAGTCTTGGAAACTTGAATATTTTTATATGTACATGATGGCACTTGTATACATTAAAAATCGATTAAAGTTCGATAATGACATGTAGTAATCGGTGGCTTAATTGGTTCTAAAAAAACCGTGAATTTTAATTTATTTAAATCTTGTTCTCTGTCTGCGGAACCCTAAAAAGTCGTTAAATGTGTGAAATGAGAAACGGGTATTGTGAACACGTGCGAAACTTGAGATTTTTTTGCGATAACAGTACCGAAATGAGTGCATTTTACTGTCGGCTCATTATTACAGGTAATTTAACATTCCAGTTGAAATCTGGTGATTTACCGAACATACTTGGCATTACTATAAGACAAAGCAGCGTAAGTAACTATACAAACGTGTAACGTTTCCCCTTGGGTTGGGGGGGGCCTAGTAATGTATGGCTAATACTCAACGGGTCGGGGGTTTGATTCCCTCTATGTCAAACATGTCGTCACTTAATTTATAATTACATTTTTCTGTAACATGTTGGACTGTGTCTGGAAATCTGGATATTAAATGGTAACAATAAAATAAGTGGTAGGAATATCGAAATTCCGACCGGGTCAAGAACCATCGTCCACAGATGAAAAAGCAGTAAATTTTAACTGTAGAATTTGCCAATGTGGAGATGATATATGCCTCTATTTCAAGCTTACCTATATATTTATGATATTTTAGGCTTGTCTGTCCACATTCTTTTTATGTTTCCCGTAATTTGAACCTAGGACATCTCACGGTTTACCAATAAACCACAGAGGTGAATATTTGAAAAAGTAAATTCAGTTTTAAAAGTGCGAAAAACCTATAGAGAGATATGATGACATTTTAAATTAATTTTATTACACGTACTTTTTATTGCGGTATTTATAGAATAATTTATACGCAAGAAATACTTGGGTTACGTTAAGTTAAGTTTATGAGATTTGTAGGCAAACTTAAGCTACCGACACTGTTCATCAAATCGGCATGCTAAAGGGGCAATGGTCTGGGCACATCGCTTGTGAACTGATGGAACGGAAAGGAGTGGCTAACGTACTGGACGATGAAAACCTCGGAGATCACGTACCAGGTGGATATACAAGGTCCTAATTGGTCAAGGTAGCTAAAAACCTTGGATTGAAGTAGCCAACGATAGGTCGTAATGGAAGACTTTGGGATGGAGCTTATAGTACTTAGTCCTAGATAATCATATACATCAATCACAGCAAGTTCTATATATTGGAACGAGGTACTCCCTTCCTTGTACATTATTTATCGGTGCTTAGGTAGTGTTTCAGGGTTCCATAACTAACGAGTACAAAAATTGAGACTTCGTTGTCTGTTCGTCCGTGACTGGGCTGTATTTTTGTTGCTGTATTATGAGTTGAATCCTTCACAAATTATATAATACAATGCTTAAAAAATACATACAGTAGATGATCTACAATACTTTAACGGTTTAAAACAATATATATTAGTTAAACTTATTTGAAAATTACTTTAACTCCGGCCCGACATTTCGGATGCTTTGGAGCAGCCATGGTGTTAAAGTGTGGTAACCACGGCCGTTAGTGTCTTATTTAAATGTGTACTACTCGCGTAAATAATAGATAAATGTTTAATATTATACAAAAAGTATGCGTGTTCTATTTTGAATCAAGAATTAAGCACAAGGAGGCACTTGTAATATGATACGTGTTTAGTCAACGGTACGGAACCCTCCGTGCTAGTATCTGACTCGCACCTGGCCATTTTTTTGCGAGTTTGAGTTAAACACAATTTTGCAAACCCAATAAATAACGTTCGTTTAGAGCTTTACGATAAAGTGCTAAATAAAACTACCCAGAACCGATCATCTATTGATTGAAGTCGGTATTTACTAAAGCGCAAGGTTGAAAATTCCGTGAAAATCCAAATGTGTTCCGTGTATTTTCTAAAACAGATGCAGAGCGTGTTTCTCGTAAAATAGAGGTGAGAACTTTTTCACCTTCGCCATAGTTTCGGGTTAAATCGCTTGTTTCATTTGAATTTATATACTTGGGAGCGCCGTGTTTTGTTCATTCTTTTGAGAAGGAATCTTTTTGACAGTGTTATATTTAGTAGAAGACGATCAACATACATTTCGATGACTACATATTATCTTGTAGGGCTACAGCCATTTCACCTTGCGTGGTCTAACATATCTTGAACCCGTCCTGTCCGAGGCTATCTATAATTTTTGGTCTGCTCTTGGTACTGCTCGACGTCATCTAGCCAACGTAATTTTGGCTTGCCACGTCTCCGTCGACCGCCTTTGTAGCAAATAGATAAACGTGCCACCTAGCATTGCGTTTAGCGCGAGAGTTTCTGGGAATCCAAAGAAACAATATTTAGTTTCGGTCGGGCAGGGCTCGGAAGTCAGATCAATTCTCTGTCTGCATCTAAAAGAACCGATTAGCGATCTAGGCAATAAAATGTTTGCCTCATGCCCCACGAAGGGGAACTGGATTTTTATTAAAGTGTAAGCATGTTAAGAAGGTTTTCGTAAAGATAGACAGTTAAGTCATTTGGAGCTTATTTGAACTACGTCAGTTCTTTTAAAAGGGTTGTATTTAATTCTTACTTGATATCCTTAATATTTGTTTAATATAATAGGAATATATAATAGGAAAAAGATGTATTAAAGTAATGGGCGGAATTTCAACTGGCATCTTTAGCGTTCCGCACTGCTCCGTCGTTAGTAGTTAGTAGTAGTATCGTCAATTTTTAAAATTCATTTTTTTTTCTCTGTATTATTTGCGTAAACTATAGACAATCCTTGCTATAGCAAATTGTACAAAATAAATAGTGTATATTTTTTATTTATGTATTTTGTCGAGTGTGTGAGTTACATAAAAAGTGTACTTTTGTCTTTAGTATAAGACAACCGCTTTGCACGTACATTCCAAGTATTAGGTTTGTTAACGAGGAAACTATGGACGGACACTGAGGGAGAACCTTTCCTAAAAGGCCTACGGTTAAGAGAAATATTTCGCTTTTTGTATTTTTTGCCCCACGTTAAGTGTTATTAGCCTTTAATGGAGTTTTTCACTTAAGGCTGCGAATACTTAGAGGGTATTCGCTATTTGCAATATGTTTGTAATTTGTTCTATCTCACTACTTTACTATTAAGTTTTATTGTTTATGAGCAAGAGTATATGGATATATACACACATAGACATGTCTCTCATTAAGTGATTTTTAAGAGAGTTCACCATAACAACTATAAAATCATAAAGCATTTAATTACTTAACTTTGGAAAAGGTCTGTTTCAACTAGTATACAATATACTTTCTTTTCCGGCAGACATTGTTTCGTTGTTTGTAAAGAAATAATCTGTTATGCAATAATTACGACTAAATTTGATTACCGTACAAATGATTCATACGAGTTAACTTAAAAGATTGACATTAACTGTTGTGCACGTTTTATTATGATTGGGAGGAATTATTCCTCCACACATATCTTTTGGTTTCTTGAACCGTTTTCACACAGCGCGAGCCCTTAAAGTTTAATACTTTTCCTCGTTTTTCCACATTTCCCGATGTTTCTTTGTTCAGCCTTTCTTGATAAATGGTCTATCCAACATAAACATTATTAATGAATAAAACAAAAGAATACCTCAATTAAAACCTGAGATAAGTGCGTTTAAACAATCAATCAATCATCTTTTGAGCTTTATAATATTAGCTCGGCGGGGCCACGTTGTAATAACACCAACATAAGCAACGGCTTGTGTTTATTATTTACTCTATATTTTTTTTAACTTAAGTCAAGTTAACGCTCACAAAACTCCGATATCAATTCTTCAATAACATTATTTTACTGATAAATATAAAAAAAAATAATCTCAATGGATAAGTGATAAGGTCTGAAGTTACATGGATCGAGAGTGCATGCATATAAATGAACAAATTTGATGAGACAGGATGAACAGTATCGAACTCTGTAAATATAAGTTCGATTCCTGGTCATCGATTTTTTTCAATGTAACAATGTACGCTGCTTACAAGCAAATCATGCATTCGCTCAGAATCCAATTGTCTCCTGTCGGCATTCCAACGGTAGCAAGGTGAAGGACGTCGGCTCAACTAAATGTTGTCATCCTGTATTGACGCAAAGCTCTTTGTCAGAACCCTCAAAAGCAGGGTCGTCATCCGGCGCCCACTCGACTGACGAGTGGAGTGACGTGATATCAGGCTAATCTGAGAGCAAACACGCGTGAAACCGTGGAAAATTTATGATAAGCCCTTTTATTTGGACACATTTCGGACAATGAACTATCAATAACAAAAAATCCAGATTCAATGAACTAACAATAAATAGAAACAGGAAGAAAGACAATTATGGGTTTTATTTGATGGTAACTAAAGTACCACAGCCAAACGATATGTGAGCCGCAATCCTATATGGGGCATTCATTGTTTCAAAAATACAATTAAAATTGAAATAAATTACTTAAAAAGGCTTAAAAACGCGAAATGTATTGGTTAACTTATTTACAATCCATTTTAACAACGGCCCAACGTTTTAAATGCTTCGCAGCAGCCGTGGTCGCGGGGGACTCAAGATGGAAGTCTGTCATAGCTGCTCTCAAAGTCAAATCTGTTACGCTAGCGCCATCTCTTTCCTCATAGTTGGTATTTGGAGCAACTAGCTGGTTCCTTCCGGTAGTGACTCACGGTATCCTCTCATTTCTAAAGTGTTGTATTTTATTACATTATGTACGGTAAGTTGAAAATTACAGCCGAGGCGATATTACTAGCCATTTGTTATATTTTTTTCCCAAAGTTAATTTTATTCATAAAATATTGAAAAAACTTGACATAAAACCTCTTTGCTAAGATTTTTAAAAGTATCGTTCATTTTTAGACGGTGTATCTTAGAACTTTATAATAAAAAAAACACGTGTCTTTTACATTACATTATCGCACAAGTACGTAATGAGATACATTACGATATTGAAATTGGTGTAATTGCAACCACTTTACAAGCAAATATGCTATAAAAATATTTACTACTAGCGTACATACTTACATTCTTTATACGAATACAACTTCCGTTTTAAACGCAATACAGCATTTAATTTAAAAAATAGATTTTATAATTACGATGTTGTAGTAAATCTACTTGCTACCTAAGGTCCCGATAACTGTGTAAAACTGTGTAAGGTAAAAAATTACATGGTAACACTTAATTAAATGTCGACCCTTTTCAGTTGCCTTCTCCCCTTAATACTTCCAAGCATATAATTCTGTGTACTATATATGTTACAATAAAACCACTACAACCCGACGTTTCAGCTTGTGTAAAGTTAACTAATACATTTTCCTTATGTAACCGTTAAAACAGTTTTATTTAACTAAAATATTACTACTTACGTAAACTAAGGATGACATCATGTATTTATGACGATCAATTTAATAAAAAAAAAAACATTTATTCTCACACACTCTACGCAAAATAAGAAAAAATACATAATAGTCAGCTTGTGCTGTTTAAAAAAAAACTATTTTTTTTTTTCATTTATTTTTTAAGATACAGAACAAACACGTGTACTGTATCCACAACCCGTTGTTAGTACATAAGTTAGTGATTAGTAGCCATACATTGCGACCAAGAGACCAAGAAAAATTTAACATTAAGTAACATTTAATTAATGTCACACAGACCCGGGGCAAATCGCCAGCAGAATATGTAATTTGAAGTAATGTATTTATTATGTAACTTAAATTGTTGATCTCGCATCCTTCAAGAGAAAAGGATCGATGTAAGAATAAAATTACACTTGCTTCGAATAAGCAATCAGGCATGAAATTTGGGCTAAGGTTAATTTAAACGAATAAACAAAATTAGTGTCTCTTTAGTAATCTATTAACATTCTGTTAGTTAATGCACATATAATATAATAGCCCACGACATCGTCCACGTGGAATAGTTAATTTAGGCATCAACATTTGTTCTTATCAACAACCTCAGCTGTATATATTATAGCTGTTAACCACAACGTCGTCGGTGTCCCGTTGACATATACTGTCGCAGACATTTTTTTAAGTCACTAAAAGAAGAAAAAATATTTTATAAATATTTTTTTTATTTCTATTGATCATTTAAATAAAACACTTTAACGGTTTAAAACGCGATATATTTTTGTTAAACTTGTTTGAAAATTATTTTCAACTACGGCCGGTAGTTAAAAATAGTTATTATTTTTACTTTGACGCCAGAGACATCCTCCATCATTAGTCTCCCCGTGACCACGACTGCTGCAAAGCATTCGAAACGTCGGGCTAAGTGTTTTACTTAATAGCACCTACATAAAATCATTCTGTATAGTTAATATAATAATTATTCAATTATTTTTTTTTTTTAATATTTCATAACAGGTAGATCGGTTCTATTTATAGTTTTTTATTTGAGAAACTCACTATACATTCTAGGTATTTTAACACTAAAGAATTAATACAACGGAGTATTTTGTGAATATTTCGAGTGGCTAGTTGATCTAAATATAAATATCGAGTAAAAAATGTAAAAAAAATTTGCTATATTTGTATAAGAATCCTTCTCAAGAATTTTGTTTTTGTAGCCAGCTACGGAAATAAACATTTAGCGAAAATATTAAATTAGGTATTAGCTATTATTATTTGTAGATACGCGAGTAATATACAACGAACAAACGACAAAAATTGTTTATTTTTACCACAATGTTACAAATAAAAATCAAATTAAAAACCAAAATGTAGCGAAAAAAGGCGGCCTTATCGCTAAGAAGCCATTTCTTCCAGGCAACTTTAAAAATGGAGATTTACAATAATAAATGATAATAATAATATAGCCGTAGCTATACTAAGTTTATACAAACTATTGAAATAAAACAATTTTAACTGTTTAAAACGTTAATATTACGCATCTAAGAACAAACCTTAGTTAAAATATATGATAAATAGGTTGACTAGTATACTTCACATTTTAAACTGTTAAAAAGTGTTTTATTTCAAGTAACAGTGATGTTTTTAGTAATTATTTATGTGGATGTGCTTTTTATGATAACTTTTTCACTTTTAAGGTACGGTACCCCCAGAAGCATGTAAACGCGAACATTATTGCATGTATGGATTAAAATTTTGAGCTTGAGTAAAAACATAGTAAAAACAACACTTTTATTATTCGTATATATAACCGCCTTCTGAAATTAAACATAAACGTTTATTCTATTCCATTATGTTCTATGTTAAATCACAATATACATAAACAATTATACACATATACACATACAATATAATAATTGCCAATTCACTTATTAAATAATGAATAGAAATTCCGCCAGTGAAAATTCCACCCTCGTAATTATCGGAGCCTTATTTGAGCCTGTTCTCGTAGAGTTTTCAATTTTATACGGGTTTTATTGCCTTTCGTTTCAAATGTAACTGATAGCAATTAACAACTTCACAACAATTTGACTGCGAATCCAAATATATATATACCCTCTTTCTTACCTTGCACGCTGTTTCAATGTCTAATCAAATATCTATACTAATATTACAAAGCCGAAGAATTTGTATAATTATGTATACAGGCGCTCATCTCACAATTTGAAAGATTATATTTATGTTAGACCATTTATCGCGGAAGACTTTAGCTATTATAACACTGGCTGCGACCCATAGTAACGAATAAACAGTGAAAAATGTGGAACAATGGAGGAAAGAGATGAAAAATTTCTCCCGTTTCGTTCACATTTCCCGCTGTATCTTCGCTTCTATTAGGTTCTAGCCTATAGTCTTCCTCAATAAATGCTCTAACCAACACAAGAAGAATTTTTCAATTAGGACCACAGAATCTTCAGCTTTATATATTATTATAGATATGTTTAAAATGTTTTAATTTATTATACAAATAATGATTAATAGATGAAGTAGAAATCATCAGAGAAGTAAACTCAGGCATCTCCTGAATACAGTGACCAACGATATCTTTAACTAAATTAGCTTTTATGTCTTCCCATGTTGAGGACGTTGTTTACTGATCTCCGTTTCATTTCGGGTTTGATCTAATAATAGTTGGAATACGCGGCGAGACATCGTTAATTAAAATCTAGTCGCCATGTATTTTGTTACTTGTATGGATCTAGGAATAGAGCTAATTATAGCTCATTTTCTGGTTACTACCATTAATTTATTTACAGAAATCCAAAGAAACTGTATGGCAAATAGACATGGGTTAACACCCATGTTAACGACTAGCCTACACAGAGAATCATAGCGTGCCTAAACACTAAATTGTAATTTTTTAATTTTTTGTCAAGCGTGGAACATTACTGAAAATCGGTGTTGTGCCTACTTCCAGGGACAACAAAAGCTGAGTGAAGTCCGTCCCCATACATCTTATTTACTATTTATGTCATTGTATTTTTGTGTGTGAAATAGGTAAAATTAGATTATATGGAAAAGTAAATATATATTGTTTAAATAAAACACTTTAACGGTTTAAAACGCGATTTATTAGTTAAACTTATTTGAAAATTATTTTTAACTTCGGCCCGACGTTTCGGATGCTTTGCAGCAGCCGTGGTCACGGGGAGACTAAAGATGGACGATGTCTCTGACGTCAAAGTAAAAAATTGCTACGCTAGCGCCATCTGTTCCGTCGAAGTTGGTATTTGGCGAAACTGGCCGGGTCCTAACAGTATTGACCACGGCTGCTGCAAAGCATCCAAAACGTCGGGCCGAAGTTAAAAATCATTTTCAAATAAGTTTAACTAATAATATCGCGTTTTAAACCGTTAAAGTCGTTTTATTTAAATGTGCACTACTAACGGATATACAGGATATTAAATGGGCCGTAGGAGTATCGAAATTCGTTTTATCGCGTTTCGGTTTCAGTCTGAGAATTTCCGAACATCCGAATCCAATATAGGTAGACAGTGCATCTTGTGGAAATGTGGTTATACCTTCTACCAACGCCATGCCTATCTGACTTACACTATAATAAAAAAAATACGAATTAAACAGGGGTCGTATGTCAATATTATGTCTTGTACATTACAATTAATTAAATTGCTATCAAGAGGAACGTGTTGAGGTTTGGAGCCATGACTTCTAAGGGAAATTGGGTGCATATTTATCTCGCTAAAATATTAGCTATGTAATAAATTTATCGAAACACTCGGTGTAAAATATTCGGACAAATTTCACAAATGACGTGGGTTAACGAGTAATTACGACTATCCCTTCCCAAAATACATATAATTAATTTAACAGCCGTTAATTAGCTGAAGGTTGTGATTTGCAAGTCCCTTAGATTTTTAATTAAGGCACCAATTTCATAATTACTTGAATCGTGTCAATATCAAAATCTAAATTTTTTTTTCATGTTGGTACACTTACGAACGTCACACCAGTTAAAAACTACAGACTCTAAAATTACACTTACTACCAGTTCTCAAATCGAGAGCGTAGAACGAACGAGATGAACTGGCAAGAAACTCACCACCTCTCCTCTTATTGTCAAGTGTTTGTTACAATCCGTACTCATTTATCCAAAGGACTTTTGGTATAAGATGCAATACTTTACATAAATATATACTAAATAAAAAATATATACTCTTTTTTTTATTTGTGAATAGAAACAGCATTTAGTCATTGACAATTGACTATTTTTTTATTCTTTAATAATATGTACCTACTGTATTTGTAGCGATCAGACGTCACACGTCAACGGCTTGGTGGTAATGGCAGCAATGGCTGAAAAACAATGGATCGCGGGTTCGATTCCCGCCAAGAATTATCTAATCCATTTATAATTTTTCTGTAACACGATTGACATCGTCTGGAAGTCTGGGATGAAATAATTTTTCGATGTTCATTTTTATTTATTCAGACATAGAAATATGTCTGATCTGGTCCACGTAAACTTGATTTTACGTTTCATCACAGATAATATTAGCTATGAATAATAGCAACAATTAATTAAGCCTACCTTTTTATATCTGCTCATAAAAGATATAACCACTCCAAAACTCATTGCTAATTACATAATATTGATTTTCCAGAGCCTATAAAATTAATAGCGATGTAATAAAAGAGATAAAAATTTATGAAGGCAGTAAAACCTCGCAAAGAAATAATAATGGATGAATTACAATAAATGTTAAAACGTACTTGAATATTCATAGTCAATTGTTAGATTCTTCTAGGAACTGAGGTGGTTTTTAGGTCGATCTTAATTATTTTTTCATGATAGAACAAGAGGGACAAGCATTGATGAAGAAAATACCCCAGCCATATTACATATCTATTCATTCATATACATTCTGAAATCCACAGATAGCAGAAACGTGATTAAACTTCACAGCTTTTTTGTCTGTGGTTCGGAATATCGTAAAATTTTGTTTAAAAATGTGTAACTAATATATTTCGCGTTTTAAACCGTTTAGTGATAAAAATTAGTATTAGTTTAGAGTCAGTTCTCGGACCGTCTAGCTTAGATTAGCATCGACCGTTTATTAAAAGGGTTTACGAGTTAACAGCGGGACTGGGGATTGATCACTTATGCTGTAACGAGGTGTCAGGGTCAGTACACAATAAACCCTACTTACATCGGCACATAAAGGACCTTTATTGTTTCCTTTATTGTCTTTTTGTTTCCTAACTGTTTTTTCGTTGCCTGATTTGAGTTTATGTGGGTGCTGAGTGGCTTTACCAACTGAAAATAAATATATCAGCTGTGCTACTGCTGTATAAAGTATAAAGTATGCGTTTGGAAATTTAATATGGGAATAAGATAAGTGTTAGTAAGTTTAGTCTGAAAAAAATACTTTTAACGGTTTAAAACGGGATAAATTAGGTAAAATTATTAGAAAATGATTTTTAACTTCGGCCCGATGTTTCGGAGACAGCAGAGCATCCTCCATCGGAGCAGTCTCCCCGTGACCACGGCTGCTGCAAAGCATCCGAAACGTCGGGCCGAAGTTAAAAATTATTATCAAATAAGTTTAACTAATATATCGCGTTTTAAACCGTTAAAGTGTTTTATTTAAATGTGTACTACTCGCGTAAACTATAGACAGTATCTAAAATTATCCATTGATTTTAAATATTATAGGCCCCGACGATATTCTAACTCACGAACCGTTGTTAGCCACCGATTAAATATATAATAAATAAACACATCGTAGGTATAAATATACAGCGAATCAATATGTGTGTGTGTATGTTCTTTCGTTTATGATCAATTTATATAAATCTATATTTTTAACTACTTATAATTACATAATATTCTTATAAAAATAGTATCGAAAAGTAAATTAAAACAATTATATCACAGAATTATTATACTTTAACTTACAGATATTATAAAATATCGAAGCAATTGTGACGTCACTTGCCAGTTTTTTCTCGTTTTCCTTTTCAAACGGCCCGAGGCGGCTTTCTATTTTTAATGCTTTAATTTACCTTCTACTATTTTATTTACCTTCTAGCATTATTTTATTTATAGAATATATTAATCTTATTTGAAAATTGGATATATATAAGTAATAAGATTTGTACTACCTACTTAGTTTTCACTGAATTTTAAGTAATAACATGTCGTCTGATAAAACTTTTCTCTTATATACCGTATGTAGCTTACGTGAGTAGTACCTTTTTAAATAAAACACTATTTTAAAACTCGGTATGTTAATACAGCGTTAAACTTTATTAATGATTTTAACTACGTGGTCACAAGTTTATAAGTTGTTAAAATAAAATTTAAATAGGTTTACTGATGTAATACATTTCGTGTTTTAAACCGTTCTAAGTGTTTTATAAACAATACTTCACGTGAGCGCTTATCAACGCTTACTACAGTCTATAGTTTCGCAAAATTCCTTTGAATACGTAAATGTTAAATATTTAGTTAAAAATTTCGCCTTAGTACTGCAAAATTCAACACAATTTGTTGAAGTGGCTTCGCATTTTCCACTGTGCTTTCGGCAGTGTTTAAATTTTACCTACTAAATATGAAAGCACACATTTTTCTACGAGCTCACACTTTTTCTCATTTTTTTTCTCTTTTTTCCTTGCATTTGTAGACGTGGTTTAAAAAGCAACATAGAACAATGTAATACTGTTGATATACATGAATCACTTTTATCGTTTTATAAAAATTTAATTTAGAGTTATTCAGACAATAAGTTACAACTATTATATATGTATGCATACAAAGCATGACCGCCTCTGTAACCAAATGGTTAAACGAATTGCGTTAAGCGCTAGAGGTCCTGGGTTTGAATCCCAGGGAAACAAAAAATTGTTTCGGTCGGGTAGGGCACAGAAGTCTGATCAACTACTTGCCTATATAATTTAAAAATAGAAAATAAATTAAAAAAAAATTGCGACTCGGGCAGGACTTGAAAGGCAGTGTCTCTTTATAGTATCAATAACAGATTTAATCATTTTTAAAAATGTGTATACACGGCGCGCGCGCATGTCGACGATATCCTGTAACCCACATTATTTCGTTGACAAATGCCTTCGATTATTATCTGGTAATGCGACGTTGAAAGTTTTTATTGCCAAACGAAACGACAAATTAAGCGATTCCAATAATTCACAACCACTTCTGAATGCTTCTTGGAAGAGAAATTGTATGATTTATTATTTTATTCGTATTTATAATTTTATGTATTATAATTTATTTTTGGGCACATATGTTCCTAAGTTACATTAACGACATTGAATCTATACCAATATAAAAAGCTAAATTGTTTGTTTGTTTGAGCTCATCTCAGGAACTACTGATTCGAATTAAATTTCTTTGTGTTAGTTAGCTAGGAAGGTAGGCTATAAATTATCGCGCTGTGACTAATACGAGCGAAGAATGTCGAAGACTGGTTCTGTGTTTGTTTCGCTAATCGTTTACAGGCAAGTAGTTGATCAGGTTCTGTGCCATGCTCGAAACATACTTTTCCCCGGGATTCGAATTCAGGACCTCTCGTGTTTAACGCAATGTCGGTCGTTCAACCATTTATCTACAGAGGCCGAGATTACAATTACATAGTATAAATGTTGTAAACTATTATAATTACACTATAGTTTCTAGTTCCTAAGTCCGTAGTTAAGAAGTAAAAGATTTAGAAAAAATTCAAATTTAGTTAGTTATTTTCGATTCTGTATTAAACCTAATGGCTCATAGTCATACTACTATGTAACAAAGCGTTCTATAATTAATATAGTGTGCTGAATAATCTTCCTTTATTGTGATCGATCTTGCAGATTAGTCTCTGATGTGTTGCGCTTTATGTAAAAATCCCTATATGTGAGAAAATGTACGAGACGAAACACATTTTAAAGTATGCACCAAAAAAGTGATTTTAAGTTGAAAACAAAACCTATGTTCTATCTATCTGTGTTCATAATATATTCTAGAACCAAGGTTTTCGCATTTCTACAAATCTTAATCATTTTCCATACAATTTTATGAATCAGATTAAAATTGTATTGTTTTCAACGTATATAATATGTAATCGCTGGGGTTAACTAATTTCTACGTAAAATATTTTCCAAACAAGTCCACGATGAACATTTTTTATTAAACAGATAATTAGTTTTTAATAAGTGGGTTTTTTAAATAAAACACTTTAACGGTTTAAAACGCGATATATTAATTAAACTCTAAGCCTTGTCTAACTAAATAAAAGTGGGTTTTGTTAATTAATTTCTAATAGCAACAAAGAGCCAAACCAGATAGGTTTTTAAAATACCTTAGTAAATATATAATGAAGACCTATTTGAATAAAACACTGTTAACGGTTTATAATGTGAAATGTATTTAGTTTTGCCTCCCGTCACCACAGCTCCCGCAAAGCATCCGATACGTCGTGTTGGGCTATAGTTACAAATCAATTGTAAATAAGTTTAACTCATACATTTCTCGTTTTCAACTGTTCAAAGTGTTTTATTTAAATGCGTATGCTATAATGCTACCCCCGTAAACGACAGACTGAACTTCAGTGTTTATTTATTACACTTTTACTTAATTCCCTTATTAAATTCCTCGCATAATTACTTCACTAACACAAAAATCACTTAACCCCGGTTCATAAATTAATATTAGGCGCAATTCAAGTTTTTAATTTAAACAATATCTCCGAAATCTCCTGGAGTTAAATCATGAATCCGCATAAATTGGAGCGCCCGAGATTAAAATTGTGTAAACAGTCAATTATGAAGGATTCTCATTAGTTTTGTTGGTGGCTAATTTAATTAATCTTTATATTTGGAGATTTTTAATCTGTTCTAACAATTTTAGGTAGCTATAATATCTAATACTCGGAGTTGGTTATCTGTCAATAATCATGCTTATAATCTGTGGTGCAATGTAAGGACTTTACGACTTCTATTTTATCTATGAATATTTTATCTGTATTGGCTGACTTAATGATCTCTATAGTCTATGGAACAGTTCCCGCCAATAGTCTATTTCTTTGTCAAATTTGAGAACTTCATATTTCTTACGTAAGTTATTGTATCATGTTATGTTTAAAAACAAGACTTTTAACGGTGTAAAACCCGAAATACGTAGAGAATAAAACAGCTTCGTGTTTCAAAATGTGCCCATTCAAAACGTTGTATCGTAGATAAAATAAATTAACGTTTACATTTCGTGTTTTAAGCCGTCAAAGATGTTTTATATAATTTTGTACTAATGGCTTAAACTACAGAATATACTCAATTTGTTTAAAGTTTACATAGTTTTTTTTTTGAGAACATGAAAGACAGTTTTCGTATAATGAATAAATATTTATTATATTAAATTATACATATATTCGCCATTCTGGTCCAACACCTTTTGTCATCTCGTGTTGTTATTCGCCGATTTGCATAAACTAATGCCTTTATCGCATCTTTGTCAGCTTCGACCGGCTTGCAGACCGTGGTGCATCTTCGACATCAAAATTGCCGGGTCGAAATTTTGCAAACCAGTTCTGGCACTGGCGTACTGTTAACACGCCTTCTCCACGTCCGTCAATATTTTTCTCGCTTGAACGGCATTTTTACTTTTTCTGAAGTAAAAAAGTAAAATATGACGAAAATGCTGCTTATTGCTCTCCATATTTAAAAGAAGCGATTTTTGCTCAGTATGATCTGCCTATCGTACCTAAGTAACTCAATTCATCCTACAAAATAAATAAAATTAAAGACAAGAATTCCAATAAAAAATTAAGCGCCGCAAAATAACTTTGAGGATAAAGTTAGACTCGCGTTCCCCTCATTCTTCCATGAATAACTTCGCTCTGGTAATTCTGATGTGTCAAAAAATTGATAAATGAATATTCTCTGGATCCCAGGTGCTATAATAGCACAAACTGTGATTAAATCTTCAACTTTATGATAATTGTCTAAGTTACTGAGTACTAAGAGTACTTAAAACTTCCTAATGTTTTACCATATAAGATTTCGGGAATATGGTCGTGTAATGGAGTCTAATGGAGATATTATGTACGGATATAAACTCCTTATCCACTGAGTTTAATTCCCATATCATATTTTTAATTAAAAAAGAAACAGGGTTTTTGGTTTAAAAACACTTTAACGGTTTAAATCACGAACTGTACAGGTTAAGCTTATTTTTTTAAACTACGACCTAACGTGCTTTGCCGCATATGGCTTATGTGATGTTACTCGGGTCAGATTAGTTTAACTATTATATTTCGTGTTTAAAACGGTTAACAGTGTTTTACATAACGGTATACTCACTTGATAATAGACAATACACGTTTAAGTTATAAATAAACCTTTAAGTAAAGGAGTAACATTATTGTATTTTATGATTATAGTATTTTTTAAGTGTTTTTAATTTTAGATCGGCATGTTTTGGGAATTTCTGAACGTTTTGATAACAAATCGTCGAAGCAAGAAACGTGATTGGATTCCTTAAATATGAACCGAAAAATGTTTTACGTTTAGAATATTAAACGTAATGATTTGTCAAATAATATAAAAGCCACTTTTCGTACTCAACGGCATTAAAGGAGAGTAATGTTTTATGTTTGTACAAGACAAAAAGACTGAATTTAAAAAAATACTTTAACAGTTTGAAACGCGTTATATTAGTTGAACTTATTTAAAAATTATTCGGTTGTTGTATTATTATGCGTCGTGATCCAAATGGAATTTCGATATTTCGACCACCCATTTGTCTCTTTATAGTAAAATACTGGCTGTAGTGCACGCGAGTAGTAGTGCATTTAAATAAAATACTTTAACGGTTTAAATCGCGATTCATATATTAGTTAACCTTATTTGAAAATTATTTTAACTAAGGCTCGACGTTTCGTATGCTTTGCAGCGTGGTCACGGAGTGACACCCTCCATCTATCGGGCTGTAGTGAAAGTAATTTATAAATAAGTTTAACTAATATAAATCGAGTTGTAAACCGTTATAGTGTTTTATTTTTATGTGTACTACTCGCGTAAACTACAGATAGTACTGAATTTTTTGTATTAATGTCAGATGTTTTGTATGAGATCCAGTTTCTTCTTCCTTTCCATCTTTTATATAATATAGTCTGTGACCATCAAGTATATAATACAACACTTTTAACGGTTCAAAACGCGATATATGTTAGTTAACTTATTTTGCGAGCCTTTCTAAAGCTTTACAAGCCGTGTTTATGCGTTTTAATCTAAAAAATGTTTTAATTAAACTATTGTATTTATCACCGCATTATGTAATATTTCAGTATTTAAAATCTACCCACAATTCAACTTAATTTAAAGCTCTACGGGTATAAATTATTCAAAGAATTAAACCCTAAGGATAGAAGCAATTATTAATGACTTAAAGGTCCACACCACCCACAATCGCGTTACTAGTTATTAAGAGGTGAATACACGACTCTGCGGTCTTGGTCTTCTAAACTAACATTGAATAATTTGTTTAGTTATTGTTTCGACCCACCGCACGCTCGGGATAGGTAGATTTAATATATTAGACTAATATTGAAATGTTGCTAGTATGAACAGGAACGGATGGACGCTCCTTTATCAAGCAAAATCGGTGAAGCAGATTTTGATGAAGTCAGAACATGTAATCACGTGACTACGTCGAGCCGTAGTAAAATTAAATTAACATATATATTTTACGTTCTTAACCGTTAAACGAGTTTTATTTATAAGGCAGCACGAATCTTCTTTTATATTTTCATGAGGTCTACACGTTCGACGTAATTTTTAAATTTCGAAAGCTAACGTCACGTGTAAAAGACTACACAAGTTGTCGTGAACAAAACTTATAATACGGTAATGTATGTATAGTGTGAATATCGCATTAATTGCATTAAAATAAATTTTAAATGCACGATAATGTTATTAAAATATTTCCGAATAATTTTGCCAAGAATAGCTAAGCCAAGCCGACTATTTCACGCAATAATTTCCTTATTTAACATTCTGAGCACGTTTTAAAGCTAAAGAAAATTTTGATCGACCGGAAGGAGTTTTCTGTAATCATAATTGATTTTTATACGCTTTATTTTTGGTTTCACTTGAAGATCAAAGAAAAAGTGAAAATATCGCTTTATACAAATGTACTTAAATAAATTCGATCCGAGAAATGGGCAGCTAAATTCGTACTTTACCCACGGAATAGTACAAAATGAATACTGCAATTTTTCGTAGGTTTTATGTAAATAAGATTTTTTTTTTGCTTTGGCATTCAGAAATCCACAGACTGAAACGGAAAGGATTAAACTTCACGGATTTTTCGTCTTTGAACAGTAACCCGTGTATCTTAACATCCAGTTTAGCAATAACACCAACGAGCTTGTAATTTAAAAAAAGAAGTCCCTTCGTAATTTATCTTTTTTTTAACAAATATTATAACATCACAACTTTTTTACATACATGAAGTAAGCTTTTATTAATTTCGTATGTAAAAACATTGACCTAGAATTTAGTCCCATTGTATGTACACATAATCATATTTCTTCTGTAATACTTCGTGAGAAATTGTTATCACTGTCATATTACGAATAAAGTATTATTCGAACGACAAAAACTTTTCCAATAAGTTGGAAGGTGGTATGTACTTGTGCCTTCTCTGATTTCATAGAAATCACAAGAAAATGAATTTTCCCAGTAAATTTCTTATAGGAAGAGACAGATGAGAAATAATAATTATAATCCCTACTAATATTATAAATGCGAAAATAACTCTATCTTTCTGTCTATCTGTCTGTCTGTTACTCTTTCACGCCAAAACTACTGTACGGATTTGAATGAAATTTGGTATACAGATGTCTAGACCCTGAGAAAGGACATAGGCGTTACTTTTTATTGCGAAAAGCGGGTTGTAATTGTTTAAAAGGGGGATGAAAGTTTGTATGGAAATTCGTGTTTTTTGAAGCTAGAACAAAACTGAAACTTTCTTTTTTGACTTTTTGGGTATAGGAGTGGGAGTAGGGGTGGGCTGGGCGTAGGCGTAGGCGTGGGGGTGATAGTGGGAGTGAGTGTAGGAATGAGAGTGGAGTAGAGAGGAGTGATGTGAGGTGAGAGTATTGCAGCAAAGTAGCATTTACCATAGATTGGCTGCCTTAAATGCCTTCATACATTAATAAATAGCCTCAATAATTAAAAATTCTACCCTGAGTCACTATTCCACGCGGACGAAGTCACGGGCACAGCTAGTGGTCATATAATATATAACTGTAAACACAATGAGTTTGAAGGGCTCGTTGGTGTAATAGTGGTAATGTACGGCTAAAAATCAACGGGTCGTGGGTCCGATCCTCACCAGGTCCAATATGTTTATATTTTTTCTGAAACAGGTCTGGAAATCAATATATAAAGTGGGTGAAATTCAAAAAACCTTATTCCCCTTTGGGTTTTTCCCCGGGGGGATTCCCAAAAACCCCAAAACCAAAAAATGGCCGGGGGAGAAAACATTTGGTTCCCCCCCAAGGGGCCCCCCCCCCCCCCCCACCCCCCCCCCCCCCCCCCCCCCCCCGCCCAGAGGGTGTTTTTCCCCCCCCCCCCCCCCCCCCCCCCCCCCCCCTTTTTTTTTTGGGAAAAAAAACACCCCCCCCCCCCCCCCCCCCCCCCCCGGGGGGGGGCCCCCCCCCCCCCCCCCCCCCCCCCCGGGGCCCCTTTTTTTTTCTTCCCCCCCCCCCCCCCCCCCCCCGGGGGGGGGGTTTTTTTTTTTTTTTTTTTTTTTTTGTGTGGGGGGGGGGGAGATCCCCCCCCTTTTTTTCCCCCCCCCCCCCCCCCTTTTATTTTTTTTTTTTTTTTTTTTTTTTTTTTTTTTGGGGGGGGGGGGGGGTTTTTTTTTTTTTTTTTTTTTTTTTTTTTTTTTTTTTGGGGGGGGGGGGGGGGCGTCCGGCCAAACAAATGAAAATATGAGCCGTGATCTAGAATAGTAAGAAGAAAATTAATATATTTCCCCTTTTTCACCTTTTAAACATTTTTTTTTTTTAAAGGTGTCCCCCCCCCCAACCCCCCCCTCCCCCCCCCCTTTTTTTTTTTTCCTTTCCCCCCCCCCCCCTTTTTTTTTTTTTTGATAGTCAAGGATGGGACATCTGACTATAAATACATATAACTGCAAAAACTCCTTTAAAAATATTTTAGTCGTAAATTAAAGCCAAAGGTAAGTTTTGTATAACAGCCGTGTTGTTATATTTATTCTACGCACAAAGCTTACAAAATTGGCCTACCTCAAACAATGGTTTCTTATCTTAATTAAGTTTCCGAGCGCTTTTTTTACGCGACAATATAGATTAAATCACCATAAATGTTACGGGAGTGTTTGATGTAGGCCGTAATATTACGTCATTTTACGTTTCACTGGGTTATGTCATTAATTTTGCTAGGTTTTTACGACCTGTTGCCTTAAACATAGGTGCACAATTTATTATTATATTTATTGGCAAGAGATGGCGTTAGTGTAAGTGTAATTCGGATTTTTGTTAAGACAATATTTTATTTAACTTTAAAATTATCTAGTCCAGTAATTTTTATCAATTGTACACACAAATTGAAATACCCTTGTGTACCCTACTACTACTATTTTCAATTATTTTTTTTAAGCATCATGTATTATTACAATTTGATAGCTATTTCACGCACGCTCCTTTCGTGAAAAACAAAACAGAGAGATATATATTTCTATATGTTAGAGGAAGATAGACGAGTCACAAGCATGGGGATCACTTTATTATAGGTGAAATGAGCCAGTCATATAACATCTTGAGAAGATGCGATGTCAACCTATTTTCGGATATTCGGAAATCTACAGACTGAAACTGAAACGCGATTCAACATCACAGCTTTTTCATTGGTTGGATGGTGTTTTGTGACCCGGACATAATTTCCATAATCCAGGGTGGTAACCATACCTACCCTACTTCAATACTTTATACCACCCAATCCTAATATCTAGATTTACGAAGAAATCCAACAGTCTCAGAAAAATTATAAATTTACTGATAATTCTTGTTCTAGATCATGGAGCCAGATCTATTTGAAGAAATGGAGGGGACGACCAGCAGATCCTTGGCCACGACACTCTACCCTGGCCATAGCAATCTCACAATTAATAATACGGATTTGAACATGTATTATTTTTATGATGTAAGTATCCTAATTGTATGAATACTAAAGTTTTTGTGCATATTATGCAAACTCTTTTTGCACAGTTTTTTTATCTGACACTTGCGAATTGGCCAGCGTAGAATAATTATTTTGAGCATCATATTTTTTCTTCCAAAGAACCTCTACAGCTTTATAAATTATAGAGTTACGAGTTAGTCTTAAAAGATAGACATGTAGTGCCCTGTGCATTTTATTAGATAATTTTAAGAGAAATGATTCCTTCATAAATATTTTTTGCGTATCTTGAATCGTTTTTGTAGCATATGCAACGGAAACCCACAAAGATAAATAATTTTCCCCGTGTTTTACACATTTCCCTCTATTTACTGCTCCTATTGTTCCGCCTTATATTTAATAGCCTAAATCCTTTATCGATATATGATAGATTTGACATATAAATAATTTTTCAATTGGAAATAGTACTTCCGGAGATTAACGCGTTCAAAGAAATACACTCTTTAGCCTTATAATATATAAATAAATAAATATTGCAGTTACTTATTAAATGAATTTATTCATAGAGGATTTCGCCTACGCGTCGTGATAAGCATTATAACAGGTAATCGTATAATGGACAGTAGCCGCGCTATCATCACGTACAGATAAGAAGTTATGGTTAGCATTGTCAACGGATTTGATACTTTATATTTCAAGCTTCGAGAAGAATTGAAAAAAACCAAACTCTCATACGTTATTTGAGGCAATATGAGCCGTATTTAATTACAAAAATACTAGAGGATATTAAAAAAAATAGCTTTTTATATGGCTTCTCAAGACGCTTAAAAATAACATAATAATAATTCGCTACTTTCTTTTAAATAATAAAAGAAATCTACCCCTACTACTATGTGTATGCAAAGTAAGTCGTATTTTCAAAACTTTATTAATAATCTCCAAATTATGAATAAAGCGATTAGCTAACGCGAGTAATACAGATCTAATTAAAACTTTTTTAACGGTTTAAAATGCAAGCTATATTTATAATGTCGTAATGACACTAGAGTAAGTGACTATGTATGGCCACTACAACGTATCCGCAACGTAGGGTTGTAGTTGCAAATAAATTAACTATTATATTACGCTGATTGAACAATTAAAAGAGTTTTATTCTATTAAAAATATGAATTTAAAAGGCAGCAAGTTTGTTTGGTTGTAAATATAAATTATTTTTATTAGGCAGTTCCCGAGTGGGAAATAAAGAGAGTGACGTTTTTGACATTTTAACATTTTTGATAATTGACTACACAGGTTTCTCTTACACCAATTAATATTTAAAAAAATAAGTTTTCAACAGCCCCCAAATTAATTTTAAAGCTTATGTATAGATTATATTTAAAAGGTCACATAATATATAAAGGTTGCATAATTTAGTTTTTTTTTACAATAATTTGTTATACTAAGGTAACAAACTTGACTTAACAGAATGTGCCAACAATATTACGTTTGACAAAAAACAACTTGTTTCGATGTTCGGTAAACAGATACACAACAAAAACTTTATCCCAACCTCGCCACATATTTCAGAGTTGCAAACATCAAACGAAATCAACTGCAACTACAACAATGGTGTGATGGATCGCTTCCTCCACAACTCCAGTCTGGGATCACACACGCGTGGTCAAACACAATAACAATCACATTAGCCGTTGGCACGAACTCAGTTTTTCACGCTTTGACCCGTCAAAGCCGAAATTTATTGTACGGATGTTATAACATCATAAAGAGATTTTTTCCTAGTTCTCTCTCATTGCTTTGGCAATTTTCTTGGCGAAGAGCATGTATGTTAAGAAAATGTAGATTTAAACGAACGGCAGTTTTCATCAGTACCAAACACGTAATAAGAATACATAAGCGTATCAAGAAGAAGCTTCCATAAAAATAGAATTGGCGATAAAAGGAGTGGCGGCGAGTTCCTTGACAGGTCTTCTCGTTCGTTGTACGCCCTTGATTTGAGAACTGTTAGTAAACGTTTAGAGTCTTTAGTTTTTAACTGGTGTGACGTTCATAAGCATACATAGTTACCTAAGTGAATAATTGATTTTGATTGACTTTCGACTTCTATATTAATATTTCAAGGGGTACAGGCTAGTATGTTGATGGTAGATGTTTGGATCGCGAGGAACGGATTGTACGTTAGATGGATGTATAAGATAACTAACGGCCCTAGATCACTAACAAACCGACCTCATATTTAAATTTAACTGATATAATATATGCTCACATCGTCTTATACTATATTGTTGTATAATATACATTAAAAAGCAATAAAAATATTAGACTTATAATATACATCTCAGGAAACAGCTGGTCTAAAAATCAAACAAAGTCATATGTAGCTTACATATATGTAACTGATGTTTACATATATCCAAAGCCAAAAAAGGCCGAAAGCCCATAATTTTTTTTAAATTTTTTTTGGCTTTTTTCCATGCTCAAATGAACCTCAAGCTCGCTTGTCCTCCTCTGTAATACAAAAAGCATATATATGTATATATCTTCTGTGTGATTATAAATCAATCGACAGGCATACATTTAAGAACATATACTAAACTTCTTCGTTACGTAGCTATGACTAAAAATTATCCCTCAAGAAATAAGCGGAATGTGCGGTATTTACATTGCTATTTTTAATGCGACATTCAATAAAGTTTATCGACCTCCAAATGTGTGTCAGTAGTTTTATTTTCGCACGGCTAATTTAGTGATCTCGTTATTTATTCTTGTACATTATCGCGTCACTCTTAATTTGTAATCCGGAACAGAATTTCGCTATCTGCGCGACATTTTGCTAGGAAGAACGAATATAAGGAAACACCTTTGAATAACATTTTGTATTTAAATAAAACACTTTAACGGTTTAAAACTAGATATATATTAGTTAGACTTATTTGAAAACTATTTTAACCACAGTCCGACGTTTGGGACGTAGTCTCACTACACGGCTACTCAAAGCATCCGAAAACATCGGGCCGTAGTGAAAATAATTTCCAAATAAGTCTAACTAATATATATCGCATTTTAAACCGTTAAAGTTTTTTTAAATATGTACTACTCGCGTAAACTACAGACTACTCAACGTTTAGTATTTATCAAAATAAAAAAAAACAATTAATTTTCAAAGGTAATTAAAAAGTAACATGACTCTAGCCTTTAATATAATATTTGAACTTTAAAATTTGCCTGAATAACATCAGGAATTTTCTATTTACGGTTTATTCGGGTTCTTGGTGTAATGGTAGCAATGAATGACTAATCAACGGTTGTTGGTTCGTTTATATTTTCCTTAAATATGTTGGACTTCCCTCTGGGAACCTGTATAAATGGGTGGTAAGAATATCGAAATTCCATCCAGGTCACAACCACCGTCACATAAACGAAAGGCCGTGTAGTGTAATCGCGTTTCAGTTTAGTCTGTTATTTCCGAACATCCAAAGCCAAAACAGGTTGACAAAGACAAGACAAGATGTGCTTGTGTTCTTATATTCCAAGGACTTTGTTTCCAGCTTTAACAGCCTTAAAAATATAATATTTCTTTTGCAGTCGATACAGTTTCCGGTGATGTGGGTGCTGTTCGTGCTGATCGTGCTGCTAAATGCATCAGTCATAGCAGCGTTGCTCTGCACTAACGCTAGAAAAAGTAGAATGAACTTCTTCATCATGCAATTAGCTATAGCAGGTAATTGATATTTGTTTTTTGTTTATTTTTAGGATATGTAATGTTATTGTCACCCCGTTGTAAGACTGTTATTAATTAATCTTCTACTATAATAAAAAAAACATATAATGTAAAAATCAAAAATAAATTGAAAAAAAATTTTTCGTCACGGGCAGGACTTGAACCTGCATCGGCATTTTTAAATTATATAGTGCCTTCGTGTGCCACATGTAAAAAACTAATAAAGTGTAAAAAAAAACATATAATTGTTCTCCATTTCGCTTTCTGTCCATGTGTTTGAAATATCAGATGCACTTTGTGGGACATAAAAACGGAGACATTTAAGTGTCCTATTCTATTTCCTCCCAATCGATTTTGTTTACAGACAAGTATAGACCACTCAATCGAAACTATTCCTCCCGAGATTCGAACCCAGGGCCAAAAACGGGGCAAAGATAAATACAAAAGTACTTGTCGTTAATATTTTATATCATTAATAAACTTAAAGTTAATACAAATGCAGACTTTTTTGTTTTTGTAAAATTATACCTGATAGATTTTTATGAAGGCAATGCCATTACAATTATAACCTATACATGAGAAAATGAGATATAATAATTTCAGGCTACAATTATAGCCTAACCTTTCCCAAGCATCAACTGACATTATAAATATGAGTCTTAACCCTGCCGACTAAAATTGTCCCTTCACCCCAATTAAATTACGGGCAAAAACCTTTATAATATTTCACTTTATGTAACCCTGTATTCTGTAATTAGACTATTCTTAAATTGCCATTTAAAGTTTTATGTCTTCAATCTTTCAGTTTTTCATGAGGCATTTAGTAGACATTCCTCTGATAAATGCACTTAGCTCCACAAACAATATTTCAGATCTGAAGCTCAGAATTTTTCGTAGAAAACTGCTCCCCAGTGTGAAGTGAATATATTTTATTATCAAGTTACGCTTTCGCCTGTCTAGCGCTATGTCTAATTAATTTAAAAAAGATATATGAATGAAATATTCTCAACTAAAAATAAAATAGAGTATACGTTATTCTCTTTAAAAAAAATATTTAGATTCGTCAAACAATTTTTTTCGTTTGTCTGTCTGTTCGTCGTGATTCTACAGAGTCCTTAAAAGAGCAACATAACTGAGAAAAACACCCAAGAAACTCAGTCCGGCTTTTTTAAATATGTCTCATAAACTAATACATTATTGTAAATTTATTAACCTAAGGAGCAATTCATATTAATGCCAGGCGGTCTTCTCATTAAAGAAATCGCAGATAATAATACGCCTTTTGAGACAATCTAAATTTTATAACCTTTCTTAAATTTATGTATCGACAAAATAAATAGCCAATTATACAAGAATACAATTCCGCAAATAATAAGATATTTTATGGAGCCTATATTTGGGGATAGCTAGTTTACCTTTTCTTAAATGATGCCTATCTCTATTCTTGCTAAACTGGCATCTTTAGGCAACAATACATTTTCAAATAAAACACTTTAACGAGATGGCGCTAGCGTAGCAATTTTTTACTTTGACGTCAGAGACATCATCCACCTTTAGTCTCCCCGTGACCACGGCTGCTGCAAAGCATCCGAAACGTCGGGCCGAAGTTAAAAATCATTTTCAAATAAGTTTAACTAATATATCGAGTTTTAACCGTTAAAATGTTTTATTTAAGAATAATGACCGACGAATTTGCCTATTCGCTAGTCAATAATTTGAATAATGTAGTTAGTGAGAAATTTGATTTCAAAGCTTTCAAAACGCGCTGAAGATTTTCTATGAAATTGAATTTTAAAAAGTTTAAAAGCAAGAACAAATAGCTATTAGCTTAAAAACTTCTTGCGATATTCGATGAAGTAGAAAAATAATAATTTCTATTAGTACTTTTAAATTAATACAGATAACTTTTAATAATTGATTGAAACACTTTTCAAGTTAAAGCAAGCTTACACATCTGTTTAATAAAAAATCTTGATACTATACTAGAACATATAATGTAATTGATATTTTTAGGACCGCAATATTTTGTATTTATAGACTACAACTTAAATATACTATTCAATAAAACAACAACTAGTTTTTGCACAAAAATATAACAAGCGTTCATCCATCTTCATAAATCAAATTAATAATAGAATAAAATATCAGGCTCGTTAATGAGATGGTAGCAACGTACTAACAATCAACAGATCGTGAGTTCTAGAGATCTCCACCGAGTCTAATATAGATCTCTAAACAATTAAATTTTTTTTAAACATTCGTCTGGATATTAAATAGCTTACCACTATTAAGACGGAAAAACAATGTTAAACTATATATAATAAATATTCATTTATTAGCCAAAATTAGGCTTAGCCGACCAAATGCGCGGCAACGTTCGTATTTGACAGTACCTCAGCTAGTGCGGGGGCGCGCGCGGTTATCGCGTCGCACTAGTGTTGTGTCCTCCCTGCTAAGTCGGAGGATTAAATTTATATCAGTACGAATATCAATATTCCATCCGACTCACGATCTTATCCGACTGATTATGGTTCATCATTCAGTTCTTAATTTCATTAACTATAAAAACTATAAATAAAGCATAATTTAATCATCAACATATATACGATTAGATATAAAACGGCTTAACAAATTTTAATTAAATTGATGCCTTATAAACTCAACTCGCACTCTTATAACCCCTAAATACTAAAATTCTAATGATTTCGAAATATTTTGGAGTATTGAACTAGATTATCCGATTCATTTTCAGTCTTTGCGGAAATATTAAAAAATACACCGAACGGCAATTCCTGAAACAAAATAGTTAAACCTGAATGCTGAAGCTTTCATCACGCCGATACATCCATCATCGGAATCCCTTCTGTTACTGTACGTGTTCGTACTACGGAAGCACAAAATAACTCAAGCGATTATCGGCTTTGTTACTCTGCTAACTGTACATTATTAAAGTTGTTTATCATGTAACAGGGAGACAGTTTAAGACGCTCTTTGTGTCATCTGAGATTTTTTAAATTCAAACTATAACTTCGTTCGTTATATAGAAGAGAAAAGCGTTTGTGTATTTTTAAATTCACTATTTTATATTTTATGTAAGGTTTTGGAAATGTACGTTTATTAAGTACTGTTAGTAGTGTACATAAGCAGTATACATTAAATAAAACACTTATAACGGCTTAAAAGGCGAATAAATTTTATAATTAAGTATTGTCTGTAGTTTACGCGAGTGTACATATTTAAGTAAAACTTTGAACGCTTTAAAATGCGAAATGTATAAGTTCAATAACTTATTAACAATTTATTTTAATAGCCGGACGCTTCAGAGGCTTTACACCAGACGTGGTCACGGGGGGATAGGTTAACTAATACATTTCGCGTCTTTAACCTTTGAAACGTTTTTTTCTTAAAATTACTTATTATTAAAAAAAATTAAAATAAATTTAAAAACATTTTCGACTCGGGCAGGACTCGAACCGGCATCGTCAGCGCTCCCTGGTGTTTTTCTCCCCAACCGGGCCCCCGGGGGGAAAAAACACCCCCCGCCCCCCCCCCGGGAGATGCCGTCATCCTGCCGTCGAAATTTTTTCAATTTTTTTCGATTTTTAAATTGTATAGTGCCTTCTATATGTCAAAAATAATGAAGTTTTCTAACATTAACTATTATGTTTACATTTCCGCATTTTCATAATAACAAACACGTTTTCCACGAATCTCTAACTCCTCTGCAGCTTTCAGATTCGTGAATCAGAATATTTTTATATCCTCAACCTTGATATTGGATGTGTTATACAATATTTCATAATATTTACAACTCGCTTCACTGGAACTAGTCTCGATAGGAATTCGAATACTAGTTCATGTGTAAACAAGGGCTTTATGTTTTTTGGATAGATTTTTAAAATAAAACATAAAACTCAGCTACCCTTCAATCCATCTTTTATATCCAAATGAACATGACCATAGATAATAATCAACGGGTCGTGGTTCCGATCCTCACCGAGTCCAATGTTTTTCTAATCAATTTATATTTTTAAAAAAATATGCTATAGGGATATTAAATATCGAAATTCCGTCCGGGGCACGAACCTTCGCCCACAGATGAAAAGCAGTCAAGTTTAAACGCGTTGCGCTTTAAGTCTGTGAATTTCAGAATATTCAAAATGGATTGACAAAATGGGTCGACAGCAGCATCTTGTTCAGATGTTAGATGGCTGAGGTAGTTCACCCAACATTAAGGGAACCCCATGTTTGTCTGTCCTCTATAATAAAAAAAACGTTGAACCTTTGATAACTTTTAAATGTTAACACTCAGCTAAAGCGAATCCTTACCACCTAGATACTGAACGCATTGAGCCCTTTGTTTATTAACTAAATTGAATTTAATTTTGCAGATTTAATGGTTGGACTGATATACGTGTTCGTTGACATCGTCCAGAAGATAACCATCGCTTGGGTCGCCGGCGAGTTTATGTGTAAAACCGTCAAGTTCCTTCAGGTATTTTCACTTATATAAATGAATATTTCTCGTGTAACATTGATTATTATTTTGTCGAAAACTAAATATTATATCAATAGGTTGTAAAAATCGATGCCGTGTAGGACACGGTTACTCAATTGGTTAGAGCAACAGCACGGGAGGCTGTGGATGCCGGTTCAAGTCCTGTCCGTAGATGTTTAAACGAATATGCACTTATAATGTACTTAGTATATGATTGATTATGTTTCTTTCCCTTCAAATGAGTTGCTTTATAAAATATTTTTTTTTAATCGAACCTAGGACTTCTATTTAAATGTTAAAAATTAAATCAATCTTCTTTTTTTCTCTACGTGGCGCTTCGTTAATTTAACAATTTAGTCTTTCGACGATAAAGCTTTCTTTATTATGATAAAAGAGGATATATATGCATGGAGTTAAGAATACTGGATGGTATTTTTGGCTTTGGATACTTGGAAATCCACAGACTGACCGAAACGCGATTAAGCTTCACGGCTTAATCGCGTGGAGCTTAATCGCTCACTTTTCATCTGTGGACGGTCTTTTAGTTGTAAAGCCACCGACTATTTTCAGACTATAGATAACAAATTATAATCAATAACTCAATACTAATACAGTCCAAATCCTTCAATTAATTTTCTTTTTCTTTCTTTATTTTCTTGATTACTATTTCAAGCAACAAAGAAAACAATTTAAGAGTGCAACGCACCTACGCTGTGTTTTAATTAAATTTAAACAATTTTGAATTTCACTAAGGAGTCAATTGATCGTTTAACTTATGCTAAATTTAGAAATATTTCAATTAAACTATTGTATATTTTAAATTTCATTAAAAATTGTTTTAGTTTTAGGGCTGTTATGTCAAATCCGTAATTTTTACGTATATTATAAATACGTAAACCATTTAACTATTATGTATATTATTAATTGGTAATTTATACATCTGTCTATTGAATTATGTCTTCTCAAATAATCCGTAAGCTTCATTTGTGTAAACGTTCCCAAACGTGTACATAATATGAACAGTGTTCATATTCAATTTATGAGGTCGGAACTTGTTTAGAACCAAACTTGCTTCGACAAAAAGCATCTACCAAAATCATTATGCCGGTGTGGTAGCTTAGCTTTTTATCTAATATGATAATTAAAAAATACAATAATCTAATCTAAACTATATAAATTCTAACTAGTTATACATTGAAAAAATACGAACAGGCGGACTAAGCGCATCACAGTGAGCGTTCCGTTCATCGTTTATAATCTAATCTTAATTATATAGTCCTCATATGCAATAACATGTGAAAAATATTTAAGTTTTTTAATCTAACCAGTGTTCATACAATTATTATATTCTTTTAGGCTGTGGTGATGTACGCCTCGACTTATGTGTTGGTGGCCCTTAGCATTGACAGATGCGATGCTATTACCAATCCTATGAATTTCTCAGGAAGCTGTAAGTATATTTTGTTCGTACTTTCTTCACGCCTCTACAAAGCAATCAGTAAAGTTTAAAATAGTTCTTTAATGACAGGGCTGCCTGGCATTGATATAAATTGCTCCTTAGGTCATTAAATTCACAAAAATGTATTAGTATGTACGACATGTTGAAAAAAGCCAGACTGAGGTTATTAGGTGTTCTCCTCGCTTAGGTTGTCAGAGTTGCTCATCTGTAAAATCACGACGAACGGACAGACAAACATATTATTTAATTTTTTTTGACGAATCTAAATAATTTTCATAATTTTACAGATAATAAATTGTATTTTATTTTAATAAGACTAAACTGTAGACGGTTTGATTCGTAATTTCACTTTGAACTAAAGACAATTCAAAACGTTCTAAAATGTTTTCCACTAAAAACTTTCTTTCAGTATAATATAACGTAGACTTAACACGATGTACGGTGGTTCGTGACCCGATCGAAAAAACACCTACAATTATTTCTACATCCATTAAAAATCCAGATTTTTTACACGATGACGAAGACAATTCAGAGATTTAATTTTTTTTTAATGCACTCGGTGGGATTCAAACCTACGGCTCCTCGTTATTTAGCACTTAAACAAAGAGCTTGTGAAATTTAAGACGACTCGGGTAGGACTTGAACCGGCATCAACAACATTCCGTAACCAATTGAGCTACCGAGTTAATTTATATAATGCGATCATGTACACTAACATGGGAAAAAAATTAAGTTTTCAAGCTCGTAAAATGTTAATGTATATACTGTCTGTAGTTTAGCGCGTAGTACACATTTCAATAAAATACTTCAACGGTTTAAAACGAGATATATATTATAACACGTCTCCCCGTGACCACGGCCGCTGCAAAGCATCCAAAACGTCGGGTAATTAAAATATTTTTTAAATAAGTTTACCCATCGCGTTTTAAACCGTAAAAAGTGTTTTATTTAAATATTAATTATTTCGTTTGCGTCTTTAATAAAAGTTGTCTACCATACAACGATATGGCGAGAATAATATGAAATGAATTGCCTTGGAGTATAAGGTTATTCTCAATTAAAATGCAAATTCATACGTAAGATAACTTAGATTCAACCATGTGTTTAGGGCGTTAACATGGAGTGACTTTATTCGAATCCTCTGAAATGTTTTTCTAGTTCTGCACGCGAATATAAGCTTTATGTTTGAAATACTTAGAACTAGATTACAATGTCTTAATATCCTTGCACCTGGGAGACTGCAGATTTAAAATAAAATAATGGCACAACGAAATTTTACTTGGAAATTGCAGTGCGCTAGAAAAGTTTAGATTTTAGTTATATTTTAATCCAAAATTCTTATTATTTAAAATGAATGACCATTATATTACGAATAACTATTTAAGTTAAACAACACTACCTTCACATTATACGTAAGCTTGTTAGGTAGATGAAATATCCCAGCCATATAACATCTACACAAGATGTGTTGTCGACCCATTTTGGCTTTGGATATTCGGAAATCCACAGACTGAAACCGAAACAGGTTTAAACCTGACGATTTTTTCATCTGTGGACGATAGTTCGTAACCCGAACGGAATTTCCACCACTCACTTAATGTCCAGATTTCCAGACGAAGTCCAACGTGTTTCAGAAAAAAAAACCAATTGATTAGAAAAATGTTGCACCCTTTGGGGATCGAACCCACGGCCCGTTGATTAATAAGCATACATTGCTACAACTACACTAACGAGCCCGTCACACTTTTTTACAGGGAATAGAGCTCGGGCCCTCATCGCCGCTGCCTGGGCGATAAGCATCCTTTTCTCAATACCACTGCTGATCCTTTATGAAGTGAAAGAAGTACAAGGTAGGATTACAATGTAAAACACGTTTTATTCTGGGCTGTGCCCGCCACTTAGTCCGCGTAGAGTAGTTACTTTGGACATCAAATTTTGTTTTTGCATATACAAACTCCTCGGTTTTATAAATCCATAGCTGTGCTAGCGACTCCTTTCACGTAGATTGAGTAATTTTAGCATCGGAATCCTTTTTGCGAACTTCCTCCTCATCTTAATAAACTATAGCCGTTACCCACGACGTCGTCCGCATCCCGTCCTTCTTGCGAGTTAACCATAAAAGATAGACCTATACTGCCGTTTACATCTGTTTAAAGTAGAATAAATCTATCATACATATGTTTCGATTTCTTTAACTGTTTTGTGTACGCAACGGAAGCCCGCAAAAATGAATCATTTTCTTCGTTCTTTTGATATTTCCAACTCTTACTTCGCTCCTGTTGGTCACCGCGTAAAGTATATAGACAAATGCTTTCTAGACAAATGGTGTGTCCAAACATGTTTCTAAATTACTTTATAACAATATTATAAGAAAGATCATTCACCTGCCTCATAACGATAATGATCTCTCACCTGTCTTAATTGCCGTGTAATGTCTTCATTAGAAGTCATTATGTAATTTTATTACTAAATGTTAAGATTTTTTAAATTCGTCCACGTTGACGGGGTGGTTAAACTTTGTCAACTGACAACGGTTATACCAATAATAATTTTAGAAGGTAGAAGAAACTTCCGTATAAGTTTATACGGAAGTTTCTTATTTACCTGTGACGTCATCCGTAGTCCTGGGTTCATATACTTGCGAAACAATAAATTCACACTTGTATCGGTTTAAAACACGAAATGTATTGGGATTACACAATTAAGAAAAAATATGCATGGAAAAGGACAAAGTTTTTTTTATCACAAATTTAACTATATAAGGGCAAATAATTATGGAAGACACTTTGAATTAATTATGTTTAGATTTTGCACTATTTAATTTTAATAACTTGGATATTTATATCATCAGGTCAGCTCCAATGCTGGATAGACCTGGGCACATCACGACGATGGCAGATCTGGGTGACATTGGTAGCGGCGATGATCTTTGTGCTACCAGCGCTGGCAATAGCAGCTTGCTATGCTGTGATAGTCCTCACCATCTGGACGAAGAGCAAAGCAGTTGTCATGAGTCCTCCAGTTAACTCCAGGCGATCGAAGAACATGCGAAATGGTAAAATCAAAAAGAGAATAGAAACGCTTTTGCCCATAAACCCTCGCGCTCAAAGTTACAAACATATTATGTGGTGTGTCTTAGTCAATATCGCGGGAGTCATTATTTGTCATTCCCCGTAATAGTTCTACGTATATTAGATAGGGTTGCCGGCTAATGTACATTGCGGTGTATGTTAACATTTGATGCATGCCTGTTGTTAATAGCTAGACTCGAGTAACAACTTAGTTTTACATTAGGGTAGCATTACACAGTCTATTTTATTTTATTTATTGACTAGTCGTCTATGTCTGCGTGTAGTTATTTTGGGATCATATTATTTATTCTAACAAACAATGTCCTTTATAAATTATTACTGTTTCCCACGACGTCGTTTGCGTCTTTCTCGTGAGTTAATGTTAACATATAGACATACACTGTTACGGACATTTTTTAGATCATTTAAACAATCATTTTTTTCTATATAGTTTTTTAATTAAAATCGTACGATCTTTTTTATGTCAGAGGGGAACAGATAATCATGGAGTTTCACTTCATGGAAGGGAAAACACCCCAGCCATATAACAAAAGATGTACTGTCGATGATTTTGACTTTGGATATTTGGTAATCCACGGACTGAAACCGCAGGCGATTAAACTTCACGGCATCTGTGGACGGAATTTCGATATTTCTACGACCTATTCATTTCATATTTTTGAAAAGTACAATTCGGAGGTATAGCTTCAACACAAAACAATATTCCGCTAAGATGATTTGGCAAACAGAGAGCACACAAGAAATAACATCTCAACGTGAAGCGGAAATGGTAACATCTGATGGAAACCACTAATGACGTTTAAGGCGCGTTCAAATGGGTTCGTTTTATTAGATCTCAAATTTAATAATCGATGCGAAAAATACGGTTTTGTTTATCGTTTTTATGCAGATTATATTGATACATAGGTAGAGTCCTAATAAATAATTTAGAGTCAGTATATTGTTGGTTTATTAATTGTAATTAAATATTTCGGTAACAATCTAAATGTTAAATACTGTCTATATTTACGCGAGTAGTACACATTTAAATAAAACACTTTAACGGTTTAAAACGCGATATATTAGTTAAACTTATTTGAAAATGATTTTTAACTTCGGCCCGACTTTCGGATGCTTTGCAGCAGCCGTGGTCACGGGGAGACTAAAGATGGAGGATGTCTCAGACGTCAAAGTAAAGAATTGCTACGCTAGCGCCATCTGTTCCGTCGAAGTTGGTATTTGGCGAAACTGGCCGGGTCCTTACAGAATTGACTAACGGTGTCTTCGCGTTTGCTGGTATGCTGTTTATTGGGATCCAGAGTTTTTAATATGGGATCCCAGGTGTTTGATAGTTTGAGGCCGTCCTCCCTATTGAAATTTCAATCTTCAATTTTCAGTCTTCGCGTTTGCTGGTATGCTTTTATTGGGATCCAGAGTTTTTAATATGGGATCCCAGGTGTTTGATAGTTTGAGGCCGTCCTCCCTATTGAAATTTCAATCTTCAATTTTCAGTCTTCGCGTTTGCTGGTATGCTGTTTATTGGGATCCAGAGTTTTTAATATGGGATCCCAGGTGTTTGATAGTTTGAGGCCGTCCTCCTTTGAAATTTCAATCTTCAATTTTCAGTCTTCGCGTTTGCTGGTATGCTGTTTATTGGGATCCAGAGTTTTTAATATGGGATCCCAGGTGTTTGATAGTTTGAGGCCGTCCTCCCTATTGAAATTTCAATCTTCAATTTTCAGTCTTCGCTTTGCTGGTATGCTGTTTATTGGGATCCAGAGTTTTTAATATGGGATCCCAGGTGTTTGATAGTCCTCCAGGCCGTCCTCCCCTATTGAAATTTCAATAGGGAGGACGGCCTCAAACTATCAAACACCTGGGATCCCCATATTTAAAACTCTGGATCCCACTATACATCAACCACAGACCGAAGACACCCGTTAGTCAATTCTGTAAGGACCCGGCCAGTTTCGCCAAATACCAACTTCGACGGAACAGATGGCGCTAGCTACAATTCTTTACTTTGACGTCTGAGACATCCTCCATCTTTAGTCTCCCCTGACCACGGCTGCTGCAAAGCATCCGAAACGTCGGGCCGAAGTTAAAAATCATTTTCAAATAAGTTTAACTAATATATCGCGTTTTAAACCGTTAAAGTGTTTTATTTAAATAAAAATCTAAATGTTGTACATAGTATGTTAGAAAAAATCGTGAAATTAAATTCTATGCTTGTTTTTTTATTATTACAATAAAAGCGATAATTTTGTCATATATTTCTGTGAATAGAACATTAGTTTTCTATCTATATTCGTCTCTGCGATATAGCTCAACAGCTATCCCACTTGGACCTGAAACTTTTCAAATCGGAAGATGACAAGATTATTAGTACTTCTTACATTTTATAAAGTAATGACGTGGTACCGGTACACAAAAAAGGATTCGGCCAATGACAAGAAATAACTAGTAGATTTTTTTGGTAATGACAGAAGGCGAAAGAGTGAAAAAATAAAGAAATATGAAAGATTCAATCGGGTGTGTGTCTGGTTGTTGGTATCTGTGGAGAGGTACCGTAAGACAGTGTGTTAACTGCTGTTTATTATAGCAACAAAACAAATTTAAATGACTTATTTTATCCTTTTACAAGTCATACTATACCTCACCAAGACCTAGGTTATATGTAGGATGTCTAATTTTTTGTTGTAATTTCCAGGGCAGGTGGAATGTGACCCAGATTCCCGTCGTGCCAGCTCCCGTGGCTTGATACCGCGAGCCAAGATTAAAAGCGTCAAAATGACTTTCGTTATTGTTTTTGGTACGTACGCTTTAATTACGTGTGCTGTGTGAACTTGGCCTAATAAAGTAATGAATGTCCCTGCTACAGATACGACTAATGAATAATTATTTATTAATTGGGGTATTATTGTGTCTTGCTTCTAAATGACACGATTTATCTCCATCAGTTAGCTATGTATTTATTTTTACTGTATTTATTTAATTGAATTTGTTCAACAATATTTTAGGTTCAGGTATTTATGCGTAATTAAGTATTTATTAAGTAACTATGATAGGACAAATATATAATTTTACAAACATCTCTATATATATAATTTAATAGTTATACGTTTATGATAGAAAATTCATCTTTCAACTTTTTCTTTTCTTTTCAACCACAATATTCCGTTATTTTTCGCTTTTTCAGTTTTTTTTTGTTACGTCAATCAAAACACATTATTTTAAGTAGATATGTAATATGTATAATCATATCCAATACATGTTGTATCTCACTATATTTATATTATTAACATAACATTGTACACATAACTATAAATGTCATTAATTTTGTTTATGTTGTATGCATTTTTAGTAAATCTTTATACGTTTTTAATATTTCAACAGTTACACCCAATAATATAATAAAATCACATTTAACAGAATAAAATATAAATAAATACGATTGTTATTTTGAATAATAACCAAACATTACCATTGTACCAACGAGTCTATCAAAGTTTGAAGTTTTACAAATGTGACCTTACCTTTACTATCAAAGATTAGCTAATTTATGATGGTCAATCTTCTAGCTGTTTAGAAGGATTAAGAGTTAGTGCGACACTATGATTGATGTAAGCCCTATGCCAACCCTCGTTATGTGGGTATCTAATTTATTTATTCAAGTCAGCTGCACCACAGCTGGCGAACGACGAGACATCCAGCCAGGTTAAGATCTATACCAGGTCATATACAGACAGTCTGCATCACATGCATGATAACGAAATGTCGATTGATGCGTACCGAAAATTTACTTATAGTATTTTTATTTAAATTATAATAAACAGAAGCACGTAATTATATACTTCATTTTCGGTTTCCACAGAAGACGCGTACGCTCACTCCAAAAATAAATATCTTACTACATGTAGGTAAATGTATTCCCGATCCGGAATAAATAAATAACTACACAATTTTGAGGCATTATAACTTTTCGAGTATCGCAGTTTAACTAATCATAAAGTCAGAAATAAAAAAATTGTGATACCAGCGGGTACGATCTAATTCTTGTATCGAAAGCGCACATACATTGGTGTTCACTCAGAAAATACTGCCTTTGTATCAAAATAGTTAAACGTGTAACGTCTTTGCCTACCGTTGAGCACGAGAAGACCTGGTTTCGAATCCTGGGAAGAGAATAAATTGTTTCGGTTAGGCAGGGCACAAAAATATGATGCCTGTAAATAAAATCGATCAGTGAAACGGACATATAAATGTGTTTGCCCTCCACTCCCTAGTTAGTAAACATACTGTCTGTAATTTACGCGAGTATTATACAATTAAATTAAAACATTTTAACGGTTTTAAACGTGATATATATTGGTTAAACTTGGTTGAAAATTATTTTACCTACGGCCCGACGTTTCGGATGCTTTGTAGCAGTCTCCCCGACTACGACTGTGTATTATTTAAAAGTAAAAATGCCTCTATCGGGAAGGAATAACCAAGCGGAATTCGGAATTGGAAACTTCGTATCTAAAAACACAGATAAAAATAAACTAAAGCTGTTAAAAGTGGATTGAAAGATTCATCTCATAATCAAAACAAATTCGGTTTGATAATAACAACTTGTACGCAAATGTTGCAAGAATAGCGCGTGTAAACACCGGAAGGCGATTACCTAAGAGGATTATATTCAGACTCATTTATATGTCAGACATTAATGATGTATGAATCTCGTCTATTCTTAACACGGCTCTGTAGTTCAAGATCGGGAGTTAGTTGATTACTTCCTGCATAGCGCTGTGAAGTGGATCCATTTATATATATACATATAATACAATAGATAGTTAAGACTTTAATACAAATTTGAATAAAACACTTTAACGGTTTCAAATGTGATATACATAAGATAAAAATAATTATCAAAGAAGTTCAATTAATATGTACCGCGTTTTAACCCGTTAAAGTGTTTTATTTAAATGTGCACTACTCGCGTAAACTACAGATAGAGTTTACTTCAATACAAATGTCATTTTTCGCCTAATTTAATTCTTATAACGTTCTAGAGCTCGTAATGAATAAGTGAAAAAAAATGAAATTTGTTTACCTAGTGTCTAGTTTAAAGACACTTTCCCTTTGCTATAACACACCCCTGACACTTTTGTAATTACAATTTTACGTTAAATGACAACCGGAAATAGCTTTCAGGCGAGCTTTAATTGAGCACGAAACTTATCAAAAGTACGAAATATATAACAAACATCAATTTTTCCATTTATGTAACATTCTTACAAACTTTAACGATTGAATTATGAACAGAATTTATCACTCAAATAACTTGGTTGAAAACGCATGTTACATAGGTTAATGACACCGTTTGTGTTTGTATTACTGAAGAATCCAGACACTCTCGCGCCTAGCGCTAAACTAACAAATAAGTTTAGCGAAGACTATTATAGTTAAAGAGTTAATTGAGTAAGAAAAAAGTACGAAATATATAAAAATTTATTATCCTACTAATATTATAAATGTGAAAGTTTATATGTGTGGATGTTTGTTACTCTTTCACGCAAAAAACTACTCAATGGATTTCAATTAAACTTTCTAATAATATAGTTTATACATCAGAATAACACATAGACTACAATTTATAAAGATATCGTGTGAGCTGTCCAAAATATGACATTAAATGTCAAGTAACTAGGAAAAAACCTACATTTCTGCGAGCTATTCTGACGTGCGCTGCCATAAACGTTAGTTGCACATATTTATGTCATAATGTTAGTTCTTTTCTATGCCATGCAATATAACCTACTCCAAATACTGCGCAATAATCCTGCGCAGACAAAGTCACGGGTACCTGCTAGTGTCCAATACATCCTAGGAATCAACTAGATATGAGTTTGATAACCGCCTGGTCCAACTTATTGCAAAGAATAAATTTTTACTTTTTTATTTAACATGTACCCTAAGACTTCGTCTGGAAATATGGACACTGCTTTATGGAATGTCGAAAATGCCCACGCCACGTACCAATAAAAGGGCCGTGACATGTAAACGCATTTCGATGTCAGTCTGGATTTCCTAACATCCAATATATGCCGACAGCACATCTTCTATAGATCTTATTTGGCTTGGGTATAACGTTCTATTAAGTGAAATTCATGATTATCTGTCTCTGAATTTACATATGAACTATATTTATCAACAAAAATGTATTTCTCTGTAAAAATTTTCGATGTCGGCTAAACTATTTAGGATTCGAAGTGTTGAGAGACGCGTGTTGTTGTTTGATGTTTTAGTGGAGTAGATTTCAATACTGTTTGCTTCTAATATTTTTTCACTAAGCAGTGCTTTAGAGTATTATGGAATATTTTCAATATCTTCAGCCACTTTTATTTATGGATATCGTCAAAGATATTAAATATTCATAAGCGTATTTATATAATTGTGTACTTACTACTGAATTATATTGTTTGAAACCCTTTTTACTTACTTTAAATTTGATTTTAATATCCGTTCACAAAATTGATACACCTATTTTAATATCGGAAGTAAGGTTTTTTGTAATCGGCTAAACATGAAAAAAACCGTGAAGTGTAACCGCGTTTTGGTTTCCATCTAGCAATTTCCGAATATCTAAGGCCCACATAGGTCGACAATACGTCTATTTGAGACGTTATTTAGCTGGAATATTTCACCATCTTCTCTATCGAAAAAAAAAACAAAAAGTTGTATATACAACTAAAAACTCATTTGATTTTAAATACAGTAGGGCATAGTAGTAGGGCGTTGTAAATAGACACCTGTATAAGTACAAAGTATAAAGAAAAAAACAATTTATATAATATTTTAAAATTTGTAATCTTAATTTTGCCAGTAGTTAAGTAATTTCTTAGTTAAATAGAGAATCACCGGTCTTATTGTAAAAATATATGATACTTCTTAGTCTTTAAATTATTAAAAACCTTTTAAATTATCACCAAAAAGAAACAAAACGTCATACATGTTATACAAATATTTTTCAGAGTTGAGCGCCATCTAGTGATTTAACATCGAACTTTCTTTCAGTATTCGTCCTGTGTTGGTCGCCGTACATCGTCTTCGACCTCCTACAAGTGTACAACCACATACCACCTACTCAAAGCAATCTAGCAATTGCGACCTTCATCCAGAGTCTGGCGCCACTCAACTCGGCAGCTAACCCTTTAATATGCTGTATGTTTTCCCCCCATATCTACAGTAGCTTGAGGTAAGACCCTTTGCATACAATAGGAATAAAAACATGAATCTATACTAATATAATGTTGAAGAGTTTGGTTTTTTAACGCGCTAATCTCAGGAACCACTAGTTATGTGTTAGAATATTTATCGAGGAACGGTTTAGGCTATACGATGCGACCAATAGAAAACAACTATTCCACGCGGACGAAGTCGCGGCCACAGCTAGTCATCAATATATAAGAAAGTATATTGTACTAAACAAAATACAATCTTGAAAAATAATATATTGGACCGATTTTATGTATGTATGTATTGACAATAAAATATTAATTGAAGTTTTTCCATCTGCTAATAATATTAATAAAATAAATAAAATTAATTTTCTTCGGGAGCATTAGCGTCTAATTTCAATTTGTCTTTCTTCCTATCAGACGTTTTGTTAATGTGAAATATTAATAACATACTTTGCATTTTATTAGTGCATGAGCACATTTGTATAACAGAAAATAATAAATTAATTTAAAACATGTTCGACCCGGTGGGGATCGAAGCCTCGACCAGTTGATAAGTAGCCCTATATTACACCAACGAGCTCGTCGAATTTTCTCTTGAACCGATACCATGCAAAGCATTGATTGTTGATGAGCTAACTAAATTTCAGACGTGTCCCGCCATACCGCTGGCTCTGGTGCGGCCACCGACGGAAGCGTCATGTTCGAGGAACCCTTCGGTCTCGTTCTGACTCCACAGCCAACTCGGACCTTCTCAGTTCCACTCATGCGAGACGATCTCATACCGTTGCTACGGTAAAGCACTAAAACTTATAAATTACCTACCTATATATATATACCCTACCTATATATACCGTTAAATAAATTTTGTGCTGGTTTCATAAAAAAGCGTTGAACTTACGTGGTATACGTAGACAGTGTTTTATGTAAATATGTAAACATACTTTTGTTCAGTTAAGTATTTATATTGGTATAAATCGCGTAATGCACTGGGAATCGATTACTTATCATATCAATTTAATTGAATTGGAGGGAGATATCTGATCCAATAACTCTTGTATTACAGGCTTTGAACCGCACGTGCAGCAGCAGCATATCCCGAGCACAGGAGCAGCGGCGTACACAATTGCTAGTGTTAATACCGGCTAAGGACTGACCCCGGCTGTCAACGACTCTAGCGCACGATGTGATGCTATAAATAGAATGGCCAACACAAACATTGAAGGAAAATAAAATAGTATTTTTTAAATATTGTAACGTTATTGACGGAGGCGAGAGTCAACCCGACTACCTCACGACTTTAAAACTGAGCTGTTTGCATGTCTACATACTTGGCATGGCTTAAAAGAAAATTTGCTGAATTGTGCTGTAGAAAAAATCGTAATTTTTTTATTACCATTTTTTTTTTAAGTCTTCAAGCGTTTCCTATTGTGCGCCCTTCGTAAAAAATCTGAAAAATTATTAGAACAATTTTTGTCAAACAAAATTACATTTTCCATACATACTTAGCACTTTAAACAACACACACACTTCAACTGTTTAAAACGTGATATATATCAGTATCACTTATTTGGAAGTTGTATTAACTACGGCCCGACGTTTCGGATGCTTTGCAGCAGCCGTGGTAACGGAGGGACTAAAATTTTCGACTCGAGCTGGACAAAAATTTTTTCAATTTATTTTCGATTTTTAAATTAAATAGTGCCTTCATGTGCAATAACATATAAAAAATAATAAAGCTTTCAAATGTTATACATTTGTTGTACTTTGCATATATTTGTCGAAATTCTCAATACTTTTACGCGTGCTCCTCTCGCCTCTGCTCATTAATTATTATTAATTTAATGTATTTGTTATTGTTGTCCATCTTTTCATAGGCATTTAAATATTTTGCACGTTCCTACCATTTTTTTTAATAATTTGAGCATTAAAAATATCATATTATTTCGTATAACTTACTTAAACAAATAGTATTATACTGAATTTCTTTTAGTGAGTACATATTTTTGGAGTGTATTGAAAAAACCCGTATTCTTTTTTATTACATATTAAAATATAGTGATTAATTAAATGTACAGTATAGAAGTTAAAAGTATATGTCAACTGTCACAAACAAACACAACGTCTCTTTTGAAGTCGGTGAATAATTAATTGTTCTCATTTCGTAATATTGGCCTGGTGTTGCCAATATAATGGTGTTCTAAGAAATATCTGTAGTTTTTTTAAACCGGTAGTATCCTTGTAAATAAAACATTTTTAAGGGTTTAAAACGTGAAATATATTAGTTATCTTTTTAATGCTTCAAATGCTTTGAAGACAATATGTAGGGCGTCAAAAGTTAAGACTTAGGTCAAAGCCAAATGGCGCTTGTATAGCACTTGCATTGACATAGGTTATATAAATTCGTTTTAAACCGTTAAAAGTTATTCTTCTGATTTCGTTTTTTAAATGATTCTGTATTTGTTCATATTCATACATTAAGGAATGTTGTGATAGTAATTGAGATGTGTTCAGGAAGACCGAATTACGCAAATGTAGACCAATTTGGGGGTCATTGACCTGGCTTGTAGGACGCAGCTGTTATTGGTTTTGTGCCAAAATGTCTGTCTAATTTCTTCCGATCCATTGATCAATATTTACTTATATGTTATTATAATCTAAAAATATCGTATAGTTATTAAAAAATAACAAAATGAAATGTATATAGTAAATTTACAAATTACGAGAAAAAATCAACGCACTTTTTTTCCATGCAGGCATGGCACCATACCAGACCCGCATGGAAAAAAAGTTAATTCCCGATTACCTCATGTAGGCATGTTTCTCTGATCGATTTTGTTGACGGGTTCATCACATGTCTACACGACCGAAAGTATTCTTTTACCCGGGATTCCAAAACGTTTTGAGCCACGCATTGATATACAGAGCCTGACAGTGCAGTTATAGGGAAGTCAAAATTCTAACAAAACCATAAATATTTGAGCTACTTGTCAACTGCGCCAGTTGACTATGTAGCTCAATTATAAAAATGTGACCATTCAGCTCAAACGTATTTGTCAATTCGATTAGCATTGAGTTAAGTTACTTCAGGAGTTACTTGTCTACCATGTGTTATAAACCCTTAAAACGGTGTTTCAATGTTAAATAAATATTTTGTCTAAAAAATAATCACTCTTCCAAAACGAAGACTAACTTTCAAACTTGGTTTAAACCCTGGTTTACTTGAAAACCTTATTACAAAACGAAGTTTTACGTTCGTACTGCACTAACTATGGTACATTAGAACATAATTTATGAGTTAAACCACGACTCCACAGTCCTGGTTTAAGTTTTTTTTTTGTAATAAGACCGAATGAAATCTATTTATAAAAATACTTTTAGTGTTGCAAAATTAAAAGTAATTAATTAATTTTTTAAATTAATTTCAACAGACTAAATGTATTGCCATATTTCGGACTGAAATAATATAACTAAGTCACTAAAAATATGTATTATATATAAATAGTATCGTAATTATTGTATTAAGTATTAAAATTCCCACTTCTGGGAATTGGAATTTTAGCGAAATTTTGATGGTATAAGAATTTTTTGTTCCTATACATTATTTTCGCACTAGAGTACGTATAAAAAAAATCTAGTCTATAATAAAAATGCAGAATTGTCTATTTAATGTTGTCATTTTAGTTAAGTAGTAAAAAAAATTTTACAATATTTGATGTACTTTGAAAGATTTGTTTAAATTTTGCCTTTGATTATCTAGGTATACATTTTAAGTTTATTTTAAGAGAATTAAACAAGCATTTATAAGTTAGTTTTTTATACCAATGTATAATCAACTTTACCCGAAGTTTACAATGATTTGGCATATTCTTCGTAACGGAATGCAAATGTATTATTTTTGTATTATATACCTATTGTTAAGTATAATAAAAAGTATTATTCAACTGTACATAAAAAATGTTTTTTCTATCCACATGGATATTTTAAAGTCTTTATTATAGTTTATTAAAACAGTATTGTTGTGTTTGATATACTTTAAATAAAACACTTTTTAACGGTTTAAAATTCGTACTATATTAGATAACTTCAATTACTGTAATAACGGCTCGTGTAGTTTGTTCATTTTTAATCAGGATGTTTCTGAATATAGCGCGCTCAAACAAACAAACTCTTCAACTTTATAATATAATGATAGAAAATTACGTCTAGTTAGGAAATAACTAAAGTCGTTTTTATTGAATACGTATTTACGAATAAAATGTTTATATATATGTTAGAGGAATATATGTTAGATGACGCCTTCAAGGAGAGGATAAGTGGTGATGGTAAGGCTATATAATCTCATTCAACATAGTTTGGTTTAAAACGTTAATATTTTGCACATAATGGCACTATATGATTTGAAAATCCAACATAAATTGAAAAAAGTTTACACTCGGGCAGGACTTCAACCGTCCTCGTCAGCGTTCCTCTACTCGGTAGCTCAATTGGTAGAGCAACAGTACTGAAAGCTGACGATTCCGGTTCAAGTCCTGCCCGAGTCGTAATTATTTTCAGTTTATTTTCGATTTTTAAATTATAGACTTAGGTTGTACCGACAACTTTTCTAAGGGGTGACTCTGCCCGATCAAAAAGACAGTCTCATTTCTTTCAAATAGTTCACTGTTGTGTTATTTGTTAATTCGAAAGTAGGGTAGTTAGGTTTTTGTGATTTAATTTAATGTGGAACCGGTATACTGCCCTTTTTATTCTATTCAAGTCGTTACCTCTAAAAATATTTCAATGTATCATTGCGTAGTGAATGGTTTTTGACCATTTCTTTACTTCCCCATATTCTCCAACTTTCCCAAACCAATAATTGTCAAGTGACCCTATAACCCGTACCGCCGGAGGCAGCAATCTACAGTGCCACCGCAAACAAACTTTGAACAAACTCAAACTTATTGGAACTGGTATTGAATTGACGATGTCGATATAAATTTACTTATATTGAAATTGAGAAAAGAACATTATTTGTTATTTATAAATGAATATAAAAATTGGGTTTCGATTAGGAAATAAAATATAAATCCTTATTTTAAAGTAGTTATTTGTGTTAATACAGAACCTTGAAACTTATCAAATTATTTTATATAATATGATAGAGAAGGACAGATAAGCATGAGGTTCATTTGATGATATGTAAAATACACTAGCCACATAACATCAAAACAAGATGCGCGGTCGACCTATTTATCATATTCGAAAACCCACAGACAGAAACTGAAACGCAATGAAACTTGACGGTTTTCTGTGGACGGTGCTTCGTGACCCGGACAGAAATTCGATATTCATACTTTTTTTTTAAATTAAACTTTTTAAAGGCTACTGCATCCGAAACGTTATGCCGTAGTAAACATAGTTTTTAAATAATTGTAACTAATATATATCGTGTTTTAAACCGATAAAGTGTTTTATTTAAATTATACTGCTCGCGTAACCTACAGAAAGTATTTCATATTTCTTTCTGCCTGTTTAATATCCAGGTTTCCAAATGAAGTCGAAAAATCGTGGACCCAATGCGGCTTGAATACACGACCCGTTGATTATTAGCCATACATTGCTAGCAACACCAACGAACCCGTTAAACAAAAAAAAATATTTACCTAGAATTGTAAATCTACTAGTCGTGAATATATTTTCAATTAGATATAGAACTTAGATCATTAATAACCTAACCCTAAGCTCTAGTTCAAGCAACAATTAATTGAAAAACTTTGGCCATTGTTAAGCATTTTCAAGTCTATGTCAAATAATATCCCAGGTTGAGAGGGGTCTAGAATTAAAATTAAACCTATCTCTCTATAATTTATTATTTACAGGCATATTTTTAAATACCATTAACAATATATACGTGAAGCTACTAAACAAGACATGCGCATATCTGTGTCCGTTTCAATCACTTTTTTTATTTACAAATAGTGTATCAGGGCGACCTTTTTATAACTTTATTATGTTTGTTTTTATGATAGACTGACATTTAGTTTTTATGATAGATAGACTGATATGATAGACAGACAAGCGTTACTTAGGAGATGCTATATAACATCTGAACAAGATACGCTGTCGATCTATTTTCGCTTCGGATATTCGAATGTCCTTCGTGAAATAAAACCATTGAGTCTTCTCTTGTTTCAAATAATATTATAAAAACATTTAGCCACAGGATCTAGATATTTAGTGTAGCTATATGTTGGCGATATATGCTAGAGGTTTCGTGGTCCGCAGTATATCTTAATGAACGGCTATTACAATTACAACTTCCTGTAAAATAGCCATATAAAATCTTAAAATATGGTTAAATATTCTAAATTAATATAATTATGAATTTTACATAATTCTAAATCATTTATTTTACACGAATTACATTAATATAATATAAAACTATAAATAAACTTTATTTCCTTATTACGTTATGAAAACTTACAATAGATGGCGCCACTAGCTAGATGTAAATCAAATTAAGCTTTGTTCATTTAATAAAACAATTAATTTAGAGTTATAACATTATTAATGTAATTTTACTGTGAACATTTATACAAAAATAATAATTAAAACAATATGTTACGAATCATGTTGACAAAATAGTCAATATTATTATGATAATTATTCAAACAACGAATGTAAATATTAATTATATAGTTTGATAATCATAATATAATTATTAAATACTGATTGGAGCCCATATATACTATGTTAAAAGGATTCATATCTTAAGTTAAATTCACTTAAGAAAGAACAAAAATCTCTTTCTAAAAGTATTCCGAATTCCAAGTCACTTTAGTTACGCTACTGTGAAGTTTTATTAGACATTTTTAATTTTCCTTGCAGAGGAAATGCAATTTGAAACATTCAAGATTTGGCGCAAGTTCACTGTGTTTTAATATCATTTAAAAGAAAGGATGACTTCTTTCTTATCTAAATAAATGTAATATCATTGTTTTAACGTGCCTTTCGAAAAATATTAGTTAACTTATTCGAAATTCATTGGAATTCTGTCCCGATGTTTGAATGCTTTGCAACAGCCGAACAATATTAATCACGACCATAGTTAAAGAATATTGTAAATATCTAAACTTACGCGTTTCGAACGGTAGAAAAGTGCTTTTTTTTATTAAAAAACTATCTTGTCTTGTCTTGACTTACTTATGTCTACTGTCTGTCACCTTTATATATATATATTTACGCAACATGTCCTTCAAGATATTAGTAGTATATATAATATACTAGAGATTTTTATAGCGCAGACCTGCCACGCTTCTTCAATGTGGATTGGCGGTATTTAATACTAATAGCTATGTAAGGGAAGAAGAGATATGACATTTTACACAAATTCTAAAATCAATATATCTATGAACTAGCCAATAAATAAAAGAAATTGTTTTATTATTTGCACAACTTCAATAGAGTATTAATAATCAATATTTGTCTTTAAACGGGAAATTAATAAAACGACTTGTTTGATTTGTAGCTTTTATTTCCCTCGGGTAGAATGTCTTTGTGCAACAATTCTCTTTTGTTTTATTGTTTGACGTCCTTTCTATTAAAGCAAATTTGATATTGAACTAATTTAACGAGTTTACTGGGATTCAAATCTGGGACCTGCTTTTCACAATATTATAATAATAAATAAATAGTAGTGGAAATAAATGGAACTACAATAAAAAAAAATACTACGATAAAATTAAATTAAATATTAATAAAATTGATGCCAAAGGGGTCTTGCGTCAGCATAAGTTGCAGCACGGTCAGCATAAGCTCCAACACTGATTTTTAACAAAACCCTACTGTTCGTCTGTTGGACAGCGCTCATACGACCATTTGATATTATATAACAGTAACTTAAGCAGGAGACATTTGTAAGTAAAAGAATTAAATATGATTACTGATATAGTAAGATAAGCAACGGAAAAGTGTCGCACTACACTTTAGTTATAAAAAATGTAATCATTCCATTAGACATAACCTCTGTGAAAATAAATCGCCACGCCAGAATCTGTGAAAGGGAGTCATTGAATTATTCATTCATTCATTCATTTATTCATCACAGAGTGATAGGTAAAGATACGCTCTATCGAGTGGAAGGTACTGTCTCCTTTGAGTTTGATATATATTTACATTTTTATAGGATCAAATGTACGGTTTTAAGTCGTAATAAAACATACCTATATTTTTAATGGGTACAACTTGTATCTCGTCTTATTGACTGTTATTTAGTTCTAAAATCAGTGATCATATGTTATTGAACATGAAGGAATTATATATATATTAAAAATCTATTTAGAATGGAAATATTTGGGGACACGGACGGGACTTGAACTAGATTCCACAGCGTTCCGTGCTGCTGCTCTCACCAACTCGTAAGTATTTGGACAAGCTCTTTGGTCTCATAGTAGTAATCAATGGGTCGTGGGTTTGAGCCCAAACGAGTCCAATATGTTGCAAATGTTTCAATTTATAATTTTTATGAAATATTCGTCTTTTTCTTGAAAAAGCTATGAAGTTTGATAACGTTTCGGTTGCAGTCTATAGAGTTCCGAATATCCAAAGCCAAAATAGGTCGACAGCAGCACACCTTCTATAGATGTGATGTGATCTGAGGTATTTCACCTACCTTCAAGTGAACGCTTGTCTATTCTCCTCTATCATAAAAAAGTACAACTTTTAGAATTAAATTTCGCAAAAGTTATGATTTTTTTTCCAAAAAAAATCGATGATGTATGTGACGAGGTAAACTGTTTAGACAATGGTCGCCATGGATGTCGGTACAAGTCCCGCCCGTGTCGTAAAATTATTTCAATCTAAATACAGCATGGATTCAAACACTACGAACCATTTTCGGGTCATCACAAAGTAGAATATCTCTTGCGCCTAACTTGATCCTGTTAAACTGAGCTAAACATGGAAGTCACGTCCTGAAATTCTAAACTCATTTAGTTGATTGAGGCGGAAACTTAGGTGCCGAATATGGAAACCGAGATTCAATTACTCAGCCCTTAATACATAGGATTGACGTCATATCTACCTGTGAAAAGACGAGTGTCTATTTTGATATATCTTTAAGGCCATATTTTTGAAGCTCGTAACTACTAAGTACTTACAAAAAAAATGTCGCTGTGGTGACTTCTTCTTCTAATCTAGAAGAATTCTGCCCAACGAATAAGAAGTTAGACCTAGTTGTCATAAAGTTGTTGTATGTTTTTAATGCTTATAGGTAATACGGAATATAGCTAAGATGTTGTAAGAACAAATCTTGTTTCTTTCCTTACGTGAAGGGTGACAATTTTACGAGCCTATGAAGATTTTTACTTAGTATGTTGTAAGGGATCAATTTGACCTATTAAAGTTTGAACTTTAACAATTCTTATCGATTATGGTAAACGGATCATTATTGTAGCTGATTTATCAAACTTAGCACATAAATCTGATGATTTATCATTTTTTAAGTAACGTTAATTATTAGAACAGACACATAGATGAGGTTTCTTCAAGTCCAATGTGCGGAACGAAAAACATTTTATTTGTGTAATTTGACGCTCTAAAATTTAATTTATTTAATGTATAAATGAATTATCATACAAATAGGCCAATTTTTCGTCGTTAATTACTTGGTTGTTATAAAAGTCCCATGAATTTATAGTAAATATATATGAAAACTTATTTCCAGTTCTACTTTTAAACGTCAATATTTAAACAAATACTGGCCATTAAATAAAAAGGGCGAGGTTCAATCACACAGTGGTCACTACGCGAAAGATGTGTGCATTTCGTGATAACAACAGTTACGTTATAGTAACGTGACCGGGTCACGTACGATAACGTTTTCCACATTATACGACCTATCGAGAGGCCTATAAAATAACGCATATAAAAGGGACAGTAGCGCCACCTCTCTTGTTTTTCAGCCATTAAACATCATCGAGTTATATAAAAAGTGAGGTTATAAGCAATGAATTATTGGATATTAAACTTTGTTTTTCTTCGGTCTTGGTTTTTCCTCGTGGCATGTTAGTTAAGGGTTTTTATGTTATGTGAATATTCCTGTTTTTACTAGTTTTATATTTTGCTATTAAATACTACTCTTTAGCCATTAAGTATACAATGAACTGATCTTTAACTATTTAATTTTAGCATTTGCTGTTTTACCAATTCTTAATAATGTATGTGGCTGAAAAGACCCCGCAAGTATAAATTATAAGTAGATACAGCCTTTAACTATTTCTATTGTAACTATTTTTAGCCTTTCTTACTTTAAATATTTATAACATATTTGCTCGTAAAGTGGATGTAATTACACCAATTTCAATATCGTAATGTATCTCATTACGTACTTGTGCGATAATGTAATGTAAAAGGCACGTTTTTTTTTTCTTAGGAAAGAGGTTTTATGCCAAGAAAGTGGTCAATATTTTATGAATAAAATTAACTTAAATTTGCCTTCATTCGTTCGGTCGCAAGTGTTTTTGTGTGCTCCCGCAAAAAACGTTTAAATAAATTAGTAAAAATGTCGAAAATTAGTCAAAATAGTGATTTAAGCAGTTTAAACGAGCCAAATAGCCCATATGTTACTCCAGGGTGTGAAAAAAACTCGTTCGAAACTAATATTAATACGCTGAGAGGATCCCAAGATAGGTGTGCAAGCATCCGATGATTCACTTCTCATAAATGGTGATTGCGATTATGCTTTGGAACTCCGAGCCTTCAAATACCAAGTTATCATGAAAATGGACATGCAAACAAGAGCTATTATGATCTTCGAGATTTGTGTATTTCCCTGAAATCCGGAATTGCACGAAATTAAAACGAAGTTCATGTCGGTAGTTGAACAAAGTGATAAAAGCAATAGTGGAAATAACAATCGTGCTCTCAATGTAAATAACGGGCAATGTACTCATACCGAGGACATATCGGAGAAGCGAATAGAAAATATACCAACACCAACATTTGCCAAAATCGCTCAAAACCCGAGGCAGGTAGGCGGTAGTACTAGCGAGGCCACAAAAGCCACGTAAATCAGCTCAGCGACAATCAAAACGCAACGAGTTAAGAAACAATTGAAATCGATGGATCTAGAGACCGTAGAGGTAGGACATAGGAATAACAAAAATAATTCCCAAGAAAAAGTCTTAAGGTCACAATCTGCAGATATTATGCGAGGAAAAAATTGCAATATGCTTGAGATTCAGGCTTCAGAAAAAATAAAACATCTACATGTTTGGCGATCGAAAACTGATACCACAGTGGATCAGCTATCAACTTATGTACAAAAAATATGTGGATCGGATATTCATACAAAGATTATTAAACTAAAACATAAGCGGGAAAGAAGCTATTCCTCTTTTATAATCACCGCTTCAGAATCAGTGTATCAGAAGTTATGCCAGCCGGAAGTTTGGCCCATTCATGCAGAGTTTTCTCAGTGGTATTGGTTTCGTAAGTCAAAAAGCAAATCAATCGAAGAATAATGCTCATTTAACTATCTATTATCAGAATGCCAGGGGCCTTCGGACTAAGTTGAACAGTTTTTGTAGCAACATAGAATATTTAGAAGCTATTGCGGAAGCTGGATGTAATGACTCGATAATGGACGGCGAAATTATACCTGCAGGGTACCAAATTATTCGGTGCGACCGTAATGACGGACGTGAACGCGGGCATTTCTAGTAGCCGCGCGCGGTTTACGAATACAAAGAGTGAGTCGATGCGAACTAGATGACGTCACGGCAGATCGCCACTCGTTCGAACTAGTCTGAGCGACCGTTCACTCTAATGACAAATTATTGTTGTTGTGTTGCGTAGTATATCTACCTCCTAAAATCAGTGAGAACGAATATATGTTATGTTTAAATTTATTCGAACGACTGTGTTTAAAATACGAAAAAGTGTTATTGCTAGGCGATTTTAATTTGTATTCTAGTGGAGTTGTTAGAAATTGTTTTGAATTTTTTAAATCTTATTGTGATTTCACTCAAGTTAATAATATTCCGAATTGTAATGGTAGGCAATTGGATCTTGTGTTGTGCTCGTCATACTTGTGGGATAAAGTGTCGGTGAAGGATGCGGACGAGCCGTTGGTGCTGGTGGACCCGTATCACCCGCCACTCTTGATTATGCTGGACTACCCCCGCTATACAAGGATGAGACGGGACGTTTTGCATAACTGGGAAAGTAGGACTTTTGCAGGTAGGAGTAAATTAACTTGGGATTTCTATAAAGCAGATTTTGTTTCATTATAGCACACACTGAGTCTCGTCGATTGGGGTGACGTTTATAATATGCGAAACCCAGAGGACGCCTTCGCAGTAAATATGATATTTTGAATAACATTCTAGATAAGCATGTGCCTAGAAAGTCTAACGCGAAAAATCATAAATGTAGCTATCCCGAGTGGTATACGACCGATATTATTAATGATATAAGGCTTAAGGCTCAGTTACACAAACGCTATAAATTAAGTCGATCGGATACGGATTATAACGCCTTTGCATTTTGTCGAAAGAGAGTTAAGGCTAATCTAAAACAGACGTTCCGGATATACGAACAACGAATTCAAAACGATTTAATTAAAGACCCTAAATCTTTTTGGAAATATATTGGAGCAAAAAAATCGTCTGCACAAAAACAAACAGTTGTAAAAACGGTGTGCAGTTATCGAATTTGGAATGTGCGAAAGAATTTGCGAAATATTTTTATTCTGTGTACAATAACGAACCAGCGAGACTCGGTGTTGACGAAGCGGTGAGGGCGAGCGGTGGCGGTAGTGCTCGTGTTCACGTACCCGAACTGTCGCTAGCCCAAATAAAAGTTGCACTCGTTCGGCTGAAGCCAAAAAGCTCCGTGGGACCAGATGGAATTCCGCCTTTCTTGTTACGCGACTGCAGGTTAGTATTGACCGAGCCATGTCTACATGTTTACAACTTATGCCTTGAATGGTCACACTTCCCGGACGCCTGGAAAACTACTAGAGTTGTACCGATACCTAAAAGCGACGGCGGTAAAACTATCGAATCGTATCGGCTCGAGCTGGTAATATCGCCTTGGCTGTAATTTTAAACTTACCGCATTTATATCATAATGTACTATTATGATTCTGGCCATTTAAACTATTCTTAACTTAAAATAATGTCCATAAAGCTCTTGCGAATAATAATTATTAGGCGAACGGAACTATATGATATTTTTAATTCAGCTTTCAAACTATTGTTGACTGAAACTAATGGCTTGAAAGCTTTATCTTAGGACCTGCCTAGAAATTTTATCAAATTTCGTATGAAAATTTATAATAAATGAATTTTCTTGAACATTAACACTTTCCGGCATTTTTGAGCGATAAACTTTTATGTGTTGTTATCGTGTTAATTCGCTAGTGTTCCTTTGGAGTGTCTCCAAATATCTTTACATTCGGTGTCAAGTGATAAACCAACGAAGTACTAACCGAGTGCCAAGCCATTGTAGTCCGCTTTAATATACTTTCTTGGTATCAATCTCGGTAATTTGTATTTATTGAGGTGAAATTCAATTGTTTGAAAGCGCTGACATATATACGAAAAAGACAATTGGTTTTAAAGTCTTATAAGCTTTTCTCTGCAATGGCCATTGGTGCTGGGTGCTTGGAGTCATACTAATGTATTTCCAGGCTCCCAAAGACTCTAGTGAGATAGTGGTGTGTTTAGTGGTTCTGGTTGACTCTGGCCTTTGTAGGGTACTACCAGCTCTAACGCAGAGGCTATAGAGCGATTTACCATACTCCCCAAATCACAAATTCCCGCCTTGGGCGTGGGAATTTACACCATCACAAAAGTGGTGATTTAAGCTTCAACGTAGATATACAACATCTGCTGCAAATGTTGCGTATCACTAGATTAATTTGATTTAATTTAGTTAACGAAATTTAAATATACTGCCGTGCGTTTTAGTCCTTTACTTATCTAAATACCGACACGATTACAGTACTTTTTAATGTATTGCCATTGAAAAGTAATGCACGAGATCTACGAGTATTAAAATTTTTACCTCAAGTCACTATTCCATGCGGACGAAGTAACACCCAGTTATAAATATACCAACACCATAATTTGCTAAATTTGCTCAAAACTCGAGGCAGGTAGGTGATTGTATTGTACCGCGTACTAGTGAGGCCACGAAAACTACGAAAATCAGCTCAGCGTCAATCAAAACGCGACGTGTTAAGAAATCTCAACTGCAATCGGTGGACCTAGAGACCGTAGAGGACATAGGAATAAGAAAAATATTTCCCAAGAAAAGAAAGAAGAAGAAAGAAGTCTTAAGGTCAGATTCTGCAGATATAATGCGAGGAATAATTGAAATATGCTTGAGATTCAGGCTTTAGAAAAAATAAAGCATCTACATGTTTGACGATTGAAAATTGATACCACAGTGGATCTATCAACTTATGTACAAAAATATGTAGATCGGATAATGATACTAAGATTATTAAACTAAAACATAACTGGGAAAGTAGCACGTCCATAGGTAAAAGTAAATTATCTTGGAATTTCTATAAAGCACATTGTTGTGTTTTGTTTCATTATATCACTCAGTGAGTCTCGTCGATTAGGATGGCGTTTTATAATTTTCGGAACCCGGAAGACGCCCACGCAGTGTTATATGATATTTTGAATAACATTCTAGATAAACCTGTGCCTAGAAAGATAAGTATTATATGTAGTATGATAAGGTATATGATCTAAAAGATATATTTAAATTTTAATTGTTAATCACGTAAGAATTCATATTCTGTAAAGAACAAATAAATATAATTTTCAATTATTAAATATAAAAATCATTATATTCGCTCACAAATTCAATTTAATTATATCGGTCGAAACAAAGCAATCGACCTCCATCAATTTGTGTCAAATACACGAAATTTGTGGTCAAAGGACATTTGTAATTACTCGTTTTAAAGAAAATATTCAATATCGTAAGACTACCTTCGGTTTATGTACCACCAAATTTACGTCACAACTTCTTAGCGATAATTTTCTATGTTTAATAATTAAATACAAATATACTTAATTAAATCCTGTTTGTAGTTTACGCGAGTAGTACACACACACAAATAAAACACTGTAACGGATTAAAACAAGATATATATAAGTTAAACTTATTCGAAAATTATATTAAGTACGGCCCGACGTTACGGATGCTTTGCAGCAGCCGTCTCGCCGTGACGACGGCTTTCTTTTACTACAAGTGGCAATACGGATTGCAGACACATTTTTGCGTCCGGTAAAAATGACTTAAGTACATACATAAGTAGATAGGTAATCAAACTAAGACTAAAATATAATCGCGTTTTTCCGGGGTCATACGTATACGAGACTACAGACATATCATGCTTAACAAACAAAGCTTAACATTTTAAAATACATAAGTCAAGTACACAACATCGTTTGAAAATATTTAAAGATTGAAATAAAACACTTTAACGGTTTAAAATTCGAAAAAACCAGTGGTCACGGGGCGACTGGACGCAGCTGTTGCTAAGCATCCGAAACGTTGGGCCGTAGTGAAAATAATCAAATAAGTTTAACTCATTGCGTTTTAAACCGTTAAAGTGTTTTATTTAAATGGGCACTACTCGCGTAAACAACAAACTATAATTAATTTTTGAAAAACTTTTATTATGTGTTATATGATCTCAGCGTAAGAATCCGAATTTTCATTACATGCTAATCATAAGATGAAAAGACATTTTCACGAACTTTCCTAAATTATGGAAATGAAACGACTTAAGAGTACAGAATGGAATTAATTTTAGCAAAATAATTAGGATCAAATTGGTTTTGTCTCGTTAAACTGACACAAGTTAAGTCTTGTACAGGAATGTTATTATCATATTGAATATTAAATCGCATATTATAGCCTCTTACATAATTCTTTTAATGTTTCAGTAGCTTAGTGGTTTAAGGCTTTGCCCGTTGCGCGATAGGACCTTGAATCTAATCCGAAATTTGTTGGGGTTCACATATTGTGACTCGAGCCACATAACATCTTAATTCACCACTCTTGTAGATATTCGGAATTCTTCCGACTAAAACCGAAAAGCGATTAAACTCCATAAAATTTTCATTGGTAGTTCGAAACCCAATTGAATTACGACAATCCTTCCGCCCATTTTACATTCAGATTAAATCAGATGTTTTAGAAAAAAATATTAGTTGATTATAACTATATTGAAGACGGTGGCGAACCAATCCAAGACCCGTTGAGGAGCTATGAAACAAAGAGGAATGTGGAAAAAAAAGGGAAAATAATTCATCTTTGAGGGATTCCGTTGCCAGCGCTGCGAAAGGAATTCAAGACACGTTAAAAATATGCACGAAATAATGTCTCTTTAATAAAAAATATTCGCCAAAGTATATGTCTATCTTTTCATATTAACTAGCTAGGACGACCAGACGCGGACGGCGTCGTGTCGGAAAGATAAGGAGGAGGTTTGTAACAAAACTTTAATGCCCAAAAAACTGATTGTACGCGGACGATGTCAGTATAAAATAGTTAGTCGGGCAGGCTTGAAAAATATGATATTCGTTCAAATCACTCGGATTGAAAAAAACATTAATCGTTCATCAAGCGGTAATTTCAAAGCGTTACGAACCGATGGCCACTTATTGAAATTCCCTAATTGAAAATGTAAAATTAATTCAGCGAAAAAGGTCTATACAAACGCAATAAAGCTGTGTGAATTAGACGGGGACCAGTGAACTTCGGCACTTTATTTACGACGCCGAGTTTTACTGCGCAGTAAAAATTTTCACTCATTTCCCGCCAATTAGGAGCTTAGGAAATCTGGTGGCTGTGTGTTTACTTCGTGTCACAACAAACTTTAAATTTATTTAATAGTCTGTAGTAGTTAAATATTGATTTTATATCAAAAATAAGTCCCACACTGGCGGGAGTTGAACCTGCATCGTTCCGTGCGTTTGCTCTAACCAATTGAGCCGTGATGGAAGTTCAATTTTGTCCAACTATTGATGCCGGTTAAGTCCCGCCCGTCTCATATTTTTTTAAATTCTAAAATCGATTTTTAATTTATATAAAAACATCATATTGTGCAATATGAGAAAATTATTAAAGTTTTTAAAAGTCTATACTAATATTTAACGGTACTTTATTCTAAAACTGTCTATAGTACTTCAGTTACCGGTATGTGTTTGAATGTATACACATTCAAATATAACAATTGTAAACGGTTTCAATCACCAAATTTATTAGTTAAATCAGTTATTTTTTTAACTACGACTCGATGTTCCGGATGCTTTGCAGCAGCCAGTTAAAGTCAAAACTGAATTTTATATAAATGATTTTTATTTCTACTATTTATGCTGTCTATAGTTTACGCGAGTAGTACACATTTAAATAAAACACTTTAACGGTTTAAAACGCGATATATTAGTTAAACTTATTTGAAAATGATTTTTAACTTCGGCCCGACGTTTCTCTGACGTCTCTGACGTCACGTCAGAACATCCTCCATCTTTAGTCACCCCGTGACCACGGCTGCTGCAAAGCATCCGAAACGTCGGGCCAAAGTTAAAAAATTTTCAAATAAGTTTAAAATTTTACACCGTAAAGTGTTTTATTTAAATACTATTTATGCTGTTATCCCTATAAATAGATGATATTTCCCTGCATATAAGTAAATAATTCTTCTTACAGAGATCTGCTTTATCGTTTTCTTCTATCGTCTTTACCTCTGCAGTAATTGACCTATTTGCTTCACCTCAGACCATAAAGAACCCTAAATTCAATAGGTGATGATTTAGAAGGGTTAAGTAGCTATGAAAGTGACAGGTTTATTGTGATGATATAATCGAAGATTTATTGCTCTCGAAGTTTAACAGCAGTGAGTTGAGGCTGTGACCAGAAACTTTGGTAAATTATATACCTTACTTATTAACTTCTTATTGTTATAAACTCAAACCAAAATTCATTCATTTATTCATGTGGATAGCTATATACACTTTGTAATAATGCTATTATAAAGTAAATCTATATTTCTGACCGGTTTTTAATTATTAAATTTATTAATAACGGATATTCAGAAAAGCAAGCAAAAACATTCAGAGGTGGCAAGATTTCTTGAAGGAATAGTTGGGGTGCGTAGGGAAAGAAGTGCAAAAGACAGACGTTTCAACTGAGTGTTAAGAAACTTTGACCCAACGTTAATGATCTCTAATTAATATAAACAAATTGGGTAGGGTAATAAAATAGCTTTTTTTCGCGCCACATTACTTGTATTTAATTTTCGAATAAAACCTTTATACTTAGAATTCTTGCGAAGCAAACGTTAGAAATTGCACGATTCTTGACGTCACAGCGCTTTTATTTCTTAAAAAAAAAAGGAAGCAACTAAGCCACGAAAGAAATATATCCTCGAAACGACCTTTTTGACCCCGAAAAGGATTCATTCTAATTCTCCGAATCTAACCTCGAGCCATTCAATAAGTTTTTCGTCCCAAAATCGTCGGACTGAGTATTTGCATTACAATTTGGATAAAGTTTCGCCTCTACTGTGTGGCTTGTGTGGACGTGGGACTAAACGAATGATTAGTTGGGTGGAATACATCAAAACTTTATTTCTGAATATTTCATGTACCTAGTTTAGAGTTCGCGCTTAATTTTTCTTTGATATTTAGCGTTGCTTAGCAAAAGTAAGAATTATGCAAACTTAATTTACACACAAACAAATATTTAATGAGTACAAGAGTACTCAGATTTTTTATTAAGTTTATAAAACGTACACTGTCTATCAACATATATATGTCTGTCATAAAGTTTTCAACGCAGGATCGTAGTTGAAAATTAATAAACAAATATAGGTCACAATTTAAACAGTTTAATTCATTTACTAATTGCATCCCGCAAGCCATTACAGTAATACTGATATTTTGCAAACTAAGACTCTGTTACTCTCTATTAGATTATCTATAACAATTTTTGTACTTTACGACTTTGTATGCGTTATTCAAGAATTGTAATTATAATATCTATTATTTATTTGTTTATTAAAGTATTCCTTACATCTAATTTAAGATATAATACATAGTTTCTTTTATAGAAATTTGTATATAGTGTAGTGTGGGCTGTGACAAAAGACGACAGAAGTAGACGCACTTGTGTGAGTGTATAAGAACGTAACTTATCGTCAATGCAGAGTTTAAAAGTCTTTAATTAAATTACATAATAAGCTGTTTAGCAGCGTTGTGAATTTTTAAAATAATTAGAAAGACACTTTAATGGTTTAAACGCAATATGTTTTAGTTGAAAGTTTCGGATGCTTTGCAGCAGCCGTGGTCACGGGGGGGGCAAACAAGTTTAAGTGAAATATATCGCGTTTTAAACCGATAAAGTTTTTTATTTAAATGTGTACTACTCACGTACACTATAGACAGTTTATCATTGTCTTTCTCTGAACCTCTTCTCGCTCACATCGGCCGAACAGCCCGAAAGACAATGATATGCTTAACGATGGCCGTGAAAGCCTTACACAATTTATAGACAGTATGTTTAAAAAGGTTTACATTCGCCTCAGGTGTCAGTACGTATGAGTCTTTCTCTAAATAAAATTTTTATTTATACATACCTCGAAGAATTCTCGTATACAATTTTAAGACATTTTTCAACATTTTTCACAATCAAAACAGGTTTGTTAGACATCTCTTAATATATTTCTAATTTGATCAATATGAAGCTTGAACTAAAAGTTTACTACTCGGAAACTTCCATTCATCGCACCCAATAGTTCTTCGATTCCGACGTATAATCCGGCAGTAAAAAATCACATAAACAAACTATATTCTGCAGGATCCAGCATATTCTGGAAGGTTAAGGCTTCGACCTTGCACGCCCTTGACAGAACTGCCAACAGGTTTTACGAGCAATTTTATTAGAAACTTCCGGAAATCCTTACGATCCTCAAATAAAGCTGTACTGGGTAGATCTAGGAGACGGTTACTTTTGTGTTGGCGGAATTTAATCAAACGATAAATGGCACGATCGTTTGAGTAAGTACCTGCTGGTCTGTTGATGAAATTCGAGGTCGCTGAGCTGTATACTTATACGAAGCGAAGACGAGGACAGACAAACATGGAGTTCACATTCGGATCTCCACAGACTGAAGCTGAAGCGTGATTAAACTGAACGGTTTTTCCATCTGCGAGCCGTGGTTCGTAATCCGGAGTATCTCTCAGTTGGACTTCAAGACGAAGTCCAACCTGTATCCGAGAAATTATAAGTTGATTAGAAAAATATTAGCCTTACATTGCTACCATTACACCTTCATCAACTAAAGTCTACCATATACCTAACCACTTATAGTAATTATGTAAAGTCGCCGAGCATTAAAACCGTCCATTCTTATTCGTGCCCAGTTTCACTCACTAACATAACATTAGAAATAATTGTAATTAAATAAGAAAAAAACCGTTTTAAAACGTGAAATGTATTAGTTAAATTTATTTACAAAATACGTTAGTGTTAGAGAAGGCAAATGACTGAGGTGAGGTCCAATAACATTATCTATTTAAAAATATATTATTTATTATTTTGTATTAATAAAAATATTAACTATGTATTAAAAACTTCTAACTTATTTTTCAAAATATGGAAACATTTAATTTTTGCATAGTTTCTATTTAAAAAGACTCTAATTAGTTTAAAAATATAGAATAATCACATTAAACTTTGATAGATTCTAGATAAAATGTTTTCGATCAACTGACATTTTCTGAACATTTTTCTTTAAGCAAATAGAAAATATACACTTTGTTAGCCCAAAGTCAGATGAGACAAGATTTCATAAGGTATGACAGCTAAATTAAGTACAACTATTAACATTGTCCGCCACTATATTCCATTAAAAGCTGTCAAGTCAACGTTGACTTTAATATTAGTGGGTTCTGCTTATTGAAAATGTCACTATATACCACAATAGATTCTACTTTCAGCTAGGGTGAGAGCTTTTATTTCAAACTACTATATATTACATGTCAAATCTATTTAAACTATTAATGATAAATATTGACCAATAACATTTTTATACGATATTAAACAAATGCAAGTAAAGCATAAATTGTGTAAGGCTTTCACGGCTATCGTTCAGCATGTCATTGTTTTTCGGGCTGTTCGACCGGCGTGAGCGAGAAGAGGTTCTCGACGAGCGGACAGCTTCATCAGGAGATGTTAGCTTCTCGATCGCTTGAAGAATCCTGTTCTCGCTCACGTCGGCCGAATATCCCAAAAAACAATGGTATACAAGTAAAGCATCTTAATAAAATAATATAAAAAATTAACTTTAAGAAAATTATAAAATAGTAGTTTGTATCATTAACTTTAGTTTAACACTATATTATATAGATATTAATAATTGCAAGTCTGTAGTTTACGCGATTAGTACACATCCCAACTAAACACTTTTAACAGTTTAAAACACGAAATACGCTACTTTCGCTGTGCATTAAAAAAAAGTAGGTCGGAATAAATTATTTAGGATTCCGCAAAAGGGTACAGAAATTCATACTCTTTACGTAGACCAACGATTTTTTGTTTTTCGAACTAGACCTTATACCGCGGAACTCTAAAACAATTGTATCTTTTGTTTACGCGGTGCAAATAAATCTGTACTGGCGTCATGCCAACGGAACAATGTGTTTACTACAAGAATTTATTCTGAGACACCTCGTAAAGCTCCTTCATTTACTTCGTCATTTGATATCTTGACGTGTTCCAGGATCGTGTATTTCATTAACATTGGTCTGACCGAGTCCTGTTCGAACTATTTTCGCTAGAACTGAAAAAATGTTTTCTTAATAGTCACTCCGACTAATGTATCATAGTCTACGTTAGTGTGTTTGTTTGTCATTTCTAATACTCAAACTTGAGACTATCTGACCTTTTAAATAAAAAACTGGAAGACTCCGTGACCACGCCTGCTGCAAAGCATCTGAAACGTCGGGCCGAAGTTAAAAATCATTTTTTAAATAAGTTTAACTAATATATCGTATTTTAAACCGTTAAAGTGTTTTATTTAAATGTGTACTACTCGCGTAAACTATAGACGGTATTTAACTATCTGACCTGACAAATGTTTCTTTTGCCATATAAGGTAATTCGTTAAAATGTCGTTAAATTTACTATAAAATGGTTACTCATTTATTTATTTAGTTACTGCGAATTAATCTTAAAAGATAGACATATACTTTCGCTAGACTGAGTATTTTTTAAATTATTTAAAGAGTATAATAATTTTCCAAATATTTCAAAGCCATAAAAAAATTATAAATTTTCTACAGTTTTTCCACATATTCAAATCTTTGTTTGTCTCCCAATTGTCGCAGCCTTATGTTTTATAACCTAAAGCATTTTTGATAGATGCTCCAACCAACACAAAAAAAAAAACTAGTAATTCCTGAGATTAGCGCATATGAACAAACAAACTCTTCAGCTTTATAATACTATTATAAAGCTGATTATATTAGATTAGTTTGAGGGGCTTTTTGGTCTAATGATAATTAGTTAGCAATGTGTGGCTCATAATCAACAGATCTTCAGTTCTTCTCAGGTTCGATCCCCACCGGATTCAAATTTGTTTCTTATTAATTTATAGTTTTTCAGAACTATAATGGACTTCTTATGGAAATCTGGATATTAATTGGGTGGTTAATATCGAATCACCATCCACAGATTGAAAAGCCGTTAGGTTTAATAGCGTTTCGGTTTCAGCTTATAGATTTCTGAATATCCAAACCGAAATAGATCGATAGCGCATTTTATATAGATGTTAAATGCCTAAGGAATTTTTCCCTCCATCTGTAGTTTATGCTTGTCTGTCCTCTATATACAAATAACTGTATGCGTTATAATAGAGTGTCTTGCCTAATGGAGTTTTGTTTGATCAGAAGAAGCCCATACGTCATAAGCAAGTTTTGTTTACAGAACCCCATCAATAACGCGACGGCACTGACCCCAATAAGATACAAATATTATTGAGTAGCGAAAACTTATTCTAGTGGAATTCACTTTTTCCTCTATTGATAGATACAGTTTGTACATACACAATATTTATTTATTTAAGAATATAGGGAACAAACAGAAATATTACAGTAACATATAGAAAGTAAAAATAAAGATATAGTCAGATAGGCCCTTAAATAGTTCCACAGATAAAAATGATATAATAATAATGTATGTATTTACGAAAGTGTTTTTACATAACAGTTTACTTTTTCATGTAATAAATTTAATTTCAAATTTGTATATGAACATATCATTCTACGTAGTGCGATGGTTGATCACGTTGCCTAGCAACCATTGAACATTAAGACGTATTGTAGACGAAATATAAAATATAAAAGCTCTAGTTTACGAAATATAAAATATAAAATTCTCGTGTCACGGTGTTCGAACTTGAACTCCTCCGAAATGGCTCGACCGATTTTCACCAAATTTGATATGTGTATTCAGTAGGTCTGAGAATAGGACAACATCTATTTTTCATCCCCCTAAGTGATAAGGGTTTTTCACCCTTAAATTTTATTTTTGAAGACAAATTTTTGATTTCTTTTTTTTATGATACAACATACAAAAATACAATACAATCCTCAATTTTCACCCTTCTACGATCAACCCTTATTTTTTAATAGACATTTTAGTAAAATTATTTATATGGCAAAACAACGTTTGTTGGCTCAGCTAGTATTTAAATAAAACTCTTTTGACGGTTTAAAACGTGAAATATAGTAGTTAAATTAGCTCCTTCAAAGCATCTGTAACATTGGGACGATCTACGTAAGGTGGGAGAAAATAGATTTGTAATTTAGAACTGTAAAAAGGAACAAATAGTAATTATAACGGACTATTTGATTTATATAGTATTATGAGTACAAATGAGCCGTGGGTTCAATTTCCACCGGGTCATGTATGTTTATGTAATCTCCATTTGTCTGCTCTATAGGTTTTAGTCAAACTTTCATGGGTAGTTTGTCATGGCCAGGGTGGCATTTAAAGAATTCTGAGATAACCATTTCGAACCGCTTAGATGTATATAATAATAAGCAAAACGGATTAAAAACTCTTCGCTAAAACTAGTTAAATTTCCTTCAAATGTAAGTAGCAAAAATTCATCGCAATCTGTATTTAATATTATAAAGCAGTTATTTTGTCGTTAGCTTCCCTTTTCGCTGGCAACTTCCGTCTTGTCCCATTTACAAAATATTATGTAGATCCGAGTCAGCTCGCATTATGTTCTGAGAAAATTCGGCTTTCCTTTTTCTTCGACGGATATGTACGTAAAATAAGCTGTACCATTTAGTTTTTACAGAGGACTGAGAGATGTAATTGCCTAGGTTCGATATCCTGTTGAGCAATAATACATTTTATGTATATTTCTAATAACATTTTGTGTGTATACTTTTTTTTTCGTAGTTTTTGGTCTAAAAAAGGTTTTCAAACGTCACTGGAAGCAACGCTGTGTGCAAGTCCTGCCCCCATCCTAAATTTTCAGTCTAAATAGATTCTGAATGTATATTTTAACAGAATAGTAATGTTGTCCCATACAAGGTAGACACCACACTTTTAATGTGCACTTTATTAATTACGTAAACACGATCCAAACACAGCATGACAGAATAAGAAGAATTCATATATAACCTCGTCCCGAGTCAATAAACGACAATGCATTTACAAGCTTTTATAACCGGCCATTAGCAGGTATATTTGTGAGTCACCTACAGAAATAAATTCGTATCGATGTTAAGTTATTATCATTAGGGTCATACATAGTGAGTCATTTTTTCTTAACATCAGGGTGCAGAAAAGTAGTTTTAAACACAATATTTACTTGTGAACGTCACTGTTGCTGCAGCAAAAGCGTCTGAAACGTCCAATTGTAGTTTAAAATGAGATAACTAATATATAACGCGTTTTAAACCGTTATATGTTATTTTATTTTTAGACTTTAGGTTTAGATATTTAAATAGAAGCTTGTATTATCTTTTAGTATTCTAATGCTGGGCAGAGGTCTCCTTTCTCATTGAAGAATGAGTTATAGAGCTTCGGTAGTGGTCCTATAAAATATCTATTTAAGTATTTTTGTGATTGGCCACCTCAGGGTATACTGACGAGTTTGTGATCTCGGATGAATGATACTGATCGAATTTCACTTAAAAATGCCAATTTATTTCCATACCAACTTTTTAAATTTCCCACAGTAAGTAAAACCACACTGGCTGTGTACAAACTTTTCGGACATTTTTGGTTTACTCACTATTTTTTGGTGTAAATTCGAATAAAGTTATTAATTCCCGCTATTGTATATTACTACTCAATAAAAACTACTGAGTAATAAATTATGAGTCAGTAGTTTTTATTGTGATAAACGGTTTTATTACGTCATCATAAATGTTTTATGACATTATCGTAAATCGTTACAGGATTTTCAAAGTGCAATTTTCATTTTACTATATTTTCCATCCAGTTTCGCCAAATACCAACTTCGACGGAACAGATGGCGCTAGCTTAGTAGTTTTTACTTTGACATTAGGGACACCCTCCATCTTCAGTCCCCCGTGAATTTTGCTGCTGCAAAACATTAAACGTCGAGCAGTAGATAGTTAAAATAAACTGTATGTAAGTTAATTAATACATTTCGCGTTTTTAATCGTGAAAAGTTTTAATTCTTTATCTAAAGTCCATAATTTTTTTATCTGAATTCTACAATCAAAATTGAAGTTATCACCTACGTAAGTTTAAGATATAAATAGTATTTATTTTAAGATATAACTATATTAATGTGAAATAATGATAATAATAAAAATGATGGTAATATTCTTTTCAAATACATTTCTAGATAGATAGATAATCGTGCTTTTCAGAATTTTTGTAGTTTTCAAAGAAACGAAATTATTTATCTATATGTTGAATTACATATGTGCTGAAAGTTTGAATTTAAATTTTTCTAAAACAATTTGCAGTTATTATAGTTGCGTCTATATTTGAATATTGGATTTGATATTGTTTTACATTGTAGATAATAAAAATAAACAGTGGCGGTAAGTAGTAAAGTGTCTAATGAAAACAAAACAAGCATTGCCGATGCTGTGAACGTACAAAGTGAACGATAAAAACGCGCTCAACCACACTTCTATTCTAGTTGACGATCTTATTGTGGAGCTACGAAAAGAGCGTTTAGGCAATTATATAAAAAAACTATGACTAACTTTTAATGTATTACATATCAAACTGTGAAAATATTGTTAATTGCAAAAAGTCTGTAAAAATTTTTCTTCCCATTTTATACTTTCTCCGAACTGACCGATGCACGTACGGGATATATGTTTTTTTAATAAAACACTTTAATGGTTTAAACGCGATATATATCAGTTAAACTTAGTTGAAAATTATTTTTAACTTTGACGTCAGAGACATCCTCCATCTTTAGTCTTCCTGAGATCACGGCTGCTCAAAGCATCCGAAACGTCGGGCCGAAGTTAAAAATAATGTTAACTAATATATATCGCGTTTCAAACCGTTAAAGTGTTTTATTAGTTATTTACTACTCGCGTTAAGTACAGACAGTATATATGATTTTTGGACTTATTTATTTTATTTAAACTTAACATTTTGTCATTATGTGGAGCACGTGGTCTGCATAACAAAAGTTGTTCGGTAAGGTAGATCCAACTTTGGCTGTAAATAAAATCAATCAGCGAGCCCCTACAAGGAAAACAGGATGTCATTAAAATGCCAAGCCACAATATAATCTTCACATCGCTTAAAAGACGTTGACAGCAGTGATATTTTTTATTACCTGATATTATAAAATATGTAACTTAGTGTGCGACGCTTATATCCACCCGCTTGTTTACTAGCCCCACACAGTAGTTGCATACGTAAGGGATCATCGCACTCTAGAGCTAGGAAGGATTTTACTCACTGTACTGACACAACAGCGCCCTCTGTTTTATTATTATCTTTAAATGTGTCCGCGACATGGTCTCGGTTTTCTAGTGAATGTAAGGCTTAATACATAGACTATATCTAAATACTTACGTAGTTAATTATCAACTTTAATTGTATTAAATAACAGACTAAACGACAACTACTGTCGGCAGTTTGTCGCGGGTTCAAGTCCCGGTTTCTTAATGCGTGATACTAAAGTTTTGCTTATTTTTTCATCTGTGGACGGTGGTTCGTGATGCGAAGGAATATAGATATTCCTACCCCTATTTTGATATCCAATTTCCAGACTAAATCGAACATGTTTCATAAAATTATAAATTGATTAAAAAAATGTTGCACCCTGTGGGGATCAAACCCACGACCCGATTATACATTGCTGCCATTGCACCTAGAGGTTTATGTATGTTTTACATTTTAAATGAATTAAAATGAGCTTCAAAGCCACTCGTACGCACAATAAAAGTGATGGTTTGTATTAGGCTCCCATCAATCACAATAGAAGTGGGCGGAGATAAAAAAGGCGTCATCCCTCAATTTTCCTTTGTTAGGCATTGGGGACGGGTGCCAAGGTCAGTCAAGGGCGCAGATAACACTCAGGACACGGAAAGTGATCTCGCGTGACGGCTGTGAGATAGAATGAATTTCATGTTTTTCTTCCACATATTTACTAGAGGGCCTGACGTATATTTTGTCCTATTAGAATTATAATTACGAACATTTACGAGCATGCATGGATGTTTGTTTGTATCAGTTTTATATCTAAACGACTATGTTTATGATCAACGCAGTTAACAGCTTAATAGTACATATAAGCTTTCTTCGAAAATAATGTAATTATTGCATTTTGAAAACTTAATTTTCACATACAATTGAACATGATGGCGTTCTGTAATGTTTATTAGCTGTTAAGTTTAGCTATTTAGTTACTAGCTGCGGCTGTGGCTAGAGGAGCACAAACAAGCAGGGGGATTCTGATGTTAGGTGAAATACTAAAGCACAAAGCATATGAACAAGATGCGCTGTCGTCCTATTGTTTATGTATTTTGGCTTTAGATATTCAAAGATGTTGCTTTTCAGTTAAGTGAAAAGTCCATTGGACTCCCTACTGTATAATTCTTATGTCGTCTATATATTATTCATATATTTGTTATAAGATCTTATATATTTCATAAACTGTGATAAATTTATTAACAAGAGCAAATCTAATTGAAGGAATGTGAAAGCGTCTCCATGAAACACTTCAACGTGAGTATTTGTGGCAGATTAAAATTTAATCAAAACGTAAGTAGGTTGTTCCAGAAGCCTACTTTTATTTAGAGGGACTGGGATCATCTATGATATTAAAAGTCCTTAATCCACAATTGTATGCTAATTACATTACCAGTTTTATCTAAATACTTATCTATACCTATTTTTGCAAACCACATCCTCTCACCTTTAACTTAAAGCTTTTGCCCACGACGTCGGTCGCGTCCCGTCGTACTTGCAATTTAATCTACAATAAGTGTCAATTAAAAAAAACTTTAAAGTTAAACTACCAAAAAAAAAAATTAATTTTGGCACAATCATCGTGTTTTATTTCATTTGATACCTATACTGAAGGGGTCAACGAAAGATATGTAATCCGCCATTTTGTATCGGCGGCCATCTTGGATTTATAATATTATTGATTTTATTATATTGTATTGTCATCTAGATTGAATGTGTGTAGTAAATTTTTTTGACAACGAGAAGGTCTTAAATTTTAATTTCCAATTTTAACCCAAATAAATAAACTCCGTACGGGTCCAACTGAATAAAACCGTTTAAAAAGTTATCTAAAAAAGTCTTTGGATAATTATATATTTATTCATACTTATTTTTTTCACATTTCTCACCGTTTTAGCAGCTATTGGTGGCATGGTAATTTTATATAACCTTCCTAGATAAATGTTCTAACCGACACAAAAATAATTTTTCAATTCAAACCAGTAGTTCCTGAGATTAGCGCCTTCAAACAAACAAACTTTTTACCTTTACAACATTAGTATAGATAGATTAGTATAGTAAGATGTAAAATCTAAGTTCTTTGTGTAATTTTTGTGTTGTTGTCCAGACAATTTTTTGTGTAGTGTACTATGTTGTTGTACTTGTGTTGTTAGTTAGTTTTCAGCTTTCTTTACCCGTGTAATAATTTTGTTCCTAGCTATAACCTCGTTTGAGGATTCATTTTTCAAGTGTGATCTTTTAGCATCAAGTATAATTTATTTTTAATTAATTCAATCTGTTAATTAATTCAATCTTATAGCCCAGCAAATTCGTTCTAGAATATTTACTTTCGCCATTCCCAGAAAATGTTAAAGGTCACTTAATTTCAAATAAGATCTCTCGACGATTACTTTTTTGAGTCTCTCCTTAGTAAAATAGAGAAATGTAAAAATCAAGGGCTCTTCATGAGCGTTGTGTAAACACATCTTTTATTTACTAACTCCTGTTAGTTCTGTTATTAAAACGACCCGAAAATGTTATTTGGTGAAACTATAACACGATCTATTATAATATTGGAATGCTTTTCATCGTTCAAAACTTGTTCGTTGGAGATCTTAATTAGTTTCGTTTGCGCACAACTTTAAATCAAATCTACAAATAAAATAGACCTAGAAATATATCTGTGCCATAAAGAAACTATTTTGCTATGTCGATTCATTTTGGAAAAAAAACATATGAAGGTAGTTTAATGTTACATTTTAGTATTCATAATATTGTCAACTGGTAAACTTTAAATACTGTCTATAGTTAACGCGAGTAGTACACATTTAAATAAAACACTTTAACGGTTTAAAACGCGATATATTAGTTCAACTTATTTGAGTATCCCAGTGACCACGGCTGCTGCAAAGCATCCGAAACGTCGGGCCGAAGTTAAAAATCATTATCAAATAAGTTTAACTAATATATCGCGTTTTAAACCGTTAAAGTGTTTTAATTAAATGGTAAACTTTATCTCAGCATATCACTGGTTTTCGGGCTGTTCGGCCGACGGAAGCGAAAAGGGCGCATTCTTCGAGCAATCGAGGAGTTAACATCTGCTGATGATGCCGTCCGCTCGTGATGGCGAAACGTCGAGAGCCTCTTCTCGCTCACGTCAGCCGAACAGCCCGAAAAACAATGATAGACCGTGAAAGCCTTACACAATTTATTAAACTTTATCGCAGTTTCTGTTCTAGTCTTTTCTATCCTAAAAACCATTAAATTTTAGCTTAAAATCTTGAATACATACACAAATTAAAAATCGATTTAAGATTGAAAAAAATTACATCACGGGAGGGACATGAATCGGACTCCATATCGCTCCGTGCTGTTGCTCTAACCAATTGAACTACCGTGTTTTTTCAACATTTACCTCTCGCGCAAGTCCTGTCCTATGCGAAATTTTATTTTTACAATTTTAACGCAATAACATGTGAAATATTAAAAGTTTTACTAAATACATAAAATATAAATTTTATGCTATGCAAATATAATATCTATCCTACAAGAAGCATCTTTCTAAGACGGTAGTAAAGTGAAGACACTACAAAACAGTCTGCGAATGCAAATACGTCGTAAAATGGAGCAGTGCCCATTCATCATCAGAAACAGCTACAGCAGCATACGACTATCGCCCATATTAACAACTATATAAGACAAAATGTTCCATTTCAATATTAATAAGTTACATCGTGTATTTTTTTAATAGTTAAATACAGGTATGATCTAATATTTGAAAGGTCTAAAGGTAGCGATGTAAGGCTAATAATCAACAAGTCTTTCGATCGCCACCGGGTTCTACATGTTTTTAAGCAATTTATGATTTTCTTGAAACATATTGGATCTTGTCTGGAAATCGAGACATCAAATGGGTGGTAGGAATTTCATCCGGGTTACGAACCATAGACAGATAAAAAAGCCGTAAAGTTTATTCGCGTTTCGGTTTCAGTCTGTGGATTTCCGAATATCCAAAGTCAATATAGTCCTTTCTTGTGTAGATGTTATATGTGTACCCCACCTATTAATTTTACCTCCTATCAAGTGAATCCGTGCTTGTGTGTTCTCCTCTATAATTAAAAAAAGTCACGATTTTCACAACTTCATTTGGATTGGACCAAGATTGAAGGTGAATACCTATTTAAGCATTGGGCGAACACATCAAATAATTGGATTATCTATAACGAGGAGTTGTCTACGTCTAAGAAATACTTTCAAGTACTTGAATCAACGTAAGTTAACAATAAAAACGCTTCACCAATAAGTTGAACGTGTCGAAGTATTTTACGATCTATGTGACGACCTTTTGGTAGATTATAAACCCTCAAAATTGAGTTGAGGAGCGCATTTTTGAAGAATATTACTCAATTACTCCGTTAACCACGATCCATAAAGATCTTGTAAGACAATAGGAGATGGTGAGTGTACATACTATGCAGATTATAATTACACAGTACAAATTTTACGAGATGATAATTTTGTAGTCTGTTCTGGGTCTCCGCTCTATAGATACACGAGTTGTCTGGCATTGCGTAAGTATGGTTAATCCTGGGTTTGAATCCCGTGGAAAAGAATGCCCCATGCAACTGGAAACAATTTTTGACGTTTGTCTGTTCATGTAATACTACCAACGGCTTAAAAATTTAATAATTTAAGTGGGGGACGTCAATGAGGATATAATAGCATTGCGTTGTGTTTACTAAATTACGAAAGGTCGTGGGTTCAAATCGCGGGGAAATATACTTTGCTTTGTACTACTTGGACGTAGATTGAGTGATCAGAAAAACATTACTTATTCATGTCTTCTGAATACTTGAACATCTTACACTGTTTAGCCGTGTAGATAAATTGGTTAGACCAGCAGGATTTCCTTTATAATAGAGGATGTTCATTTGATGGTAGGTGGCATACCCAGCCATTATAACGTCTAAATAAGATGCGCTATCAATCTATTTTGGCTTTGGATATTCGTAAATCTACAGACTAACACCGAAATGCAATTAAACTTTACGGCTTATTCATCTATGGTGGTTTGTGATAACTATGTTTTTCAGCCGTTTCTAGTTAATCGAAAAATGAAAAAAATCTTTCTGCCAGTTGCCATAGTATGTACATACCCGCACAAGTACATTGACCGCCGTTATTAATGGGCACCCGATCTGAAAGTTTTACTGTTTGTGACAAAACATTTAATTTTTATTACAAGATTCCGGAAAATATAGTGACTTTAAAAGTTGCCAACGATCGTACTTGGCGATTTTTCCCCGAAGTTTTCCTCGAGCTTGTGATATGACGTAAATTAGGGTAACATCGTTTTTAGCTTAGCAAACGGTTTAAGTTGAAACAAAATAGTTTTCATTGCTTGCTTTCTTTTTTTTTTTGTTAACTTTTCTCATTAATAACAAAGTTTACACTTTAACGGTTTTAAACGTGAAATGTATTAGTTGTATCGGGCCGTAATTAGAAATTATTTGTAAACAAATTTAGCTAATTTGTTTCGATATTAAACCGTTAAATTATCTTTTTGAATAAGTAAGATAAATTGTATTACTTGCGGAAACTACAGACAGTATTCAAAATATACACCAACAATTTTATTATAATAGTGCTTTACAGTAGAGGACAGACAAGTGTGGGGTTTACAGGATTAGACGTGAAATACATCAGCTATGTAACATTTAAACATGGTACTGTGTCAACCTATTTTTGTCTCTGAATAATTGAAATCCACAGACTGAAATCGAAACGCGATAAATCTTCATGGGTTTATCATCTGTGGATGGTCGTTCGTGACCCGGACGGACTTTCGATATACCTAGGTCCTATTCAATATATAGATTTTCTTGATACAGTCCAAAATGTGAAGTCAGATCTGGGTTTTCCGGGTCGTGGGTCCACCCAGTGAGAATCGAGAATCATTAAAATAGAGACTTCTGTGCCCTGTCCCACCGAAATAATATTTCATCGGGATTCAAACGTAAGACCAATTGTGACAAATGTGTTTAATCACATAGCTATAATCGGTTATTAGAATTAATTACAATAGTAATAATAATTTATTAAGAATTATTTGAGCTTATTATATATACATATATACAGACACTTTCTAGTATTTTAATAACAATTTTATGAGGTCACAAACAAACAAACAAACTGAAAACTATGCCAATATTTTCTTAAAACTACGATTCGCCGGCATATTGCGTGGCGTAGTGGATCATGAAGATTTTCGCGCGCACTGTGTGTCACAGCGTCGCGTACTACGCACGTACGGAGCTTTATCCGAGAGCTTTCGAACTTTACATCGTAACGGTATAATTGTGAAAACGATTATAGTAAAAACTTTGGTGTTAATTGTGTTTCAATTAGTTAGTGGTGATTTTATATTTCATAGGTGAGTTACTTAATACAATGAAATTGGATAGTTGTTGTATTTTAATTAATACAATAAATATATGCAAATTAATCGAGATACCAACATAACTATAAAAAGTAAATTTATAAAGATGACATCAATAATAAAGTCTAAATTAAATTTCAGTATTAACCGAGTCTTTAATAAATAACTCAATAATGTTTTCGAGCGATTATCAATAATATTTTATTAAATAATAACAAATAATTAAATATATTTATACAATACTTAAAAAGAAAAGCAATTATAGATTTTATATATAGGTTTTACTAATTTTTCCACATCTTTACCATTGATAGGGCGGTTAAACTTTGTCTGGTTTATGTAGTTTGTGCGCTGTGCTCCAAGTCTAGTTATATTAAAAAGGTCGACAACGCACATATTTAAATAAAACACTTTAAAGATTTAAAACGCGATATATTAGTTAAACTTATTTGAAATTATTTTATCGTTAAGTTCTATTTAAATGTGTACTACTCCCAAAAATTTAAATAAATCCATTATGTTTGAATTTGTTTTGTAAATGATCGACCGTGACGTGGCTGCAAAGCTTGGACGTCGGGCCGAAGTTAAAAATCATTTTCAAATAAGTTTAACTAATATATCGCGTTTTAAACCGTTAAAGTGTTTTATTTAGATAGGTACATTTTAAAACCGCAGAGCACACCAAACTATTTACTGACAAGCGAATTAGGTGCTTAAATTAAAATTAATAAGGATCTAGGATGTTGTTTGTAATAATAGGATAAAGTAAACGATGGATTTAAAAGAACATTATATATTTAACATGCATTTAAGCAAATCGGTCGGTTGAATAAATCCGTTCCCAAATTAAGTTTAACATTTAACAAGACGTTATAAAAGCTTTGAAGAAAAGCACAAAGCTTCTGGCTACTAACAATGTTATGTGTGCAGATCGCGTAACGTAGAATATATTTTTATGATAATAGTTCACTCAAAGGGGTCGGAAACAGGAAAAAGCTTTATAGTTCAACAAGCTTTCGAGACTCGTGACCGGAATTCGGTGCTCGTAGCGGAATGGAAACCGAACTTAACCGTGCAGTTGGTGCATTGATAAATGGGAGGGAATTTGCATTTCTTCGCGATAAGAAAGTGCAAGTTCTGCTGGAGTATTTTGCAATGCTACCGTGCCGGTGGTTGTAGATCTTATTTTAAAAATAGCTTTTTGGTCGTTCACTAAAGAAGTATTTATATAAAACTACTACTAGCTTGTATTTATCTATAAAAAACTAGATATGAGGCCGCTAGAGACAGAGTAGACCTAACATCAATTTTACGACTTGACTTATTTATATTTTTATAGTCTAATAATGTTAATGCACATTTTTATTTTCCTCCCGATTTAAAATATTTTTTTTGTTATTAGGCCACTCTGGCTCTAGCTTCCTCATATATTGTTCAAGTCTGTCATAAACGGTAGCATTGTGTACGAGAGTTATTGGGTTCGAATCCTGCGAAAATAATTATTTTTTTCAGTTTGACCCTTGTCTTGATAGAGGAAGTGGGCTTTTACTTATAGCCTTAATCTGAAATCGATCAGTGAAAAGAACACATAAAAATGTCTGCCTTGTAGAAACACATTTCCCTTGTGTCCTTGTTCCGTCACTGACCGGTTTTATTTACAGACTAGCAGTTGATCAGACTTCTGTGCCCTGGCCGACCGAAACTATCTATTGTTTCCCTGGGATTCGAACCCAGGACCTCCCACGTTACACGCTGCTAGGGAACAAGTTTAACCATTGAGCTACAGGCGAGATGTGGTATCCTTATGTGGGAAATAATTAATTAAAGCACGGTTTTTCAATTCGTTTCGAGTAATTTATCAGTCATTGTGTGAGTTTGAAATATTAGACGGTTTTAAAAAAAATGCGCACTCGGACATATCAAATACAAATCACCTAGTCGCGAGTGTGCTAAAAAGGAAATCTTGATAACTATGAAGAATATACTTGATTCTTGTAAAAATATGTGTACCAATTTATTCGTACAGAATAAAACAATTCTCTCACGAATACTTTCTGATTTGTTATATCAAGATCCTGTCCAGCGATGAAAGCATAAATAAATCAAGTAAAAGGTCACGGGTTCGATTTGACATACACGTAGTCTGAGAGCTCCTGATGTGAAAATAGGGATTACATCATCAATCTATACAAACATATAAAGTTGATTAGTATGTTTGAACTCGCTAACCTCAGGAACTATGGGTTCGAAAAAAATACGAAATAAAAATGCGAAAAATATTTTTGTGTTGGTTATCGACCCTTTATCGAGGAAGGCTATAAAACATTATCCTGGGACTAATATCAGCGAAGACACAGCGAGAAATGTGACAAAAATTGCTAAAATTTGTCATTATTATGATTTTCCGAGACTACCTCAAAAAGGTTCAAATTTCAAAATTTAAGATGATTCTTCTTTAAATAACCTAAAAAATTATTAAACGAATTTGGATGCCCAAAATAACGATTCTCGAGTAGAAGTACTAGATAAAAACAAATACCATGAATAACAAAAGAATTACTTATAAGGAATCTCTAAATAGGCTAGTTAGTAATCAAAAAGATGGATTTAATACAATTTACCATTTAAAAATATATTTATTGCGCTTTCACAATAATTGTATTAGATTGACGAGAGCGGTAAAAATACAATACAGACTGCATTATGACATAAAATATTGTTTTCTACGTTTAGTTACCACCACAGAATTGCTTTAATAGAATAATAAGTGATTATAAGGCTTAGCAGCCTTCTTGAGTTTTCTAACTTTTCAGCCGTGGAAAAGCCAAGAAAAAAGATGTCGACTGTAATATCGTAATTAAAAAGTAAAAACTTTTGTACACTCCGAAAATAGTTCTGACTCTTTGTCTAAAACTCACCAACATCATATATCTTATATTATTTCCGATCCGGAGTAACTCAATGGAAAATTACATACAATATTAATGTTGTTTCATGGTCATTTATAACTTTTCGGCTGCCCTTGACAATGTGACCTTCAATCAAGTCAATCCTTATGCTTCTTTGGGCCTTCATTGGTTTTTCCTTAAACCTTAAATAATCTATTAGTCACGTACAGAGCTTAAGAAGGTATACTATTAAGTATTGTGTGTAGCTTACCGAGTAGTACACATTTAACGGATTAAAACGCAAATATTAGGTAACTTATTTGTATCTAAATAAAATGCATTAACGGTTTAAAACGCGATATATATTAGTTTAAACTTATTTGATCTCTAGGTCTTCTTTTTTCTCTTATTTGATCTTCTCTTCTGGTCTCCCCGTACCACGGCTACAAAGCCCTTGAAAGTCGGGCCGTAGTTAAAGTATTTTTCAAATGGGTGTACTAATATATTTCGCGTCTTAAACAGTTAAAGTGTTTTATTTAAATGTAACTACTAGCGTAAACTACAGATAATATTTATTAATTTGTAATTTAACATTTATTTTAAAATTTAATTGTGAAATTCTGGGTTTAAAACCCGTTAAAAAAAAATTGATTTTATCGATCGGGCAATTTGCAGACGTCTAATCAACTACTTGCCTGTAAATAAAAATTGATCTAAGAAACGTAAATAGAAACGTGTTCGCCCCTTGCCGCACAGGCATTTCGCATTTTTGTAATTTATTATAATTACGGCGCAACTAATAAACAATTCTATATTTAGTTCCAATGAACTATGATAGCATGTCTATTTATAACAGTACTTCCTTCGCTGCAAAATACGATAAGGATATTTTATGCAACTAAAACGTGGAATTCTGTTTAAATACGTTTTGGGGCAAGGGGCCACAAATTGGGACATTTCGATGTGTATAGACATAAGATTGTGTTTAAAAGCAAGTAATTCACTTTTATGTTCAGACTGATCGAAATTGATTTACACCGGATATCGAACCTAGATTCTTTCACTCTATACGCATTTGAACGTTGATCAACATTGAGAAACATACGACAAAATGTTTTATGAGACCTACGTTGTGGCCAAAATTGTTATTGTTTTAATTCGTATTAATATAAACAGAACAAAAAACTAGCTGTGTCTGCGACTTCGTCGACATGGAATAGTAATTGTCTAGTGTAGTCTTTATATCGTATAGCTGCCACCCACGACGTCATTCGCGTCCCGTCTTCCTTACGATTTAATCTTATAAGATAGACTTACTGATACGATAGATTTTTTTATATTATTTGAAGAAGAATCATTCTATCATACATATTTTTTAGTTTCTAGATCCGTTTTCGTAACCTACGTAAAAAGATTACGAAAGACCATTTACTAATGATAAGTAAATTTTTGCCGGTTTTTTCACATTTTCCACTATTTCGTGATATTTTAAAGCGTTCTCCTAAATGGTTAGACAACCAAAAAAACATTAAAACGTGATATATTAGTTACGGAGACCCCTGACCACGGCTGCTGCAAAGCATCCAAACGTCGGGCCGAGTTAAAAATCATTTTCAAATAGTTTAACTAATATAACGCGTTTTAAACCGTTAAAGTGTTTCATTTAAATGTGTACTACTCGCGGAGTATAGACAGTATTCAACCCAATTTAATTCAACTCGACCTAGTAGTTCCTGGGATCAGCGCGTTCAAACAAACAAACTCTTCAGCTTTATAATATTAGTTACGAATTTAATTTCCTGTAGAAAACTTATGTATTGCCACTGTCAAGGGCATATAGCTAATGAAACCGTCCCGATTCCCCATTGCTGTAATTCTCCTTAATTAACAAATAAATAAACGGCCGTTGTAGTGATTAGAAGTAAATTGATTTTTATGTCCCACGTCATTAAGAAGTTCAAGGTCTGCTTCCACTATGGTCTTGCTGTATATTCCCTTTTCAGTTTTTATTTAACCTTACATGAAAGGTGATAAACTCTATTTAATATAGACAAACCAAGATGCGTTAAAAACATCTTTATTTATCTATACTTATATATAAATCTAAAGAGTTTGTTTGTTTGAACGCGCTAATTACAAGAACTACTGGTTCGAATTGAATAAATTATTTTTGTGTTAGTTAGAAAATTCATCGAAGAAGGTTATGGGCTTATAAAAATCGCGCTGCGTCTAATACGAGAGAAGAAATAGAGGGAAATGTGGAAAAACGAGGGAAACTATTAGTCTCTGTGGGTTTCCGATGCGTTCGCTGCGAAAACGGTTCAATATACCCCACAAATATGAACATGAACGACGGCACAATACGCACCCGTATCGTGCCGTCTATAGGTTTAATTTAAAAAGATGAAAATGAGGTTTACAAGAACAAATTTGGTTGCTCAATGTTACTATTTCACGCAGGAGAAGTCGCTGAGACAGCTAGATTATTAGGAACATATGTTGACCTGGTGGGGATCGAATCAATGACCCGTTGATTATTATGGCTAATAAGCTAGCTACCATTAGACGAATTAGCCAGTTAGTTAAATACTGTATCCTGCTTCGTAATAGGGTTTTTGTCGAGCCCAAATATTCAGTTTCGCGTTATTTAAGATATTACATAAGATTAAATAAATACTTCCACAGTTTACGTACGAAGCCAAAGCTTAAAATACTTTTCTAGACTTATTTATAAGATTTCAATATATCATTGAATAGTTTGTTTACTTTAAGTGATTTTTTATGATAAAGAGGTACCAATCGCGTTTAATTCCGTGGTAGGTAAAATACCCCAGCCATTTTGGCTTTGGATATTCAGTAATCCACAGACTGAAATCAAAACGTGATTATAGTCATAGCTTAATTATCTGTAGACGGTGGTTTGTGAATCAGACGATATTCCCACCACCCATTTAACATCGAATATCGAAGTATCGAGTTGAACAATTATTAATCGATTAGTAACAGTTTGGACCCGCTGCGAATCGAACCCACAACCTATACATTGCTACCATTCCACCAAAGAGCCCGTCAAATCTTTACACGAGTCTTGTCTTACTTATCAATCTATCTGTTAGATGCAGGCTTAAAGGTATTCCTCAAAATGCTACTTTGTCAGGGATGATCCTAGGCTTTCAGTGTAAATCGGATCATTGGGTCGCCCTAATGGAACAAATTGAAGCCATTGCTGCCTCTGACGGAAACTGATGATTAAGCCCTCATTCTGTTTATCATTTGACATCATTAAGGCCGCTTTAAGCAGTATTGTCAAAATTAGGGGTGAACGAAGATTGTAAATTATACCAACTTCGATTCGCGCTTTGTTATTGCTTGAATTTATGAATAGGACACTAATTACTTTCAATTCAGGGTACAATGAAGTTATACAGGCAAAACATGTTTGTTCAACTTTGAGGATGCAATAAGAAGTTACATTACATACTGTCTGTAGTTTACGCGAGTAGTACACATTTAACGGTTAAACACACGCGTTTATATCTTAGTTATTTGTGGTCTCCCCGTGACCACGGCTGCTGCAAAGCATTCGAAACGTCGGGATGTAGTTAAAACAATTTTCAAACAAGCTTATCTCAAATTTATCTCGATATATTAGTTAAACTTATTTGAAAATGATTTTTAGCTTCGGCCCGACGTTTCGGATGCTTTGCAGCAGCCGTGGTTACGGGGAGACAATATTTATTTAATTGGGTCAAAATTAGAATTAGCACCTTCCCGTTGTCAGATTGATCTGAATTTTGGTACGCACATTTAATTTAGATGACAATACAATATAATAAAATCAATAACGTTATAAATCCAAGATGGCCGCCGATACAAAATGGCGGATTATATTTTTTCCTTAACCACCTCAATATGGGCATCAAATGCAAGGGCTACACTAGTAAAACACGATGATTGTGTAAACAAATTTTTGTTTTGTAGTTTTCAGTGCTAAAAATAAAACCGTTTAACTAAAAAGTTTTTTTTAAGTCGATACGTGTTCCTATATGTTTAACATTCATCAAGGACGAAATCATAATATCTCATAATGTATATATTAAAAGTTTTTCCTCAATGAATTTTCATATATGCGGAGCGGAAAATGCTATCAGTTATCTATGTACGTTATCTATATTACATAGATCTTAAAATAAACAAACAGAAATTAATTATTATTGTCACAAAAAGGTTCCAGATTTTTTTCTTTTTTCTTTGATTACTTCTTCGTTTCAATAAGAAGAATTTACAATAATAGCAAGAAACGGCATTGAAAAAGCGATTTCTTCCAAGCAAATTTGTAGATGGAGACGAACGAATCTGGACTATGAATCATGCACAACATTATTTCTATAGGGCCGGAGACAATTAACCTGTAAGACAATAATATGAAAAACAGATACAAAGAGCTCGCAAAATGCCGAAAACGATTTCATATTTCGTTAAGTATAACGGAATTCAGCATATTCAAATAACTTGACAAACGAGACAGCACAATTTTTTCCTTTGGTAAAATATTAGCGCAAAGTTCTTGCGTTCGGCGTACCAGCGTCTAAGTTATGAAGGCGACAAATTGAATTTTTTCCCTAACCGTAAAATTCCTTTTGTCTGATTACTTTAACAAAAATACGTAGATTGCATTGAGCTAGCCTGGCTGAGATTTATCTTGAATATTGTGGGACTTATCGGACTGTCGTATCCCTTTGCTTGGCTCTGAATGTTATGTTCTTTCGTGATTTGTAACTTGGGTGACAAGGTTCATAACTTATTAGATGCTGTTTCCTTACATTTTCTGGAAATATTACGAGTATATAGATTTGACTACAGGATAGCTTTTAAAAGAATGGTATTCTATACATTTCACGAAGCAACAGTGTAAAATAAAAAGTAAGCAAAATAGTTAAATTAAGAAACTTAAATTGAGATATTAAATTCGCTTTTTGAATTAGGGTAACTTCAAGTTTTCATTTCGTTAATTTATATTCGCACCAAGTCGCAACTAAATAATGCAATATGTTTACTTTTTTCACTTCCAAGTAAGAAAAGTGTGACAAATTTGCAGGTCGTATTAAATTACATCGTTACGATGAGACCTCTACGTGCGTGTCTTGAATGGAATAATAAAATAGTTACCTTACTTCAAAGCTCACTTCAGACTTGTTGCTTTTTTGTTTCGGCTTAAAAGTGTTCCTTATGCTAAGGTGAAAAGAAACTTTAACATCTTTACCAATATAGGCTTAATAAAAATAATATATTTATAAAATTCACTACTAAACGTTATAGATGAAAAATATCAAATTAATACTAATGGATACATACAATTGTTTTAAATATTTAAATATTCTATATAATATGGAAATCAAAATATGTATGTAATAATAATAATAAAAAAAATATTTTAAAGTCATAATAAAGTGTTTTATTATGAAATAAATTTATAATTTTTTTATAATATTTCATGAAATAGGTAAATATACAATTTTCCGAACCAAATTGTCGAACTGTAACGCGTATGTGTAAAATAAATGTTCCTCGTGTACATTTTTATTGATTGTTCATACTTAGGACTACTTTAAGACAAATATCTTTGCATATTAATTAGACGAATATTTAAAATGCATTTCAAATAATAGAGTGTCATTATTATTTTGAAATTATTAAAAGATTTATTATATAGCAACACATTCCCAGAATTACTACTACATAAAAGGGATCGTAAAGTTATTAAAACTAAGAACAAAAAAGGTTGTAAGCCAGTACAAAAAAATATCGTAAATCATACAGTGTAAAGTGCGAATTTGTGTAAGCCACAGCGGCGTAGCGTTCAACGAGTTTGTAGCATGACATCCCTTGGGGATCTGCGTAGCAAGGAAATAGTGCTCGTAGCCGCGTAGCTCGGTAGCTCCGTAGGCGAGGTCTGGTTCGTAGCGTTATGAGATGATTTGCTCTAACGTGAAATAGGAAATTATGGAGCTTTTTCAAAATACCCTACCTTTTACTAAGAGAAGAGAAGGATTAGATACGTCAATAGATAGTATATCCGTTATATGCAATAAATATCAGAAAGTATGGTTTGGTTCCGATTTTTATGGACTGACTTTGGCCGGTTAATAAACAATATTTTAATATAAATCGTTATACGTATCAACAATAATAAATGCAAAATATATATCTTCTAATTTAACAAACTTAGAAGATACTAGAATTAATAAGTAACGTTGTTCATGCGAAGTTCATAGTAAATATAAGATATATATTTTCGGGGAGGTCATTAAGGACTGGATGAGAAGAGGTGTAAGCAAGTGGCTCCTCTTTTGACAGAGTTTGGTTGTACCGACTTGCCTATGGGATGACTCTGTCTATTCATTCAGACAGAGTCACCCCAAGTCAATCTGTCTTTCTTTCGAATAATTTAGTGTTGTGTTATTTGTTAATTCGAAAGTAGGGTAGTTAGGTTTTTGTAGTTTAATTTAATTTAGAAGTGGGGCCCGTTAACATTAACCGCCTTGTTTTATTGTATTCAACTCGTACTCTGTAATTTATATCTTTATTACTTGCGTTAGGGACAGACTAAGTACCAAAGACTGGTTTTCAACATCTATGCGAAAAAAAAAATCAGTAGAATATAACAATTTCTACGATAGAACTTTTTCGTTATACCTTTAAATAAATGTGTATAAAAAAGTATAAATTCTAATCTAAAATATTTAAATCGTTGTAAATTTTCAGTAGGCCGTTACTTCTTCTCACCTAAAGGAATTAACTTAAGCATTAACCTGAAATTTGCTTCGCAGATAAACAACTCCGGGTAATTTACGCGAACCCAAGGTCAATTACATTGTAAACTTTTGACTTTAGATGTTAATTGCTATTACCAACGATTGAACTTCGTGTTCAAATAATTCCAATTGGAAACAAAACCTCTTACAGTAGAGTAAATAAAGCTACAATTTATTGTAAATGTAATATAATTTAGGAAGACTGTGATTTATATTTTTAATTTATTTAATGCCATTATGTTGCCAGTGTTATGGTAAGTATAAAAATTGAATTCTGTCTTGGCCCCGAACACACAAATGATACAAGATATGTGATTTTTCACTTTTAGCCTAAGAAGTTTAAAAGCAAAAATAAAAGAATGAAAGAACGTTTTTTAAATGCTTGTATAACTATATAATAAAATAAAACATATGCATATAATTTCTATCATTAATGATTAATTTGATTACATGAATATGTTTACAATTTGTATGTTTATTAAACAGGTTTAAGGTTTACCCCAATCAAGTTAATCCTCTAAATAAATGAATTTTCGACGGTTTCAAAGGTGAAATGTATTAGTAAAAACTTATTTACAACTTACTTGAACCATGACCTGAAGTTTCGGATGCTTTGCAGCGTTTCACGTGACATCTGCTGCTACAAACAATTAAACGTCGGGCCGTAATTAAAAAATTGCCTAATTTAGTACTAAACTTCGTGTTTAAAGGCTTTAAAAGAGTTTTATTTAAAAGTTAATTCTACCCTGGCGTTTGAAAACAATTCGTTTGGCTTACGTCATGCTTGAGTTAAAATGATAAAAATTGTATTCATAAACTCAACAAAACTGTAACGTTCACCCTACTTAAACTAATTCTAAAGAATACAAAGCCTGTTTATCTCCATTCTCTGATTAATCTGAAAAAATTTGAAAAGAAAAGCTCGCGATTTGTTTAAGGGACAATTTTGCGTCCCTCCTTTAAAAAGGGACATGGTGTTTGTCACTGATTAATTACGTCAGTCAAAATGGAGTTTTCCCGCGTTGGGACGCTCTTTGGGGACTTGTTTACGGGAAAATAAGGAGTCCAAATCAATGTAAATTAAAAAAATACCACATTAAAACGGGTCAGTTTGCGATTCTCCAAAGGTGGCAATATATGGCTAATTATAATTAACAGGTCGCAGATTCGATTCCCATCAGTTCCCACATATTTACACGGATTCGTTGGTGTTATGCAATATACGGCTAGTAAGGAACCGGTCGTCGGTACGATCCCGTCAACTCATTAAGAGCTAAGTCTGTAGTTTAAGCCAATATTACAAATTTAAATAAAACGCTTTTAACGGTGTAAAACGTGAATACATTAGTTAAACTAACCGTATACATATTATCTGTGGGGGAAAGGAGAGACACACAATTGAGTCCGTTTTAAAAATTGATTTTATTTACATACAAGTAGTAAAACGGATTATTTCCTGCCCGACTATTAATTTTTCAATTTAAGCCCAAAAGAGCATTGAGCTACACAGGAGGTCAAAATTAGCTTTATTAATGCTGTTTAAGAAATAAGTGAACACAGTAGTTATTTAGAGAAAAGCTAAAAATATGGAAAAACAACAGATTAGTAACAATAATTTATAACTTAAATTACATTTAACAGTGCTTTCTTATCCCAACATACATTATGAAGAGTATATTTCGGTTTGTACTAGCTGTGTGTTTTTGCCAACCTCCTCCCATCCCGTCTTTCGCACCCGTCATTCTTGCAAGTTAATCATAAAAGACATGTACTGTTGCAGACTTTTTAGATCATGTAAAGAGGAATTATTCTTTCATACATACTTTTCGGGTATCTCGAACCGCCTTCGCAGCGTTCGCATCGGAAACCCACAGATATGAAAATGTTCCCCCGTTTTTTTTCACATTTCCCGGTGTTCCTTCACTCCTATTATTAACAGTGTCATATTTTATGACCTTCTAACAACAACAATTTTTCAATTCGAACCCGTAGTTCCTGAGATTAGTGCGTTCAAACAAACAAACTCTTCAGCTTTATATATTAGTATAAGCTTTATCAATCAGAAAATAAGACTATAAAATAATACTAAAAAGTCAAGCATACGAAAACAATACAAATTCATCTACATACATATGTAAATTCAGACACTTAAGACAAATACATCTGCTTAAAACAGGATTTCGCTTTAGATTCAATTATTTTTATGAAAACGGCTATCGAATCCGTCAGATTGATTGATCATCCCTCTTTTACTTATAATAAACCTTAGTCTCCTGATATAGAGATCATACGATAATAAAACAAAGCCTACCGTTGTATTTAAATATTCAATTCGAGGATTTTATTTATAAAGACGACATCTGATAGATGGGCTTTTATCGGCTTTTAAATAACAATTAAAGCTTTATTTGCCTTTTTATTCTAAAAATGTTGACACATAAAGAAAATTTCAGAAATTTTCTTCGAGATAAACCTTTCAGCTTTGCGTAGATGAAAATGAAATAGTTTTAATTGTAGAGCAATAGCTAGCAAAAAGAGAAACTAAGTGAGAATGTTCGTTGCGTATCTAATCACATGGTTTTAAATAAAACACTTCAACGGTTTAAAACGCGATATATTAGTTAAACTTATTTGCAGTCTCCCAGTGACCACAGCTGCTGCAAAGCATCCGAATCGTCGGGCCGAAGTTAAAAATCATTTTCAAATAAGTTTAAATAATATATCGCGTTTTAAACCGTTAAAGTGTTTTATTTAAATGTGTACTACTCGCGTAAACTAAAGACAGTATTTAACTAATGGAACTACTTTAGTAGTAGAAGGTAGTCCCAAAATACAGAAATATTATACAAGAGGAGCGTTATATTAGTTTCCAAAACTTGCTCAGATCATCAACCTTTATTCTCACATTCACTTTTATATCAGGATTCAGGAATTGCCATTTTTTGCGTTGTGAAGTTTTCCATGAATAGTTATTTGCCATAAATGTTTACGGACATACCTACGAGTCTGCGTAATATTTTTCCACACTTTATGTTTCTCATCTATTTTGTTAGTAGAAACATGAGTGTGTTCTATATAATAAAAGTAGTCTTACTTCTTGTGATATTTGCTTATTCGTCTTATTAAAATCGGTTTAGCAGTTTAGGTTAAAAATTAAAAATTTGCATATGTTTTTAAACGAGAAATACTTTGACAGATGACAAAGTCAATTCACGAGCAAAGCTGATTCTAAGAGATGTGTATCTATTAGACATGGGCCGAGTTCTCGGTTGCTACTCGGTACTTACCGTACTCGGCGGGTTTTTTGATCGGCCGGAAAACTTATACTCTGTTATTTGATAACGAATATACTTTGTTTAAGAAAGGCAATATATTGAAGTAGATAGAATTAAAATAACAGTGTTAACCCAAAGTATTTATTAGTAATTTAGGAAATCTTTGAAAATTTCAATTAATAACATCAAAACTATGCTAATGAATGTGTAGTAAAGGGCAAAACTACGAGAAGATGACGGTTGAAAAAACCAAAGTCGGTACTCGTTACTCGGACTCGCCTCTCACGGTCGCATCTCTAGTAATTATCGAATTATAATACCTCAAAGAAAGCTAAAACACCACAACACATTTAACAACATATAAACAAATAAGGATTTGATGAGCACATTGTGAAATTGTATAGCATTGTATGGCTAATAATCACTTACACGTTTCTTATCAATTTACAATCTTTCCGAAACAAGTTGAACTTCTAGAACGTCTAGAAATAATTGATTAAATAGGCGGTAGGAGTATCAAAATTCCGCCTGGGCTACGAACCTACGTCCAGAAATGAAAACCCGTAGTTTAGTATTTCCTAATATCCAAAGCTAAAAAGGTTGACAGCGCGTTTTATTTAGATGTTTTATGGCTGGGATATTTCCCTTACATCAAGTGAATCCTATGTGCGCCTCCTCCAAAAAAGGAATATTTAAATAAAACTCGTTTAACGGTTTAGAAAGCGAAATATTTTAATACATAATATAATAATTAAATTATTTAATTTCTTTTATTGACAGCTCATTTTGTTTAGATGTTTTATGGCTGGGATATTTCAACTTACATCAAGTGCATCTTATTTGTGTCTTAAAAAAGGGAAATCAAATAAAAAACGTTTAACGGTTTAAAACGCGAATTATATTACCTAGCATATTTTTAATTTCTTTTACGGTATAAGAACGGTATTTATTTTACGTTCTACCGTAAGTTAAATTGAGGTGAGCTCAAAAAATATATGTGTTACGTATAAACATAGGGAAGAATTTGGATAAACTTTCTTAATGGTCGGTACAAACACAAAGTAACTCTTGGTCGTAAAAAGGTCAATGACCCTATAGCATCAAGCGAGTGAACGTTTGAGATTAAAGTTGCCAAGTTGTGCCAATAGAGTAAATACCAAATTAGGAGTATTTTGAATCTTCTATTCTAGGTGACCAAGGAGCTTTAGAAACTATGCTGTAATGGGGCATGGGACATATTTATTCCGTAGATTGTTTCAATGATCCGTTATATTTACAGGCGAGTCGTTTATTATATCTCTGTTTCCTTGCTTGATTGAAACAGTATATTGTTTGGATTCGAACCCAGAACCCATTTGTAATAAATACAATAACAATACGCAACCATAGATCTATATATTGTAGATACAAATTGTAAAACATTTAACATCTAAACAAGATGCGCTGTGAACCTCTTTTGGCTTTGGACATTCGGAAGTCCAATTTCAAACTGAAACCGGGCGTAAGGGGTTTTCATCTAACAAGGATTGTAATTTTCTTAAACATAGCAGACCCAAATGTGGGGATTTGGCACTCGTCCCGTTTGTCAAACACTAGGTGCGTTAGTTAGTAGTCATCCGCGTAGAATTATTTTGAGCGTCATATTTATATTTTCAAACAACCTATTATATTAAAAACACGCAACGGAAGTTCTTGAAGATATAAAGAATGACATTTCCCGTTTTTTTTCACATTTTCTACTCTTTCTTCGTTCCTATTAGCCGCAGCGTAATGTTTTATAGCCTAAAGCCTTCCTCAACAAATTTTCTAACTAATACGAAAATAATTTTTCAATTCGAACCATTAAAGAAGTACTTGAGATTAGCGCGTTCACACAATCTCTTCAGCTTTGTAACATTAGTATTGATACGTTGCTACCAAAAAGAAAAGAAAGATTTATAGAAAAATATTGACGTGTGAGCGCTTATCCATTTTATCGCACACATTCTCTTTCGTCTTATTCCAAAACTTTGGTCAAAACATCGTCCGCCACGTTATTATTGAAATAACCGCCATTTTGTCAGACGTCTGACTAGATGAAAGGGCTTCGACGGTTTTAATTTAATTTTTAGAGTCCCTCACGACTGTGCTGACCCCATTATCACACGATCTATCCATTTCAAAGGATTCGTGCCTCGTTCATCTGATTTAATTATGATAATTATAGAGTTAACTTGGCCGTTTTCGCAGACGTATATACATTTTTAGTGTCAAGTATTTTTGTCAAATGTATTATTCAGATTTATTACTCAGGTTTGTAACGCAATATAAATTAGTTAAACTTGTTTGGAAATTATTTTAATTACGGCCCGACGTTTCGGATGCTTTCCACCAGACGTGGTCACGGGTAGACTACATCGTGTTTTAAAAACGTTAAAGCGTTTTATTTAAATGTGTTCTACTCGCGGAAAATACATACAGACATCACATGGGGGAGGGGGGACATACACAGGCAACTACAGCATGTTACTGCTCTAACCAATTGAGCTACCGTGTCACACACGTCATCGTCCAATTTTTCAACCCATTGATGCATGGCCTGTCACGTTGTAATCATATTTAACAATCGTGGCTGTGCTTATCTATAGTAAGGAGGCTAGTTATTAGTTGTTGTTCGGTGCGACGAATCTTTTTCACTCAGCTATTTACACTTTGATTTGATATTACGTATTTGTTTACTTTCCTGTATATTATAAGGCCGCCTTAATGTGTTAGCCCAACTCAGGTATTATCAAAATCCTTTGAATATACTTTTAAAGGTCATCAAGAGATTATACCTGACCACGATACAAATAATTTCAATAACTTACTTATACTTATAATTCCTGACTAGTTTCTTTTGTGTGTATATTATTAAAAATATTTAGAACAAATACTGTTTATTGTTTACGAGAGTACGATACATTTAAATACAACATTTGAACGGTTTAAAACGAGATTTATATTAGTTAAACTTATTTGAAAATTATTTTTACTACGGCTCGACGTTTCGGATGCTTTGCAGCAGCCGTGGTCACGGGGAGACTAAAGTTGGAGGGTGTCTCTGACATCAAAGTAAAAAACTGCTACACTAGCTCCATCTGTTCCGTCGAAGTTGGCACTGGGTGAAACTCGCCGGATCCTTGCAGAATTGACTAGTCGTAGTCATTTAGATTACCAAAAAGACTCCACATAGCACCACATATAACTGAAAACTCAACTTTCGGTCGGGCTTGGCACAGATACTATTTGCCCGTAAAAATCGATCAGTGATACAGGCACAAAAATGCGTTTGCTTTATGCCTTTTGTGAGGATGGGGACACTGATTGATATGTCTAGAAATCAGAATGAAACAAGGATTCGTAAAATTCACCCTTATCTTTACCATTTTATTTGAGCGCCCAATACAAAGTGAGACAAAAGTAAATGGCATTATCGGATTGGATTTAAGCATTCCTCGATTCAATTTCAATCTACAATTACCAGTTTGTAACAGATAAACGTGGAATCTTGGCTGGTGGCTTGAAGAATTTTATCAAAGGGAAACTTTGATAGATTAAATAAAACTTTTAACGGTTATAAACGCGAAATCTGTTGTGTGTGTCTACAGCACTATAGTTAGATTTTGCCTAAAGAAACGTTCCTTTTCTGATATTTTTTTCTTGCCCACAGATAATAAACAAAATGTGAATCCGGCATGGAAGAGGTGGCGTGCGACAACTGCAGTCTGTATGTAGACGAAAATGCTAGTCTCTACGACAACCAAACTCACAATGTCACCATTAACAAATTCTACTTCTATCAGGTGAGGTTTTCGTTAGAAATAGTCACTTACAATATCTAACTTATCGTTACCGCAGATGTGATTATGTCCATAGTTCGATCGCCAAAGCAATAATAATCGATGGGTTGTGGTGTCGAACCCCACCGGGTCCAACTGTTCCTGAAATTTGGATTTTAAATTGATGGTAGGAATATCGAAATTCCGTCTAGGTCACGAAACACTAGCCCACGGCTACAGATGAAAAAGCCGTGAAGTTTAATCGTATTCCTGTTTCAGTTTCAGATTTCCAAATATTTAAAGCCGAAATAGGTCGACGGCGCATCTTGTTAAACTTATTTAAATAATATTTAAAAATGATTTTTAACTTCGGACCGACGTTCGGATGCTTTGCAGCAGCCGTGGTCACGGCTAAATGTTTTATTTAAATGTACTACGCGCCGAAGTATTTTTTTTGTTCACTTACTTTGTGCAAGCTAGTTCGATGTTTAATAAGTTACCTTTGATAAGTTACCTATTCGCCTTCTCCTCAGGTCGCCATGTTGCAAAATTAAAGAGCGAACCATTTATAAATTACACGACAAATACAATAAAAAAAAATACATTTCGCCGCTAAACACGACAGATTTGGATTTTCATAAAACTATGATACAAAAGCGACCAATACAACAATTTTGATTTACTTTGTAGAAGGTTTTAAAGGCCGCCGCACAACCGCGGTTAGCGGGACGGTATACCGTTTACTTGAGCTTATCAATTCATAAATTATGACCATAGATAAGGTATATAGACTATACATAAGCACAGTTTAAACCAAATAATGTTACCTACACACTAATATTAACTCAAGTGTAAGAATGCACTCCATTAAACTTGTAACACCTTAAATCAACTCTCGTCATCTCTTTGAAAATTTGTCATCTTAAACTAACCTTTACCGCTCATATTGTTAAGTTTAAATTCAAATGACATCTTAATATAACCGCTATTGGGAGTGAATCGGATTTTAAGCTATAAAATTAAAGGAATAAAGATCAAAATAGCAATTTGAAAGCTCTTTATACCCGCACTTTGGGTTTCAATTAATTGTTGTGGAGACCGCTAAGGGATGGGTCTAGACACAGTTCTAATCGTATTTAAATAGCTACATGTGTAAGTGAATACAAATGCTTGTACTCATTAAAATTAAAGTAATGTACAGCCGGGTGATAAAGTGTGTACTTTTATTAACTATTTGTTTTCGTTTATTTTTTATTTGTTGTCAAACAAGAATGAGGTACAATGGTGCCATATGACATCTAAACAAGATGCGCTATCGACCTATATTCGCTTTGGCTATTCGGCATCCATAGGCAGCAACCGTAACGCGATTAAACTTAATGGCTTTTTCTTCTGTGGACGGAATCTCAATATTTCTACCATCTATTTAATATTTAGATTTCGAAACGAAGTCAAACATATTTCAGAGAGATTAATTAAAAATTTAATATATTTTTTTCCTTATCTATATTAATATATAAACTATAAAGCTGAAGAGTTTGTTTGTTTGAACGCGCTAATCTCAGGAAATACTGGTTCAAATTTAAAAAAATTGTGTTGGTTAGAGTATTTATCGACAAATAGGAGCGAAGAAACAGCGGGAAATGTGGATAAAACTGGGGAAATAATTCATCTCTGTGGGTTTCCGAGGCAAACGCTGTGAACACGGTTCAAGACACCCAAAAAATGGGTCTGAAAGAACGATTCCTCTTCTTAAAAGGTAGATTCGAAAAACACATTTGGATGCCCAAAATAACTATACTACGCGGACGAAGTCGCTGGCACAGCTAGTTCAATATAATTTATGCTGTAAAATTGTCATACCATTCCTTTTAGCTATGAAAGTTTTCAGTCAATTTATTCCTAGAAAATCGCTTGCTAACTGCACCGAGGGCGTTATTATGCTAAACGTTAAGCTCTTATAAATTTACAACAGAAAGCCATTAGTCATAGTCCAATATTTAAATATTTTTTACCCGTGCATTGCATTTTGATAAATAGTCTTCTAGATAAATAAATGTTACTCTTAAAACAAATGAATGAGTAAAGAAATTCGAATATATTTTAGACTTATATAGAAATAATAGTCTTATGTTTCACGTTAGTTTTATTATCTTTTTGTTATTAGTACATGTACGTGACCTGGTTTTATTCTATTTTTGGATTTTTGTAGCCCAAGTTCAGAATGATATTTTTTTTTAATTTCAAATTTCAAGCGAATGTTTTGGCTTCAATTAAAAGTAGGACTAATTATAATAAGTAATGATGCAGCTAAAAATTTTAGGCAATAAAGCTTACTTTGTTTAATTTCTATATACACAACATGTCTAATACAAATAATAAATATTTTCGACATATTAAAAAAATAATTAAAAATAACAATTATTGCTGTTTTACATTACAATAACTTATTGCTAGAAGCTAAACTTACACTATAAAAAAAAGTTTTCAAATAAGTTTTACTAATATATCGCGTTTTAAACGGTTAAATTGTTTTATTTAAATGAGTACTACTTGCGTAAACTATAGACAGTATTGTATTACACTATTTTTATTATTACTTGATTTCTTCGACAAATGCCACCACACAAAGTTTCCATGCTGTCCCATGTTACCCTAGTACACCTTGGGCTTGCCATTTTGTGACGTCTCTTCGCTTCGCCTGCCTTCCTGGTTTCCTTTTTCCGTCTCCAGGATACCGTTCACTTATCATTTTTATCCTTTCATACTTAACTGTGTACGTATGTATTCGTCATAGTAATCTGTTGGAATGTCTGTAGACAGCACAGCTTGCAGTTCTTTGGGTGTTGCTGGTGGCGATCGTCGCTGGGAACGCCACAGTCATTCTCGCTCTACTTCTCACCAAATCTAGGAAAAGCCGGATGAACTTTTTCATCATGAACTTAGCTATAGCAGGTAAGTCCTTTTCCCTAATACACCGCAAAAAATAAACCATTTAAATATTGTCTGTAGTTTACGCGAGAAGTACACAATTAAAAATACCGTTTTGACAGTTTAAAACTCAAACGTATTCTTAATTTAATTTGACAAACGCCCGGTGTGATATGGTTGAAATGGTCAGCTGACTGTGACAGTGGGCTGATCACCCGGCCTGCTATGGGTGTCCCCGATAGAAAATAATAAAGCCAGGTGTTTCGGATGCTTTGCAGCCGTGCAGGGTCCCAACATGACGTTTAATTAAATTGAGAATAAGTATGACAATGTATTTCGCGTTTTAAATAATTTAACACAAAATGGCCGTCGCGTCTTATTAATACATTGCCTAATATTTCGTTCGAAACTATAGACAAGGTTTTCAACTCAAAGTTCGTTTTCAACCTTTTTTACGGAACATAAAATACTTTTCAATTTAAATAAAACACTTTAACCGTTTTAAACGCGATATATTAGTTAAACCTATTTGAAAATGATTTTTAACTTCGGCCCGACTTTTCGGATGCTTTGCAGCAGCCGTGGTCACGGGCAGACTGATCCCCCGTGTTTTATTTAAATGTGTACTACTCGCGTAAACAATAGACAGTATTTAACACTTTTCTATACCTATCTAAGTATAAACAGCTGTTGCGAATCATATATTGAATATAAATGTTTTTGTTTCGATCGTTAGAATGCCGTTAGCCGCCAACAAACGCGCGCCACGCGCTCCGATCGTTTTGTGCGCGTGCGGCAAAGGTTACTTGTCCTTTGATGATCTATTTAGTTCAATCAATCTGTGTGGTTTAATCTATATCACGCAAAGGCGCGTTAGTATATTGGTGTTACCACGTAAGGTTCATACTTCAATCTGTTGTATACAAATTCAATACTGTCTTTGTTCATTTGATGACGGCGTAGTAATTTAATTTCTATTGAAGAATGTATAATAAAAAATATTAAGATCGTTATTTCTGAGGTTGACGTTTCTACTGTCGAGTGCATGCATTTAAATAAAACACTTAAGTAACCAATATCTATGTTATAGTAAATTACGCCACATTTCTTCATTATTATAGCACAGCATTTAACGAATTTCGATACAAAACTAGTGTAGTAAAACCTTAGATACATTTTTAATACATTTCGCATGTTAAGCCGTAAAAAGTTCGCGTAAAACAGACAATACTCGAAACGTATTTAAAATAAGTGATAAATACAACTAATTAACGTTTTAAACCGTTAAAAGTTTTTTTAAACGCTTATTAATCTAAAATATAGAGGTCTATAGGACAACAATGTGATGTCACATAACAATGTGATGTCATTCAGAATTAACATATGAGTTTTGCGTACAACATATAACACAATCGCCATTTCAATAAAGTTTTTTTGTGATCCATTATTACAATGGTTATATCCATTGAAGAAATAAAGTTGAACTGTTTGTCCTGTTAACCTTCGGATTTAATCTTTTGTACCACAAACTAGTCACGATAACACTTATACATAACAAGATGTCATACAAAAGAAGCAAAATTATGTACGGAACATCAATTAAGTCTTAAAGGACAATTATTTGCGCCTCGAAGGCCGACGTCGAGACATAAGTTACTATTGTTGTAATACGATATCGAGACAAAGATATTATGACCTGTGATATTTTTTTAAAATTATTATCTCACATAGAAAATATTCTTTGAGGCCGTTTCAAGTCCCGACCATGGTGTCTCGATTCAATCCATAGATTTTTAAATAAAATTTTGTAGCAGTCGTGGCGACGGGGAGCCTATATATTTCGCGTTTTAAACCGTTAAAGTGTTTTATTTGAACTCGCGTAAGCGAGACCTCTAATGCCGGTTTAAGTCCCGGCCAAAATGTCATTGAGTTTTCTCAAATTATAGCTTTTTTATTTCTTTCTAGAGAATATTTTGTTAGAAATAAGTTACTTACTTAAGTTAGTGTACATGTGTGAGGGCGTCGTAGTATACCTATGATTAAAGAAGCGGAAGAGCGCTGTGATCGATGAAAGAAAATGGAAAAGAAAAATTAAATAGATTGTAATTTTTGCCACCAATATATTCTATTCTCCTGTTCTTCGCACTATTTTAAAACGGCTGAAATATTCATTTTTATAAAATCCTATTCTAAAGTCTAATAAACTATATTTGTTATTAACTATATTGTATATGTTTATACATTGTAATTCTTGCCTTACAGATCTATGGGTTGGTCTCATCAGTGTTTTACCCGATTTGATTCAGCGGGTGACGATATCGTGGTTCGGTGGTTCCATCGCGTGTAAATTAATAAAATATTTACAGGTTAGTATGAACATACTTCTGTATGTCAGTAAGACATTTTTTTTTATTTATGTTATGGAAAATGATTTGGAAGATATTACACCCGTCAAGTTTAGATCAAATCGCATATTTATAAACAGTTTATAAATATTTATTTACGTTTGTCATTTCTTCGCAGTCTAATTAAGCAATCAATCTGTTTGATTTTTAGTTCATTTTTTTCAACTTATCACTGATAAACATGCATCTCGCGCCCAATATAATGTTAGCGTAGTATATTTATCAATATATAAATACATGAGAATAATAGAAGCACTAACCACTGAAAAATAATACGCGAACAATCCTGAAACGAAAACAAAGTGAGCGCGTTATTTATGTAATTGACAAGGTATTGTTGAAGCAAACAATAGGAATGAAACTTTAGTCGTGCCAACTGCCAACATATAATTTTGATCGCTATTGCAACGGACTGAAATGTGCTATTGATTTATTTTATTTGGCTCTTCGTTTGCTGTTTGAGATATCGAAGTATTATATTTATATAATTCGCAACATATAACAAGATAATTATTATTAATAAAATAAATAATCCGTTTAATATCACACATTACAAAATTTACACCTAAAATGAGTAACAAAAAATTAAAATATCGTCGAAAAGTTGGGACGAACTCAAAAACAATATAATTATAACATATTTTAGTGGCAGCGCGAATGTAAAACTATTGCGTAAGTAAAAGAAAAATAAAGTGAATAAAAAATATTTCCAATGGTTTGTTGTAAAGGTCATACGTAGTTAGTTGAGCTGATTTTGGAATTCCATTAATATGTCGCGGTACTTTTTTTAAAGTGCTTTCAACAGAGCATTTCCTTAGTGGAGCAAGATGTAATATCCAGATTTTCACACGTTCATGAAAATTATAAAATAATTACGAGAATAATCACCTAAAATTAATTACGCATGTCATTATAAGGGAATATATGTCATGCTAATTGTATTTAAAAAAATATTAAAAAGTACAACGGTATCTTATTTTCCAATTCAATTGATTAACTTTCCAATTATTTACAGGGTGTAGTAACTTATTCTTCGACGTACGTGTTGGTCGCACTTAGTGTTGACAGATGTGATGCGATAACGCATCCAATGAACTTCACGGGCAGTTGTAAGTATATATATAACTATATTTATATTCATTATTTCTTTACTCTATGCACGTCTTGTTATATATCGTATAAAAATACAATATACAAATAATAGGAAAGAAATTAATGATTCTGGTGTGTTATTCTTATGGATTACATGCTTTAATTCTAAAAACCCCATCAGTTCTTCTTTACTCTCCAGAGTTTAAAAGTGATGTTGGACATAAAGGAGTATATAGAGACCTTACTTTAACTCACCCACAATAAACATACAATACTAGACTTTGACATAGTATTTTAAATATAGCAATACTCTTAAAAGTATTTATGGCGTCAGTTCTTAATTTAAATATGGTTCAAAACACAGTGATATTTTATTCAAACATCGCTTTTTATTAAATACTGTCTATAGTTTACGCGAGTAGTACACATTTAAATAAAACACTTTAACGGTTTAAAAACGCGATATATTAGTTAAACTTATTTGAAAATGATTTTTTTAACTTCGGCCCGACGTTTCGGATGCTTTGCAGCAGCCGTGACCTCCCCGTGAACTAATATATCGCGTTTTAAACCGTTAAAGTGTTTTATTTAAATCGCTTTTTATTAATGCATTTTTCCACAGGGCGCCGAGCTAGAGGATTAATATGCGGCGCGTGGCTCGTTAGCTTTCTATTTTGCATACCCATGCTTATATTGTTCGACGAAGCTGACATACAAGGTAAGACTATTTTTAATATGAACGAACTATTTAACTATTGTAAATTTGTACCCCCATTAAAAAACTATGGCGCATGCCCCACTCGGGAGCAAGTTCGATCTTTTCCGATAGATCGATTTTATTTGTAGGCAGGTAGGAATTGACGACATGGAAACAAGTTTTCTTTTAAGTTGAAATAGTTAAACACATTGCTATAATTATAATATATGTACTTTGTTTTTTAATAATGCAAAATATCATTTTTGTGACGATTTAAAAACGCGGAGAATTTGAATGAAACACTTCAACGGTTAGGCTCCCCGTGACAACGGCTGCTGCAAAGCATCCGAATCGCCGGGCCGTAGTTAAAAATAATTCTTAAACAAGTTTAACTAAAATATATCGTCTAGTCTATAAACTATAGACTACTGTCTATAGTTTACGCAGTTTCGTTGTTCTATTCAGCTTAGTAACAAATTCAGTAAAATAAAATAGACAAAAACCTTTATCACCAAGTTAATCTGGCGTAACCTGATAATGTTCGAGCGACTGGGCATCTAAATATTCGTGGGACAGAATCCTCGTTCACAGTTGATCGAATAAAAGTTATTATTACTGAATATTTTTTCATAATGTATCATCCTCTTCGAAATTTCTTTCGTGCTCAATCGTGTTGAAATTCAAAGCGCCGGATAATCGCGGAGCACCTTTCAAAATATATTTTATCATGGATATATTACACTTGTATGGAGAGGTGGAACTTTCAAATATCATTTGAACTTAGATGCAGGGACATATAGGTCCCTGCGTAAGAGCTTAATTATTAGAAAAAAAATATCTTAAATACTGTCTGTAGTTTACGCGAGTAGGACACATTTATATAAAACACTTAAACGGTTTAAAACGCGATATATATTACTTAAATTATTTTAAAAGAATTTTAACTAATATATATCGCGTTTTAAACCGTTAAAATGTTTTATTTAAATACATGTGCCTTGTTGATACACCGCCTCTATAGCTAGATGGTTAAACGTGCCTAGTGCCTGCATTGTATTCAGTTCGAATTCCGGGGAAACGATAGATTAGTCTGGCCGGACTGCGAACAAAAGTCATAAAAACTTGTAAATAAAATTGATCAGTAAAACGGAAAAATGGTGGTCCCATATGATTTCGTGTTCCAGCCCACGTACATGAGTCAAAAAAAATCTAGGAGTTCACTTCTAACACTTTAAAATTAGAGTTCTATTCGTTAATAAATTTTTTAAAACTACAATTTAAAATTAATGAATATAATATTGTATTAGTTCATTTTAATATTATTATATAACTTCGTATTTTATTTTAAAACTGTATTTTATAAAAATAACCTTTGGGTTTTATACGCGAGTAGTGATAATATATAAATAAAAGACTATTAACACACGTCCCCCGTGTCCACAGTTGCGGCCAAACAACTAAAACGTTGAGTTATAGTTAAAATAAATTTAAAAGAATTGAATTAAAACAATTTACGTATTAACCATTGAAATTGTTTCATTAAGTAACAAGTTAACCCCGTTCTCCTCTATAGAATATTTTATATACGCCATTAATTTATGCCAATATTTGTTATCAATGTAACATGTTAAATTTAGACTATACCTGGCTTAAGGGAGAATTACGAGTGTCCCATTTGGTTTTGGTCATAAATTCTCATTTGGGGCGTACATTACAGCATTAGAATACCTTGCGTAACTTTATTGGGCGATATTTTAATGGCATTTGCAGGTTTGTGGTTTACTTGGACAAGTTGTGCATGAGATTGGGGCGAACAATAAATTCTAGTTGAAGTCATTACTTTATCTATACTAATATATAAAGCTGAAGCGTTTGTTTGTTTGAACGCGCCAATCTTAGAAACTATTGGTTCGAATTGAATTATTATTTAGTTTACTTACAGCAATTATCGAGGAAGCGAATTGCGATGCGATTAGTGAAACAGACTCACATGTTTAGCCCCATACCCCAAATACAAGATAAACAATTCATATTATATAATAAATATGTATGTCCAGGAACACTCCAATGCTGGTCCAGCATTAACGTGACGCAGTGGAGAATTTGGATGACCAGCGTCTTCTTGTCGTTGTTCGTTGCGCCTGCGCTGATAATCTCCGCGTGTTACGGCGTCATCGTCATCACGATACGACAGAAGAGTCGTCGTGTTTTGGGCAAGCGGGCTGCTGCAAGACAATGTAAGTAACTATTATTCAAATCATTAAACCCAGTAGTTTTAGTCATGTTGAACTCTAACAGGCCAATATTACAAAGGTAAAGAGTTCGTTTGTTTAAACGTGCTAATCTCAGGAACTAAACTTAATTGCTAGTTATTAAAAAAAATATTTTATGTTTAATTGACTATTTATTTAATAAGGCTATTAAACTTCAATGATTCTTCTCTAAATGATCTAAAAAATGTCTACTACAGTATATGTCTATCTTTAAAGATGAGCTCGCGAGAATGACGTAACGCGGACGACATCGTGGGTACCAGCTATAACGTATAAAGCAGTGGAGGTTGTTTGCAAAGATAAGTTTTGACGCGCAAAATAACTATTCCACGCGGACGAAGACGCGGGGACTGCTAGTACAGCTCTAATAATTAGATTTATGCAGCGTTGAAATGAAGATTAGAAAAATTGACCTTGATATGGTGCAGGCTAAAAGGTTATGAAGGTCAAAAGATAATGAAACATATTTTTTATTAATTAATCGTGAAATGGAATTTATACCATTAAAAAAAAATGTTATTTTATATAAATAATGATAAAACACTGTTAATTCTATGTCTACGATATCAAGAAAGTCTTCTTAACAAATGGTTACTAAAGAAAGAGATTAAGAGAAGTTTCTATTACAGTAATGGGTGCGTAAAAAACTTCGTCACTCGATCTTTTGTGGCTGAATTAAGAGGAAACCGATCGCTAAATTAATGGCGACGTAAAGCTGGTTACCCACTAGCGAGATTTCACTCTTGTCATTATAATATTATATATTTATTATTACCACAAATATACTAAATACACTTTACTATTTACGATACAAATACGAAAGTTGAATAAAACACTTAACGGTTTATACCGCGAAATATATTAATTACCTTTGGTCTAATTTTCTTAACATCCATTTAATCCAAATTTCCAGACGAATTAACATGTCTTAGAAAAATTATAAATTGATTAGAAACATGGTCACGGCGGGGATTGACCCACGACATTGATTCTTAGCCATACATTGCTACCTTCACATTAACGAGCCTGTCAAAAAGTATGCGAGGGGTAGACAGTGTCAACTGTCAATGCCACCAAATTTTGACATATCAACGTGGAAATCGTTCCTACCTATTTCATATCATAGACACATAAGTATATCAACTATTACATACCATACAAACATCCATTCGTTACGCTCGCAAGTGAGTATTCAGCTTAAATAGTACCTACAGCCTGCTTACGTAAATCTTTTCTAGGCTAATAGTCTTTTGCTGAATTAGTCCTATTTCTGGCTAATAATTTAGTATATTTCCCTCTGCTCAATAAATATGCGACTAATCTCGAACCAACATCCTGATTTGATAAGATTTATGTTTCAATGGACTGAATTAATTAAGTTCTTGTAAATATCTTTTGCCATCTTTTTCACGTATTGATATTGGAAAATTATTTTTGTGTAGGTTCGATCATTTATGAGCGACAAAACGGGGAAAATTATTCATCCTCGATGAGTATGCTCCAAAAATGGTGCAAGATATCCAAAAAAATTGTATAAATGAATGGTTCCTTAAATACTGTCTATAGTTTACGCGAGTAGTACACATTTAAATGAAACACTTTAACGGTTTAAAGCGCGATATATTATTTAAACTTATTTGAAAATGATTTTTAACTTCGGCCCGAAGTTTCGGATGCTTTGCAGCAGCCGTGGTCACGGGGAGACTAAAGATGGAGGATGTCTCTGACGTCAAAGTAAACGCGTTGGAATTCGCGTTGCGTTTTCGCAAGACACGCAACGCGAATCCTTCTTCACATTTCCCACTGCTTCTTGGCTTCTATTGGTGGCATCGATGTTTTATAGCCTAAAAGCCTTACACGATAAATGCTGTAAGCAACACATCATATTTTTTTAATTCCAACCAGTAGTTCCTAAGATTAGCGCGTTCAAATAAACAAACGCTTCAGTAAAGTTCTTTCAAGTTTCGGGCTATTAATAATAATAAGAATTCTTTCAAATAAAACACTTTAACGGTTTAAAACGCGATATATTAGTTAAACTTATTTGAAAATGATTTTTAACTTCGGCCGAGTCATTTTGCCCACGGTGTCTTCCTACCACGGGGAGACACCAAATAAGTTTAATAATATATCGGTTTTAAATTAAATTTATTTAATTTATATCCGTAAAAAAGTATATAATCTCTTGGATTCATTTAGTATTTTCAATAAGAAATAAATACTATAAATCTAAAAAAGTTCGTTTAATTTTAATAAAGGTGATGTCAAAACTCTCTCAGCATAATTACAGGACATTTATGTTCTAACACTGATTTTCAGCAAAACCCTACCGTTCGTCTGTTAGACAGCGCTCAACAATTTGGTATTTTAAATAACACTAAGCGTAACACTATGAAGTAATGAATTAGTAAATATTAGAAGTGCTCTCAGACATGTCACCTGAAGAAGAAGTAGTACATCCATTGACACGTAATATTACAGTCGGAAGTCGAATTGTATAATATGAAATCTTCCACACGGAGTGAAATCTTATTGAAAGGTTTCTTTATGCTCAAAGGGATTTTATTATTACCAATATCTGTCATATGAAATGATTGGATATCAAGCAGCTATATTAGGAAAATCTCTTTATTTACTTTACTTCTGATTATCTTTAGTAGAATGATGAACGAATTAAATATTTATTTAGATATCATTGTCGACTTTTAATTATTGATACTAGCAAGTTAATAATTAGTAAGTAATTCTCTCGTTGAGTAAACACATCATTAAAATTGCGAATAAGCGATATAATTACATATATTGGTCCCGCGTACCATGTCTGCTGTAAAGCTATCGAAAAATCAGGTCGTAGTTAAAAGGTTAACTTGAACATATTTCGCGTTTTAAACAGTCTACTCTAATGTTCCTTTCGTGCTTTTTTATTGTTATCGGGACAAATTCAGATCTGACTTCAAGTAATCATTCTAAGACAGATGTGGGTGATTGGTATCTCTTTTTGTGTAGGTATAATTTTGAGTGAAGTCATGTTTTGTAACTCAAAAGGTTTTCAAACAAAGGCCCCAATTTTTTTTTTTTTTCCCAAATTTTTTTTTTTTGCCCTTTTTTTTTTTTAAAAAATTTTTTTTTTTTTTTCCCCCCCCGGTGGGCTTTGTTTTTTTTTCCCCCCCCCCCTTTTTTTTGGGGTTTTTTTTTTTTTTTTCCCCCCCTGGGGGGGTTTTTTTTTTTTTTGCAGATAGTGACGATCTTGACAGTAGAAGAGCAAGCAGTCGCGGCATTATACCTAAAGCCAAAATCAAAACTGTCAAGATGACGTTCGTTATTGTATTTGGTAAGTCATTTTTATTGTTTAATTTGTATAAAAAGTGAATAAATCATTTTGTGGCACAAGTACAGAATCCATACCTTTACCTTTGTGCGCACCGTACCGTTATCATTACATTTTAATACACATATTGCACAGTGAAATTTCAACCTTAAAATTTATAAAATGAGGGTCAAAGTCCCATACTTTGCAGAGTTAAGAAATAATGGATAATTTAACTAATATATTTCGCGTTTTAACCCGTTAACATGTTTTATATAAATATATTTATTACGTTTGATTTTTCTTTTTTTCTATAGTATAACATGTGATATTATAATTTAAGTGCACTAATTAGAATTTCGCATGTCCCTCCGTGTTACGTGTTTCGTTCATATTTTTTATTTTATTTTAAATACACTTTTACTCAATTAAATAAGTAATTAATTAGAAAACTCACGAGCACCTACAAACAATGGTAAGTAGGAAATCATGTTTCTTGCAATTAAGATTGTAGGATAATGATAAAAATTTCCGCGCCCGTATTTTCATTTTTCGTGTTTACATGAAAAACTACGATATAATAATAAAAGGGATTGATATTTGAATTGATATGTCTTGAGAGCTGTTCGTACCAATATTATTGTTCTACGTTTAATCAGATTGTATAAAAAGTCTCTGTAAAAGTCTTTGTAAAAGTAATATATTAAATCAGGAGTTCCGGGGCCTCGTGAGTGCACCAACCACAAGATTAGCAAGACAGTTATACTCTGTCAATAATTTTATAGCAATTTATTTAATTTGCCTAAACAATAATGTTATCAATGCAATATAACGTCTATGGTAAAATCGAATTTAATAATAATGTGGGCGTGTATTCAAATAAAACACTCTCATTTTTAAAACGCGGTTTAAAATGAGCAATATTAGTTTTTTTAACTGTTAAGTTTTTTATTGAAATTACTTGTGTTAACTACCGACAATTCGTAAATTGAGTGAGAAAGTGAAATTTCCCAACCATACAAACATGTTAACTAGTTAACCTATTTTGGCTTTGGATATTCGGAAGAAGAATAGATTAAAACTGAAATGCAATTAAACTTTGTCTTTTCCATGTAGCGACGACGGTTCGCGACCCGGACGGAATTGCGACATTCTTACCATCCTTTTAATATCCAAACTTGTTTTAAAAGTAATATAAATTAATTATTAACATATTGGACCCGGTAGAGGTCGAACCCACGACCCGTTAATTGTTAGCTCCCCATTGCTATAGATCAACCAGCCCGTCGTAATTTATTATAGAGAGAGGATATTCCAACGTACTTCAACGATTCGTCAATCCAAAAAACTCTAACCAATATTGTTCTGGAAAAATTAATAATTGCGCTCAGTCTGGAAACTTGGTTGACAAGAAAAACAAAATTATGAAAACAGCCACGTCAACTAACTTAGCTCGGGTATTTGTATTCACTTCATTTTCTCGAAAGACTTTGGATTTATTCGTAGTCAACTCATAAGACCGCCCGTTGTTACAATTGCGCTGACGTCGATCTGTTTATTATTCCTTATTACATTTGTCATTCGGATCTTCGGTAGGTAAAATCGTATTTTTTTAAATGGTCGTTGGTCTATTTACATTACTTTAGTTAGCAACTAATGGATAATTATCATCGATGTCTCCCCATGGCCACGGCTGCTGCAAAGCATCGGCATCGTCGGGCCATAGATAAAACAATTTTCAAATAGGTTTATATATCACGTTTTAAACCGTTAAAGTGTTTTATTAAAATAAACAATGAGTCGAAGGTTCTATTCTCACTCCAATCAATTAATCTTTATTATGACCTTTGTCTTCAAATAGAATATATAAAAAGAATATCGAAATTCCGTCCGCATTTAGAAACACTATCCACAGGCGAAAAACAGTGAAGTTTAATCGCATTTCGTAAAGTCCGTGGATTTCCGACTGGATCTTCGGTCAAAATAGATTGACAGCGTTGAGATATTTTATGGCTGGGATATAGCGCGAACTGTAAACAAATGGCGATCGAGTATTTTTCCGGTAAAATTTTTCCAATTCCTTTTTGTTTCTTAAATCTTTAAATATCGTCTATAGTTTACGCGAGTAGTATACATTTAAATAAAACACTTTAACGGTTTAAAACGCGATATATTAGTTAAACTTATTTGAAAATGATTTTTAACTTCGCCGAACGTCGGGCCGAGGGTTAAACGGGAGACTTCTTAATTTAAAATTAAGTCTCCCCGTGACCACGGTTGCTGCAAAGCATCCGAAACGTCGGGCCGAAGTTAAAAATCATTTTCAAATAGGTTTAATTGACATATATCACGTTTCAAACCGTTAAAGTGTTTTATTTAAATCTTAAATCTTTTCTAACCGCGTCTTACTTACCAGTCGTTCATCATTTTGGATATAACAATGACTCAGCATTTTAAGTCTTAACTTAAACCATACATACACATGAATGTCCCCAAGCTGAAAAAGATTTTGAAAACAATAGCGTAGATTTAATTCATTATGTATTAGTTGAAAAAGTGAATACAATTCTAATTATAGTCGTCGATGAGGTTGCGTGGGAAGTACTTAGTCATACGAGTATAAGAATGTTTTGACTATCTAGAGAACTTTAAAGAATAGTATATCATTGTTTTTCGGGCTCTTCGGCCGACGTGATCAAAGAGTTAACATCTCCTGATGGTGCCGTCCGTACGCGATGGCGAAACGTCGAGAACCCCTTCTGGCTCACGTCGGCCGAACAGCCCGAAAGATAATGATATGCTGAACGATGGCCGTGAAAGCCTTACACAATTTATAAAGAATAGTGTACGTAAAAATAACCCGTTACATGATGTACGCCATTACGAAGTTAGAATTAAATATTTTCCTGTCATTACGATTTAAAACATCTTTATATTTATTTATATTAATAATTTATTTAAAAAAAACAATATCATTAATGAAACAATGTAATTATTATTATTTAAAATAAATAACTCGCACTTAGCACTTAGATGAATTAATACTCTCGGAAATTATCAATAAATTGTGAGCGAATATTGTTATATTTCCTATGATTGGAAGCGTTTAGTGCTATCACAGGATGAGTTCGAATTAAAAAAATTTTTTTTTTTTTTTTTGGTTAAAAATTATCAAAGCTAAAAAAACTTTAAAAATGTAACTCGCACGAAAATGATTCAAGACTCCATAATTTGTTAACTAATTTATTTTTAAATGGACAAAAAAAAGTCCGCGTTATATAAGCTATAGCCGACCATTCTATATAAAATAAATAAATATCAAACATTTTTACATACATTTTTAAGTAATCTGCATCAGTATTCAATAAAACTAAATATATCTTATTAAAACAATCCTAAAACAGCCAACAATATTATAAACACTTCTAACTGAGCACATAAATATATCGAAGGCAAACAATAATTCATAATGGCGACGCCAAAATCATTTTTCAATCCATTAGATAAAGAGCTTTTGTAAAATTTCATCCATAAAACGATATCTAAATTGCTTTAACCCAAGCATTGAAAAGCTATTAACAAAATAATATTATCGCCTATTTGAAAAGTTGTATGCACGAAAATAATAAACGTGAAAAGCAAAGGCTCCGCGAGGGCTTTTTGCCTTTTACGATCTCGTCCATTATGTCTAAGTGGACAAAATTGTTATTCTCACTGTTTTACTGTAACACGTCTAAATTAATTGGGACATAAAAATACTTCGTGTTACTAATATATGGCACGAGTTAGGTTTTCCCTTTAACTAAATTGTTCACGAGTGCGCTTTTGTGATCCTGCGTTATTATATTCAAAGGTAGCCATGAGCTAAGAATAATCGTTCAGTTATGGTTTCTTTTCCCACCAAGTCCGACATGTTTTCACCCATTCCGTTTCCATCAAAATACATTTTTATTTTTTAAAATAACATCAAACATTATATACATAAAATAAAATTATAATATTGGAGGCACAATTCTTAACACGTACATATTATGTTAAAATTAAGTATTGTCTGTCCTTAACGTGAGTAGTATACATATATAGAAAACACTGGGGGATTTCCCTGATCCACGGCTGCTGCAAAACATCCGAAATGTTGACTTTAAAATAAATTAATATATTTCACGTTTTAAACTGTTAAAACGTTCAATTTTTATATTAAAACTACTTTTGCCCGCGACTTCGTCCGCGTGGAATAGTGACTCGGGGTAGAATTTTTAATTATTTAGGCTGTTAATAATTTACGTAAGGGCGCATTTAAGGCAGCCAATCTATGTTGTAAGTGCTTCTTTGCTGCAACACTCCCTCCTCACATCACTCCTACTCTAACTCCCACTCTCATTCCTACAATCACTACCACTCTCACTCTCACTCCCACTCCTACTCCATTCCCAAAAAGCCAAAGAATAAAGTTTAATTGTTCCAGCTTCAAAAACGACTAATTTCCATACAACTTTTCATCCCCTTATTCAACCCCTTTTTTGGCATTGAAAAGTAGCCTATGTTCTTTTTCAAGCTCTAAAATATCTGTGTCGCAAATTTCATTTTAATCAGTTCAGTAGTTTCGGAGTTAAAGCCGGACAGACAGACATATAGAGTCACTTTCGCATTTACAATATTAGTATAGATGTAGATTATTTTACCTTAATGTCAGTCTACTATATTCGCAGCTCAGTTGTAAATTATCTAACCATTCTTTTGCTATATTCGAAGCTTTGATTCTGTGGAGTCCTCTAATACAAATAAAGATATTTTTTGAGGTGTACCTCAATGTTCACCACTCGTCACGTACCATATAACACGGCGATGTACCGTGAAAGAATCTTATAAATTCACAGTACCAATCGTGACTCGACTTTTCATTTCACCCACAAATGCTTTTACTTTATACGTCTTTGATGCTACAATGGTTTTTTTATGGGAGAGGAGGACAGACACGCATCGGGTTCACTTAAGGGAGAAATACAACATATAACATCTAGGCAAAACGTGTTGTTGACCTTTTTCGGCTATGCATATTCGAAAATCCACGTAGTAAAACCGAAACGCAATTAAACTTCACGGCTTTTTCATGGTTCGTGGCCCGAACGCAATTAACATTTCCAAGTTGAACATGTTTCAGAAAAATTAAATAATTATAAGAAATATGTTGGACCCGCACCCATTGGTTATTTTTTACATTGGTACCATTACACCATCGAGCCCATCCCGTGTATTGAAAATAAACTCTTAACGACACTCACGAAAGCCCTCGCGTCCACACTTGTCTAAAAAAATACTACAAGTTATCCTTTTCACACGCACTTATTCCATTACGTTTTTTCTGTAAATATTTCAGTTCCACCCTGAAAGCATTGCTGTGTGGCTATAGGGCCAAGTTATCTCAGCGAAGTATTATTTTTGCAGGGAAAAATGTTTACAAAATTACCATATTACTTGTCAAAATCGTACACGAAGATATTTTCAAATTACTCAACAGGGGATGTACATAGTACTTTTATTTTTTCTATTTAATATTATATTGTTATGTAATGTCTTCTAGAAGTAAAATCTAATGATTGCTTCTTAATAAATATATATGTATATTTTTAATCCTATGTATATATTAATACTTACGTAATTTTAAAGAACTAGATAATTTAACTGTAAGTAATAAGAACAAGGAAGCGTTTATTTAAACATTTTAATAACAATTAATTACTTATTATTATTTTCTATTTATCGTTGAAGAGCCTACAAACTCACTTAACATTTTTTCCTCATAACTTATTAACACTATTAAAAAAGTTCTATTAAAGCTGAAATCACTTTAATAAGTGCTTTCAATTGGCAAGTTTTAGAGGGTAGTTCATAGAAATGTGTCGGGTTCGAGGCCTGCAAACAATTTTTTTTTGTCTATTTACATTTTTGTTTCAGTCTTCGTCCTCTGCTGGTCCCCATATATGATCTTCGATCTCCTACAAGTGTATGGTTATGTACCAGATACTCAGGCCAACATTGCCATCGCTTCTCTTATTCAGAGCTTGGCACCGCTCAACTCGGCTGCAAATCCTGTCATATACTTCATATTCTCTAATAGGATATTTCTAAGTCTAAGGTAAGTTCCTAAACTACCATTTTTAAGATTCAGAAAGAAATTATTTCTGTATCTGTTCATTACAAAACAATTTATTGTTTCCTAGGATTCGAACCTATTGCGCAACGCAACAGGCTTAACCATTTAGCTACAGTGGCGGTCAATGACTCAGAAACTTGGTTTAAAATAAACTGATCTTAACTGGTATTTTTTTAGGTAAATATCATAGAATTAATAAAACTGTGTAATATAAATTTCCTATTTATCGGTTTAAAGACATTTATTTCCCACTCAGATTACAAGAATCACTCTTTTATACTAAGCTTCACCACGCGGCTTTAACAGCTGCAGTTTTTACAGATTTTTATTCCATTTGTGATGTTATATAAATATCTAAAATATATCAATCCTGCGCATATATCAAAAATTTAAAAGAAAATCAACGATGACGTTTAGGACATGGTGGCTCAATTGTTTAGAGCAACAACACGAGTAGGTGCCGGTTCCAGTCCCACCCGTGCAATAACTTTTTTTTACTAAATTTTATTTTTTTTGTTCACATAAATATAGGAACATTCCACCATACAAATGGTTTTGGTGCTGGATGCGTCGTGACAGCCCAACCGGAAACGAGTCGCGGGCGCATACAGAACTCTTGACTTCGTCTCATCGGCGCACGAGACACGAACTCACTATACGGGTATGTATAATTAATTAATTGAACACAATTTTAATATCATATTATATGCCATTCTCTAAGTTTACAGCGTTTTATGATTTTTGATGATAAACGAGAACTGGCAAATATGAAGTTACTGACTACGGCAAACTCAGCCATGGAAAGCTTAAAGATGTGTTATCGTCCTATATTTCGTTTGGATATTGAAATAATATTAGATTTTTTAAATATAATTTACGTTCCTTACTTTTCTGTTCTTATAAGAATTGTTGATACCATTATTATGCAATCAAAATAAAAACCAAAAAGGGATCATATTTATACCAAAAATATTAATTATTTTTAAGTATAATAATAATTGCATGACAAAAAATGCTAAATAAAACACTTTAACGGTTTAAAACGCTAAATATATTATTTGAACTTAATTAACTTCGGCCCGACGTTTCAAATGCTTTGTAGCAGCGGAGTCATGGGGAGATCACGGGGACTGTTTTATTTAAATGTGTACTACTACTGGGTAAACTCATTTTAGAAATAAATCTGTCAAAATTTTTCTAAAAGTCTTGGACTTCGTGTGGGAACCTAAATAATAAATTAGTGGTAGAATTCAAAATTCCTCCTCAACCACCATATCCACAGATGATAAAGCCGTCAAGTTTAATTGCATTTCAGTTGAGTCTGTAGATTTCCGAATGTTGAATGCCAAATACGTCGACAGTGCATCATCATCATTAAATGTTACATGGCTAAGATACCTACCATCACGTGAACTTCATGCTTGTGTCTCTTCCTCTATCATTAATATATATCAATTTAAATGAAACAACTTAACGGTTTAAAACGCGATATGTTAGTTAAACTTATTACAAAATTATTTTTAACTTCGGCCTGACGCTTTCGAAAGCATCCGAAAGCTTTGCAGCGACCGTGGTCACGGGTGCTGCAAAGCGTTTTATTTAAATGTGTACTACTCGCGTAAACTATAGACAATATATATCAATTTAATCTTATGCCATAAACCTTTACCTCTGAAAACTTTTTTATATTTTTCACAAGTTATTGCACATGAAGGCACTATATAATTTAAAAATCGAAACTAAATTAAAAAAAAATTCGACTCGAGCAGGACTTGAACAGCGTAGCGGGCATCGTCAGCGTTCCGTGCTGTCGCTCTACCAATTGAGCTACCGAGTCTCGTTAACAGCAGCAGATCGAATTTTTTTTCAATTTATTTTCGATTTTTAAATTATATAGAACCTTTGCCTCGTTTTGCTTCTCAAACATACTAAGCTTTGATTTAATTGATGGGTGTTGTCTTAATCCGTCTATTTTCAGCACTATTCGTCAGATCTCAATACATCCAAAATAGCGTTATAAATTGCGCGCAATGTTTACAGAAGGTTTGCATGTAACAAGCTCGTTTCTACGGATTAGCCCATAATCTGTATATTCCGGGATATCGTAGCATATTTATAAAGTTATTGTTACTGTCTATTATCGTAATCAAACAAAACACTTAACGGTATTAAACCCGAAGTATATTAAACGGTAAATTGTAAATAAGTTTCGCGTTTCAAACCGTTAGCGTGTTTTAGTTAAATATGTATTACTCGCGTAAACTACAGACCGTATTATCTTATTTTCTGCTGCTGTAGGACTTTGAATAGCTTGTTATAGACATAGCGAATTTTATTACATTATCAAGTTTAAATTACTAATGTTGTGTTAATTTTAATTACTTGAGAATAGTTCAGATTCACAATATATAATCAAAATACTCTACAAGATCACTTGATCACTTGCATCTTTTTTTGAGAAATAATGTCTTTAAACCTTAAATTACACTTCTACCGGCTAAAAGAAATAAGTTATCACAATATGTTAACCGTATTCAACATTTTGAATACTTAACATCCTTCGTACAATGGAAACACTGTGGCGTTAAGTGTGATTTTGTATGATTCAATCCTTTTTGAACGTAATATCATTAGAATTAAAATAAAGCAAAAATCTGCTAGCTAGCTCTAAGCTAAGATCAAATCTGAAATCTAAAATTATTATTTCTAAATGTATTTATACTGTAAGAACCCGTCAATATGGGTCCAATCAGCAGTGTGGTAGGGCCTTAGATCTATATAAGAGATGACCTGCAAAGAGGACATACAAATAAAATTAGATTATAGCTATAGTATTAAGCTATTGAAAAAATATATTCGATAAGAATGACGAAATATATTACTTGAAGTAGTAATTCGTTTACAATTGTCCGCCGTTTATGGGAGTAGTACACATTTAAACAAAATCTTTCGACGAGTTTAAACGAGTATAATTTGCTTCTTAAGTACGTAAGTGTTTCCATTGAATAGGAGGACGTTTTTCCTTATCTAAGAATTAATAAAAGCAAGAAAGGCCTTGTAAAGCACAACGCGTTTAACTGAAACTCTATCAAACGTATCTTGTTTTATTTCTGGAATTCGAACCAGAACCAATCAATCTTGAAGTAATAACCAATAAAACGCAGTTGTAAATATCTATAAATGTCTGCGGCTGTTTATTTACGCTTTCATTGAACTACTTTAAAGTATAGTTTAAAATGACGATTTACGTATTTTTAAATTTAATTAAATGCTACAAAAAAATCGTTCTGACTGATCACAGAAGTCTGATCAAGTTCTTGCCTAAACAAAAAACTCGGAAATGTGTCCGTCCCATGCCCCACAGGGGGAAAGGAGATTTATTAATATACTGTAGCGAGTTTCAGTCCACTGACGTCACTAGTCAATATACCATTGTTTTGATTGGGATAATTACAGGCAATTTGATCCTTTGAGATGTTACATGTGCTTGTAATTCTGTCTTCGCTGTAAGCGCAATATTTTGTTCATCATTAAATTAAGTAAAATAGAAGAAGAAAGTATAGATAAGAAATATTTAAAAGTAATTCATAGCAAATACAGCATAGCATAGTTATTGAATTAAAATATAAAATGTCATTTCTATTCCTATTTGTAGTTTCCAAAGCATCTCTATCTATCTTCGTGCTTAAAGACGAATTTATAACTTAAAACGTAAATTAAAAATCGATTTAGATTGAAAAAAATATTATAACTTCCACCGGCATCCACAGCGTTTCGTGCTGCTCTAACCAATTGAGTTACCGTGTCCTTCACGTCATCTTCGCATTTCTTCAACCCACTGATATAAATATAAAGCGTTTCAAACCGTATTCACTTTCCGTATCAACAATAATGTTTGTAATTATACCACATGCGGAATAGAAACGAGAACTCATACTAAATAATAAACGGTGTGTCTTTGGCAGTGACAGGGTTTATTTATAAAAAAATTCCATAGCAATGACAAAAAAGTCTTCAGCGTAAAATATTCACCACGCAAAATTTCCTGAGTGCGGAAATGTGTTTTGCAAACAAGACAACAAGTTGAGAAATAAAGATACTGTTAAGTTCTTGCGGTGTATTGAGGATATAGGTACATAAATTAAAATTTTGAGGATGTAGGTACCCATAGTAAAACAGCAACTTTTATTTTCAAACACAAAGTATAATTCCGATTTCTTGTTGGCAGGTTAAAGATGACAGCATAAAATACCCCAACCAGCGTCTCCATCAATGCAATAGTTCTCGCAAGGTTCGACTCCACTTGCCTGATCAAATTCAGATGAACAACAATTTTCACCAACCGAGGACCAGGGACGACACTTTTCTATAATTATATACGTTATGTGACATATAGCAGACAGACAAAGCCAGGCGAGAAGTTAAGTTATATGTTAATTATTTTTAGCCTGTATTTTTATTCTCTAAAAGATGAATGATGTAGGGGATAGAGCGTGGATTAGCAAGGACTTTCAATTTATTTTCGAGAGAAATCTTTTTTAAGTCTTATTGCATTTACCGCTAGCTCTATCAAGTTAAATAGTAAGGCGTTGTTGGTATAATCTTTTTTATTTGTCCTATCGTTAAAATAACAAGAACATATTTTAGCTGTAAGTAAAATATTTATAAAGTTATGATTATTGTTATTACATTTTTTTTAAATCTTGGACACACTACATGAATGTGAGGTAAGCTAAAAATTTAAAACACAATGAAAACCTAAGTTGGGTTTACTAGCTAAATAAAAGCTGACTTATTTTGAAGAACGCAAAATTACAAAATATTATATTATATACTGTTTACGATATGTAAAATATATTGATATTGCATCGTTTCTTAAAACATTTATTTAAATCATCAATCTTAAATCATGTCTAAGTACCTAAAGTGTAAGAATTTTATACGATTAGAATAAGCAACAAATAAATGTTAAGCCTTCATTAATTCACAATGCATTATATCGCATATTATTCTTTCGATGGCGTATTGTAAATTCATTTGAGTTTTTACTCATAAAGTATGCGTACGCGCCGACTTTTGGCACCGACCGTTTTTATAACCCTTAGTAAAGAGAAGTATTGGCGGGGTGTTATTCAGTTGAATTCTAGTCGAACTAGTTTTCTTCTATCTTAGAAGAAAACGATCAAATTTTAATTTGTTGGCTAATCTTACAAAATACACACAGTCTACGGTTAGCTTAAGTATTATTTATAAATTTAAGAACCATTGTTTATAACCTAATTACAAAATAAACATCACAGCTGTAGGAAGTTTAAATGATCTTAATAAGTTTTGTCGCAGTAAAACGCTACGTAAAATTGTATTCGAGTTAAGTATATCACTGTATCTTAGCGTAAATTATAATACAGGGATTATTTATATGTATATTAATTGCTATTTTTCCAAATATTGTCTAGATATTTTGTACGGACACCGATCTCTAGTACCAAAGATTATAGCGTTGATGTTAGAGTAAGAATAACATAGATATTATCTATTAGCATATTATATGAACGTCTGAAATGTTTGCTTGTCTGTCCTTTTATAATTAAAATATTAACCATAATTAATCCAATTTATAATTACTCGATTTTGTTTAAATAAAACACTTTAACGGTTTATAACGAGGAGACCCCCGTGACCACGGCTGCTGCAAAGCATCCGAAACGTCGGGACGAAGTTAAAAATAATTTTCAAATAAGTTTAACTAATATATCGCGTTTTAAACCGTTAAAATGTTTTATTTAAATGTGTACTACTCGCGTAAACTATAGACAATATTGACTTGATTTTGTCTTGTGGAACCTAACCTAACTGTTTCTCTGCTTATCATTAGGACTATTTGACAATGTACATAATACGAGTGTGAAAAAAATTAATTGTCAAAACGACACAGATAAAGCTAAAAGAACCCACATAACCTTGAAACGTGTTTTAAAAAGACCGCAGTTCGTTTGCCAAAAATTTCAAAAGTTTACATACGTGCCAAAATGGTGGAGTAAAACTCTTGTAATTTTGTCTACAATTAACCCTTGTTTATACCGTTATTACTTTAGGAGAATATGCGATTTGTAATATGTTATTGTATAATAAGGTTTCTCAAATAAATGTGTAAAGAAATGTCTGTTTTATTGACAAACACTGTTTTTAAACTTAAACCTCCTATATCATCGTAGTAAGAACATAGACCCATCCATCCGCTCCATAGTGGATAAGTGAGCTTTAAGTTACACCACTAATTAATCACAACCGACGTACAGCCTAGGTAATTTAAGATATCTAAAGCCAAAATAGGACGACAGCGCATCGTGTCAAGACGTTATATTTCTGGGGTACATTACCTTCCATCAAGTTGACACCATACTTGTCTGTGCTCTTATATTATAAAAAATCTTAGCCTCTCCGTACCTCTTAATGATAAAAAAACTATTTTTACAAATATAGGAAACGTTTTACAGTTTCTTAGAAGTTTAAAAAGACGAATTAATATAAACAATTATTCACATTAAAGAACCATTAAAACTTAGCTATCTTAAACAAAATCTTACGCGATGTGACAGCGAAAAAGTAATTATTTTCTTGAATGCACCACTGCAAGCTAAACGGCAATAAATCTCGCTGAATCGAGATGAGTCCCACTGATAAAAACTCTTTGGGAGTGTAAATAAAGATAATTCGGATACTTTATTTCGTCTGGCATAGGGTGAGTTACTACTTGATACATTAGGAATGCAAAACTTTTAACTGTACTCGAATTAAACAAGGAAAAGATACAAAAACTAAGAAAAAGGATTTATTGTAAGCGAAATTCCAGTTTATGCTTGTTGGACTGAGTAGTAGCAGTAGTTATTAACATGTTTCTGTTCATTATACTTAAGAATTTTTGATCTAGAAATTCTGTATCATAAATAAGTGGTAATCTTTCACAATCTATAGTAATATTATAACCGGAAAAGGCTGTTTGTTTGTTTGAACTATCCCAGGAACTACTGGTTCGAATTGATATGTTTTATCATTCTTCATTCTTTAAACATTTCTTTCTGTGTTGGTTGGAGCGTTTATCAAGGAAGGCTGGAAGCTATAAAATATCACGATACAACTAATAGAAGCAAAGAGACAGCGGGAAATGAAGAAAAAACGGGTAGAATTATTAATCGTTGTGGATTTCTGTTGCGAAAGCATTGTATGAAACATGTTTCAATAACTATATTAATTTTAAAATTGTATGAATGAAGCAATTCTTAAAAACGTAATTAAATTGAAAAAATTTTCGACTCGGGAACCGGCATCGTCAGCGTTATGTGCTGTTGAGCTGACTGATCTACTAGGTAGTCTACTATATAATTTAAACAAATTCTACGATAAATTAAGATTCACTTGAAAAAAGCGATCGTTTATAAAGATGAGGAGTTTTGCAAAAACTAATTTTGAGGCCCGAAATTCCACATGGTCGAAATCGCAGGCACAGCTAGTATTAGCACAGATTTAATCGTGAACATCGATTGAAATCAACAATTTATTTATTTAATAAGGCTTACTAATTACCTACACAAACATGTTTAAAACTACTTTAGCTAATTAAAGTAAGAATAATTCGTATGTACCATGTAGGATTGGTAGTAATTCTTATATAACAATCGATAGACTCGTGCTTGATGGTTTATTCAAATCGCTAAGACCTTAAGCTTCCAAATAACAAGGTAGCAATTAACGGCGAAGACAGAAGCTTGGAGCGACCCTTCTCAAGAAACTTGATCACCAACAAACTAGTCGAGTAATTATAATTCATCAATACTTTGTCACTTACATTGCTAATAACGGAAAATTATTTACACGTATTGGTACTTGCTTCTATATAATGTACTATTATTCACTTGTAGAAATTTCCTAAGTGCTTTGAATTCAGCAAGAAAATCCCATACTTCTAAAAAACTAAATTAACGTTACTTTGAGTTTCACTAAAAGTGTGAAACGACCGACGTTTAAATCTCAATAAACTTACAAACCGTTTAAAACCCAAAATATATTAGATTACTTATTTTTCTTTTCTAACTACAGTCCAGTGTACAGTAATCGTAATCCGCCCGTGACCATGGCTGCTGCAAAGCATTCGAAACGGCATAGTGAATAGTTTAAATAAATTAAAACTGAGTTAACTATATATATATTTCGAGAATAAGACTACAGACAATACCTATTTTATGAAATAGTTCAAGCTGGCTAGAGAAGCCGGATCACATATTTTTAATAACGGGACACACAAAATCGAAACTATATCACAGTGGTATTTTATTAGATCCATTAAACTGTTAGTTTTGTATATTATATAGATAGTTAATATATTATATACAATAATTATAACATAGGTACTTAAATATTACATCCTATTAATTTATCTATGGTTGTAAAATAATACAAGCAGATAAAAAACTGTGTGAACAGTTTATATTTTTAATTTGGACTTAGCCTCGAAATCTTGATGTTAAATGTGTGGTAGGAGTATCGAAATCAAAAATAGATCGACAGTGCATCTTCTTTAGATGTTATATAGCTAGGGTCTTTCGCCTACCATCGTGTGAAACCAATGTTGCCTGTCCTCTATCATAAAAGTGTGCCGACAAGCTATTAATTCCGTTCCTAAAAATATCATCGCCCCTTCCATAACTTTTCCTTTGACTTGTCCAAAAATATTGTTTCGTCCGTTTGATAAAAAGATTAATTGTGATCCGCTGACATTTATTGCGTCGAAAAGGATTGATTGTGAAGAACATGAATGGGCGAAAATCGTCTAACTTTTTACCTCCTCGACAAAAACATTTAACAGAAGCTCACGCAGTTCCATCATTGATATGTCGTTATTTTTAACATTCAACAACAAATTGCAGTATTTACTTGACATAATTGCACCTTCCAACTTTCTATATAAAAGTTTCATCAAAATTGACTAACAAAAGAAGCTTGAAAAAAATCCCAACAGAAGTATTATCAATAGTTTTCTCGACTAGTACGCTTAACTAAACACTTTTAACGGTTTAAAAGGCAAAATATACATAGTTAATTTATTTTAAATTTAATTTACATATAGCCCGACGTTTTGAAACAAATCGACACCCGAATTTAAAAATATTTTTAACTAATTTCGTTGTTAGCTACAAGTTTGTTTACTAACAACTTATTCTACCTTTACACGGCAATCTTAATACGATAGAATTACTAATTTTATAATGTCCATTTACATACAATAACAAATCTCATGAAGTGATATTTCTTTTTTTTGATATTTGCAAATTGCTATAACCAGACATAAGACAGAATAACGGTGTGTTTGCAAAAATACGACTTTACAGCAAGTTTGATTTATAGCCAGTAATAAAACACTTCTTGTCCCGTAGATTTTATAGTTGTTTGACGTAAAACTATATTCGTGTGAAACATCACTTTTTACGTATTTGATTTTATTGCTTCATTGAAACTCTAGTGGAGCCGACAACAACTTATTTGTTCACATAAAAATATGCATAAACATGGAAATATTGAATATACATTGCTAATGTGTAGCTTAAAAATAAGTATATTTTAAGCTATATACATATTGCTAAAAACCGCCGTGGATCCTAATTCTCGATATCTCTTAAGACGTTCTCTCAGGTCCGTCTGTGGTATATATTTTTTTACATTCTAATCTTTTGTAATAACTTTTTAAAATTTTTTAGTTCTCATTATGATTTTTAACTTCTGTGCCCCTCAACGAGTATAATCATAATTGTACTTTTCCTGCCTTAAACAACTTATAGCACATCAAATTTACAATTTAATAATCAGTTATACGTCCCTTACAATTTATTTTAGATTTGAATTCTCTCTCAATAATCAAGCACGAGAGATCCTAGGTTCGAATGATGGGTAAACAATAAATAATAAAACCCTTTAACGGTTTAAAACGCGATATATTATGATTTTCGCCAATTCGTGCAAAGGGGGTTTTTTTAATATTTTGTTTTAAACCGTTAAAATGTTTTATTTAAATGTTACACTCGCGTAAAATATTTAATTAAAAAACACAATTTAATAGATAATAATTCAGTATATGCAATCGCCGTTCATGCCACATATAAAAACCAAAGACCAAACTATCCCGCATTTTCTATAATTCGCTCGCAACTATACAGTGGCGTCACGCGAAATATCTTTATCTCTGTTTATGAGTTGTTGTCGAAGACAGCAATAAAATCGATAAGGGACTGCAAATAATCGGTCTGCGGTGACCCGATTTTCCCCGGGTCACGATCCGGGGTGCACGAGGTTAAACTATGGGCATTAATTTTTGCAACCACCAAATGTTACATAGCAACTCGTAATTCATAAATTCATTTATAATACGTAACATCTAAATTGAATTTGTTATATATGCTATTATAATGTCTGTAGTTTACGCGAGTAGGTGTACTACTCGTTTAAACTTAAACGGTTTAAAGCGCGATATATATTAGTCGTATAAATTTCGTCGAATACTTCCAATGGCAATAAAACGCCAAACCAGGTTAATTCAAACCTAATACATAATTGATCTCATTTAAATAAAACACTTTAACGGTTTAAGACGCGAAATATTAGTTAAACTTATTTAAAAATGATTTTTTTCGGCCCGACGTTTCGGATGCTTTGCAGCAGCCGTGGTCACGGGGAGACTCAAATAAGTTTAACTAATATATCGCATTTTAAACCGTTAAAGTGTTTTATTTAAATGTGTACTACTCGTGTAAACTATAGATTGTATATAATTGATCTCTGTTATGCTAAAGATATGTATATATTTATGTTCGACGTTACACATTGCATTTTAAAGCCGGGAAACGGGCGGTAATTGCTGGTTTGTAATAGGATTGGTAATCGGCTTATCTATATAATTTAATACCCTAAAAATATATTTCTCCAATTTTGCGACATTTAGATCTCATAGCATTTTCTTAAAAAATGGGGTTAACATTACACAAGTAAGAAGTAAAGGTGCAAATACAAGTGTACATAAATAATTTAAGCATTAAACTCTCACACGACTCTACAAATTGACATAACACCTTAATTCGAAGTATAATTTTTTTTTCTGTATCAAATTCGTCTTAAATTCTTAACAGTCCAAATTGGAACCGCAAAGTTTTAAAGTTTGAAGGCCTATTTATACAATTGTTTGGTATACTTAGTCATGGATTTAATCCCTACTCCGTTTTGGAATGTAAAGAAATTATTCATGGTTGATAAATTTAAACTCCCTTTGGGTTACTAGTCAATTCACTTATATTAAAAAACGGCATTAGCTAAAGCGTGAGGTATGAAAACGTTGGTAAGTAACCTCGTCTGTCCTCTTCTGCCACCAATCAACTAAAATATGAACTCTATGACAGTGTATAAGGTTCTATTTTTTGGTTTAGATTTTAGATATATACACGAGATTTTTACCTATTATTACCGCGTTTTGTTAATTATGTGTTAAGAAGATGAGCGTTAGAAACAAACAAACAAATTAACACGTTAAGTCTCGGAGACTGCAAGGGTCCTGACGTCACCATTGTAAAGCATCCAGACCATCGTGTCATAGATACATTAATTTAACTAATATTATTCGGGTTTTAAACCGTTAAAAGTGTTTTATTTAAATATCCTACTTGTGTAAGCTCCAGATAGTGAATCATTACTATACCTTTACGTAGGAAAGAAAGATAGCCTGTAAGGCTTTTGAATATTATTAATATGTCACTAAATGATTTACATCTGTTGATAAGAACAAATAGAAGTTCCCGATATTTTATATCTGCTGACACAAATTACTCGCTATCTTATTATCGATGGCCTATTTTAGTATTCATAGTCTAGTATAATATCTAGATATATAAAGCTTTCTTCTGATTAAACATATATGTTTTTATCATTATGTTATATAATACATTTTTACCTTCCAAATGTCTGTCTGTCAAAAGGCTGTCTGTCGGTTTCTATGGCTCATTGTATTGTGCGGGAGAGCTTCTGGTTTATTGAAACCAGAACTTGGGGATTGCCCCAAAAACACGTAATAAATAACTGATGATACCATTCTCTGTAAATAAAATCGATCTAAAAAGGACACAAAAATATATAATTTTATGCCCCTTATTTCACTTCTCTATATTTAAGTGGATGTAGATGAAACATTGATGACAGATTTTGACTGTTGTCTAATTTAAAGTTAAAATATAATCAGATATAATATAATATTGTAAGCTTCGTGGCTTAATTTTGTTTTGCATACCCACATTCTGGGGTATAAATAGTTTCGGGTTGGGTGGGGCACACAATTTTTTTTTATGATAGAGGACAGACAAGCTTGGGGTTCATTTGAGTAGTGAAAATACTTCAGCTAAGTAACATCTTTAGCAAGATCCGCTGTCGAACTATTTTGAATTTGGATATTGAATGGAAGGTGTCCTATATGATTATTGTATCTCCACAATACCCTCCAACCATTCTACTACAATGACATTACTATCTTCCTACAATAAGCAAATGAGGGAGCGTAAATATTGTTCTTACTGCAACTGCTGCAACAAACCCAATGCAATTAAAATACAGCACCATGGGCTGCGTATGCTGATTCAATAGTCAATGAGCCACGAAAAACGTTGGCAACACCGCGCAGAGGGTTTTTATTGGCTGCAATTTTTATTTCTATCGCCAATAAAGAAATGGTGGCCGTATGTTTGCTTTAATCGGGATATTTTCGATTAAAGCAAAACTATGGCCACAAATTGTAGATCCTCTTTGTAGTATACTTAAGTATGTTTATAGTAACATACAAACATGGAGTCATACAAACGTGTTTCCAGCGCTCCCTCAAAAGTACCGTAGTGGGCTATTGATGTGTTTAGTGGTTGTGGTCGATTACTGACTCCGAGAAAGACGTGTACTCCGGTGTAGTACGATTCAGCACACTCCCCACGTCACTATTGCGCGACGCGAGCGTGCATTATGCTTTCCTTCAGTAAAAAAATGGGTATTTAAAAATATCTATCAGTAAAAGTATCATTCAGTTATGAACTTCCTACTGGCTCATTAGTTAAATGCATTTGTCTAGCATGGTATTACCCTGGGTCCTAGGTTGAAACTCCGTGGCGAACGAGTTGGTCGGTATTTGGAACGAGAGTTTGGTGTTGGTCGGTATTTGATATTTTTTGTCTTTGTAAAATTGTACTCAGCACTACACGTAGTACATACTAATTTAACTCGGTACTCGTAAAAACATGTTTTATAATTATAATGAATTTATATCATAAATATATTTCAATTGCAATAAAAAGGACTTGCCGTGTTTTTGGCTTTTTTTATTGTCACCCTAAGCTAACAACTGCGCACAGTTTCTAAATCTAGACAATATCTCCCACAATAAGCACTGAACATAAATCTATGTAAATTTGACTAAACCCGAATAGAACGGACAATATGCAAGCTCTTCATGCTATCCTTTGGGAGCATAACGCTCCAAATGCAAAGCTGGGAGTTGCCTTACGTATAAAATACTTGTGCAGTTTCCTTGGAAATACAGGTTCCTTGAAACTAATCATAGTTTACTAAATCTATCCTTCAATCTTTCTTTTATATAACAAAAAAGCGTGCCACCTATGTTTAGGCCCCTATTAATAAATATTAGTAAAATAGTCCATTTAAACAAATCAGTAAATAATAATAAAAACTTTTTAAATACTGTCTATAGTTTACGCGAGTAGTACACATTTTAATAAAACACTTTAACTGCCTAAAACGCGATACATTAGTTGGGTAGTTGGTATAGTTACCACGGCCGCTGCAAACCATCCAAAACGTCGGGCTGAAGTTAAAAATCATTTTCAAATAAGTTTAACTAATATATCGCGTTTTAAACAGTTAGTGTTTTTATTTTAAAACTTTTTAGATCACTTTTTCTAGGTATTTTTCTTGCTGGCTTGATGATTTTTCGTATTACTTATCAAAAAAAGTTTTCACTATTTTCATATAAAACCTTAAGCTATTTGAAAAGACATTCATTCCAAAATCAAATAGCTTGTCAAATTGCAACGCCGGACAATTTTACATTCATCTCCGCTCAGCCACAAAATTTCAGTTAACAATGCATATTTAAGATTTTTTAAACCCGTTTACCATGGACTTATTTAACTAAACCCCATTCAGCCCCATAGCTTACTGCAGAGATAATACCAAGCCAACGATATGGAAAAGCCAAGTAAGTTAGTCTGATGCATTATTATATGAGAGAAAACTGTTCACAAATCCGTATGGGCCTTTTATTCTGGAAACCTGCATCGGACTTTAGGACACTTCAGTTTGAATAAGCGGAGTGACTGCTTGCAGTTGGATATTCTGGGTCATTCTCTCTGGTTAACTTGCGTTACCAAATATCATAAAAGTAGCTATGTATTACTTTATTATTAGATTTATTTTTAAACCATTAAATGCATCAAACCATATTTGTATTAAATCAATCATTACATTTCAAATCAATTATATAAAGTAATACAAAAATAGAAATGAACTTTTGAAAACTTTAATATTTTTCACATGATGGCACTATATAAATTAAAAATCGATTATTTCCTAAATACGCAAGTATTAAGGTTGAATAAAATCGATAACGTGTAGGACACGGTAGCTTAATTGGTTAGAGCACGGCTGTTGATCGCAATTCAAGTCCTGCCGTAGTTTTTTTTTAATTTCTATTCGATTTTATTTATTTATAAACCTTATAAATTAGATGACAGGGAAATCTTACATGTTTTTGTTACGGTGTTAAATAGCACACATCCAAAATTGCTATCACCTTCAAATCTTCCAGAGAGGACGCTCGAAGAACTTTTAGACCTGACAGATACTGAATCATCTTCCTCCAGTAACGGAGTATACGGAACTAATCAACAGTTTGTGTTAGAATTGCACGATCTCAAGAAGGACGACCCCCAAGCCCCAACAGAGCACACAGCACCGAGTGATTTGAAGAAGAAGAGAAGGAGGAAGCGGGCCCAACCAACTACAGAGAGGAGCACCACTTCTACTTCTAGTGCAGCATCAGATGCTAACCCGAAACCGGAAGATGCAGGAAAGGAGGAGTTTTATGATGCGAGTGGTAGCTTGCACGCATTGCCGGGTAAGAAGCAGTTTAGTCTCTTATTAAACCCTATATTTAAAGAGGTGTATAAGTACATAATGGTGAAACGTGTTACGTCATAGCATCACGTTTAGAGCAAGAGTTCGTGGGTTCAAATCCTGGGGAAACAATATATTGTTTTGGTCGGGTGGGGTCACAGAAGTCTTAACTACTGTTGTAAATTAAACCGATCAGTGATTTGGACACAGAAATGTGTATGGCCTATGCTCCACGCAGGTAAACGGGATTTCACTTAATAAACATATAATATATATTTTTATAATATAATGACTTCCTGTAATGTTATTTTTTTAATGTAATGCTTAGATGGAAATGTCTTTATGTAATGGCTGAATTTTGGGATTGTCTTTCAAATATAATCTTTTTTGAAATCAAACTTTATTCGGTAAAATAAGTGACAGTTGAGTTCGTTCTGTTTCTACCATATAATATAATGATATTTGGCAGTGTGTAAACATAGGCTACTTTGTATATTCGTTTCATACATTCATCTTGTTAATTTCAGAAAACCAAACAAAGCCGACTGGCACTATAGTACTGGCGCAAGCGCACTCTGAACACGGCCAGGATCCAAAGGCAATGACAGATCAAAGAACATCAGCAACACCACGACAACCATCTACAATAACGGTAAGCTTTATTAAATTGAATAGGTCGATAGAACGACTTGTGTGTTATCATTTTTTTACTATACAGTTGTTTAGTTAGAGGGCGGCAAGTCGAGTTATTTTATTAAACTGTAATAATTACTGTCTGTAGCTTACACGTGTTGTGCACATTAGAATAAAACGCTTTAACGGTTTAAATCGTGATGTATATTAGTTAATCTTAACTACGGCCCGACGTTTCGGACGGTTGGCAGCAGCTCCTCGTTTTTATTTAAACTGTTAATATTCTTAAATTAAACTGTATTATTATGTAAACAGCCAAAATTGTACCTCTATTGGTAGATTTACTCTTCTCTATGCAGTAGAGAAGATTTAATAGGAAAAAAAAGCAAAAAAAATAAGGGCCCCCCCCAAAAAGGGGGCCCTTTTGGGTTTTCCCCCGGGCCCCCGGCCCCCCCCCCCCCCCCCCCCCCCCCCCCCCGGGGGTTTTTTTTTCCCCCCCCGTCCCCCCCCCCCCCTTTTTTTTTTGGCACGGCGGCTGCTGCAAAGCATCTAAGACGTCGGGCCGTAGTTAATAATAAATTAGTTTAAATTAAGCGTTTTAAACCGCCAAAAAAAATACCTGTAACTGTAATGACTATATAATATATGTTCCCTTTTTTACAGAAACCTGTCGTGCCTCCCGATGAATAGTCAAAAATAATAAAAATATTTAATAAATGGATAGACCTTTTGGTGGCCACAAAATAGAAGCCATATAATATGCCGTTACAAGATTTTTTTCCACAATGCACATAAACTTCACTAAGATTCGAATAATTCCATACCACCAAGGTCTGCCTTTAACTTGACGCTATATTTGAGTTTAATAAGCCTTAATAAAAACATTTCATCACAGTGGTTTCTTTTTATTAAATACAATTTTAAGAGACAAATTCTTCTATATCAGTAATAATGTTGACCTAAATGTGTGACAAAATTAAATGAGTTACTGGAATGCACGTCGTTCTTCTGTGGCAGGCTGTCGAGCAATTGCTGCGCCATTTGTATGTATTGATTGAAAATCGGATATAGACGGATAGGGTAGAGTAGAGCAAGAGCACGGAACGCTGCGGTCACGGGTTTAAGACCCAACAGTGACATGACTTTCTTAAAAGGATTTTCAATTTTTAAATATTGTATCCGTATCCATCTAATTGGTTATCATTTAAACGTACCTAAGTTTACATTCATATTTTAGATGCAACTTTTTAATAAATTTTATGCCATTTTGTCTAACCGCCTCGACTTGAAAATCGCATTGTTAAAATTTAACATCGATCATTAAAGGAAATTGGCAATACTGTTATCATATTATAATAATAATAGAATATAATCTGTAGTTTCAATCACAAGCAAAATCAACAATTTCCATAAACAATACGAATTTATTAAAAAATCGCTCTATAGAAACGTTGCTTTGAAATAACAAAAAAGACGTCAACTGTGTCATTGAGTTGAAAGGGTATTTGCTTCGGCGCTCGAATTTTGTTTTGTTATAAATATTACTCGGGAGTCCCGTTCAGTCGGGACCTCCCGGGGAATTGTATTAGCGACTCAACTGTTCTAATCAAAGCTATGATAAATGCGTCTTAGCCCAAACCGAACAAAAACACCCCGTTCTTACAGTGATGGAAAAACCGACTCGAAATAAAAATAAAAGCAAAACATCTGCAATTAAGCAGAAATCTGGGAAACGCAAAAGTGACGGTAAAGATTAAACTATGTTTTCGATTTTCTTGCTTTTCTAACCTCTATAAGAGACTTACTAGTTAACCTTTCATACCAGGTCCGACTTGCTCGATGTTTTTAGCTGATCTAACGAGGAAATTAATGCTAAAAAAGAAACAAGATTCCAACGCGCCATTGAATATTGTCCGTTAGTGTTTCAATTGTTTAGTCCTTTTTGTTTCACGTTATAATGGATTTAAGCAACAGACTTTTTGTTTTCATAGAAACAATTATTGAAAGCATCACTAACGCACTACCAGTAAAATTATCTAGAAAATCTCCCCCGAGGAAAGATTCGCCTATGAAAATTGAGACTTTGCAAACTTACGCTCCCGAACTACTACCAAATGATACATTGGACATACCGAGACCAGTATTAATTATAGCGGAAGATCCTCCTATAGAAGAAAGCCCAATCACCAAGGGTAACCTCAAAATTCCTAAGATGCCGCTAACGAACAGTGACGTATTTAAACCGGCAGAGAGAAAACTTAACATTGTAACAGAAGATGTTGCTTGTAATACAGGAAATGATAAAGATGTAGCCGGGGAGATTGCCAAATATGTGGGGACGCTGAGAAGAATATCATTGATCGCTGAAGAGTTTAATCAAAAGACAGGTAAAATAAATATTACCTGAAGATGTCCAACAAATTAAACAATTGATTATTCAATAAATTTGTAATGTCTACATTATACTTTACAGCTAAAAACCTCAAAGAAATAGTGGACAGCGTCCAAGAAGATCTTATCAAAAAGTTAGAAGAAATACAAACAGACCAAGCAATTAAACCAGAAAGTACAAGAAACATCACAATAGAAGCAGCTATTAAAAAATAAACACTGTCACTGACTTAAGAAGATATTATTTTGGCATATCTGTCAACATGATTACTCTGGTCAACCAAATTTATAGTAAAATAAATCCCGTAAAAATATCTACTTCTGGTTTCATTTGCAGAAATTCTAAGTTTATAATGTATACTAGGAAAAACTAAAATCTAATCTCAGTAAGAGTTCAGTTTGGTGTTGGAAATATATAGAAACTTAATTGAACAAACAGAGTGACTTAAGCTTCATTTAATAAACATGGAAAACGCATACTTAGAAGTTGCTCCAAATCATTCCAACACGAAAGATTACACAATTGCTTTTGGCCGAATGACGTCACTGAAAAGTACTACAAACAGAGGTAATGGTTCTGTATGATAAAATTAAATTCGGTTTAAGTATCATAAATACGTAATACTAAATACTGTATGTTTTAGCATCGAGACAACTTAATAGTCAAGACAAGAAAGATGATAGTAAGACATATAAAACAAAGCAACCCCTGTCTAGGAAAAACCTTCCCCATAGTAACGGCGTTATTGATATAGCAGGTACTGTTATAGTAATATTAACACAGAAGTTAAGTAACATAAATATATATATGAAACACATTTTTGTTACAGGTGAACCGGCTACTAGTAGGAAGCTAAGAGGCCCGCCCCAGAAAAAAATAGATTTACAAAGTAATCAAAACATTTTATTAAATTTATTTAGATTTCAAAACAATATAAACTGCCGGGATTCAACTCGAAGACAATACATACTAGTAGTAAAAACTACATACAATACATTTAACAATCCCAGATTCTAGTTACTTAATATTTACCATACCTATTCACTGTAATTTAATTGTTTTGTAACAGAGCCAGAAAAGCAGTTGAAGATTAACCAAATGCCAAAACGTAATTTAAATCCCATCAAGAAAAGACCGTCTAAAGAAAAGCCGCATAGCCACTTAACACAGAACCGAAATGTTCAAAGGGTAGAAATCTTCAACACGGCACCAGGTAATCTGTTAAACACTACACAGAAGATAAAAGTATTAAAAAAGTTAATTTATTATCGCTTTTAGATTTTAAACAAGTTCTTGAAGTGCCACCTTCTCTTGCTACGACAAGGCCAATCCCAACGTTGGGATTGATTTATGGAGATTCCATACTGAGTAATGACATTTACAATGGTAATAAATTAGCTTTTTTGTAACAATCGAAAACTCCCCAAGACCATACATGATTTCATTAATTTCAGAATTATCTTTGGTTGCAGATTACTTCTTGGATGCGAGAAATGAAAATCATAATGATTATAATCATCCAGATTCAAGTACCGTTCCTGATATAACTTGTCCTGTTAATGCTATCTGTGGTACATAACAAAATTAATTCATTGACATAGTTAGTTGTTAAATGCTAATTTTTAATATGTTTCAGGCAACAATAATGCCAGTGAAGACCAAAATAAGTCTTCAATAATTAGTTTGAAATATGGTAATAAAGCCTTCAAAACAACGAATGATAATATAAAAGATTGGCTAACCTCAGAACTAGAAAAACCAACACGAGATAATGAATCCGGTAAAGTTAAATTTATTTAAAAAAGGGATTACATTTTAAGAATACACCGCTTGAAAAATGTGATATTTCAAGTCACTCGTGTGGGGTAAACACCATTTGCGTCCGTTTCATTGATCAATTGTAATAGACAAATTGATCGGGCATCTATTTTATTTGTATATATTTCTTAGATTTAATCTCTTGTGAAATACTAGATGAGTTTAACTTTTTATCCACTGAGACTGTCAATGTTCCAGCTTAATATTTATTTAGATGTAGATCTCTTAAATGAGAACTATATCAAACAATCTTTTACTAATTTCAGGCTACCATTCTACTAGTCCACCAAGGCAATCTGATGATAAAAATAAATCAAACACCCCAAAAGATACGAAAGCCGATATCATTCGGAAATATTCTCTCCTTTTTAAGAAACGAAGAGAAAACAAAAAGTCTGTTTCGACCACTGACATATCTAAAAAAAGTAGTGGTAAATTACTAGTACTGTTCTTTTATCTATTTTTAAGGAAATCCATAAGCGTATGATTAATATCTAAATTTAAATGTAGATAAATGTATTGTTATTATGCCTCATACCTTAAACAGTAAAATAATTTAGTAATTTTAAATCTTAAAATTACAGGGTCAAACTCCGTGAAGCAAAAGTCTACAACACTAAAGAACCAATTTCCATTGCCAAAGATGAATACCGAGACAAAAATGCTCAGACCTTCAAATCCTGGTATGTTCTTCTGTAGCAGGTCAGGTCCAAGGGTGTATGTATTAAGTGCTTTTAACTATAGCGATAAATCACGAAGTATTTTTTTTAAGTGGCTATAAAAATTACACACTGGAATGTGTTGTTTAAAAATTCATAATTATTTAAATATTTTTCTATTTAAATTTTCTACTACAACTTATCTACAACTAATCACTAAGGAACTCAGAAAAGGAGATATTGTATAAGTTATACATGTAAATTAGAAATCTATTAAAAATTTAAAAATTTTAGCCTCGCAGGACTTCCACCGGACTTCCATGCTGTTGCTCTAACCGATTGAGCTACCGAGTCCTATAGATTATCGTTGAATTTTCCACCTAGTGATGCATACACCTCTCGCTCAATGTAATTGAAAGCTACATGTAATAAAAAAACAACCTTCTACCTTTGTTAATTATAGGTAGAAAGGTTGTTTTTTTTTGTCACGGGATTGGCGTAAAAAGTTAAATTAAATTAGTAAAGCATCCCAAACGTATTAAAATATTGTATTTGTAAAATGTGTACCAATTGCACAAGTTACCACCATAAATTATTGTATATACGATTTCTATTGTGAATTTCAGTATTTTACACAACTTACAAATTCCCATCTACGCCCAATCCTACACACAATCAAGAATACAGTGCCAGTGCTGGTGTACCATCTTACGTTGAATGTCCGTCAGAGGTTTTACAGAGAACTACTAACTTCGAAACGGAAGGTGGAATATTTGGATATTAGTATTTTATGAGTATAGTTATTCAATTTCAGTGTTACAAGTTAGAATAATCATATTCCCTCTTGTTCGTGCTATGCAATAAGTGCAAGAGGGGATCGACATTTTTACGTTTAGCTTGGATGAATTGACAAAAGCATCACTCTATGACATATGTATTTTATAATTCTATCGCAATGGATATTGTTCTGTAATGTAGAATATGTCTATAATGAAAAATAAATATTTACAATCTTTTACGCATCTAAAGTTAATATTGATTAAGTCGTTCTACCGCCAGCAAGAACGGTTATGGGCATGGTATAGTGGCACCAGAATCGTGTTCACTCCACTAGTCGCTAAACCTCAGGAGTTATCAATATTAATACTCGCTTGGAGGTTAGAACACGCCAAAAGACCAGCAAGCGATTAGTTCTTCATTGTGAGTGAAGTTTGTCCAGGAAATACTTGCCCAAGCGACAAAACTATCACAATTTAAACTCGCGTTTTGTAAGTCGCTAATTCTTGTTGTTGAATTTTACTCGTCCCTCATTCATCACAGGTCGAACTACTATGGCGCCTGGGCAGTGTATAAATGTATAATTTAAGAATTAAATGCTAATGATAAAAAATCTAACAGGTCGAGAAACACCAAGCACTGTAAACGGGAAGGAAGACTTCCGTGATGACCTCTCTAGTCACGCGGCATGCGAACATCTGGATGATTTTAGTGAAACAACTGATCTGTGCGATTGGATTCTACCAAGCTCCCAGTGCAGTGCAGTCTTCAAAACCTCGAAGGAGTCCAATACTACACTCAGCTCGTGGCGGGGCCGAAGGGATAATCTGTCTAGTGACTTTTCCATGTTTAAATATCCAGGTAAGACGTAAATCTGCTATGAAATATATATTTTTATACGTAAAGTAAAACATCGTAAATAATCCTTACTTAATATTATAAATGCGAAAGTAACTCTGTCTGTCTGTTACTCTTTCACGCCAAATCTACTGAATGGATTTGAATGAAATTGGTACACATATGGTCTGGACCCTGAGAAAGAACATAGGCTACTTTTTATTGCTAAAAGGGGACTGTAAGGGGTTAAAAGGGAAGGGTGAAAGTTTGTATGGAAATTCGTGGTTTTTAAAGATAGAACATTGTAATTTTCTTCTTTGGCTTTTTGAGAATAGGATTGGGGTAAGAGTGGGAGTGGGGGTAGGGGTGGTAGTGGGAGTGAGATTGAGAATGGGAGTTAGAGTAGGATGTGTGCGGTGAGAGTGTTGCGGCAAAGTAGCACTTACAACATAGATTGGCTGCGATAAATACGCAATTACTAAATAATAAATAGCCTAAATAATTAAAAATTCTACCCCAAGTCACTATTCCACGCGAACGAAGTCGCGGGCACAGCTAGTTATAATATAATTTAGTCAAATTACTATTTATATAACTGGTAGCAAATCGTTATGTGGAGTAGAACAATATATATTTAAACCTAATAACGAATATATTCTTCTAAAAGAGAACTGCAGTTACCACGAGTATTTTTACCACTACTGCTGGCGTAAAGAGGGGGCCGGCAGAGACATTGACAGACAACAGATCCGCGACTGCTTGGGAAGGTGCAAGAAATGTCAGAAATATAGACGCCACCCAAACAACAGGGATAAGAGTAAGCATTAAGAATAGATTGAAATCTAATCGTTCATGCTATTGAGGTTTACGCAGACGGCTTATATCCTAAAGAAATAAAATACATTATAATTGAGCACAGGTGGCATATATATTTTTTTTATTTTAGACGAGGACGGGCAATCATGGTGTGCTAGATGAGCCCTAGTTTATAGCATTTAAACAAGATGTGCTGTCAATCTAATTTGGCTTCTGATATACGAACATCCACAGACTGAGACGTGATTAAACTTCACAGCTTTTTCATCTGTGGTTGTTCGTGACCTGGACGGAATTTCGATATTCCTACCACCCGTTTAATATCGAGATATCCATACGAAGTGCAACATGTTTTGGAAAGATTATAATGACATTGCGTTATATTGATACACGACACGGTAGCTCAATTGGTTAGAGCAACAGCACGGAATACTGTGGATGCCATTTTATGCACGATATGTAATTGATAGAGTGACGTCTTTGAAATATTTATGAATATAATTTATCGATTATCGATTTTCAATAAAGATTGTTATATTACAACACTGTCTATTCACAGATATTGTTGAAGTATGACAATGTTTACATTAAATACTGTCTATAGTTTTCGCGGAGAGTAAACATTTAAAAAAAACCCCTTTTCGGTTTTTAACCCCGAAATTTTTTTTTATTTTTTTTTTAAAAATTTTTTCCCCCCCCCCCCGACGAGGAGCTTTGCAGCAGACGGCTGCGGCGGCTTTTCAAATAAGTTTAAATAATATATCGCGTTTTAAACCGTTAAAGTGTTTTATTTAAAAATGTTTACATGTTCTATAAATTGAGTTGGAGCGAAATAGTTATTTTATTTTATTGTATCTTCCAGTCTCAATGAGGTTCGTCAAACTGAAAAACCGAATGACTTTAAGCCGTGTCTGTAAACATCGTTTGAATCGAGTGTGGAAGAAGACGACTAAGAGATTTTCCGATTGGTCAAAGTCTACGTCTAGAAACACGAGAGGTAATTTGTATCATAACTGTACTTTTTGAGAAGATAAAAGCAATCTGTGTAGTCATTTGATTGGAAAATAATTCCTTATTTTGTGTAGTGTATTGTTTTTATCGTGAGTTTATATAATACAATGATTCATATCATTCTCGAGACAAATATGTGAGGAATAACATATACATGTGCTGTCGTAGTTTACGTGGTAGTATATATTTCAATAAAACTCTTTTAACGGTATAATACGCGAAATATATTAAGTAACTTATTATATTGTAGTAGTTTTTTTTAAATATGGCCCTACGTTTGTAAATCTTTGAAAATCTTACGACGTCTTGACCGGCAAAAGTGTTACTAGGCGCATCTCTAGTTTAAACCATACATAAAAAGAAATTCGGTATTACTTCAAGTATTTTCTGTTATGTATGCTAGTAGTATATTGGAAAGGCGCGGGACGTCTTGGTGAATATAATATATCAATAGAACGCGCGGTGAAACGCCAGGGTTGAAATAAGTAATAATTCGTGTTCTATACAGTTAAATAAATAAATAAAAATGTTATATTAAAACTATTTTCGTGATCGTTTGCAAAATGGTGGTGTTAATGTCTGTAATTTTCGCAAGTAGGACTTAATAAAACATGGGGCGGAATTTAAAACATATTGTAAATAAGTGAACTAACACGTTTCGTGTTTCAAAACGTAAAACTGTGTTCTTTAAAAATAGAGGTGTCACAAACAAAAAGTGTCTGAATGGCGAAATGAAATTTTCTCTGAAATTGACTGAAACTTGATCTTATTTACGTCTAGAGGACGGAGGACGGAATATCAATATGGGATCCCTTTTGAAACACAGTGATTTCTCTCGCGAGGGAAGCCAATTACACTTGTATATCATGTATGGAGCTATATCGTTTTATTTCAAGTATGCTGAGCAAGTCAGATATAGAAAGATATTATGTCTCGGAAACCCATAGCGATGATTATTTTTCCCCGATTCTTCCACATTTCTCGCTGTGTCTTCGCTCGTCAAGAGCAACGTTAGCCTATAACCCTCCCCGATAAATGCTCTAACCAACACAAAAATAATTTTTAATTCGAACCAGTAGTTCCTGAGATTAGCTCGTTCAAACAAACAAATAAACTCAGCTTTATTTATTTGTATAGATGTGTGAGAATTAATGGTATTATTATCACCACTAAATGTATAATATCCTTAATTAACATATCTTCAGTTCGAATGATGCACTACTTACAACGCTACCACTGGGACAACGCGGATGTGCAGACAACCCTTCTTGTATATCATGAGACAGGTAACTTATAGTAATACAAAGACTATAAGATTATGTTCACTCACCGAATTGCCCAGGCCAATAATGGACAACCACCATGATATTTAAATAAAACACGTTAACGGCTTAAAACGCGATATATATTAATTTAAGTTATTTAAAAATGGTGCCCCCGTGACAACGGCTGCTGAAAAGCATCCGAAACGTCGGGACTTTGCAGCAGCCGTTGCCAACTTTATTGAATATTCTCCTTATAGGCACAGATGCGGTCGCGAAAAACCAAAAATCGGCGAATATCGCTACGGAATGCAGCGAGCCAAGCAAGCCAAAGGAAACGGGTATGTAACTGCCTATTAAAATGATGCTTACACATAATCACATGCTCAAAACAATTTTATTATTGTGCCCTTGCATAAGGGGTATATATAGTAGAGAGGGACATCAAGCATAGCGTTTAACTAAGGGGAAATACCCCAGCCATGTAACGTCTAAAAAAATGCGCTGTTGTCCTATTTCTGCTTTGAATATTCACAGACTGAAACCGAAACGCGATTAAACTTGTATAATCTAATTTTGAACTCCCGTTGAAGAGACACATACATAATTATTTTAAATTTCACGAATTATTTTAATTTTGAAATTGGTCACATTTTTGTCCCATACCCGACTGCAGGTAATCGTGATTCACACAACACAGGACCTTTTAATACGTTAAGTCAAGTGGAGCAACCAATTGAATAAAGCGTTTAAAATATTATATATAAATTCTCAATGTTTAAAATCAATTTTGAGGTTCAAAATGATAGTATTTTATTTATATACACATATTTAAACCTGGTAGAGACAAATTACTGTACTGTTATTATTTCCCAGTGTTCAAACGAAGATAAACTTTCTATATGATTTGATATTCAAAAAATGTTTTTAACGGTTTAAAACACCATATATATTAGTTTAACTAATTTGAAAATTATTTCAACTACGGCCCGACGTTTCGGATGCTTTGCAGCAGCCGTGGTCACGGGGAGACACGGTCCGTAGTTAAAATAATTTTCAAATAAATCTACTCGCGTAAACTACAGATTTTTTCATATTTTTTATAGTGTTTTCTATTTTTTTTAGTGGGAACTGCTATCTCATCGACGATTTATAAAGCTCGCACCAACCATGTAAATGTCGGGCCTTCTTTATTTCCGTTTATCAAGGAAATGAGTAAGGATTATTTATTTTAATTTTAAGAATATATACATATATTGGATGGGTGTTTATGGGGTGGGGCAAAGACATATCATTGTCAGTTTCACTAATCGATTTTATTATATGTCTTCGTAGCTCAATGCTTAAGTAAGGTCCTCAATTCAAGTCGTCAGAATGTTTAATGTATTAAGGAATTGAGTATTTTATTTTCATGTGTACTATAATCAATTAATTAATAAAAAAATATTTAGTTCTTGAAACGACTACCACAACGTTTCATAAATACATTGAGAGGAAATTCAAAGATCTCAGTATAATCTTTCTTTGGATTTCAAAATCAATATCTTTTCTAGGACCTCAAACCATATCGCAAGCTTCCTCGCCACAAAAGAGTAAAATAATACCAGATGTTATAAAGCTGAAAGAAATCGCAAACGTAATTACGAATTCGAAAAATACCGGGACAGAAGGTAAATGGTGTTATTTTATTTACCAACAATAACCTTATAGGTGTCGTCTCGTGTCTCGATTAATATCACGTGACGCCAGCGTGGAATTTCGGCAAATTGGCAGTTCCATTAACTCACTTAATATAACTATCTTATGCCTGAGACCTTATGTAGGCAACAGTGTGTAATGAAATTAAAAATGCATTTTAGATTTAAAAAAAATCTACGACATGGACAGAACTTAAACCGGCATCCACAATGTTATGTGCTGCTGCTTTAACTAATAAAGCTAGTAGCTGCACCCTATTCATTGCTGTTGTCAATTGATTTGAGTGACAGCACCAAAAGTTTTGGATGCCGGTTCAAGTCCTGCCTTTGTCGTTATTTTTTTTTTAATAGTGAAAAATTAAAAGTTTTCAAGTGTCGTATTTTTTATTTAATTTAAATAGTAACAGTTCTCAAGTGCCAGTTATTTAGTATTAAACGTGATAAGTCTTCATTTTAAACCGTTCAAGACATGAAGTTTTTTTTAGCGGCTTGTGCTATAAGTACATCAACAAGTTTAGACAACGCTTGGATTACCACGGTCGATAAAAGCTCAAGTGAGTACTCAGTGTGTTTGTCGTTACGGGGTATTCAAAAATGATTAGTTTTATTATTCGTAGAATGTTTTTTTATTATTTTATTTTATCCATAACTGGAAATGTATGTAAGGGAAAATTAAATGATAATATGTAATGAATTCAGTAAAGGTTAGTTAAATCTTAAATTAAACGTTTTGTTTTTTTAGGTGATTATTCTTTTATTTTTTCCTACTTAATTAAGATTTAGTTAAAGATTTTTTTTTTTTAGTTATTTAATAAAAGTTAGTAATTGATAAATGCATTTGTAATGCATTTATGAATGTATATAATATCATAAATGTATGGATGTAACACTGGAATATATAAAAAAGTGAATACACATATCTTTAATATTCAGTTACAGAGTCAGTCTTCTTATCTACGAGTGATGTGACGAATACACCATCTTATTTGAATGAGGCTTTACAACAGTGCATATGCAAGCCCATGCTGGTCGCTTGTCACAATGCGGGTATGTGAAATAATTGCTTTAGTTTAGATATCAATATAAAATTAACACAAATTAACAAACTTTATACGCGAGTTATACTAGTTAACTTATTTGCAATCTAGCATCGTAGATAAAATTAAATTTGAAGTAAGTTAACTAGCATATGTCTCGATTTAAACCGTTAAGTGTTTTTTTATACACAAATATCCCTAAGTCCACTTTCTGTGGTTATTTGATTTCTCTTTGTTCTCGGGCTTCAAACCTATAACGTTATGTGCTATACGTAATCCAGCTGCTTTACTAACTCAGGGTGCAATGGTGGGAAAACAATACTGATGATCGTGGGTTTGAATCTCGCACGCGTCCCATTATTTTAATCTAAATAAAAATAATTTTATTATTAAAGGAGGGTTGCCTGGAAGAGACGTACTATAGTATAGCCCATTGTACTCCATATCTAGTATTAATATTTTTAGAATTTTAAGTAAGTGATTTTTAAGTAATGCCTTCTTATGTGTTGCAATAGAGTTTAATAAATAGTATAAAATTTGAATTAAGTTAATTTACATGTATGTACATTGCGCGTTTTATACGGTGAATATGATTCTATTTAAATATACACTATTCGTGTAAAGCACAGACAATACAACATATATAACAATTCAAAGTGGAAATTATAAATCATGGCTATGGTCTTACTTGGTTTCCGACTCATAAAGCTGTTGCATGCTTCCACAGACTGTATTTCAACGGAAAATTGTTTCTCGTAAGCGAATATCAACGATCTTATTGTACGTTTCCTTTAGTCTATATCTTAATTAAGACAAGTTTATTTCAATACTGTGGTTTAGAGCAGAATTCGTTATAATTATAACTGAGAAAAGTTGAAGCCTAAAAATTATTTACCAGTTTTAAACGGGAAATGTATGTAAGGAAATATTAAATGATAATATGTAATGAATTCAGTAAAAGTTAGTTAAATCGTAAATTAAACGTTTGGTTTTATTAAAACTATTTAAGTGATTATTCTTTTATTTTTTCCTACTTAAGTAAGATTTAGTTAAACGTTTTTAGTTAGACTGTCCATACATATTGGCCAAAATTGTGATTTCTAAGATGAACGACGAAATCATTTTTAAACCATGAATAAACACTTTACTGGTACGTGTAGGACGTGCATATACACTTAGAATTTACATTTTTAAAAGTTTTGTATTTGAAAAGGTAAATTTGATTTTCTTTTCAGCAACGGATATTCAATTCATACCTCAAGAACCAGCAACTACCATGCCTAACTACTGTGCCTCCGATATTACAAACAGTTACATCAACACTCCAGGTTGTTTTAATAACTTATTTTTCCCTATATGATGGGCTTAGGGCTGAACTATTCCTATACCTTTCACTCTGAAATAAGAACACATTTATTTATAACTAACAAATATTAATTAAACTAAATACTGTCTATAGTTTACGCGAGTAGTACACATTTAAATAAAACACTTTAACGTCTCCCCGTGACCACGGCTGCTGCAAAGCATCCGAAACGTCGGGCCGAAGTTAAAAATAATTTTCAAATAAGTTTAACTAATATATCGCGTTTTAAACAGTTAAAGTGTTTTATTTAAATTAAGTAAACTAATTACTTTCAATATATATATGTTATCAATATGTTTATCAAACCGTACGTTATATTTGCAGTTAGCGAAACAAATAGCACGCTTCACCCAGGACCGATAAAAGCTCCCATAATCTTTACTTCTGTTAACACGGAAACCCCAAAATCTCCATCTGAATGCACACTAAAGGCTCCTGCGATTTTCACTTCTCCTGCAAAGGAAACTCCAACCGCTTCATCTATTTGTGCATCAGAAACATCGCACGAAGCACCAGTTTCACCAATGGCGATATCTTTAGTCCAACCAACAGCAACTCGTCTAATAGCTCCATTAACAGTTTCACCCTTAAATGATTCTTTGAATACTATAATTCCTTTAACCATAGTGCCAAAAATTCTGACTCCTACTGCAGTCACACACGAAATATGCGATGATTCTGTATCCACAAATACGCACATTATCGGTAAGTCTATGAGCATTTTTTTTGATGATAGAGGAGGCCAGCACACATATGGGGGTTCACTTGATGGTGTTGAAACACCCAAGCCTATAGCGTCTGAACAAGATGCCCTGTTAAAGATCTATTACCGTGATAAAACTCCCCGGCTTTTTCCTCTGGGGGGGGGGGTGGGGGGGGGGGGCAAATTTTTTTTTTTTTTCCCCCACCATAATATCGAGACCTCCAGGGGAGGCCAACCTTGTTCAAAAAAATTTTTAATGGATTAGGGATTTTTTTGCCCCCCCGTGGGGATCGAAACACAGCCCATTGATTATTAGCAGTACATTACACCAAGGAACCCGTTAAAAATTACAATGAATTTATAAATAATATAGCTCGTAAATCGCTCATTATTACAGGTACAAATAAAACAGCATCTGTTAAAGCTGAAACTACTATTTCACCAAGATTTAATCCCGAGACCCTACACCTACCGCCTATTATAACTTCATCAGGCAACGTTTCAGACCCTAACATTTCTGCTAACCTAGTACCCAGAGCTTCTATAAATAAAACTAGCGCAATCACTGTTGTGTTAGATCGGCCCAGATTGACAGTTGGAAATGACCAGGACACTGGTAAGCAAATAAGAATTTTTGAACCTTTTTGTCCCAATTTCAAATTGATTTTTTTTACAGTTTTACGAATGAAAGTAGAAACTTTAAAAAAAAAAACATTTTTTTTAAATATCACACATTGGCTGTGTTTGTGTACACACACTACAAGCTTTATCTATTTATAAATCTTTAAAATAAGTTACTTCGGAGGAGTGAAGAGAATGGCTCTTTGCTCAAGTATAACTTTATACATATTTTAATACTTTCCTAAAATGCGTTCCTCAAATTTTTTTTAGTTATCGTGTTTCAAGTCTAGAACAAGCCATTTTATTCATATGTTTCGTTATCGTTACATATTGAACAAAACCGTAAAACGACCTAGGCCACGAAACAATAGCTTATCCAAATATTTGAGAATTAGAAATGCTGACTGGAACAAATGCAAAGTTCTTTGCACAGTGTCAACCAGCGAAATAAATAAAAGCATAATTCAGTACAGAACGAGCCGAGAAGACGTGCGAATAGGTCGCGCGCGTCTCTATGTTTTACGTGTATCTCTAAAAACAATTAATACTCATAACTGACTGCGTTCCTGGTACCTCTCGCATTTCCACGAATAATCATAACACTTGATATCGTAATTCTCTGAACAGTGACGTCAGCTGGCAAAGATTCAGATCCTGTTACGTCTGCGAGCCTGGTACCCAGAAGTGTAACTCCTAAAAATGAAAGGAGCGCCCCCACCTCTGTTACGTGGAATCAATCTGGATCTATCGACAAGCAGAATATTGGTATAAAATTGATTAGTTATCATTTATAGCTTCATGTCGTTTGTACCTTTGCATTATCATGCCAGTGCTGAGCTTATTTGCTGCTGGCAACATCCGTCAGTCCACGCTGTTGCTTGCTGATCGTCCTAAATTTTGCTCGTGTAGCCATAGTTTTTGTTTTATCACCTATAATATAGAAATTAAACTGAACTGATATCGTTATTCCTTGTTTTATTTGAGATTGAGATGCTTGTAGTGACTGAGTCAAGTAGTACCCGCAGTAAAGAAACTAAACAAGATAAGCTGTCGACCTGTTTTGGCTTTGAATATTCGGGAGTCCACAGAATGAAACCGAAACGCGATTAAACTTAACACCTTTTTCGTCTGTGGACGTTGGTGACACGAATGGGACTTCTTACCAGCTACTTAATAGCCCTAGACGAAGTACAAGATGTTTCAGAAACATTATAGATTGATAAGAATAATGTTGGACGCGGTAGGGATCAAATCCACGACCCGTTGATTATTAACCTTATATTGTCACACCAATTAGCCCAGTGACCGTTGATAAATCATACCACAGAAATAACTGAAAAAAATTTTAAAGGTAATTGATAAATATTCGGTATAAAAAAAGCATATAACGTTTTACACGTAAAAGGACACAAAATCCCCCTACCCCCTTCATTTCTTAAGTAAGGAAATCGAATTTAAATACTGTCTGTAGTTTACGCGAGTAGTATACATTTCAATAAAACACTTCCACCGTTTAAGACGCGGTATATGTTGGTTAAACTTATGTGAAAATTATACTCTGTCTCCCCGTGACCACGGCTGAAAGCTTCGAAATTGGGCCGAATTTAAAAATAATTTTCAAATTAGTTAAAATAACCGCGTTTTAAACCGTGAAAGTGTAAATTTAAATCGGATTTACTAATTAGTAAACCAGTAATACAATTATTATTATTACGTTGAACGCATTCGCACTGTATATTCCCAACGGAGTCATATATTTTGAAGATCCCGAAGGAAATACTACTCACCGGAATAGAACATGTTCAGCACCGTTTCGGAATTCCAAATCTTCGTATAAAATTGTGATATTGAATATTGTATAATAACAACACATAAATTGTACTCGTAAAACAATAGTATATTTGGGATATGGCTTAAGTTTTAACGATAAAATTGAAAATCAAAAGAGCTCGGAAAAAATAAAAACAATATTTTTTAATTTTGCCCACCACATATAAAACTGTTAATTTCTGGATTAAATATACGCACCCGTGCCACTGCTTTCAAGAACTGATTTCCCTGGGAGCCCCCAAAATTTTGTTTGGGTTTTGGGGGGGGGTGGCCTTTTTATTTTTTTTTTTTCCCGGGGGCGGGGGGGGGGGGCCCCCGGGGGGGGGGGGGGGGTTTTTTTATCCCAGTACATCGTATATCGCGTATTAAACCGTTAAAGTTTTTTATTTAAATGAAGACGACACAAAAACAAAATTAAGTTAAATCAAAAAGGGGGGGGTGTTTCTAAATAAATATACCCTTAAACAAAGGAAATATTGAGAGAGGACCACAGTCCACAGATGAGTAAGCCGAGAAGTTTAATCGCGTTGCGGTGTCAGTTTGTGGATTTCGACATATTCAAAGCATATGGCGAAGCATAGTGAGAGGTATATCGTGAGATATTTGTCTGTGCTTCTCTATCATAGAAAAATAAAAAATATTGTATAATACTATTTCTAGTGTGTGCAAAAGTGAACACTTCTACAGAAAATTCTAATGAAAAAGTATCGACCGGGACATTTACATTCGAGTCCAGTTTTCGTGATACAGCCAGTATTGTAACAGGTAATTCTATAGTAATATATAAAGCTGAAGAGTTTGTTTGTTTACAGTGTTTTTCGAGCTACGATGAATTGAAAAATCTTGTTTTTTTTGTGTTGGTTAGAGCATTTATCGAAGAAGGCTATAAGCTATAAGTATATATTCTGGGAAAATTATTCTGCGAAAACAGTTTAAGATACCCCAAAAGTATGTATGATAGAATGGTTCCCCTATAATGATCTAAAAAAAGGTCCACATCGCTTTGTGTCTATCTTTCAAGATAAACTTGCAAAAATGACGCGACCAATGTGGTGGGTAACAGCTTAAGTTAAAGATGTGGTTTGTAAAAACGAATTTGGATGCCCAAAATATGTATATATTCTTAGCGGACAAAGTCGCTAAAACAGCTAGTATAAAATACTAACAATACATACACATATATACAAATAAAATATATAGTTAGAAATAGATTTAGTCCATAGTTAATACTGTCAAAACGTCGGTGGTTAAGTGTAAGTACAGTTGGCAATCGATCACGAAGACCTGGGTTCGAATCCTAATAAGTTGGTTATTTGGATTTTTTGGTATTATAACTTTGAGCTAAGTGCTTTTACACTGTTAAATCCAACTGGTGGATTTATATTTGAACTTTCTACTATACCTATAAGAGACGAAGTCTGTATTCTATTTTGGATCCGTTACTTTAATTTTTAATAATTTTTCCATGTTCGCTATGTATGTATGTTTTCCACGTTCCATGATCGCATCGTCTAGTCAAAACAATTTATTTGTTTATTTTACGAACTCAAACGATATTTATAATGGGGCTATCTTTACTCTAGATACAATACTCCCATGCCGAAGATTGGAGAATAAGGGATTAACAAAACTCACAACTCCGAAGGGAACAGTTCTGTCTTGTGCAGGTATGTTGTCTCACGAGCTCTAGAACTAGTGGAGTCTTACATAAGAATGCTACCTGACTGTATCTCTATTTTATACATATTTGTCGGATAGTTATGATTCTAGTAGCTCCTTAATTCGCGTCACTCTGAAGTAAGTCATAGTATGCTCTGTGAAATGTCAAAGTTGACAATCTGTCAAAGTTGACAATCTGTCAAATAGTCGGTTATGCGACTGTTTTCGTAATTGCACCTGAATTGGCCTTCCTTCTTTTCTTCGTCATATTTGCTTGTCTTTAATTGAATAATATTGTTTAATTCTTTTTTAAGTCACCATTGTTAAGGACACGTTACAGGACTTCATACTTAATAAATTAACTTATTTCCGCGTTATAAACCGTTAAATCTTTTATTTATTTTAGGCACGAAAATAACATCGGTCTCGTCAGTCAACCTTCAAACGTGCTCCGTATTTTGTAAAACTGATACTACTAACACAGGTAATCCGCCGCAAATATTTTCTATTTATTTTTGCACGAATCAGTTGTCGAATATCTGCCATCTATTAATATGGAAATTTGACTATAAAACGTGTTTTAATATAATTCAAATTGACAGCAATAGCTACGAATTTCGTGGCTACGCGAAATATACAGTGCTACACCGCGCCTTCTTTGTTCAAAAGGCGTCATAGGGATACATCTATAGGTATGTTAAGAAAATTATATATATGTAAATTCCTTCAAGTTTTTTAGTTTAATTAAGATCTGTAGTTGTTTAGAATTCAATCCACACTAAAGTGTATTGATTTCTCGAGATTCAAACCCAGTATCTCTTGCGCCTATAAGGATTAAATTATATATTAAAGATTAAAGTTAATTTGCCATTCAAACTGACATAGAAATCATCATAATTGTCATAAAATAACAAATAATCGAGAAGCTACCATCTCCTGATGATGCCGTCAGCTCGTGATGGCAAAACGTCGAGAACCTCTTTCGTCGTTTCGCTTTCGTCGGCTGTACAGCCCGAAAAACAATAATATGCTGAACGATGGCCGTGAAAGCCTTACACAATTTAAGTGCTAAGGCTTGAACGATGATTCATAATAAGAGAATTTTATTTATATTATGTACTACCAGGCTTAGATGTTACTCCAGAAGAAATAAAGAAAACTACTTCAACCTCAGTAACAAATTTTGAAAATGACCTGTTCTGCGATATGGGTAAGTTATGTATTAATTATTGTCTGTACTTAGCGCAAGTACACATTAAATATGTTTAACTGTTTAAAACGCAAAAATAATTTTACTAACAACTAACGATTTAAGATAGACGGTACCGCGACCACGGCATATACATTCCATCGAAAATGTCGGATCGTAGATATTTTTACAAATATTTTCTGCGTTTAAAACCCTTAAGTGATTTTGGCAAAGGGAAGCCAAAGAGGCAGCTCCAGTATATATGATTATTTTTAGTTTAAATAATTTATAGTTTAAGTTAAAATTGTTTCATTAAAACACTTCTAACGGTTCCAAATGCCAAATATATTATAATTAACTGTATCGTCGGCCTGACGTTTCGGTTTTGAAGCAGTAGTGTTCTGGGGTGGGTCCCAACTCAAGATGGAGGGTATGCCTAATTTCATGTCAAATCCGCTATGCTAGCGCCATCTGTTTCTCATGGTAGATATACAATAGAGCTGTTATTTGGGTAAAAAAGTAAATTAAGTTTACTAATATATAATGCGTTTTTAAACCGTTAAAATGTGTATTACTCGCGTCAACGGCAGACAACGTGATAATATATGTATATAATGATATAACATTAAATGATTTTTTTTTCAGCGGTCTCCACAACAAAGTTAATAAACACAGCCTCTTTTAACTGCGGTTCTCCTTTAGCCCAGTGCAGTTTTAACGCTGGTATGTAATATAATAATGCAATTTAGTCTTTGTACACTTTCATGGTCAATACTACCACTAATTTTTATTAACAGTCTATCTATTTAACCGAACGAATTCCAACATGTGTCAGAAAATTATAAATTGGTTAGAATATATATATATATATATATATAAATTGGTTAATTATTATTAGCCATACATTGCCATGATGAGTTCGTTTAAATAAAACACTTTAACCGTTTAAAACGCGTAATATATAAGTTAAACTTGAACAACACACCAACTACACCATGACGTTTCGAATGATTTGCAGCAGCCTCACAGGGAGACAATATATTTCGCGTTTTAAGCCGTTAAAGTGTTTGATTTAAATGTGTACTACTCCCGTAAAATAAAAACAGTGTGATGATGGTTGTATGCCTGAAGAATGCAACAAAATATATATAAATAGACACAAATAATATAAAGTTTAGAATATCCACTTAATACAGTTATTGCCATAAAATTGAGATTCCCGCCAAAGCGCAGGTTATATTGTCCCATAAAGTTGAAGATAAGTAGCTGAGAAGGATTTCGTTGATATCTTGACAATTTTCATGGTCTTGAATCTTTATTGGCCTCTCCTTGTGAACTTGAGTGCAGAGCTTTGGAATTCTTTAAACGATTATAATAAAATTAGATTTGTTTTAATACTATGTATAGGTTACGCGAGTAGTACACATTTTAATAAAACACTTTAACGGTTTAAAACGCGGGATATATTAGTTATCTATTCTATTAAGTTTAACTAATTTTGTTTTTCAAAGTTTAATTTTTTTTAAAAATAGATTGTCAAAAAAAATAGTGCTTTATTATTAAGATTTTTCTGTGTCTGTCTGTCTGTCTTCGCGTCAATTGGTCCGTCCATCTTCGCGTCAATCGTTCCGTCTGTCTGTTTAAGAACCGATCAGAAATTATTTATATCTATAGACAGTATAACAATAAACTAAAACTGTCGCGCTGGCGTCCCTCTCGCCAGATTTTTATTGTACTGTGCACTGTAAAATAGGTCTAATTTAAATGTTAAATTTATTTTACAGACGTCCATCCAACAATGTCATCAGTTTCCACCAATACAGACGAAGCGAGGAGCGAACCGATCGTATTGGCAAACGTTAACTTGACGAACGATAAACTAAGGAATACAACGGAAACGTGTGTACAGTACAGCAACAAAGGAAAGGATGGTGCGTCACGTTTTACATATTAAAATTATATTGCGGATATATTACTGTGTCCGCTTCGTGATCTACTTTGTTTAATAACTGATTAATTGTCTTCCGCTTTCGCGGTTAAAGTATGTCCGTATCCGTATGTCAAGTAGTTGATCAGACTTGCGTGGCCCACCCACTGTAACATTTTTTTACCTATTCGAACCAGGACCTCTCGAGGTTAACTATGCTAGGCAAATTTTTTCTATTGAACCATACGGGAGAATAATACATAAACCTTACAATAACAAGAAAAACTTTTATACAGAAACAAAACCAGATTTACAATAAAAGATAAATTTTACAATGTAAGAAGAATTAAATTATTATATAACTAAAAAGAGATAAAATACAATAATACAGTCTCCTCTGAAAAGGAGCCCACTCAGCTACTTTGGGACTGTCCCAACACTGATATTCCTCTAGCGCGTGCATCTCATGAGGCTAGACAGAGCTAACAGGAGCGATAGTTTGACGTTTCTCTCTTAATTTTAATTTATTTATTTTACTGTAAGATTAACCTTTGTGCAAAGCTATTTAGGACTTATAAAAGGTCTAATCTCCAATCAAGCCTAATTAGCAAAGTTAAAATTAAAATAAAGCCTCCTAAATATACTAATACTAGTAAACGCCCTCTATTTTGTATGCGTTTTGAGGTTTTACGATATTCATTAGATATTTGTTTTATTTATTTGTTTAGTGAGAGTTTTGTCTTATATATTTTAGGTTTGATTAACTCAATATTTAAAAAAGTATAGAGTCGGTATAGAGTAACCCGCTCTAACAAGAACAATAGACACTGTAAGTGCGTGAAAACTAAATGGCGAGTGCTGGCGAGTTTCTTGCCTGTTCTTCTCGTTTGTTCTATTTCTTTGTCTGTCAAGATCTGGAATCTCAGAATGGGTCGATAATTTTGTGTTGGCAATATACAAGCGACCGTGAAATGTGAAGGGGATTATTCATCATTATGGGTCACCAGGCGACGCTCAAAAACCAATAACGAAAAAATATGTATAGAGAATGATTTCTACCTACTTGTCTATCTTTTAAGATTGTCTTGTAAGAACGACGGGAAGGGACCGCCGATGTCGTGGGTTTAAGTTTATATGATAAAGGGTTTGCAAAAACGAATTTGGACAAGTGTCGAGCACAGATAGTAATTAATAAGTACGAATGATATGTTATTTCTAAAGGTTTTAAATTAGTTATTTCCTCTTAGATTCTCTTGGCTCTGGTCGTATCGGTCACAGCAGGCTGATGTCTGTTCGTATGCTCGGTGACTCTGTCTCCGATATGGGTACACAAGTTCAACCGTTACTCAACGATGCAGGTATGTTGTAGATCTAAAAAGATTTCTGCAATTACATATACTAATATGAACTAGGACGATACTATTTATTATTTTGTAGTTTGAATAGTTTAAAAATTGAAAAGACTTTGGACTTGAACCGGCATCGTCTGCGCAGGGGTATTAAAAATCCGACCTAGATTTGACCCACTGTAAATATATGGTGTAGTTTTGATTCAAGCCCATTGATTTATGAATGCCCTAACACAGACATAACACAGCATCTTGCTTTAACTCAGTGAGTATTATCTCCTGTCTGATCGGTCGGTCCGGTCCTCCTATGCCGTAAAAATAGTCACTTCGTCTTCTTCATTTGACTCCGACTGCTTGAATTGTCAGATTCGAATTTTAAAATGTTATAACTAATGAAACCGATAAACTATTCAAGGGTAGTAGTAGGATACATTTATATGTCTGTTTGCCTAATCGGTTATAATCATACCTGTAATATATCTGAATAAAATTATTGTTTCCCGTGGTTCAAACCCTGGATCTGTCGTATTTTATGAAATGATAGACGATGCTTTTAACTATGTAGCCACAATTAAAATAACTGTAGATGAATCTTATAATATATTGAAGTTGTGCTCATATTATTTTGGCTTATTCCTCTCTATCATTACCAGAGACCCGAACAATACCCAAGGGTCTCAATTCGGCTTCAGTGTTGACTTCGCATTTCTTATTGGCTGATCACCTTCAGAAAGTTAAGGAGGAAAACGGAGGTATGATTCCTAATTCTTTATTTTCTACTACATATTTAGTTCACGTATAGCAATAAAATATTGTTTACTCGAATATACTTACAACTTAAGCTTAAACAGTTTGACGGTTTAAAACGCAAAATATATTAGTTACCGATAAAATTGTATCACTCATTTAAGTACAATCCAAGCAAACTACTGTAATGTGTCACTCATTTAACACGCTACAATTTCAAGAAACATAATATAAGTCAAATTAATTTACGACGGCTGCTTTAAAGCATCTGAGACGTTGGGTCGTAGTTAAAATAAGTAATTTATTATTTCGCATTTTCCATCTTTAAGTATTTTCCTTATGTGTAAACCAGAGACTGTTCGCATACAGTTATAACTCACAATGACAAAGGTTTTTTTTAATAATATAAAGAATATGGACTTTTTTGTTATAATCAAATAAATTGTGTTAGATTCGACGATTAAAGATGGCGCTATTGGCAAGAAAGAAACCGCGAGATTAGAAGAGGCACCACAAGAACCAAGTAATTACTTTATAATATAAAAGACAAGTAGAATACTCCACCCACCAATATTTTTCTTGTGTAAATGGTAAATATTATTACCGTTATAAGAAGTAAAAGTAAGTAAGTAGCTACTAAGAAGTCACCTTTCTAGGATATTTAAAGTTAAAATACCTTCTAAAGTTTTGAATGTCAGAATATTGTTAGTTTTTTCTCTGGGAATACAACACATGACTCTCAAACACCGACCCTTTAATATCTAAATAGAACAATTTGAACGGTTTAAAACGCGAAATATATTAATTTAATTACAGTTTCTATAACAAATGTTGCATAGCATCCCTAACGTCCCGTGGTTTTTTAAAAAAATTTTTAAAAATTTTTTTTTTTTTTGGTTTTAATTAACTGCACACTTAACCTATGCGAAGTTCATAAGCGTGCAACTTATAAGTGAAGAGGCTAATTACTGCTAAGGAAATCTTGTACTAAATTGTTTCGCATAGTTTTAAAACGTGTGAGAAGTTTGTTAATTTAGAACTCGCCACTTTTAGTTTAATTAAAAGCTTTCTTGAAAGCTCTCCTAACAGCTTAAACGTGGTTTAAGATAATTTCCAAGTTTTTAGAAGAAGGCTTTTCTTGACGACGTAGGTATTTAGATAACATTCTAGTGGGTATTTTGTATTTTTTTTTATTTTAATGCAGTAAAGTGTAAACGTTTAAACCATTTATGTAAGTATTATTCTTTGCTTGTCTCTTAAATACTGTCTATAATTTACGCGAGTAGTATACATAAAAAAACACTTTAACCGTCCTGTGACGCTGCCCACTTAAATGAGGAGTTACAGCATGCAAGCAGGTCCTAGCAGAACAAGCTGAGGGTCCCCCCCCCCCCCCCCCGGAAAAAAGAAAACCCCCCCCCCCCAAAAACCCCCCCCCCCCCCCCCTTTTTCCATATGTGAAGGGAGTTACAGATAGAATTAGCAGAGGGCCCTAAATCGAGCTTCTATTGACACAATTTCCACAGCCGCACAAGAAGATTCAGCAATTCCTGAAACCAAGCAAGTGTACTATCCCCCCTTTACAAGATGCAGGCGTTTACAGACTGGATTGTGATTGTGGCCCCTATCCTACATCGGCCAAACAAAACGAAGCAACTCAAACAAAATTTTAAAGAACACGTCCGGATATAAAACATAAACGTCCTCTCCAGATCCGCGGAAAGCCAACACTCATCAGAAGGGCCCCAGTCACTACATTCGCTTTGACCAACCAAAAATCCCCCCAAAGGAGAGTCGATTTTTTCCCATTTTTTTTCCCCCCCCCGCGAAGCTAATTGAAATCAAAAAACACCGAAATTTCAATAGGGAGGACGGCCTCAAACTATCAAACCCCACCTGGGATCCCATATTAAAAACTCTGGATCCCAATAAACAGCATACCAGCAAACCCCCAAAACCCACCGTTCTGTAAGGACCCGGCCAGTTTCGCCAAAACATCGAGGACAGATGGCGCTAGCGTAGCAATTCTTTACTTTGACGTCTGAGACATCCTCCATCTTTAGTCTCCCGGGGACCCCGCCCCCCCCAAAGCCGAGGGCCAAGTAAAAATCATTTTCAAATAAGTTTAACTAATATATCGCGTTTAAACCGTTAAAGTGTTTTATTTAAATGCTTGTCTCTTGATATAATGTAATATACGTAAAAAAAAAAAAATATTTTTCATGATTGGACCTTATTTTAAATTTTATTTTTACATACAACCTTAGCTTTAAATAATAGCTATTACCAACGACGTCTTTCACGTCCTGTCGTTCTTGTGAGTTAATCTTAGATGACATATAATGTCGCGGACTTTTTTCTAAAATTACCTGGTTATTTCCATATATCTCTCTGTTTCTTCTTCTGCCGCTCCCATTAGTCGTAACTTAATGTTTTTTTAGGCCAAAGTCTTCCTTGATGGTTTATTCAACGCAAAAAATAATTTTTCAATTCGGTCCAGCCCTTCCTGAGTTTAGCGCGATTAGCGCCTTCAAACATGCAAACGCTTCAGTCTTATAATATTAGTAAAAATACCTTGTATAACTTAGAATCTTGAATTACAGTCAACTCAATCTGGACATATTTAAAAACTTTTTTTTTATTTTCTAAGATTCATCTAAAGCTCCAGTCAAAATGGAAGGACAAACCCACGAGCCTGAAAAGCCTAGCCGAGTGGTGGAACCGCGACATCCCAGCGTTGTGATTTCCAGCAATTTGAACGCGACTAAATGGATGAATGGATGTGCTAAAGAGGGTATCTTTGAAAATACTTTTGTTTTTACTCTAACATACATTAAATAAGCTAAAAAAAGAAACATGTAAAAGTAAAGAAAGAAGCGTTGTCGTATGTGTTCCTATTACTTGTTACAATTAATACCCGTTACTTTCGCATCGTACCGTTTCTCGTTACTTCTAATACCTCATCATACTACTCAATTTAATGTACATATTATATGTATGTATAGTGATTTTCACTTATTCGTATTATGTCATCTAAAACAAGGAATAGTGAGAGAACACTACTGACAACAATTCTTCAAAGCAGTTTTGTTAGTAATCTTTATACCATGCGACCAAATGCGAGTATCGAAATTGTTTCCTGCGTAACGTTACGTTACTCGTTAATTTATAACCGTTGGTTATAGATTTATTTTATGTTACTGTTGACGCTTCCACAAATGCTTGAACAATAAGAACTTTTTAATGTTTGTTTCCATCGGCGTAGGATACTGTAGAATAAATATTCTTTCTTATTTTCTTTACATGTACGTGAAGAAAATAAGGAAGTTCACACTACGATGGTTTCAGATTACCAATCCATAATAGATATAAGTGAAATGACAGTCTCGGAGTCCCTAGAGCGAGCGACACTTGCTGTCGCCACTTCGAACGCGTTCAAAACGTCTGAAGGTCAAAATGCTAATCAAGGCGCGGCTATCAACTGTGGTAAGTTTTTTTATAACACAAGATGGAAGAAATTGATGCCACTTGGAAAAATTATGTAATATGATAATCTGATAGGATGTGTTGTCGTACATCTTTTGATTTGAACGTTCAGAAATACATATTGAAATGTAACGCTTTTAACAGTTTTAAACGTGAAATTAACACCTTGCCTCAGCGGCCAAAGCATCCGAAATTAAGTTAAGTTAACTAATATATTTTTACGAATTTTAAAATATTTAACTTATTCTATTACTATACATATGTTACCAAATATATACCTACTTACTTGACAGCTCAACATTGTTACTGTGTATATCGGTCCCGAATTAAATTTCGTTCTTACTATTCAATGAGATAGATTTGAAAGTGGCTGCATCTTTACGTAAAATTTTAAGGCCAAAAATATTACTACCTAAACAATATACATGTTTCTAGTTACGTTGGTGTTAAGCTGATAAAAGTTTGGATATGTGCTATACTATATCACGCAAGAAAAACAACATTGAATTGTGTTGTTTCTAATGCAAAGTTGCGTAAATATCTCAAAATACAATGAATTATGTGTCCTAACGAGTTTCACAGTAACTCGTACCGAATTTACTTTCTTCTTGTTTATCTATTATGAGCTATATTTATTCTATTATGAGCTTATAATACAGTAGAGAAAGTTTTCTCGAAGTGCGCATATAAGAATATATATTAAGCCCTTTCTCTTAAAAACCTTTAAGTTAATAAATACTTTTACAGTGACCGCTAAGCCTATTGGTGTTATTTCTGACGTAAACTTGGCTGATGCGATCCCTGTTAGAGATGTGGATGGCCAAGATATTGTCAAAGTTGATCAGCAAATTGCTGAAATTGTAGAAGAGCCAAACATAGTATCAGGTAACTGTTATATTACAATACAAGATCATGGTCTGTATAGTGCAGTGTTAGGCTAAGAATTTGCAAGGATAAATAACACAGCTTTGTCAAGCGCTGATTTCTGACGTTGAGGAAGCTGATACTCTCTACTCAAACTCACTACACCCTACACAAATAATATACGAAATTTTAGTCAAAACAAAAACATTTTTAATCTAGCTGATCTGACAAACTTTGTCTTTTAAAAATCGAAAATAAGTTGAAAAAAATTTTCGACTTGGGCAGGACTTGAACCGGCATCGTCAGCGTTCCGTGCTGTTGCTCTACCAATTGAGCTACCGAGTTCTACACATCATCGTCGAATTTTTTTCAACTTATTGATAAAATCGCGCGTATTAAGGTTCAACGTCTTATGCTTTGCATCTTAAGAAATCATTGAAGATATAATTATAAATTTATAACGTTTGAAAACTATTTTTTTTTACATGTTATAAAAATCGAAAAGAAAATGTTTTTTTTTGCAAGATTAATATTAGTTTTGTTAATAAAACTCTAACATATAATTGGTAATAAAGCAATGAATTTTCACTAAAATTTATTATCATAAAAACAATTGTTGCGAGTAAACGCTATAATCTTCAAAGGTTGACCCTAAATATAGCGTCACTCATTCTTTCATACATAACTTCGTTGATCGTTTTTTCATACATATTATTTTTTGTTTAAACGTTTTACGAAAGGCCTAAAATATAAGTGTTTTTTTTCCGTTTTTTGACATATTCCACTATTTCTTCTCTCTTTTTATATAGCCTAAGGCCTTCCTCGATAAATGATCTACCCAACACAAATATATTTATTCAATGAAACTAGTGGTCCCCACTGACATTAGCGCGTTAAAACACATTATTTGTATGTATGTGGATAATTAAGTTAAGCTAACACTTACAAGCAACCCAACACGCAGAAAATATAAAAAGAAAGAAGGCCCGTTTCAGGCCACATACGGACGCAGGACTATAAAAAATGGAAAATATTTTTGCATTGTATCGATTATTTGTGGCCTTGAGCACTGATTTTTAGACTAATCGCTTTCAGATCCTAATAACGAAACGACACTACAAGTCAGTCCAACGGTTTGCGACGCAGGTAATAACAAGTTTAATAAATGATATACATTTCAATTAAAATTGCAACGTACGCGCCGCACGCGCAGTCGTTAATAAAAAATGTGTGGCAGTTTCATATTTTTACAACCAACGGATTCTAAAAGGCGTCCCGTTCAGCGTGTGATGCGCGTACGTTGTAAACAAATCTTCGATCAGGCTGATCAAACGTTTTATTGAACATTTCTTCCGTAGTTCAGCGGAGTTCCACAAAACACAACTCCAAGTTCGGTATCATATTAAAGTTGGACCGATTTCACAAAAGTAATTGTGTGATCACGATCAATATTGAGACGACTCCTAGAAAGTCCAAATAGGTAGGTTAATTAAAAATTATGTTAGTTTAAATGAAACACAATTAACGGTTTACTGGTTAAAACTCGATATATATTAAATCATTAAACTTGTTCGAAAAGTACTTTGACTAACGGACGTTTCGGATGCTTTGCAGCAGCCGTGGTCACGGGGGAGTTATAAACCGTTTTATTTAAATGTGTACTACTCGCGTAAACTACAGACAGTGTTTTAATAATATTAGTTTTCAATTGATTTAAAGTTTAAACCCTCTGATATTCGATTCAAAGTGTAACCACTACAGGTGGGTCTTTTCTCCCACCAGAGATAAGGTTTGGATCTAAGACTGGGTGGCTCAATGTCTAACACATTCACATCTACGTGACTAAGTCAGTGATTTAAATAATTTTCAAACAACTTTAACTAATATATATCGCGTTTTAAACCGTCAAAGTGTTTTATTTAAATATAAAATTACTTGTCGTTTTCATACAATTGCAAATGTTTGTTTATAGTTTTTTGAATTGAAGAGTCATTTTAGTATACATTTCTATTGTTTTAGGTGTGAATGTAAAACTCCCGATCCTAGTCAAACGAAAGTCAGTTGCCGTCTTGACGTCTCGTTACCTTCTGACGCAGCCCATACAATGCCACAAGGAAACTTCTGGTAATAATATATTTTGACCCTGCGACTTTGTGCGTGTAGAATAGTTATATTATCCAAATTTGTTTTTGCAAACGTCCTCTTCATCTTTATAAATTCTCACTGTTAACGAGAACGTCGGTCGCGTCGCGTTCTTGCTTAGTTCATTTTAAAAGAGAGTTTTAAACTACGAGTAACGCGCGAGTTATGCGATCAATGTTTTATTTAAATGACGTGTACTATTCGCGTAAACTACGGACAGTATTCAATCTTCCCGTACTTTAGTGTGCTACAATTTTTATTTTTATTTTTAGCCCCGAATATTTTTATCGTTAAGGTATTGATTCACGTAACCCTTTACAAGCAGTCTTTGCTTTATTGACACTGCTTCCAGTGGGGATTTTATTAAATATCGTATGCCTTAAAAGTAGTGAACCTTAAAAAGGACTAATACTTTTAAAGAGCCTCCTGTTTGGTACATTGTAGTTATTTTGTCCTTAGTACTTACATTGATGAACTGCTGTTGATTAAAAGTATCTACATTCTTCCTAATATTAAAAACATTTTCATAAAGATATTGCCAGCGTTAGATATTCAAAGCTTTGAACTTATATCTAACAGACCCCCATAAGCCTGTCTCACGAATAAACGGTGAAAGCGTAAACTTTTCAAATCAACAATGGACATTTCGTTCCCTCAACTGCTTTTCGCCAATACATCACTGTCGCGCCTGGCAAACTGTACGATTTATTCTCACTCTAAAATGCATAAATCTCTGCAAACAGAATCAATCAAACTTTGCAACTGCTGGATATCATTCATTCTAGAACATTCTCCAACAGCTGTTGATGGCTTAATTAACACTAAATTTGAGTTTAAAAGAACAGAAACTACACACCTTTGATTAAACTTTTTATAAGATAAAGGATGATAGTCTAATAGATAGTCTAGAGTAAGGTTTATTCAATGAAAGATTAAAATATCCTGGCCCTATAACATCTAATTCAAATGTGCTGTCGACTTTTTTGGCTGTGGACATTCAGGTATCTACGGTCTGCAATCGAGACACGGATTTATACTTCGCGTTTTTGGTAGTTCACCTGAATTAATTTTCGTTATTCCTTCCACCAGTTTACAGCAGAGATTTTCTGAAAGGCATCAAGCTAAGAAAAGCCATAAATTTATTGTGTTAGCCATCAGTCATATAAGGGATATAGACATTAACTAACAAATTCTATATCATAAATTCGTTTAAATTAAACACTGTTAGCGGTTTAAAACGCGAAGTATATTAGTTTACTTATTTATTGGTTGCCACGTGACCACGGCTACTGCAAAGCATCCGGAACGTCGGACCGTAGTTAAAGCAAACAAAGTCAAAAGTCTTTATATAAATGTGTACTACTCGCGTGAACTAAAAACAATACTTAACATTTAATGCCAATAATGTGACACAAATTTTCGTTCGTGACTATACAACTGAAATGTGTGTGTATAATATGACATTGTATGTTTTAGAGTGTCTGTACGTTTATGAAAGAGCTCGTTGCGTTGTTCACAATCAAAGGACTGACGCAAGCGTTCAAATCAAATCTACCCATCTTGCAATTGGAGAAAATAGTAGAGGTAACATAAAATATCGTTTAGTATACTATATTAACATTATTATCGGATAATACGAAGTAGAGTTTCGTCATCTACTTTATAAATTTCATTTACAAGAAAATCTAGAATTCCTGAAACTAACTATTTGGTGTTACGTCATGTAATAATTTCATAGATATAACGTAATATAAAAATCCTACTTTTAATTTTCTTAAACGGATTTGACGATCACAATTTATTAAAAATCTATTGACATTGAAGATAATTTTACATCATACAGATTTGAGCAGCATCCACTGCGTGCTATTCTTTCTGTGGATGCCAGTTCAAATCCCGCCCGTGTCATATTTTTGTTTTCAATTTAAATAAAATTTTCAGATAATAATGAGTTTACATAGTTGCTTTCTTCTTATTTCAATACTTATATGTAACTAAATTTGTGTTCAATTTACTTCATATATTCTAGTGCTATAATAATTTCCAAACACATGACGTTTAAATTTGCAGAAAATAAATGGACGCGAGATGACGTTGCTGTTGACTTAGCGATGTCAATTGTCAAAGCTGGAGATTACAAAGAAGTTGACAATTTGGCTGAAGCAGTTTCTCCTAGAGGTAAGCAACATACAGACATAAAATCCGAAGATTACAGATGGCGGCTGTGGTGAAATGCTTTTTACTCATAAGTTATCTGCTACCTCCAACTGAAAAAGTTGTTTTCTCAAGATTAAAAGACCAAGCAACATTAGCAGTCAATTCAAGACGCAGTCATTAAATCATTTGTTTTTTTTTTACGATAGAGGATGACAGACAACCATAGGGTTTAAATACTGTCTATAGTTTACACGAGTAGTACACATTTAAATAAAACACTTTAACGGTTTAAAACGCGGTATAGCGAGTCTCCCCGTGACCACGGCTGCTGCAAAGCATACGAAACGTCGGGCCGTAGTTAAAAATCATTTCCAAATTAGTTTAACTAATATATCGCGTTTTAAACCGTTAGTGTTTTATTTAAACCATAGGGTTTACTTGATGGTAGGTAAAATACTCCAGCCTATTAATTTATTTCAATATCTATAGCTTCTAAACAAGATGCGCTATCGATCTATTTTAGCTTTGGATAATCGGAAATCACAGACTGAAGCCAAAACGTGATTAAACTTCACGGCCTCTGTGGATGGTCGTTCGTGAAACGAAATTTCGATGTTCCACCCATTTTATATCCAGATTTCCAGACGAAATCCAACATGTTTCAGATTATAAATTGATTAGAAAAATGTTGGACCCGGTGGGGATCGAAAACAACCCTATGATTATTAGCCGTACATTGCTATCATAACACCAACGAGGCCATCAAAATTGTTACCATAAAAATATGGCTACTTTAGCGGTTAGAGTAAAATATAGTATTAATATATAGGTAGTTCGGGTTCCACTTTAAAATATAGTTGTTAATAAGTGCCTTCATTTCAGTGTACAAGACGCTTTATGAGACTTCAAGATTAATTGCCAAAGAACGCTCTTTGTCGAAGGAAATTGAAAATGTTGGAAACAAAACAGGTCCATTGTAGTTATTTAAGCAAACGACAGGGAGTTTCGATATAAAATTTTCTTATTAAAATCTATGTTTAAACTAAAATAGTGATTTTTAGAGACGGCAATTAGGTGCTGAGGTAATTGTTAAGAAATATTTTTTCTTCAGTGTAATGACCTCACTTTAAACAGAGTTTTGCACAATCGTAATTATAAAACAATATTATAACATCAATTGTTTTACTCTTTTAAGGGTTTAAAACCCGTAATATTTATATTAGTTGACTTATTTTGTGCTACAACTCGACGTTCTATATGCTTATTATAAGTTACCTAATAATCTACTTTTATTTAATTTACTACTCGCCTTAACAATATTTTTTTTTATAATAATTCGGATATTATGTAAACGTTTCAGATAAAAACGATTTGCTGGAAGAACAACTAACGACATCTTGCCGTTACTACAGCAAACTCCTGACCAAGAATATTACTCGTATGAAGGAGAGTTGTAAGTTGATGTAATAAAGCAAACTTAGTTTGAGTCTAGTTGATAATTTAGCTTTGAATAAGTTCTATCATGCGAATTTGTTGGTTTCTTGAAGCCTTGAAAGATGAATATTGTTCTTAATTTTCTCCACATTTCCACTGTTTTTTAGCTTAGATCGAAATGTAATGTTACACAGCCATAACAAAAATAATTTTTAATTGGAAGCTCTCAGCTTAAAAATTTAAACAATTGAAGAAACTTGGAGCCGGACCGACACCACGACCTTGATTTCTCGAGTTTAATACATTGGCCCGAATGAAGATTATAAGATTTGTTATAATTACAAATTCTTTACTTTTTCAGTTAAAAAACGTCTACCCATACCGGTATACAGAGCGGCGACATCTCAGAAGTACATCGAAGCGTTCACAATGAAACCCAGCGGTCGTCAAGATGTGAAATGCCAAGCGAAAATCGACTTTAATTCCAGTGATAATTGCCTTCTGACGCCAGCGGCTAGCGCCATTGATATAAGGGGGGGAAGACAGTCATGACTTACAAACGGTATATTATATCTTGAGTGCGATAGAGGGCAGGGTACGCAGATTAAAACACAACTTATAGATGGCGCTAGTTGTTCGTGTTAATATTTGAGATATAGTGCTGTCCTTTTTGCTCAAGTCATTAAATGCCGAAATACATGATGTGGAAGATATTTATTGAACTATATATTAAGAAATTTGCGTATTGGTAAGGTTTATGAAACAAAACGTCGAGCAAAGCATGAGTACCTAACTAATATCTATATATTTGTGGTGGCAAGTTATTATTTTATAATAGTTATCACTTTTATGAAATAGTTATGCATGACAATTATATAATACTAATGTACATGAGACGCGTTGGTCCAACAGTAGCAATGATGGCTAATAAACAACGGGTCATAGCGATGCCCACCGCGTCCTACATATTTCTTCTTATTATTTTTTTCCAATTAAAAAACCGTTAGGGAATTTTAAAAAATTGGGTTTTTTTTTCGGGGAAAAACCCCCGGCCCCCAAGGGGGGGAGCCCAAAATTTTTTGGGGTTGGGGGGGGGTTTTTGGGGGGGGGGGGTTTTTCCCCGCCCAATTTTTTTTTTTTTTTTTTTTTTTTTTTTTTTGGAACAACCCGAGTAAAAATAATAAATAAATTAATTAATCATAATATTTCAATTCAAAGACCGATCTCATAACAAAATGATATATTTCAATACTTTATAATACAAGAAATGACTTATAACAAGTAAATGAGGTTATACATTGATATAAACCAGAATTATTTACATAACAGTGTGACAGTGTAACTATATACAAATTTCAAAAGTATAGCCAGCCATTAAATTTTCTTCTCTTAAAATAAGGAAAATCTTAATTTTAGTAGTTCCAGAACGTTACATACAGCAGTTTAAATAAGTCGCTTTTAACTGTTTAAACGCGAAGTTCATTAGTAACCTTAAGTTATTTTAAGTACGGCCTGACGTTTTGGATGCTTTACGCAGCCGTCGTCATGGTGGAATTTCTTTTCGCGTCAAACCCTTAGTATTTTAATTTAGATGTGTAAACTACAAGAAAATTAAGTATAATTAAAAAATTAAATGACGCCGTTATTGTAGTATAACAAGTCATTTTTAAATTATGTCTAATGTGAGGATCCTATAAATATATCGAAATTTTGTATACGTTTTAAACGATTGTTGGATTTTAGGAGAGACTTGCATGGCCACTGAAAGTGTTTTATTTAAATGTGTACTCGCGTAAACTTCAGACAGTATTTAAATTTTGTGTTTTTAAGTTTTCATGAAAAGTAGCTTTGTATAATGACAGCGAAAAGGTTAGGATCAATTTTAGATTACTTATGTTTTAAAATAACTTAATCATCATTTTCAAAAAAAAAATATTACTTCTTTGGCTGGCTATCCTTTGCTAAAGCATTAAAAACGAACGTAAAGCATCTCATTAATATACTGTCCCGTATCGACATATACTAAATACAATATGTGCGAAAGGGACCGAGCTATAACATTTTAAGTGAAAAATCATAACGACAATAGAATTGTATTTACAATACAGCATTCCTCCACTCACACCCATTCCCCTACACCGGTGTGTAGAGAACACCGCATTTTCAAAGTATAATTACAATTAGTATCACTTCATTTATACGTTACCCTGAAAGAATTAGAGAATACGACTTGAAAGACTTTTTATACTTAACCGAAATTACCAACCTCAAACATTTTGTTTTAAGTAATTTTTGCCCGAATCTAATATTTACTGCTTTTCTAATCTATTGATACGAAGGAAAAAAGTGTGAGGCGGTTTCGTATCTCCCGTTATAAGTGTACATTACTCGTTAGTCTTAGCAATGTATAACTTACAACCAACGGGTCGTCGATCGATCCCCACCGAGTCAAACCAAGCGGGATTGATCCCCACCGAGTCGTCCATGTTGGGTAATATCAATATTGAAAATTCATATGATAAAGCCGCGTTTAATTGGATTTCAGTCTGTGAATTTCCGAATGTACAAAGACAAAATTGTTGGACTATGCATTAAGGTGTTATATGGCTGGTGAATTTGAATTTGAATTACAACAAAAACCCGTCCAGAACCGACAAGGGTCCTCCACTATCATAAAAAAAAATACTTTAGTGTGAAAGAGATAGAACATAGCAACTGCGCGTCGGTTGAAACGACGTAGTTTCATAAAATGGCGAAGAACATAATTCAAGCTCCATGAAGAATTCCCGTCTTATACTCGTACCACAGCCATTACCACAAACGATCCTGAAATAAAGCAATAATTGTTAAAAAAGAGATTTCAGTTTCAGTAATATTTAGCGAGTCGACTTATATTTGTGTTTTATTCTTATTTAACCATTTCGTCACAAAACAAAAATAATAACACTTATATTATATGTGACTTTATTTTTCAGAATCGCATTATACACACACACACTTTCAAACACATTTCTAAGGTATGTGTACCCATTTGAAGGAAAAAAAAATACGCCATAATTTGCTATGATCATCATCAAATTAATTACCCACAATAGGTATTTGCTGAATTATTAATAATTTCTGTTTTGAAGACCACAAATCACAAATTTTATGACAATATTAAGATTGTAATATTACCAATTATGTGTATAGTGTAATAAACATTTATATAACACACTTTTATGGTTTAAAACGCGAAAAATATTAGTTGATTTATTTTTAATTTCTTTTAACTACGCCCTGACGTTCCGGATGTTTTGCAGCAGTCATGGTCACGTCACAATCCCCGTAGTTAAAATAAATTAAAGTGAATACATTTCGTGTTTTAAACATTTTAAAGCGTGTTCTTTAAATATTACCAATTCTCAAATAAAAATACGATTTTATTTACATTATGTTTTTTTTTAATTAAATATATCTCACCTTACCTATGGATGATATCAGACCAGCGACCTCGGCGTAAAGACATGAACCAGCGAGTCCCACCCACAGTCGGCCAGCTGGTGGGGTCGCAACGTGTTCCAGTCCAGGCCATATGTGAACTCCGAGTGGTGTCTTATCGTTTCCAGTGGGTCGCAGCCGCGCTTCAAATCCCATAATCTGAAAAATATTGCAGATGAAAAACCATTCAACCAACCAACTATTTAAAAAAAAAAGAATATTTTCTTCAAAAATTATTCAAAGTCAAAATAGCTGTCGATCTATTATATATATCTTGTTTAGATGTTATACGGCTGGGCGGCCTCATCTACCATAAAGTAAGACCTCCTCTACCAGACAATTAACAACAAACTATTATAGACTATCGAAAACTAAAGTTGTATCATTAATTGTAATTTTTAAAATAGCACATTCTATAAAAATCTATTATTATTGACTTAATATTATATAAGTCTTAATAATCAAAACCTAAATATTACAAACAACTAAAAATATAAATTCTCTTATTATATATATTGTGATAATAACATGTTTATTAACTACCTGGTTGTAAAGTCGTAGGACACGGCGGCAACTACAGAGGGCGCGTGCGGCGAAAACTGTACTCTTCTCACTGCACATTCGCATCCTGGACATAGTAGATGTATAAAGTATTAAAAGTATCGTCTTAATATAACAATCTGTATAAGACCCTTATAAGAAAGACTTGCTCATCGTGTTAGTAGTACTTTCCAATCAAAGCAATGGTAAGTAAAGGTAATTGATAATTCAAGTTTTCTTGAACGAGTTAGTTATACTGTCTGTAATTTACGCAAGTAGTACACATTTAGATAAAACACTTTATCGGTTTAAAACGCAATATATATTAGTAAAACTTGTTTGTAAAATATTTTTAACTTCGGCCCGACGTTTCGGATGCTTTGCAGCAGCTGTGGTCATATCGCGTTTAAAACCGTTAAAGTGTTTTATATAAAAGAGTTAGATATGATCTAAGCATCGATCATCGTGTTCATATTCCATGAGAAAGATATTTTAAGTTCGACTCACACTTTGCAATGTAGTAAGTAGGTTAAGTTCTTTTTCTGCTGTCTCGCATTTCTTTTTTAATTTTTGCTTGGAAGAGATAGCTATATAGCCTCCGTTTGTCCTTAGTTTCCATCCATTTTTATTTTGCGGTTGTTTTGGACGATAAAGAAACAATCTCTATATAAATATTTTACCTTTAAGCGTGAACATTGGTGCCGTGAGTCTCCTTAAATCCCAGCCCCGGACTAGCCCGTCTGACCCAGCCGTCGCTAAGACATGACTCTCTGCTTTGCTCCAATCACACGATAACACCTGTAATGATCTTCCCTCTATAGTTATAGTATATGACTTCATTATGAAGTAATGGCTTCTTCATCTTCCTACAGTAATTTAAAATCCAGATTTTCCAGACGAAGTCTACCAACCTATTCTATGTTTTAAGACACATTTAATATAGATCTTTATTACAAGACGGACACCCCATGGGTGTCGGTCGGTGTTTACTTGATGGAAGGTGAAATAAATGAGCCGTATCTTGACAAGATCGACAAAAAATAAAGTCGACCTATTGGCTGTGGACCTGTGGAAAATTGTACCCACGAGCTGGTAGTTTGGAGCAACAATACTTTATCCTTACTAATATTATAAATGCGAAAATAACTCTGTCTGTCTGTCTGTTGCCTCTTTCACGACAGCCAATACTACTGAACGGATTTGAATGAAATTAGGTATACAGATGGTCTGGACCCTGAGAAAGGAAATAGGCTACTGTTTATTGAACGAAAAGGGTTATGGGTTAAAAAAGGGGGGGGGGGTGAGAAGTTGTATGGAAACTCGTGGTTTTTTGACGATAGAATAATGAAACTGTATTTTTTGGCTTTTCTCGTGGGAGTGGGAGTGATTGTAGGAATGAGAGTGGGAGTTAGAGTAGGAGTAATGTGAGGTGAAAGTGTTGCGGCAAAGTAGCACTTACCATAGATTGGCTGCCCTAAATGCGCCCTTACATAAATGAATAAACAGCCTAAATAATTAAAAATTCTACCCCAAGTCACTATTCCACGGGGACGAAGTCGCGGTCACAGCTAGTTTTATATATATTGTAAAAGATGCCTTCAGAACTATATAAAAAAGACACATTATTGTTTTAATTTCCTAATTAGTTCCTTCAGTTGACAACCATAAAACATTTTGGTCTAGTTTTACCAAAATCAACCTTAATACCCGGACCGTAAGATCATAATTACCTCAGCATCATGCGCCTTAACAACCGCCGCGGGTCTCGATGGCTCCGTGCAAGACCAAAGCTTGAGATGTCCATCACCAGACACCGAAGCGAAAGTGGCCGGTGAATGAGGCGAAAATGCCGCGGTGTACACCAACTGGGAGTGACCCGCGAATGTGTTTAGACATGTCTCGGATTCGGGATCCCACTATAAGGAAAATCGATTTAATAAAATTGCGATATAATTTTATATGTTATTTTCACTTATTGAACTCGAGATGAGGGAGAGGGGAGATACTTTTTTTTAATTAAAAATTTATTTAAGATTGAAACGGCATCCATAGCATTCCGTGTTGTTGCTCTACCAATTGAGCTACCGTGTCCTACAAGTCATCGTCGAATTTTTTCAACCTATTGATACTTACACCACGTGCGATGTATTTTCAACCTTAACACCTGATACTTAAGGTTCAATAACTTATGCTTTAATTGAACACTCTGACTTCATAAAGAATAAATCTATGTATATCTCATACGACCTATATGTTAAAAATATTGTTATAACTCACTCTCATTTGGAACTATTATTCTATAAGGACGAGTGACTGGTTTTTGATACAGGAATATAATAAATAGTCCTGGCGGCATCTTTTTTTTTATTCTGAAAAGGTTTGTAATTGAACTTACGATATTATTTAAACGGTTTCAATTGAAAAATTCCCGTGAGACTAATAAGAGCGAGAAATGTGAAAAGAATTGGGACAATTAATCATCGTTATGGGTTTCCGATGCGTACGCTGCTAAAATGGTTTCAAGATACCCAAAAAATATGTAGGAAAAAATGATTCCTCTTTTAATGATCTAAAAAAGTCCCTGACGCTATATGTCTACCTTTTAAGATTGCCTTGAAAGAACGACAGGAAGGAACGCGACCCACGTCGTGGGTAACAGCGTAAGTTTATGAAGATGAAGGGGTTTGCAAAAACGAATTCGGATGCCCAGAATAACGATTCTCGCGGAAGAAGGCGCTGGCACAGCTAGTTAAATACAAGAATAGGAAGACATATTAAAATTAGTCCGCAAAACGATAATTAAATATTTATTATTGGTTTCCGACGTTGACTTATTTTTAACAACGAACCGACGTTTCGTGTGCCTTTTTTATGAAGTATCACTTATTTTTCAGTAATCGCCTATAGGAGTGCCTTGCAACAAATGGCTATATAAAATAGATAAGCGATGGGTCACTAAAATGTAGGTGACAAAGTATGAAGTTGTAATATTATTTCACCATTGTCCAATGCAATATAAGAATATGGATTTCTCCTTTTGAAAAAAATATATCATACTACCTACTGTCAATTGTCAAACTATCCTTGTATTGGATAAAGACATTTTCTTAACAAGGGACATTAAAAGTATCCAAACAACAAAAAATATTGTTTTATTTCTTTATTAAGTTGAGAAAACTTTCAACACGTCTAAACGCGTTTCTTTCATTTTTATGTCCCCATGTTTCATTAGTTAAAAATCAATCAACTTCTATATTTAGCGTTTTAAATCATTAAACATAGTTTCTCAATTTAAATAAAACACTTTAACGGTTTAAAACGCGATATATTAGTTAAACTTATTTGAAAATGATTTTTAACTTCGGCCCGACGTTTCGGATTCGTTGATGATGTTTCTCAACTTACCGATTTTTTATTTTGCCAAGAAACAAAACAATATTTTTTTCTCACTATATAGGTACCTAGTAATGCCTTTATTAAGAAAATCTCTGTCCAATATAGGGATGATTTGACGATTGACAATAGGTTGTGTTTAAATTTGTACTACTCACTTATTAAGATTTTAGTGTCTTACCAATTTGACGGTAGTGTCCCAGCTAGCGCTCAGCAGGTGCGCCCGCAGCCAGTCGACTGAGCAGACTTCGCTGTGGTGCGCGCGCAACACTCTCAACGGGGCGGCGCACCCAACGCGCCACACAATGATCGTCCCATCTCCAGAGCCGCACGCGGCCACGCCATCTGACGTACCGGACCATGTCTGAAATTATGAAATTCCTACTTAGTCAAGCTGATGGTAGCAACACTTAAAACTATCCATGACTACCATATCATTTTTCTACTAGCAGAAGTATTATTCAAATCATCAAAAAAATAAACCACACCTTATTTTCAATACAGAAAGAATAACTTTACAAATCAACATAGTTTAGGACAATCCAATATTTCATAAATCATTATAAGAACATAGTACGGTACAGTAGTATGATCGAAGGAATTGAAACATCTCTAAACATCTATTTTCTGGAGACAGCGGCTTCTATTGCTATATTACTGAATAATTGTTGAAGTATATTGTTTCCTCTAATAGAATTATGACCAGCAGCTATGAGCAGCAGATTCACCTATCACTACAAGAATCTTATGCATAAATTGAATCTAAACAAGTAAACTCAATTAACTTCCTTCCTTCCTTTATAGATTGTCTATTTGATTTTGCTCAGAGAGTCAGATTAGTCTAACAAGCTTAATTTTGACTGTCAAATATCCAGATCCAAAATAGGTTGTCAGCGCTTAGATGTTATATCTGAGAAACTTCACCTTCTATCAAGTGATCCCTGTGCTTGCCTATCATAAAAAATCCTATCATATTAAACAACGAAAACTTAACACGTGGCTCAAATGGGGCAAGATTAAACGAAGGTAAATGAAAAGTTAAGCCTCTTAAGCACCCACGTCAGGCGCTCACATAACTGCACCGCTAGGGCTTCAAAAGGTTACTCATACTATGCCGCTCCCAATCGTGACCTAATGCAATAAACTTTAATGGGATTTAAATGGTTAACACTGTTACTTAGAAGGTGGTTAAATTATTTTCTTGGTTACGAGGTGTGGTATAATTAAGTATTATAAATTAAGGCCGGCAAAGGAGTATCTATATAGGAAAACTAGCTGTGCATGCGGATTCGTCTGGGCAACATTTTATGTATTTTTGCAAGCAAACTTTTAAGCTTCTTAAATAAGAAGTCGCTCTATCGCAGACATTTTGTTAGATCACTTAAATTTATAAGAATCTGCTTTTTTGGTTTCTTGAACCGTTTCACAGCACACGCAACGGAATCCAGCAAAGATTAATAACTATCCCCCTTTTTTACACATTTCCATTGCTTCTTTACACGGTCATAGCATAATTTCATATTGTAAAACCTTCTTCGAAAATGCTCTAACAAAAAGAACTTTTTAATAATTTTTTTACAAAAACTACTAATCTGACATGAATTGACTACTTGACTACCTGTAGAGAGATCTACCTCTCTACAGGTAGTCAAGTAGATCTAGACAACAAGTAGATAAATCAAATATATATTTTTAATAAAGGAATTAAAATAAAGTTAAATAAACATTAGATATAGCTAATGGAAAATGGAAATGCCATGAAATTATAGTTCTGTTTACTTTTTTATATGATATAGCCCAACATAGAGTCCACTTGATGAAAGGTGAAATACCACAGTTATAAAACATCTCAATTGAGTTGGCTTAGGATATTCAGAAATTCACAGCCTGAAACCGAAATGTCTTTACGGCTTAATTCACAGCTTTTAATCTGTGGTAACCCAAACACAATTTACATATTCATATCACCCATTTGTTATACAGATTTTCAAACAAACTCTCACATGGTTCACAAAAATTATACTTTTAACTTGTAACCAACATAACCAAATTTATTTCATGAAATAAGCAAAATATGTAATGTTCCAACGCCTTATTACATTACAATAATTAGTGTTATATATATATTTATTGAACTTCTGTTGTCATTTCATTTGACCACAGATTGTTCTTAATCATCATAAAAAGTAATAATACATGTTTTAGATACTTACAACATCAAACAAACCATCAGACCATTCCAGTTTCTGCAGTTCCAAAACTGTATTCCCATCCGGTGCGATCTCAAGGAAAAATAATGTGCCGCCACCTGCTAGCCCATAATACTGACTAGTGGCCACTGCTAAAGCATCAGGCCTCGTTCTTGAAAACCTGACACTGTAGCCATGCCGTCCTGGAGTCAGGAAGGTCGGCATGCTGATTGTGTAACTGTAAGAGCCATAAAACTAATGAGTATTAACATACAACAAATAGAACGTACACTTTATTTTTCTAAAATAATACAGGACTTTTCAAAATATACATATGTGTGAAAAGAAAGCTTATAAACTAATATTGAACAAATAATATACCCTATATCAATACAAAAAGGAAAATAGTGTATTCATAAAGGAATATTATTTTCCATTGATAGGTCTGTTATTGTAAAATGAACATAAAAACATTACACAATCACATTAAAGTTACCTAAATACAAATTATGACTTCATAAACTTAATTACCACATGAAATTCAAACATCTAGGCCAATTTTCCTAGTACCCATACTATGTACTACAATCCCATTGTTTATGTCTTATTAGTTTAATACAAGTAGAATAAAAAATACTAACACATTCACATAGTAAATTGTCTTGCAAAAGATTTTAAGTTAAGGTAGTCAAAGTCTTGTTAATTCTTATGAGATTCCAAGTAGAATGTTTTAAGATATTCCTCCTCCTAAGTACACTTTTAGTTTTAGCGCGCATATACATTTATTTTAAAATTGAGAGTGGTTTAGCAATTAAAACTAATTGGATTTTCCTAAATCTGTATGTACTTGTAAAAATTATGCCCATGCCGTTGTTTGTCAAGTAAAATTATCAATGTCAAATATTGTACGTCATCTTGACACCGCTTAAAGTTTGTACCCCAAAATAGTGCCGTACACAACTTATCGATTAACTGTTACAAAACAACGTCATTCGAGTTTAATCCAATTTGCGGCTCCTACGAGTAAAATCTTATTAGGTTGCTAGACTAACCTCGGAAACCTCACAGGTTGTGGGTATATATAAATAATGTGGCTCTACACCGATCATTTCTGGTGAAAGCCTCACAGCCTAAACATTCCAACAACAATCCACATATATACGAGTTTCTTATACTTGTTTCGTCCTGTAGTCTTGCATTAATTTGCACCCAGCAAAATGCTTGACTACCTGTCCCTTATCTTTGTCGTTGCCGTCAAAGTTTTCAAGAAAACCACTCCCAATGGAAAAGTTACGGTTTACCTTGGCAAGCGTGACTTCATTGATCACATCGACTACTGCGACCCAATCGATGGCGTTGTAGTCGTTGACACCGACTACCTGAAAGGAAGGAAAGTTTACAGCCAGGTATAGTGTAGTGAAAAAGTGAACCTTTGTGGAAATTGTGTAAAGTGAAGTGAACACCCTTGGATTTAACGAATTTTGTATTTGTGCAGCTCGTGACCACTTACCGCTATGGTAGGGAGGAAGATGAGGTTATGGGAGTCAAATTCTCCAAGGAAATGGTTATCGGAACGGAACAAGTCGTTCCCTTGGTCAACTCCAAAATGGAACTTACACCTGTCCAGGAGAAGCTTCTGAAGAAATTGGGTCCCAATGCCTTCCCATTCACATTCAACTTCCCAGAGATGTCTCCTAGCTCGGTAAAAAATAGTCTTACTTTGGATAAACTTTAACGATTGTTATAATTAATTGCTATTTATTAACGACTTAAACCTTGGGTTTACTCATCGTTTATTAGGTAACTCTACAAGCAAACGACGAGGACCAGGGCAAACCCATGGGTGTTGAATACTGCGTGCGTACCTACGTTGCTGAGAGCGAAGACCAGAAGAGCCACAAGAGGAGCTCAGTTACTCTCGCCATCAAGAAGGTAATACTCGAAGTAAAATTGAGAACTAAAATATTATGCCTCTTTGTATGCAATGATATAATAATTTCAACATCTACAGCTGCAACATGCTCCCGCCTCCCGTGGACGACGTCTTCCAAGCTCTCTCGTGAGCAAGGGCTTCACTTTCAGCAATGGAAAGATAAGCCTCGAAGTAACACTCGACAAAGAAATCTACTACCACGGCGAGAAGATCTGCGCGAACATCATTGTATCCAACAACTCCAGGAAGTCTGTCCGCAACATCCGCTGCATGGTTGTGCAACATGTTGAAATCACCATGATCAACTCTCAATTTAGCCGCCACGTTGCGTCTCTGGAAAGCCGCGAAGGTTGCCCAGTCACCCCTGGAGCAAGCCTTTCCAAGAGCTTTTACCTGGTACCCCTTGCTCGTAGCAACAAGGACATCCGCGGTAATTATTTTTATTCTAATTTAAAACAAAAATCAAGTTAGGATTTTTAATCAATCACTACATGTCTGGCTTAGGTGTGGCTCTGGATGGACACCTGAAGGAAGATGACGTGAACCTTGCTAGCTCTACCCTGGTCACCGAAGGAAAATGCCCAGCTGATGCCATTGGTATTGTGGTCTCTTACTCTGTACGTGTCAAGCTGAACTGCGGTACTCTTGGAGGCGAGCTCGTTACCGATGTGCCTTTCAAGCTTCTTCACCCAGCCGAGGGTACGTAAAAAGCAGTTTCATATCAAAACAACAATTTATTATTATTATTATAGCAAAACTTTTACAACAAATCCTCAAACAGGCTCCGTTGAACGCCAGCGATTCAACGCCATGAAGAAGATGCAATCCATTGAACGTCACCGCTATGAGAACTCTCTGTACACCAACGAGGAGGAGGACAACATCGTATTCGAAGACTTCGCTCGCCTCAGGATGAACGAACCAGAATAAGCAGTATGCGAGTGATCGAAAAAGCAAAAAAAAATGAAAAAAAAAACACTCAAAAAAAGAAAAAAAAATACACGTAACCAAGCAAGTTAACCTCGTAACTTATCTTCAACAATTGGGCGTACATTGGCACCCCTTTAATAGCATTTTCTAGTATACACTTAATCTAATTAGAACTTTGTATACTTATTATTCATAATCATTGCGTAATTATATAAATACAATGATATAATTATAGCTCTGCATATAATAAAATTGTGAGGCATTTTATATATATGAAAAAAAAAATGTAAAATCACCCATCGTTTCATATGTCCTACCTTCTTCAAATTAAATAAAAATTCACCAGATTTACTGTGTTTAAATTGTTCACCGCGCACTTTTTCCTTCTATATCAACAAATGTAAAGTTTAAGCTTATTGCAGTGCAAACGCTCATGCAATACTAACAACTTTTGGACTCGCGAATCAAACAATCTTAAGAATTACAACCCTTTGTTATTTTTTATCAGAAGGGGCGTTTCTCCCCACTTAATTTTTACCTTCCTGTATTGTTATATCTACAATGCATAAGATAACACTATCATTGGGTTATTCAAGAGTATAAAAAATAAATACTTTTATCGATAACACACTGGGCACATCATTACATAACAATCTGACATCTCGGTAGAATATAGACGCTTAACAGTTAAATTTTTCATAGTACAGGTAAAACTGAGATCTAGAAAATTTTATTTTCTGTAAAAATTTTAAAACATTTTTTTTCTTTACGTACATAATATGGTTTAATATTACTTTAACAAAATTGATTTTTTATTTTATTAAGGATAAGGACCTTTCGACTTACATTCTGTATTTATTATTAATAATAGATTCTTTACAGATTAAAAAAAATATAGTTACGATTTTACAAAAAAAAAAAATACATTTATTCAGTGTTACAGAATGAGTAATAGATTGTAAGTATTACACATTAGATAGAAAACATTAACGGTGTTATAACAATTTGTATTTACACTTTGGAAGCTTTACAGCATCCGTGATAGCAATACTTAACAGTGAAAAATGTTACCCAATATAGTGTGTACCATTTGAGTCAACTACAGACATTAATTACTTTGTAGATTCTAGCTATTCAAAATATAAACCATTTTACAACAGTAAACCTTACGTCATTGTACGCCGATGCAATATCACAAAAACCGTGATTAAAACTTCCGTAATAGATTTAAAGATGTCGAAAAAAAATTAAGTAACATTAGCAAAACTATCTTAACGAAACTGGTCAAACAAGTTGTGGACAATGGTGTCTTTGGTCCTTTCTTGCAAGGGTCGATAAAAACTCGTTTGGCCACTTTGTATGGGAAAGGACACTGAAATGACCCTTTATTTACATGTCAAAGGTGTTGGGGAAGTAGTGGAGTAGAAGGGACGACCTGTCGTTGCATAAATTGCAGCTACCTGACTACGCAAAAAGGGTAATGTTTTGTCCTGTATTAGTGCTTTAGAAAATTTAAAAGATGTATTTTTAAATTTTGTCTAACCATTTCAGTTATAAATTAATGTCAGTTTATTACTATCTATATATTAAAATGCTGTTTTTCATTATTATTTTTATTAATTATGTGTATAAAAATAGGTGAAAATTCATAGGTCAGTAAAATTGTAAATCCTTTGAGGGGTATTTTTTTGGAACGCCTGCTGAGAAATTACGAGCAAGATTTGTATGATTCTTAGTTAAAGGCAATTATTTTCTCTTAAAATATATACAAATAACTTTAGATAATTTTTCGTTTCACATTTCTAAACTTGGTATCAAAATGTATAATGCAAAACGAAACACATATGTTACAATTTGTACTTATATAATGTTTGAAAAGTTAATATTTTTCACATGACATGATGGCACTATGCAATCTAAAAAAAAATCGACTAGTGCAGGACTTCGTCAGAGCACAGCACGGAACGCTGACGATGCCGGTTCAAGTCCTGCCCGAGTCGATTTTTAAATTTATATAATAATTGTATAACAAAATGCGCTGTTGACCTACCAGGGATTTGAATATTTGTAAATTCGCAGACTGAAACCGAATTGCGATTAAACGTCACTGCTTTTTCATCTTAGGACGGTGGGACGTGACCCGGATGGATTTTCGATATCCCTGCCAGTCATTTAATATCCAAATTTACGGATGACGCCTTGTTGGGTTTCAGATCAGAACAATTTTAGATTCCTCAGAATCATGTTGAACTTAGTGGGGGTCGAACTCGTTGATTATTACTACTATTGCACCAAAGACCTTTACGATTAATTAATTAATAGAAATAAGTTTTTCATTACCAGCGCTGGACTTGCTTCACTCTATATTTTTTGAATCTCATTGTTATTTAACAACTGCACTAATAATGCAATAACAATGCAAGTTGTGTTCAACCGAAGGTCGTTCTTTGGCAAAAAGTGACGGTCGATAAAGTAGGGTATTTCTTCGCTTATTAAACTAAATGAGCTAGCTTAGCTAAAATATATAAAACTATATTTAAGCACGTTTTTAAGCTATTGTATAATGTCTTATTTGAAAAGAGTAGGGGTAGCACAATAATAGTAAGACAAAAGATAAAAAAATATTACAGCCCGCATGTCAAGTGACGGAAAACGTTAACATCTTATCTCATTGGAGGTCTCATTGTTTGAAGATGAGAACTGATTGACCCTTACTATGAAGGAGGTATTTTATATTGTCAAAGTATTCTCAAGCCATAAAATACTTGTATTTTATTAAATGTACTGTGTAATGTCTTGTTTAATTTTTTTAAAATGTATGTTTAAATAAAACTTGATTATATTTACATGTTAAAAAGACTCATGGATCTAGGTTCAAATACCGCCCTTGTGAAATATTTTTATCAATTTTAACACATTTTCGTTTGTTACATTTTCAGCATGTTATAATGAAATATGATTCTTAGCTGTTTACACCTACACAAATATATATACAAATAAAAACAAATATGTATACAAATAAAAGTAGTTTAAACAATTTTAAGTTAAAAGGAAACACATAGATAGTATAGTAGATCTGACTTAACATTAAGAACAACACATCTGAAGCGGTAGGTATGTACGTCGTTGGTAGAAACTAATTATGAGACAAATTCGCGTTTAAAAACCGTTAAAGTTTCTATTTTCCTAATAAAAGAAATGTTCAGACGTTTAACGTTTAGATTAGTTTAACGGTTAAATATATTCGTTAAAACCTTTGACATTCTGCACATGATGGTATTATACAAAATAAAAAATAGATTTTATCTTGCAAATATTACGGAACGCTGTGATGCCACTTCAAGCCCTGCCCGGGTCATAAATTACGTAAAATCTTACTACTTTACTACGTCTCGATGTTTTTGATGTTTGTTTGATCAGTCGTGGTAATTTAAATAAAACACTTTAACGGTTTAAAACGCGATATATTAGTTAAACTTATTTGAAAACGATTTTTAACTTCGGCCCGACGTTTCGGATGCTTTGCAGCAGCCGTGGTCACGGGGAGACCTCCCCGTGACCACGGCTGCCTATAGTTTCTACTGTCTATAGTTTACGCGAGTAGTACACATTTTAACGAAGTTAAAAATCATTTTCAAATAAGTTTAACTAATATATCGCGTTTTAAACCGTTAAAGTGTTTTATTTAAATGTGTACTACTCGCGTAAACTATAGACAGTATTCAGTCGTGGTAATTTTAAGCGTTGAATGTGTGTTATTTACATTAAGTGTTGTCTGTAGTTTTAGAAATAATACATCAACTGAAGCGAAATAAAAAAAATCTAAGAAAGAACGCAAAGTTCGCGAAACTTTCTCATGGCTTTCTGGTCAAACCAGTTATGGACAATGGTGTCTATAAGATAATGTCCTTTCAAATGGGGTCTGGCCCAAACTCGCCTGACCACTTTATGTGGGAAAGGACACTGCAATGACCCCTTTATTTGCATGTCATAGGTGAAGGTGATTCATACATCCAAACAATGCAGCCCTTCCGCACGACAAGTGTATAGGGGTCCTTAATACTCTGTTGCTACTCTAAATTCAACTTTATATACTAAGGAATAGGGTTGTAAATTCTTTACTCGTTGGCGATGTTCCTACTGGACACAATTCCCATACAAAACTGGTCGAGCAAGTTTATAGACTAGGAAGGGTGGGTCAAAATAATGTCTACGTGATAACGGTTTCTTGGCGAGGATTACATGCGGTCATGTGGGAATTATAATATTATTAATCTCTTAGTAATAGTACAAATAACTATGGCTTAAATTAAATGTATTTGAACGCTATGTAATTCAAAAACACAAAATTTTATTCTTTCAATACTGTGTTTAGAATTAGAAATTTATTTAACTTTACCGTCAAATTTAGACAAATATCTTTTCATGTCAATTTGATAAGTTTTGGATGCAAAATAAAAATCAATATGATCAAATGTCAAAGTAAAATATGTGTAAAAAGTCACTGATTTGAATAGTATATTTATGGATGGACATGCATGGCGTCTACTTGATAGTAGGTGAAACACCAAGGCATGTAACATCTAAACAAATTGCGCTGTTGGCCTATTTCGGCTGTGGATTTTCGAAAATCCACGGACTGAAACCAAACACGACCCTACCACGGATTTAATATCCAGATTTACAGGTGAAGTCCAACATTTTTCAGAAAAATTATAAATTGATTAGAAACTGCTGGACCCGGTGGGGATCGGACCCACGACCAGTTGGTTATTATATTCTTGTCAAAGGCCATTCTTAATGGGCGCAATTGCGGAAAGGGGCAAGATGAGGGGCATTCAGCATCAATCTTTTTATCTCAGTCGCGTGCCCCTATTTATACACAGCGGGTTCTTACTATTCAAACTGGGATAAAAAACATGACAAACTCATTTCAACACACTTACTGTATGGTTATAATTTTGTTCCGAGATATATTATTATATACTGATAATATTTTTAAAATGTTTCATGTTAAATTCACTTAATTAATGGAAGATCCTGTGTAGACCTTTTTCGCTTTTGGATATTGAAATAAACACAGACTGTAACCGAGATTCAAGTGAACTTTACGGCGTTTCAATCCCCCCCATTTCCCCCCCATTCAATGTCCCCAACGCAAATTCGATGTTATAAATATATCGATTAGAGACATGAGTCTGGTGGGAATCGAACCCCCTACCCATTCCTACCATCCAGTCACACCAGCTATATTTGCTAACGCGGTAGGGTTTGTTTTGGTTAAAAAAGGATTCGACAATTAATAATTTAATACGAGTAATTTATAAGAATAGAAAGAAGTCCAATATAATTTAAAAAGTTTAATATAAGATGTTAAAAACAAATAAATTAAGTATCATCTAACTGCCTTAACTAAAATAAATTACTGATTCACAATTATTGGCTGCAACACATAAGCTTGGCCCGTGGCTCTGTCTATCACACGTCCTGTTGCTGCGTCTAGAAATAATCTTGGTACATTATGATCTTGTTGATTGAGCACTCTGGCCCTTACATAAGGATTTGGAGTTGGTTCTGGTGCTAAGTTGCTAGGAGCTACGGAACTCTCTAGATTTTGGTTCTGTCTCATTGACCATTCATCGTTTGGCGATTGTTCGGGGTTGCCTTTTGTTACTGGTTCATTTGAGTTGTCTTGATTTTGATGATGTCTAGTACTATCTTCAATAGATGAAGCTTTTTGGTGTGATTCGTGCTCTTCCTCCTCGTCTTCTATATCCCTCTGTTTAACGATTAGCACGATATCGTTCTTCTCTCGTTTCTTGGGCTCGTGAGATCTCCTTTTATGCTGTTTTATCGTTCTTTCTTTGTAAACGATTTCGTCATCTCTATCATCGATTTCTCGGACTTGATGTCGTTGATCATCTAAATTTTTACCCTTTTGAGAATTAGCTCTCTTCTTACGTTCTGTTTCTTCATAACTAGAGTTATCATTTGGTATATCCTCTTCGTAGTGAGAAGACTGTTCACTGGGTTCATCGTAGGAGTCATGGTCGTCATGGTAACCATCTGAATTGTATTCACCATCATCATGGTCGTTGTTATGACCGGCATGATTTAAATCCCAATAATGTTCACCATATCCCCCCTTTTTATCTCCCCATCGGACCTTGAAAGGTAATTATTATTAATTGTAGAATGGCTAGTATAATATAACATATTCACCAAAAGTAAGATTGACAGAGAAAGATGTTGAGATTGAATAGGCAAATTCGTCAGTGACCTTCATTTTTTATTAATAACATGTGTTGGTGAATATATTAGAATTATTAATATTAGTAAAGAAAGGAAATATTAAAGAAGCACGAGAAACATATAAAGCACAGAAACAGTTAGAAACAATTTGGCCTTTTGCCCTACCATAATATTTTTAACATTATATCAAATGCACTACCAAAATAAACAATTTATTTTAGGGATCTATCTGAATAAATACGCATTATAATAATAATAAGAATATTTAAGCTTATATGCGAATATTTAATGAAAGCAGAAGCAGCGTACTTTAGCATTGTACAGTCCTGAAGATGGTCTCGAACGTTCGTGCCTTTCTGTGAAGTGGTGTTCGCTGCCCAGACGATGCCCTTGGTCAAAGTCCTCAGACGTGGGTAGATGCCTATACCTTGTTAAGCGAAGCGAGAGAAGAGTCAGCAGAGATTGACAAAGACCGACTTTTATAAGTACTCAACTCAAGTGATTGAATTATTAGTTAAGTACTACCATACTTTTTGTTATATAAAAAAAGCTAAATATAATAATCAGTCTTCGTTTGCAAAAAGTCTGTTCCCCATAAATTTCTTAGTTACCAATAAACAAACTTTGTCCGTAGCCCACACGAGTAGTACGCATGTAGTTAAACACTATTAATGGTTTAGTGGTAAAACATGACAGTCATTAAAGTTTCGGATACTTTGCAGTAGCCGTGGTCACGGGAGTCTTCCTAATACCAAAGACAGAACTGCTATGATAGCAGCAGTAGTTAAATTAAATTAAAGTCTAGTATCATATTTCGCGTTTTAAACCATTAAAAGTTTTTTTTAACTAAAATTATAACATATTAAACATTGATATTATGCAAAATCGTATCTTCTTAAATATCATTAATGTACCAACTTATTTTGTTATAATAAACGATAAAAATATAGTTTGTACTCGTAGATATAAGAAGCCACAAATATATAAATATTTTTGTTAGATATTAGAACCAATAACGGTACAGCATATTGGTCAGTAATCTTACTTGTTATTTACAATTATGAAGCGTTAACACGAGATAAATATGAAGAATATTAATTATAGCTGAAAGAAGGCACATAGACAGAAAAGAAAGAAGGTATTAACCAGAAAGAATAAGAGGAAGAAGATAAGCAAGACGAAAGTATAACACAATTACTTTTCCCATATCCCTGTGGTTTTTGTAATCTTTCTTTTCGTATCGTTGTTCCCACGTGTTCGGGTCTTCACATACGTGGCCAAACTCAATCTTGTAGGGACTCAACTGTACTGAGAAAAAATCCCTATAAATGATACATGTTATAAGTTGTAATAGAAAATCGCTGTAAATCGAGGGTAGATTAAGTAATTTGTTGAACGAATAAGAAGAAATAATGTTCTTGTAATGTCGGAAGAATTAAAATCTTTAATATTATAATTGTGCATATAGGATATTTTAGAATGGCTAGAAAATAACGATGCACGAATTGTTTTAATTATTATTAATTTATATGTTACAATACAATACTTATTTATTCCCCTATCATACACAAATATGGAAATTTATATTGTCTATTGTCCTCTCTTACAAACTCCCTCCAGATATTGTGACCGGATTTCAACATATTTTATTCATTACAAAATAATGCACAACGCTAAAGTTTTCACATAAAAAAATTAAAAGAAACAATATTTATCAGAGACAGTTTAGGCTTGCTTTGAACCCTGGACATCTTTTGGTACGCACACAATATTAATTTAAAGTGCCGTATTGGAAGACATACCTTCTTAGGTACAGCTGCCATTTTTCACAATCTAAGTGTTGTTTAGTGAAAGTTAACAAACAAACCAAATAATCAAAAATGTCTAAATGAATCTCTTATTGCTGTTTATTTAATCGTTCTTCTCCCAGCAGTGGGTATGAATGTCTAAATAGGACAATGGGCGTAAAAAGCAAACTCAGTTTCCAAGTTCTAAAGATAAGAGAACACAAGAAGAGAAAAGAAGGTAAAATAAATATGTAACACTTACTGAAAATATTTAGCCTGAGACTCAATAACTCCAGTAGCAGTTGGTTTGTTGGGTTGTGTTGGCAGAGCACCACAATTTACCGGGCTCAACACAGGACCGAGGTAAAGAACCAGTAATGACCAAATCCATTTCTGTGAACACAATATGTTTACGTATATTATTAATAACATTGAATAACTGTATATTAAGAACTCTATGTGCATTTAAAAAACTAGTGAAAACGGCTCGACCGATTTAAATCAAATGTTATATGGTTTTACTATTTAGCCGTTTTAAAACATACTTTCATTCTCATCGTCAGTCACGCGTGTGGTACACATTTAATAAAACATTCTAAACTGTTTAAAACACAAAATGTGTAAATTAGTTGTTTTAACTACGACCAGAAGTTTTGGATATATTACAGCAATCGTGATCATACGGGGACGGACGGTTTTGATATGTTGCGCCGTAGTTAAAGATAGATAATTTATATATTTCACATTGAGAACCGATAAAAATGTTTAATTGTTTACTAATTCGCGTAGAACCACTAGATCAATTTCACAGAACACTTTGCGGTGGAAATGCTTTCTTATCGCGAAGAAAAACGAAACACAACACTTTCACTAGATTCAAAGATCACTTATTTTTAAGTAGAATTTATCAATTTCCCCTTTTTTACCATTTCATCGAGACGTTTTGACATCTTGGAATGTTGACAGTGTTTGAGACACAATGGATGTTGTAAATTTATTTATAGGCTCGCTTATAGTGATAGTTAAGAAATAGGTTGAAGAAATTTCGACTTCTTCTCTTTGTCATTTCTTGAAAGCAATGATTCAAGGTCGATTAACTAATTATTAAGTAATTTGCTTTAGAATTGTTTATGTAACAAAAAGTACTTCAAATCTCAACAATAAAAATTTTATGAACATATATTAATCAAAAATATTGAAACACAAACAAGAGGTTTCAGTTCGTAGATTTCCAAATATCCAAAGTGTAATAGGCCGACTGCGCATCTTGTTTAGTTATATAGATGAGGTACTGCATCTTATTACGTAAAGTAAACTTTATGCTTGTCTGTAAATTCATTTAACGTCGTATATATGGCTTTCTTATCTTCGTTATAATTAGATATGAAAAATAACTAAGTTTCAGCTTCCCTTATATTACTAGTCTGTTATAGAATTTTATCAGAATCTATTTAGTCGTTATTAGTATGGATAAATAAAGGGAAGTTATAGTAAGCAATTAAAAGATGGACTTAATATTATTCTTGCTGTGTACTTTTGTTAGGTCTATGAAATAATGAATTTCAAAATTGACGCGTTGAGTCAAACGTTTTTAAAAATTTTAAATTCATTGAAAAAAAAATTGAATTAATGTAAAAGTTGTATATACAACGTTGTATGTCTTCAAAATAAATAAGAAAGTATTATTATTTTTTAGTGAAGCTTCAAATATTCTGTGAACAAATGTTTAAGTAAAACCATAGACAAACTTAGATCCTAAATAATTAAACAAATACAATGGTTTGAGCCAACTTAATTTATTTCGTTCTTTATTCTATGCATAAATGACAAAGTCGTGAATAAACCTACTGCCATATTCTCATGTACAAATAGGAATTAAGCCATCTCTTTTCTTTTCTATATTCAAATAGCGAAGCGAAGCAGTGGATAAATCTAGTGCCGTATATATGTTATAACTACTTAAAAAGGTACGAAGATTTGAGCCAGCTCAATTATTTCCTCATTATTTGATTCATAAATGGTGCAGCGAAACCGTGGTAAAGCCTAGTGCATTTAATCCCAGTGCTTTTGTATTATGCAATCGAATCTAATCGGAGCGTCAACGCCATCAGAGCAGAATCAAAGACAAAAACGATATCCGTTAATTACAAGCAAACGGCGTGTAATAATGGTTTCGTAATATCCCATCGTTATTTAGAGCTTCTTATTGATTGAGCTGGTGGTACACTGGGCGCGGTCTAATATTTATTAACGATTTTCTCTTTAAGTTTTGTGTGTGCCTTTGCGGCGTATTGGTATACACAATAAAGGTTCTGAATTAGAATCACGAAAAATTTTAAAGTTCTGCTTCACAGGAGTCTCATCGGTTCATGTCACAGACATGCCTTAAAAACGTCGTATACTTACGTAGTTACGTCACGGACTTATGTCATCGACGCAGGTAGCGAAATTTAAGCATATTATATATAGCAATATAAAATAGTATTATGTACAATTTAGTAGTACACGTTTAATGAAATCACCTCTAATTTTTCTTGTGACCGCGGTTGGTTCAATATATTTCGGGATTGTAACCATTACAGGTGTTTTTTTAATATATTGGTTACACAAAAAAATATTTCTCAGTCTACCCCATGCCTTAACTTAATCTCTGTGTACCGGTTTATTTCCGTTTATGTTTCGTTCCTGTTGTAACTCCTTCTTTTTCCAATTAGATAACTACGAGTATTAGAAAGCTATTAAACTGTTCAGCACTTTTTGCATTGAAAAGACATAACGCACAAATTGCGTTATCGTCCATTAGACTAAGGTCTAGCGGTTTCCGACATTAGCCGGAACAAACAGACGGACAGACAGACAGACAAAAAATTTTTTTAATGTTGTTTTGGTATGCGTACCGTTTAGTCGTTGCACATGTTTTGATTTTACGATCATATATTTGCATCTAAAGCGTTCTAAACGAGCATATTTCAGCCTCCATGTTCAACGAATCATGACTACTTACATCAAAGCAAAGAATAAGAGATATAAATATTTAATTACTTTCGACACTTTTGTCCCTGACTGTAATTATTTGGCATACTTTTGTAAATTTCGTCATATTTAGTATCTGAGAACTATTCAAATTGTACATTTTCACCAAGAGAGAACCAAGCATCGGAGTTCACCTAATGGAAGATGAAAAACGAAAGAGGAACGAACTGTCTATTTTCGCTTTAAACTTTGTCAAATCCACAGACTGAAACCAAAAAGCGGTTTTACTTTGATTCGTGACCAGAACGTAAGTCCTAGAATGATATCTTGTGTCCCTAATGTCAAAGTCGAATCTGCTACACAAGCGCCATCTGTTTCGTCGTCGTTGATATTTACAGAAACTGGCTGCAATTAAAGAAGTCTTCAAAAACTCACGTTGATTAATAGGATACCGTGAGTCGGTTTATTAGTGTATCTCGTGTATTAAACTGTTAAAAGTGTTTCATTTAAACGCTATGTTGTCTTTTAAATTAATAAGACTACACTTTCTTTTAAATGACAGCCTTTGTAGCCAAATTGTTAAACGTGTTGCCTAGCATTACGTTAAGCGCTAGAGCTCCTGGATACGACTACCGAGGAAACAATAGATCGTTTCGGTCGGTCTGGGCACAGAAGTCTGATCAGCAAAACGGACACAGAAATGAATTCGCCCCTTGTCCCACGGGGGAAACGTGATTTCACATCTTTACTTTTAAATAAGCCTCTGTAATAGTAAATAAAATAAATAGAAAGTGCATAAACAAGGTAATTATATTAATAATATCAATCTAGTGAAAGTTGCAACTCGAATCGTGTTGCACCAACAGTACTTAACATGTCGTGTGGTTTAAACACTAATATAAAAGTTAATTTCACACAAAAAGTTAAAATGAAGAATTATACAAGTTATATTCCTATACTAGGATTGAAATCTACATAAAATATATTTCACTCTCGTAAACTACAGATACAAAATACAGACACAATCTTATCTTATTTTTTTATCCTATAATCCTTACATAAAAAAGTTTTCAAAAATATAGATACTACCAAACTACAGTACACACGAGTACATAAAATTTGTGATTTACTGTCAACTTGGAATTTATTTTTAATTTTGTATATTTTTATTGCTGTAATCGCGAATAACTAAATAAGTTTAGGACAATGCATTGTATATTTTCAGTATATATGGCCGTCTTTTCAGCCATATAATTAAACCCGTTGCATAGCGTTGCGTGAAGCGGCAAAGGTCCTGGATTAAATTTCAAGACATAGGACTCTAGTCCACTACTTACCTGTAAAAGAACCGATCAATAAAACGGACACAGTAAAGCGTTCGGCCATTTTTTTTTTATTGTAATAATAGCAGTTTTGTGGTGATATAAATTTATAAATTAATTTCAATTAAAACGGACAATGATAACTGAAACAGCCCGAGTTTGAAACCTCTAAAGCCTACGCTTTTCAATGAATTTTAAAGTTCGAACGAACTTTCGAATGAATTTGTCACGATGAACCTTTGAATGGTACCTTTGTTGGTGAAGGTTAAGAACTTATAGTCAAGACAGTAGTAGTAGAGTATAAATAGTACTTATAGTAGTATATAAAATGTGAAAAAAAAACAACCTATGCTCACTACACACAAGTTTTGAGTTAGGAAACATATGCCTCACTTATTGTATATCTATAATAATAAAGCTGAAGAGTTTGTTTGTTTCAACGCGCTAATCTCAAGACCTACTGGTTAGAAATTTTCTGTTGTTGGGCCATTTACTAATGAAGACTTTCTAGGCTATAAAACCTAATCTGTGTCCAATAACGGCAACGAAGCAGAAATGTGGAAGAAACGTGGTTTTTCTTCTTTGAGGACTTCCGTTCCGAAAATATTTATGAAAGTATGATTCCTCTTCAAATGATTAAAAAAAAATTGTTTGTTAAGTTTGTTTGTAATAAAATGTTAAAAATGTCTATGAGTTATTCAAGATTTTGATCTCCAATAATTTCTGGCCATATCAAATTCGGCCGATGTGCACTGAAGCGCGAAAACGCTAGAAAGTGTTCAAAGTTTTCTTTCTACTTTATAAAAGCCGCTATGACACGATGACCGGCATTACTCGAACAGATATGGATTGCTACACTTTGGTGAGTGTTTTTTTATGTAATTTAATATCGACACTCGCTCTTGCCCGTGGTTTCACTCGCTAGAATTATTTAATGCAATAACACGCTTTACATGTAACACTCAAAATTCGTCACACTTTACTATTTGTATGTGTAATGATAGCAATGTACGGTTAATAATCAACGGGTCGTGGGTTCGACCCCCACTTGATACAATTAGAAACATATTGTATCCTATCCTATATTATATCAATTTAGAATTTTTCTGAAATACTATTGGACTTCGACGAGAAAAAACTTAAAAAATATAACTTTTTTGTGTGTCGCGCAATGCTAAGCAACGTGTTAGCCATTGAGTTATAGTGGCAGTTACCTACGATGTAAATTGATCTAAATTTTCATGTTTTTTTTTATTAATTAATTTTTATCTAAGTATTCAGTATATATACAAAAATTGTACGCAATGTAACGCCGTTACTAAATGTATATATTTATTCCAGCGATAGTTAATAGTGATTTCACTAATCGACGTATAATAAATTCTAAATATTAATTAGATATAACTAAAGCGAAATTTTAACCTATATTTTTAAATAGACAGACACAAATCCTACCCGTTTATATAGTAACAAATTACAAATCGCAATCCGGTTGAATGTAGGGCTTCTGTGAGAATGTTATCTTACGAAGCACTTTGATATATCGTATGACTGCAGGCAATGTGTTAAATCGTGAACTAGTTTATGTGGAATCTAGATCGTACTAAAATTGTCTTTTATTATATGGCTAAAAATGTTTTGTTATTTGCTAGATAGAACTAATAAACGATATACATTGCTTGTATGTAAAATGTGAACCACGTTTCCCCCTTGGGACATGGGGCGAACACATTTCTGTGTCCGTTTTGCTGATTGGTTCGTTTACAGGCAAGTAGTTGATCAGACTTCTGTGCCCACCCCGACCTAAACTATCTATTGTTTCCTAGGAGCTCTTGATTGGATGGTCCCATATCGTGAATATTGTTTAGATCGATGAGGAATCATTATTTATTCTCACCCAACGGAAGCCCGCAAAGATTCATAATTTTCCTCGGTTTTTCCACATTTTCTTCTCAGTCGCTGCGTGATTATGTAGTCTAATCACTAAAAACAATTCAATTAGAACTAGTAGTTAGTGCGTTAAACAAGCAAACAAATGAACTTCATATATATCTCATATGATAGGATCTACATATTAGTATAGTTGCGTCGCCACTATAAGAAATGACCAAATTTACATGCATTAAAAACATCGGTTTCGCTGCTCTACTGATCGCAGCAGCCGAGTGCCGTAGATACGAGTCCTGCACGTGTCATCGATTTTTTGCAATCAAAAATACTTTTTTATCTAATTCCAAAATGGTAATTTCGTCAAAGAAATGACGAGTCCAAATTTAATTGTAAGACTTTTTTAAGGCAGGTACATATTTGTATGTGTGGTATAAGCGATATATTAGTTAAAATTATTTGAAAATGATTTTTAACTTCGGCCCGACGTTTCGGATGCTTTGTATGTGTGGTATGTTTAAGATAGTATATACATATTGTATTTAAGTCTTATTGCTTCTGCGTGTATACGATTTTGTTAGTATTTACTATTGCCGTAAGTTATGTATTGCATGCTTTCTTCTATTTTGGTGACTTTTAATTTTTTTGCCTGAAAGAAATCGCCATTGGCAATAAGGCCGCATTTACTCTAGCTTATTATGTAAATTGGTTATTTTGTTGATTCTTTGTATTCCTACTTGTTTGCGCAATAAAGTGTTTTATTATTATTTATACAGACAATACGTAACAAGGCTAAACTATATTTTTCAGCTGCTGTTAGCTGGTCTGGTAATAAGTACTGGAGCATGGTCAGCACCCTTCCATGCTGTGTACAGACCAGCTCGAATCACCAGGTTCGCACCACTACCTCACAGAATGCCAAGTAAGATATATTTACTGATTAGAAAAGTAGTCTTGATGTATTGTGATTTTATCGAATAGTTTTAGAGTTGGAATTAGTTAGTCTTTTCAAACTTCACTTTTAACGGTTTAAAACGCGAATATAAGTTTACTTATTTTTAATTTATTTTAACTATGGCTTAGTGTTCCTACTAATATAACTAATATATGTAGTATTATAAACCGTAAGAAGTGATACACGTTTAAATAAAATATATTTAAATCACTCGTGTAAAATACAGATAATTAATTCATACACAACTAAGCAGTTCCTATTTTTATAGTCATTTGTCACCCCTGATAGTTAACAAATGCTTAGAAACTACCTGTTCCTCCAGTTTGTAGCGCTTCGTTCCCAGAACATGTCTGCAGTTTCCTTATATTTTCCGTGCCACCTCCTGAACGGTCTACCTTGTTTCCTTTTTACGCCTAAAGGAGTCCATCTTGTGATAACCTGGGACCACCGGTTGTCTTTTACTCGTAGCAGGTGCCCAGTCCATGCCCACTTCAGCTTTATGGAAGTCATCCTGATGTCTTTGGCCTTTGTCGCCTTTCTTATTATGTTGTGTTCTACTCGGTCTTTAGAAATCCCCTAGTAATAAAATATATAGCTAAACGTTTACCAGGTCAGCTAGTACATATAATAAACGTGATTGACACACACAAATTGTTTGAGTGATATCCGATTTGTTTGTGGTTTGAAATACTTCTAACTGGATACATTTCAGTGGCCACTGGTTATTATTTACAAGGTTAAATCTATTGGAGATAAATTAGATTTTATTTCGAAAACCAGACAAAGTTATAACCAATTTTAATTAACAATTTGGTTGGAAATTATCGGTACATTTTTTAGCTACATCTTTTTGACGAACTTGTTAGTGTAACGGTAGAAATGTATGTATCGTGTGTTCAATTCCTATCGGGTCCAAGATTTTTTTAATTGGATTTCGTGTGGGTATCTGGATGTTAAATTGTTGGTAGGAATATATAATGTACAGACCACCTCTGTAGCCAAATGGCTAAACGTATTGCCTAGCAATGCGTTAAGCGTGCGAGGTCCTGGGTTCGAATCCCAGGGAAACAAAAATTGTTTCGGTAAGTCTGACCAACTACTTGCTTGTTATAGAACGGATTAGTGGAACGGACACAGAAATGTGCTCGCCCCATGCCCCACGAGGGGGAAACGGGATTTCACAGTAGGAATATCGAAATTTCGTCCAGGTCACCACCGTCCACAGATGAAAAAGCAGTCTGTTGATTTCCGAATATCCAAATCTTGAGATGTTAGTAGACCCTATGCTTGAAGGTAGGTGAAATGTAGTTATAACAATAACATAGTTCGACAAGATTTGAACCTAGAACAGCTCAAAAATTTAATACCAACGGTAGTATTACTTCTTTAAATAAAGCATTGCGCAACGGACACTACAATACTTAAATTAACCATACAACATTTCAGTTCCAGTACAGCAACAGCGGCAAGAGAACTGGAATCGGCCGAAGCGTGGCCACCGCGATCACGACGATGAATATGACCACGACCACGATTACGACCACGGCCACAAAGACACTAGTGGTGTGACCGGCCCGGTTCATACGTTCGTGAAAACGGATAAAAATGCTAATTACAAATGGGGCGTTAGGCACCACGTCGGGAACAAATACGCGTCATAGCGAAGTTTGAAGAAGTTTATTTTTATTTTTTATTTAGTTTTTATGAAGGATATGGTCGCTGTATTGATTTTGTATTAATGTGATGTACATGAACTGCGTACAATGTGTAATTGTCAATTTTAGTGTTGTATTTGGGTTGCATTAAAGAGACCGCTTGTAAACGATAAGATAATGAACCCTGTCTCCTCTATCATAAAAAAACTTCTATTTTCGTTGGTATTGTATATTTTGTAACTGTAATTTAGTACTGTGTACAATAAATAGTAAATAATACACAACTTTATTTAAATTTAATTCGCTAGAATTTGAATTAGACATTGTTTTGGGCATCCAAATTTGTTTCTGGAAAAACCTCTACATCTTCATAAATATAAGCTGCCCACGACATCGGTTCGGGCTCCGCCGTTTGGACCCCATCGTTCTTGCAAGTTCATCAAGATATAGTCTTGAACCGTTTTCGCAGCATCAGAAACCCACAGAGATGAAAAAATTCCCCCGTCTTTCACATTTCCCGTTGTATCTTCTCTTCTTAGTACCCTTCTGAGTACCCTTCCTCAATAAATGCTCTAACTAACACAAAACGAACCTTGGATTCGAAAAATTCTTTAGATTAGCTTTCTTGAGATTACCGCGTTCAAACAAACTCTTCAGCTTTATATATAAGTATGGACACGCACGACGCCGCAGGCACGGCTAGTTAAAGCATAAGTCTACGAGCGAAGGTAGTGCAATACCCAATTAACTATCTACGAGCTACTGTAGTTTAGTATCGATCAAGTATTGTATAAGCATATCAAATGTCTTATATCAACGGCGTCTGCGCATGTGGTCGATGGCCGACACACGCGAATACCTAAATCCGTTCACTTAAATTATTACAACACTGCGCGTTGTCAGATAAGGCGGCATATACACTCACAGGCAACTAGTGAATTAAAATGACAGTTATACGCAATACTTATAACTTATAACGCTGTTGAGTGGTAAAACACCTTAATTGAGAAAAAGGGTTCGAAACCCATAAAACGTGCATCATGATTATGTGTTGCAGACTGATAATCTACTTATGTGAATAAAATCAATGGCGCTTAAAGAAATCAGAGTGTATATGTTGTTGTAGACATCATTACTTTCTATCTTCGGTTTAGATTATGAAATTCAAAGTGTCTTAATTCCGTTCAAGATCGTCGGCATAATTTTAATTAGATTTTAAAAATTCGATGACACGGGTGCAACTTGAACCCACGTCCAGGGTATTTCGTGAAGTTTCCTAACCAACAGAGTTATCATATCCCGTTTATTCTTATCAAATTTATGCAATAAATTTTTTCACCTCTCGTAAAATAATTTCAACACTTACGCTACTATAAGGCCTCCTATTATAGATTTATAATGGTTTAAAACGCGGAATATATTAATGAGTAAGCAATAGCTATATATTCCAAACGTCGGGTCGTAGTTAAACTAGTTAAAATAATTAATTAATAATAAAATACTGTATTTAGTTTACGCGAGTAGTACACATTTAAATAAAACATTTGAACACGGGAAGACTGTCTCCCCATGACCGCAGCTGTTGTAAAAGTATCTGAAAGGTCGCGCCGTAGTTGATATAGTCTCCGAATAATTTTAACTAGTATATGTCGTGTTTTAAACCGTTTATATGATTTAATTTAACCAAATAATATAGTAGAAAACTTGAAATAAATCTTTGATTTACACAGCACTAGCTGTTCGTGTATACCTTCCCTTATAATAACATAATATTAATAATAATCATTATAACAGTGAATAATTGTGATTTCGTATCTATTATCTATTGTTGTCTATTAATGAGGTTCCGCTTTGGAGTAAACCTATGATTATGACTTCCCCGGTATTCGAAACTAAGACCTTTTGTATACTTCTCATCACAATGCGACTAGTTAAAGCGTTGAACTGCAGAGGCAGCCAACAGCGTATCCTAATTAACAATTGTTGTATGGACACATTTAAATAAAACACTTTTAACGGTTTAAAATGCGAAATATGTTGGTTAAGATACTTTTGATTTGTTTTCTAACTTATTTTTTACTACCTCTGTAGCTAAATCGTTACAAGTGTAGGATTACATTAAGCGAGAGGCCCTGGGTTCGAATCACGAAAACAGTAGATTCTAGAATAGAACTCTGATCAACTACTATTGTATGTAATAATGCCGATCGGTTAAAGAGACAGATATGTGTTCGCATTATACCCCTGAAGATTTCACATTTACTTTAGTATTAATTTATTTCAGAAAGGTTCGCAAAAATATATTAAAAATAGTTAACTAATATATTTTAAACCCGCTCTTACAAATAAAAAGATGTACACGAATGCGTATGAATGAACTGAAATGCAAGTGAACGATGCGTAAGACACCAAAAACTTGATGATAAAAGGAGTAGCAGCGAGTTACTTGCCACTTCTTCTTGCTCATTCTACGCCCTCAATTTGGGAACTGGTAGTCAATGTTAATTTAGAGTTTTTAAGTTGTAACTGCATTGTCGTCCATGAGTGTACCTAGCTCCCTCCTCCCTCTTGATTTGATAAACCGTTAAAAGTGATTTTTAAAGATCTACAGCTTTTTCACTTTTATCGAGTGAATCCCATTTAAATAAAACACTTTAACGGTTTAAAACGAGATCTATATTAGTTAAACTTGTTTAAAGTTAAAGTTGTTTAAAAATTATTTTAACTACGGCCCGACGTTTCGAATGCTTTCCGGCAGCCAGGGTCGCCTAGCGCCATCTATTCGTTCGAATTCGTCCTTGCAGGACTTAATAAATACCAACTTCGACAGAACAGATGGCATTAGCGTAGCAGTTTAACTAATAGATATCGCGTTTTGAAGCATTAGCTTTATTAAAATGTGGACTACTCGCGTAAACTACAGACTGTATTTAAGGGAACCCTATGTTTGTCTGTCTCTCTTTTAGTGTCACCAAGGTCGTTTTCTAATGCACCGCTGCAACAGCTGAATAGTTCAAATGGACGACCTTATCCCAATTGCGACGAGGTGTGGCGAATGATCACAATGTATATGTGGGCTCAAATGTTCCTAAGGCGACAAAAAGTACAATAGATATATACAAGTGTATATATATGTATATATTACAGAAAGCAGAAACGAGACGAACAGTCAGCTGTTAATTGTTTAATAGCTATGTATTTAAAAAGAAACACTTAACAAGTTAATAAAGTATATTCTTAAATAGTTTAATACATAACGACCTGACGTTTCGACTAACTATCGTAAACACAGTTGATGTAAAGCATTCGGACCGTCGGGTTCTAGTGAAAATAAGTTTATTAATATCTCTTACGTTTTATGCCGGTAATTTTTTATATATGTTCAACATGCATAAGCTATTAAGATAGTACTTATTTTTTTGTTAGGGTGTCACTAATTGTATATGGATAATTAAAAATGCTTTAAATGTTTCAAGTTAACATAAAATGTGAACGAATAAATTGTCAACCATGTTTAAAAAGGAAGAACGAATATACAAAAGTTTTTAATTTAGAAAATAAGGTGAAGTATTATTTTGATGGGGTCGAGAAAACTTTTAGTACAATTAAGAATCAAGAAATTATAATCTCACAAGTACCTATACGACGTGAGGCACTTAAGCTGCAGATAAAGGATTTTGAGGGATATTCCCGGGAATTCAAAGTGAAGGAAATTATGTAAGTAAACGAGACGTTGATGATGACCACACCAGAGGTTATTAAAAAGATTGGGAAACAATAAAGTGTATTTTTTTGACAACAAACAATGTAAAATGTTACATGAAATCGTGATTTTCTCACAAGGTTTACATTTATTTACACTAAAACTAGTGAAACTGCTTCAAGACTTTTACTTAGTACCCACAATTTGAAGCTAAGATAATAAAGATCCTGCAATAGCAATTTATTTAGTTTGAAATTTAGATGAGAAAACAACGACAATATGAGGTAAGTCTACTCATGTAAGTGATTTGAATATTAAGGTCGTTGGTCTGTATATAATCTATATGTGTATGATTCTTTATCTATGTGTCATCTGTGGCATCAACTACACTCTATAAAAAGTCTACACTGAGTCTCTATGGTTTGTATTCGGCGATATTTGTTGCGGTCTGTTTTCAAGTCAGAAAATATATAGTACGCCCCTTAGAGCTATATTTAAAAGTAAAGGTGATACTTTGACTCATTCCAATATACCACTAAACTTATTACTCAAGTCTTTTATTACCAGTGATCTGAACTTTAGATTAGACCGAGTCAAAATGCTAAATCCTTTATGCTTGATATTACTTCTAATGATAAACATCTGAAGAATAGAATGTAATTGAAACTTAATTGGTGTAATGGTAGCAATGTATGGCTATATTTGGGCCGTGGGTTCGATCCCGGGTCTAACATTAATCGGTTTATAATTTTTGTGATACGTACAGACGTCGTAAGAATATCGAAATTTCGTCCGGGTTACGTATGAAAAAGCTGTGAAGTTTAATCACGTTTCGATTTCAGTCAGCCTAAAATCGGTCAACGGCACATCTTGTGTAAATGTTGTGTGGCTGGGGTATTTAACCTTTTTAAGTAAACCCCCAGCTTGTCTATCATAAAAAATGGTGAATGCTATCGTTTAATCGTTGAGTTACAAGGCGATAGCTATCCTGGATAATTAATTATATACTTATAAGATATGGACCCCGATTTAATTAGCTGTAACTTGAATTAGTTCTTGCTTGTAATGGAAAATTGTCATTTATCGCAGTTTTATGTATACTATATTAAATCAATCTATAGTTTACGCGAGTAGTACACATTTAAATAAAACACTTTAACGGTTTAAAACGCGATATATTCCATCTTTAGTCTCCCCGTGACCACGGCTGCTGCAAAGCATCCGAATCGTCGGGTCGAAGTTAAAAATCATTTTCAAATAAGTTTAACTAATATATCGCGTTTTAAACCGTTAAAGTGTTTTATTTCAATGTATACTATATTATATTACAGAGCTGATGAGTTTGTTTGTTTGTTTGAACGCGCTAATCTCAGGAACTATTGGTTCGCATTGAAAACATATTTTTGTGTTGGTTAGAGCATTTATCGAGGAAGGCTGGCTATAAAGTTGTGACTAATAAGAGCGAAGAAACAGCAAGAAATGTGAAAAAAATGGGAATATTATTCATCTCTGTGGGCTTCCGATGCGTACGCTGCAAGAACGGTTCAAGATACCCAAATCATATGTATGAAAGTATTGTTCCTCGTCAAATGATCTTAAAGAAAATGTGCAATGCTGTCTATCTTTTAAGATTAACTCGTCGTTCTTAACGACGGGACGCCAACCAGCTTTAGTTTACAAAGGAGGATTTCAAAAACAAATTTGGATGCTCACAATAACTATTATTTGCGGACGAAGCCGCTGACACTCCTAGTGAATATAATACATGAAATGATACCAATGACTTCTCAATCTTAAACCCCCAATGAAAATAGAAGGGGTGTCAATATATAAAGTGAATGCGCACAGGCAGGCCTACAAACGGAGAAATAACCGCGTGTGGAGTGGACTATTTTTTTTATTAGGCAATTCAGTGTGTGCAATGTTGCGTAATTGTGTTTTATTTGCTGTGGTAGGGTGTGTGTTGGGTGTGCCTGTAGCTCAGTACCAAGTACAGGTTTGTGGCATACGTTACTTACACGGGATGAACTTCCGAATGTTTATACTTTAGATAGAAAGTAGACTAGTTCGTTATTTTAAAAAATATAGGAAAGCATATGTCTTTCCAGTTCAGAGCTGATTATTTTTATGACAATAAAATATAATCATGTTTTTTAAACATAAAAATGATCAATATGCCTCAATAATGGAGGAAAGTAACTTAATACTACAAATAAGTATATGCAAAACTAGATCTTAAAAAAAATATTGATTTTGTCATTATTTATTAATAGGTACTGGTAGTTGAGTTTTATTTAAATAGGCAATAAAATTTTTATTTTTATTAGGTAGGATGCTAACTTTTATAGCTATAACAACACAATCATAAAAAAAAAATTAACTTTGACGAGAAAGACTGCGCCATAGAGAAAATGTCTGAAATCTCCACCTCTACCCAATATGTATAATATATATGAGGGCGCTAGAAGCAGAGTAGCCTAACTGCAATTTTATGACTTGACTTATTTATATTTTTATACTCTAAAAATCTACAAGAGCACATTGACTGAAATTTGTTAACATAATACTTACACAAATAGTACAAATTCATTTTCGCCCAAGTTAATTGCGCATTTTTATTTTCGTCTTTATTGAAAATCGTGTTTTTTGTTTTAGGCTACTCTGGCTCTTGCAGACTCATATATAGATCTTATTGTAGAGCCATTCTGTACTGTCGTTACATAACTCTGTAACTATGTTGTAATTGTGTTACAGTTTTGTCGCGTGAACAAGTTCAATGTACAAAATTGTTGTGAAAGTTAGCGCGTGTTAAGCTTCCGACGTGCATAATAAGTAACTATTACTGCTCAGCCAGGACTTGAACCGGCATCCACCGTGTTCCGTGCTGTTGCTCTATTATTTTATATTATACTAGCTGTGCCCGCGACTTTGTTCGCGTGGGATAGTGACTTGAGGTAGAATTTTTTAGGCTGTTTATTAATTTATGTAATTACGCATTTATCGCAGCCAATCTTTGTTTTACTTCTTTTACTTTGCCGCAACACTTTCATCTCACATCACTCCTAATCTAACTCCCACTCCTACTACTATTCCCAAAAAGCCAAAGAAAAAAGTTTCATTGTTCTAGCTTCAAAAACCACGAATTTCCATACAAACTTTCATTTCATTCAACTAGTAGTTTCGAAGATCAGCACGCTAGCATACAAACAAAACAAGCCGTGCGAAATTAATTGTAATTTAGTCCAACTAATACAATTCGCGTTTTAAACCGTTAAAAGTATTATATTTCAACATAAACATAATTAAATTTTACTGACCATTCACATGTACATTACGAATTAATTATGTAATCAAGTGATCTTATTAGAGCGTGTATCTTGCCGTTAATTACGGAATTAATCAATAAGTAACATATCAATCAAAGTTACTTCATACGTCAGTGAAAATTAACACAGTTTAAATGACTGATTTATTATTAAGAAGTAGTGCAGTTATGTAAGTTCCCGGTCGGTTACTCAAATTTTGTTGGTTATGCAAATCAAATTACTCAAGAGCTATAACTTTTAATGACATATTATAAAATACGTAATTATTAATGCTACTTTTCGCTATGTAATATTATTTAATCTACGTAATAAGTAAATTAGTAACTCCTATCTTTTTTCTAATAGTTCGTGAATATAATTTCTCAAAGGTTTTCTCTTATAAGTAATTTTGTGATTTTCCTGTTTAGTTACAAATAATTTACATAACGAGTTTAAATTAAACACTGTAACGGTTCAAAACGCGAAATATATTAGTTAAACTTATTCGATATTTACTTTATTTAAGGACGATAGTTATTTTATTTTTGGCCGTAGTTTTACTAATATATTTCGCGTTTTAAACCGTTAAGGTATTAAAATTTTTGCTACTCGCGTAAACTACAGACAGTATTTCAATAACGAACGTGTTTTATTTTACTACGAATTTTTATACGGGAGTTATTATAAGTCTGCATGTTTGTCAGCAGGAGGAAAACATACCCCCTCACCTCCTGAGACAGTACATCGGTCAGGGTCAGGCACAGCACGCACCCAGACCAGTGCCACAAGCGGCACCAGCTAGATTAGTAAGTAATTCATATATTCCGAAGAATCCCAGGGAAAAATGCATATGATCGCATATAAAAAATAACTATATATTATAATATTTATTTCTTTTGCCTAAGTGTCAAATATTTTTTGTTATTCTACATTTATATCAGGTATACACACCTGACTTAAGTGCGAACCCGAGACGTCTCGCAATTAACGCATTAACCACAGAACTATCGACCTTATAAAACTAAAGACGTAATTCCTTCAGCCCTACAATGTCCAAAGCGAAGAGCAATACCAACCACGACCACAATATCAGCCCCAACACCAAGCGCAGCCACAGCCCCAATACAGACCACAGCAGCCCCAGCAGCAAAGGGATCCAGAGGACTTCGATGTAAGTGTAATTCTATTTTAGCTTTAGATATTCGGAAATCCACAGACTGAATCTTAAACGCGATTACACTTTTCTGCTTTTTTATCTGTAGACGGTGATTTGTAACTGGGACGTTTTTTCGATAATACAGTGGGTATTGAACCTAAACCTTGGTTGCTATCATTAAACCAATGAGCTCGTGAAACTAACTAACCTAATACATATATAATAATAAAGAAAATCAAATTTATAATAATTTAGATGAAATTAATTTTTTAATGTATTAGACTACATAAAAAACGGCTAACAAAAAAAATATTTGTTAAGAAAAGAAAACTAAAGAATTGAAAGAGTACGGCACACTACTGAGTTGGTCATAGGTTCAAGCTCGCCTGTGTAAAATGTTAATATAAAGTTGTTTTTCTTTAATTATGTTAGCAACAAGTGTATATCTATAGTAATTTAACATGCTGTTATAATTATCGATGGCCAAGATGAAACCGAGTTAAATAGATTTGTTACGGACAATGAAACATGCACTTGTTATTTAGGAAACATTGTGACACGCGCATGAGTTTAACCGCGATGAAGAAAAACGTAACTTAATTAAACGTTAGTTATCCCGAAGTCATATTTCAAACATGCTTCTATTTATATAAGACTTGAAAGCAAAACTATATGAATATATATTTAACTAATGTTATAACTATTTATGTACTTGGAACGGTTTAAAAAACGACAAATTTCTTTTAACTTGTAAAATTTATTTTAACTATAGCCCAATCTATCGGATGTTTTGCAGCAGTGGCGATTTAAACCGTTAAAAGTGTTTTAAATTCTCGCGTAAACTACAGATAATTCTTAGTATGTATAGTACTTTCATAATCTGTAGTCATTAATCAATTTGATACGTGGTTACACTACTCTGTAGCAAGTATAAAGTGAAAGTAGTTCATTGGTCCCGCGCAATTGTAGATATGAATGTTAGTAAGTAGATTTTATACCCATATAAGTTTACTCTGACCAAACCTACCTGCTGTTAATCTTACTGGCATTTGGGCCTCGGCTTTATCTAAGTAGGAAAATTATTTTTGGCAGTATTGACACATATTTTCCTATTTACATTAAAAAGAACTACGATCAAACACTTAATGGATTTAAACCGCGAAATATTTAACTTGTTTATAATTTACAAAGACCCGATGTTTCGGGTGCTATGCAGTATCAATATTTAAGTCTAAATAAGGTTTAAATAAAACACTTTAACGGTTTAAAACGCGATATATTAGGATGCTTTGCAGCAGCCGTGACCACGGCTGCTGCAAAGCATCCGAAACGTCGGGCCGAAGTTAAAAATCATTTTCAAATAAGTTTAACTAATATATCGCGTTTTAAACCGTTAAAGTGTTTTATTTAAATGTGTACTACTCGCGTAAACTATAGACAGTATCTAAATAAGGTTACTAATATAAATTATATTTTAACCCGTTAAAACTGTTTTCCATGAATTTGTAGTGTTCGCTTAGAGACAGTTCTTAAAATATACATGTAAATTGTCCCCATAGCTCATTCGTTCTATAAGTTACGGGGAATTCAAACTCAGGGCGTTTCTTGGTTATCACGAAAAGCCTTGGGTTCAAATACCGACGAATCAATAAATTAATTTGGCCGGACATGAAACTTTAGTCTAATTAATCTAAATAAAATAGATCAATGAGACGGACACAGAAGTGTGTTTGCCCCGTCCCCACAAGGGGAAACGGGATTCCACATTTACACATATTAAATTGGTCTAAAATCTTTACTGTAACAGGATATTAAACCCACTTTTGGAAAGGTCATCGCCTCGAACTGTAAATCGTAACCAATATTGTTTAGTCATTTGCGAACAAATGGTAATTATATTTCGCACAACCATAAAACAATGGTTGAAACGATTGTAGACGAAACACAAAAGCATAATAATTATTTCCATGAAATATCTTATAGATTAGGATGTCTTTAAAAAGAAAAACAAATTATTTATTTATTTAAATAATATTAAGGTCGAAGGTCGGTTGCCATGGCAACGGCCTTTTCGCATCTTATGTAAAAAAAAATATTATGAACTAGCTGTGTTAGTTATAAATATATAAATTTAAGCTATTACCCACGACGTCGGCCGCGTCCCTTCGTTCTTGCAAGTTTTTAGATCTCTTAAAGAGTAATCATTCTTTCATACATATTTATTTGGTATCGTAAAATCGTAAAAGTTATTTTTTTAATTCGAACCAGTAGTTTATTGGATTAGCGCGCTTAGACAACCAAACAAACTCTTTTATTTGCAGCCTAACCCATCATACCAGTTCGGTTTCGACGTGAACGATGACCAATTCACCAACTACCAGAACAGGAAGGAGCAGAGAGAGGGCGACGTCATCAAGGGTTCCTACTCTGTGGTAGACAGCGACGGTTTCATCAGAACTGTCACTTACACCGCCGACCCCAAAGAGGGTTTCAAAGCTGAGGTGAGTTTGACGGATTTAAATGTGATATTTTAGGTACAGTCCATATTATAGAGTTGAGAGAATCAATTAAGAAGCGATTATAATTTAAAAAAATTGGGACTGGAGCAGGACTTGAACCGGCGTCTATAGCGTGCCGTGCTGTTGTTTGAATCTTGACAAAATATATTTATATTTAATTCGTACTTATCTAATCAGATAATTTTTAAGTTTAAATAAATCTTCGGAATACCATTGAAATGATAAGTAAAGGTGATTGTAATTTAATATTTAAATAACTTGAGTGAATCCCGTAACGCGTTAGGTGATAAAGCGGTTTGTTAAGAAGCTGTCGGTTCAAAACATTATGTTACTATTATATGAATCTTACAGGTATCCAGAAAGCCAACAGACATCGTTGTCAAATTCCCCACACCAAAGCCACAATTGCAACAGGAGGCACAGCACGCACCGCAACACGCTCAGCAACATGTGCCCCAATATGTTCCCCAACAACACCAACAGCATCAGCAACAATTACAACAGCGGCCACAGCCCAACCAACAACAGTACTACCGCTATGAATAGATTAATTAGTTTTCAAACATATTTGTAGCAATTTTGATGAATTATAGTTTAAAGGTGATAGATATAGTGAAGGTGATAGAGGTTGAAGGATGATAAAGAAAATTCAATGATATGTAACAATTAAAATCTCTAAGGGACGACAAAAGAAGATATACGTACTCGAAAATTCAAGTTTACGCGAATGATACACAAAGACACTTTTTGCATTAAAAAAGCTACATATTAAGTTAAAAGATATTTGAAATAAATAGATTACAAAAATCACTTATATGAGAAACTTATTACTACAATATGAAAGTTATTGCTACTCATCACGAGGATAGTTTTTAATAAATTCTGACGAACCATAGCCGACGACAATAAGATTGTGCCGTTAAAAACAAGATTTAACTTTACTTAGGCGGTGGTTCTAATATTCGGCGTTTTTTAAACCGTTAAGAGTCGTAACATTCGATAAATTAAGGAAGTCGCAGGCGTTTGTATTATAAATTCGCACAAAGAGTTGCAGGTTGAAAGAGATGGAGTTTTATAATATCATCTAAGTAAGTGAAAATTATTTTCATCAAAATTGCTATTCTCTCTACGGCTTGTTAAAAGTTTCTTAACGCAATATTCATAATCAAATGTGTATATAGGAATTAATCTTCATTTACATATGAGTGTTGTCTATTCAATTTCATGTAGCTTCTTCTTACCATAAGCTGTTCATTTTCCATCATACAGTTTTTTACCATATTGTATCACTTGATAAAAATATCTTTCGATATCAATCACGACTCATGTTATTTCTAAAGTATGCCAGGATCTTAAATTCTTTATGTCATCTCTTTAATGTGAGTATTTATTGTTGTGTCCACTTTCACATCACTTGCAGCTGTCATATTTCACGATCGTTTTTCATACACATAACATTAAAAAGTGCCAAAAGATTAAAATATAGTATGTTTCTATCCCACTAATATATTAATGTAACTAATGCGTTGGTAACCATTTACTATCTGTGAAATATTCTAAGACGTTTGTTCTTTTATCTTTTACTTTCTGTAAAAAAAATCTTCATTCATTTTCTTTCATATGGTAGAATATTGTGAATTCCTGTATTTTAAATATTGTTATTGTTGTTTTCAATTTAAGAATAATTTACACCCACTTAGGGTTCCTTAAATAAATACTCTTCTTCCGCTATAAAACAATTGAATACAAAGAGAAGTTTAATCTCGATAATAATGTATTAACTTTTTCTACCGTGGATAGCTTGAATAAGTATTTTAGCTTGTAGTGTGCGAACTATTAGAATAAGATCCCAAACCTAATGAACTCGGTTTATTTAGTTTTGTATTTAATTTGTTAATTGATGCTTTTGTATTGCTGTTTTTAGAGATGATCGAAAGTGTGATATGAAAAATAAAGTCATGTTTTTAATTTGCTGTTTTATTAGAATTCCTTATTTTATTAAGAAACTGCTTAAAGTTAGAATGTTTAAAATCTAATCGTTTTAACCTATACCCGTTACACTGCTCGGCGCCACTACCATCTGGTGGATTTTAAGTTCACAAATTTCTAACTCAGCACCCACATAAGGATACCAAACTGATATTTGGGCTGATCCGGGACATAAAATAACGGGATCTAAATGGTCCACCACCAGATCCATCAACTACACAGGGTAGTAGTGAGAAGAATATTATAACAAGACTAAAAAGACAATTTTAATTTATGTTTAACCATGACAGATAGAATATGTTTATAATGAAATAAATAAATGAAATAAAGGATTCTTTAAATGCCTTTAACTATTAAAAGACAGACATCGTCGGTGTCAGCGTCGATCCTAGTGTGTCTAACATGGTTTTAATCAATTCATAATTTGTCTATAGATGTTGGACTTTGTCCGGAATAGAATATTATATGGGCAGTTGAAAAATCAAAATTCCACCGTTCACGTATGAAAAAGTCGTGTAATTTGATGGTGTGTAGGTTTCAGTCTATGAATTAACCAAATCCGAATATACGAAGCCAAAATTGGTCGATAGTGCATCAAGATATGCCTGAAGTAATTCACCGCCCATCGAGTGAACGCTTTGTTCGTCTGCTCTCCTCTGTCGTAAAATATAAAAGTAAAAAATTCCAGTACCTCAAAAAATTATTTATTTCTCACAAAAATTCGATGTCATAAATAACTTAAAAATATAATTCAATAACCTGCTATTAAACAATAGCACATAGAGAGTTATACATAAAATATATTAATAAATTAACAAAATACTAACATTTCAGTCTATGTGGTGTGAACGCCATAGTTTCATACTGGAAATACCTACTACATCAATAAAATGTCGAGATTGAGCTTAAACAAAATGCATCCTTTACATACGCTACTTTGATGTGACCCTATAACTAAGTTAAAAAAAACTATATGGAAGCATTTGATAAAAACATTTATGTATCTACTGGATTAATGAAAAAATTTAAATCTATTACTCAAGTGCGATGGCCGGAAAGCTCAAATACTTATGTAGCTCGGCAAAATGTCTATCCTCCTCAACATTTTATAATTATAAGCAAAAGTAAGGCCAGCGAATACCAAAATGTATCTTCCTTGCCCTCGAAAACCCCCTTTTATTCGTCTATTTCTTCTATAGAATATTGTTTTCCATATTATAGAAGATATCTTTATTTCTTAATATGAAAGCGGTGATTTACACGCAAATAATTCTGAGCTCATCATCCAGAATGGCGAATTCATAATCGTGTTATACTGTTTTTGTCTCTTTCTTGCAAAAAATAATTTAATATTTATGGATATGACACAAACATGTCTGCGGCTATATTTATAATTAGTCCTCCTTTAAAATAACCCTTTTTAGGCCATAAAACTTTTGCACCTAAAAGTAAGGATAAAAGGAACCAATAGCTACACATAACTATACAACACGACTATAAAGTCTTTTAAACACGTCACTAACCCCACCCAACTTCTTGAACTAAAACAAATGGACTTAACAAATGTGGTCTACACAACTGGATCCGGCCTGCAGACACAGCCTGACTCCACCAGCACGTAGTCCTGTCCAGTAAGGGTGACAGGCCCCAAGGGCAGTACCAAGAATAAATAGGGAACGTAGGTTTGCGTACACGAGCCTCGGACCATGGAGCACTCGGTAGATCTGAAAGAACGAACAATTTGACTATGTCAATCGCAAATATAATAAGATGCGTTCAACTATTACTTAAGCAATATAGGGCATTGTTTTTATTGCACATGATGGCACTATATAAATTAAAAATCGTTACTTATATAAATTGAAATTACATTATGCGAGAGGTGTTGAGAAAAAAGACGACGATGACGTGTAAGACACTGTAGTTCAATTGGTTAGAGCACGGAACGGAGCACGGAACGTGCTCGTTGTTCGACAGCCGACGGGCTTGTTGGTATGGTAGCAGTGTACGTCTAATAACCAACGGTTCGTGGGTTCGATCCCCTCCGAGTCTAACATTTTTCTAATAAATTTATAATTTTTCCAAAACAACTCAATTCTCATAATCTGGACACGTCCACAGATGAAAAAACAATGAAGTTTAATCACGTTTCGATTTCAGTCTGTGGATTTCCAAATATCCAAAGCCAAAATAGGTCAATAGCGCATCTTGTTTAAATGCTGATGGTGAGGCCTACCATCAAGTGAACTACATGCTTGTCTATCCTCCTCTATCATTAAAAAAAAAGAACGCTGTGGATGCCGGTTCAAGTCCTGCGCGTGTCGTATTTAGTTTTTTAATTTAAAATCGATTTTTAATTCATATAGTGTAATTGTTGATGACCTTGAATGAAATTGTGGTAATTACGTTAGCAATACATCTTTACACCTATTATTTTTAATAGATTTCCGTAACGCATATAAAATCCTTTCGGTTACTGTAAAATTGTCTTTGGAATTTAAATGCTGGCAGAACAGTCTCAGTTTGGCATTATACTGCCCAAGCTCAGATTATTCTGTAAATGTAAGCCTGACAATTTATCCACGTAGTACTAGTCTGCATGTACTTATGCACAGATAATTTTCTGACAAACTACGATTTTGTAAATTTTATTAAAAGTGAAAGGTATAGACAAATGTTTTAAGTTTACTAAAAATATAAACGTTAAGGCAGTATACATACTCGCAAACCTCGAAGACGACCTGCTGTAGTAGATCAGGGAACTTCTGGACAATTGTAACAGGTTGCCCAGAAGTGAGAGACACTCCGTACATAGGAGCTGTCGTATTATAGCGGGTTTTACATAATCTGGTACCACCACAAGTGCTTTGTGGGTTAGGAGCTATTCCAGGTAGATTTGATGCACGAGCTGAAATTTAATAAGAATGTGTTATAAACTACATCGTATCCAACAACGTAAATGAATCCAACCCTTATTGATAGCCAGCTGCGGTAGTTAGTTGTGATAGCGTTTGACAATGTGACCAGAGTTTAAATCTGTGACACAATCTAAGCTATAGACAGTAGGGTCAATAACGTTTTATTTAACAAAAAAGGGTATCACTAGGCTTAAGATGCAATTGTAGTTAAGTCGGAAGATTCCCTGGATTTACTAATCCAAGTAAGGAGCAACAGATAAAGAGCTATTTCCAATTTACCTGTTCTATTACTCGGTGCTTTCATCACGCCCTCAGAATACCCTCCATGAGCCTCCAACAATGCTTTCCTCATCAATTCGGGATTCAGCGTCTTCATATCCCGACCTTGGCGTGATGACTGACCCCATGGTCCAGATTTTACTGCGCGATTTACTAAATGTCTGAAAATAACAGTTGCGTAGGTAAGCTCCACGATTTATTATTATAGATTCTAATAGTTATATAGTGCTACACTGAATATAAATGTAAAAATGTTATGTTGCATTGAAATGTTTTAGGAGTTTGGTATGAATAAAAAGCGAAGAAGTAAGAGGTAGGGTTTACTCCATTTGTCATTTTTTCAAAGCGCCCTCTATAAAAATATGATGGATATGAAAATTTTGCTCATTATTTTTACACGCAGGAGTTGCTTTAACTGATGATGTAATTCATCTACTTCGAGAAATTGTGACATGAAGATTGTGGTAAATAGTAGTACACCCTCCTTGGAGGCGGTCCACCAGAACTAATAAAAACACCACCAGCACACTACAGTGCTGTTGCTTCGATTAGTGTACGATATATCGTTATAACAAACGAAGTATTCAAATTGCCATGCACAAACTTTACAGCCTCGTACTATATCGCGGCGTTTTGCTTAGATAATGTTTTAAGTGCTTTTAAATATCTTTATTACTCATTTCCATGCATATATATATATATTATCTCTTTCTAACATTTCCACAAGCTATTGTAATTATTTCACATACTCTTTTAGCGATCTCTGACATTTTTGACTGTAGAACGTCAAGTTACGTACGGTGTACGTTAGGCGTACCAAAAACAATTTCTCGCGGTTTGTCGCTTCTACTGGTTTCAAGTGAATGAACTTAGCGACAAGATTCCCGTAGGCCATTAAATGTTTATACGCATCGCGGGACGCTGTCGTTACGTTTAAAATGTCTATCTGACCGCGAGAGTGCAGTTCCGGGTATATTTTACTTCCGTCTTCGAACTTTTTGATATTTTCAACAGTTTCTGCCTCTTCGAAAGTGGGCAAGAGATAACTATCTATTTTCAAATTTGGAGCCTATTCGAAGTGTGCACTGACATCACTGTGTGGGGACTTAGTATGGGATTTCAAAATGTACGCCCACTTCTTTGTTTTTACAGCTTCTGCTTTAATTCTATTGGTATATACCAAAACCAACACTTTCATTTAGTTGATTCAGATCTACACGATTTTTACCAGAATGGAAGTATTTCTAAATGGTACTTCTGTAACATATCGAATACTTCATCCACGGCAACGTAAGTTTGACTCTGTGCGACTATCGCTTTTATGAAATAATCTATCTCCAATGGGAGTCCGTAGAATTTTGTAATGTTTGATGATCCCCAGCGAATCGGCAACTGATTAAACGAAGCTGCTTCTTTACTTATTTGATTACGCGCTCCTACTTATTGAAAAGCATTCGGTCCGGTTTTTATTTTCAACAGCTTATTATAATGGAAAGTAAGTTTTTCTTTGTTGACAGTATCATCATTCGAGATTATGTAGAACATTAACGAAAGTGAGTAGAATGTTTAACGATAGCGGACTTTCCAAAAAACTGTTGTTATGACGCGTCGCGAGATGGCAGCTTTGGGTATATCTTTAGTAGAAAATTAATACAGCCGAAACAAGCCGAAGATTTACGAGGCGTCAGTGTGTAGGCAGTATAGCAATATTTTAGACAAGGACATAAAACACAAGTCAATTAAAACCATAATTTAAAAATATTAAGGTAATTTCGAACTCTTTGGTATATTTTTCTTTATAAAATAAAACATTGGAAGCAAATGGCAAATAATGTAGATCAAACCAAATACCGTCATCATTCTCAAAAGTAAAGAAGTCACGACTACTCCAAAACGCAGTAACTCAATATATTACATTAAACATTAAAATATTTAATATTTAGAGTATATAAGGTGTAATTTTATTTTAAAAGAACAATTTATACTCTAAAGGGTTTACAGCGCCCTACTGGAAATTGTTATGGTACTCTATTTCTGGCTGGTTCTTTATTCTGTGTTTAGCAAGTAGCAAATAACTTCAACTATTCAAAGTTTTTATTACCTAGGATAGGGCGTTCCATCTGGCCCCGGACAGTCTGTGCCCTGCAACGCATCACCCCAAGCATACTTCAGTCTTGGCCCACAATCGCCGATGACACTTGCAATTACCGCCTGGAAATCATAATTAGTATCATAAATATCTTTGTTGCATCACAGCAGTTTATTTTTATTGAAAAGAAATTTAGACTTGGACGGGACCTTCAAGGTTGGGCTCAGAGTAGCACCACGAAATACTATGGTCGTAATCTATTTTTAATCGCAATAGATTTATAAAAACATATGATATGTAAATTATATAAAAAGTTTTAAATGAATATTTAAAAATATTTGTATGACACAGTCGTGTTTCAAATCGACGACCAACATCGTATCAAGCTGTTGTTACTCATAGAAAGAGCTAACGAGCATTCTACGTTAGGTCTCATGAGAGTTTTCATGTAATCAATATTAATACATATATGTATACACTATAAATAAAAAAACATTGGAATGTTCCATCTGTGTATATATATCGTCGTCTAATTAATGCACTTTTTATTAGTTCGGTTCGCCATTCTGTGAAATTGCTGATAAATTTTCAATAAAATTAAACCACCAGAAAATGGAAGACATAAGGGATTTAAGCTATAGACGGCAACGCTGGGCACGGCTAGTTGTTTATAAATATGTATTACGCTAGACTACAGTTAGAAATCTAGCCTGGGTCTAGCCTAGTTATGTGTCATAGATATTTTGCTTCCCTTGGGGCAAACATCGTAAATTATGTCGTAAGTTTGCATATACGAGTACTATAAACATTATGCCAACTTTACTACATTGTAGAAAGTGTTTTTAGTTACAGTGACAAAAGTTTATCTAGAAATAGGCTTTAGTTAAGAGTAAGGCATTGTCTGTCCTGTCTTGGTGATTACAATTAATACATAGACAACCCGTCGACGTTAAATTTTGTATTATTAGATTTGAACTAAAGTTGTTCCACCACTCATTACAACAGTTATGCCACTGGATTTTCTTATGATGAAAGAGAACAAGGGGTTTACTAAATGGAAGGTGGTAGAACCCAGCCATATATATTTCGAAAGTCTAATCGAAATCTATCCGAGAATAGACAAGTGTGATGTTTATTTCAAATGAAAAAATAGTTTTCCTAATATTATTTAATAGTTAAAGATAATTATTATAATACAACCGTTGCGAAACTGGAAAGCGCTTTTAAATCAATCTGTCAAACAAAATTTATTTACGAGGCAATGATAAATTCGTGAAAATCGATTTATGTAAGTGAGTTTGATGGCGAAAGTAAAAGTGGAACTATTATTATTCGGTTGACATAAAAACGCATCTTAAACGACAACATAATATCTATTTATAACTTTATGCATAAAAATAATTCTACGTCTATACCAATAATAAAGCTGCAGAGTTTGTTTCAGAGTTTCAATCTTCAGAACTACCAAGGCTAACATCACGGTGCGACTAATAAGGCAATGAGACATTAGGTAATGTGAAACAAATCTTTGAGAGTTTCCATAACGTACGCTGCGAAAATGGTTCAGGTGGCCAAAATAGATATTTTTGCAACAACAATAAAAGCAACACTATATCTATTTTTTATGATTAACTTGCAAGAACGACGGGACGGTTTTATAAAGATGAGGAGTGGTTCGCAAAAACCAAATGTTTATGTCTAAAATAGCTGTTCTACGCGGACGAAGTCGCTCGAACAGCAGTGACTATATAAAATCAAATTCAAATTGCTATATGAAACTTCGCCGCGTTGGTAAGAATAACTGTCTGTGAGTGGGTCACGAGTTCGATTCTCAATCATGAACTAATATTTGTCTTTGTGTACATTCCGACGCGTGGTTTCCGCTTCACGCAAACGTTGTATGGAGACCGGCATGACCTAGAAAAAAGTTCGACGACGTCGGTCATATGCCAGTTGACATTTGACTATCGTGGGTAACCTCCAAGTTAGGTCCCACCAGGTTTTTCTGAAACATGGCGGACGTCGTATGAAAATCTGGATATTAAGCTGGTGGTGGGAATATCGAAATTGTGTCCGAGTCACGAACCAGCCACAGATGAAAAAACCGTTATGTTAATAGCTTTTTAGTTTCAGTCTGTGGATTTCCTAATATCCAAATATGAGACGACAGCGAATCTTGTTTAGATGTTATACGGCAAGTAAGTGGACTCAATGCTTGTCTATTCTTCTGTATCATAAAAAAAGTACAGTTATAATTTTTGACGTCATTATAGAAATTATTATCGAGATTCACGACCGCAGTTATAAATTCGATGCCGGCACGATTTCACGGCCAAACGTGCGCATGGGCAGAACCAGAATGTATGCCACGGCCTAATAACACAATTCCTTAGGCCCAAGTCATTATCGAGAGCTAGACGGCTAGAACCTTTGCGGGAAAATTTATATATTAAACTTAAATACTCTGTAGTTTACGCGAGCTATACACATTTAAATAAAACACTTTAACGGTTTAAAACGCGATATTAATTAGTTAAACTTATTTGAAAATTATTACTACGGCCCGACATTTCGCCGTTTCGCAGTCTCCCCGTGTCGACGGATTCAACAAAGTAGTTATAAATATTTTATATTAGATATCGCATTTTAAACCGTTAAACTTGCTGACCTGGCAAACGTTATTTTTACATATGAAGTATTTTGAACATAATTTGATGACCATAAGAACTCTTCTAGATAGATGATCTTAAAAGATATACATACTGTCGCGGACATTTTTATTTTACGAGGAAAATTAAAAACATATTTTGTTGGTATCTAGAACCGTTATCGCAGCGCACGCGACGGAAACCTTCAAAGATCAATATTTTTCCTGTGTTTTCCACATTTCCCACTGACTCTTCGCTCCTATCCCGCGCAAAGCCTTCCCTGATAAATGCTCTAACCAAAACAAACATTATTTTTAATTTGAAACAATTGTTCCCGAGCTTAGCGTGTTCAAACAAATAAACTCTCCGATTATGTATGTTTCATTTCCTAGTGTTTTTTTTTAAATATTCAAACTTATTTCAATTTATTATAAAACGCAAGAGATGATGGTGTATTCAACCGTTAAAAATACTTTGTAAGAATATTAATCTATAAACGTCGAGTTATTTTATCTGCTACAAATACGGTTCGCTTGACTCATCTCGATTATAAAAAGGAGAAAGTATACAAAATTCTTAGAAAGATTCCGCCGCGGTGTAAGGAAATAAAAAATATCTGACTCCTAGTTAAAATAAATGGAAGAGGTACTTTTTTAGTCTAAATACAAAACTAAAACTTTAATGGTTTAAAACGCGATATATATTAGTCGAGCTTAATTGAAAATTATTTTAACTACGACGCGTATATCGCCATTTAAACCGTTAAAGTATTTTATTTGAATATGTACTACTTGCGAAAACTAAACAAACAAACAAACAACTACTGACAGTATTTACTTATTTTGTCGTTTACCTACAGCAGGGGTCTTCTTACTCATGGGAGAGGGAATTTACAAGTGTAGGCCCACCACGATGAACCAGTACGAATTGACGATCTTTTAGTACTGATACTGATTTCATGTTGATAACTAAGACCAATGTGTATGTAATGTAATTCTTAGTAACTGCTTATTCACTACTACTACTCGAGTAAACTACGCGAACAACGTCGTGGGTAACATAAAAGCTATATTCATACAGATGAAGAGGAGGTTTGCAAAAATAAATGATATAATATGCAAAATACTTACCCGCGGTCCAAATCACGGACACAGTTTGTACTTCAAACGACGAAAGTTGCCAAGTCAGCTTGTTAATAGTATTTGTATAATTAAGGGCTTGGAATCCTCGACCTCTCGATCAACAGTTGACTGACCGTTAAAGCAACGGAGGGAGGTAATCATCGTAACAGTAAAAGGAGAAAACTTTTGTTATTATTGATAGGTGCAATGGAACTAGAGTAAGCGGAAGCGGGAAGAGTAACACTTCATGTGACTTGAATCGTTAAGTCTTGATGAAAGTGGCAGTGTCACATTTCTAGGCCAGATTTATAGCGTAATGTCGTTGAACCCCAGGGAAACACGAGCAATAACAAATGACGCGCATGGATAACCTCCATTTATTACATAACGAATCAATATAAAAAATGTCCGCGACTGTTCATGTCTAACTTTTAATATTAACTTGCAAGGACGACGGGACGCGACCGACGTCGTGGGTAACAGCTTCAATGTATAAAGGGATTTGCAAAAACAAATTCTGATGCCCATAATAGCTATTTTACGCGGTCGAAGTCGCTGACTCAGCTATATATATATATATATAAAATAGAGTTAGATAATTCTTTACCAATTTAATTTATTTAACATTAGAATTAAGTGGTATTGTGCTTTCTTTCAAACAATATACTTTTGTATGTCTGTGATTGAAGATACACATATCAAATTATTGGATAAACATTTGATATAAATTATGTTAAATAGTATATGGGACATGTCATTTATCTTATCCGTCAATAAATCGTGATTAGTAACTTTGAATTGTTATTTACAAGTTAAACAAACAAAGTGAAAAACGTAGAGAAAGTGCCGGCACTTTTTAGACGCGTATGACAATCAGTACTGGCCCACGGTCAATATAACGGACCGTTTGACTTCTATAATCAGAGATACTATATTTAAGAAACTACAATATGGAAGACTGTTTTCTGTAGACATATATCATACGTAAATCTTAGACGGGTTTATAGAATTGATTTAAATATTAATTTATGCACTACAGTTTTATTAAAATATTATATAAAGCTGAAGAGTTTGTTGTTTGTTTGAACGAGCTAATCTCAGGTACTGGTTCAAATTATTTTTGTGTTAGTTAAAGTATTTATTAAGGCTATAGGCTATAAAACATCGCGATGTGACTAATAGAAACGAAGGTACAGCGGGAAATGTCAACAAAACGGGGAAATTTTTCTCTTTGTGGGATGCGTACGCTGCGCAAACGGTTCAAAAAACCAAAACCAAAGTATGGAAGGATCATTCCTCCGCCACGCTATATGTCTATCTTTTAAGATTAACGAACGATGGGACGCGTACGACGGGATACTAATGTCGTGGGTAACAGCTGTAATGAGGAGGAAGTTCGCAAAAACTATTTTGACGCCCAAAATAACTATTATATGCGGACGAAGTCGCTGGCACAGCTAGTTTAAAATAATCTCATTTTTCTAGCACAGTCAAACACTTGATGGTAGGTAATATATTCCAGCCTATAACATCTAAACAGGATGTGCTGTCATCCTATATTTTAAAATCCACAGACTGAAATCTCACGGCTTTTTTATATGTGAACGCTGGTTGTGTAACTCAGACCGAATTTCGATATTCCAACCACACTATTAATATCCATATTTCCAGACGTCCAACGTGTTTGAGAAAAAAACGCGATATAGGCGTGGTCACAGGTCTCCCCGTGACCACGGCTGCTGCAAAGCATCCGAAACGTCGGGCCGAAGTTAAAAATCATTTTCAAATAAGTTTAACTAATATATCGCGTTTTAAACCGTTGAAGTGTTTTATTTAAATAAATATGCATAGTTACGTATGCGATTGGGTAAATCGTTAGCAGTTATTGTGGACCGATCGGCTTAAAACCAGAGTCCCAAAAAATAGTAGAACACGAACAGTAACATCAAGTGTTTTCACATTTACATAATACTTTCTCTAAGCGCTTAGTGCAGCTGATAAGCCATCGGATGCTTTGACAAGTGCGTTGTTAGAATAATGATTGAGTGTTTACACTAATGATGGCTTAGAATGATCTTAACATGTTATTTAGTCTGTTTAAATTGTCTTACTTAACGATATGCCATAATTACCCGTCAGTGGTGATGACTGCGGTTTTTACGCTTAGTTTAGAGCGGCTTCTGATATCTATACTAATATATAAAGCTAAAGATTTTGTTTGTTTGAACGCGCTAACCTCAGAAGACATTTATGTAGAGACATTTTTAAGGAAGGCAATTCAATAGGGTATAAAACATTGCGCTGTGATTAATAGGAGCGAAGAAACAGCGGAAATGGCGAAAAAGAGGACAAAATTATTCATTTAAATAAAACACTTTAACGGTTTAAAACGCGATATATTAGTTATGCTTATTTGAAAATGATTGCAGCTGCTGCAAAGCATCCGAAACGTCGGGCCGAAGTTAAAAATCATTTTCAAATAAGTTTAACTAATATATCGCTTTTTAAACTGTTAAAGTGTTTTATTTAAATGTGTACTACTCGCGTAAACTGTAGACAGTATTTAAAATTATTCATTTTTGTAGATTCCCATGAGTATATATCTATCTTTTAAGATGAATTCGCTTGAATGACGGGACTCGACCGACGTCGTGGATAACAGCTTATATTTATAAGGATGAAGAGGATGGATACCCAAAATAACTATTCTACGCGGACGAAGTCGCTGACACATCTAGTTTCTGGTAATAATGATAGATAAAATACAATTAAGCTCTGTAGCTCAATATTTAGACGTTTTCTAGCCCGTCGTTAAGAAGAGGTCGTGGGTTAGAATCCTGGGCAAAAAATGTATCAGTCACGCCGAACAGTATGATACTTGTAAATAATAGAGACAGTAAAACGGACGCAGAAATGTGGTCGCCCAATTTCTTACATTCAATTGAAACTTTATTTCTCAACCGTCGATCGAGCCGTGCTTATTTGTAACTTGTTAGCATACGTGATAACTAACATCAACTTTGTCTCCGACATTCAACGTACTAAAATTTAAAAATCAATAGGTATCATCAACAATGATAAAATTTTGTGTACAAAAAGAATGCAGCGTGAACGACGTGGGTAACGCTATGATTTATAAAGCTAAGGAGATTGCAAACTAAATAATATCATGCCCGAACATGCGGACGAAGTCGCGGGTCCAGCTTGTGTCGTTATAATAAATAAGTTGAACATGTAAAATTCGTGATTTGTAAAGGGGAACGCATGAATCCTGTCTCCGCCTTACAGATGCCTGCTAAACGCCCGTACCCAATGTGTCATAAGTGGTCTGACGGGTCTCTTAACATGTTCGCCAGCATTAAATTATAGGAAGAAGCGGCGGTCAGCAACCTTCGACTAATGACACGGTAATGCGCTTAGACGGGCTTGCGGATAACAGTAAACCAATGATATCTTCACCCACAGCTTATAACTTTTTTATCTTCCCGAACGGTTCGCTCCACATGCATAACTAATGAGTCAGTCAAGCACACACCGTGAGATTGCGTTAACACAGGGTTAATTGAAGTTAATGGAATTGTTAAGTTTTTCTTTTGGCTGTTTCGTTTAATTTTCAGGCGTACCTTGAGTTTAATGGCTGTTTTGTCCAATTTCAATGAAATCGCAATTAATTTAATTGTGTATTACTTAAGGTTAAATTATCAATTTTGGATATAAAAATTATTATTCAGTAATAAATGACGGCCTTTGTATTTCTAGGATGTAATAAAATTTTATCTAGTAAAATTGTTGACCGTGAATACAGCTTAAACACCAATGTTCAAAAGCTAGGAAGCTTATTTAATACACTCGGATTAAGCGTTACTATAAAAAATAAAAACTTCGCATTTATCATTTATTTAAGTAGAAGCTAGTTTAATAACACAGATATTATATTAACTTTATTTTTATTCACTCCATTGTATGTCTTGCATTAATTTAAATAATGTTTGACCTGTTTTTTTCAATCGAGAAAAACTGTTTAATTTTATAATTTTAAATTTAAAGAAAGTAACTTACCAAATAAAAACAAACCAAAGACCGTCTGTACCACATTTTGGTAATAAGCTGAATTTTCACACTAATATTTTAAATCTCCGCAACACTTTCAGTACATTTGCGAATTTCGACCCGAATGTCGGCAGATATTACACATTCGCGGTTGTAGAAGGGCGTGCGGTCGGCGCACTGCCCGCGTAGACAACAACAAGTGGTTTTTCATTATAACGGGAACTTGGTCTGGAGTTTAGTACACTGCGGGCGCAAATTACCACCTACTTTGCTTCGTGAACTCTCTCTTTACAGAATAATTAATTTCAGCGCCATCTGTAACATGTTTACGAAATCATTCTAATTATTTAAAACGTTTATTTCCATTATAAAATAAAAATGTGCAAAGTCTATAAAATGTATTTTTAGATTTTATATAAGTATAATAGTATGATACTTTACGCTTCTGTTAAATTGAATTCCTAAGGAATATCGATGCTATAACGAATACTTTTGACATATCTCATATGCAATTGACAATTATATTACACGGTTGCCAACAGCGTGTGACAATTACAAAAATCTACCACAGATATAACTACAAGTCCTTGCAAAACCGTAGTTAATAATCAAAATAAATTATTAATGCGCTAAATCTATGAACATGTTTTGTCACAAACGGAGATAATTAAAACATGAACACTCGAACTTTCATCTGTTAGTCAAATTTATTATTAAAGGAATAATTTACGAAAATATTTAAATTATCCCTAAGTGATTTCTTTAAAAATTTCACACAAATAAATGTCTTCAAGCGTAAATACCAAATCCTCTAAAATGTTTCATTATGTAGGAGCTGGCTCATTATAATGAAATAAATAAAACATTGCGTAAGTATAATAAGTTGTTGTTTGCTTTGGGCTTTTAAATTTAATTTATTATTGTTGGTTAAAACTTCTAAAGTTTTGTAAGGAATCAGCTGTTTGTCAATATATTCCGTCTCTTTCATTCGCCTAATACACAGCACTGTGATATCCTTGTCTTCCGCCTACGTTTTTTGGGTAATCTATTTTAGTACATTACCATCACCATGAGATGTAATTATACTAATTTTACGTTGTCTTATGGTTAAACAATATTCTTATGTTGCATAAATAAATAATGATCGGCAGGTAACACATTTATTCCGTTGCAAATACGCCACAAATAATAACAAACTGCTTTTCGCTTGTCTAACGTTTGAACCATAGAACACTATTGTCAAAATATTTACCGCGTAAAAAGAACTGTAGTTAAAATACTAAAACCTACACATTTCCACACATAAACATTTTATATAGCTGAAAAAGGGTTAATTCATTGTTTAAGTAACTAGAACCTACAAAAGGTTATGTTATTGTTTTTAATAGCACAAACTGTTTATGTAAATAATTAATCAATTGCAAAGTTTGGTCTTATTTATATAAAGACCTTTCACATAAAAAGAAGTTTTTTCAGTAAAATTTTGTTTATATTGTAAAGACTGTTTGTCCTTCATACTAGTAAGAACTAGGATTATCTTAGGCTGAGGTCTTGTCTGTTTGGATGACAATATAACTTCAATTAATTGTATATCATGAATTTTAATTTCAGGAACAATGAACAGGCACAGAACTTATCTAAGGGAATTGAGACATCTAATATGGACAAAGCTAAGTTAAAAGCAGAAGACAGTAACGCAAGATACAAATGTGAATATGAAGGATGTGAACGAACTTACAGCACTGTTGGTAATCTCCGTACACACTTGAAGACACATACAGGTACTTTTTTATGTATAATCACATTAATTATTAATTGAATACATTTTTATCAATATGACAATTGGAAGTAAAAGTGAAATAATTATTTATTCAAATCTTCTGTTTGTTAATTATTATTAGTTTTTTGTGCTCCTTAAACATTATATTATGTTGGAAGGGGTTTTTACATGTGAGCCAGTAAGTTTATCCAACCAACAGAAATGTTCATACATATATGTAGATTTTTATGTATTCATATTAAATTTCAGGAGAATACAAATTTGTCTGCCCCATGCCATCATGCAATAAGGCATTTCTCACATCCTATAGTTTGAAGATACATGTCCGGGCGCACACTAAGGCTAAACCGTTTGCATGCAATATGGGAACTTGTAATAAAGCATTCAACACACTGTACAGGTTAGTTATATAATGCATTCTCTGGCCTAAATCGAACTTTATGACTTGTATGGTCACTTGTTAATTTCTGCTTGGCTCCGATCTAATATAATATAGAGAAAGACTAAGAGCTTTGATTAGGACCACCTTTTATCATGTTAATCTGATTAGCCTGAAAGCCATGTTGGTTTTGAAGTACATCCAACAGTTGTGAGTCAATTAAATGTTTATTATTGCATCTTTGGTGTAGATAAACATAGAAAAGACCAGGATGTAGAAAGGGCCTGAGAAGTGAAACATCTTTTAAATAAATTCTGTCTATAGTTTAAGCCAGTAGTACACACTTAGATAAAACACTTTAACAGGTTTGTGTTACTTCTGTAATGACTTAGCTAGATCCTCCAAATACCAGTTATGAAAAAACAGATGGCGCTAACATAGCATATTTGACTTTCATATTAGGGATACCTTCCATCTTCAGTCCCCCTGGAATAAGATTGCTGCAAAGCATCCAAAGTATCAGGTTGTATTTAAAATAACATATCTAATATGTTTTACAAAGGTTTAAACTATAGACTCGTCCTGGGCTTTTAATTATATTGAAGATGTCTTTAGTTACACTTAAATTAGTTTTACTAGTACATAGTAATTTTGAGTCATTAGGTACTTAGATTATTATCTGAATATCCAAAGCCAAAATATGTCGACAGCTGATTGTTACAAACTGTTATAGGGCTGCAGTATTTTTAATATTTCATCGGGTGAACCCAACGCTTGCTTCTACTGCAACTTGGACCATTAACCGGAATAATATTCTCCCCCTTTCATAGTAGCTTTAATGAGAGCTTTCGAAGGAAAAGCAAGGATATTTAAATAAAACATATATGTATATACAAATACTGCCAGACTTATATCATTAAATTAAATTTACATGAAATTTACTTCAACTTACCATTTTTTGGTTTTCACAACGCACCCATCCGCACGCATCCCAGTTTTTTTTACATATCTCTTTGTTGCTTAGCTCCTTATGGTCGCAGCCTGATGTTGTAATAGCCTAAAGCCTTCCTCGATAAATAGTCCAACCAACACAAAAATATTTTTTCAATTCGAACCAGTACTTCCTGAGATTAATGCGTACAAACAAACTCTTTAGCTTTATTTATAATATTAGTATTAGAGATAGTAGATTCATTCTAGTGTCTGTAGTTATGATTAGATGTTTTTGTTAGTTCGACAAAGAATTACTGCCCTAAAACTACTAGGCCAATTTTAATGAAATTTAGCAATTATCCTTCCTAGCCACATTTAATAAATCTAATGTAATAATAGTGGCGCCATCAACATTAAGGCATTTCTATCTTTGAAACTATTAAAGGAAATATCTGTATGCTATGTTTTGCTTTGGATTACTTGTAACATGTTACGTATTTTCTGTTTGTTACCTGTAGTCTTGAGTAAATATACATCCTAATATATTCTTACAATTACGTAATACGACAAAGGGGGTAATTGTTTTTGAAATACACGAGTTTCCAAACAGAACAACATGTCTCTGTAACTCTTAAGATTAATGATCGCCTGGGCTGTTGCCAATTCCTCTAATCTTACGCGACCTGCTGAACGATCCAGCCTGGATTGAACCTAATTGGTATGTTATTAAGATATATTTTTAAATGTCAGAAAAACTTTGTATGTATTTGCCACAAAATTAATGAGCGGTTGCCCTATAAATTGTTTAACTTTATTTTTATAACTCCAATCGAATTCTTACGTTAAGGGTTTTACTTTTAAAAAATATAGAAACGAGGTTTTTGGTTAGGTTTTCAGTTTTGAACTTTATTATTTTTAATATTATTCCTCATGATGGCATTACATAATTAAATAAAACTATTTGAGGTTGAATTTATTATAGCAGCACAGGTTTGTGCGAGACGTAGATTTTTTAAAATCTTAACAGATTTTTAACGTTGAAGTTAAAAGTATTCTTTGATGCCACAAAATTAAAAAAAAAACATAAAACGGTAATTTAAATAAAACAGTTTAACGGTTTAAAAAACGCTTGTTAAACTTATTTGGAAATGATTTTTAACTTCTCACTTTTTTAAGTCTCCCCGTGACCACGGCTGCTGCAAAGCATCCGAAACGTCGGGCCGAAGTTAAAAATCCTTTTCAAATAAGTTCAACTAATATATCGCGTTTTAAACCGTTAAAGTGTTTTATTTAAATGTGTACTACTCGCGTAAACTATAGACAGTATATAAAACGGTAGTTCTTAATTTTTGCATCTGCAGGATTCCATTGACCTAAATGGGACGGCACAAATCTAATTCGTACAGCACTGTTTTATAAAACCCACATGCGGTGTTTCTGATCAAGTAAAGATTGGTTTAAATAAACAAATGATTATACCATTAATGTCGAATAGAGTTTTTAAATATCTAAACTTACTCATAATAAGTTTAGATATATGTATTTCCTTTTGTACCAAGGATTTTTTACCATTTTTGATCGCAAACACTATTCTAAAATTGTATTGATGTATTACCGCATATGTCATAAGATTATCATCAAAACTTGGCGCAGTGATTGTAGGCGAAAGCTATTACAAAACAAACTATTATAACAACGAATCTTAAAGATAGATCTCTTGTTTAATTATAACATCAGTCACATGCTGGACATGTGTTGCCAGATTGAAAAGTGACAAATTGCCGAGTGGAAGATATTTAAACAGTTAATCTATTGTGCCAATTGTAAGCATTATCGCTGGATGTTTGGCAAAGTTCCCCAATAATATTAATTGATACTTTGTATCGGCGAAATAATTTAGGATAATTCCTTGTGGCGCTAGCAATAATATTTTTCTCTATGGCAATCCCTACTTAATGTCACTTAATGAAGAATTGCTAGTAATTCAGTGTATATTTATACATATTATTATTATTATTGTTTTTTGTCGTATCATAAATCATTCTTAAGTAATCATACATGTTTTATATTGCTGTTTTCTTTAAGATTGATTTCGGTCGTGCAAAGCATTAAGCCATACCTTTGTACATTTTTAAAGTTTGTTTATTTATTAACACCTTGTATTAAGATAGATCGAAACATAATCGCTTATCGAGTACAGACAAGTCAGGAAGACGAAGGAATTTAGAGAACATAATTTAAGATTACTAAACAATAAAAATGTACCACAAGAGCAAAAAGATATTCGATTCAATAAATTTATGTTTTACAGACCAGCCAAGCCAGTAAATATAATAGCAATGCCAGAAAATCCAAAAATAATCACTTATCAAGTCCAGACAACGTAAGAAGATCGAAGCTATTTCGCTAAATGTAATACGATTTGGTGCCCGCGACTTCGTACTACGCAGGAGCAGTACAGCGAAATAGCTTATATCAATTAAATTGGCGCAGAAAAAACTAATATTCAATAATCGAAACTATGATTAACTACTACGTTTAGCTGGCAGCGCCCGCAGAAACGTTCGTCTACGTAGGATTAGTTTTATTTGGAGTGCATTTAATATCATATCGTGGACGCGCGGAAAAGATCTTTATAACGTAGCTTATGATTATAAATATGCGTAAGCTTTTAACGTTTAATTGAAAGCAACAGCATTTCGCCAGAAAGGTAGCAGAAAACCATCCACAGATACATTCTTTCGCGTTAATTAAAAGTAGGATTTTTAAAAATTAATTTAACTTGTTTTTCAGTTATTTTAAGGTCGTACAACGAATGCGAAGAAATGATTAATGAATTGAAATTGTTTATTTCAGATTGCGGGCGCACCAAAGACTGCACAGCGGCGACACGTTCAACTGCAAAGCGGAAGGCTGTACGAAGTTCTTCACGACACTCAGCGATTTAAAGAAACACATACGAACACATACTCAGGAGCGGCCATATAAGTAAGTCTGTGTCTTAAAACATAATGTTTGATTAAGTAAAACTATGGTAAAAAAATGACTGGGAGCTTTGGAGTCGTACAAACGTGTTCCCAGGGCTCCCTCTAAGCACCGTAGAGGGCTGGTGGTGTGTTTAGTGGTTCTGGTCGGCTATACGATTTATCACACTCCCCACGTCACACTTGGGCGTGCATTAGGGATTCAAACCATCAGTTTAAAAAAAATGGTAAAGAAACGAAATCCGTAAATTTTGTAAGGCTTTCATGGCCATCGTTCAGCATATCATTGCTGTTCGGCGTAACCGAAAAGAGGTTCTCGACGTTTCGTCATTATAAGCGGATAGCATCATCAGCAGATGTTAGCTCCTCGATTGCACGTCAACCGAAAAACAATGAGATGCTAAACGAAATCCGGTTTATGGAGCAGATATATATCTGAGTCCTAACTTAACTTCTGTGCCCTTCTCGATCCAAACTATTATGTTCATTTGTGTTGGAGCCCAGGAGTCGCCGTAGCAATAATAGTATCTAACATGAAGCGGTATATTCGAATTTTTCAAGACTTAATGAATATACTAAAATGAATTATGATAAACATTATTTGCTCTTGAAATATATTTAAAAAAAAATATATACACGTAGAAAGTGCCTATTTCGAAAAGTCAAAGCGCATCTTGTTTTGACGTTACATGGCTTGGGCTTCGTTGTCTAAGCAAAATCCATGCTTCTTCTCTTCCGTCCTATAAATATCATGTATTGATTAAATGTTTAAATCATAAATAAATTCAGATGCAGAACAGAGGGTTGCGGCAAATCGTTCACAGCATCGCACCATTTGAAGGCACATGCGCGGACGCACACTGGCTCCAGACCACACGCGTGCCCAGCGCCAGCTTGCGGTAAACAATTCTCCACGCCCACTAGTCTACGCGCACACGCAGCTAAACACCAGGTACACTTATTATAGCTAATACAGGTGAAATCCTGTTAATTACGAGACGTATAAAGAAGAAACTTCTTTAAGAAATGTTAAATGAAATAAAACCTCACTTAATCACAATATTTCATATTTCTTTGATGGGGAGGTATTTTTAATCTGAAACATTACACACATACATTTTCGTGGCTTACAAGAGCTGGAAAATGAATACAGTAAGTGTTATATGATGTAACGTAAGTAAATAAATAAATAAACATATAAACTTAATAATAAAAAATGTTCATATCCGCTTCGAAGGACCTTTTTTAAACGAATCATTTTTCAATAAGCAATACTGTATTTGATACAAAACCTAAAGAATAAAATACGTTTTATATATTAAATCTTATCTAGATTTTTAACTAATATATAGCTAAAGGAATTTAATATTTATTCCAGACGGAAACCGAGCCGCAACCCAAAGTAACCACCGACAACGTGCCAAGCAAACCCCCGGACGGAATGAACTGGGACAGCCTCCTAGAGTCCTTCGGTAAAATAACCACAGAGTCCAACTCGAATGACAGTCTAGACGACTTAACTGTCAACCCACTCTCTAACAACGTGGACATAACCGACCTACTCTTTGACAACACTAATACCAACGACAACGCTAACTATGACATAACTAATCTAGATCTTATACCCTTCGACGATAAACCCAAGAAACCGGATTGGGAAGGGAAGAATATCGAGAAACAAATTAAACCGAAAGCAATGCAATTGGCTTTAGCTAATGAAGTAGAATTACAAGCTCCTTGGATTGACGTCACAGCACTAGCGGCTTCAATACAGGAAACCCCTATTAGCATAAAGGAAAAAACTCCGGAGAATATTTTTACACTTGCCACCTTCGTTCCCACGCATATGCAGAGCTACATAGACCTAAACGCCGAAATGCCCACGGCTAATGTGCAAAGCTTTGATCTAGACACGCCAAACATACTCGACGTTAGCGATAAAGTATTCAACGACAGCGAATTAGTGAGGAACTTCGACCCGCCTAATCCTATCGACTTTTTGAAACCGGGCCCATCTAACGATAGAAGCTTGAACACCCCCCCTCCGCAAGTACAACAAAGCATCGAGATAAATCCTACAAATTCTGTGCTATTTAATACGGATCTCGCGTTGGAAGATACGTTATTATTCGACAACGAACCTCCGTCGGACATGTACGTAGTTAGAACGGAGAATATATTCGGGAAGCAGAGGAGAAATGCTGTTGAACAGCTGGCGGCTGATGCCGGGATCTGTTCGTGCGTGGAATGCAAGTGCAACCCGAACGACGACTGCGCAGATTGTTCTAAATCCACGGAATCTGATTGTTGCGAGGATAAATGCTCCTGCGTCAACTGCACCTGTAATCACGCCGAAATGAAATGCGCAGTGGGCTGCGGTAAAGCCACAGAAAATAACCACAACACCTTCCTCGACTACCATAAACGGCACAATAATTCGAATTTGGAAGACTACGGCGTGTACACGCACGAATGTTTCGATCACTCGCCAGCCAGTGTCGCTGAGAGTTTAAAAAAGTTGTCTTGCTCGTGCGATTCCGATGAAAAGAAATGCTGCAAAACGGACTCGAAGGACACCAAGTCGTGCTGCGTCACCATTTGCATTAAGAACGTGGAGGCGTTCAAACACTTCTTAACTAACGACCTACTTAACTCCATTAAATCTCAGAATTTTAATTTGACAACTAGTTAAATTTTTTAATTACAACACTGGTCGCCATGACAGGTTTAATCGTTTCTGATTGGTCGAGATTTTGCGAGTGTTGACCAATCGGAGTTAAGCGATCTTGAAGTTAAACGCTCCGTTGCATTTAAATATGTACAAAGCATAGTATATGCGTAACTTGGTGCTGTTTGTTATTTTTTATAGTAACGCTTAGTGTAGTTATTGTGGATTCAAAATTATTTACATATTTATTACTTTTGTATTTGTTATTTATGAAACATTTATAGCATGTTATAGGTATACTTGTAAAGGACACATTGTCTTTATAAATCGATTGTTTATGACATTTGTGCAATAAATATTTAAGTAAGTGCAATTCGATGTCACCACAACCAAAGAATTTATAGTATTAAACCATATTTACAGAGTATTTTAGCAGTGTTAAGTGACCTTTTGTCACATTCAGTGGTAGAATAGGTGATAAAATTATAGTGGTGATATTAAGATAGAAGATGCAGATGCCTTCACATAAGGTTCTGAAGTCGAATCACATATATTGTCTAGAGCCTCTTACTCTTTTTAGATTAAGAACACAGAACTCTTCCTTTGGTACCGGCTTTCTAATTTTAAAATGGTATCTTTAATGCGTATTTGAGGATTCTCAACTTAAAAATAAAGTCCCTAGACATTATACAAATAGTGTCATCATGTATTACAAGATATTATATTCAGAAATATAATTATCCAATTCTTTACATGTCTATTTACACAAACGAATGGTAAAACGCCGGTGCTAATTGTGCCTTAAATGTTGTACTTACTTGTGCCTTGCACTAAATGTTTGAGATTTTTATGAGATATATGTGTAAAAACAATAATCAAAGTAATGCTGTAAACTTTCTAGTCCAGATAATAAATGCTTTTTATAGTAATGGTATTTTATTGCTTAGTGTGTTAAAACATTGAAGCAAAATGCGATGGCGACCTATTTTGGGTTTGGATATTCGGCAATCTTTCACCCTTTTTTATGTGTGGACTCAGATGGAATGTCAAAATTTCTATAGAAAATCTAATATAATATAATAACTGCCTTCAGCTGGAAATCAGGATATGTTTGTTTCCAGCAGGATATACTGTTTCAGAAAATCTATAAATCCTTTAAACAAATATTATTTTATAATTTTGTCCAGTGTTTAAACGGCTAAGGACGATGGGATCTCCCCTTCCTCAGTTAGATGGGACCCTGTCTACTTATTTATAATTATATATGCTTAACTTATTACTATTATTATGCTATTACCTTAAGTTTCATAATATTAATTTATATTATGTCAAAATGTGAAAATGGTTCGTAATTTTGTTTTGCTAATACAGTTTAAAAATTTTCCAGGGTTACTCATGTATTTGTCGCTGCTTCAACATCTGAATGATTATTAGACTCGACCCATTGATTTTTTGCATTGCTATCATAATCCAAAGAGCCCATCAGAAATATTGAACTGCTTCTTTGCCAATGTATGTGATGTTAAATAAAAAAAATCATTTTCTATTACATTTATTGAAGTCAAACATACATAAGAGATCCAAAATATTCTGTAAAGGAAATCTATTTATAACTTATAACTAATAAACACTAAGTATAAAAAATCCAATAAAAAGTAATACTTATAATTAAATTTACGTATTGTTAAAAACTATGTAATACCCACAAAGAATTATTAAAACTGTGAATAATATCAAGTAAAAAACAGGTATACAACATGCAAAATGTCTAATAGGTAAATAGACCTGTTTAAATGTCTAAGTTATTTAGAACCAACATCACAATTATAACTTAATGCATACAAATCACATCACATAATACATTGATTGAGTATAAATCTTAAACAAAAACTTTTTGCCTTATAATCTTAAATTAAAATCTACTCTTAATATTACCTGTTCTACAGATATAGAATGCAGTCAGTAGTAGATAAATCCAATACAATTCTAGTGATCTATCTTTGACTTCAGCGCCTCTTCTTCTTATCATGGCGTCTTGCTCTTGAGATGGTAGCTCGATGTCCTGGTGATGACTGCTCAGAGCTACATTCATCACTATCTGTGTAGGCCTGAAAAAAACTGTATACTCTAAAATAGTCATAAAAAAACTCTAACCAATAAGTTGTCTAAGACTATGTCTGAAAATTGTTTATCAAATATGTAGCTTATACAATTATTGCGAACATGGAAAGATTGTTTAAAAATGTGAAAAACAAACAAACACTGCCTTGTAAAAGCTTTGTTACTTCAATGGTAACTAAGTACATGTTAAAATAATAAACTACTACTAAACTTTAAGTTTGAACAAATAATATAAAAAAATCCTGATCTGTCTGACCATTGCCACAGTTGCTGACAAGCAACTTCGAATCGTAGTTAAAATATAACTTAACGAATATTCTTTATGTTTCAAAAAGTGTTTTTTTGTTCATTCGCTTTTGCTCTTTTTTGGTCTAATTTATAAATCTTACCTTCTCATATGGATATGGTTCACTTTGATCGTCTGTAAGTGTAACACTAGCAAGCAAGCAGACCAGTTGAAAAGCCGCTCCGATGTATAATCCATATCGGATTATGGTGCTCATCATGTCCTCAGCGAAAATTTCGTTGGGAATCATATTTATTTATTAAGGCTTCACAGCGGGAACGTTGAACGAGAACAGCAGACTTGTAATCACTGTTTATTGTATAGTTTGGCGAGTTTGAAATTTACCGAATCCAATAGTTTGGATAAACACAAAACAATCAATATTTAAAATTAAATCACCTGACAATTGACACCGGCAAGCGGCGAAAATATTGATTGACGTTGGCAGTTTTGACACCTAACAGTTGATTGTTACGATAAATAAAGCTTTCTTGCTCTAGAAAAAAACAAGTTATTACTTTGTACGCCAGACTTTTTAGGAGACTATATTTAAATTTCTTACCTACTATGTGTGTCTCTTAAGTCTTATAGTACTTTTTAAATAAGAAAAAAATGAGCGCACGTCTATCAAGAATCTATTTCTTATTATTGGATTAGCAAAAAGTACTAAAAGTAAACTAACTTAACCCAGATAAGCCTGAAACTAAAATTTTCTGAAAATTTTGAAAAAAGTTACATTATTTAGTTTATTAGATCTTATGCAACATAAAAAAAATTATGAAAAAAAAATTAAGTGTAAGGCTTTCAGGGAAACACGTCCTTAGGACAGTAGGATAATAAGAGGTAATAAAAGACCATTTATGAACAGATGTAATCAAAAAGTGTAGTTTATTAACTGATTATATTACCAAATTACAAAACTTTGTTATGTTTCAAAACACTTACCACTCCACTTTCTTGCAACGTGTCAAACATTTTTTGTGACATTACGACATTTTGCTTCGATGAGGAATAACCAGATGATCTTTGGTCACGACTATCAGCATGTTCAGAGGGAGGGCGGCTAGGCCCTCTTTTGGCATTTTTTCTGTTTGATTCAATCAAAGCAATTGCTACCCTTGCAAGCCAAGATGATCCAGTTTTCCATGATTTATTTTATATAACTGCCATGCTTATGTTCGGCAAGATCTCATGTGTGTGACAACGGCATTACCATTTCTTACCTCTTACCAATTCGGTAATGTGAAATATTTTCATAGACCGCCACTCCTCCTTATTTGTTATTTATGGAACATATGTGGTTCTTCTATGACATTTTCTCTTCTCCATGCGTAGGTACCCTAGTTTAGTTCGACCTTAAATCAGAAGGTTCTTCTTTTGTATCACTCACCATAATTGCCCTTGAATCATTACTTCAGCGGTTGAAGCAGAATGTTTCGTGGCAAATTATTCAAAGTTACATTATCTTCTTCATTCGAATCTTCGTCAGTGAGACAGTCAGGAAAGGAGGAGGTAATACGTCGTTCTCTCTCTCTTTCAGAAACAATTTCTAAAGCATCTAAAATTTCATGCGCAGCTAACGTCTTAAAGAAAAAGTTGTATTATTGTACAAAATCATGAATTATCCTACTGTCCGTACGCTGTTTGTACAAGGATTTTGCTTTTTACAAATTAAGCTTCATAGAAAAACTCACGAGTACTTTTTACATACCTTCATGCCATGCAACGCAGTTTTATTACACACTTATAAGGTAAAATTTAAGGTAAAAAGGTTAAAAAAATGTCTTTTTATTTTTTCTAATAAAGCTGACACGTTTCTTATTGCAAATCATAAGACTAAATAATCTTAGATAAAGAGGGTATTCTGATATTTTTTTTTATTTCTACTGTATATAATAATATAGGACAGTAGGCTTATCTGGGTTAATAATTGGCATTACACAAATATCACCTACTCTTGAGATTACCAGGTTTTGTAAAATAAAGTCGACAGGTTGAGTAGCGTTATATATGTTTATTTAATAATAAGCAAAAGGGTATAATAACGAGTTGATAGGTTAATTACACAGGTATAATATTATGCATTGTCTTGAATAGTCCATATTGATATTCCTGATAGCAATGGTTGAATAAGAAGTTTATTTAGTCTCTCCGTTGGTCTCTACTGAGCGTTGACGACACAACCGGCAGTAGCTGGCCAATCACACACCTGAAATGAAAACAAAACTTATTAATATCAAAAAAAAACCATAAACAACGTACTGGCAGCCTATAATCATACTGTATTTTTAAGAGAAAATGATTACTGAAAATGACGAAGAACGTTATTTAGTAAACTTATTGTTTCTTATGTGCCCACTAGAGGCGCTGTATATAGTCTATATCTCGAGGAAAAAGATTAGTTAAATTGTTAAATTAGTTTTTGAAAGTATTTAACCTTCGCACATCCAAGATTAAAAAAAAGTTATCAAAACTATTAGATGGATTATTGTAAATATTTTAAATTATTGTTATTAAACCAATATTGGGAAGGTATTTGGAAAATTACCTGCTTTTCTCTATTGAAGTGTAGATTAGGGGGACAAGGTCGTTCCACTTTAGAACCCCAAACACAAGAATAGAACACTGAACAGTTCTGTGCGTCAGGCAATAACCAGTGAATATGAGGATCGACTGGGCATCCATTTTCTTGGAACTCTATTTCCGGTTTGTCAGTGGCTATCGTTTCCTCTGGCAAGTCATCTGTGACACCTTCTCCTTCAGCGACGAGAGGGAGGAACTCGGCTGCCCCTTGGATAGGCTGTGGTTCGATTTCGGTGTTTCCTTGACAATTGGCGAGAGCTGGCCAGTCACAAATGGATTCCGCTACGTTGAAGTGTAATCCAGCGGGGCAGGGCATCTCGACAGGGCGTCCATGGGTACATTGGTAGAATTTTCCACATTCCTCGTGAGGCAGCAACTTCTCTATGGTCCAGTCGATAACCTGTTCTGGGGGACAGGCATCGTCACTGATAGCCAGCGCAGACGCAACTAGAAGTAATAATCCTGCTACGGCTGAAAAAGAAACAATGATTATTTTTTATTTCAATAAATTATAATTATTTATTAAGTTGATATTTTTATGTATTATTGTGTATTACCCTTCATTTTTGATTCAATGTGTTTTGGTTAGTGCTCGGCGCGTTAAGTATTTATACAAAACTGAAAAATCCTTATCTTCGAAATCAAAGCAATTGAAACAAAAGTTCTGATAAAACATGAGTAGTAAATTGTAGATTGTAAATTGATAAATTAACGTGCAATATAACTAATTTATTGTCTGAAATCGGAGGAAAGGAACATCGATTGATATAACTGATAACATGTAGGTTATTGTAGTAAAATTCTTTGAAACCTCAAGTTGTAAATGTTTGTCATTTTGCGAATCGTGGTCGCTATCAGACATTATTGATACAATAAGTTTAACGAGTGATCGTATTCATTTACGATGTACTCTGAACAGCGGCGTTACAAACAAATTTTGTAGGTATAGTGCTTTCGTATACTGCCGGCGCGTGATTCAGGCACACTTCGGAATTATAAGGAAATACGCTGATAATATGACTGATTTAATTAGGGCATGTTTTTCACCTACTAACATAAAAATATAAGTAAGGAAATAGCGACAAAATATCGAAAATAATTTTGCATCAGTACGTTAAAAGGCGGACTAAATGTGAATATTTATTATTTAGAAGTATATATTAGACCTACCCGTGTCGTAATTTTTTAAACTCAATTTTTAATATTTAAGTAATCTTATTTTAAGGTTTAGATTAGATGCATAGACTAAGGTACATAATAAGTGTATTCGTCAAATCCTATTACTGGTTTATAAGTTAACATCTGTACCTATGTATTGAAAATAACCCTACAGCAGCGTACATAATAATATCTAGAAACAATGGTAAAATTACAGGCGTCCTCCATATCTTGTTACTTCCACAAACAAGGCCCGGTGTCATGTAATTTTCAAGGATGCACTTGTGAGTGCTCAAGGTGTGACAAGAACCACGTCACTGCGTGCAGCTAAGTGTTTTCTAAGGAAGTCCCTTGTATGATGTACCCCGATTTATGTTTGGTCTGAATCTTCATTTACTCTCTTAAGACACTAAGAGTATAGAAAGATGTTTGTTAATTATTGGTTTTTCTTAGGAGTCAGAACTAACGTCATTGTCTTTCCCAAGATAGCATAAACTAGTACACATTTAAGTAAAATACTTTAACGGTTTGAAACGCGATATATACTAGTTAAACTTATTTAAAAAATTATTTTAAGTACGGCCCCATGTTTCGGATGCTTTTGCATCACGGATCGTCCGAGAGCCTAACTCCATCAATCTCATCTAACTATCTAAATAATTTTTTAAATCAGTAACTTAGGTATATTTATCGCGTTTTAAACCGTTAAAGTGTTTTGTTTAAAGACGATTTGAAAATAGCATGGTTTCTAAGTCTATTGGAATAAAGTTTTGGAGGAGCAGGGGTAGTGAGGATCTGTCATGTGGTCAACCGGGAAGCGTACTTGGGCTTTCATTGAACGGTTACGTATTACATTGTTTGTGACGTATTAATTCGTTCTGAATTTGGTTAGTTATATTTATTAAAATGTTTAATAATTTGAAAATTGTTATTTTCCCATTTTATTGCACATGCTGACATTATTTAACTTAATCTAGTTAGATTTAAAAAAAAATACGACACGGATGGGACTTGAACCGAAATACACAGCGTGCTGTTGCTCTAACCAATGAAACCATTGGTTTTAAAGTTATATTTGTTAACTAGCTGTGTCAGCGACTTCGTCCGAAAAATCGCTATGTTGGGCATCCAAATTCGTTTCTGAAAACCCCTTCATCTTTATAAATTTAAGCTGTTACCAAGACGTCGGTCGCATCCCTTACATAACATATGCCGATTCGATGCCTACCCGTGTCGTCGGGGACATTTTTTTTAATCATTTAAACAGAAATCATTCTCTCATACATATGTATCTTGAACCGTTTTTGCAGCGTCCGCAATTGAAAAAATAGATAAAAGGAATAATTTTCTCAGTATTTTGCTGCTTTTTCGATTGTGTACTACACAGGGCGATGTTTTTATAGCCTTCCTCTGTAAATGCTCTAACCAACACAAAAATAATTTTTCAACCGTATTTCCTGTAATTAGCGTGTTCAAACTAACAACCTCTTCAGCTTTACATATTAGTATACATTAGATTATAATTTTATGCTAATGCACATTCAGAACGCTGTTCGTCGTGGGTTCAGATCCCGTCAGTATTATAAATTACATTTCAATTAAAAAAGTAATTAAAACCCTTTTCGTTATGCTATGGGAAAACTATGAGAAAATCGTTTAAGTTTATCATCGAGTGTAATTTTCTTCGGTTAATCACATAGATAAGTGCGTCTTAGCATGTCTTAGTAATTGGTTACTAGTCGACTTTTAGAAATGAAGAATTCGAATAGATTGGATTAACTATGAAAAAGATATTGTTGATTTGTGAGTATTGATTCGAATTGAAATAAAATATAATACTTTTAATTATTACGTGAAGTGTTATTATTAGTATTAGTTTATTTATATCAACTACGACGTTTTGGATGGCTGTGTGTCCTTCGTGTCGAAGTCTACACTACTAAAATATACTACACTAGCGCCATCTGTTTGTTAGTAGTCGGTACTACCTTTTCTTGACTCAATAGCTCAGTGGCTAAAGAAATGTAAAGATTTTTTTGGCTATCAACTATTTGTATAAACACATTGCTTCATTGTACAATATGGAGCGTAGTTACATACAGACAAATATTTAAGAGTAATAGTTTGTCTGTAGTTTACACAAATAGTACCTACACATATAAATAAAACACTTTTAACGATAACTAGTATATTTCGCGTTTGAAACCGTTAAGTGTGTTTTGTTTGGAAGTAAAATATAGTATTAAATTTAATATCTAGTTACATATGTTCTATTTACTGTACAACAGATTACTAATTAACTTTTAACAGTTTAATTTTTTAAGTGTACTAGCATATTTTTCAGTTTATGTAATCCTATTGATTTACGGAAGTGATGGAAGAAGAAAAAGTAAAAAGAGACTTAGAGAGACAAGTTCAGAAGTGAGTTCGTATCGGAATTTAGACCTGCGAGGGCGGCTGAGAAAATCCCTTTTCGTGGTTTGTTATTTAATAATAGTTTTATTCGAGTATTTTGCACTTTGGCAAATATTTGTAATGATGATGAAATGTCATCGGATATTAACTTCAAGAACATCCTAGAAGAGAGACAAATATTTTTTTCCACAACGGAAGATCGAATTCCCGACCCACTATGGTATAAAGTATTGTGACCTCGAGATCTCGGTCGATATTTATGCAATTCTTGTGCAATACCGAAAAATGGTATTGCATACATATTTAAATTACACATTATTTACGGAATACATTTAAACGTCGCCTTTTTTCAAATAGGTAATTTATTATCTTTGGTTATAAAATCTAACTAATATAATATTTTTTACACAGATTAACGCATTAGAAAATCTAGCACAGAATACAATATGTTCACCTATGTCTGCTTTACTTCCTATCGGTAAACTGGCGTTGGGTGCCCGAAATACCACTTTAGAAGAACTCCTTGAAGGCGTCGGTGTAATCAGCCAACAAAAGGTAGAAAAGCAGATTCCCTCTACCTATAAGGACGTTAAAAAGACAGACATTTAAGTGTGTCTATTTCACTGGTAGTATTTTAGTTTAGGTGTTTTTTGACATTTCTAACTGAACGGTATTCAAAATTTTGAACGTGGGAACTCTCGCGTCCTCAAAGTTTAATAAGACACACGAAAGAAGTCATATTACATATTATGCAAGTTTTTATTCCTCAATATATTCGTTTTTGTTCGATAACAATTTAAAAAAAGGTTACAATATAAATTTTGTTTTCTTCGACCGCAGTAAAGAATTCAGTATTACTGGGACTTCCCAAATGAGGTAAGCGTCCCGAAGCCTCAACAAAATAAAGATAATTATTCGTAATCTTTCAAATAAAAAAATACGCTAAAATAATATTTTAAATTTATAATTTTGTATTGTATTTATTGCTTGTTGCATTGAAAAACTTAAAGAATTTGTTTTATAAATTATGTTTTGAAAAATTCAACTGAGTAAATTATTCTATTGCCACAGAGCATCCAAAGACTAAAACACTCTTGACTTTCTCGTTGGTATAATGGTTGCTATGTAGGGCTAATTATCAACTAGTCGTGGAATCGATCCCTACCGGTTCAAATATTTTTCCAAGAATTTTATTTTTTTTCTGAAACGTCAGGAAATCTGGATATGAATCTAGGTTGCGTACCACCGCCCACAGAAGAAAAAGCCGTGAAGCTCGACTGCGTTTCGAATTCAGTCTGTAGATTTCGAAATATGTAAGGCCAATATGGATCGATAGCGCAGCTTGTCTAGATGTAATATACCACCAATTGAACCACATGCTTGTCTGTCGTCTAGTCGGGCCCTGTCTGTAACGACAGCGAATGCTACATTACCTCTTTAGACTGCAACTTACTTTCAATTATCGGTTTATAGTAATTATACCATGAAGTTAAAAATATTAACACCTGTATTTTATTTAACATTTATTTTTGTCTGAAAAATCCCTTTTCAGATAAAACCACATTTCAAACGCCTTATAGCTGAATTGAGGTACCTACCAGGTGTCAAATTGGATTTAGCCAGCAGATTATACATAGACCAACATGCAAAATTAGTTTCCTCTTTCGAATCTGAGGCAAAAGAGATTTTCAACTCCAGTGTAGTGAAAGCTGACTTTGAAAGTCCTGTTATTACAGCAGACAAGATTAATGCATGGGTATTTGACGATCTCCTAACAATTTATCTTAGTACTGAAATTTCCCATGGGGCGAACACATTTCTGTAAATTTAATCGCAAATAATGCCCGATGGAACCAATTAATTCTTGCCCTGAGATTCGAACCTAAGACCTTATCTAAAACATCAAAACTTCGTGCAATGCTTTGTTTTGAATCATGTGGTAGTTAAAATTAACGTTTAATATTTATTTTAATAATTCATAATTCTTACGTTAAACAGTATGCTAATTTTTACACACAATATGCGTACACTTCTAGTGTTATGTATGTATAACTTGTCTGTTGTAGCAAACAACTAAGTACAAAATGGTTTTTCTATATTTCTATGACGAACTTAATCTGTTACTCAATGAAGTACTTAGAAAATAAACACGAAAATCAATAAGATATAGAAACAAATTCGTTGTCTGTTTATTAACTTAACTCAGAGGTATTTTTTTTATTCAATCACACAGCTTGGAATCTAGTCTTTTTGTCGAACTAGTGGTAGGTCGAACTCATATTTTTATTGATGTTTTTTTTTCAAGGTAGAGTCACAGACAGCTGATATGATTCACGATATGATATCTCCAGATGATATTAGTCCAGATTCTTCCGTGATTATGATAAACGCCATCTATTTTAATGTGCGTAAGACTTTTTATTATTTACGTATTGATTCCTTTTTGTCTTTTCTTTCTAATTATAAAGTTTTTTTCGAGGTATTTGAAAAAATAACAGCACGTATACTGTAAATAAAGAAAAATTAAATCATCCGACAACATCATTTATCGTCCAAGGACGTTACGTTTTAAAACATAACGATTTACGGAGTGTTAGAAATAAAAAGCTGCTGAAAACCCTCTGAAACAATAGTTTGAAATAAATTAACTGAATTATATACTGTCTATAGTTTACGCGAGTAGTATACATTCAAATAAAACACTTTAACGGTTTAAAACGCGATATATTAGTTAAAGTTATTTAAAAATTATTTTTAACTCCCCGTGACCACGGTTGCTGCAGAACATCCGAAACGTCGGGCCGAAGTTATAAATAATTTTCAAATAAGTTCAAGTAATATATCGCGTTTTAAACCGTTAAAGTGTTATATTTAAATGAATTATATAGTTAAAAGAGTTGTCTTGACTATAGTTAAATTTGGAAAGAAACGATAAAAAACAGAAATCTGTAAATACTCAAATAGTTTTAACTGAATGAAAATAAATAATAATTTATTATTCAATGTTTAATATTAGTAAATATTGCGTTTTTCTGATCAGGGTAAATGGGCGATGCCTTTCCATAATATACAGACCTCGACGTTTCACACACCATCTGATGTGCGTAGAATTCTCATGATGTCTACAACAGGGCTGTTTAATTATACTGAAAGTGGCGCATTAGACTCTCAGGTAAAAACAGAGTATTGTTATTGGTAAAACTTGACCGCTTCCAGTGATATGTTGACGCACGAAAATGTATAACTTTTATATGTCCCGGATTCTACACCCTGGGAAACTCGATATGATATTTGAATCAGGTTCAGAACACAGGGCCTCAACAAGCTGGTACATAAAATCGGAATTCCCGTCGCACCTGTACAATGGCTAGACAATTTTCTGTGTCTGTTTCATTCCTCTCTCTTGATCTATTTTATTTTTCCAGAATTTAAATCCAGGACCACTTTACGCATTCGGTTTAAACACTAAAATTGGCTGTAGACCGTCGAAAAACGTTTTTAAAGCTAAATTGTTTAAAAACAGCTTTTCACGGTTTAAAACGCGAAATATATACGCCAAAGTTCAGATGCTTTGCAGCGGCAGTATCTACGACCGTAGTTTAAATAAATTGTAAATAATTAATAAATTTTGCGGTTCGACCGTAAAAAGTGTTTAATTTATATGTGTACTACTCGCGTAAATATTACAACGTTTTTAATTAATTGTATTGGTTTTGTTGTTCACAGATTCTAAAACTACCTTACGTGGGTGGTGTAGCTTCTCTCATAATAGTGTTACCGAAAGCCAGAAATGGTCTACCGTTGCTCTTGAGCCAAATCAAGCTGGCCCCGGAGATATTAGACTCGGCACTTGCAGCATTTTGGGAAACCACCTTGCAGGTTACGATACCGAAGTTTAAGATATCAGCTGAGATGGATTTACGTAAATTGTACGAGAGGGTAAGAGTTACACAAATACTAATATAGTCACTTACGTTTAAAAGAAAATCGAGTTATACTTTAGAAGAAGTGAAATCTTGTGCATTTAAATAAAACACTTTGCCGTGGTCCCGAAACGTCGGGCCGAAGTTAAAAATCATTTTCAAATAAGATTAATTAATATATCGCGTTTTAAACCGTTAAAGTGTTTTATTTCAATGTGTACTACTTGCGTAAACTATAGACAGTATTTAACGTTGTGCAATTTTAAATTTTGCGATGATTACGGATTTATTTTTTGATAGATTTAATTATAAGTATAAAAGTACATCTTTTGTAACATCATTGTAAAATATAATAATTAATTATTGCGATATTGTACGCTAAGTAAAAATTAGAGGTGAGACGAGTAGATACTCAGTTATACTTTGTTATTTGATAACGAGAATACATTATGTAAGGAAAGCAATATATTTAGGTAAATATAATTAAATTAACAGTGTTTATCTTAATAGACATATAATAGCTAGAGATCTGACAAAAATTTTCGATGACACGAACGGACATCGAATCTACGACCACAGCGTACCGAGCTGCTCTAGCTGTTCGTCTTCGTAGATTTTTTAAACTTAAATAAGGTCTATCCTTCTCTAAACTTCTCTATCTAAGTTTCGTTTGTAATTTCTCAAAAGCAATTACCACGTCAAACTACCTGTTGCTTTCTAGATAGGAATAAAGCGCATGTTTAACGCGCAAGAGTCGGGACTATCCAATATCGTGAGGGAAAAGACCGTCTTTGTGTCTAAAGCGAAGCAGAAGGCTGTTATTGACGTAAATGAACGAGGGACGGAGGCTTCGGCGGCGACTTGTGAGTAAATTATAAGCACATTCTCTTGCCTTTGGATATACCATTATACAAGTTTATATTTTTACCCGTCACCGGCGAAAAGGGTAATAATTTTGTCTTTATATGTAGCATATTTATCTAAGCATGTTCTTCAATTGGAAGGGTTGTATTTTCAATTTATAAGAGTCATTTTCTTTTCATATTTGTTGAAGTTAAGTAAGTTAGTTATTTGTAGACGATATTTTTTATTTTAGACAAGGAAATAACTAAATATACCCACTCTTTTACACTTTACTACTAAAAAAAACTATAATACTTTTTATTGATATTTACTTTAGTAACAATAACATCGTATCTTGGCTATAAACGAGCTAATATTCAATAATTAAAACAAACAAGCTGACAACCTATTTTGGCTTTGTATATTCGGTAATCCACAGACTGAAATCAAACCGCTTTTAAACTTCACGGCTTTTTCATCTGTCGGCGGTGGTTATGTGACATGGACGAAATGTTGACATGTCTATCGTCTATTTGATTAAAAACATGTACCCGGTGGGAGGCGAACCCACGTGTCGTTGATTATTAGCCATTGATTACTACCATTACACCAACGAGTTAGCCTACAAAAACATCATCATAAATTAATTTCCCTGTCATAAACTAATTAAGGGGAATAACATTTTAATAAAATCTTTATGGCTAGCATGTGATTTTTTTACTGTGCTGATAAGAATGTGTCATATATTTTATTATTCTATTATTAGTGATAAAGTGTCGAAACTGATATATTTTTTAGATAGAGGATGACAGACAAGCACGACGTTCACTTGATAGGTAGGTGAAATGAACCCAGCCTTATAACATCTAAACAATATGTGTTGTCGACCTATGTTATACCGTAGTACACGGTTTGTGGTTTACATCCCTATCGGGCCAAAAAAATTGCTATACAATTTTTAATTTTTGTTCAAATAATGTTAAAATTTTATTTCAGCGACGACGTTGATTAAGCTCTCGTTACCACAGGTGAAGTTCAGGGCAGACCATCCGTTTCTGTTCATGGTGTTATCACACAAACAACAAATTTTCGCCGGGACCCTCGTGCATCCAGATGTTGCTAAAGCATGAAGAAATGTATCAATTTATTTAAATTCGAAATAAAAGGCATCTCTGCTTAGAATTTTTTATTTACGCTTCTTGGATGCGTTTAATCTTCACACTGATTTATGCAGCTTTAAGTCATTACAGTCTAAGTAATGAACAAATGTCAAAAGACGATAGAAAACTAAAAATGTAATAAGTCTCCCCGTGACCGCGGCTGCTGCAAAGCAGCCAATATCGGGCCGGAGTTAAAAATAATTTTCAAAAAATTAAATTATTTAAATGTAATAAGAAATATTTTATGTCTTATGTGACATAATATTATATACACAAATAAAAACTTCTTTGTAGATCTAGCAGAACCTTAAAATATATTATAAGTATGGTTTTTATCGCACAACATAAACTCTATATTTTGACACTTGAATGTCACTAACAAAAGGTAAACTAATCGAAGTTTCTATGTTTAATTTTCACTCCGCTAAGGGTCGTGAAACTTCTAGCGCATGCGCGGAAAAGTTTTTAACTATTTCCCTCACCCTAATATTCAACCCCAGTAACAATCTACCACCCGCGACGGCTACACATTTTGCAATGCTTATGACGAGCTTACAAACTTTTACGTATTATCTTACGTAAAGATCGTACATAATGGCATCTCTATTGAAACGAGCTTAACAGAAGCAGTTATGGAATATGGTGTCCCTAAATGGATTTGTGTTTATGTAAAAAGCGAGGAATTAGTTATAAATGGAAGTGAAGTTTTTGGTTCATGTAGTGTTGACTCTGTTAGTGTTTAATGTTAGACCGGAAGATGCTGTGACAAGTAAGTAAAGTTAATTAAAAATCTTATAACCAAATTATAAGCTTAATTATAATATAATTATTTAAGTATTAATTTTTTCATGCTTTTAATCTGTATTTATTGCATGTCAGTTGGTCTTTATTTGCGCCAAGAAATATTACACATCTTTAAGTTTAAATCTAAATTAGATTTGAATAATTAAATTCAAGCTTTTTAAACTTTACTCCAGACTTTAACAAGATTTATATCATCACTTAATTCAAAATTATAAAATATAATTTCGAATTAAACAACGTTTTAAAAGTAAGTAATAAATGACTTGTGTAAAATAAATAAAAACTTTTTAAATATTGTAGATGTTGAAAAAGAGGATAGCTCTAGTAAAACCCGAAACGAAATCGTCACAGATAATGAAAAACCTCTCGATTTTCTTATAAATCATCCTAAAACTGACATCAAAGATTATTTCCTGCCAGCTGTTTTTCCAAACCACGATGAAATGGAGGAAGATGAGGATGAGGATGAGTTAGATTATGATTATAAAGAAACCAATTATAAAGATTCCCCAGAACCGACAGCGAAGAGCGACGAAGCAGTCATCGATGATAAAATACCCCTGCATCCAGCGAGTGATAATTTACCAGTGTTTTTACTTGAACCAGAAAATACGTATGTTGTTAAGAATAAACCAGCTATTTTGAAATGCAGCGCTGCTAATGCTTTAGATGTAAGTTATATTTTAATGTTGCCTTGCCTGTGATAGACAGGGTTTAAAACTGAATTCTACTTGATTAAAACGTAATATTAACTAAACAAGCTATACTAAAAGTTTCATAATTTTCTCCGATATTGCGCCATATCAAGATTATACTGATAATCATAATCTTTATGAGGAAGAAGTTTCAATTTATTACTAGAATAATAAAAAATAATTGCGAGTTATTCTTAATAACAATTCTGTGAAAAACATTTGCCTAGTAACAGTAATTACGCCTACAATACGTCATAAAACAAAACTATTATATATATGGTATGTTTCTTAGGCTGCCTGCGTAGCTCTATTGTTTAAACCTTTCCTAGCAGTGGGTTACGCACGAAAGATCCTGGCTTTAAATTCCGCAAATAATACTTTCGGCCGTTCAGGGTACACAAGCCTCCTCATTGACTATTATTTAAATCGATCAGCTGTGTTAACAGGATTCTATATTTCTCTTCCTCCAATAAAAATATTACGAGGGTAAATTACTAACAAGCCGTGTAATCAGACATAACTGTTTGTAGGTTTATTTTAATTGTAATGGAGTAAAAACGCAAGCGTCAAATTTTGAGTTCGTGGACCCTCAAACTGGAGTCAGGATAATTGAAGGAGAGTATAAAGTGACCAGGGATAAAGTCGAAGAATACTTCGGAAGTGAGAAGTACCAATGTTCATGTTTCGCTTGGACAAGTCGCGGTCATGTCTGGAGTCAGCCGGCTACAGTGGAAATTGCTTGTAAGTTATAGATAATAACGGACATAAAATAAAATCCAATTTTTTCCTATGTTAAATTGATCTAATTCTTGAGCTATACCCAAATATATTTTACTCATTAGAATGAATGAAACTAATAAAAGTTCTAGGAAATATTTTTACCAATTAAAAACATGAGCGTAACGTGGCGTATACTAACGTTTAGAAATTTAATATATAATCTGTAATATATAATTCTGTAGTTTCAAAAATACTTGTAAATTATTAAATCAATACACATTATTTTCATAAATTAGTTCGACAGCTCTAAAACTTTAAAATTACTTCACCAAACAAGATATCTTAACCCTTAAAAATAAAAAGAATTTTAACGGTAAAGCGCGAAAGATATTCGTTATTTTTAATTGTGTGCTGCAAAGCATCCGAAACGTCGGGACATAGTTAAAATAAAGAAAGTTAACGAATATATTTCGCGCCTAAAAGTGTTTTATATAAATGTACACTACTCTCATAAGCTACAGTCTTTAAAAATCCAGTATATCTCACATGATTTTCAATTTTTCATTAAGTGAATTCCATTTATCACGGGGGTAAAGTCATCCAGATAAGTTTATAATAAAAAAAACAAAGTCACTATTTAGTCTGTCCTAAATATTTATTTATTCTAGTACACAAAACCAGCAAAACACTTTAGATCTATATAAGCACTATGACAAAGAAATATCCGTTTATTTATAGAGCCTCAAGTACAAACCGCTTCAAATATTTAAAAGAATCCATTAGCAGTGTATAATGGTGCGCCTACATTTGTAGATATAAAGAAGCATTTCACAAAAGCACCCCAATCTCAGCTGGTGAAATTGAACAGCGGAGCGACGTTCCGCTGCGAGCCACCCCAGGCCGCGCCGTTCGCACAGACCTACTGGCTCAAAAATGGTGCGCCGGCCGTCGCTGATGATAACGTTCAGATCTCCAAAGACGGAAGCCTGATTATTAAACAGGCCACGCTGTTGGTGAGTTCTGAAATTGGATTACATTTGGAAAATTATTAGTAACTAGCGACCCGCCCCGGTTTCCATCGGATGCGATGCTGATACTTAATACAACAATAAACATATACCATCGCGAAGTTTTCTGAAGGCATTTTTAATGTGTACAATACTTAGTACATGATTTTGATAAACCTTGTAGTGTTCAGCCTGCGGTTGCAAAGCCAAAAAAATTGAAATATCCACGACATCACATAAGGATATAGGGACAGAAAAACCAACTTTGTTTTATACTAATTAGTGATTCGTTAATTCCCGCCAATTTTAAGTTGGCCATTACTTTTTCTTTAATCATATAGGAGGACCGACAAGTATGGGCTCACTTGATAGTATGGATGATATACCTAAGCCTAAACAAGATGTGTTATCGACCTATTTTGGCTATGGATATTCGAAAATCCACTGACTGAAACCAAAACCGAACCTTCGCTGTTTTTTCACCTGTTGGAGGGGGTTCTTTGAACCGGACGGAATTTCTATATTCCTACCACCCATTCAACCCACAACCCGTTGATTATTAGCCACAAATTACTACCATTAGACCAACGAGCCCGTCAGAATATTCTGTGGTGTGTCACGTTTATCTAGCAAAGTTGACAAGCTGTCAAGTCAAGTTTATATCTTCGTCATAATATTATGAACAATTGGAATCGTCTCTGTCATCAAATTAAAATTTTAAATCTACTTAAATTAAATAGATATGCGATTTTATGGTTATTTATCGAATACTAATGTAATAAAATTCATTTAAATATAATTATTAATTATATTTTTCATCTGTGCTTGAACAGCAGTCATGGCCACCAAATTCCCGCGAGCTGCGATATTAAGTACATTCACACGCGTTGCGTTTTGACAGCATACTTTCTTTTCGCGATATAACGCGTTCTACTCGTTGGCGGTGGACGTGTGCGCAGTTTATTTTAAAATATTAATTAAAAGTGCTATTCAACTAAGCAAAAAAGTGATCAAGAATCAAAATTGCTGCGGCTTAATTGGCAGTTCCGACTAGTGTCGATTGTGTCGTTTTCTTATCTGACTACAGATCGCACGCGCAGTGACGTAATTTGTGTAAACATTCGACAGTGAAATTGGACTCGCCCGCAAGAAACATTACTAACGAAAAGCTACACCACAAAAAAAAATTTGGATAGCAAAAATATTGTGTTAGGAATATTTATTGATCTCCAAAAAGCGTTCGATACAATTAGTCACATTTTTGATCAAGAAGTTAGAAAAATCAACAAAAGGGAATGGCACTAAAACTTCTAAAATATATTTAACTAATAGACAGCAGAAACAAATAGACAAAATCAAAGTAATCCTCCATAACATGTGGAATTCCAAAGGATCAATTCTAGGACCTTTGTTGTTCTCTCTTTCACAATTCCAGGAAAATCTAACGGCCACCTTACCCTTTGCGGATGATACTTGTCTATGGATATCTATCATTAACATAGTTAAACAAGCGCAATCTGATCTTAATAAACTAACGAATTGGTTCCAATATAATTTTTAACATTAATTACGCAAAACAAGTTATAATTTTTAAACTAAAAATAAAAAAAATCCATCACACCCCCCTCTGAAAATTAATAATCAAAATTTAGAACAAAAGCAAGTTGAAAATACAGGATTACATAGACAGTAACTACTGGACTAGTCATATCGAGAACATTAAAAGTAAAGTTTCCTCAATCTTAAGTTCCATACGCAATATTGCTTCCTGTATTCCTCAGAAGTTGCGATATACTATATACAATAGCCTAATAAAGCCTCATTTTCTATACCTAATGACTGTGGGGAACTGTCCAAATCAAAGTTATCAGACCAAAGACTGCAAAAAAATTATAAAAATTATTTTTAAATTACCTTATAGCAAACAAACAATTTTATAAAAACTAAATTACTTAATTTAAATCAAATGTATATTTATAATATATGTACATTTATCTACAAAACATTATCTAAAAAACACAAAAGTGAAATAACTTTACATAAGAATAAACAAAATAATTATAAACGAAGTCTTCCCGCGCCATTATCTTATCTTGCCAAAAATAAGAAAAATTATGGAACAAAATGTTAACATTCCATGGAGCACAGTTGTTTAACAATCTCCCATCGCACCTCAAACGTTTGCCGCCAGTGGCGTTCAAAAAAACTTTTCATCCATGTGTTTACAAACACAGCGTAATGCGTAATCCTTAGTCACAATAATTTCTTGAGCGTTGCACGCGGGTAGAATTGTAAAATTAATTTTGATTTGTATAGTTTCTCAAGTAAGTGATCTTGTTCTTTTTTGAGAAATAAATGTCTTTAAACCTTAAACCTTACTTTCTTTTCACTACTTCAATTCTATTACTAAGTAGAATATTATTATTTCGTAATAAGTACATATCTACAAAGATGTATTTGGATACATAGAAAAATCTGACTGTTGCCCTATTACAAACGCGTGTTAGGAAAACGTTAATATATAGTATTGTACTGTTTCTTAAATATTGACCTTGTTTGACTTATTATAAGGTATCTATACATGAATTTTTATTATTACTATATCTCCAATTATATCCTTATAACACAAACTTTTACAAAATATCTTAACTCTTTATATCATCCGCCATTTTGTCTGCTTGATAATGCGCGAAGTGGCGGCAAAATTAAATTGGTGAATGTCAATGTCATTCATTACATATATTTTCACTAAATCTAGTGTCTTCAGTTAATGTCGTGGTCGTTCTTTTTAGGGAAGGAATGTTTTAATTTAATATAAAAAGTTGGATTAAGATTTAATCAGTATAAAAAATTTAATTTTCCTAGCGCAGGAAAAGCAATTTGCGAGCGAAATTCAGAATAAAAAAGGCGCTCAGTCTAGACAAAGTGTATTTCCAGGATATGGCGAACTACACCTGCGTCGCGGAAAATGTAGCCGGGAAAAGGATGTCTGAGGCGGCTCTCTTGACTGTCTTTGGTGAGCATTTTTCGGGAGTCCCTTTCTCCATTAATTCATTCGCAACTACAGAAACAGTGAGGGTATTCAAAAAGTGCGAGTAAAAAGGATCTTTCGAGATTTTAGGCATTTTTCAAACTCTATTGTTGTAATATAGTTGTGTCGTTGCATTCACTTACTTATGCACACATACATATAAACATTACGCGAGATGTGCATATATGATTCGATAGATGTCATGGGTTCGAGGCTCGCTCGATTTTTTTTACTGAAATAAATTGCATTGAAGTAAAAATATTAAATACTATTTGTCAATTTACGCGAGTAGTGTAGATTTAAATAAAACATTTAAACGGTTTTAAACGCGATATATATTAGGCTGCCGTCGTGGCCTCAAGGTCCAGCCATGAAAAATCGACTCCTAGTTAAAAATAAGTAACTAGCTTGTTGTGTTTTAAATTGTTAAACGTTCTTTTAAATGGAAAGTCCGGAACTATAAAGCACTAGCCGTTCGGGAGCAATCGAACAGTCGGGCCGTAGTTATAATAATTTCAAAATAAGTTTAACTAATATATATCGCACTTGAAATCTTTCAAATGTTTTATTTAAATAAGTATAAATAAAGAATTTTATTATTATTATAAATGTTTTTGTCAACAAAGCATTCTTAAACTTCTTCGAGTTAAATTAGTTTTTATAAATTCGTAGTCAATGGAGGATGGTCGGCGTGGTCAGCTTGGAGTGATTGCTTCTGCGCTGGACAGCCACGCGAGCAAACTCACGGCAGAAGACGTGTGAGGAGCTGCACTTCACCAAGACCTTTGAATGGCGGTCAAGCGTGCGTCGGCCCTAGTATACAAAAGACACAAGATTGCTTCGATTGTGATTTAGGTAAATACTTAATTTTATAGATTCTTAAATAACAGTCAATATAATAATATATTTCTTTCTTTTTAGATGTTTATGTGGATAGCTTGGATGAATTGGCAGATGAATCTTCAGATATAATTATAGGTAAGAATTTAAAGAAAATAATGAAATGTTTTGTATAAAAAGAAATAAAGCAAGTCCTATTTGTTTACTTTCAAAATCTGACATTTGTGTTTGGTCTGTAGCGTTCATTTGCTCCTATTAGTAATATTGTTCATCAGGTCGTTGGTCAAAATGGTCGGAATGGTCGAGGTGTGACTCCGACTGTCTCCAGACAAGAAGACGACGATGTGTTACAAGCACTGCTTGTCTTGGAAAAGATTACCAGGTGGCGCAGTGTCCCCTTTGCATACGAACTTCTAAATCGGATCTCTTACGTGATAGTAAGTTGGATAAGAAGAAATATAAACATATAGCTATGAAAGAAATTTTGTAAAATGCTTAGGCGTTTATATTTATTTAAAAAAAAATTTTTTTGAATACAGTTAAAATGTTGCAATTAAGAAATTACTCGTTGGCTTTGGTTGTGGTTTATACGAATATACACATTGAATTAACTACTTTTAACAGTTTAAAACGCGATACATAGTTGTTGCGTGTAGTTAAATTTATGTGTAAATTATTATTACATGTAACTTATCTGTAACTATGGCCCAACGATTTACAGCAGCCGTGGTAAAATAATTTCCAAATAAGATTAACTAATATATATCGTAATTTGAACTGTTAAAGTGTTTTATTTAAATCGACCTTTTACCTCACTACTTTAAAACTGCCATTAGAATGTTCCTTAAGTAATATTTCGGGCAACCCGGGATTCGAACCTTGGACCATGTAGACTACAAACGAGAGCACTGGCACACAACAAGGCAGCTAGTATAATATGTACCATTGTAATAAATGTTTCCTTTTTTACACCTGAGACTTACTACTTGAGATCCTTCCACTTACAATATTTTTATTTCAGCTTCGTCATATTGGCCGCTGTTCATCATAATATCGATAGCATTTTTAATATTTGTCGTAGTCGGAGTATTAGTTATAAAATACATGAAAATAAAAATGGCCGAAAATTCACCGTACGTTAAACCACCGCCAGGTAATTACTTATATATTCGTTTCATTTAGAAGGTTTAGTTTTGGAAATATATTTATCATCTTATTATATTTAGGTTCAAATTATTTTGGAAGTGTGATAAAACGAACTCTAACAAATCAACCGGATTTGATACATGAAGAGTTTCAAACAGTAACCAGACAGACACACAGACAAACAAGTAATAATGTTCGTCACGAGCATTTGTATGAAGTACCACAATTGGCTAATAGGTAAGTTTTTCATCATATTAAACTTAATACAGTAGTTACTTCGTAATCAATTTTAATATTTACTTATAAATCAGTGTAATTATCTAATAAATTCGCTGATGTGGCAAATGTTTGTTTGTTTGCAACATATATGCTGATAACAAATAATTTGTAATAATGCATGTATTCCAACAGAATGCGGAAATGTTTCAATGGGAATTACAGAGAGATATTTATTTTATACGTATTTTTTGATTTCTTGAACGTTCATTGCAGCACACGCAACAGAAGTCACAGATGAATAGTTTTCCCCGGTAAATAGTCTATCAAAGACAATTAAATTTTCCATTAAAATCCTACGATAACTGCGTTTAAAAAAAAAAAAATAAACTCTCCAGAAAAATGTTTTAATAGAGGATAAATACTTTAATATTTTTAGTGCTAGTAGAAAATGTAATTATGTATAAGGGATTACTGATGCTTATTTTAAAACAGACTTTGTTCACAAACGTTCACATAAATATACACATAACGCTTTCGTTGACAATGATAGTGAAGTCAAGTGTATATTTTATTCTCTTACAGTTTGAATCCTCCATATTCATGTTTTGTGAATGATTTGAAAATCTAGATTAAAATTCATAAAAGCTTGGATTGGGATATTTCACGTGAATTTTATAAAAAATATTAAAAAATTCAATAATTATAGATGATCTAAATAATAGAACAGCTTTGATTTTATCACACTTATTCTCGTGCAAAAGGCACTATCATAAATTGAAAAAAAATTACGTCTCGGGCAGGATTTGAACCGGCATCCACAGCGCTCCGCCCTGTTGCTCGAACTAAGAAAATATAGTCTGAACACTTTTCTTTTTTATTTACCCTCATTATTGTTCGCAGCTACATGTCACCGATAGACCACGAGGTAAGCAAAGATCGACCCACGGAAAAGCATTACGCTTGCAAGGACCAAGTGGAGTCCGAAAGATCTGATTCCAGTTGCTTTTTGAGCTGTGAGTGGCTTCCAATATTCACCGAAATTCACGAGAATATCTTGTTACATTTTAGTAGTAGTACATTTTTAATGTAGTTAAATTTTTTTTATTTGAGCTTTTTGGCTGTTGTAAAGTAATATTAAATTATTTAATATAATTTAGTATAGAAAATTATAATTTTTATTTATAAATAATTTTGACGGTTTAAAAAGCGTAATTTATTAACCTTACAAATTATTTCAACTAAGTACGAGCCGAAGATCCGGATGCTTTACAGCAGACGTGGTCCCGTGACTCACGTGAAAAATGTATACTATTCGCGTAAAGTATCTATACATTTTGCTTTTACGGTTAAAATCGAGAATACAATACAAGTTCATTTTGCTTATGCGTATACGCATATTTCTATATTACTATCTTCACTTATACATTTTTTAAGGCTTTTGCAGCTCACCAATCATTTGAGAAATGATTTCTTAAATACGACGTGCTAACCTGAACCTTTTAAAACAAGCACATAACTTATATATATTTGACTATATGTTTCTTACCGTTTTTTGCCTGTTCGCGTCTTAATTCTCCGCTTATTAGAGTTTCTGTTGCTTCACATATTTCTTTGAATTGTCAATTCCTTTTTGTTTTTATGAGTGCTTTAATTTTTCTAGCGGGCTCATCGTACGGCAATGAAAGTATAGAAATGTCGCCATCTTTAAAAAATAACGCATCCGTTGATTCCAAGAATGCTATCAACCAACAGTACTTGGAGACGACCACTTCAAAAATAGTGATGACTGATGGCGATTGGTTGAATTTAAATAAATGTGGTGTTAGTCTTTTCGTCCCCGATGGCGTAGTGGATAAGGGGGAGGAACTATTCTCTCTTGAGGTCACTGACGAGGAATGGAACAGGCCTGTGTTACAAGAAGGTAGGATATAATCTCGGCGCTATAGTAATATCAATATGAATATGGTTCAGTGGTGAATAAGTATTTTTTTTGCAAAACCGTAATATTTTTCACATGTTATTGCATATTTTATATAAAAATTTACGACACGGGCAGTTTTTAAACTGGCATATTCATCGTTCCGAGCTGTTGCTCTAACCAATTGAGCTACCGTGTCTTACATATCCTGAATTTCTAATCTTTTTTTTGTTTATGCTACCTTTTTTGAAGCCCAAATGACAACGATTAACTTTTTCTGTAAATATCAGCAGTCTAATTAGTGAATCAGACATTATATCGAGGCAAATTCAGTTAACCTTAATTTGAATTTAATTTTTCTCATAAAATTGTTTATGGAAAATACTTTATAAAATTTTCCACTGTAACGTCATTGTATAACTATCTATTAGTTAAACAAAGTCTTATTTACCAGGTGAAACTCAACTCAGCCCCGTGGTCCGATGCGGACCAAAAAACTATCACTTCTCAAAGGCAGTCGTCCTCACTTTTCCGCATTGCGCTGCTCTAAAAAACTCGAGCTGGATGCTTTCAATACTTCAAAAGCCAGAGGAAATAAACTCGAGAGAGTGGAGAAAAGTTTTAACTCTCGGTCAAGAGACGCCGGGGACACCGATATTCGCTCAAGTCGATCCCGCTAAAGTTTACTTAGTGTGTGAATTTCTGAGCGACTTCGTTCTAGTCGGCAGGAGTTTCAACGGCCTAGATGCGAAACTCCTGAAACTGGGCGTGTTCGTTAATAAAACAGACGACGATCACTATTCCCTCAACCTTCGGGTTTTCAATGATACACCCTATGCGTTCTACGAGTGCTTTGAGAGCGAGAGACGCGCGGGCGGGTTCTTGCTCTGCGAACCGAAGACCTTGTACTTTCAAGAGAACTGCTCCGATCTTTGCTTCAACGTCAGGGACGTGGGAACCGGCTGGAAGATCCAACCGGAAGCAAAGTACCAGGAGCTATCGTATCTGCACGTGTGGAACATGAGCGTCAGATCTCTATACTGTGTGTTCTCGTTGTCCCAAATCGACGCGATCAACTGCCTAGAGCTGAACATCACCGTCTATCAGAAACAGAAGCAATCGAATTCCGTGAATTTCAATTTGAAAACGAACGATTTTAATTCGAATCTCAATTGTAATAAACGCTTTAGCTATTCGGGCGGTGAGATCGGGTGCGGCATCAATATCCTGGAAAATCCGTTCAATTACTCTTCGTTATCGAAAAGGGAGGGCCGTTACGATTTCATTCACAGGAACGCTTACAGAAATAATTGCTCGCTAGACAATAATTATTATAGGATTAACGTGTTGACGAAGTCCGATAGGGTGGTACTGTGTAAATTGTTGGACTGTCAATCGTCGAAAGGTAACGATTGGCGTTTGCTTGCTGATAAATTGAAGTTGACCTCGTATTATTACTATTTCTCGAATACATGCTCGCCGACGGAGAATATTTTGAATCTGTGGATGTGCAGGAACAACGACGCGAACATGCTGGTGAGTCTGTCCAGGATCTTTAGGGAAATGTCCAGGATCGACTGCGCTACTGTGGTCGAGAGGCGTTGCTTTCCTAACTAGACTGAATTCTACTTAAATTTGCGAAATAAGTTTTTAAAAAACACGAGCCCAGTCTGAATATTATATTATATTTATTTAATATTTTCACCTTATAGATATGTACTAATAGATATAAAATTGTCAAATTATAAGACGTTCTTTACATGTTTGAAACGGCTGTAAAACTTTATAAGAATGAAAAAATTATTGAATATTCGTTGGTCAATAGTTTACTTGAATATTGAAGTATTTTAATTTTTAACGTTACCGGTAAAACAGTGTTTCATATCAATTGAAATATACACGTATAGTTAGTTAGTTTAGCTTAGTTAAGTTCACGAAGTTTTATTTCATCTTCTAGTTTCGCAAGGCACAATGAACACACAGATAATTAATTTCTAAGAATACAGGTTCAAAGAAAAGTCGTCAAAATTGATAGAAAAAAATGTAAGAAAGTTGTTTATATTTTCGATTTTTGTTAAAGTGCGTGTAGGCGTAGCGCTTGAAGAAATGTTTTGAACATAGCTGTTTAAAGAGAACCAAATAGATGGTATTAGTTAAGCAAAGTAGTGAGTTTAACTTTTTGAAATAAATTTTTAAGCAAAAAATTATATTGTTTTATTTATGACCTTTTTAATTGTGCAATAGACTAAACATCATTTAAATTTTAATTAAATTAAAATTAAAACACTTTTATTCGTAGTACGTTTTAAAACGCGAAATAATGTATACTAGTTATCTCATTCACGAGAAAACACAAACAGATGGCGCTAGAGTCGCAGAATTGACTTTGATAATAGGGACACCCACAATTTGTACTACTGCATTGTCTATAATACTAGGGTAAAACTTATTTTTATAATTTTTATTAATACATGCTTTATGTTGTTTTAAATTTACGACTTACTAACTCGCGTGACTGGCAATAACACGGCGTTTGCCTTTGTTGCATAATACGAAACAAATAAGATATAAATAATTCACTTCAAGTTTAAATACACGTGTTTTGTTTGACCTTGGGTTTATTTATAGCTTGTTTTATATAGGTCGAATATGTAAGTTACAAAAATCGAGTTATTATAGTTATATGCGCATCTGATTTCCAAACTTCGATTCCTGGTTATCTAAAAGGGTCCTTTTCAAATTTTGCAGTAATTAACTAATATATTTCACAATTCGCTAGACTAGTACACATTAAATAAAATCTCTTTAACGGTAATAAAACGCGAAATTAAATTATTTCAATTAGGCGTTTATGTTTTGGGATGCATTGTAGCGGGGTTTATTTCGCGTTTTAAACTGATAAAAGTGTTTTATTGTAATGTACGTACCAGCATGGCAAATCCTCCTCTGTTGCTTAATGGTTAAACGTGTTGCCTAACATTGCTTTAATTACATTGCCGAGAGTTGAACCCTGTTCTCATCCCCCACCATATCCCGGGAAAAAAGTCTGTTCAACTACTTTTCTGTAAATTAAACCGATTAGTGAAATGGACACGGAAATATGTCCCATGCCCCGCGAAAGACAACGGGTATTTAATTTTACGATATATGATGTTTTCTAACTTCATAAAGCACCCGAATACAAAAAGTAGTTGATTATAAAAAAATGTTATGTTGTTATAATTAGATAAATGTGTCTAGTTACAAAAATGATTACAGGCCACAAAAACATCGTATCAAAACAGGCACTAAGCAATATACCAAAATATGTATGATTGCTAAATAATTTGTATGACACAGTTCCCATGTTTCCTCCTCGGATACGGAGTATTCAAGTATTTATGTTAGGGCTGGAGCCGCCCGCGATTGCATTGTTTAATAATTGATACCTGTTCCTACATTACTCTGTATTGATCTGGTACAGGGTGTAAGCGAAAGCGATTTTCATACAATGAAGAGGAGACAGGAAAATTCAATTTAATGTAATAAAATAATCATTTAACTCGCCGATAAGAACTATTAATGTAGTTTTAAGTATATATTTGTGATGGAATAGAAAGTAGTATATATTGTTTAAATTTTGTACTGGTAATCGTTAAACTTAAAAATATATTACATTAATTTAAAATATAAAAAAAGTTTCAATGTTTATTTTGTTAATAGGGTATAAATTAAATTGACAGTTGATTGAACAACAATACAGAATGATGGTCACAGGTTCGATTCCTTCTAACTTTTTATGTGTATTTGATTTCTGAAAATATTTTTATTAGAATAAAATGCTTTTTACGTTTCTAATGCTTTGCTGGAGCAGTGGTCATGGGGGGACTGACGATGGAGACGTCCCTAATGTCAAAAGACTATGAAAGAGTAATTTCTCGCTCTCCTAGATAGTCCGTATTTTGGCCTTACTAAAACTGAGTCTACTCTTGTAACTTTTACCACCACACCCTGTAAAGATTTCACTAGCTACCGTTCGTTTTTATTAAAGAAAACCCTTAATAAAGATGAGAGTTTTACACGAATGCCTTTTGCTGTTGGAAAATCAAATAAAAACCTTTAATATAATTTCATACCTGTCAATAAATACATTTTACTACTGATTTATGATTGTGGCATAGGAATCACTTGATGGCAGGTATTACCCCAGAAATGTAACATCTAGACAAGATGTGCTATCGACCTATTTTTGTTTTACATATTCGTAATCCGCAGATTGAAACCGAAACGCAATAAAACTTGACGGCTTTTGTATCTGTAAAAAGTGATTCGTGCCCCAGATGTAATTTCGATGTTCCTATCACTCATTCAATATACAGATTTCCAAGCGAAATACAATATGTTAAAAAAAAGTTAAAATGGATTAGTAAAATGTTGGATCCCATGAGAATCGAATCCACAACCCGTGGATTTTGAGTTAAACGTTGCTACCGTTAGACCAACGAGTCAGTAAGATATGATTGCTAAATACCTATACATATACTAGAATCCACAGACTATAATATGCATATTTAACAGCAATTTTATATAACACTTATACGTTTGTCTAAATTTGTATTATAGTACGCTCTGTTTTATAACCCAGGTTGGGTTATAAAACAGAGCGTCTGTAACTCACACACTTACCTCCTGTTGAAAAATAAACACCATTTTGATGACAGAGGTACAAATGTTGCCGCGTTCATCACAAAAGGTAACAGATAATGCTTTCACTCGGAGAGGGTTCTGATAAGGACCTCTCATCAACTCAGCGGAGTGTAAACATCTGACAATGTTACGTCAAGCCATAAATAATAACACACGTATAATAAAATAAATTAAATGCGTTAAGCGTGTTGGCAGCTATGCGTCAATCGTGAGAGGACATGTTCGGATCAAGGGGAAACATCCGTTTATCCAAAGTTTAAATAGGTCGATAGCACATCTTGTTTAGATGCTATAGGCTGGATTATTTCACCACATTAAAAAAAAATCGGTTGAGCAGGACACACAAAACTAATCACCTACATGACAATAAAGTAAACAGTGTGAAACGGACACAGATATGTGTTCGCCCCATGCCAGAAAATTAAAATTGATTTCACAAATATTAAAACTTAAACTTTTTTAACAGTCTTAAATGCAAAATATTTGAGTATTTTTTTATAGAAGCAACGGATGTTTTGCAGCAGCCGGAACAAAGAGATTAACACACACGTATACTAATATATAGGGCTAAAGAGTTTGTTTGTTTCAACACACGAATCTCAGGAACTACCGGTTTGTGTTGAAAAATTATTTTTGTGTTAGAACATTTATCGAGGATGGCTTAAGACTAAAATCATGCTAAAACCAATGGGAGCGAAATCAGTCCAAGATCCCAAAAAAATAGGTTTCGAAGAACGATTCCCCTTTAAATGATCTAAAATGGTATAATAAAAACATTTCACTGTCACTGTTTATTTGTCATTATAATTCTGCCAAAATCAAGGGTGTCGTTGGAGGAATGTTGGAATGAAAAGGCAGCGGCAGAAATAGTCGATGCACGCCGCCCACAGTCCGTGGAAGTGTTTATCGCAGTAATCCAAGCACTCTCTATCGAAGTCGCATGCTGGAAATAACAACAGAACATATAGAACAATCTAGAAGTCATTATCATCAGTCCAAGAAGATGAATTTAATCTATGCGACTTCGAATCTATCTTAAGGACCCTCATCCCCCCCCCCCCCCTGGTTAGTTTAAACTTATATAAGGCCCCAAAAATTATAGGTATGTTATCATTTAAAAACAAACTATTTTCTTCTACGTTTGTCCCTTTTCATAGATGAGGGAAGAGGGCCCCCTAAGCTACAAGGCCCTTGTGCACTGCACCAATTGACCCTACGATACCTACGCCGCTCATTCTATTCTGGGTAGTAGATAAAATTAATTGTATAACGTCGAAGTAATATCTGTTTATTTTAACTACGCTTTGACGTGACAGATACTTAGCACTACGATGAAACAGGTGGCAGGAAATTTCACTGATTTACGAGGGTACACTCGATCTTTAGTCCCTTCGTGCAAGATCGGGTAATATTTCGCGTTTTAAACCGTTAAAAGTAATTTATACAAATATATCAGAGAAATCTTGGTTTTGGGGCATCGGCTTTCTTACGATGGTTTTCCTAATCATAGAGGACGTGTTTTAATACAGCGATAATAAGAATTACAATTTTTGTTCCTACCCTAAATTATTATTACAGTGTTCCGAAACAAATCCAGAGTAGAGCTAGTTAATATACAAAAAAATTTTTTTTCGAACTTGAAATAATAAATAAGAATTTAGATCACAATATAAATAGCCAATAGGCTATGTAAAAAAAAATATTAAAAATATATATTTTAGTCTATGGTCTCCAAAAAAACTAACTTTGCTGGTACTCTGAACGCGCTCCAATTTCAATTTACAAGGCAATAAAATCACTTTTAAAAGTTACATAAAAACGTACGTTGCATGGGTGGGTCCGCCGCTACCACAGATAATACAGCCATAGATAATAACAACGCTAAGAAGTTCATGGTACTTGAAACCAGTTGCGTACTACCCAAGAAAATCTTTTGTGGTCTCGTTTACAATTTTCTCGTATTTAAATGAAAATCTTATATTGTTGCAATTTAATTTATCGATAAAATAAAATTAAAATTATCGATAATTGTCACAGCAAGTTAGTGCCATTTTTTTTCAGACGACATTTCTTTTTATCATTATATAAATGTATGATAATTTAAATTATAATAAACATCATATTATATCATTATATTTTATAACTTTATTAAAAATCTTAAGTTATTATAAAAAAATAAGAAAATTAATTTTGTAAGCAAGTGACTAATCACTCAGAATTAGAATTTAAAACGACTACACATATAATACAACAAAATAACACACCAATAATATTTATAATAATAATTTTAATAGACAACAATAGACAGTATATCGACAGAAAACAGAATACAGAATACAGACAGACAATAGATACAATATCGTTTTTGTGAACAACACTAAAAAGTGTTACCAAGTACAAAATATTTTAATTACCAACAAAATGCATGTGTTCCGGTACATTATGAAGAGCTATGCATTTTAACATATATTGTAATAAATCACTGTGACCAAATTTAGTCTAGAAATATTAATGAACGAAGCGATAAAAATGTAGACATCGTTAGAAGAAGAATTAAAAATAAATACTAATTAACAATCTGCAAAATGTGACGAAAGACCTAACCCAGAAATAGTACAAATTCATTTTCGCCTAGGTTAATTGCGCATTTTGTTTTCCTCCCTATTGAAAATCACGTTTTTGTTATTAGGCCACCCTGCCTCTAGCTGCCTCTTATATAATAGGAAGATTGTGACGTCATTCATCAATGTGACGTGACCAAAAAACTCGAGTCGATTCGTCTTTATTATATCAATTAACTATTATAAAATTAAAACCTTAAACTTTTCCCTAGGATACAAGCTCCTGACTCAGCTTCAGAACTCCCACAATTAAACCAAATTCTAAGTAAAGTGACTTACACATGCACGGGGAAAGCCGGGCACTAAAGCCAGTCCCAACATATAAATCGTCTAATTCGTTTAAGATAAAGCCTCCAAGTTCAAAAGAACAAAGAACTTATTCAATTAAGACTTCGTCTAAGTTAATTGCGACTGGTACCACGGAAACTTCAATTTCCTTTGAGCTGCACAGGATTTCCTGCATTTCTTTGGTCAGAGATTTCTATAACAGAATGGGTGATACGTCGGTTTTATACCTAACTAACATTCGAAATAATTACACAACGTTAAATAAAATAAAAATGATTTTGGTATACAAAATACATATGTTCTAGGTTGTATATAACTATTTGACTACTAAATACTGTCTATAGTTTACGCGAGTAGTACACATTTAAATAAAACACTTTAACGGTTTAAAACGCGATATATTAGTTAAACTTATTTGAAAATGATTTTTATCTTAGACCCGACGTTTTGGATGCAATTCAAATATTTAAATAAAGTGTTTTATTTAAATATTTGACTACTTCTTACTGTCTACTGAATTTATACTTATATAATAAAGCAGAAAAGTTTTTTTTGTTTGTTTCATCGCGCTGATTTCAGGAAATACTTGGTTTGAATTTATAACAATAATTGTGTTGGGTAGACGATCTATGAAGTTTTTTCAAACATCACTTTATAATGTATCCAATGTGAACAAGGAAAATGTGGTAATAACGTAAAAAAAAATCTTTGAGAGCTTTAGTTGCGTGTGCTGCGAAAACGGTTTAAGAAACCAAAAATATGTATGAAGGAACAATTTCTCTTTCAATGATCTATAAAAATGATCGCGACACTATGTCTATCTTTTAAAACTTAACTTGGAGGAACGACGTAACGCAGACGATGTCGTGGGTAACAGCTTAGATTTATAAATATGAGTTTGACGTTTGTAACAACAAATGTGGATATCCAAATTAACTATTCTACGGGGACGAAGTCGCTGACACAGCTAGTAATATTATATATATATACATAATATCTCCGCCTCTGTAACTAAATGGATAATATAATTTAAAAAGGTTTTCCGGTATCGTCAGTGTTCCGTGCTGTTGATCCGCTGACGCTAACGATGCGGGTTCAAGTCCTGCCCGAGTCGAAAAATTTTTCAATTATTTTCGATTTTTAAAATATATAGTGCCTTCATGTGCAATAACACCTAAAAAATATTAAAGTTTGTCTAGCATTCGATAAAGCGCAAGACTTCATGGGTTCAATTTCTGGTGAAACACTAGATTGTGTCGGTCATACGCAGAAGTTTGATCAACGACTTACTGATCAGGGAAAAGAACACTGAAATGTGTTCGACCCGTTCCTCACGGGGGAAAACAGGATTTCAAACAATATAGTATTGAAATCCGGTACAGCTGTAATATAAGCGGTAAGCCGACATTTGAATTCTAGTTCATTAGAGTGTAAGTAAATTATAATGCAAGTAGGATACGCCGTCGACCTACATTTTTATGTAAGGCTTTCAAAAATTAATTCAAACCGGAGCAATGTAGTTCTACACTTTTCTTTTTTATACAGAATTGAACGGCTGTTGTCCGCGTCTATAATGCACAGTTAATACAATCGGTAACTTTTTTAAGAAATTATAATATTTAGGCTAAGTCAAACCAGTTTATTGTAAAATCTGTACTAATATAAAAAGCTGAAGAGTTTGTTTGTTTGAACGCGCTAATCTCAGGAACTACTAGTTCGAATTGAAAAATATTGTTGTGTCGGTTAAAGCCCTTATCGAGGAAGGCATCGCGATTTGACTAATAGGAGCTAAGAAACAACGGGAATGGGAAAAAAATATTGTGGGTTTCCGACGCGTACGCTGCCAAAACGGTCCAAGATACCCAGAAAATATGTATTAAAGAAGATACCCTATTAACGCTAGTACTTAAACACTTTTACCGTTTAAAACGCGATATATTAGTTATACTTATTTGGAAATGATTTTTTAACTTCGGCCCGACGTTTCGGATGCTTTGCAGCAGCCGTGGTCACGGGGAAGATAAAAATCATTACCAAATAAGTTTAACTAATATATCGCGTTTTAAACCGTTAAAGTGTTTTATTTAAATGTGTACTACTCGCGTAAACTATAGACGGGGGTATCATTCTTTAAGTGTTTTATTTAAATGATACCCCTTTAAAGAATCTAAAAAATGTCTGCGACACTATATGTCTATCTTTTAAGACTATTATTTAAGAACGATGGGACGCGATCGCCCTTGTTGGTAAGATCTTAAATTTACAAACTATTTTATATTTTAATTTTACAACTATTTGCGGACGAAGTTGCTAACACAGCTAGTCGGGTGTATAAAATAAATATTTTAATCCTTATTGTTTTTAGAACTAGGCGTAACTAGTTAATCGGCAATTATATTAATTTAAACAATGTACAGGTTTAAGCAGGTATTAATTATAATTATTATCAAGGTCTACAAATCTTTTACATGTTCTAATAAAACTAGGGCTTATATCTAGCTACTGAACTTTGTATGGAATCTACTTTTATTATACGATTGTTATGTCGTGTCGAAGACACATCGTTTGTTGTCTCAATTGATTAAAAATGTATTACGGTTCAATAGATACTATTTAGATAAATACCTATAAATAAAAACTAAATCGATTGAAAAAATATTACTGCAGTAAGATAGAATTGAAGTAAATCCCGTGTTGGTATTTCTTTTCATTCAAATCTAAAAAGATTTTTAATTTATATACTGCCAACATGTAAAAAATTATGAAACTTGTAAAAGTATAAGTATCATGAATGTTTCTGACAATATTTACCCAAGTCCTTTAAGTATATTAATATAATATATAATGGTAAAAAAATAAATTAGACATAAGTAACCAATTTGAAATTTAAATTATTGCTTGTTTCTACTTCAGTGATAAATTTAGTCCACAGAAAAATAGTCTATAGGGCCTTTCAACCGTCTTCGACAAAGGGAGGTTCTCGATTCGATTAATATATGTATTTTATTATTATTATATAACTATTTTTGTTCGTGCGTAACTCAGCCGTATACGAATCATATTAAATGTTTATTTTTTGTCGGAAAGTCGGACATTTGCAAAGCGGTCATGGTAAGGCACGAGAAGGTACGCACTGACTTTAAAATTATCATAGAATATAATCATCTCTATTATTTTAAACAAAGATTTCTAGTTCAAAGTTTACAGTCGATATTATCGGTCGTTTTAAATAAAAAAAAATTAAGCACATTTGTTTTATACAGAAATATGTAAAAAATCGTAACGGATGGTGTAAAGGCGCTCTTTTAGCCGTGAAATCGTTTAAAAACACTTCCCCAGTACGTAGAGGGTTGCTTTTAATTGGAGAGTGCTTAGTTCGCGAGCCCTTCAGGCTTCTTATAAAGAGCTGCGGTGGCTGTCTACCATTCACTGAGGATTAATTAGCAAAAGTTAAAGAGTTAGTTACTAAGGGACCGCTCTTGGACGGAATTTTCGGGATATGTCCACGACTCTTTTACAAGCTATGGAGTTTATTAGCCTCGTTGTTTAAAACACGGCCATCGTCCAGCATATCATTGTTTTTCGGCTCAGCTGACGTGAGCGAGTAGAGGTTCTCGACGTTTCGCTTTCACGAGCGGTCGGCATCTCCTAGAGATATGGATAATATGAAGATTACCTCCTGAAAAAAAGATCATACGACACAGCTTATTTTTATTAGCCGCAATAATTTATTTGTTAAGTGTCTAACTCACATTCACTTTCGATTGCATGTTTATAATTTTTCAATTCCACAAGGAAACTGGTGGAAAATTAATGTATTATTTTTTCATTGTGTGTTCGGAGAAATATTGTACGTTTCTCTCGTTATATGGACGAGATGGACGAATTATAGCAAACATATATAAATTACAGTTGCTTAGTATATGTAAGGGTTCGTACACATAATTACCTCTAACAAAATAAAATCGACTCATTTTAAGTTTCTTACTACTTTTTAAAAATACCTATACCCACCATATTTTAGGCGGTAAATTAAAAAAATTAACGGTTAAAAATTCGAAGCATATAGGTAACCTTTGCAAGTTTTGCAGCAGGCGTGGTCAGAAGAAGTTAAAAGATGGAGGTCGTCTGTAATTCGGAACCAATAGCGCAACCATTCGGAACCATTTCGTTTTTTAATAATATCGATCATTGAAAAGGACAAGGAAATGTGTTCTACGGATATGGAATTTCATTTTTATTATTTAGTAGGTTTACTAGGAAGGATTAATCAACAAGATCTATAAAGATGAAAGGAATTTAATATTGGTTTTTATGATTTCCACTAATTGTACCTTAAGATGCTTGTCTGTACGGCTGTTACGTTAACATAGTTTGACATCAGTTAATTGCAGAGACACAGGATTTTCTATAACTATCCTACCACTCACTGTTTAAAAATACTGTGTAAAATACAGTAAAGATCTCACTATTTTTTACAACTGAGAAGAGCAGGGTTCACTCGATGGAAGGTCCAGCCATACAATATCTAAACAAAATTTTTGCTCGGCTCATGTACAACATTTGGACCATAAGATTGTAACCAAAAAGCGACTAAACTTTACGGTTTTTTCATTACTGGACGGTGATTCGTGGCCCGGAATGATACTTATTTCATACCACCCGATATCTTATATGATAAGAATAATTATATTTAATTTTTAAATATATAGTTCTAATGGCACTCGAAAATACGGCCTATTTGAACAGCGCCAGAATCATTTGTAGGTCCGTATGAAACCCGTTTTTAAATGTTCAACTTATTATATCTTGTTTTGAATACCGTCAAAGTGTTTATTTAAATGTGTACTACTCGGTAAACTATAGACAAAATTAGAATTACACTTGCAAACTGCAGTTGCTAATTTTTAATCAGGTATCATAAAGGTATATTGTGCATGACAGAAGAGAGACCAATGACGGGAATGAAAGGATATTATTAATACACTGCAACCTACTTGGCTTTCAAATCGGTATATCACCATACTTGTTGGCTTCACGTGCTGACGGTGGATCTTGACCCGGAAAATGTCGATAATCCTAGTACGAAATAGATTAGAAGAGAATTTGTAATGACAATATCGTTTCTGTTAGTGTTATATAATATAATTATTCTCGATTATAATGTTATCATTACTAATTTTTAACAGAGCAATGTTACGCGATATAAAACCTGACAGATCATAAATTACAAAACAAGGTTGTCGAATTTAAATGAGATCCATATCGATGGATTAGTTAAAAATAAATTGATTTTCGCCTATAAATAATATTCGTGTAGTGATGTATTTTCGCCATATCGATTTTTAAATTCTATAAACGTACTTATATACAATCTATTGTTTACGCGAGTAGTACACATTTAAATAAAACACTAACGGTTTAATCGCGATATATTAGTTAAAAATCATTTTCAAAGAAGTTTAACTAATATATCGCGTTTCAAACCGTTGAAGTGTTTTATTTAAAACGAACTTATAGTATAAAATATAATTATTGACTTAGTAAATATATGCCCGCATATAAATGTTATTTAAAAAGACTTCTTCATTGTATTTTCCGTTGCTTTAATAGAAAATTGTGTCAATATCACTGTTATGGAAAAATGGTAAATATTTAAGAATTTTTTTACTTAAGTACTAAATAAAAAACAATTTCGATTTAAAAAAATACGACACGGGCGGGACTTGAACCGCCGTTCCACACCCTTTCTTGCACCCATTGAGCTATCGTGTTCTACGCGTCAATCTAAGAACCTACAAACTTCTGAAATGCGTTTCAGAGGTTTTGTAGCAGGTGTGGTCAAGGAAGAATTGAAGATGGAAGGAACTCCTTTTATTTGTCAGTCAAACTTGCTACGTACGACCCCCAGACATCATCACCAATTACTATTAGACAAGATCGTGGTTAAATCCTTGCATATTTACGTCCTGGCACAGCGACCCAAAGTGAGTCTTGGCTACCGAAAAATTTCTGCGGTTGCTTGTCAGTGAACAGTTGCCACACTGCGTCCAGTGGCATCTAGGCTGGTTGGGATTCCGAGATACGCTTTCTTGAAAGTTCGACCACCAACCTCCTCCTAAGGCCAGCCACTCGGAGTTTTTGAGATTTTGGCTCCCCCATTATGTTGGGTTCGTCGAATCTTTTGATCTCCTCATTTTACCTAACCCAGCTTCCATCCTCCTTTTCGAAGCAAATATCAAAGTATCGCAAGCTTAGCCAAGTATCTTCCGTATAATCGGGCCACCAATAATGGCTCCTTTTCCTTAAGCGTCAGCGTCCATGTCTTGCATCCGGACTGTAGGACTTGCCAATTTCATTACGAAAAAATATTATCGATGTTTCATATTTAAAGTTCCCAACCTTACCCCTAACAGTAAAATCGCATATAAGTGTAAGAACCTTCTAGGTAACTATTATACTGTTCAGCCCGAAGTGGAAAAGCAAGTATGAAATTTCTATTCTTTCTCGTTCTCTTGGCATTGACTACAGCAGTCATGGGTCAGGGAAGGAAGTGTAAGTAATTTTTGGAATATTATTTTACTGTGAAACCCATCTGCCCTTGTCGTACCTACGTCCGTTACACTGATCGATTTTATTTACCGAAACAATTCAAAGACAAGCATTTTTATCGTTTCACGTCATGTTATTATGACAAGCCAAGCAGTTTTTGTTTTACACACGATTTAAACTTATTTATGGTCAGTTTTACCTTAAATAGGTCGATGAAACATTTGTGTTTCATCTTCTATCAAAATCCACGCTTGTTTGCCCCTCTCCGTCGCGGTAGGTTCCGCGCGTCACTCAGATCGCCTTGATCAATTTTACGTGGGTCGTGTCATGACCTAAGTCCAATGGTATCAATGTGGATAACAATCAACGGGTCGTGGTCTCGATTTCCACCGGCTTCGTTTGGGAAACCAATGGTTATCTGATATCACCCCAGGCCACACATCTCCGTGTTTAATCTAAATGAAATAGACCGAAAGTGCAAATTCACGTTTTGGTTGTAGTCTGCGGACTTCGAAATGTCCAAAGACAAAATGGATTTTTTTTCAATCTAAGTTCATTTTTTAAATAAAACACTTTAACGGTTTAAAACGCGATATATTAGTTAAACTGATCTGTGATCAGTCTCCCTGTGACCACGGCTGCTGCAAAGCATCCGAAACGTCGGGCCGAAGTTAAAAATCATTTTCAAATCAGTTCAACTAATATATCGCGTTTTTAACCGTTAAAGTGTTTTATTTAAATGTGTACTTTTCGCGTAAACTATAGATAGTATTTAAGTACATTTTGCCAAATTCCATGTTTTCTTACAGATTGTGTAAGAGATAGTGACTGCTACAGTTGCTGTTTGAATAAACACCTTGGTTCTACAGGTATATGCGAACCAACGACACATACATGTTACTGCATGTTTAGTGATTGTCTTAGTACCGACTGATCCTGAAGTAAGCAAATGACATTGTGAGCATTGAATACAATTATCTCCACATGTATCTGTCTTTTATTCCTACTGCTTCCTCGGGTTAGACCTTTTTAGACATTTGGTGTAAATGTCTAAAAATGTTTTTCAATCATGGTAGCGAATTTGTGAATGTAAACACATACGGACAGAAATTCACAGCTTACGAGATAATGTAGTTATGAACAGAACAAGAATGGCTCACCTGAGAAAAATATGTGCTCTTAGGATCGTTTAAAGTAAAACAAAAATTGAAAAAAGACTATAGTTGAACTTGATATTATTAAATAGAAAAATATTTTATTGTACACTCAATTTAATAAAAAAAATTCAAAAAAGGCGGAAATAGCCAAGAAATGCCGTTCCAGCCAAAGAAAAAATATATTCAAAATGATGATTTTCTTTGTAATAAAACACTTATACGGTTTGAAACGCGAATTTGTTAATTAACTCATTTGAAATACACCCGAGACTACTGCTGCAAAGCATCCGAAACGAGGGGTCGTAGTTGATATATTAAAAATAACTTAACAAAAATACTTCATGTATTATACAGTCAAAAATGTTGTATTTAAATGTATACAACTTTCAAAAACTACACACAGAGAGAATTGAAAGAAATCCAGTATAACTCACATACGTTTTTTAATATTCGTTTTAAACCGTTTAAAGTATTTTATTTATATACGGCGAAATATTTATATGATCATGGATTTCAAAACGGATACTAGATAACTTAGTGTATAGTGTTTATATATGTTAGTATTTGCTACATAAGTTGATTAATATAATCTCACATTTCCAAAGACGAAGTATTGATATTTGACATATATGAAATACAATACATCGTGAGAACCTAGATGAATTACCGCAGCCTATAGCATCTAAGCAAGATGCGCTGTCGACCTATTTAGATTTTGGATATTCGGATATCCAAAGACTAAAACCGAAACGCGATTAAACTTCACGGCTTTTTCATCTGTGGACGGTGGTTCGTGATCTGGGCGGAATTTTCGAGACTTAATATTCAGATTTCCAGACGACGTCAAATATGAAATACCTAAATACCATAAGCCTGGTTGGGCCTATACCATTTAAATTGATGACCAGTTCTCAATTCGGTGGATAACGACGGCACCCTTACGTCTAATATAGTTTTATTCAGCAAGCCTACTAAATCTGCTAATAAAATATACTAAAAATCACTACGGTATAATCTAGTTAGTAGTCTAGTCTAGTCTATATATATAAGAGTAAAAAAATACATGAATGAATATAAATACTATTAACAATATGTATGTATTTGTATGTTATTGTTCTATCAAAATAGTTTAGTCGACTTCATGCAATTTGTGTCGCACCTAGTAATCAGATGACCTGGTCGTATATTTTAAACAACCAATCATATCTTTCTCCGTTAGACAGAATGGCTAAATATTTTTTATTATATGAAACACTAGCTGTGTCATCAAGATTTTTTTGCAACTTGCAAGTTGTTACCCACCCCCCCCCTTCCCTTCCCTTTTTTTCTCCTGTTACCCCCCCCCTCCCTCGCCTCCCCCCCCTCCTTTACAAGTTAATCTTAATAGATAGACATATAGTGTCGCGGACATTTTCTATAAACGGGGAAAATTAACCTTTTTCAAACCAATTATTTTATATCCCTGAGGTTATTTACGTTCAGTAGAATGTACACTTGTAACAGTTGCTCTTCTTTATAAAACCATTTATTGATTGGAGTCAAACGAAAATTAATATGAACTATTCGTAAATCAGTGCATTTTTAATCACAAAAAATTAGACCCGCTTTCAAACTATAATTTACAGGCATCCTTAATCTGGCGTGGAGGTCAAATTGATTTTACTATTATCAAAACCTATATTGATTAATGAATATTTTATCGATATCGATAAATAGGGCTTGACCACTCGTGCAAGAATAATGTCGCCCCGACTTATGGGTTCATGTCCTGTTTGCAACTTGTTATTTTTAAGAGTTGGTTTAGTGGTAGGTTGGCTAATAATCGACGGGTCATGTGTTCGATTCGCTATAGGCTGAGGTATATACCATTAAATGAACTTCCTGCTTGTTTGTCCTCCCTTATAAAAAAAAAGATTTTCTCTCTTTGAGATTTCTTATAGCAGTGTAAATAAAATTAATTTGAATTAGTTTATATGGTAGCTACCTTATAAATAACTTTTAAATAAAACACTTTAACGGTTTAAAACGCGATATATTAGTTAAACTTATTTGAAAATGATTTTTAACTTCGGCCCGACGTTTCGGATGCTTTGCAGCAGCCGTGGTCACGGGGAGACAGAGTGGTCACAGCTGCTGCAAAGCATCCGAAACGTTGGGCCGAAGTTAAAAATCATTTTCAAATAAGTTTAACTAATATATCGCGTTTTAAACCGTTAAAGTATTTTTTTTTTAAATGTGTACTACTCGCGTAAACTATAGACAGTATTTTATAAATAACTTTTTTCCTTCATTTTTAGAATGTTCATATTCAAAATACATATACAATCAATAGTCTGATAAAAGTATCGACATTTCACTAACATCACTAGTCCCTTACAGCATATTAATGAAGAATTGTTAATCGAGGCTCATTATAGAGGAATCTTGTGAGTTGACTTCGCACCATGAATCGGCTCGTAATATATTTTTTGGTATTCATCGCCAGCGCTTTTGTTGCTGTAGCCCGCCCATGTATGTATTTCCGTAGTATTTCTGGTAATTAAGTCCTACAAATGTAGAAGAGTTACATATATGTAAAGTTTAGTGTGAAGCTAATGAGAAAATAAAGCAGTACTATATATCTTTTCAGAGAATCCAGAAGTTCCTTCATTTTTAGGTCTTTAAATTGTGTTAGACTTTAACGACCATCGTTCAACATGACGTTGTTTTTCGAAAAATTAATTTGTCGAGCAATCGAGGAGCTAACATCTCCTAAAGATGCCGTCCGCTAGAGGTGGCGAAACGTCGAGAACCTCTTCTCGCTCACGGCCGAACAGCCCGTAAAACAATGATGTGTAATAAAGTAATAATATAAGTAGTAAATTGAACACTGTCTGTAACTTATGCGAGTAGTACCTACACGTTTAAATTCAACAATTTAACGTTTTAAAACGCGATAATAATAGTAGTAACATAGTAAGAGTAATTAAAATAATTTTCTATAGTTTCACCATATAAATGGTTTTAAAATGTTAAAGCTTTTATTTGAATTGTAAATGTAGTAAAAAATTAATTTACAGACAAGCATGCTTCTAGATTTTAAAATTTTAATATTTTTCACATTTATTGATAATATGATTATATTAATTAAAAACTATGTAAATTAAAATTAAAAATCGATTTAAGGTTAAAAAAAATGTGTCCCACACGCCATCGTCGAATTTCTTCATCCTATTGATACATACAATTGGTTGACAACAGCATGGAACGCTGTGGATGCTGGTTCAAGTCCTGTCCGTGTCGATTTCAGTCTAAAATCGATTGTTCAATTTATGCTCGTAAATTCCAAGGTCTATAGCTGACTAGAATTTGTTGGCATGCAAATAAATTGTATTAGTATTTCGCGGCCATATCGCTTTAACGGCTACAGTTATACAGACGTTGCAGTTGAGAGATGGTTCTCGATGTTCTGTCATTACGAGTGTGTGACAAAATTAGATGACATAGACAGAATTAGATGTTGAGGTTTCCTATTCCAAGCTCAAGTCTATATCGTGTTTTTCTCTGATAGTGGAGGACAGATAAATATGGTGTTCACTTTATAGCATCTAAATAAGATAGGCTGTCGCCCTTTTCAGACTTTGGATATTCGGAAATCCACAGACTGAAACCGAAACGCGATTAAGCTTCACGGTTTATCATCTGTGGACGGTAGTTCGTGGCCCGGACGGAATTTCTATATTCCTACCACGCATTTAATATCGTAAACGTCGGACCTCGTGGGGACCAAACTAACCACCCATTGATTATTGGCCATATTGTACCATTGGAAAAACGAGCGTGTTTCACTGGATGCGACATCACCAAAATGGCCCATCAAACCATGAAATTAAATAAACAAACACTGCATTATATTTACAGCATGCTATAATGACGGAGATTGTGTAGACTACTGCGATCAGTTTCCTAACACGAGGCCCCGTTGTGTTGAAAACGAATGCTCATGTACTTATATGGATACTGGATTCTTAACGCAATAAATAAAATGGACACTGTGTTCTGTCAATAATTCCTTAATATTATCTTTTATTGTTCATATGAATGTTTACCTGTTTCTCTCTTTAAATAAAACACGTTTAACACTTTATCTCGAAATATATCAGTTAACCTTTTTAAATTTAATTTAACTACGGCCCGACGTTTCGAAAGCTTTGCAGCAGCCGTGGTCATGACTGCGTAGCTCTCTCTCAAACCAACTACGACGGACAGATGGAGCTAGCGTAGCAGTTTTGACTTTGATATTAGTGCCACTCTCTATCTTTAGTCCACCGTCACAAACAATAAATAAATTTCATTGTCATAGCGTAAACTGAGGCAATACTTGTTAATACTGGTTATTATAAAATAGTTGCGTAACGCGTTACACAGCTATTGAACGCTATTCACGTAAACTGGAGTGAAAACTTCTTTACGACGTTGATATTTTATTTTTACTTTATATCATATAAGTCTTTATTTTGTAAATTCTAAAATAATAATATCATTCTTCTACATACATCAACTAACTAACCTCGACTCAACAAATCTCCTTTTTATTATCGTTGCCCCTCCTCTAACTCTTACACTCAAAGTAGTTTGTGTTGTTACGTCCCTACCTACCCGATGAACCATCCTGATGAGCCAGTCCTCTAGTCTGAAATTAATTACCAGTATCATTCTCCTCGCATATCTGACTAATCAGATCTTCTAACAAAACTATCTCTTTGTCACAAAACACAATACACCTAAAAAAATCAGAAAATTATTAATAACAACACAACCATTAAACATCAATTGTAACTGTAGGTCATCCCTTACCAATCTTAAGTCAACCCTGTGACAGTTTTACCAATAGTCATATTCATGACGAATAAAGCACAAACCGAACTACTTCAAAACCATGACAACCTCACAACCACAAACTAATAACTAGGATTCGAACATCATGACAACCTCCTTCAAATCAAACCATGGATAAATTGGTCAGTGTCCGAAAAGTCCTGACAACCTCCTTCCAGTATACGACAACACATGGATACCTACGGTTCCAACAACCTGGAAACATCCGACCCACAGTTAATTTTCACTAATTTACAAAACAAGCTTTTGATGACACAGCAAACGTCGGTCCAGGATCATGTGGTACAAATATCCACGGGATGATTTGCACAGGTCGACCACTCTCTGTACTGGAAGCTCCCCGCTACTTGCTTCACCCCTTACTCCTCCGCTTCGGGCAGCTGCTATTCCTGCAGGAAAACCTGCTTAAAATTTTCCCAAATATCCATCAGTAAGCACGTGCGTTCACATACGTCGGTCTGGATCAAAATCAGGAAAGCAGAGTTCTTCAGGTTTGCGACTAATTATTTGCAGCACGTGGGCGTTCAGGCACTCACTTCTGATGTCGGAGTAGTGTCTTCTTGGTCACGTGGAATAGCAGGATTCGGTAAAAATAATAATAGTAGTTCCTGCAGTACTTATGACGATCCAACGTACTGAACCTCGACTCAACAAATGGCTCCTTTATTATCGTTGCCCCCTCCGTTCCTAGACTCTTACACTCAAAGTGACGTTTGTGTTGTTGACGTCCCGTACGCATGACCCGGATCGACATATATATTATATACTCTACTATCTATACATTACATTAGATTACAAACTGTGTAGTTCTATTGTTGTTATGTCAAGTAATACTTAGTACATATTATGTGCTCTTCAAGAACATCAAATAAATGTATACGTTTTCAATAGTAACAGATACGGAACCCTTGTCCCGCAAGAACGACTTCAACTTTGTCGAATTTTTTACTTAACATCATTTTTAAATCATTGTTTAGTGTTGCTAACATTACCTTATGTATGTAAAAAACAGTGTAAAAAAGGTAGTCGAATTTATTTGAGGTAAGAAGCGGTTTTGGTTCGTTGCCAGAGAGAAAACAATTTGTTCTTTTTCAAAAAGGACTCTCAGTGGATCTCTGCCAGAATCATTCGACTTAAAATATGATGGAACAACGATTCTGATACTTAGAACGATTATCTGAAAAGTATATATGATATGTACCACATTAATACGTATGTACATAGCAAGATTTAGTACAATATAAGGAAATAATAGTTATTCTATGGTAGTCCCTACCCTACCCTCTTTTAGGAGCATTTGGCGTACACATTTTTGTGTCCGTTTCAGTGAATGGTACTATTTATGGGCAATTATGTGAACTGGCTTATGTGCCCTGCCCAACCGAAACAATGTAATATTGACAGGACCTGTCCCGCTTCAACAAATGCCATTTAGCTACGGTTTTTGAGGTGGTAGGAATATTGGAAAATTCCATCCGGGTCACAGATGAATAAGGCGTATAGTTTAATCACGTTTAGATTCAGTCTATGGACTATGTTCTGAATGTCAAGGCAATAGGTCGACAACTATCTCGCCAAGGTGGTTTATGGTTCACGTTCTATAAAGGGAACAACATGCTTGTCCTCGTGTATAACAAAAACACAAATCCCTTACACAGTTCGACAGGGGCAGGTTAGACACGAAATTATTACTATTTCAATATAATGGCGATTGTGGCTTCTGATGAAGTTCCAATAAGACAATACCGCTATGCAAATTCAAGCCTAAACTTCTCCGGTCGATTTAATCGGCGAACTTCGAAGTTACGAGAGTGAAGGGTGAATAAATTTAAAAACCTCTTAGCGAAATGCTTAGTGGGTGCTAAGAAGTTTATGTTTATGTCAAAAGTGTGGTTTCCTTCTAATCTGGGCGAGTGCTTCCGAAGTTTTCGCGGTTTGTATAAGTCGTATTGGGAGATGGGTGAAATTGATTTTAAACAGACCCTTTTTTAACCTACTCGTTCTATATATATAATAAAACTATTCGTTTGTTTTTGTTTTTTTTTTTTGATAGAGCATAGACTAGAACTGGATACACTCGATGGAGGATGCTATGTGAATTGTTAATCGATTATAAATTAAAAAAAATATCAGATGCCGGTTCAAGTCCAGCCCGTGTCGTATTTTTTTATAATCGATTTTTTATTAATATAGTGCCATCATGTGCAATAACATGTGAAAATATTTAAGCATTCATAGCTATCTGCATAAAAGTATTAACTTAAATTGAACAAGAAGCACATTATTTTCAACAGAAATCCGCGCAAATAGCAAAATATCGCCACGAAAAATTAACGACTACTTTTTACCTCATCTTAACAGTCTTTTAATTTAGTTTAATTTGAACTCTGAATCTTCGTTTATTATTCATTTCGCTTAAAAGCCTTTACTGGTCTCGAAAACTTTTCGCCGAGTTGATTTATCGCGAACGTGAAATTATTTTACAGCTTTTTGCCAGAAATGATAAAAAAGGTTTTAGTTTACATATAATTAAAAATATTTACCCTTATTTGTGATTAGTGAAGTGTTTCATTTAAACATAATTCTTACATAAATAATAGTACAATTTTTTTCTTTCTATCTGCCTTTAGCAGACTCACATATACTCTATTCACAGACTATAAGATCCCCAAGGGATCTGTAGACAGTAGGTCTGTCAATCAGTTAGGGTATGGTAGTGCATATTCATGTTATGGCAATCACCCACATGATCCGATGGACACAGAATACAACTGTTTCTTTTTTGTCTCTAATAGAAATTCTCTTCTATAAATTAGGTATATGACGTACTTGAATGGTATAAAACCATATCTATTAAGATATTAATCAATTACATTAAATTATAAGAACTTAAATATATAATACCTTAATTATAAATTTCAACTCTTTAAGACCTGGTCCCCTGGACCACGGCTGCTGGAAGAACGTCGAAAGTTAAAATAAACTTTAAATAAGTTTAACTAATACAATTCGCATTAGAGCTACAGCACGGAACGCCGGTTCAAGTCCTGCCCGAGTCAATTTTTTTCAATTTTTTCAATTTATAATTACATAATTTTATTTACAAAATTTAATAATATGTTTCACTTATCAATTATACTTATTGGCGAGCAGGAAGGAGGCCCTTTTGTTAATATTTTTTCTGTTGCAACATGGTGGACCTGGTGAGGATCGTACCCACGATCCCTTTATTAGCCTTGCATTGCTTCCATTACACGACCCCGTCAAGCTGCTTATTAAAATATTATTATACTAGTCAACGCGGATACTGACCTACAAATCAAAATTGCATGGTGGTAGATATAGGCTTATATGGCCATTTGATTATCTATACTCTATACTAGCTGAAGTGTTTGTTTGTTTATTTGAACGCACTAATTTCAGGCTATAGGCTATAAAACACCGTGCTAATAGAAGCGAAGATACAGCGTGAAATGTGAACAAAACAAAAGGGAAATTTTTCATCTCTGTGGGTTTCAGATGCGAACGCTGCGAAAACCGTACAAGATACCTAAAAAATGTGTATAAAAGAATAATTCCTCTTTAAACGATCTAAAAAAAAGTCCATGACGTTATATATCTATCTTTTAAGATTAACTTGCAAGAATGACGGGAACGGACGCGATCGACGTCGTGGCTAACAGCTTAATTTTATAAAGATGACGGGGTTTGCAAAAACTAATTTGGATGCCCAAAATAACGATTCTCGCGGACGAAGTCGCTGGCGCAGCTAGTATGTTATATATGGCATACGGAGGGATTAAGAAGATGCAGTACGTTACTATGCATTAAGTGCACAGCTCATAGTTCCTCGACAGGGCATCGCCTGCAATTCAGGGATGAATATCTCATGAGCTTATAGAGAGTACTATAGGACGTAGGAAAGGAAAATGCGGTATATATATGCATATCTTTCATTTGTATCCATACTAGCTGTGCCGATGACTTCGTCCGCATCAAATAGTTATTTTGGGACAAAACTTATTTTTGCAAACAACCTCCTCGGCTTTGTTAATTCTAGCTATGTACCATGTCGTTCGCGTCCCGTCGTAATTTAAAGCCAAATTATTATTTGATACATAGTTTTTCGGTGTCTTGAATCGCTTTCGTAGCGCACGTAACTGTTTTCCTCAAAAACGAATACGTTATCCCGTAATTTCCACATTTCGCACCGTTTATTCAGTCGCAGCCTGATATCTTATAACTTAAATCCTTTCTCGATAAATGATCTATTCAACACAAAGATTTCTTATTTAAACCAGTAGTTGCTGAAATTAACGCGTTCAAATAAATAAACATGTAACCTTTGTTATAGTGGTGTAGATGATATTTTAAGTGGGGACTTCAGGCAAGGTCAACCTCATGTTGAGTAATTAGGCTAAAAGTAATATTGTTTTGTGCTACATTTAAAAGATGGACTTTGTGTTGTCGCGTAGACTAAGCCGACGAGACAGTATGTTATATGTAAGTACTGTGTAACAAATAGTCGCTAGTTGGAAGGATAATTCACGAGCGTGCGACGTCTGTATCCTAAAGCAGGAAGTGCGAAGCCCTATCCCTGTCACATGTCAGTCAGGGGCGCCTTTACAAGGGGACATTTCAGCGAAGCGAAGGGAACCATAATTCTTATTACCAAAAATACTCGAACAGTATTTGATGGTTATTTTACGAGTATCAACACAACTAAGGAGCCAAATTTAGAGGAGTTCTGTGAAAACAAGTTTATTTTTTTATTAAAATTTATTAATAAGTCGACAACACATCTTGTGTAATTATATGATGGGGTTTTCCAACTTCCATTAAGTGAAGACCATGCTAGTCTACTCTATCATAATAAAAAATTATTAAAAATAGATATAAAAGTGATGACTTCCTCTAACCGCTTGTCATGTAACGCGTTACAGTGTATGTCAATTTATCATTTCTGTCTGGCATCTAGAGAAATACGAATGTTTTAATATTAAAATGGGATAGACCAGACTTTACAAAATTAATTCATCAAAAATTTCATACTGTCTGTAGTTTACACGAGTACACATTTAAATAAAACACTTAAACGATTTAAAACGCAATATATATTAGTTAAACTTATAAGATGGCTTCTGAAAAGCATCCGAAACGTCGGGCCGTAGTTATAATAACTTTCAAATAAGTTTAACTAATACAATTACCGTTTTAAACCGTTAAAGTGTTTTACAACCAATAATTTCTCTATGACTTAAAAAATATGATATGTTATATTTTGTTTTGTGGTATGCGTTATAAATAATAAGGCTGTCATAAATAAATTAAATCTGTGCTTTCAAAATAGTCTCATAATAGTCCGAACAAGTAATAAAAACACTTACATTTAAGAACAGTCAAAATTTACCGCTAATAAATATTTGTATCAGATTTCATCGCTACAAGTAAACAAGTTATGATTCTGCAAACTTTCGAAGTTGGCTTCACTTTTTCCTGTTGCCTTCCAAAACATAAATTCCTTGACGATAAAATGGTAATTATTTTATTGTTCAAGTATTTCTATGTAGCTGAATAAAATATAGTCTTTATTAAATTCGGGTCTAAGTTATAGACGGCTATAAATGCCACTTATTGCTCATTGTGACGGGCTCCTTGGCTGTATGACTAATATTTAATCGTGCGATCGTTACAACCATGTTGGACTTCGTCTGGAAATTTGGATATTAAATGGTTCCACAGATGAAAAAAGCCATGAAGCTCAATTGCGTTTCGGTGTCCACTTTTGTGGATCACCAAATATTCAAAGCCACAGTTAATATTACATGGCTGGGTTATATCACATACCATCAAGTAAACTCCAAGATGGGTTTGCTCCACTACCATTAAAAATATTAAAGAAAGAAAATTTAAAAAAACTCACAAAGATTATATACATTTATAAAACAATTCTTGTTACTGATAACTTTTATCTGTTACTAAACTTTATTTTAAATTATATTAACTACACAAACCATTAATAATATAAAACATATCTGAGTAGTAGCATAAAGAGACTGAAAGTAATTTAAGATACTACAATATGACACACGTTTTAAACCGTTAAAAGTGATTACACTTTATGCTTACGTTACGGTGTATAGACATTGAAGAATACATAAACTTTTTAATAAACACTTTAACAGTTAAAAACGCAATATGTATTAGTTAAACTTATTTGAAAATTTTTTTAACTACGGTTTGACGTTTCAGATGCTGTGCAATGTTTCGAGAGCCGTAGTCACAGGGGGGGCGCGGAGAGTAGTTAAAATAATTTTCAAATAAGTTTAGCTAATATATATCGGGTTTTAAACCGTTAGAGCGTTTTATTTAATATGTGCTACTCTCTAATAACATAACTTCAATCGATATTTTGTTGTCTTAAAAAAACGCTTGTTAAATATCGCTTGCACTTGACACTTGAACCGTTCGGATCTAACTGCTTTCGCCCGACTGAACACAGCAGACAGGCCAAGGGGGAATATTTAAGGGATGCCGAAATTTTGGACACTTTAATGCGAGTTTTGATGTTTTATGCTAATATCGCAAGTTTGTCGGATAGTCACTGAATTCGCGGTCATTAGGGGTTGAATAGACTGAACGGTGTTATTATCTTTTTCAATATTCACTTCGAATTCATTAAATTAATACAATAATGACACTTGTTAAATAGAATATATATTATTGGTCTTAAGAATTTTGATATTTAGAAGACTTTAGATATTTTTTTAATAAATTTATAAATACTTGAAATAGGCCATAAAAATTTTGAAAGACCCAATATTTTTTACTGATAAAATAAATTGATTATTAATACTTTGTTCAAGCTTAAGGACATATTTTTGAAATATATATATTGATGGCAGATTACAGACGCTCAAAAACAATATATTACATTAGTTATTACATTAGACTATACTTTTTTGTCTAATTAAAAAGTACTTTAATACCCCAGATGTAGCGATGCAACATCTACTTAGTTTAATAGTAAAAAAGGAAAATATATAAAAGCACTTTTATGAGTTAAACGCAATATCTAGCCATAGTTACATATATTTAATATATATCCTGTTTTAAACCGTTAAAAGTGTCGTAATTAAATAACGAGATTACTCTCGTGTAAACTAAAAAAATCGGTGTTTGGCTGAAAATTGGTGTTGTAGCATAACTGTGCAGCAAACAAGACCCCTTATTTTTATTAAATTGTTTTTATATTGATTTCTATTTTATTGATTTATTCAGCGTTAAGCAATTGCTAAATTGCTTTATTATTCTAATGAACTTGGGCGCTATAACAGCAATAATTATGGCTTCCATTGCAAAATGTATAGAGATTTCGTTTCTCACATAAATTTCGGCCGGCGCCACATCGTCGCCCCGTATCGGGACTTCGGTATTCACGCTACGATTTTCAGTTAAAAGCATGGGCGGAGCGTGATTCTATTTAGGAGCAGTTGCATCCACAGTTTATGGCGCCATAAACCAAATGAATTGTATCACTTTTCCTGTGCGGCTCTGGTGATTGCTACAAATAATTTATACAGAAAATGAAATAGACATATTGAAGCCCCTTTTTTTGTGTTATCGACGTTGTCCGCATAAAATAGTCGTTTTGCTCCTATTAGTCACAGCGCGTTGAATGCTCTAACACAAAAATATTTTTTCAATCCGAACCAGTAGTTCTTGAGATTAGCGCGTTTAAACAAACAAAAAAATAAATCTTCAGCTTTATATAAAAAGCCGGACTTAGTTTCTTGGGTGTTCTTCTCAGATATGTTGCTCTTTTGAACAGCTCTGTAGAATCACAATGAACAAACAGACAAACAAAAAATTTTGACGAATCTAAATAATTTTTAAAATTTTAAATTTATTTTATTTTACATATTATCATAGATTTTGTAGATCTTGATTTAATTTCTCTGTCTAGCTACAAACCAAAGCAATGTATTGTTTCACCGGGATTCGAACTTTCGCGTTTAAAACAAGGCTAAGCAACACGTTTAACCATTTAGCTATAGAGACGGTTCTTCTTAATACACTGCAAATGCAAGTGCGCGAAGCAAACGAGATATCTCCGGATGACTTAACAAATTGCACACGCTAAGTCGAAGAAGACGGAATCAGCAAGTTTTTTGTCTCAGACTCCCCTCAGTCTATAATCCATTAAGATGTCAGTGGAGATTGATATGAGATCGATATCAACTTCAGTTAGTGCATTTTTGTATTAATGTATAGCTAATAATAAAACAGGTCGTGGGTTCCGAGTCCAAAGTTTTTCTAATTAATTTACAATTTTTCTGAAGCGTGTTGGACTTCGTCTGAAAATCTGGATTTTAAATGGTTGGCAGGAACATCAAAATTCCTTCCAGGTCACGAACCACAGTCCGCAGATAAAAAACCTGTCAAGTTTTATTGCGTTTCGGTTTTATATCAGAAATGTGAAAAATATGTTAAAAAATATTCATCTTAGAGGGTTTTTGTGTTTAAGAGATCTGTCCTTATCTCGACATATACTGATGCAGACATTTTATACACATATTTTGCGGTTTCTTAAACCGTTATCGCTGCGCACGCAACGGTAGCCCTCAAAGATAAATTTTCCACATTTTCAACCGCTTCTTTACACTTGTTGGTCGCAGAGTGATTTTTTATAGCCTTCCTCGGTATGTAAATTATATACCCAACACAAAAATGTCCGAACCAGTAGTTCCTGAGATTAGTGCGTTCAAACAAACAAACTCTTCTGCTTTATAATTTATACTAGCTGCGTCAACGACTTCACCCGCGTCAAATAGTAATTTTGGGCATCCAAATTTGTTCTTTGTAAACCTATTCTTCATATTTATAAATTTAGTCTATTTACCCACGATATCCGTCGCATCTTGTTCTCGCGGCCCGTCGTTCTTGCTAGTTAATCTTAAAAGATAGACAAACATTATCGCGGACAACACAAAAGAACTTTTCAATTCGAACCAGTAGTTCCTGAGATTAGCGCGTTCAAACAAAAAACAAACAAACTCTGTAGCTTTATATATTAGTATAGACATTAAGCCGTAGAGTTAGTTTGTTTACTGATGTATACATAAGTCTTCATTATTCTGTTCGTTTGTCCCACGTAATGTATTATAGCTCGGCGTAAGTTTACTTTCCAGCGATCGCCGAGTGAAATTGCTTGCAAATTGATACCTCGACCCAAGGAAACAATTAGACAAGGGTTTGTACAATAATGATGCACCCCGCTGCTCTGCTTCGACATTCGACCCCGCTCTTTGTCAGCTCGGGCGGAAACCTATTAAATTTTTCTACATGGAAAATGCATTTTCCTTTGTTCGATCTCTTTCCTGTTATTTAAATAGGGCGCTGTCGTTTAATGTTACCTTTTTAAGAACTAGGCTCTATCAACCATCAGTCACAATATCAGTGTCAATATCATCAGTTAGATAAAAAAATAATTTGTCATAAGAAAAAGGACATTAAATAAAACACTTCTGACGGTTTAAAATTCGTATTATACTATTTATTTAAGATTCGCTACGGACCCGCGCTCCTACTTACAATATATATTTTATGGTGATAAAATAGATAGAGATATTATTTTTTTACGGATATAGCTTATTTCTGTCAACCTTAATAAACATATATGCAACAATGTTTCACAGATGTCGCACTAATTCATATCAATCAAGCATAATTTAAAATTCACAGAGTGAACTCATAAAACGACACTATTTCTGGATAAAAATGTCCAAGTTTAATGGATTAATCTTCGTGCAAAATTGATATGACAAATAAATCACGCTATATTTATTGCGACCGAAAATTCGGATGGCACATCGGCCTTTCAAGCTTTTTGTATGAAATGTGGAAAGTGAAAAATGAAAACATCACAAACACTCTTTTCCTCCCCCACCCCCGCGTCGCCCCGCATGCCCTGTGGACTATTGTCACACTACCCACCCGTGGTGTGGAAAAATGACAATTGTCATAGATAAAAATATATTCAGTTACAAATTACATTTAATGTTGAATTAAAAAAACTTTTATAATAATTAATAATGCTATACTTTGTGATAGGTCAACAGCGTTATGAAAACATGACGGTGCTTTTTACGTTCTGCAAGAAAAAAGTGTTTATTAATGACAAATATTTAAAAAAACTATGCTACGTATAAACTAAATGATTTAGAATCAACGTCCAAGTTTCTCCCTTAAAATATTGAACAATTCAGTTTTTATATAAATTAAGAATCTGTTTAGATTGACAAAAAATACGACACGCACAGGTCTTGAACCGGTGTCCGGTTTTAGTCAATTAAGCTACACGGAACCGGTTCAACTACTGCCCGAGGATTTATTTCCGATAATTCCGCCATATGCATTAACATGTGAAAAAATATTAAAATTTTCAAACTTATCTTTTTATGATTGGTTAATTAAAAGAAATCGAAACGCTTAAAGTATTGACTATAGAATTCAGAAAATGTAAACTTTATCCCTTAGAAAATGATGCATTATGCCAGGAACATTGAAAACACAGGCTTCCTCTAAACCACCTACCGTACTGTTTGACTCTGGTGGAGTGAAACACTAGCTGTGTTTGAATTAAAAATTAAATTAAAAGAGGTTTGCATTTATCGTTAATACCACTTCAAGAAAAGACGATCGGGTTACTAGATTCTATCATCCTTTTTATTACGTACTAGATACTAGAACCTAATAAAAAGGATGTCATATCTATGGTCTATACTCTATGTCTATACACAAGGCCGCTCCGGATATGTTGGAGATATTTCAAAAGTTTGCACTTTCCTGTTTGTTGATTGTACGCGTCCAAGGGAAAAAACTGTTTTTGTGCCTCACTTGCAGTATTTACATCGCTTTGTGGAGTGCAATATTAAATTCTTATATTTATATCTAGTCAATTTAATTATTTAACTATAAGTGTAGCAAGATAAATATGTAACAAAGATAAATGATGCTTCAGGTGTGTTTCAGTACAGCAAAGGATTTTATCGACGGAAACTCAAGTTTCAATTGTTCCACATAACGAAATTTCAGGCACCGCATTCCACTACTGAGCCGGTAAGATCGAAGCATTATATTTACTTATTATTACGATAAAGCAAATAAGCGCTGAAATTTTCAATTCACAAACATAATCCAAGTAGAACTTTTGAAAAAAAAAACAGTTTAACGGTTTAAACGCGATAAAACGCCATATATATTAGTTAAACTTTTTTGAAAATGATTTTAATTACGGCCCGCCGTTTCGGATGGCTCCCCATGACCACGGCTGCTGCAAAGTAGTTAAAATTATTTTCAAATAAGTTTAACTAATATATATCTATCGCGTTTAAACCGTTAGTGTTTTATTTAAATACAGTAAGCTCACACAAATACGTTAAAACGGTACACACTGTAAATTACTTAACCTCATCTATGAATCAATTCGTAGAACTTCCCCGGATGTCACGCACTGTTTTCCCGGGATAGGGTAAAAATTATCAATATCCGATCGGGAACCAACCGGCGTGAAAGATTTATCTGTTTACTGTGGCCACAGAGCCAACTTATTGTTTTGAAAGCTCTTTTGATATTACTTCTGGAAAATTAGAGGATTTAACTTTGAAAAGGATGCATTTTTTTGTTTCTTTCTTTTGTTTTATCTACAGGCAAGTTGATCAGACTTCTGTGCCCTGCCCGAACGATACAATTTATTGTTTCCCCGAGATTCGAATCCAGGACTTCGCCCATAACACAATAGCAACACGTTAAAATTCGTTACCGTCGAGTAAAACATTTTTAACTCCAACTTAAGAACATAAACACCTTTTTTAACTAAACAAAAAAAAACCTTATTTGACTAACAGACAATAATTTATACGAGTACAATTTTTTTTAAATTATCGAGTACTACGACATTAAATCGTGATTATTTTTATTGTTTATGTTTATTTAAAAAGAGTAAAATGCTTTTAATCCTGTAAGTAGTAGTAGGTAAGCTGAAATAGTAGTAGTACAGTTGAAAACAAAATACTCTAAAATATCTACGATATCTTACTATAATCATGTATTACCAGTTAAATGATACACTTTAACGGTTTAAAACTAGATTTATAAAAGTTAAACTTATTTGATATTTGTAATGGTCTCGGGGAGACCAAGTGCCACGGCTGCTGCAAAGCATCCGAAACGACGGGCCGTAGTTAAAAATAAATTTCAAATAAGTTTAACTATATTTCGCGTTTTAAACCGTTCAAGTGTTTTACTTGGGTTAACTAAAGACAGTATTTAACGTACCACCATGTCTCAAAAGTAGAACGATCCAGAACTGGCAAAACCTCGCCACTTTTGTCACGAAGATTCAGTTTACTGTCTTCTCGTAGCCTTCTTAAAAAGCATTACAAGTTACTACTTTATTCTTTGCAGTAGCTACTTGGCAGAACAACTTCTCGAATATTAGAAAAGAAAAGAAGAAAAGAAATATTAATTTGTTTTAGATTACGAAAAGTATTATCGGTCGCGACTCGAAGCTACAACCACAGTGTCCTGTCACAGGGACTGAAAAAGCGATTTGTTCTCTACTACGTAGACTCACTAGCATATGAAAAGAGAACATTCCATATTACGTAACAGTCTCAAAGAGGCTTCGATGTTTAAACCGTTCGAATCGCGCCAATAAGTTGGAACAAAGTTACATCGTTACCTGAAATTCCGGGAGCAGCAAATATTTGATCAAACGCGCGTCTCACAGAGGTGTCGATTGGCTCAATTTGTTATGGGCACGTCGCGATGAAGGCGATAAATTGTTATATTGTTTTATCTGTGGAGAAATCTTCGCATTGATTCTATCCGTGGTTTAGTATTAGAATGAGTCATTATTAATGTTTACGCAGACTTCACGTGACAGACGTTCTTGCGTAATTACAGTTGTAAGTATTATCTGTAGATCCTCTGTGACCACAAACTGCTGCGAAGCATCTAGCATGCCCGGTCGTAGTTAAAATAAATAAGTGAATACATTTCGTGCTTTAAACCGTCAAAAGTGTTTTTTTTAAATACAGTCTTATTAAAAAAGCCCAACATACATTTAATATTCTACAATGAAATTCTTACTAACTACAGACACGAACAAAGTCTTCACGTATATAGGTTAGTTCAAATAAAAATCAAGATAGTGCATTCAACCACTAAGTACACATTCGTATTAAGTACATATATTATATGTATTTATTACGTTATAAAGATTTAATTATTACAGTAATCTATACTTTTATACGAATATATAAATCTGAAGAGTTTCTTTGTTTGAACAAACTAATCTCAGGAACTACGAGATCGAATTGAAAAGAAATGCTCAGGTCCAAAGTTACTAAACAATTTTGTCTTTTCAAAAACAACAAAAACTAAAGATATAAAAAGATTTATCGCCTTTATAATTATAGTTTTTTATGCAATTCTTTAATTCAAATATGATCAAGATTCTAGTTAAAAAATGTTAAAACATATACAAACTACATTCAAAATATTAATAAAGTAAAGCTATAACCATACACACACATACAAGCCATATTGCAAAATTTTAAATCATTTTATTGTTGTTTGTAATGTTATTTTTATAGAGTTATAAAACTGTGTGTTTTGAACTTTTATTGTCTGCGGTCTATGTTCTTGTCGTTTGCAATTTTATTGTCGCTTAAATATTTTTATCACGTTCAGAATTTTTATAACGCCATTCCTTTCACTAATAAACTTGGAGACTCTACAGACTTGACATAACGAGTCGGTGTCTTAAAAATTAGGTGCTTGTTGACTTTATATGATTTTATTGCAATAAAATTATCAAAATATAAAATCGAAGAAGAACAACTCAGTGCATATACAGTCCCATTTTAGTTTGTAATATTAGGTAACCAAACCATTCAAAAAAACGTTACCTATTTGTATACGTACGTTAACGGAAAAAATACCAAACTCGCCTGCGTTAGCCCGGCCTCTGACGGGACCAAAATATATTTGAATACAGCTTTGCTTTTCTGCAATTTATATTTTTAAATAAACTTGACCTGTACATCCACAGCCTTCCGTGCTGTTGCCCCAACCCATTGATTACCATGTCCTACATGTCATCGTCGAATTTTTTGAACCTATGCAATGAACGGAACACAAGTCCCGCGTGTGACGTACCTTTTTTAAACCCAAAAATGGGTTTTTAATGCCATCATGTGAAAAACATTAGTATCCAAATGTATTTATCATATCAAAAGCTGGTACAAAGTATAAAAAATCAGAATCAAATATTTGAGTGCGGTAATGTCTCCAGTGGCATCCATCACGTGTTAATTGAGTAATGGCCGATGCGACAGCGGCTGATTGATCGGCGGCTAAATATGATGTATCGCTGGTGCGTCTAACGCACGCTTAACTTTGACTAAATGTTTATTCGGTTGGGGAAGGTGAACCACGCGCGGGCAACACATAATAAACTTAGCGAAATACACGTATAAGGTAAAAATATTGATTTACCAAGTCTGTCTTTAGCCGAATGGTTAAACGTAATGCCTAGCATTGCGTTAAGCGCCAGAGGTCTTGGGTTCGAATCCCAGAGAAAGAAATCAGTGAAACGGACACAAAAATGTGTTCGCCTGAACTGAAACGGGCTTTTACACACTTATTCAACGATCCTTATCCAAGCTTAAAAAATCTATAAGTCTAAAAATTAAAATCAGAGTGAGTTCAATTTTTAGACTCAATCAATTTATATTTTTTCAGAAACATGAGATTTACAGGACTTCGCCTGTAAATCTCAGTATGCGATGGGTGGTAGGAATGTCGAAATTCCGTCCGGATCACCACCGTCCACTGATGAATAAGCCGTGAGGTATAATTGTTAAAACCTTTCAACAAACTCTTTAGCTTTATATAGTTTTTGTATTTTTCTCTCTGTCAATAAATATTTCAAATAACTCATTATTAATCTGTGGTTTTTCGGATATTCGAAGCTAAGGTCCACAGCGAGTTGCGATGTGCAATGTGTATTTCACCTACCATCATATACTCGTGCTTCTCTGTCTTTCTGTATCATAGAAAAAAGAAGCGCCCGATGCCGCGAACGTCACATGATTGCTCATACTTCGCAAGCGAAAAATTCCTCGTCGTTCAAAGCAAAAATTTCGTGCCTTAATTCTCATGTAATTTTCAAAAGCTATGCGTATGCTTGGAGTGACATAAAATATTCTACATGAATTAATACTCGCAGAGTTTTATAAAACATAATATTAATAGCAAATTTTGTCTTCAAAAGAGCCGCGGTAGACTCATGTGACTCGAGACAAGTTTTTGTGGAGGTCCTCAAAGAAAAAGACGAAATGTCGGGTCGTGGTAAGATTTTTTTATGATAGAAGAGGCAAGAATAGGATTTACTTGATGTTAGGCGAAATATCCTAGCCATCTAACAACTGAACAAGGTGCGTTGTCAGCCTATTTCGGCTTAAATTCGAAAACCCACAGACTAAAACAGAAACGCTATTACACTTCACGGCTTTATTGTGGTCGGTGGTTCGTCACCCGGACGAAATTTAGATGTTATTATCGCTCATATCATATCCAGATTACCAGACAAATTCCAACATGTTTCGGAAAAACTATAAATTGATAAAAAAAGTTAAACCCGGTGGGAATCGAACCTTCGACCCGTAGCTTAGCTATACATTGGTACCATTACACTAACGACCTTCGAACTTATATTACAAATAAGTTAACTAATACATTTCGCGTTTTAAACCGTTATTTTTTTTCCAAAGCAGAAAAATACAATTAGTACACCTGAAATTAATATAAATACTTATGTGCACGACCGAGAATCGAACCAAGCTATAACAATACCGTTTGTGATACAATATTAAATCCTATACACATAACTTAGGAAGTTGAGAGCGAGGGACGTAATCTAATAATTGTATAGGGGCAGTACAGTGATAAACATCTTAGGGTCTGTAATATATGTACCATGAGATAACTCGCTAATTGAAACTATACAGGGACAAACGTGTTGTATGCATCTTAGACCGGTGTTTCATATGGACGTAGTGTCCATTTAAATAAGAGTTTTAACGGTTTAAAACGGAAAGATGTTAGGTCACTTAACTAGGAGTCGATTTTTCACGATTAGGTTTCGAGGTCACGACTACAGCCGAATATACATATATCGCGTTTTAAACCATTAAAGTGTTTTATTTAAATGTATACTACTGACGTATACGACAGGGTAAACGTACACGTTAAAGATACAACGTTGATAAGACATTTCTATAGTTATGATTTCAAAATTATTGTAGAATAGCTGTATATTGAAAATCTATCTTGGAAGTGAGTCGAACGTGCGTCTAAGAACATTTTGGGCTGATGCGTTATTAGTTGAGCTACGATGACACATTAACTCATTTATAACTGGTGATAATTGCAATGATTCAAATATTACTGTTAGCAATATGAGTTCGTATGGTCACCGATTGTCAAAGAAGCAAAATCACTTAAGTAACGATTATAAATACAATATAATTATAATAAAATATATAGGAATTCGTCTGGAAAGTCTGGACAATGGTTGGTAGCAGATTTTTCCTACCGTGAAAACCGTCTATTACTTCTTCGTTTGGATTTCCTCCAAAAAATTGGACAATATCTTAGTAAGACTTTATAGGGCTGGCGTTTTTTTTTCGTTGGCAAACGCCAACGAAAAAAAAACGCCATCTTTGTTCTTATCATTCTTATCATCTACGTCGTTAAAACAGTTTTTAGTAGAATTTGAAATTTGAAAATAAACTTAAAAAATTGTATGACTAGAGCAGGACCTGAACCGGTATCGTCAGCGTTCCGCGCTGATGCTCTACTATAAACAATTGTGCTACCTATTTCGAGTCGAGTAGAAATAAATTATTATAATTGTTTGCTAAAACAACAACAAAGTATTTGAAAATATGTATAAAAAATGGCTACTGAACTATTTCAATTAACAAACTAAGGCTTCTCGAGCAATTAATGAGTAAGACGTTTACAAAGTAATTAGGAACAAAAACAATAACCCACTGAGGTGAGTCTGCCCAACAATTAGTGTAACGAACCGTACTAACAAACTAATTACTTCAACTTAGTTTAGTTGACCGCTTCGACTAAACTTTGCGAGGAGTTTTGGCATAGACCATATTTGTGGATAAATAGCTAAACACGTTTTACATTTACATTACATTAGAGATCTGATAATAGAATTTCAAGGATATGTGAGGTCGCTAGATGCAGAGTAGCCTAACTGCAATTTCATGATTTGAGTTATTTATTATTTCATACTCTAAAATGTTAATCTACAAGAGCACAGTGATCGAAAATTGTTAACATAATTCTTACACAAATAATAGTTCAAATTTACTTTCGCCTAAGTTAATTGCGCAATTTTATTTCCCTCCTCTTTGAAAATCATGTGTTTTGTTATTAGGCCACTCTGTCTCTAGCAGCCTCGTATCATTTCGTGGTATCATATCGAACAGATAAAATCGATAAATGAAACGAACACAAAGTAGTGTCTCACCCGCTATCTATTTGAAACAAAAACTGTTTCTAAATAATATACACCGAATTCATATTATATTTCAGTAACGGCGTACCATTGCAACGATAGTAGTTAATTCCTAGCTTTATAATGATTGAAAAAAATGCTACAGCAAAATTAGACCGGGTTTATTTTCCGTTAAAATCTAATAACTGGACAAAGTGCTGGGAATATGTTTTAGAACTTTCGAAGGAAAGAAAACAATCATACACAATAATACGAAATACATACTACGGGTACAATGTTTATATATATCATTATTAAAAGGTAGACATGCGATTGCGGTGTGCAAATATTTTTTTTTAGATCATTCATTCATCATTTTAGTTTTCGCAGCGAACACAACGGAAACCCACAAAGATAAATCAGTTTTCCCGTTCTTTCCACGTTTCCTACAGTTTCTTTGCAGTCGCAACCTGATGTTTTATAGCCTAAAAAGCCTTCTTCGATAAATGCTCTAACCAACGCAAAAAGAAATTTCAATTCGATAGTTATACTAACCTTATTGTTCAAAGAAACAAATCTAAGCTCTATAACATTAGTATAGATAGATATACAAGCGAACTAAACCCACTAAAGCAAAGTAGCGTGTAAAAACAGGCAGCCATTTTCCAAGAGCTGAACAATGCGGAGGGTCCCGACAAAAAGTCCGACAGTCTATTGAAAGACTTATCAGTGTAGTCGTAGTGATTGATACATACGTTATCGATCCCATCCTATTGCATAAACCCGTCCGCACCTTTCTTTGGAAACCGCTTGGAAATATTAACTCCTACATTTTCACATTATGTTTTCGCCTATATAAAAGACCCTGTTTGTTCTTTCAAGCGGATACTTTTCTCGTTGGAGTATACAGAAAATATCGGATAAAAAGATAATAAAATTATAAATTATTTTATTTAAAATTTAGTAAAAATGAAAATTGAACAGTTAAAATGTTGGTGATACATGGGTAGATATAGATATTTGTAGAAAACGTTGTTTAGTTCACAAGTTTCATAATAAACTTGTGAACTAAACAACATTTTAACTGTTCAATTTTCATTTTTACTACATTTTAAATACAATATCCATAGAAAAAACCTATTATGCTGGCCAAAAAAGTAACTCTTCTGATGCATAAGGGTAAAAAAATTGGGTCTTTTACTGTAACACTTTTGCTTGGGATTCAAACCTAAAAATCAAATCATGCATTTGACCATTGACTTGGCGAGTCGTTAGCTGATTAGATTACAATGTACAATCTAAAAATGTATGTATATATGTTAAGATATTGATTCCATTTCTAGATCAAATAAGCAAATATTTATAAACGTAAGGTGTTACAAAATGTACGTTAACAAAAGGAGTTACGGTTGTAATAAATATGTCCCGTAAACCTCATCCGGATTCTACCAACATTAAGATAAAGAAACAAACTATATGAACACGGTTTTATATTTTTTTTCTTATAATGTGTATGTACAATTGTGTGCAATAACTAATAAGTCATTGTATTTTATTAAGTAATCCGTAATACATTTTATTTTTTCAACTAAAGCACTTTACATCCAAATAAAAGTTATAGCAAAATACCTCATATATTTATGATAAATTACTTTACAAAAACGCTTATCCGAAGTATTAGTCTCGATGTAGTCATTAATTAAAAAGCCGGACAGCGTGGCGCCAAGCGTCAAATATACCTTCTTAGTAAGAGGTAAGGTTTGTAAAGTATAGAATTTTAAAGTCCACATACTTACTACTTTTAAAAAAAGACGATATTTATTTGTGCAGTAGTTATGCTACCTTAAATACTGTCTGTGTGTCTGTGCCTTAAAACGAAAGTGTTCCAGCAGTGTGTGTTACCAGCGATGACGTACGGTACCGAAACATGGTCTCCTACCGCGAGCATGGTGCACAGACTACGCGTCGCTCAGCGTGCGATGGAAAGGGCTGTGCTCGGAGTTACCCTGCGTGATCGATCAGGAATGAGGAGATCCGTAGAAAAACTAAAGTCACTGACATAGCCCATCGAATTGGCAAGCTGAAGTGGCAGTGGGCTGGGCACATCGCTCGTAGAACTGACGGCCGTTGGGGCAAGAAGGTTCTGGAGTGGAGACCATGTACTGGATGTCGAAAACCTGGACGACCTCCTACCAGGTGGACCGACGACCTGGTCAAGGTAGCAGGGAAACGCTGGATTCAACTGGCGAACGACCGGTCGTACTGGAAGTCTACGGGGGCCGGCCTATGTCCAGCAGTGGACACTGAACGGCTGAATTGTAATCGTAAAATACTGTCTATAGTTCACGCGACTAGTACACATCTAAATACGACTTAATTAATTAATTATTTTTAATTTTAAAAATATTTAATTATTTTAACTATGGCCCAACGTTTCAGATGCTTTGCAGCAGCCGTGGTCACGGTCGACTTGTGCTATCTTTAGCTGTAGAAAAAGGCAAATTTCTAAGATATAAAGTTGAGGAACTATCCCATACATATTTAATCGTTGTGGCGCATTGTACTCAATTGTACTCTATGTGTGCTATCAATAAATAGAACAGAAGAGATAGATAATTAGAACTACATTTTTTTTACAACATCTTTTTTTCCTACCTAATTCCTTCAACACATTTTGAAATAGCTTATGTATATCGCAAATAACAGTTTAGCATAGCAGCCCTCTCTTAGTTGTTTAGATCACTTTAAACTTTGTTTTATGGGGACTATACGTACTCCCAGCACTGGGAACGGTTAAAGGGATAACTAATGATTTTGTCATTTGAAAGTAATATCAAATGTATCGGAGTCAAGTTTTATTAACAATTATAGTCTTAATCATTCCTCGTAAAGTTGTAACAGTGCCGCGGGCAAAATTAATAATTGAAATTTTCATTTCAATAACTTCTTTCGGTCTTGATTAAATGATAATACTTGAAATTCTTTAAAGGTCTATCAATCGTTGAACCTTCTTTGATGTTCGTTAAACGATTTCTTTGTGGAAATCGAATTGACGACCCTCTTAAAAAAAGAATCTTTTTTATAAGGCCAAGTCATAATATTTATTTTAATTGGGGTGCTTTAACTAGAATCGAATTTGAGAATATTTGCTTCTATAGTACAAAAGATATTGTGGATATGTTATAATGATTTTAAAATCGATACTAATACAAACATTTAACAGCTATTTGGCAATAAAAAATTTGCCAGGTTTTGTAGTGTCTAAGTATTAAGTAAAGTCTTTGTTTAATTCAATTAGTTTCAATTGAGAATTATTTCTCTTCAAGTATATACAATTTATTTTCCAACTGAAAATGTTTGTATATTTCATTATTAATTAGAATTTAAAAAAATGTATTACAAAACGCATTGTCTCTAGTTTAAATTTTACTACTAAATTTTAAATAAATAAAATAACGGTTCAATACGCAATATATATATGTTAACTTATTTTGTAAACATGGTATGTAGTTAAAAGTAATGTATAACGCAACTCAAACAGTTAAAATTATTTAAAAAATGCTTACTTTACTTGTCATTGGAGATGAAAACACATTTTTTTTATTGTGGCCTATTGAATAAAAAATAATAATTTATTCTATAATCAAGTCGATTCGTATATATGGGTATTACACATTTAAATTAAACACTTATAAGACGACCTGATAATATATATTGACTTTAAAGTGTTTAAAGTTTATATTCGAAATTAAGCTCAGACTACAGACAATACTTTATCTACACTATATAGTTTTTCAGCTAGTAGTCTGTAGCGTGAGATGTATTTTACGTTTTGTCTGTTTTTCATAGCAATCTAACGTCGAAGTCAATTTACAAGTTGATTGGCATAAAGCATTATGAACTATCAGAAACTGCTATGTAACTCGAGTTTAACCGAGTTTCCGACATTGTCAATCTCAATATAATAGACATAGCGTTCGCAAGGACGATATTGATAAACATGTTTTTAATATTTTACCCCTTACTAAGCCATGCGGGAGCTAGGCAAACGTTTTTTGTTATGTGCAAATTTAATATTATTGATTAAACTCTAACAATAAAATGGATACATACATTTCAATCATATTTAATAACCATAAAAATGTTTAAATAAAACACTTTAACGGTTTAAAACGCGATATATTAGTTAAACTTATTTGGAAATGATTTTTAACTTCGGCCCGACGTTTCGGATGCTTTGCAGCAGCCGTGGTCACGGGGAGGGTTAAACCGTTAAAGTGTTTTATTTAAATGTGTACTACTCGCGTAAACTATAGACAGTATTTAACGATAAAAATGGCTCTTGCGAGAATTCTTTTTTACATGGTTTGCTTGAACCGCTTTCGCAGCGTACGCAACGGAGACCCACATGGATAAACAATTTTCGGCTGTTTCCTCGTTCTTAAACAGCGCGATGTTTTATAGCCAAAAGCCCTCCACAATAAATGTTCTAACAGAGATTTTTTTAATCGAACCAGCAGTTCAAGTTCAAACAAACAAACTCTTGAGCTTTTTATATTAGTATAGATATGGATGTTTACCACCGGGATTAACTAAACGCAAGGCTAGGCAGAGCTTTAAACCATACGCCAAAGAGGTTGCACCTATGAAAGATGTCTGTATCGAGTTCTCCACTTCAGTGAAATATCCCAGTTCTTTGCTGTTACGTTTCCACGTATATTACAGTGTTGGGCGGAATCTCTGCTCCTGACATAAATTGTAGCCTAGCTTTGTCCGTGCATGTGGTTTCTCTCAGACACATAAATACACGCCTTGTGTGACCACACCCACCGCTAGCACCTATTGTTTTCCGATTATTAGCAACTGCTATAAATCCTCAGCGTTTTAAATAAAACATTTTTAACGGGTTGTAACGCGAAATATGTATGTAGGTATGTCGCGTTTTAAACTGTTATTAGTGTATTAGTTATATGTATACTATTCGCGTATATAAACATTAAACAAAGATACAGAAACAAAGACTGTAACGGTTTAAAACACGATATATTTTAGTTGAACTTGTTTGAAAATTATTTCACTCCGGCTGCTGCATTAAAAATGTCGAGTCGTAGTTAAAAATAAATTTTCAAATAAGTTCAACTAAAATATATCGCGTTTGAAACCGTTAAAATGTTTTATTTAAATAATTAATAATGGTTATAAAAAACCGTTTTGAACAGCAAACGCAAACAATATTAATTATTTTTATAACCACAACCCACATGGGTTCAGTCGTTTTTTTCAGCTCTACCCTTGACCCTGAAGCTAGGATCCTATCAACTATTTTTTTTAATTGAAATTTATTAAAATAGATATCAAAATAGGCAATAAAACATAGCAAATAAAAAAACAAATACTGTATAAAACAAGTATTGTCTGTGGTTTATGGAGTACACATTTAAATAAAATATTTTGAACGGTTTAAATTGCGAAATATACCTAAACGTGTGGTCGAAGTTTAATAAAAAATGAATAAGTTTGACTAATGTATTTCGGCGTTAACTAGTTAAAAGATAAAATTGGAACAAAGTTACACAAAACAAAAAACAGCCTTTGAAGTCTTCATTTCACAAACACAGTGAAATTGATAGACAGACATTTAAATTTAGAATCTACCCTCTATAGCAAGATGTAGGTTGGAGGTAGTAGAAAAAACTTTTTGTTCGTCTCAAATGGAAATCATTTCTTCGCTTGAATGCGGTTAAGCTAACAATAAGGATTGTGCGGTGGGATGTCGGTGAGATTTCATTTTTCATTCGGCGATGTTTTTCTGCGAAAGTGCAAATGACGCTTGCTGTGATTCGCGACGGAATCAGGACGCGGGGACGTCTCAATGGGAACGGCCTAAACGAGCGATTTTTTTTTTAAGTAATAATCTTTTTTTACAGATTGTGTGAATGCCTACGAAGACTATGCTTTATAAATATTTCTTTCAATTCTTAAATTAGTTTCTCTCTTATATGTTGTGTATATTTTACGATGTATCTTTGCTATTTGTTTGTTATTCACCTTACACCTTTCCACTTCAGAAGCCTTTTTTTTCTCCTGTAAAGTTGCATGGAAGAAATCGCTACTTAGCGATAAGGCCTGATTAGTAGGCCTAGGTATTATGAATAATAATGCCGTAATATATGCCATATCGGGCAAAGTGACGTGGGGACAGTGGGGCGTGTAATTGGACTACAACTCTCCTCAAACGCAAGAGCCACTAAACACACACCACCAGTTGAAGACGGTGCTTATGAGGGTCAAGTAATAAAACCTCACCGCTCTATCCTAGGTATTTGATTTTAAATTAATTTACTTAGAAATTTTTTTAATGATTGAGAAGGACAGTCATGGTATTCAATACCCGGACGAAATTTCTACAGTCCTACCATCCATTTAATATCCAAATTTCCAGATGAACATGTACCAGAAAAATTATGAATTGATTAGAAACATTTTGGAACCCACGACCCGTTAATTATTAACCATACAACGAGCCCGTCGATATAAAAAAGTGTGAACTCTGACGAGGTTATTATTTGAATTGAATTTTCATATCAAAAATTAGATTGAATGTTTCTTTTAATCGCTCGTTTATCCAGCCCACAGTGAATACGAAGGGAAACGTTAACATCGTTTGCTTTCAGATTAAGCTATTCACGTAGCGTCTTCATTGTCTAATTGTCGTATTGTTTGGAAGCCCCCCCTTCCCCAGATACTCCGTTATACAGTTACTTTTAAGCTGTAGTTTTCAGTCGCTTGAAGTTTGGGTAAGTTATTAAAGTTGGCTAAGCATTTCAGACGATTAAAATGTTTTATTTTATAACATAATAGGACGTCGCTCTGAAATTAGTAAGGGTTTGAAAACATTAATATTTTTCACGTGTAAATTCGAAATCGATTATAGATTGAATAAAATCCCGTGGGACCCGGTAGGTACAATTGGTTAGAGCAACAGCACGGAACGCTGAGGATACCGCTTCAACTCCTGGCGGAGTCGTAATTCTTTTTTCAGTTTATAATCGATTTTTCAATTATTAGTAAGGGTTGTTTATTCGTATTAGAGAAGCTCGATGCCAGATAATGTGGACGTTGTTAGTTCAAATCCGGTGTGGATCAATGATTTTGAGATCTCTTTTTAAACATCCAATGCATATACGCTTTCATTAAATATCTATTAAAATGTTGAATATTTAAATGGATATTAATCTAAATAGATTTTTAATAAATTGTCTAATATAATATGTATATTACGAGAAATATGTTAATAAACACTTACGGTTTAAAACGTGATATATTTAAGTTAAACTTGTTTGAAAATTTTTTTTAACTACGGCCCGACGTTTGCACGCTGCAAAGCATCTGTACGTTAAAGATGCTTTGCAGCATCTGTAACATAGCGACTCTCTGTACTACTCGCGTAAACTACTGACAGTATAGAGATAGTATGTTTAACAGAACGTTCTGCAAATAATCTACAAAAAAACTAATTTCTTTATATTGTGATAAATTCACTATTTAGAAGCAGATTAGACTCAGTATGTATTGATTGAAGAATGTTGTAATATTGACAACATATAAAGAATGTAAATCTCTAGAGATTTTCTTGTTCTTCAGAAGTCTGTTGGCCCACGTCTCAACTTTGACATAAAAAGGCACCCGTTGATTCGGTATTAACTCCTCCTACATCATAATAGCGTGAACTTCCATGAAATCCCTTTACATGACTCAGTGGCAATCTGAGAAGCGATGACACGACGATTCTCTGCTCAGTCGAACGTTTCTGTGGCCTTAGTACTAGAGGTTTTGTATGTTTTCGCTTGTCTGTAGATTACTTGAGTAGTATAGGTAAGGATCGTTCCTAAAATAAATGAGATACATCTTTAATTCAATTCACGAAGATGCCACTATTTGGTTCAACCTGGACAATACTGTTGTGTACCCCAACCAGCTTTTTGATTAACACCTCTGAAATCTGGGTTTGACACCGGTTGTGGATCGTGGATATTTTTTCAACGAGCGACATTACGCTGTTTGATATTGATATTGAGGTGAGGCAACATTGTGCGAGTTTGAGCTAGAAAATTTTTTTTTGGGATTATTTCATAACGGATCAAAACGGTATTTTGGTGTTAAAACATACATGCTAAGAACACAGATACAGTAGCAAATAGCAATATTAAGTATTCGCCTGTTTAGCGTATTCGATTCCCGAGAGGGTCAAAATTTATTTTCTGAGTAGTCTAGCTAACAAATATACGTATTATATATTAAACCCGCTGCGATTACAGCCGAACACCGCTAACGAGCAAAAAGTTGCCATTCTCAGCTGCCCCGCTTAGCCCGATTCTTGTAATAATTAACGCTACTATGTCATCGTGACGTCATTAACGGTAGGCAGAATTGAAAAGGCTTTCCTTTTGATAGCGTTTAATTATTAGGCCCATTTGGGGTGTTCGAAGTTATTAATTTATTAGGCCCATTTGGGGGTTCGAAGTTTATTAATTTATTAAGTAGAGATGTCGCTTTTTGCAAAGGGGGAGAGTTTTTAATCTATATATATACTAATATTATAAATGCGAAAGTAAGTAAAGAAAGTCTGTCTGTCTGTCTGCGGCCTTAACTCCAATAACTTTAAAATTTATTTTTTGCCCTGAAAAGGACAAGGCCAAATTTTTTTTCCAAAAATTTTTTTGGGTTTAAGAATTTTTTTTTTTGGGGGGTTTTTTTTTTTTTTTTTTTTTAATTAATGAATATAGACAGGCATAGGATTGACTTGATGATGTGTGAAATATCCCAGTCATGTAACATCTAAACAAGATACATTGTCGACGTATTTTGGCTTTCGATATTCGGTAACCCACAACTTGACGGATTTTACCTGTCATTTTTAGACGACAAAGTCAACCCTGTTTCAGAAAAATTATAAATTGGTTAAAAAAATGTTTGACTCGGTAGGGATCTAACTCACGGCCCATTGTCTCAATATTGTGATGAAAGCAGTGATAACAACAAAGCCAACGATACAAACATTTCAGTATGAATGAAAATCAATAAACCACAGAACAACAATTACGCGAAATGTCCAAAAACCAGTACATTTAATCGGCGTGGCCAGACGACTTATCGGGCCGGCATCAAATCCCAATTACAGCCCGCCCAGACCCCCGATACCCCACTGTACCCCACAGAACGCGATCAAGATACAATCTCAGTGCCCGTCAGATTTACTTACTCGTCTAATTGACAGCCAACTAGCATTGGTACTGATATCCATGTTCAGAATCCGTTTAAAAACACGGTAGCCATAATAGCTGGGCCCTCGACTTCGTCCACCTAGGATAGTTATTTTGCGCATTAATTTTATTTTTGCAAACCTCCTCATCTTTAGATTCGCAAGAACGACGGCGAACGCAGTGTGGGTAACGGCTTACATTTATAATATATTTACATTTATAACTACTGTCTGTAGTTTACGTGAGTGGTACACATTTAAATAAAACACTAACGGTTTAAAACCGTAATCCGAAACGACGGCTGCTGCAGAGCATCCGAAACGTCAGGCTTAGTTTTTTTTTCAAATAAGTTTAACTAATATATTTCGATTTTTAAAACGTGGAAGAGTTTTATTTACATTTTACTACTCTAGCTTTAGCTGTTACCCATAACGTCGTCCGCGTCCCGACGTTCTTACGAGTTAATATTAAAAGATAGACTTATTTTAAGAGGAATCTCTGAAATGAGGGAACCTGCTAATCGAAGAAGTGTTTAACATTTTGGAAAAAAAAATCTTGCAAAATGGCACCAAAAGAAGGTCGTTGTTATATTTATTACAAAAAAAGCATAATAATTTACCCTTAAAATCGTAACGTTTTAAAATAACTGAAAATTGTATTAACACGTAAAGGGCTTTTTTATTATTTTACTTTAAAACTAATGTACTTATATTCACATTATAGCTTTTTACATTTAGCAAAATCATTACCGCCCTGTACCTCTAACCAATTGAGCTACCGTGTCCTAAACGTCATCGTTGTTTTTTTTAACCTCACATACATGTACCTCTCGCGCACATCCTGTTAATTTATATAGCGTCATCGTGAGAAATAACATGTGAATATTATTAAACTTTTCAAAAGCATTACCGTATTTGATTGTGTAATGAAAATCTGGTAATAAAATAATATAACGGCTTATTGATGAGGGCGAATCAAATTGAGACCATTTTATTGGCTTTCCTAATTTATTCTATTGTACTGTGCATTTTTATTTTGCTACCGAGGGTCGTTTGAGAAATCCTAATTGCGTAGTTTAACGTTTCCTAGTATATTGGTTCTTAAAATTATCATTAAGACATTTAACTAAATATTGTCTACTACGAAAGTAATAAGCACTTAAATGAAACAATTTTAACAGTTTAAAACACGTAAGATATCAGTTATCTTATTGACAATTTAATGATATATGACGGGTAGTTAAAATAATATGTAAATAAGTTAACCAATATCTTTCGCATTTCAAGCCCTTAAAAATTTATTAAGTAAAAGTCTTTATTAAACAACATAATTCTAGTCATGGTTACAAGCAGGTGATCAATTTCCCGCGATCTTTTTAAATAAAACAGTTCGTCAAATTAAGAAAAAAAACAGGATGGCCCATGGGAAATCTACGTCTAGCCCTATCTCTATCTATAATGTTTTATGTGAAAACAATTAAAGTTATAATTCGCTATATTTCAGAAGAATTCGAACCCACGACCCTCGCTTTACATCCGAGTGACCAAACTAGATATTTTCTATTATCGCCTTTCTGGTTACTAAAACCCGCGCAACAGCCATTCCGTGCTCAATTAATTCGCTGCAAATTATCTCAATTTCACCACTTCACGCTACGCGGGGTCCCGGAACAAAAAAACCCTCAAATGATTTGCAATTATGCAGTCTCAATGGACTTATTACAACTCAGGGGTAAGATTGACCCAGCGGGGGCCACTAACAATTGAATTTTAACGACCTATATATTAATTGCTACATACAGACTCTTTAATCAATATTAAGTGAATAAAAAAATATGAAAAGTTTGAAATCAATACATAAAACTAACGAAAAGAGCTTTTCCAATAATTTAATCTCTGTTAGTCAAAGTGAATGTACAGTTTTTTAAGTTTACCTATTACAAACATACACACAAAAAATCTTCTGTGTCTAACATAAGAACTAGCACCCTTGTAATGAAATAATTATTCTTTATTTTAACTTTAACTTAATTGTATTTCAAGTTATTTTAATATAATATTGAATTACTATACTCTCATTAAAACATATCTCTAGTACTAAAATTAAATACAGTAGCTATACGATTTGAACATATAAACATGGCATGATTAAACAAATATAATAATTGACAGAAAACATCAATTAGTTAGAGCCGAAATGGCCGAGTCATATTTTTTCATTTAAAGAGATTTTTAACGTATAAAATATATTATTTTTTTTCATGTAATAGAATACCAATTGAGCAGTTAATTTTCCGAAGACCGAACTATCTCCAAGTTTGACTGACTGACAGTCTAGGGCGTTATCCAACAAAAATTGTTTACCGTTGGTGCCGCCCGTATGTCAGTAATGAGATTCAAGCACAGATGGGTGGTCATAGCGTGATGAAAATCCTATTCTGCGGTAGATGGCTGAGCCACGCGAACCGGCCTCATAAAGATAATACATTATTTATATCGACCCTCCATTTGCACTGCGGTCTGGTAATGCTTTATTTTGGTGTGGGCTACTTTTATACAGAATTAACAAGTATGTTTCAATGATAGAGAAGGACAGAGAGCACGGGTTACACTTGATGGTAGGTAAAATATCCCAGCCTATACCATCTAAACAAGGTGCGCTGTAGATCTATTTTGGCTTTGGATATTTGGATATCCAATCTCTGTCACCGAAACTCGATTAAACTTGACGGCTTCCTTGACCTGGACGGAATTTCGAAATTCCCACCACCCATTTACTATCTAGATTTATAGCAATATTATGTCTAGTCCAACATGTTTAAGAAAAATTATAAAATGTTGGACCCGACGGAAATCAAGCTCACGACCCACCACCCTAATGTACATTGCTACCATAACACCAACGAGGTCGTCAAATATCTTTCGAGAATCTTTCAATGGTTAAATACAATGCTACTCTTATAGACAGATCTAAAACTGATTTTCAGGAGGTGTATATTATTTTTTAAATAGTCTTATGATCTTTCATTGTAAAAGTACCTAAGTCACTAGCGGTAACAAAAGCTTATCTCAATTCAAAGTAAGTTAGAACATAACACAACATAAAACGATATTAATCATCCGACACAGTTTCAAGCAATTTTAATCTGTGCTACATTAGCTTGCTAATTATTTAAAATCCCGACCCATTTCCACATCACACTTCTACTTTTAATTCCGCGCTGAAACAAAGCTCGAGAAACAAAAGCCCTGGTAACAATGCACCCTCACAATTAGGGTATAATTTTCAACCAATAAACGTCAATACTTGAGGCGATTCTACAATAAAATATATAGCATACAATCAATATTATTTCTATCCTCAATCAAGCTTGACCTCCTTTGCACGAGAGCTCCAGAGTTTGATTCCCGGGGGAAAAGATTATTTTTATTAGGTGAGATAAGTTATATTCGTTTTAGTTATTATAAGGGACAGCGCTGTTTAGTTTCTTAATAAATAAATAAAAGACATTTTATTTACGCAAGATATACATTTTCACTTAAGCGTAACAATTAATATACAGTATGTACGATATTATATGTGAGTAGGTACGAATTGACTTTTATAATTACATACTTACAAATACTTCTCTGCTTTGTTTTAAATATAAACATTCCTAACGTTAAATACTGTCTATAGTTTACGCGAGTAGTACAATTTTAAATAAAACACTTTAACAGTTTAAAACGCGATATATTAGTTAAATTTATTTGGAAATGATTTATATCTTGTCTCCCCGTGACCACGGCTGCTGCAAAGCATCCGAAACGTCGGGCCGAAGTAAAAAAATTATTTCCAAATAAGTTTAACTAATATATCGCCTTTAAAACCGTTAAAGTGTTTTATTTAAATTCCTAACGTTTTAAAACGCGAATTATATTAGGTAAATTAAATTTAACTACGGCCCGGCGTTACGGACGCTTTCAAAATAAAACTTCGCATTTTTAAACCGCAAAACTGTTTAACGTTTTTTGTTAAAACCATAGACACAGTCTTAATTACTAATTTCGTTTCACATGAATACGGCTTAAAGACGCCATAATAAACAATTAGGGTGAAACGTGCAACGCGCGTTGTACACGCGCCGCGATAATGAGTGCTTGTGATCTTTGATTCAGTGACGTGTGAAGAAGGGGTAAAAAGTTGGCATTTTTTCGCCTTGTATCTGTCACATGTAAACCTCGGAGCACACTTAAATAAAATCTATACTAATATGTAGAGCTCAAGAGTTCGTTTGAATGCGCTATTCTCAGGAACTATTTCAAATCTATTTTTAAAGATTTCAACCTATATTCCTGAGATAGATTTCTGATTTGAGTATACTACATAAATAGCTGTGACAGCGACTTTGTCTGCGTAGAATAGTAATATTGTGCATCAAAAATTGTTTTTGCAAGCCTCCTGCTTTAAAAATACCCACGACGGCGGACGCGTCCCGTCGTTTTTGCAAGTTAATCTTAAAAGATAGAATATGTGTCGGTCATTCTTACATACATATTATTTTGGTATCGGTTCAACGAATCAACCATTTTCGTAGCGTACGCATCGGAAACAGAGATGAATAATTTTTCCCGTTTTCCCCACATTCTCCACTATTTCTTCGCTCTCACTAGTAACAGAAAGATGTTTAAACGCGTACGCTATATAACATAATGCTACGATCATAATGATTAAAAACATCAATAATAAAGCACAAAATGTATTACGACGTCAATGATTTCTCTCCATGTAACACCCTACCCTATAATTTGATAGGTTCCGGATGACTCATCCCGGTATAACCCCAGAAGATTCTCTATCAAAGGAGGATTTTAAACGAGTCTAATTATCGTTACTTCTTTGATATGTTTTTATACGCATCAATTATGCTCTAAGTTCACGTTACAAAGTCATTACGATACTTCGATGAGAACAAGTTTTTTTCACTACTAACATTCATAATTATAATATAGTAATGGTATCTTTCTGGGAAAGTTATATGGGGATATATAATTGAATGTTATTGATGGAAGGAATTCTCCAGGTTTTGTATTCACCAGGAACGCCATCTGTTAAATGTATAAACGTTGCTTAGCTGCATTGCGTTCAGCTCAAGAGCCTGGGTTTGAATACCCCAACGGAAGAAGTTAGTTTAAGTTTTTTGTAGTGTACACAGGTATTTAGTAATGAAAACGGTGTGTATTTCATAATTTTTATGGAGTAATTTGTTAAGAATTGTTTTATCTGTATAATAAAGAGTAAATAGTACTGCTATGTATGTGGTAAAGCGTAATATTATTTATTGCTATATATAGCACACAAACAACAATTCATATTGTCTAATTCCATTTATGAATTTTCGATCAAGTATAATTTTCTATTGTAACATTTTTAACCCATACGAAACGTCAGGTCATAGTAAAAAGTAATTGTAAAATAACTAATACATTTTGCGTTTCAACCCGTTAATTATGTATTTCATCAAAATTAATCGCAATGTAAATGCGTTCTTATTTCAAAAATTCAGAAAATGTGAACCTACATTTTGTGCATGGAAATGAAATCCACAGCTCGTCAAAAATACAAGAGCATGTACCATGCTAATACTATATTATGTACGTCGACCCTACGACAAGGCAAAAGTCAGTGAGCACAATAAAACTCACCCTTCGGAACACTTTGTCGTCCCAATGTGTCAAGCGAAGCGAAACATGACGTCATGGTGTTCAAAGAGCAATTGGTAATGATGGGTATGTTTCGCTGACAAGAAGTGAAAAGAAAAAAATATTCAATAGTTTAAAATACAATACTACTGCTACACAGATCCAATATATACTTTTTAATTACAGCTGACCCGGCAAACGATATTTTGCCATATGAAACTGTGTCAGCGACGCGTAGAACAGTTATTTTGGCCATCCAAATTTGTTTTTGCAAACTCTTTTTTTGTTTCCCCGGGTGGGGGGTTGTTTTTTTTTTTTTTTAAATTTTTTTTTTTTTTGGGGGCCTTTTTTTTTTTTTTTTATTTTTTTTTTTTTTTTTTTTTTTTTTGTGGGTTTTTTTTTTTTTCTTCTCACATTTCGCGCTGTTTATTCGCTCCTATTAACAATAGCAAGTAACTATTACATTTCGTGTTTTAAACAGTTAAAAGTGTTTTTTTTATGTGTACACTCGCGTAAACTACAGACATTACGTAAGTTAAAAATATTGTTAAACCACTTTGTGAATAGCTTTTAATTTTGAAAACTTTATTATTTTTTAATTTATTCTATTAAGGCACTATATATTAAATAAATAAATTGAAAAAATTCAACTCGGGCAGGACTTGAACCGGCATCGTCAGCGTTCTGTGCTATTGCTCCACCAATTGAGCTACCGAGTCCTACCTAGTCATTAGTCATTATAGTTTAAATTAGCTTTGTAATTTGCCATAAATTTCTATTTGTGGTACAGTTTTACGTATTTTATATGAAGCATGGACGAACATAGTCTTTTTAGATTACAATATGAATCTATGTACATTAAACCTCACCTGCATGCATGCATGGCGCTATATTTTCTACATCAACGAACGGGAAAATTACTGCAATGTACCACAGAGGAGTCGGCGGTAGTTCTGATTGAGTTCGAATGTCCCTTGACGCGTGTTGTCTGGATCAAGATTATAATAATCTCAATTAAAAGTAATTTATTTATAGCTATATATTTATATATTGAATTTAAATTTCTTTATTTTTGTATAAGGAAAGGAATATTTAAGGGAAGTGTAGTCCATAAAAACTGAATTGGGTTTGGTTATAAAACTGCAACTATGAAACCAAAATATTGGTTGCTACTAAATAACTAACGTCATCTGTCCGTAACCATCGGGTCATAGTTAAAATATATTTCGCTTTTTATGGACTAATATTATATTTTTACGTATAGCAGTTGACTTTGATTGCATGTAGCTACATAACAATTGTATAAAAAAAGAAATCGATGGATAGTTTTGATCCCTAACACTTTGTCCCCACAGATGGGGCACAATGCACCGAGGGTAATTAGCGTGTAAATAGCGATTTTCATTTAGATGTCGGCACACATTTGCATCGGGTGGCCATAATTCAAGCGATGCAACTCCGACGGCCGATTAGCAAAAACGCTTTCAAGCTGTTAGGGCTGAACAGTGTTTTTCGTTTTAAAGAATATTCTTTTTCTGTAAGCTTAAATCAAGCACTTAGAAAATAATTAGCAATCAGAAGATAAAAGACATAGTACAATCTATACTAATATATAAAGCTGAAGAGTTTGTTTCTTAGTTTGAACGCGCTAATCTCAAGAACTACAGGTTTGAATTGAATTAAATTCTTTATATGTTGCGTTAGCACTTTGCGAGGAAGGCTATAGGCTATATAACATCGCCCTGTGACTAATACAAGCGAAGATACAGCGGAAAGTGTGAAAAAATTGGGAAAATTTTTTTTTTTTTTGGGTTTCCGGGGGGGGGGGGGGGGGGGGGGGGACGCTGCAGAAACGATTCAAGATACCCAAAAAATATGTATGAAAGAATTATTCCTATTTAAATGATCTAAAAAAAAATCGCTCTATATGTCTATCTTAAGATTAATTTGCAAGAACGACGATAAGAGACGCGACAGACGTCGTGGGTAACAGCTTAAATAACTATTCTACCGGACGAAGTCGCTGACACAGCTAGTGTTTAATAAACTATCTGAAAAAAAATGAAATAGATTCTTGGTTGATTGAAGAAATATTGATGATAAGGGCGGTACTTGAACGGCTCCACCCAACGCTACGATAGCTAGGACAGTTGAAATGTTCACAAATTTAAATAAGACACTTTAACAGGTTTAAAATTTTAGAAAGGAGACTCCCCGGACCACGACTGTCTGCAAAGCATCCCGAAACGACGGGCCGAAGTTAAAGATCCTTTTTTATGAGTTTAACTGATATATCGCATGTTAGGCGTTAAAGGGCTCAACCGAAATGTGCACTACTCACGTAACTATGGACAGTAAATGTTCACAAATTGTGTATCCTTGCCATAACACTCTAAAACAAGAATTAAACAAATATAAAGGCGGGCTGTCGTACAACAAGCGGTATAATATCAACGATATAGATAGAGCCTTAATCGCCTAGCGTTGAGAGCGGGTTCGAATCCAGGAGAAACATTCAATTGTTTTGGTTGGACAGATCCCAGAAGTCTGTACACCTACTCTCCTATATAAAATATATCATTAAAACGAACACAGAAATATGTTTGTCCCATGCCCCTCGAAAACGGGATTTCACTTTATATAAGAAATTTATCAAATATAAGAAAAGGAAATTTGACCACGATTTTTTTTTACTGACGTATTCATCTTGATCTTCTTCAGGTTATTTCCATAAACACGATCTTTCCTGGTCACAAATTAGTACAAACCGCGACTATTTGGAGGAGTATTGTATCTACGTGTGTCCAGATTTCAATTTACCCTTTACAATAATATCTCCCGCTTGCACCCCTGTGTTTTATAACCCAACACTATGGTGGGGCAGCACGCAGTTGTAATGATTCTTAGATAGCATCGGACAAGAAGAATGGCCACAATTCATGTGTTCCTTTAAAGATTACTGTGTGCTAACGCTTTCTGAAATTTTACGTACCATATCGTAAAATACATTTTCCTTAGTTACGTATGGGAGTGTGTTCCAAAAGAAAAGAAACAAGTTTATTATTTATACACAATGTTTACAATTAAAACTTTATCTAACAAACAATTAAAAAAGTAAATAGATAAGATAGTCCTTTTAAAACTAATTTGTATATTTCCGGATCTTAAAGTGAAAACTTTTAATTGGCTTTCTGGTAGATTAGAGTAATTTGAAACAACTTAAATAAAACAATTTTAACGGTTTCAAACGCGAAATCACGCGCACGTTTGCACGGTCACAACAAAACGGAACTGTGGCCCTGGGTTTTCGACCCGCTCGTGTCATCTAATGTATTTACTTAACGCAGTGTGTTAATCATCTAATATAATGTTTTATTTATCAAAAATATTAGCAAGTATTATTTATTTAATTCGCTTTTAAATAGATTAAGGATACTCTAGTTATAAAAAAAATTACCCTCACTCTTTTCAATCAGTATATAATTGATTTTCAATTAACAATCTAATAATCGATTGTACATTCTGGAATCGAATTAAATTTTAACCGATGTTTGTTTAACCGTAAATCGATACAGCAAATATATGTTCTAAATCAAATAACAGTTCATGGTTCCGATGTTTGTTGTCAGTGTATTGAAACGGTCTGCTTGTTTAGATGGCCGTATTCGATTTAATTATTAAAAGTTTATTGCAGATCGAATAATATTATTTAATTGTAACACAAACTTGGTTGTTTATTTGAATACCGGGATAATAGGTTAAATTGTTCAAAAATATAAAATAAATTTAAAAAAATCCCCGGAGTAGAAAATTGTTTCAATTCATTTTCGGTTTTTAAGTTATATAGTGCTTATGTGCAATAACATGTAAAAATAATAAGTTTTCAAATATTATAATAAATTGTTTCTATCGGACATAGCGATCTGACAACCAACAAACAAAAGTAAGTCTTGTAAATGTCAATCAATGGAAGAGAAATATTCAACCACATTCCCATTTTCTCTTAGTAAAGAACTGAAAATTAGTAAAGTTGAATTATATATATCTTTAAAAAAACTAAAAAATAAATAAATTGTAATACCAAAACCCTATGAAGCAAACACATGCTTGCATCTCGTTATCAGGTTATTTGTATTACTTACAAAAGCATGATTTTAATTTTTACCTTTTCAAACGAAAATTTATATTAATGTATTGTAACTACGATCCGAGACAGGTGTAAAGCATATTATCAAACATCGGGTCATTGTTGAAAGTCAATTATCTAATATAGTTTGCGTTTTAAACGGTTTTATTTAAATGTACTACTTGCGTGTACTACACACAATACTTAGCTTACTTACGTATTGTTAAGCGAGCGAGGAATTCGAAGACCATCAGCAAAATTAAATACCAACATGCTCGTTCTGCCTAGACGAAATTGTCTTCAAAGACTTCAACCTTATCGCCAATTTCACTTCACTTAGTTAACTTTAGCAATTTGCCTCCCTCTTAACAGTACGTCCTTTTAGACGATTACTTTTTAGGGATCTGTTTAGTTATTGTAAAATGTATAAAAAAAAGTGTAAAAACATACATAGATGTGTGCCGTAGGTACATGATCTGTAGCGAACTAAATATCAATAGATTAAAAAAAATCGACGATCGCGTGTAGGACACGGTAGCTCAATTCGTTATAGCAACAGCATGGAAAGCTGCGGATTCCAGTTTAGTTCCCGACCGTATCGTAAAGTTTTTAATTCTAAAAGTGGTTTTTAATTTATAAAATGCCATTGTGTTTCAGTAACATGTGAAAAATATTCAAAAGTTTATCCCCTGAAAAACACCAAAGTCATAACAAAAAAAAAATACATGTAATAAACATTAGACTTATAGACAAACGTATGCTTAAAAAATCGCAGTTTCTTAAGTGTACTGGACACTTTTCTATGTCTAATTAATTGATAGCTTTTTTACATGCAAGTTTGACATGACTCTATACCAGCGACTTTATCATCTACGTCATTATAGTCATCGTTTTTGTAAACCCCGTCCTCAGCTTTATAAATTATTTATCAGTTTTTAGTTAATCTTTATATTTTTAGTAATTTACAGTACATCTATTTTCTTCACAATTTCGGTATCTTGAAAAGACAATCCGACTCCCCTGTTTTTTCCACACTTCTGTCTGTTTCTCTGCCCCTATTGGTCGCAGCCAGAGGTTTTATAGCCTACAGCCTTCCTCGATAAATTGTCCAACCAAAACAAAGAAGAAATCAATTCGAACCAAAACCTCCTTAAATTAGCGCGTTTAAAGAAGCAAACAGACCAACTTTTCAGCTTTATAATATTAGTATAGATTGTCTACGGAACCAAGATGGAACGAACCGGTCTTCACTTTCGCGCTTAATATCAGAACCAACGCGGACGAACGGACATCAAAGTTAACTTAATCCAATAAGGTTCACCTATAGGATAATTTCGAGGATCCTAATCAGGCTTTTTTTACTTCTTTTGATTAGAAAATATACGATCTCTTTAGTGAGAATTTTGGTAAACGGGTCTTTAATGTTGCGTAAAGAAATAAAAATAATAAAAAAGAAAAAAATACCGGAGCTAGCAAAAAGAACACTGGCGTGCAATTGAACTATTATATTAATTTAAAAGCGCTTACTAAAAATATAAATAAGATATTTATAATTACTTATCTTCATGCCTATGAATTAAAACTATGTTAACACAATAAGTACCTCTCCATTAATTAAAAATAATGAAAACTTAACAACTAATGTTTTTATACGTCGCCTCCATCTGAAAATAAAAAGAATTATTAAACACTTTTAGTCAAAAAGTTTCTTATTTTAGTTTGGTTTAATTGGCATAATTGCTATTATCAGAAGGTTAAATAAAAAAAATAGTTAATGTTTATATTAAACACAAAACGTAATTTATAATAACAATAAAAATTTCAAATAATTCGACCCATATGCAAGCAAATTATATGCAACAATTTAATATTCTTATTAACAACGAATTATATTTCAAAAATCGAAAATAAATTGAAAAAAAAATTTGACTCGGGCAGGACTTGAACCGGCATCGTCAGCGTTCCGTGCTGTTACTCTACCAATTGAGCTACCGGAGTCCTACACCTCGTCGTCTTTTTTTTCAACTTATTTTCGATTTTTAAATTATATAGTACCTTCATGTGCAATAACATGTAAAAAATATGTAAATTAAAAACGAATTATATGTTAAATTAAGAGAAGATGTAACTAATCTGAATCAGAACTAAAATCGAACTTCAGTACACGATCAAAACAGCGTTGAAGACCTAAAAAACCAATGTCCTCAAACGAAAGCCGGCATAAAGCTACAAACTTCAGACGACAACTTTGTCCTGCATCTGAGCTTTTGTTCAAAGCTTTCCCCCATTTTCGTCCCGTTTTTGTCGAAATGTTTTACGAGTGCTGCTGAAATGGCTTGCATTAAATGCGCCCGAAAACTTAGTTACGTACAAAATGAATTCTGCAATTAAATTAATTTAAAATGTTCACCTGGATATTTTAATTGTTTGTGTGGATGTACGGTTTAAACTTTGGCGACAATTGCAGAGAAGGTATAATGACATACTGGGATACCGTATTATTATATTATTGTCTGTAGAGAGAAGTGAATATTCAAATAAAACACTTTTAACGGTTTTATAGGCGATTTCGTAGCAGCCAAGCAAGCAATTAGTTTATTAATATAGTTCACGTTTTAAACCGGTGAAAGTCTATAAGCACTTTCACACTCGTTTCTTGACAAATAAATTTATGTTGTCTGCCCTTTTCAAATTTTTTTTATCCAATTCTAGCACAAGTTAATGTAAGCTATCCTCGATCTAAATGAATTATTTCCTGCGATTCAAACCCAGAAATAGTTTAACGAAGACGGACCTTATAACGTGTATTTTGTTATCTTTAAACAACTGTCTGTGCTTTTTTAACATGCCCCAGGACGCAAAAAAAAATATTTTAAAGTGTCACAGAAATATACGATACAGTTTAAAACACAAATTTATCACAAAACGAATGCAATAAAATAGCAAAAGGAAAATAAAAAGTCAGCTTAAGTTGGACAAATGGGACATTTGGACGGGACAAAAAGTCGGATTCCGTTTAATTGATTTAATTTGTCCTGAGTCAAACTCCATGGTGCTAGTTTTGCGCCTACGGTGGACTAAGGATTTGTTATAATGATATTTTTTCGGTGAGAAAAACGACTTAGGATGTTTTTTATTACGATAGGGGAGGACAGACAAGCGTAAGATTCACTTGATGGTAGGTGAAATATCCCAGCTGACACAAGATGCGCTGTCGTCCTTTTTTTGGCTTTGAATATTCGGAAATCCACTAACTGTATGCTTTCATCCCGGACGGAATTTCGATATTCCTACCACCCATTGAATATCCAGATTTCCAGAGTCCAACATGTTTCAGAAAAATTATAAATTAACAAAAAAAATGCTGGCCCCGGTGGGGATCGAACCCAGGACCCGTCGATTATTATCCATACTTACTACCATTGCACAAACGAGCCCGTCTGTTTTATGTGAAGCTAACTTTTAAGTAATTTAATAAAAACGCATTAATGCTTATATTAAAAATTATTCTGCATATTGTTTTTACTCAAGAGGAGTTTAATGGAAGATAACATATGTGCATGTATAAAATGGTTGTTTTAATTTAGTATTTTTGTTTATAAGATGAAAATCTTTTTTAACTTCAACGAACAAATAAATAAAATTAATGACCGCTTTAAACGCAAAATGTATGTGTGTCAATACTTTTATATTAAATATGATTTCTTATGCAATGTATTAAAATAAACATCATTTTTTAAATAAAACACTTTAACGGTTTAAAACGCGATATATTAGTTAAACTTATTTGAAAATGATTTTTAACTTTAACTAATATATCGCGTTTTAAACCGTTAAAGTGTTTTATTTAAATGTGTACTACTCGCGTAAACTATAGACAGTATTTAATAAATATCATTTTATAAGCTATGTAAATATAAAAACATTATTTTTAAATACAACCCTTTATAAAGCTTTTGAATTACTTAACGTTCAATGTAGACACGTCCTTATCTACTTGGAGTTTGTGTTCCGGCTTTGCTCAATTTGTTTTCATTAAAGCTTTTTATTGTCGTATGCGTTTATTCGACGTGTTTTATTGTTGTGTTTCAAACTTAACACTGGCATATTTATCATTCGTCCATATCATCCAAATATCGAGGCACTATTTTTCCCAAACCAGAACTACCCGGGACTACAGGTGACTGTAGCCAAGTGCACTAACTTCTAAACTCACTTATAAATAAAGTACTTATATAGCAGCCATCATAAAAACACATAGTTTTATTAAATGTCTCTTGTATTGTTTTGTTAATGAATATTGGTAATGACTTACTGCCCAATACATAAGCTCACACAACCGCAATCCAACAGACATAATTATTTTTTACTAATTAATCGTTACTATATTATAAAATTATTACTACTTTTTTGTACGTTTCAAACTATTTTTTTACATTGTTTAATACGCGTTACGTATATAATATTTAAAATCTTTTATTTGATTATAGCGCGAATTAATTATTTAACTACGACCCAACGTTAAACTGTTAAAAATAATTACTTTAAATCTTATTTAAACCTCTTTTAAAACTTAACTTCACGTAAATATAACTATTAACTCGTGAACTATTATTATACATTATGTTTAACGCTTACACTAAATCTGCGGGTAGTTGTAAAAACACGGTCTTAGTAACATCCGATCTATGACGTATCGTTGCAGCTCAGGAGCTTATTTCATTCATATACAAATTTGCCAATAATCAATATGTGTTAGTACTAGTAGCAATCGATAACCGCATTGCCCCATAATACATTCGGAGTCTTTCAGCCGACGAGTCAAAGGCTTGTATCGGCTGCATCTCGAAATGAATCCCTTTATGCAGTTTATTGTGCACGGGGGATTCCCCTTTGTGACGAGATTGATGCACCCGCCTCACTTCCGTTCCTCTTATGTAAAATATTGCTTTCTACGCTGTTATTGTAATACTCGGAAATGTCTATTCCTGTTCTCCAATATTGCGGAAAGTCTTTATATAAATATCTAGGTTACAAACAATATGTTTAAACGATATCAAAAAGGTCTGACGGTCTTGTTGGTCTAATGGTACGATCCCCACCGGGTCCATCACGTTTCAAATAAGCTTATAGCTTGTCAAACGTGTTGAACTTCGTCTGGAAATCTAGATATTAAATAGGTAGGAATATCGAAATTCTGCCCGGGTCACGAACCACCGCCCGCCGGTGGAAAAGCCGTGAAATTTGATTACATTACTATAACAGCCCAAATAGGTTTTTTTTTTCGGTTTCGATCCGAAACGCGATCAAACTTCTGATGTATATTTCCGATTATGAGCCAAAAAAAGATCGACAGCAAATCTAGGGTAGATGTTATATAGAGTGAATCCCATACGTGTTTGTCCTCCACTATAAAAAGTAAAAAAAGACTTTTAACGGTTTAAAACGAAACATTATTTAGGGCGGTAAGTTGAAATTACACCAGCCATATATACTATATAAAAAACAGAGCTGTAATTTTCAAACCACGTATGTCATACGACTTTTATAACATATTTACGAGGAAATGAATAAAACTCTTTATTAAACGAATAAAACTTTAATTAATTGTAAAAGCAGTTATGAAAATTTTGACTTGTCCACAAATAACGATGCCGCGCTTCAACTTTTTAAGGCAAAGGTACAAAAACAGCCAGTTACTACTAATAGTTATTACTAATAAAGTAAATTAATATTTTTGTGTTTTTGTTATAGGTTGTAATTTATTGTCAAAATAAATTAAATTAAATAATTAAATGTTTATTTGTTATATTTTATTTCCCAAAGCTAATTTTATTCATATAATTAACTTTGGGAAAACCACTCATTGACCACTTTCTTGACATAAAACCTCTTTGCTAAGATTTTAAAAAGTATCGTTCATTTTTAGACGGAGTACCTTAAAACTTTATTAAAAAAAAACGTGCCTTACATTACATTATCGCACAAGTTGTATGATCATACTTGAAATGTGTTTACAACCACTACGACTTGTTATAAAATATTTTAGTTAACTTATTAACAATTTATTATTTTAAATTTTCATTAATTCTATTTATTAATTTATATATTTATACGTTTTGTATGCTTCACACCAGCCGTGGTCACGAAGGAGACCCGTCCTCATGTAAATCATATGATGGCGTTCCTAATGTCAAAGGAACTGGACCTATGGCCATAATTGATATATATTTACCTTTTTAACCGTGAAAAATGTTATATTTAAATGTATACTCGCGAAAACTACTAACTATGCAAAAAGGTTCCATTTTTAGAACTCGTTCTACAATTCGACATCCCGCATGACCATGGCTATGGGCCAAATTGATGCCCTAAACTAATCTTAGATTGTTTCCGGAACCTGTTAGTAAAAAAGTGATTTACGTAAGAAGTCATCACTTCAAACAAGTTTAACTAATATATAACGCGTTTTGAACCCTTAAACTGTTTTATTTCAACTTACGTACTTATAAATAAAAGGCGGCCTCATCCCTAAGCAACGATGTCTTCCAGGAAACCTGAATTTCGTTCATATTTTCTTTTTATGCGGTTATTCGAGTTACAATATCTATACATATTTTTAAAGAATAAAAGTGCATAGTCATTTTTATAAATACTAAGCCACGACGGAACACGTCCTAAATCAGCTGCAGCCGGAGGATTGTTTTAAAGTGTAATTTATAGTACCTGCACGTGAGCCATGAAAAGAGGTGTAAAAACCACGGACGGACTTCTATAGAAGAATACAAAGCGCTGGATTTATCACCCGCTTCTGTGCCCAAAACACGTCTCTACAGATATAAAACCAACTGGAACCGATATAACTTTAAACTGAGATAAAAAGCAATGGCGCGATTATGACCCAATTATTTATGTATACATTAAAAAACACATTTAACGGTTTATAACATGAAATATATTGAGTAACTTATTTTACAATAATAATCGATTTTAGAAAATATACGATACGGGCGGGAATTAAACCTGCATTCACCTATAACGTCATCTTTGTTTTTTTTTTAATATTTGGATACATGCATCATTCGCGGATGTTTCGTAAAAATCTTATCGGTTTTTAATTTAATAATAACATGTGAAAAATATTAGATTTGATTTGATTGTAAAAAAGTGGACGACACGGGAAGAATTAACCGGCGTCCTAGCGTTCTATACGTCGTCGTCGAATTTTTCGACCTATTGATACATGCACCTCTGACGCATAAAATCGATTTTTAATTTAATTGCATGCAATAATGTTTAAAAATATTAAAGATTTCAAACACATTTTTTAAATACATATTTTAATAATGGGCCGATGTTTCGAATGCTCTACAGTATCCATAAGGTAACTAATACATATCGCGTTTTAAACCGTTTAAAAGTTACTTTATATTTACTAAATCAAAGAATATATGAAATATAGTTCTTAAATGCATGGCATGATCTAGTTTTAAGTAGCACACAGTGGCATCACTGTTTATGTTATGCGGGTGGACAATACGCAAACAACTTTTCCTTTATGCTACCTGTATAGAATGACAGTTTCTGATTCTACTTCTATAGGCCCTGATATGACACACCTTTACAACCAAATAAAACTGTCCGCATTATAGTTTTTAATAATTCACGATGTAATACAAATCTTGCTTATAATTTAGTATAATACCATAACACATAAGATAGCCAGTAAGATACCCCAAACATAACTTTCAAATACTGTTTGTAATTTACGTGAGTACATATTCAAATAAACTACTTATAACAGCTAAAACTGTTGTAAATAAACTATGTTGTAATTAATTTTAACTACTTGTTGAAGTTAGCAAAGGATATTAAACGTCGGGTTGTAGTTAAATCAATTGAACTAATATGTTTCACGTTTTAAACCGTCAAGGTGTTAGTTATAGATTAAAATATAAATTTAATAATCAATGGTGGACAGAAGATTCTAGAAAGGATTTGTAGTTTTTTTATTTGTAAGTTATTAAATACTAGCTGTGCTCGAGACTTCGTCCGCGTGGAATTGTGACTTGTTTGTTGATTAGTTTTTGTAAAGGCGCATTTAAGGTAGCCAACCTATGTTGTTAGTGCTACTTTGCCGCAACACTCTCACCTCACATCACTCCCACTCTCATCCCTACACTCACTCCCACTCCCACTCTTACTCTCACTCTCAGTCCCACTCCCTATCCCACTCCCAATCCTATTCCCAAAAAGCCAAAGAAGAAAGTTACATTGCTAGCTTCAAAAACCACGAATTTTACATACAGGCTTTTATCCACTTTTTCAACTTCTATAAACCTTTCCTTGGCATTTAAAGTAGCCTATGTCCTTTTTTTAGGCTCTAAAAAATCTGTGTACCAAATTTAGTAGTTTTGGAGTTAAAACCGGACAGACAGACAAACAGTGTTACTTTCGCATTTATAATATTAGTATAGAGTATAGAGTATAGATATAGATAATATCGAAATACTTATGAAGTTAATAAAACATTTTAATTAAAATATAGGGTTCCATTCAATTGCAAAATAATCCTTAAAATATACTGTGTTGAATTCCTGTTGTATGTAAACATAAAACTTATATTATATTTTAAGTAGTTAAAAAGGTAATTCAAAATGTAGGTAGTTGTTGTTATATAATGAAACAAAATTTCCAGCCCATCCCAGCTCAAAAAGAGCATAACTACAAGGAATGTATATAAATAATTTGAAATATATAACAGACAAACTTTTCTTTAATATTACATTAAAACTCTTATAATAATATCTATGTTATCTTATCTATCTACGTTAAATTATTATAGAGCCATCGGAAAGTATGAAGGATAGATTTGAATAAATAATGAAAGGAATTTTCGCAGCTGACATGTCGAGACAGTCGGACGTCGATTTGTTACTGTCTCCTCTATAGCATTTAAATTAAAGTAGTCATTACATTGAAGATAACGTCAAGGAAAATTTTTCATTGTAGCGCGTAAAGAGTAGGATACCCATAGAGATTATATGGAATTTCATTAAATTAAATAAATACTTTTCGAACATCTATACTAATATATAAATCTGAAGAGTTTGTTTGTTTTTGAAGGCGCTAATCTCAGGAACTATTAGTTCGAATTCAAAAATTATTTTTGTGTTGTGTACGCTAAGAATAATAGGAGCGAAGAAACATCGGTAAATGTCGAAAAAATTGAGAAATTTATTCATGCTTGTGGGATTATATTGCGTACGATGCGAAAACGGTTTAAGATATCAAAAAAATATATATGAAATATTTTTTTTTTAAATGATCTGAAAGTTCGCGACAGTTTATGTCTATGCAACTTGAGTTGAACAGGGGGTTTGCAAAAACAAAAATTTATATCCAAAATAATCTACGCGTACATTCTACTCAGCTAGTCAATAATAAGATTACAATATAAAGATCATGCAACTGCTCTCCTGTAAGTTTCATTTGTATTTGCTTGATACTACTGAAGGCAAGGCAAAAAATAAAAACCTTTTAATAATTTTCGTCTTATTCTTAATAATTCACCTTTTCAATTTTATAAATAATTAAGCTAATAAAAACCAAAATAAAAATAAAACAGAATCTAAATAAAACACTTGGACGGTTTAAAACGCGATTTTTTTTTTTAAATTTTTTTAAAAAAAAAATTTTTTTCCTATAAATTTTTTTTTTTTTTCCCCCTTTTCCCTTTTTTTTTTTTTTTTTTTTTTTTTTCCCCCCCCCCAAAAAAAAGTTTTAATTATTTTAATTATTAAAATTAAGACACATAAATATAATAAAGTTAAGTCTATTTGAACGTTGATTATATAATCAACATACAACAACAAGCCTATATCGGCTATAGTTTAGATAGTATGTTATTGTATCTATTTTATAATAACCTTTTAAAATAATCCTTAGTTCTTAAAGTGTTGGAATTGAAACACTATAATCTAAGAAATGTTCAACCGTTTTAGAATTTTATATTTTACGAAATTCCCTTTGTATTTGTAAATTACACAAATTGTTGTAGACCGTACCTTATCATTACTAAATGGAAGTGTATCTCTACTTTATACTTCAGAGGCATATACGTCCAATATAACACTTATTACAAACAGAACTATCGCGTAAATACATCTATTATTTTAAAGCTACAACCGAAGTTTGTATGTTGAGAATGTCTTTTGGAAAAATAAAGAAACAAAACATTTTCCCAGCTGACAATGTTTCACTTATCGATTACATGCACAGTCAGTGCCTAGCCTGACCGAAACTATTTTGTTAATTGGACATTTGGACGTCTTATATATAGTGTAGTGCTAGGTACTTTTAGGACTCCTATAACACATTAATTACTTTGAAATACTTGTATATGTCAAAATAATTAATCAGTATATTTGTATACTGTCTATAGTTTACGCGAGTAGTACACATTTAAATAAAACACTTTAACGGTTTAAAACGCGATATAAAAATATATATAGTTTGGATGCTTTGAGACGTATCGGGCCGAAGTTAAAAATCATTTTCCAATAAGTTTAACTAATATATCGCGTTTTAAACCGTTAAAGTGTTTTATTTAAACAGTATATCTGTGTCTGATTTGGTAGTGGAGCAGTCATATAATTGGGAGAGTCAGAAAATTAAATAATATTTAAGAAACAAATATATTCGCGCCATGATCTTGTTTATAAGCACCGAACAAAGCCACGCGCAAAATTTAGTCTTTTATAAATTGAATATCGTTTGGTGTGAAATCTACGTCAAACAATTCAGAACATTATAACTGCCAGTTGTCTCTTGTGAACTCGTCATTAAAATAATTATACGTTACACAAAAATTATTGTCAGTTGTTTGTGTATAGTATGAATTAATTTAAGACTCTTGTTGAAACAAAATTAAAATTATACTACAGAATACTATAAAAATCTATAAAAAACATTTGAGTTATTTTTTATAACGGGCAAACAATCTTTATTTATCACTGACAAAAACAAATTTTGATATTAACATTCTTTAGTCACATTATTATCTATAAGAAGAAGAAGAGGAAGACTTCTCATTCCTAGTTTAATTAGGAAACCAAATAAACTACAAAATTTTCCAGACTATGTACTCACTACGTGAGCAGGTACTAAGGTTACATGTAACTTCGTAGACATTTCGTAGCGCTTCGTAGCACTCGTTACGGGCGTAGCAACCGTATATTAGTTTTATGATTCCTTGTAAAACGGAGAACAAAGTAGAGGTTTAATATTTAAGGTTCTCTTTGTATTTATATGTACTCTGTAAAGCTATAACAGCGTACTAAGGTACAGGTTACCTCCGGGAACTAGTTTATTGTAGACCAAAAACACAAATAAACTTATTGTATTACAATCCGTTGAAGACGAAAAAGATATCTACGATGTCTAATGTCTGTGAGAGAACGTTTTATAACAGTAAAGTTATTTTTGCAAACACGTTTCTCGCAAGTTCGACTTTTATGCAGTTTATTGGTAATTAATATATTAAAATACTTAAATTATATACTGTCTGTTTGTAGTAGTTTACGCAAGTAATACACATTTTGATAAAACACGTTAACGGTTTAAAATGCGATATATTAGTTACACTTGTTTGAAAACTATTTTTAACTACGGCCCGCATAGCAAAGCAAAGGCAAAGTATCTGAAACGTCGAGTTTTAATTTATATTTTACTTTTATTCTTAAATAACAGTAAAAAATAAATCATCAAATTATTTAAGAAAATACTCATCTGAAAGTTATCTGAGTAATATTTTTTAAAGCTCAGGTTATATAATTAGAGAATAACAAAAAATAACCATAACTTCTTACAATTTCATATTTAAACTCTCGCCAGAGTTTAAAATCATTCTCTTGCTGTATCTACAAGTACGTACTAAGTCCGAAAACTAATGTGCAGACGTCCCGGCGCCGTGTTCAGTAGAGCAGAAGTAAAATGATAATATATGTTTGGTACACCACATTTAACAAGATAACCGACTGCTCTCAAAAATCTGACACCAAAATTTATTATAATATCTTAGATATGCAATATTTTCTTAATTAAAGGATGTAAAACTGATATCATTCATTTAAATAAAACACTTTAACGGTTTAAAATGCGATATATTAGTTAAACTTTACGAACTTATTTTTTACGGCTGCTGCAAAGCATCCAAAGTTAAAAATAAATTTCAAATAAGTTTAACTAATATATCGAGTTTTAAACCGTTAAAGTGTTTTATTTAAATGTGTACTACTCGCGTAAACTATAGACAGTATTTGATATCATTTAGCTTACTAATTAAAAGAACTTAACTAAAACTAAGATTTTTTAAGATAGGAAAGGAAAGACAAGTTTTTCTGCTTGATGAAGGTAACGAAGTTATATAACAAGATGGGCTGTCGACCAACATTAGCTTTGTATAAACAATTAACAAACTGAAATCAAAACGCCATACAAATTGACGACTCTTTATCTGTAGACGGTGGTCTGCGACCAGGACGCGATTTCGATAGTCATATCATCCACTCTAGATTTTCAGACGAAGTTTCCAGATAATGATAATTAAAATTAATTCTGGGATAACCGTAATCTGATTATTAGTCAAACAATGCTACCATAACAAACGTGCACGACAAACCTTGAAAACGAAAACTTATTTTGACTTCGTATTCAATGGAAGTCCTTTACGAATTCATGCAACTTTTTGACTACTGTAAATTCTATTTTGTGTTTCAGGTAACCTTTGTCACGCCATGCCTAAAATGTATACTTTTATTGTTTTATATCCCTATACCGAAAGATTTATACGTCAACAAAACTAACTTGTGTTTGTTTTTCTTAGATTTAATGAAACCTTAGAAAAAAACTGGAATACATTACTATTGTCAATGTTGGAATTGAGGCAATATTTTAAATAATGTTAATATTTGAAAACTTTATTATTTTTTACATGTTATTGTACATGAAGGAACTATATAATTTAAAAATCAAAAATAAGTTGAAAAAAATTCAACGATGAGGTGTAGGACTCGGTAGCTCAATTGGTAGAGCAACAAGCACGAAACGCTGACGATGCCGGTTCAAGTCCTGCCCGAGTCGAAAATTTTTTCAATTTATTTTCGATTTTTAAATGTTAATATTTCTCAATAAAAAAATTAATTCAAAAATAAAACTTGATTCAATTAGTGTAATGAACTATAATATTTTTACGACAGTTTAAAGAATAGATAGTGACAAATCTCATTAATTTTTCATTTTAGGTTCCGTCTAGTGAGAAAAAGCCATAATAAATATTAAATTAACAAAATCGATATTTCTTTCACGATATAAGCATATATTATATTGTCAGTACTTTACGTGAGTTCACATTTAAATAAAACAATTTAACATTTTAAAATCTATATCTATACTAATATATAAAGCTGAAGAATTTGTTTGTTTGTTTGAACGTGCTAATCGCAGAAAGTACGGGTTCGAATTGAAAAATTCCGTTTTGGTTAGAACGAGGTAAGCACACATGATGTGACTAAGAGGAGCGAAGATACAGCGAGAAATGTGAACAAAACGGGGGAAATTTTTCATCTCTGTAGTTTTCAGATGCGTACGCTCCGAAAACGGTTCAAGATACCTACCAATTGTGTATGAAAGAATGAATTCCCCTTTAAATGATCAAAAAAACAGTCCACGACGCTATATGTTCTTAAGAACAACTCGTAAGACCAACGGGACAACGTGTCGCGAGCGACGGGACGCGACCGATGTCGTGGGCAGCTTAAATTTATAAAGATGTGGTATAAAATACAGCCGTAGTTAAAATACGTCCCGATGTTTCGGATACTTTGCTATTAATAGATATAATGCGTTTTAAACCGTTAAAGTGTTGTTAAAATTTACTTGAATAAATTCCATCATCTTTCCTTAGTGACAACCTGTTTTAGAGCAGGATTTTTGTACATATTTAGGAATGAGAGACATTTGACTGTAATGGAAATTTGATTCATAAATATTTATTTATTCCGTATATAAACCGTTCCCTTAGGATGACGGGGAATAGGGAACAAGTATTATGCAAATGCGGCGTTCGCTTGCGTACAATTAGACCTGATTACATTGTCGACAGCTCTCGTCATATCCAGTTTTGTGGTTAAATATTTAAAACCGTTTTAAACGTTAAATATCAATTCACTGAATTTAACTACGACCTAAAATATTGAATCAATTGTTACTGCCATATTAACGGGGCACATACGTTGGAAGGCGTCTCTAATGTCAAAGTCAAATCTGCTACCATCTGTTTTATCGGCGTTGTACTATTTTACTTAAATTTTTAACCTGTTACATTAGGACTGCTTCTGTAGATAAAAATCTCCACCTTTCTTGTGATATTGGCGATCACGATCGAATTATATGCTACTGCTACACAGCAGCAACTCAACGTATGACCCCGTGGCATTTGCTGTGCCAACCAATTGTCGGCTCATATTTAGGATAAATCAATTAATATAATACGCGTTAAAAGCTATCAAAAAATAACCTAAAACATATTTATTCCATATTATATATATTCATTTTAAATTATTAAACATAGTATCTAGGACATATCTTGAATATTTGAACGAAAGAAATGTCAAATCAATACCCCGCTGAACTTGGTATTGACAAGAGCTTAACGCCTGCTGTACAAGGTATTAAGACGCACCAATAAGTGTGTTGAACCCTCAATCTACCCAGGTTTGCAAATTGTGGGGAATGACTGTGAAGCCCCTTATTTGCGGTGGACCTTTTCGGTTAAGACCGTGGAACTGGTTTCGCGGTAGGGTCACTGCAGTTGATACTAGATAGTTTTTTTTAACAGTGAGATACTGACATATTTATTTAATAATAAACGAAGTAGCTAAGGTAGGATGTTTCTCTAAATACAGTTAAACTTAACATGTGAAACTTGTACGCATTCAAGTCATAAATACAAGAGTTTTCCATAACGCGTTATAACGCAATCAGTTTAACTTAGATTGAAGTTAGTTGTCGAAGAGGTATCCCTGTAGCCAACATATAAAATAAATATAAGAGGAATAATTTACTGAAAGTGTAAAACTTCTTAAGCTGGATTGAGGACATTTTGTAATGAATAAAAAATGTTAATCATGCGACTTCGGTTTAAGTTTATAAAGTTTAATTTCTGAAAAATCGTTTCTTAACCATTTCAAAATGTAAAATCTAAAAGTCAATATTGTCACTTCTGCTAGCTGTACCACTACTTACTACCAGTAATTTCTTATTTGGCGAAAGGTTTACGAATTGTCATCATTTTGTGCATCATATGCAAGAACTTTTAAAACTAAAGTTTTAATATCTTTATTTGTAATTTTAATATGATTGGACTTGAAAAAACTGAAAAGTAGAATTTATAGTAGTTCTCAGTTTTCACAATCACTGATTTAGTAGAGAAAACAAACGGTTAAAACCATAACATTGTAACTTGTGTTTATTCCATGACAAATCTTTGTTGCCACAAATGCATACTTCTTAAGACGAGTAGACCTATAATCGCCGATTGTTTGACGTAAGCATTAAAACGGCGAATTGTCAATATTTGGCGAGAGGGCAGCTCCGTAATCCGCCTACACTCTTCAAACAAGAAAACTTCCTAATACCCCGGACCTCCTTTTTATCAGGAATCTTGACATAGATAATAAAAATTATGACATGAAAACTACGCTGAGCAAAACTGTGAATTTAAATAAGACACTTGTTTACATTTTATGGTTTAAATTGTGATATGTATTAGTTAACTTAATTACAAGACATTTTAACTACGACCCGACGTTTTGGATGCCTTGCTGCAGCCGTGGTTAGATGGAATAATGAAGATGGAGAATTTTTGTAATAGGTAGTCAAAAATCTGCTCCGCTAGCGCCATCTGTTTCTTCATAGGATTCTGACAAAACTGACTCACGGTGTCTCGTCGTTTCTCGTATATACCACAGACTCAATGCGAACATTTTTATGTGTAAGTATTAAGAAACTCTTATTTATTTATTTATTCAAAGATACACCAACAGATCAGAACATACATCGATTATTTTTGTACAAATATTCTTATGTTAGATCCATTAAAAACTGTATATTACATAATTCTTTATCCTTCTTTATTCCCTTGTTCTACAAGTAGACATGGCATATATACCGCCAGATAGCATAGACTAAAAGTCATTACCTCGACAGGTTTATGACCTTATCAAGGGAGGTAGATCACGACCCTTTGGCCTTAAAACCTTTGGAATCCAAAATAACCGATTTGAATACAAGCCCAATTTATACAACAATGACCTATCTAACATATAGCAACATTAGTTAAATTTACGACCTGTCCCCGCGCCCTACATTTAACTATGAAAGGTTCCAAGTACCGAGCGAAGTGTCGATTTGCACCTTAGCACAAAAGGTATAAATCATCCGCACAGTCCAAAAGACCCCACTGTGAATAATGCCTTATAATATATTAGGCGAGAGAAATTTGCGGTAAATTGATAGTCTTTCAACTTTCTTGTCACATTTTGTCTGGACTCCTTTGTGATCGCAACTTTAATATTTTTTTATCAAACGATCACTTGCAAAATTGTCTGTCTGTCTGTTCAAATTTAAAAATTAAATTTTTTCAATTACAACCACAAGGCACTTAAAATTATAAGAACAAGAACATTATAGACAGTTATTTTATTATTTAAATAAAACACTTGAACGGTTTAAAACGCGATATATTTTGCTGCTGTGGTCACGGGGAGACTAATATATATCGCGTTTTAAACCGTTCAAGTGTTTTGTTTAAATGTGTACTACTCGCGTAAACTACACACGGTATTTAGTTATTTTCTTCGTAATAGATAAGATCTTAAAATTAGTTCTTAGGTATAGAATTTTGTGAAACTCGGGACTCGAAATATAAATCGTACAGCGCTGTTGTTCAGCCTGTCTTAGCAAAAAATTACTAAATCAACTATATCTATACGTTAATGCTTAAACGGATTGAGTTAAGGACAAGTGATTCCGGTTTCGATACACATATATAGACAGATAGACTTATACTGTTACGGACATTTTTATAGATCGTTTAAAGAGAAATCAATCTTTCATACCTTTCTTTCGTATCTGGAACAGTTTTTCCGCGCATCCGAAACGCGGGAAATCTGATAACAAAGATATAAAATAATAAATTTCCCCGTTATTTTAATATTTCCCACTTTTCCTTCGCTCCTAAGTTGTAGCGCAATATTAATAGTTATATAGCATTAAAGCCTTCCTCGATAAATGCTCTAAGCAAAACAAAAATAATTTTAAATACAAGTATTCAAGAATATAAGAACAAATGTAAATTTATTGAAATGAACGAACAACGTCATTATATAGTCTGTGCTCGTGAAAGATAATACCGAAACGCGAACGCACGAAATATATTTTTACATGGCCTTAATCCTAAGCCGGGATACTCGATCCCTCAATAAGTTATGAAGCCCGACTGTTTTTTATTACCCTTTCCGTTTCAGTGGCAACTTGTAATTCAATTACGGTGCATCTTGAGAATAAAGACACCTGAGAGACCAGGCCCTAGTCATTCGGAGCTGGTATAATGGAACTAGCTGTGTCAGCGACTTCGTCCGCGTAGATTAGTTATTTCGGGCATCAAAATTGGTTTTTGCAAAGCTCCTCCTTATACTTAAACTGTATCGGCTGTGCGTCCCGTCGTTCCTGCAAGTTAATCTAAAAAGATAGACACACAGTAAAACTGATATTTTGTTAAATCATTTAAAGAGGAATAATCTCCTATTTCTTGGATATCTTGAACCATTTTCGCACCGCACGCATCGGAAACCCACAAAGAATATGTAAGAATAATTATCCCCTTTTTTCACATTTTTTTCACTACTATAGGTCGCAGCACGCAATGTGCCTATTTTATATTCTTGCTTGTCAAATGCCCCAACTAAAACAAAAATAATTATTCAATTCGAACCAGTAGTTTCTGAGATTAGCGCGTTCAAAAAAACAAACTCTTCAGCGTTTTATTCACAATATCTCGAGTTTGATACCCGGGCGGAGTTTTAGTTCTAGAATTATTCGTACTTTGTAATTCGAAGAAGTTTAAAGAGTTATAATCATCTTCATCGTCATCACATATTCATCACTATTACTTTTGAAGACACGTTAAAACGCCTGTGCCGATTGGTCAGTAGTTAAAAGGAAAAATCGTACAAGACCAGCCAATCTGTACTGAAAGAGCGTGGTGCAGCTACGCTTATATTAAGAAAATTAAATAGACGAGACAGAATAAAAGACTCAATAAAGAAACATTGTACATCCCTATATACCTACTAGTAAAATAAAACAAACATTATTAAATTACCTAATTATACTTTAAATTAAAAATCGAAAAAAAATTGAAAAAATTTTCCCCCCGGGGAGGGGCTTAACCCCCCCCCCCCCCCCTCCCCTTTTTTTTCCCCCCCCCTTCGCCCCCCCCCCCCCCCCCCCCCCCCCCCCTTTCCCCCCCCCTTTTTTCCCCCCCCCCCCCCCCCCCCTTTTTTTTCCCCCCCCCCCCCCCCCCTCTCCCCCCCCTTTTTTTTTTTTTTTTTTCTTTTTTTTTTTTTTTGGTTTTATTTTTTTTTTTTTTTTCTTTTTTTTAAAATTTTTTTTTTTTTTTTTTTTTTCCCCCCCCCCCTTTTTTTTTTTTTTTTTTTTTTTTTTTTTTTTTTTTTTTTTTTTTTCCCCCCCCCCCCCTTTTTTTTTTTCCCCCCCCCCCCCCCCCCCCCCCCCCCCCCCCCCCCCCCCGCCCCCCCCCCTTTTTTTTTTTTTTTTTTTTTCCCCCCCCCCCCCCCCCCCCCCCCCCCCCCCCCCCCCCCCCCCCCCCCCCCCCCCCCCCCCCCCCCCTTTTTTTTTTTTTTTTTTTTTTTTTTTTTTTTTTTTTTTTTTTTTTTATTTTATTTTGAATTACATAACAACATGTACATTCACTAAGTACTATTTGTAGATTACGCGATTGGTACACATTTAGATGAAACGCTTTTTAACGGTTTTGAACGTGACACGTATTAATTAAACGAAACGTCGGGCCGTAGTTAAAATAACTGTAACTACTATTAGTTAAGAATTCGCGTTTTAAACCGTTATAAAGTGTATTATTTAAATATTTACATTTAATATTAAAAATATATATTTAGTATGTTGGAAAGATGATCACATTCACAGTTCGAGTCTCGTCCGTGTCATCGTTTCCATGCGAAATAGACGTTAATATGAAGTTATTTTGTGCAATAACATTTGTAGATAATAAAAGTTTCAAATTTACTACTGTTTCACTCCGCTTTCTTGTTATTTATATCCACCGAAGTCATTTGTGTTTTTATTCTTTCCTTACTCAAAGCATTATTAATTAATTCATTGATTGGTCCTTCAATTAAAACCCAAAATAGAACTGACATTAGGTAGACGAGGACGCACATACCGAAGCCGATTTGGAACTGAAAATAAAATTGTTTATATTTATAATGCTAGGACAAACACGGTTGACTATATAAATAAAGTAAAAAAGTTTGTCTGTACTTGAAACAGACAAAGCAGATATAAATACTCATGATTTTTCATGATTTCACAGACATACTCTGAAACTTTCTACTTAATTAAATAAAATTATTAGTTACTGTAATATTAGTTAAACAAGTCAGATATGATAACAAAAAATACACATACATATAAATTTGTTGTCCTTATTCACTGCATAGTGTGGGAAAGAGATAACTATCTTTTAACTAGTTCCGGTCAATAGATTGTCGTAATATTTGTGTTATAGTAGAAAACTTACCAAGCTCAGTATATTAACAGTGTGAAGCGATGTCTCCGAACCAACCATTATTCTGATAATAAACATATGTAAGATGTATGCTATGTAAGATAATTTTGCTGGAACTCGCCATATGTCCAATTCTAGGAGAGTTCGAAAGTAATCTGGAAGGAATTTTTCATACCATTGACTCGGGAGCAGACTGTAGATGTTTAATAATGTAACTAATATTAATTTTACAATTAAGATAATAATAATATTAGAAACACATGATAGCACTATATTATACTCAAATAACAAAATATTTCAAACGTTAAACTCAGTAATTTCGTCTTCAAGAATTTTCTTAAGCTGCAAAGCAGAAAACATTCAACCTTATTACACAAATGTTAAGGTTGAAATTACAAAGTGCGAGAGATGCAATAATCAATATTAAAGGTATTTCTACCTATCCAAATCGACGATGCCGTGTAGGACACGGTAACTGACTGTAGGAGTGGAATCCGATACAAGTCCTGCCCGTGTCGTAATTTTTTTTTCTTAAGGGGTATTCTACAAGCAACGTTGAGTGAAAGGCTACTTACGTTCCATTTTAAAAACTGCTCCAAAAATCAAAGAACACACACAGACGCCATATATAGGTTTCATTAATCCAGCATACAGTACGTTGATGTAAAAAGGCGTGCTTTTGTCCTTGAATAGAAATCCAATGCACATCATCGTAACGTTGATTGGCACAGGCAAGTTGAATAATGTTTGGTATCTCTGTAATCATTAGAGGTTATCAAATCTTCTACTTCTTTAAAAGCTTGACATCTTTTTATGATGTCCTCCACTCGTGATGACAACGGTCAAACTACCTAGAATCTAGGTGATACCATATCTCCTCTCTTGTTTTACCATTTACTAGATATAACTAATTTGTAGTAAATACTGTCCATAGTTTACGCGAGTAGTACATATTTAAATAGAACATTTTAACGGTTTAAAACGCAATATATTAATCTCCCCGTGACCACGGCTGCTGCAAAGCAAGTTAAAAAGCATTTTAAAATTTTTAACCATTAAAGTGTTTTATTCAAATAATTTGTAGTACTATAAAATAATGTAAAAAGTTCTTAAACTTCAGCAAAGCGGTTTGATAGTGCACTATCTCTTTCTTACCTTTCAGCAAATCGCATATCGTTTCTTTTTCTATTTACTCTTATTGGTGAATAGACTAAAGCTAGGATATGTCCGACCTGATTTAAGAATATTGACCAAAAAACTTGACTTCTTATTACTTTGATTGAATATCAACATACGGCTATCATTACTCAAACGAGCCCGACCAACCTAATAAGCCCCTACCCTAAGGATCCAATATTTTTCTAATCAATTTATAAGTTTTCCGAAACACGTTGCACTCCGTTTCAAAATCTAGATACTAAATGGGTGGTAGGAATATCCAAAATCCGTCCGGTCACAAACCACGCAAAGCCACAGAAAGCCGACAGGTTTAATTCAGTTCAGTTGGTGGATTTCCGAATATCCAAAGCCAAGTAGGCCGACAGCGCATCATGTTAGATGTTATATGGCTCGGATATTTCACCTACCATCAATTGAACAAAAAAAAAAACTTACCTCAAATTTCTTCAAATTCACTTTATGCTTCAGACAATAATGAATATAGTATCCCAAAGCAATCCCCATTATGAAACATGGTGTGTTCGTATGACCTTTCTTGTAGACATGGTTAAAAGTTTGGAAGTCATTGTAAACGAATGGCAATCTAGAACAAAAATATATAAATGCATTAGCATCGGCTTAATGATGGTAAAGATCGATTGGCACGTGTGTCGTCGACTTTTAACTTTGTATAATACATACTTTGACAATAAAAGTTTTTATCTTTAGCTTGGATGAGGGGTCGAAGAATTTTCTTTCGCTATATCTCTTTCAATAGTATTTTTTAACTATTGAAACTTAAATCGTAAGGAATTTCTCAAGTTCTGCGAATTGAAAAATTCTAAGTGTGGTTATATAATTTATCGACGAAGGCTTCTGGCTATATAATATCACGCTGCCATCTAGGAGCGAAAAACGGCGAAAACAATTCATCTTTTAGGGTTTCCAAGGCGTTAAACCGTTTTTGCATCAAAAACGGTTCAACGCCTATATTCTCAAAAACTGTGTACGAAAGAATAATTCCTCTTTAAACGATCTAAAAAATGTCCACGACACTATCTTTTAAGATTAACTTGCGAGAACGACGAGACGCAACCGTTGTTCTTCCCCCCCCGCCGGGCCCTTCCAAGTTAGGCCGCTGACACAGCTAGGTAAGTAAACAAATTGTGTAGTTTTCACTTACTCTGGAGCTACCATAAGCACCGGATCGAGATTGTGGTAAAACGTGTGCGCAGCTGGTGCTATCGAGCCCAAAATAAGCAGAATGCTTAATGTCCAAATCTTGGCTGATGTGCTTCTAGCCAAGACACAAATGAAGAAACCAAATACCATTAACTGCACGTACGATGCAAGAAACCTAATGAAAGAATATTTCATTGCGTTAATAACGATTGAGGAACAAAAATGGAAAGCGAATGAATCGGCAAGATGAAGGTCCAATTTAGATTAATTTTAAAATTTTCAGAAACATAGTGGACATCGTCTGGAAATCTGGATATTAAATGAGTGGTAGGAATATTGAAATTCCTTCCGAATCACGAACCACCGTTAACGGACGAAAAAGCCGTCGAGTTTACTATAGACTACCAAAAGCTAAAATAGGACGGCAGCGCATCTTGTTTAGATGTTACGGCTCTATTTCACCAACCATCAAGTGAACCTCACACAGGTCTGTCTGCCTGTATCATAAAAAAAAATTCGAATGCTTTGCAGCGGTTAGAGGGGTACCTAATCTATACTAATATATAAAGCTGGAGAGTTTGTTTGTTTTAACGTGCTAATATCAGGAACTACGGGTTCGAATTGAAATATTAATTTTGTGTTGGTTAGAGCATTTATCGAGGAAGGCCATGAAACATTGCCCTGTGACTGTGACAAGCGAAGATACAGCGAGAAATGTGAAAGAAAATGGGAAAATCATTCATCATTATGGGTTTCCGAGGCGTACGCTGCAAAGATGGTTCATGGTACCCAAAAAATATATATGAGAGAATGACTTTAAAAGATCTAATTAAAAGTCCTCGACGATATATGTCTTTTAAAATTAACTTGCAAGAACGACGGGAAGGGTCGCGACCAACGTCGTGGGTTTGCAAAAACGAATTTGGATGTTAAAAATAAATATTCTTAGCGGCATAAAGAAATGCATATATAATTAAATAATTAAAGGTTATTGTGAGAGTTTCTTAGCTCGTCTCCAAAAAATCAATAACAGACACATGTATGTGTCTGCCCACGTTCGAAATAGGAAAATCGGGATTTTAGACACATATAGTAAAATATTTTTATTAAGTTCCCATCTAAATCTACTTATATACTTTAATAATATCTGATGATTACTCACCATGTCTGCAACATACAAATGCTTCCGTCAAAGTAGTTGTTGACAAACAGAAGATGTGCCCACCAGTAAGAGCTGCAAGTGTCTGCTTCAAATACAACATTAGCCTAAAAATAAGAAAAATTGTCTAATGAATTTGTTATACCTACTATTAATAGTTCTTTTTTAATTATAGAGGAGGACAGACATGGCATGGAGTGATGTCCCAGCCTACAGCATAACAAGATGAGCTGTCGACCTATTTAGGCTTTGGATATTCGGAACTCTACAGAATGAAACCGAAACGAGATTAAGCTTCACGGCTTTTTCACCTGTTGACGGTGGTTCGTGACCCGGGCGGAATTTCTATATTCCTACCACCCATCTACCGCCTCTGTAGCCAAATGGTTAAACGTCTTGCCTAGCATTGCGTTGAGAGCGAGAGGCCCTGGGTTCTAATGCCAGGGAAACAAAAAAAATGTTTCGGTCGGGCAGGGCACAGAAGTCTGAACTACTTGCCCGTTAAAAGAACGGATCAATGAAACGGACACAGAAATGTGTTCGCCCCATGCCCCACGAGGGGGAAACGGGCTTTCACTACCACCCATTATATAACCACGTTTCCAGACGAAGTCTAGTATGTTTTAGAAAAATTATAAATTGATAATTAAGAAACATGTTAGACCTGGTGGGGATTGAAGCCATGACCCACTGTACATTAGACATTACACTACTACTATTAGATCAACGAGCCTGTGAGAGTAAATCTTTGCTACTATTAACAGAGAATTAATGTTCCTATTATAAATAATAAATGACGGCTGGTGATATAAGCGTAAAAAGGTTTTTCGTATTCTTCTGATTTGAAACTCATGGATATAAAATATTTTCTATATATAAAATATCAAAAACACTCATCCCAGCGAACGACGAAGTGCACTGAATAATGTACTACCATTTAGTGGGTTTGATTCCCGCCAGTTTCATCGATTAACATTGGTCTTATGTACATAGGTAACTAATATCAAAATATAAAATATGTGGTAACCGGTTTGATGAACAAATATTTTTTTTTTAAATCGGGTTCGGTATTCACAAAAGCTTTAGTTAAACATACCTGCCATAAAGGTCCGGATCCCAGGTACTTAATCCAAGTAGAAGTGTAAAGAAGAACGAAACCGTATGAAGGTATAACTCTGAAATATAAAATGCGTAAATAGTATTGTTTTATTGAAGTATCACATATAACAAACTAAATTACATCGATAAGAATCGATAATTCATGATAATTAGAGATGCGCCGAGTAACGAGTACCGAGTTTTACTCGGTTATTTTTTTTCAATCGAGTACTCGGCTAAGTACCTCGATTCAATCAAATTCCCTTTGGTTTAGAATTAGATTGATATTTAAAAGAAATGTTATTGACTGAAAGCGAGAGTCCTTTCGAGTGGTGGACAAAGCACCAACCAAGGTATCCAGAGCTGGCAAGTTAATTAAGAGTATCTCTATGTGTACCTAAAAGCAACGTGTATGGCGAGCGATTATTTTCGGAGACCGTTAAATACGAAAAAACGAGGCTGTTACCAAAGCGCGCAGAGAGCCTTGTGTTTCTGCATCATAACTTACATCTATAAAACTTTAAATATTAATTATTTTTATTACTGTTATTGTAATTTTGTCTCATTACCTACTCATTCATGAGCATAATTTTAATTATAATAATTGAGATTTACTGACAAAGATTTTCTAAATATCTAATAAATACTTGAGATTAAACTTTGTTTTAACTATATCTCGATTCAGCCGTTCGGTGCCCACTGCTGGACATAGGCCTCCCCCGTAGACTTCCAGTACGACCGGTCGTTCGCTAGTTGAATCCAGCGTTTCCATGTTAACTATATCTACCTAAATGTAATGATTTTCTTAAACAAAGTTTTCTCGAGTATGCAGAGTACCGAGTATCAACCGAGTACTCGACCCATCGTTAATGATAGTTATCAAATAAAACACTTTTAACAGTTTAAAACACAAAATATATTAGATAACTTCAAGGTAAAGTCAAAACTGCTATGTGCCATCTGTTTTGTCGAATTGGTATTTGATGATGGCTGGGTCCTTAAACAACTGACTCACGGTGATACCTCGTTTAGAGGTATGCTGTTTCGACCCGTTAAAATTTTTTTTATTTAAATATGTACTACTCGCGTAAACTAAATAGTTTGCGGAAGTCAAGAGATATACTAAAATTTACGAGGGACATTTTCTAAAGTCAACAAAACTTGACTTGGAACAGAGTCTATAGTGGTCGTCCGGAAAATAATACTAAGTTATAATAATAATATAAGAGTTCTACGTTTATCTGTATAAGAATAAATCAATTTATTCAATAACATGTGCCACATAATTTATCTATACTAATATATAAAGCTGAAGGGTTTGTATGTTTGAACGCGCTAATCTCAGGAACTACGAGTTCGCATTGAAAAAATGTTTTTGTGTTGGTTAAAGCATTTATCGAGGCTATGAAACATAACCCTGTAACTAAGGCAAGCAAAGATATAGCAAGAACGCTCCAAAAACGGTTCAAGATACCCAAAACATATGTATCAAAGAATGATTTCTCTTTGAATGGTCTAAAGTCCATCTTTTATGATGAATTTGCAAGAACGACGGGAAGAGACGCGACGGATCTTGTGGGTAAGAGCTTAAGTTTATAGAGTTGAAAAGCAGGTTTGCAAAAACAAAAACTGATATGCAAAACAACTATTCTATGCGTACGAAGTCGCTCGTCTAGTAATAAATAAAACGAATTAAAAATTAAAATTAGAATAGAATTATCAAAAAATAAATGAATTCTACAATTGCAAGTTGGTACAATAAGAACTTGCTCTGTTTATATCAGCTCTTGTGTTGACCTGAAACTTATTTTCAGTAAGAAAGTTGTAATTCATATGTTATAGTTGTAATCTTTATACTACTGAAATATTCATTAATAAAAACATAATTACCTTATAAGTAACTGCAAGATACCCAATGGTATCAATTTCCAAGTAACTTTGCCTTGCGCCCTCAAATCCTCTATTTTATAAGCCAACAGCACACCGGCCATGATGAAAAATACTTGGACAAGCAGGGTGCCATTTAAAAATATATAATTCAAGATATTTTCATACGCCTGCAATGATATATTAGCAGTTTCACTTAATAGCCATTGAAAGATAATCTTTGGGTAAAGTCTGGTTATTTCAACATTCCTTAAATTAATTTTAGCTAAATTAACATAGCTTATATATTGGGAAAGCTTTAATATGTTTTTACATTGCACATGGCGTATATAAATAAAAAAAAAACATTTAGATTAAAAAAAATAAGACACGGGCAGGAGTCGTTTCGTGTCATACGGTAGCTCAATTGGTAGAAGCAGCAGCACGAATCGCCGTGGATACCGCTGCAAGACTACTTTATTTCAACTTAACTTTATTTCAATCGATATTTTTAGCTTATAAGCTTGCAAACATTTTTAAATAAAGACCAATCTTTTAAAATATAAATTAATTTTCAAAAGTAATGGAATAAGAAATATGATCTGATAAAAGTAATATTATTACCTGTTCAATATATCTTGGATTTTCCGGGTAGATTACGAAAACCAACGCCGCGTGGATAAATATAACACATATTGATATAAGTACTCTGAAAATAAATGAAACGCTAATCTCAGGAACTATGGGGTCGAATGTAAAAATTATTTTATGTTGATTAGAGCATTTATCGCTGAAGGCTATAGGCTATAAAACATCGCCCCGTGACTAACACAAGCGAAGATATAGCGAGAAATGTGAAACAAATTGGGAAATCATTCCTCAGTATGGGTACGCTGAAAAAATGGTTTAAGATACCCAAAAAATATGTATAGAGAATGATTTCTCTTAAAATTTTCAAAAAAACAGTCCGCGACAGTATATATCTGTTTTAAGATTAACTTGCACGAACTGCGGGACGCGACCGACTGTCGTGGATACGATGAATTGCAAAAACAAATTTGGATGCCTTAAATAATTATTCTACGCGGACGAAGTCGCTGACAGATTAAAGATTATATAAAAGTCTCGCTTTTGTTAAAGAAAGCGACTCTCGGTGTTACCCCTTCCGTACAGAACCCAAAAATGTGCATATCAGGTAATAATACATATTAAATAAAAACCAAACGACCAAAATGCATTCATTACTTTTACGTCATGTTAAAAAGTCATTGTATTTTTGTAATTTATTTTTTAGTATTATATGGTTACGTCCATATATTTAAAAATTTAAACAGTATCATTTTTTAAATAAAACACTTTAACTGTTTAAAACGCGATATATTAGTTAAACTTATTTGAAAAATGATTTTTATCTTCGGCCCGACGTTTCGGATGCTTTGCAGCAGTCTCCCCGTGCCGAAGCCGTGGTCACGGGGAGACTCCGGCTCCGACGGGCGACGGGTCTCCCCGTGACCACGGCTGCTGCAAAATCCGAAACGTCGGGCCGAAGTTAAAAATCATTTTCAAATAAGTTTGACTAATATATCCGTTTTAAACCGTTAAAGTGTTTTATTTAAATGTGTACTACTCGCGTAAACTATAGACAGTATTTAGTATCATTTTTTTTTTCAAATATACATACATTTTGTGGCTTGAAATTCTTTTATGTTTCGAACCCACTATTGATCAGGAATTTGAACCTAGGTTGTCCGCTAAGATTTATATCGTTACAAACGATGGAAACAAATTATATCTATAGAAATGTTATAAAGCTGAATAGTTTGTTTGTTTGAACGTGCTCATCTCAGGAACTCCCGGTTTGTATAATAAAGTCTGTCAAGATGAAGTCGCAGGAACAACGGAACGCGGATGACGCCGAGGACGTTGTTTGCAAAAATAAATAATATGATGTCGAAAATAACTAATCAATGCAGATAAAGTCGCGGGTATAGCTAGTACTTTTATAAGAAGTCTAATTAGAAGTAGAAGACTGATAATAATGATAATTTGTATAGAAAAATCAAGATATACCTCAATCCATCCAAGCATTTTAATCTCTCCTCGTCACCATCTCTTTGGTAGGTCGTAAACAATCTTCCTAAATGACGTTTTATAGAGAAACACTTGAGCAATGCTAAAATCATAAGATATCAGGTGATCAAAAAAAGTTAGAGTTACGTCCAATAGCAGCAATTTCAGGTTGATAATAAAATGGACGTGATTTTGATTCCTATAGGATCCAATGTGTTAGTACGGGTCACGATCCACCGTCCACCACAGATAAAAAATTCCGTGAAGAAGTCTTAGTCTGTAGATTTCAAAAACGTAAAATATACAAAAATATATATATTATGTAATTACGATGTGGACTTTATTTATCTGTAATTGATTAAAGAAACAAGTATTTATTATATATTTTAAAATTAAAAGTACCATTATCAGATTCTATTGTAAACATATCGCAGAAAGCTCCCGCGACATTTAGAAATACTACAGCAAGGAACAGTAGCGCCGCCAATATTTCACCTACTGTTAATTTGCTTGCACTATCTGTATTGCATGATAACGGTTCGATTATTCTCGTTTTTAATCTGTAAGTGTTCCAGTATGTTTCGTTGAGGCATGCTTCAAGGGTTGACTTTTGGTCCTGTATGTTAATATCGTGTCGTATTTGCGGACAGCGCTCGGATACGCAAATACCGTGTCGCAATTTCGTATGATTGAAATGAGTGACGTAGTGACTAGAATATGCCTGTAAATAACTTTAAGTAATTAGTGCTAGAACTGAAGTAGAATTACATATTTTTTTTAATTTAGATTGTATCTATACTAATATTATAAAGCTAAATAGTTTGTATGTTTGCATTTATCGAAGAAGGTTTTAGGCTATAAAACATTACACTGCGACTAATAGGAGCGAAGAAACAGAGAGAAATGTGAAATAGTGTAAAATTATTCATCTTCGAGAGTTTCCCTTGCGTGCGCGGCGGAAACGATATTCCTCTTTAAATGATCTAAAAAAATGTCCTTTGAAAAACTAATTCTCCAACGTACATAATATAAATGTATAGGATTTAGTGCAACAGCCGCTAAAATAAGTTAAGCAAACAAAGCGAAAAGCACTAATATACAATGAAACTATATAAGATATCATTGCTTATTCGCGAGAACTTGCGTTATATTGAAATAAAATATTTCCTGACCATTGTCTGTAAGCTACAGACAATGGTCAGGAAATATTTTACATATTTTACATTATTTTACTCGAGTATTACTCTTAAAAAACACTATTGATTTAATATGCGAAGTATATTAGTGTATACTTATTTTTCCGGCGTTTTTTATTTTACCGCCAACAGCCGTGATCACTGAAGATGGAACGTGTCCCTAATGTCAAAGTCAAATCTGCGACGCTAGCGCCACCTACTTCGCGTAGTTTTTATGTGCTTATTATGTGCTAAATATCAACTACAATTAATTCCTCGGTTTAGGTTTTCTACTTATTGACTCTGTATTTAATTTGAGAAGCCTTTTTCCTACCTTCCAATATCTATTATTATGGTACACACCTTTATCATGTCAAGTAAGTCACTCTGCGCATCCGACACCAGAACAAAAGGTACATGACAGTAAATTCCGTTTGGTTTCAACAGGCATTTTTCGTATAGATCCATTTTGAAAATTGGTGGCATGCTGTAGTATTGTGTATCTGCAATATATAAATAAATAGAATGTATAGATAGATAAATGAAAAAGTTTTTATATCGTTCACAAGTTACTTTCATTATAGGCTATACATATAGTATATGTAACTAATATTTAGGTATGTCAATCTTCAAGTTCTATTTGTGGCATACTTTTAATAATTAATTATTATATTTTTGTAATCGCACATTGTAACGCACAATACACTTAATCTAAATCATAATTACACTGCACTAAAGGCACTGTGGTCACGGGGTGTTTTCCCCCGGGGCAAAATTAACGAAACGGTTTCCTGCCTGCGTCCATAAGTTTTCTATTTAGAATTAATCTAGCTTGTCCAATTGTTAAAAGAGGCTATATTTTGTCATCCTTTTGTGAAACCTCAATTTTAAATAAGCTAATTTTTTGATTAAAATTTGTACCAAATAGAGTTTTCATGAGTTATTAAACGTCACTCACCGTTCAATTCGTACACAAATCCGTTACATTGTTGAGCTAGGTAGAGTATGAAAAAAAGGTTTATTTTTCGCTTCATCGCGACACGAACCGTTTGGACTCTCGACACAATCTTGAGAAACTGATAAACATTTATGCAGTCAAATAATATAGTGTCGTGACGATTACAAAAAATATAACTTGTTTAATAAAAATTTAATATCTTTTTTTTATCGTCATCAATACGTAGTGTTCAAACCAGTTAATGCTACTTGAAGCCGTTCATTCATTTAATAAGACAGGAAATTCACAGTTTTATCTCGTTTTCGATCTTTTTCGATAGTAGTTAAACTTATTTGAAAATGATTTTTAACTTCGGCCCGACGTTTCGGATGCTTTGCAGCAGCGTGGTCACGGCGAGACTCCCCGTGACCGTTAAAGTGTTTTATTTAAATGACGTGTACTACTCGCGTTAACTATAGACAGTATTTGAAAGTTATTTATTAATATATATTTCTCCACGTGACCGCGGCTGCTGCAAAGCATCCGAAACGTAGTTTAAAATAATTTTGAAACAAGATTAACTAAAATATATCGCGTTTTCAACCGTTAAATTGTTTTATTATTAAATCATAATATAATTGTACATATCACTAATAATGATTGATTTTAATATATCGAAAATAAATTAAAAGTGTAGAATATTCAAAGTACTACTAGTAGGATAAAAGGAACGTGAATTAGGGCAGGCTTAAATAACACGTAGGGTAATTCGAGCACGGACTTTCGATATTCGTACCGTCCCTTTACTTCCAGATGTACCAGACGAAAAATATCGACTATTGGATCCCGGTGATCAAACCAAAGTTTTTTATTTATTGATACTATTGGACCAACGATGCACTTAGATTTAATATACACAATATTAAGTGAAGAGCCGTACGTTAAAGGTGTTTTAATGTCATAACACTTTTAATACCATTTAAAATCGGAGGTTAATATTACTAAGCGAAGGGACTGTTACATCCTTGACTCTTGTACGTAAAATGTACACTGACATTGTAAAAGTGAAAGTTGTACAGTAATTAATCAATGCAGTATATAGTTCTTGGTAAGTGACTGGAACTAGAGGAGGACAGATAAGCATGGGTTCTATATATAGGTCGACAAGCATCAAAGTAAGATGTGCCGTCACGATATTTTGGCTTTGGATTTTCAGAAATCCACAGACTTAAACCGAAACGCGATTAAGCTTCACGGCTTTTTCATGTTCGTGATCCGGGCGGAATTTCCATTTTCCTACAAACCTTTAATATCGAGATATCCAGACGAAATCTTGAAAAATTTAAATTGAATAATTAGAAACATATTGGACCCGATGGTGATCGAATCGACGACCAGTTGATTATTAGCCATACTTTGTTACCATTAGACCGTCAATTCCGCCAGATTTAGGATTTGAGACATTTTATTAGAATGTAAATTATGTATGTGCATGCTTAACATTTGAACCATAAATATGGACGGAGAAATTTACTTCAATTTACTAATTTAACTCTTCACGAATGTGGAGTGTAATGTGCGGCTCCATCGCTAATAAGGGATCTCTCCCAGACAACCCAGAATGGAAGCGAAATAAATGCATGGTGGGTGAAATTAAAAGTACAACATTAAAAATAAATTAAACTTAAAACAAATACATAAGAAAATAAAACATCCCCTTTATGAAGCATATAACATATCCGTGACGGTTTCACTGAAAAAACCTATTTTCCCCAGGAGTCGAACTTTGGACTTCTCACGCCTAACATAGAGTAAAGAAAAGCGTTCAACCACTGTTTAAATAAAAATTATTTATCAAATCATATTTGATATCACCAACACAGAAATCATTAAACTAAGGAAGCTGATCCTAAATTATTTTATATTAAAAACGTATTGGATTGAATGGACCTTTGTCGTTCGGTCTTTCGGTATTTTTATTTGTTGAGACGCACGGTTAAGGCTTCGTCGAGGCGAGGAAAATGCAATTATGTCTCGCATTTCCATTAGGAAACATTATATTTTCCCAATGGAATGGTTTCCTCGTTAAATTCTTGAGAAACTTGAACAAGAAACCTACTGTATTAAGCTTGTTTGTGTATATTTTTTAATTATAGAGAATATTGAGATTATAAGATTTGAGCAAGATTCGCGGTGGACCTATTTTGGCTTTGGACATTCGGAAATCCACAGACTGAAACCTTAACGCGATTAAATTTTCACGACCTTTCATTTGTGAACTGTTCAAACCCGGACGGAATTGCGATGTTCTTACCGCCCATTTGATGTCCAATACGTTTCAGAAAAAATGTGAATTAATTAGACGAAAATGTTGGACCTCCGGAGGCGTTTGAACCCACGACCCAATGACTATAATTAGCCATACATTGCTACCATTAGCATAATTATTATTTGACTATTAATTATTAAAATTAAAAGTTTCTTTAAAAAAATATAACTCTTCGCTAGAAAAAGCTAAATGCGTTCCCAACACACGAGCTGATGCTGTACACAAAACAACCAATTATGATGCACTGTCTACCTTTTTTTTTTTAAATATTTTGAACATCTATTAAACCAGCGCGTAAATTTACACTACGATATTTCTTCTATGTACGTGTCATGGACAGAATTTCATTACTATATGTATATGTATTTAGATTTTTTATAGCTAAAGAAATCGTGACTCACTTATCAATAGGTAGATAAAACGCTGTATAGATTGTATAATACTTTAAAATGCTATATTAAGTGGTTAATACATACAGTAAAGGACGAATAAAACGGGGTTTTTTTACAGGGTCGTTAGTATATTATAGTATGGCTAATAATAAATGGGTCATGGGTTTGATACCCAACGAGACAAACATGTTTTTTATCAATCTGTAATTTTACTACAACGAGTCGCACTAAACATCGCTGGTAGGAATATCGATATTCCGTCCTGGGTCACGAACCATGTCCACAGTGCCGCCGTGTTAAATCGCGTTGCGGTTTCAGTCTGTGGATTTTCGAATATCCAATGTCAAAATGGTGGTCGACTAGTTTCACATCGTGCTACTTGTTATAGGGATGGTTTATGTCACCTTCTTTCAAGTGAGCCTATAGCGTCTGGTTGTCTTCTCTATCATAAAATAAATGATAATATAAGATCTTAACTTTTAAAACAATAATATAAAGAGAATCAATATTGTAGACTACTCTGAAATTTAATAATTATACCCTGTTTTTTATAAATGCGAACACAATAAAGCTGGATGTTTATTTATGTACTGTAATTTTTATAATTAAGGTTAACAATAATTTATTTCATTTTGAAATTTGTGTATTTTTACAGTGGCTCAGTGGCGTGTTGCCTAAAATTGTGTTAAGGTTAAGAGGTCCTAGATGCGAATTTTAGGACAATATACTGTTTGTTTTGGACGAGCAAGTCTGATCAAAAGAAACTCATTCAAATAAATGTCAGTTCCATGACTCCAAGATATATATTTTTTATTTTATATATAAAACAAACAATGATGGTAAGTAACGCTAATGTTGATTAGCCCTTAGTGTTACGGGTACCAACGCAGGGCTCTACTAGTATTAACGTAAACGTCGCTGAAGATCGTATTATGTAAACTTATGTGTAATCGGCTTATAACTTGGGGACAAAGGTTTGAGTTATTAGGACAGGCCAGCGGTTTGGCTTCGTCTGGCATGTAAGTGGATTCTCTTGAATATGTTTTTGTTGTATTAACTATAAAACTAGCTTTATTCCGAGACTTTACTTGCATTTGTGGATGCTTATCACTAGCTGGCCTGGCAAACGTTCTTTTGCCATATGAAGCATTTTGACCAAATTGGATTACTATGAAAGCGGTTTTGTGATTTAATATTAAAAGAAAGATATATATTGTCGTAGATTTTTTTTATTATTTAAAGACGAGTAATTCTCTCATAACCGCGCACACAACGGAAATCCTCAAAGATGAATTCTAAAAAATAAACAAAGCATTGAGCTTTATAATATAAGTATAGATTAAATATTTTTATTCAAATCCAAAGTATATCTTCTCCTTTTGACCTTTTGTATCTTGAAATAAATTATAATACCAAGAATAAAATTCAAGGTAGATATTAAATTTGTTCTTTGGTTAACGACATGTTATGTTAAGCGCACAATATTTCAAGGCTAAACAAAAAAGCGCTTACGTTGTCTATGTATAAGCTGTGTCAGCGACTTCGTCTGCGTAGAATAGTTATTTTGAATAAAAACATTTTAACGGTTTAAAACGCGATATATTAGTTCTAAACTAATATATCGCGTTTTAAACCGTTTAAGTGTTTTATTTAAATGTGTACTACTCGTGTAAACTATAGTCAGTATTTTTTGCATATATTTCGGTTTTGAAATTTTGTTTTTGCAAACCTCCTCCACTTTATAAAATATATATTACCCATGTCGGTTGCGTTCCGTCGTTCATGCAATAACACTCTAGATGTATAGTGTCGTATCGTCACTTATATTGTTTATCTTTAACGGTTGGAACGGAAACCCGCAAAGATGAATGAATATATTTCCTCGCTTTTTGCTACTGTTTCTTGGCTCCTGTTGGTCGCATTGTAATGTTTTATAGCCTGAAGCCTTCCCTGATAATTACCACGAACATATTTCAATTTAAACCAGTACCTCCTGCAAGCGCGGTTAAACAAACAAACTCTTCAGCTTTATTAGTATAGATAGACAAGCAAGGAAACCAATAACTATATTTAGGAATCCATACTAACTAAATCTTATATTACAATCAACCCCTACATTAGTACACTAAGCTGTAGACAATTTTCCGACGCGAAATGCACAGTAATTTTCCCCCACTGTTATACGGCTTCCTTTGCTATGAATATCATCATCAGACGAAGCGATTATCATATTTCTGAAAGGCGCTTTTAAGTGTACATATGTGAATATTTAATGTATGTATGTCTTGTTATCTACGAGAAATAAATTGAATAAAGCAAAACAACACAAAGTTTTTTAATAATTATTTATTTACGAAACTTATTCTACCTTAACAAGTTAATCCTAATAAAACAATTTAACGGTTTAAAACGCGATATATTAGTTAAACTTATTTGGAAATGATTTTTAACTTCGGCCTGACGTTTCGGATGCTTTGCAGCAGCCGTGGTCACGGGGTGACGGGGGGATGTGTACTACTTGCGTAAATTATAGACAGTATTTACATATATTAAGCTACTTTAATGAATTCATCCCGGAGCATTTAGTTATTTATCTACGATTACTATTACAACTAAATTCAACATTATATTTCAGCACTCTGAGCGCATTTATTGAATTCTAACACTCTTAATGTATGAATAACAAAGACGCAACATTAATAAAATAAACCTTCTTTGACAATATGTTTTGTGTCGCACGACTTTTTTATAAAATTCTAGCTGGTATGCTCGCGACTTCGTCCGCGTCGAATAGTTATTCGATACGATGTCGGTCGCGTCCCTTCCCGCGGTTGTTGCAAAAGAATTAAAAGGTATACATATAGCGTCGCGGAATTTTTTCCACCAATTAAAGAGGAATCAATCTTCCATACATATTTGTTCTTTTGAACCGTTTTCGACCGCACACATTGGAAACCCAAAAGATATATAAAAATAATTGTCCCCTTTTTTTTTACATTTCTTCGTTCCCATAGTTCGCAGCGATTTTATAGCCTATATACAGACTGTTCCGGCTTGACCTCATCCCTAACTAACACAAAAATATTTTTTCTATTAGAACCAGAGTTAATAGCACGTTCAAACAAATAAACAAACTCTTCAGCTTTTTATATTAGTATAGATAAAAATAACTAAATCTCAATATAATTAATAAAAACATATATCACTTTAAACGCTATATAAACTTAAATTAATTTTTTACAACAGCAACAGCCCGGATCCCCGGCGGCCCCGGTTTTAAACCCCCCGGGGGGGGTTTTTTTTTTTTTTTTTTTTTTTTAAAAAATTTTTTTTTTTTTTTTTAATTTTTTTTTTTTTTTTTTTTTTTTTTTTTTTTTTTTTTTTTTTTTTTTTTTTTTTTTTTTTTTTTTTTTTTTTTTTTTTCCCCTTTTTTTTTTTTTTTTTTTTATTTATTTAATCAGGCGTTATGTATGATTATATTGTTTGTGTTTGTTGAACTGACTTGAAAAGTAATATTTCTTAAATTATAAATTTTAATGAACTAAAAAAACGGAAACAAATTCACCACATTCCACCTTATCATTGAACCTTAGGCTCTCTATCCTACTCAAGCTGGAAAAGTTTTAGAGAAATATCACAAATAACCTTTGTTCTTCCCTTATATTCCCCATTATTTAAGCAACCCTTACATAAGTAAAGGGTTTCGTGAACATCTGTGCTGTACGTACTCACAACGCAATTACCATAAAGACGGAGCACAGAGTACCTCCATGTTTTATATCAGAGACTGATGTATACATGTTGTGCGTAATCAAAGAAATCTGCATTATATTCTGACCTACTCTGTCCAAATTGCCTCTACTTTATTTCTGTTATTTTTGTTTTTAGTAAAATAATAAAATTCTCTTATTATTTTACTATTAACGTGTGTAGTTTCCTTTTTGAAACGTCACATTAATGGTATTATAGGTATAATAATAATTGTATATGAAATCGCTAGAGGCAGAGTAGGCTAACTGCATTTTTATGACTCCAGTTATTAAAATTTGTATAATTTAAAAACGTTAATCTACAAGAGCACGTTGGCCAAAACGTGTTCTTTACACAAATTATAGTTAAAATTATAAACCAATCAAGTTAATTGCGCATATTTATTTTCTTCCTTATTGGAAATCATGGTTTTTGTATTATTTAATGGTTTTTTTTGGTTGGTGTACGTTTAGTCTCTAATTATTAAGATAAGAATAAGAAACATCTCTTGACTCATATATTATCTAGATTATAATAGAAATTTAAAAATATTTGTTTACGTGTTAAACTATAACAAAATAATTAACAACTGTACTGTATATCTATGACAGTGCAGCAAATCTCTTTTAAAACAAAGATATTTTTATCTACAAATACATATAAAAATATTATGAACATATATTTGTAACTTAATAAAATAGATACACAATATCTCTTTCATGGCATGTTTTACACTTTATATTTAAAGTAAAATAAGTCCTAAGTTTGAATCCCGATAAAACAAAGAATTCTGCTTATATATGTAGACACAGATATAATTTTTTTTAATGATAGATGCGTACAGACAAGCATGGGGCCAAGATGAAAGTTTACGGGAAAACGAGATATGCAACGTGGGTGAAATAAAATATACAATGTTAAACACATCAAAACTAAACTTAGACACAATTAAATACCGTCTGTAGTTTACGCGAGTAGTACACATTTAATTAAGACACTTTAACTGATTAAAATGCGATATGTATTAGTTAAACTTAATCGAACATTATTTATTATATTATTTCAGTCTGCCCGTGACCACGACTGCTGCAAAGCATCCGCAACGTCGGGCCGAATTTAAAAATAAGTTTAACGAATATATATCGCGTTTGATTCCGTTAAAGTGATTTATTAAAATGTATACAGAATTACTAAACTTATATTGCTTTATGCAAGATCCAGGATAGATAAGGCTTCAGTTTATCGATTAGCTAATAGTATTCGATTAACTATAAGTTCCAAGGCACTCGACGTTGGAAGCAGAAAACTCGCTCCCTGCATCAAGAATTCAAGTGATGTTATCGACAATTCTGCACACCTGTCGGCAAACTTCTCCTGTGCCACATGGTAAAATATAAAACAATTAAGATTAAAATTAAGTTTTGTGATTTAAAGAACAAATGAATATATTTTAAAAATACAAAAAAGAGAAGCTTTTGAAAAATTTAGATTGCAGAAAAGTTTTGAGCGGGACTTGAACCCGCACAGAACTCTTTGCTCGCTTTCACTCTACCAATAGAGTTAAAATAATAGGTATATAAATTTATAAAAATATAGGTCTGACCATATTTATTTTAACAATCATCACCATTTTAAATTATTACTTTATTCAAAAAGTTGAAAAAAATGTTTGTCCGTCTGTCTGTCTGTCGTGATTCTAGAGTGTTCCAAAGAGCAACATTAATGCCTCAATACTTTAAATATCATTATAGGTTATTTTAAGTTAACTTGGTTACATGAAACTTGGTTCACACATAATAATTAGAGACCGGTTTGGAGGTCGAGCTTAACGAGGTCTAAAGTTCATTAAGTATTTTATTGCTAGCTTAGATGGTATTGACATTAATGAATAATTTAAACAAAACACTTTGAACGGATTAAAACGCGAAATTTATTCGCTAAAATCGTTTCCAATTTATTTTAACTACTCCGACGTTTCAAATGCCTAGCAGCAACCATGACCACGGCAGTACACGGCAATATATCACGTTTTAAGCCATTAAAACTAATTTTTTTTTGTAGGTACTAGTGGTGTTGATTACAGACTACTTAATTGAATTTGAGTTATTTTATTGTATAACAAGAATAGATAGAATTGTTTTAAGTTTTTGAAGTGAAACTCTAAAATATATACCGAATAATTAAGCCATAGCTCATTCCGGTTTTCACCCATCGCTTGTACCAAACTAGACCTTTCGTTTAAGTCGCTAGGTGGCAGGTGCGTCGCCAATCAAGGGACAAAGCCCCTCTCGTTTGCTTTTAGTCTTAACCTTTCATCTATCGAAATGTCACCATTCTTCCATTGTCCTCGTAAGGGTTGGGATCGATATTTTAACACACAGCGGTGTAATGGAAAATGTTGATATTAAAAATGCAGAATGTGGGATTTTAAATTCTCCCTACACCGAGGGGTGTACATTATCGGTATTGGTAAATTTTAAGGAAGGGTTGAAAGATTCGTAAGACAACATCTAGTCTACTAAGAATAATATTGAAGGTGCTAAAATTATTTTGAATCTCAGTTAGTAAGTAAAATCGATGTTTAAAAAAAAATTGAACACCGTCATGACTTGAACCGGCGTCCACAGCGTTTCGTGCTGTTGCTCTAACCTATTGGGCATGAACACGGGAATTTTACGTTTTCATATGTAAGTGTTCACTGCTTCTTTATAAAGTAACATTGGATAACATATAAATATTATATCTTTATAATCAAATCTATAACACTAAATATTTGAATACCTTTTATATATGTTAGTGTGTAGACATTTTAATTAACCGTAAAGTCTTAAATCTAAAATCTTATAGTTTGAGTATTGATATAGAAGGACAGACAATCCTCTTTCACTCGATGAAAAATTAAATCCCCAGCCATATAGCATCTCAACTAAATGCGCTGTCTGCCTGATGCCTGAATCATACATTTAATCAACTTTATAATATTTTACCAAACTGAAACAAACACCAAAAACCAACCCCAACGACTAATCAAGCCATAGCAAAAAACGCCGATGTGAAGCATGCTACTGAAGAAGTCACACAGTCCCACGAATATTCGCACGCCGTTCGCATCGCTGATCTCCGTGTCCTGGTAACTGAATATAACAATGTAATAGGTTGTAAAACACAAACTTTTCTAGTTACGGTTTAGCGAGTCCGAAACTGCAATACCTTAGCGAACTAGCGTCTTTGTAAATTATTTCCTTTATTAAACCTGAAACTTTTCAGAGGAGATTTATTCGAGTATTTTCAAACGTGTGGTGGCGTCTTATGTATGAAAACTGTGCCTTATCTTAATTATTTCAGAGATTTCAACATAATTAAAATTGTATAGCCTTTTTGAATGAAGAGTTTTTAAAATACTACAGTACTAGTATTGATAAAAAAATATGTTATAATACGAAAAATACGATATTTTCTAACACTGAAGTTTTCATTATACTCTTTTGAGTGAAGAGAATTTTGTATAGGTGTTTTTCATGGATATGTAATATACATAGATATATATAATATACATAGTTTTGCTAAAGTGTGTTTATTTTTCTTCTTCCCACCCCTATCAAAAAATCAGTTAGTTACTTAATTTTACGAACTTATTTTTAGCATAAGTGAAATTAGTTAATGAGAGAAGATAACTTACCAGACAGAAAAACTTTCGCCCCCGAAAAAATATAAAAATGATTCATGAAATATTCGAAATTTTTACTCAAAAATCTTCCTTTGTTTAAGGATATTTCTTTATCAGACTCAAAACTTTTGTCTAATAATAGCATAAAGAAATATGAACAACAATAATATTCAATATGAATGTGTTTTATATTAAATTAATGATCATACCGATATTATATAAATAAAATATTATCTAACAAGTAAAGCAAGAAGTACCCAGTATGTTAAAGACTTCGGGGGCAGTAAAGTTGGTCTATTCAACCAAAGTCTGTACTCCAAGACGTAATCTAATCAGCAAGCAAACGTTAGGTCCAAATTGAATTTGACATCACGATAAGAATGAATAGTTACCCAATAGTCCAAATACCACCTGTGTATGACGTCCTTACAACATTCTGTATACCACACAGCCTTTATTCAACTCTATTTCTATAGACATAAGATTGAAAATATCTTGAGATGGAGATCAACAAGTTTTCAGTACTATCTAATCTCCCTTACACAGGTTGTTTGAAAATTTTGCGAAATAAATTTAAATACAATGTTATGTTATAAGAAGTAAAAATAAACATTATAGCCTGTTAACATTAAAAGGAAATTATTTCACGCTCTACAAATAGAGCATTTGAAATAGTAAAAAATCAACTATGCATTTTAAATATATCAAACAGTTTATAAGTCACACCTGAAACCTCATGTCTATGTTGTTGTCCATTGATTTTTAAGTCCAAAAACTTACGTTTACCCAATTTTTAAACAATTAATTAAGTTAATATGTTAGTAAATGTGCATATGATCTTACAGACATCGTACACTTTTCTGGGTCTATTTCGCTGGTCGATTTCGTTTAGAAGGACCTATTTGTGTTTTAATTCTGGGTATGGTTTAAATAATACAAATATCAAGTAAGATATTTTGCAACCCACCGACTTTATAATCTTGGACTTATTTGACCATAACAATCAGCCTGTATATAAAAGTAATGCATCATTAGACGCTGTAAGTTTGCCATTCAGCAACCCCTCGGAGGATGGATTCGGATTGATATTTCCTCCCCTCGCTCTGTTTACAAAGTTCACGTTATGTCATTCGCTCCTCACGTCCTAAGCAACCGCTGTGATTAAAATTACGTAAGAACTCGCATTGATTAATGTTATCGTTGATAAGAAAACCAGTTGCTGATGATAAGATAAGGAGTAGACTTCATGAGCATAACACGTCCTAAAGAAACTAAAATAATAAAATAAAATAAAAATGAAACATTATGAATAAATGAAATCAGGCTGGATTTTACTTTATTATTAATAAGTATTATGTACTCGAGTGTTTTTTACTATGGCGTCAGTCGCTATCCTAAAAAAATACATTTATTTAATATCTAAACAGCAAGGGAGCTTTCAAAACTATAGCCGCCATCTTGAATGAACCGCCATGTTGGATTTTAAAAGACGTCACATAGATAAACGCGAATAATTTTAACTGAACAATATAGTGTATATAACTTACTGTAGTTTACACAATTTTGATTCAACCGGTTACCCCTCTACTATTTGTTGTGAAAACTGAAGGGTTTTTCTGGAAGTCGTAGGGCAGAATTTAAAATTAAGACTTGTAAGGTAAGAATTGTAAATTTTAATACGTAAAAAAAAGAAAGAGAAGAAAGAGGTTTCTCTATAAAAGCGTCAAAACATCATCATTACAGTATCCTGTAACACTTAGCTTCTCGTATGAGATTTTAGTATGGTGCAATTAAGCAGTAAACATCTTCGCGAACAATTTAATTACTCCAAAATTTGTCACTCAAACACTGAGTGTAATAAATCTTGTAGTGCGCAAAGGCACGCCTTAATCGTGTTTCAGGTTTCCCGATTTCCAAACGTATCCATATAACTTCGCGATTAGCATTTTGGTATGTTCATTTAATTAATCACTTACGAGCGTTTAGTTTAGAGGCGAAGTTGATACTATTCCGGGCAAGTTACTGGTTAAATATGAATATAAATTATTTGGTGTATTCTATAATCGAGTTATTTTATACTAGCTGTGCCTGCGACTTCGTCCGCGTGGAATAGTGACTTTGGGTAGAATTTTTAATTATTTAGGCTGTTTATTAATTTATGTAAGTGCTACTTTGCAGCAACACTCTCACCTCACATCACTCCTACTCTAACTCCCACTCTCATTCCTACACGCGCTCCCACTCTCACTCTCACTTCACTCCTATTCCCAAAGAGCCAAAGAAGAAAGTTTCATTGTTCTAGCTTCAAAAACCCCAAATTGCCATACAAACCTTCATCCCCTTTTCCAACCCCTATCAAAGTCTATGCCCTTTCTCAGGCTCTAAAATATCTGTGTACCAAATTTCATTTAAATTAGTTCAATAGTTTCGGAGTTAAAGCCGGACAGACAGACAGGCAGACTTTCGCGTTTATAATAATAATAAATAATAATATCTACTAAGACTATAATCTATACTAAGACTTATTTAATAATTGAAATGCTCTAATTATATTTTGTACACAGGTAAATGTACATAAGTATATGTATATAGGCGCAAAAGCACGGATTTTGTGGTTTCAATTCACGTTTTCATTGGTTTTTAATCTTTCTACTTTACTCATTTGAAATTATCATTCTAAAATGAATATATGTATGAATATAATGAATATTGTGAATATATATATTATTACTATTTTAATTAAAAACCACGACAAATCAAGTAAAAATCTCTTTTTGCGATACATACAGGCAGAATTTTTTATAATTAATATTACATCATCGGCTTTGGCCTACTTTAAAGGTATTTATATTATATATTACGGAATTGTTGTACCTATATGTATGGCGAAAAAAACACATCACAGGCTTTACACTCGCACGCGAAGTAAGACACATGGCTTTAAGAATTCTCAAGAACACTCAAACCGTTTCGTCCTAATGACCACAGCCTTGATTACCACTAGAAGTTGCAACACATCTCCTGAAGGAACTTGTAAGTACTCGCTTGTCTTCGTCTTTTAGAATTTTTATCTTACGCGAATACTCTTACACGTCTTCATCTTCTTAGCACACTGTAAGGGACAATGGTAATGATATATATTTTTTGTCGTCCCCAAGTAGGGTTCCGTATACTAGATACACATATTTTATATTAATGCTGTCGAGACAAAAATATGCCGATAATTGCGTTTTTTATGATATTTCAATAAAACACTTTCAACGGTTTGAAACGCCAAATGCATAAGTTAACTTATTTACATATTGGATATATAGTACGACCGGATGCTTTGCAACAGCCTAGATCAAGGGAGGACTGAAAATCAAATACTAGCGCCATCTGTTTGTAACTAATACGTTTCGAGATAAGATTTTGTAATATAAGTAAGTGTGTAAGATATTTTTTTTATTTTCTAAGTTCCTAACTAATCTGCACGTTAGACGATCTAAATAATTAAGTAATTTACTTAAAGATAAATTTGTAGACCTAATAAAGTGTATATTCGAGTATTGAACAGCACTTATCCAATATGTACCTACGTAAAACAAAAGACATCAAGAGATTTCTCTCCGAAGAATTACCTTTCATTGTTCCTCATTGTCATCTGCAATATGGATCCAATATATTTATGGGAGCACAAAGGCAGATAGAAGATGTATGTAGCGTAATATATTAGTTATTATTTCGTCGGTAGCCTCTATCTAAGCTCCTTATGAGAAAAATCGATTTCATTTTGTTGTATTCGTATAATGTGACCATAATTTTTCAAAGCCCCTTGCAACACAAGCAATCGTTCTATATACTGGCGTATATACTGATAGACTTGTTTTTTGTCCTCGATAAAAGGTATAGGATGGACATATTTCTGTGTCCTTTCACTGGTTTCATGTACAGGCACCCTTCACTCTCTCTATGTCTGAAAAGCAATATTGGTTCGTAATTGATGTTTAAAAGGAATATATTGTGCTTTTCCATTTGTACAATAATTTTTTTTATATTAATATTTTTAAGATTTTTTATTTAACATTTATTGTTATATATTACTTAGTTTTGTAGACCTTTTAAAAAAAAAAAATAAAAATAGATATTTTAATATGGTGGTTAATAAAAATTATAAATAATCAAAGGGGTATAAAATCCATTATACTATGACATAAAATGCTATCAGTCGGGGTTTGAGTCACACAGTTAAATTAAATAAATAATTTTTCACAAATTAACACAAACAATTAAACGTTATAATTCTTTAAAACTTAAAAAAAAAATTAATATTTTTTTTTTTTTTTACGGACTGACATTTCGAATGCTTTGCAGCTGTTTAAATAATAAAAAAATAATGAAGCTATTGACTAATGTAAAAAGAAGTAATAAAACTGTTGCTCACTTGGAGTAGCAGCGCGACACGCTTTGGTTGCTGCTCATTTTTTTTAATCTCAATAGGTATTTAATAGAACTAGTTTAAATTAAACTTATCATTATTTTTTGTAATACAATTCTGAAAACCACCCTACACATTTATAAGTATACAATTATAAACTTATGACAGGAGTGTACAAAGACATTTATATATTTTTCCATAGCAAGAGATTCTCTCCCTTTTTCCTATTAGCGAGTTGTCAAAAATCGCAAAACCGTCGACAGTGTTGCCACCCTCGTTTCCCGTGTAACCCTACTTGCGTCGACAGAATTAATTTCCTGGCCTATAATTCTCCTATATTGCAGGTTCGACGACAGTTGCGAGTGCCTCCGATTTATAGCACTAGTCTAACAGGTACAGGGGAATAAATACATCTTGAAAAAGCACTTTTGTATTGAACACCCTAAAATTGACGGGACTTGAACTTCAAAATAAATCAACAACGTATAGTGTTACTATACCAAGTAAAACATATTATTAAAATTTAAATCGCTTTACTTTAAAATAAACTACTTTAAACTGCTTAAACCGCGATGTATATTAGTTAACTATTTACAATTTATTTTAACCACGTCCTGAAGTTTCGGATGATTTGTAGTAACCTTGATCACGGGGAGATTGAAAATTTAGTTACCCTAGCGCCATCTTTTAACTTTATTTTACTTTCAAGGTCTATTCGGTTTTGTTGCTTCCACTGACATCTAAAAAGTTCGTGTTTTGTACATCTCTTAGTAAACATTTATTCTGTTCACATCTATCGATAATAAAAATTAAATCGATATCATTTTGCAAATTCATAATTAAGCAATTAGATAATTCTACACCAAAAACGTTCACTATAGGACTATCAGTCAAACTTTAAAATAAAATTGTATTAAACTAATAATATTTTAGATGTATGAAATCCCTTTAACTGTTGATACTTTGCAATCTGATATCAGTCACATTAAATATATGTTAAATTAGCTTGTTACATTAATAAACCAATAAAAAAAATAATAAGTATTAAATTATGTATAGATCTTCAATAGTTCATTAGAACAGTACTCACATAAAGCTTAGACAGGATCTAGGTCAGTATCAGTGGCTTATTTGTAAGAACGAGACGACTTAGTTTCGGAACGTTTCGTCCAGTACACACCTAATCTATAATGGTCCAAGCCAAGACGAAAGCCCTTGGGGCACTCCTTGTTTGTATCCATACAAACTTTAATAGTCATAAAACAGACACAAGAAATATTTCTGCTACATGCACTAAGTAGGAAAAATTTACCCACATAAATTTAATAAAAACACTTTAACGGTTTAAAACGCGATATATATTAGTTACACTTATTTGAAAATTATTTTTAATTACGGCCCGATGTTTCTGATGCTTTGCTGAAGCTGTGGCCACGGGAAGTCTAAATATGGAAGGTGTCTTTGACTACAAAGCAAAAATCGCTACGCTAGCGCCATCTGTTCCGCAGAGTTGGTATTTCGCGAAACTGGCCGGGTCCAAGCGGTCCAACCCACATACATATCATAGTAGAATATCTATTAAAAATCGATTTTTAGATTGAAACAATTTCTGGCATCCACAGCGTTCCGTTACTGTAACTGATTGAGCTATCATGTCCTACACGTCATCGTTCAAGTTCAACTTAGCTGAAATTTCGAAGTTATTCCAAATGTAGGTCACATGTACCCAAATCTTAGTAGTAACATTTAATTCAGTTTAAACAATAAATCATCGTGGCGTTACGTCACACTACTCAGAGAACATTTGTTAGGGACGTCCATTAACTAAGTTGCTAATTACTTGAAACATTCTACCACTTCAAAGACATACCCCGTCTTTGTCCTCGTTGAAGTAAACGAACTTAATAACAAATTATGGAATAATTATAGTACTATTTCGTACAACATTTACTTAACATAAGTTTAAATTTCTTTTTATGACATTTAGTTTTTTCTTAAAGAAGTAGTACTTAGTACTCTAGCTCCATAAAGCACTATTAAGGTATAAGTAGAGTTAGTTCTATATCAACATATGAGGGTATGTTTTAAATTAAATGTAGACGCAGGTCACAAACGAACTCATGACCTACTGCTTGTAATACGTGCCAATGAATCAAAGAGCGCGCTTCGATACGAATACTGCGAGAGTTGAATTTATACTAATATATAAAGCTGAAGAGTTTGTTTGTTTGTTTGAACGCGCTAATCTTAGGAACTAGCCGTTCGTAGTAAGTATTATATTCTTTAGTAGTAGTACATTCTTTTTGCGTTGGTTAGAGCATTTATCGAGGAAGACTATAGGCTATAAAACGTCGCCCTGTGACTAATACAAGCGAAGATACAGCGGGAAATGTGAAAAAAATTGGGAAAATTATTCATCATTGGTTTCCGAGGCGTACGCTGCAAAAACGGTTTAAGATATGACAGATTGATTCCTTTTTAAACGATCTAAAAAAAAAGTATATGTCTATCTTTTAAGATTAACTTGCAAGAACGACGGGAAGGGACGCGACTGACGTCGTGGGTAACAGCCTAAATATATAAATAAGAAGGAGTTTGCAAATACGAATTTGGATACCCAAAATGAATTTGCTTAGCGGACGAAGTCGCTGGCACAGCTAGTGTCAAATACAGATATACCTAAACAAATTGTAAAGGATTGGAACCGATTTCCGTATGGTTGCATTTTAATAAATCTGATTTATTGAATGTGCATTTTGAACTGAGATGCTACAAAACGATGCAATTTGTGTAAGTTCTCAGCCAACCCTACTCGAAACATTTTAAAGTATACAACTTCTATTAAAAGAAACCATTTTTAACAATTTAAAGAGCGGAATATGTTAGTTTACTTAGCTTATATATTTTAAAGGCCTGTCGTTTCGCATGCTCTGTAGCAATTGTGATCAATATAAGTAAGTTAATTAATATGTTACGTTTTAAACCGTTAAAATACTTTTATTCAAATATCTAATACTCGTGTAAACAACAACCTAGCTATAACTTATATAAAATATCTTTGTTTCACATAACGCAATGCGTCAAAAAATGGGGCGTTCTTGTTTAAGAGTAATAATAAAAAAATACATAGCTTAAATTTATTTAAGATTAAGCGACCGTTACAATGTTTAATTTTAAAAATAAAAAAAAAGAATACGGTTTTTTTAAATAAAACACTTTAACGGTTTAAAACGCACTTATTTGAAAATTATCTTTAACTTCGCCCCGACGTTTCGGATGCTTTGCAGCAGCCGTGGTCAAGGAAAGTCAGTCTCCCCGTTAATATATCGCGTTTTAAACCGTTAAAGTGTTTTATTTAAATGTGTACTACTCGCATAAACTATAGGCAATATTTAATACGGTTTTTGTCATATTGTAGAAGACACCGTTTCTCGCCTCAAAGCTTTCTTTTTTAATTTTTAACTCAAATGTTCTCAGAGAAACTTGCTAAGGTACTGTCCCTGAGTACATGCCTACATACATTTAGATTTTTATAAAATTTTATTTTTTCCCCTAGACTATAGAATATTAGTTTTAGGTTATTATAAAATACAGTACTGTTTAGATCATTGATAATTTTTACATCATAGCTTTTTTTATATTATGACACAAGCGGAATCGAAATACATAAGGGATTCGTGAAATCCACACTTTTTCCTCAATAACATATAGATATGACAAACGCAATAAATCCTTTCCCTTTCGGGACGTTAAAAATGTTTGCGAAATGTCAAAGGGACGCTTTTGGAAGCAGGTGTGCACGCACAAGCACTTAACGCTAATCTATGTTGAGACAAATAGCTGAGAAAACATACCATAGAGCTAAAACGTGATAGACGAGAACGCAGACGTCATCCGACTGCTGCAAGGCGTCCAAAACGTCGCGTCAAAGTTAAAATAAATTAACCAATATACAGTCAAAAAGTCTAAGTATAGTAAATTAACCAGTAGATTGTCTGTTACGATGTTTTTAATTAACATGAAATATTTCTTATAATGAATACCTTTACTCTAGTCCCACAGCTGGAAATTAGAGAACTAATAAGCAAATAATATAAACTAAACAGACATATCTGTGTCACACACATTTTTTTTATAGAAAATAGAATTTAAATGTAATTATGTAAATTGTGTGTACGGTTTTCCCGGGATTCGAACACAGGTAGCACTAAATTGTTATTACTAGTGATTATATTTATCTGATTCAGCTAAAGATGCCCAACAAACAGAAAGAAACTCCACGTCTATAACCTTCTTACTCTATGGTGTTTGTTTTGAACCCTCAAATTAACGACTAACTCGGAAACCTCGGTTAGCACGTGGGCTTTCGTGATTCACAAAAATCCTCACGAGGCTTAGAGGATTGAAAAGTTGGAGCTTTCGTATACGTGATTTATTTAATTAGATGGTATTCTCCTAATTAATTTCAGAATTACTTAAACAAATATATAGTAGTTTTTAAGAATAGATGAAAACACGTTTTAACCAGTAAATAATTTAATATAAATAAGTAAATTAATTTTTAACTAAAGAGACTACTACCTAGCGTTATATAATTAAATTAAATATAGTTTGCATTAAAAACTGTCAAAAACCGTTTTTGTAGTTCAAAGTAATATGAGAAAATCATTTTATATATCTGTATATAGTTTATATTTTTATCTGGGTCACAAATAAATAAATAATCATTTTTTTAGCACGTCACAATAAATTATAACAAAAAAATTACATTAAGATTGACGTTTGTGTTAAGTATATAAGTTACGTATTCTATAATAAGAGAAAGATCAGTGCAACCAAAAATAACAAATGTAATTACCATACTGGGGGAAAACAAATTAGATTTAGGCTATAGAAGCCCTACTAAGCCTTCTAAGGCGTATTTAATCAATTTCAATCCCCTTAGTAGAATGGAATAGTTTCTATTGATGGGTAGGGCACGAGAATTAAAATGGATGACATTCAAATCCATGCCAACGATTTCCTTAAGGACTTTCATACATAAAAATTTTTGGACATAAGGCTTTTTCATGTGTGGACGGGACACATGAAAAAGCCTTGAAGTTTAATCGCGTTTCGATATCAGCCTCCAAATAAACAAATTCAAAATAGAACGACGACGCATCTTGTTATGATATTATGTATTGACTATACTTGTTATATAATTTTATATCATAAACTCATTCTTGGATTAAATTATAACTAGCATTTGCAATTTCTACACGAGAAAAGTCTTTTGATAAAGCATAATTTAATTGATACAAAGCCTGCATAAATAACTAATAAGAGAATAAATATAATTCTCTTCTCTTTACAAAAGGAACCGCAGCTGATTGTATAAATTATAAAAACACATAAAAAAACACACAAATTGTAGCAAAGCGGACAATGGGATTTGCATGAAAAATTTACAGAACGGAAAGACATAAATAAAGTAGGGACATTGTTGCCGCGGTGTATTCAAAGGCTTTTAAGAAAAGTTCTCTACACCGGATGTGAACGTAGTAAGCTTAACACAAATTTAATTTATATTTGGAAAATTTGTTCGATTAATATAGCAGCTATTTGATAAACATTTTGGAAAATATTTGTCTACACTGTATAAATGATAGTCTATTACGATGTTTCTTTAAGATGAAGTGGTTCATTTAATGAAGAATAAAGAATACAATGAGTATAATATAATAAACCTTTCGCTGTATTCCCACTGCTGGGATTTAGTTCTCCCAAAAGATATATAGAGCTCTACCAGTTGACCATTCAACTATTCTGATGCATAATAAGGAACACGTGCAATGTACACAAAGATAAATATTTCGATAGACGATCAAAGTTCAAAATACCGACCTTACGAACGTAAGTCAAGAAGTACCATTCAACCCACATGGGCTGTTATAACACAGATCATCAATTAATATTAACTCATCAGGATCTCACCAAAGTTGATCTAGGCTTTTGAATCAAGTTAATCTTTAAGTTACGTCTACAATAGCTACGACGTAGCATTTTTCATTTGTATATAGCGCCATCTGTTGATGCATGGCTGAGTTTCCATCCACATACACAAGCTCCGTGCAGTATGAAGTAACTTGACTTATGTAGAATACACAAATTGTATCGGAAAACTGATAGATGTCATTTTAAAAATGGAATCTGTAAAATCGTAATACAAGTATTTAAATAATAATATGTATTAAAGTAACACAAATATTACAACATATGTTAGTCATAATTGTTACGATTTGTATTTTAAATAAAATTGCACTAATCTTTTATTTAGGACACGGGGAGAAAAATATTGATTTCTCTCCAAGTCCCTCCCTTGTCGTCGATTTTATTCAATCTAAACAGATTTTTAATGTATACTTTAAAATATTCATTCAACTTGTATTGTTTCTTACACACTTTGTTATTTTATAAGAGATACAGTGTACAAGTATGAGAAGCAACAACGTAATAGTTTTTGCAATTTTGCTGAAAAAACACCCGTAATATTAGTCATGTCATAATGTGATCCATTCATACATTTTGTTTATCGACGAGCGAATTTTAAAGCGTTTTAAAAATTGTGCGCGTCAAACATCAATGGACGGAAGGGAGAGCGTGTTTCCATTGTTGCTAATGTCAACGTATAGGAGTTCAAAGTACTTGACAGAAAGCTAGATTTTTATCAAATTTGTAATAACAACATAATTATTACTTACTTACATACAAGATTCAGAAGGAATTGTTATAAATATTAATAATGACATAATTATTGTTATAAGTGCTTAATAGAATAGGTAAAAGTTCTATGTTAGAATTACAAATATATACCTTCCACTGCTATGATGTTATTTACAGATAAGTAGTACAATAGTCCTATCAATGATATAGATACAGTTCTCTCCAAACTTTTTGGCCGGGCTGAAGTCAGCGCGACCGCCATCTTGCGCATGGTACTGTCAATTTAAAGCAAAACGAGTCCCCCGCACCCCCTTGGGCAACTGATACCTGCTTTCTACGTTCTGAGCAACCATCCGCGTTAACTTCAGCCCGGTCAAAAATTTTACAGAGCACTGTACGTCCTAAATCTAAGTGTCGTGTAATAATGGAAACACACTCGCTACGCATCCGTGTATAAGCAGCGCACGCAAACACCTGTTTTCGTAGCAAATTCCTGCTATTTTTGTTCGTACAACGGTAATGATTCTGCCAAAATTTCTCACCAGCTAGTAGACGTAATTTTAGTGAGCCTACACACTGTATGAATGAGAAGACTAAATACTATAAAGTAAACATTTTATTTTGTTTATTATCAACCATAGTTTTTTTTTTGGCTATCTTTATTTTATAATTATGTGTAATACTACTGTCTTATGCATTCAAGGCTTCAGATTGAGAGAAAGATAAATGGTACAGCAATGCCCCACCTGGGGTACATAGAATCTTAGTCAAGTAAATGAATAAGATTTATCATAGATCTATTGTTGTTAAATATAATATTGCTTGAGAAAGTGATAGCGGATCAGTCATGGACATAAGAGTTCGTAATTAGGCTCGCAGACGTATTTTTTAACATCAAATTTTATTTTTAAGTGTAGGTAAAATATAAACTGTACTACACAACTAAGGCAATTCCAAATTCGCAATAGTAATATGATGGAATATTTTTTGTTAATAAAAGGTTTTCCGAACGAACATGTACAAAATTAAGTTCGTTTATAAACAGAACCTTAACATTAATATGTTTTTGGAACCAAATATTAAGGCTATTTTTATTTCAAATCTTTGATCTCTTGTCTCTTGTCTCTTTCCCGACAAAGTCCTCAACAATACCCATTCTTCCAATTTTTTGCGAATGCTGGATTGAAGCTTGTAATATTAGAAATTTAAATAAAACACTTTAACGGTTTAAAACGCAATATGCATGTGATGTGATGATGCAGCAGCCTGGTCTCCCCGTGACCACGGCTGCTGCAAAGCATCGGAAACGTCAGGCCGAAGTTAAAATTCATTTTCAAATAAGTTAAACTTATATAACTCGTTTTAAACCGTTAAAGTGTTTTATTTAAATGTGTACTACTCGCGTAAACTATAGACAGTATATTTGAAATTATACAACAAGTTATAGTATAAAAAAATCTAGTATTAGCGAAATATTTCTTGCTTGCCCACTCGCACTAAAAGGAGGAATGTATGTGAGCTGTAAAGCCTTCTCTCCTAATACCCGTAACTTATATTAACAATCTAACAAATGTCGCAGAAGTAAACTAAGGAGACAGGTAAGTGTAAATATAACTTTATATTGTTGTTTTCTATTCAATCATGTGACGAAGTGGGAGGTTTAGAAAAAGATTTATGACTGTTTACGTAACACCGCTGTTTACTGCGTCACAACTTAATCACTTGTTGAAAGAAAACTATTTTCTTACGCCATTATAAAACTGGCGTTATATAACTTTATATTAAATATAACATATAAACTATTACTATTTTTTTTACATATTAACTTTTACTATTATTATCCCTTGTACTATTAGAAACTATAATTTCCCTCCGATTCTAACCCCGACACCCGACACTCAGCGAAGAATGTAGTCTATTAACTAATAATGCCATTTTGTTAGGTTATAATTATCCTAAATATAATTGAAATAACTTTTTTATATAAAACTTATCAACGTTAAACTTGCAAATTATTTTAACTAGTGCCCGACGTTTCAAATGCTTTCCAGCAACTATTAACACGGTAGCTGCAACTACCGTCGGCCCCCACTATCAGCACCGATGGAGGGTCCTTATGTCTGAGTCAAAACTGCTACGGTAGCGCCATCCGTTTTATCATTACTATTTGGAGAAATTACAACCTGGGTCCTTACAAAACTCACTCAAGATGTCCTCTCATTACGCGGTATCATACTTTATTTGGAGTCTAGTATTTTTATTATAAAATCCCAGGTGTTATTTGTGGGCTTGTTCAACCAATTGCCAACTCGTATCTGAGTCATCACAAAGCTTCAAAATTTATTTGAAGCTTACGGAATGCATTTCTGTAATGTTTATAACTGAATATATATTTGGAGTACTTGTCGTTCGTGGCAGTTACAAATTGTTGAATGAAAGATATAATGGGTTTCTTGGAACGAATGTAAAAAAGTTCCTTTTGACAAATTTTAAGCGTTAATTAGTGAGAGATTTTATAGAAGATTAAGCAGCTCAAATGGTAGAGCAAACTCTGTAGAATCACGTCAGACAGACAGACAAACATTTTTGGAAGAATCTAATTTTTTTTTTAAATTTTAGAAAGAATAAAGTATAATTTATTTTTAAAGGAGGGTGATTGTGCTTGAGTCCCGTTTTTGCCACGAAATTTTTCAAAAAAGGTGCGATGAAATTTTCTTTAACGCTTTAAAATGTTATCTGTTCGTAATTTTGATAAATCCGATGCGTATATCCTTTGCTATGATTATTTATAAATAAACTGCTATTAATAGTAATGTTAAAATTTTTTGCCTAATAAACTGTTTTTATCAGTGAGCACTTAGCAGCTTATGTAGCAGCATACCAATTTACGAAAAGTTTGAAGGAGAAATGTGCAGCATATTTAAGCGTTAATTTTAAAAAATGTATTAAAAATATCGCTTATTTGTTTTAATTATTTAATACGCGTGAGGTAAAAATATCACTATTCCACTATTTGTGTGGGAAGGACCTAAGCGACATAAATAATCCACTTTTATGGGTACTTCTGCAAAAACGTTTTGAAAATTTTTACGACTTCATTTAGGGCTTTAAATTCCTACGTTTAAGAATCTGGCAACAGTTTTGTTTTTGTTATTGGCAACATTAAAAATTAAGTATTGTGTATTTTTAAAATTATTGCATTTTACAAGAATAGATGGCGGGGCACTCATACCCCTTGTAATAAAATTAAAATACATAACGACTCATTTCTTGAACCATAGTTTAAACTAGCTTTTTTATTTTTAAATTTTGCAAAGAGGTTTGTGTAAAAATGTAACCTCCTTTGTATACCAGATTATTAACAATTAAAATTGTTAAATGACTGAAATTAATACAAAAGTTTGAGACATACATAGAAGTGCATGAAGGTATAAATTGATAAATTACGATGGTCGATAGACATTATAGCTTAGTTGTTATAGTAATAAATGTCGACAGATGTCGGTCGAGGCTTCGAATCTTGTCCGTGTTTTCTTTTTTATCTACATTTAAATATGTTATTATATTATCTTAAGCTTCAAACCTACCTCTTACACACAATAAGTATACTTACAGGGTCTCTAGGTGGTGCTAGATTTTATACTCATACTTAAGTCTGTTGTCGCGTTTGTTCAATTCGTGCGTCCTTGCGTATCTGCCAAATTCCATACACCTTTACTGTCTGTCGCGTGCTCACTTGATAGGAGAACCCGAAATACATTTTAAATATTATTAGATTTAAATGACAAGAATATATTTATATGTTTCTTTAATGGATTCGTGGAGCGCAATAGTTTCTGGCGATGAAATTGAGAAATTTGTTGCATTAGTCATGTTTTGTTATCAAAAATGTTTATATAAATTGTTTATGACACGTTTATTTATTACTAGTATGCGCATAATATAATTACTATACTTTATTAAATATTAAGTATTTATGAATAAGAATTGACGAAAAACCGCGTAATGTCGTCAGCGTCGAAAACCTTTCTATACTCTCAAGACTAATTTAGCAGTAATATTAACATGTTAATAAAGATGATGATATAGTTATTGTTATTTTCATTATATAACACATATAATCAAGGACTTACAATGAATATTTGAGAGAAACTATTTATTAAATTAAATTATTTTATCTAGAAAAACCTAAATTGAGCCAAACAGACTGTGTCAAGATTACAATTATTAATACAATATAAACAAAAAAGATTATAATCTGTGACCGGACGTAGCGATGTCAAATCGTCCTTGGCGCCAAAATGTAAATTGTCAAATCTCGAAAAACAAAACGCGCGAGTTGCAAACGTTTAACACACGATACTATTTGCATCTAGAATGTTTCAATTACCCTTGCAACGACCGACAGACATCAAAACAGAAGTAAATTGCGTTTAACATAGTATCGCCATTGGTATTTAATTAGTGGCAATAAAATTGAGAGTGCATTTGCACATAATACATGTATTATAAAATTCTGCGTAGCCAAGTAATCGCTTCGCGGAATTTTGTTAACCATATACTTTGTTATATTGGTTTTGTAATTGTTTATTACTCAGAGTTTTAGTATAAGATATAAGGAAACGATACAACTTAATACATAAACAGTTCTTTATGATGTGAAAAAAGTATTTACTAAAATTGTTATATTTATAACGATTAAAACATTTAGTTGTAAAATATATTTTTACAAGCTTGTCAGCAAACAGGGCTAGACATAAAAAATAGTGTTGCAATAACATAAAAAAAGTGTTCAGAAGTTGAGGTACACTCTATAGTTAAAATAATTATTAATAAATTTATTTTCTATAATGTTTCCAACATAAAATTATAAATTGTAATCCATAATCTATTTCTAATACATTTTTATTATCTCTATCTAAATGCTAACCATAACATATACAACCGACTTAAAATAAAACTTATTTATTTACTCGAAATCCCGCGCATTATTAAAATCTAAAAGAAGAAATGCAGCGCGCCTGCGCAGTGATTCACAGATGAGAATAGCCATTAGCATTCAGAAGTTCATACTATGCTCCTCTACAATTAGACAAATGATCTCATCGCTTTTGTTTTAAACCAAATTACATAAGGCTGACATACATATTGCTATATGTGTCCTACTATAGTTAAGTACATTAGGCTCGTCGTTCGAATGGTAACACGTAATAACAAAAGTCGTGGGTTCAATTTCCATAGCGCCAGCGACGGAAGCCTTCAAAGATATTTTCCCCCTTTTTCTTCTGCAGGACTCATTCCTACTCTATTGTATCTCCTCAACCCATTCCGTTCTAAAATATCTCAATAACTGTTCCACCTTTAGTTCTTTGATGTCAGCTTCTGTAACAATATCAGTTCCCATTTTCATCTATAATTTAACCGCTGCTCTATATACGCCTCGTTTGTCTTGAAATAATTAATATGACAACTTATATAAATTAACATAAATAACTTGCGACTTAACGAGAGCGCGGTAAAGGATCTACCATCAAAGAGTTAATATAGGTCGAATGCATAACCGCGCAATAATTCATCAATTACTTTAACGATGCCATTTATCATAAACGCTTCCGAGATAATTTCAGTCGCTTTTCATTGAATTTTGCGTAAAATTCAAATGCAGTGATTTAACAGTACAAACTAATAATAGTGTGTGTAATCCCGTTTCCCCCTCGTGGGGCCGGGGGCGAAAATTTTTTTTTTTCCTTTTCAATGATCCCTTTTACAGGCACGTAGTAGACTTCTGTGCCCTGCCCGATTCAACCCGCGGAGTCGTACAAACGGCCGTCAAAGCCCAGAGGGCTTGTGGTGGTTTAGAGTTCTGGTCGGCTATACGATTTACCACACTCCCCACGTCACACCTTCCCGACGTGGGCGTGCATTAGGCATTTACACCATCAGTTAAAAAAGGATTCGAACCCAGGCCCTTTCGCTTTTTAAACGCAAAGCAATACGTTTAACCATGTGACTACAGAGGCGGTCACAGCTAATACTGAAAGGTTTAAAATTTTTTGTTTGCTTCTGTTTACAGTTTTGAATACCAATGCAATCATTTTACATCCATAGGAGTACTGTCTATAGTTTACGCGAGTAGTACACATTTAAATAAAACACTTTAACGGTTTAAAACGATATATTAGTTAACCTTATTTGAAAAGAAGACTGCTTGCAGCAGCCGCCCTGGTCACGGGGAAACGTCGGACTGAAGGTTAAAAATCAATATGAAATAAGTTAAACTAATATATCGCGTTTTAAACCGTTGGAAAGTATTTTATTTAAATATGCATTTAAAAGGAGTTTTAAAATACATTAGCATACAAAAACAACTATATAGCTACATATCTTCGGGAATATAATATGTTTCTTTCCTATCGGCCATAGACACACTTCTATGGCAGTTTACGGATGGACGGAAGTAGTTTATAATATTATATATTTATTTTAATGATCACCTCCAGAAACCTCAGCAATATAATATCTAAAGAAGATGGGCTATCGACTTATTTTGGCTTTGAAGTTTCTCTCTAGGTTTATACATACCGTGTACCTTTACACCTTTACCGTGTATTATTTATCACAGTCAAACTTAAATTAGTAAATAAATAGGAGCATAAAAGACGAGTAACTTTTTTTCAATTCAATCTTTATTAAACATGAAAATTAGAACAAATCAGTAATAAGGTCAATTATTTCGAGATATAAAATGGTTCGCAATTGAGGTCACAAACCAAACGACATTTACGCAGTTTTATAAATTCTAGCACGGCAACAATTTATGTCCTCACGACAGTTTACGTCTGAAAAATAGGTCCTACGCAAAATTCGCGGTCACATTGACGCTCTGTAATGAAAAAAGTAAGACTACCGTCATATTGCTTAATAACAAAAACCTATGAACCAACTTTAATAATTTTATTGAGCTTTCATACATATAAAATTTAACGTTTTGCCTAACACTACACTAGACCACCTCGGTTTAATCCCGGGGAAAAATACATAGTTAGAGATGGGCAGAGAACACTCAACAAGTAGGTATCATAAACTACTTGTAAATAAAAATCACCCAATGAAATGTATACAAAAATTTGTTCGCCCTACGAAATAATAGTCGAAATAGAATAGTGTTATCGAAGACTTTTTATTGCAGTGCAAATATATTTATATAAACTACCAACCCTAAAAACAATACAAATGAATACAAGAAAAAAATGTATTCACTAAATTTGTCACTAAGATTTTACGGTTATTTCATTTATTAAATACAATTCTTGTGTCATAATGTTGGTCCCATATTCCTACGAACATTAAAAAAAAACCAAGCACAATATCCCGTAGGTCTGAGAAAAATGATATGTACCTCTAAATTTTGTTTAATTTACATTCTGAAACCATATATCACTTATTATTTATTTCATAAACTACCAATCGATATTTTACGTTTTAAACGGTTAAAAGTTAACCTTATTTATTTGATATAATAAACATAATAAAAACCTGCACTAGATAACCTCATTAGACTTGGATTATAAAAGCTTTGTTTATAAAAGACGGCGCCTGTAGCAGATTCATAACGAAGCTAAATTAAGACGGAATCTGCAAAACATGCATTAATAGGCTCTTGTTTACACAGGGCGCGCGTCATGACGGATTAATTTTTAATATTCAATCATCAATAAGTTTTCTTTGTTTAAATTAATAGAAGTCAGTCATGTGTTACTGAACCTACATGTCAATCGATAGGGCGTCGATGACAAATAGTTCCGTTACACATACATTATCGAAATACTCGGTATTTACATATAAAAAGCATAAAACAATAAATAAATATAAACAATGAGTGGGCGGTATTAAAGTTATCTATACTAATAATCTATATAATGCTGAAGACTTTGTTTGTTAGTACGCGCTTATCACAAGAACTAATTGTTCGAATTGAAAAAATATTTTTGTGTTAGTTACACCATTTATCGAAGCTGTAGGCTATAAAACATTACGATGACTAATAGGAGCGAAGAAACAGCGAGAAACGTAGACAAAGGGGGGAAAATTATTCACCTTCTAGGTAGGAACTACTCGTTTGAGTTAAAAATTATTTTTTTATTATTTATTAGGCTTTAGGCTATAGGCTTAGGAAGAAACATTGGAAAATATGAAAAAACCGTGCGTTACGGAAACGGTTCAAGATAGCGTAACGATACGTTCTGAACAAACAAATTGAAAATTATCCTATTTAAAAGAAAAATCTATATCTTCTTTTTTAGCTTTATTATGAGTTATTATTATTATTACCTAAAATAATAAAAATACGGATTTTTGATAAGACATATCTGTTCGTTTTCAAGTAGGATCATTTAATAAGTTAACAAATAATCACAACAAAGACTGCGGATCACTAACAGTAGTACATTAGTTTAGAAGACACGTGACGAAATTCCTATGAAATAAAATAGATCTTCGAGAGGCGTCCGGCGACCCACATAATATTATGATGTCCAGGTATGCGACACATTCCACAACCTGCATCTTATCATAGCTGCCCCAATTACGGTTCCAACGTGGATTGGATATAGTGGAATATTTTTATACGATGACTAGGTGTGCCCGCGAATTCGGCCGCGTAGGCATTTTTATAAAATATAGCTGTAACCCACGACGTCGTTCCCGTCCCGTCGTTCTTGTAAGTTTAACATTTAAAGATGAATCATTATCTTGTTATAATTCTTATCATAACCTGGAAATAATTGATATTAGTCCAAATAATTTAATACTCGTTTAGCAAAATCAGAAAACAATTTAGAAATATGCTGGGAATCAAACCTATCACTCGTTCTCTGTTCTGCCATTTTATATGTATTCGAACTTAAACATTTTATCAATGAAGTAAGGAATGTTTTACTTCTCAAAGTCAATTGAACGAAAGTTGTATATTTGCACATGTTCAAATGTTAGTTCCTAATGAAACTGCGCAGATGTGCTATTTCAGGATCTTTTCCGGATTTATAAACAAAATACTTCAATGCCTAACGATATATCAAATATCTGAATTCATCGATGCATCAACTACGAGTTTAGATAAGTCACTAAAATCTCACGAAAGCTGCGTAAGTGACAACGCCTCGATCGATTAAGAGGTTGTAATTTTGCTTTACAATTTTATGGGAAGAATATTTTGTACTCACATTTACACTTGTATGTTCACTGCTGAAGACTATTATTCTACTCATTTTATTTAATGAAGGCTCAATTGTATAAAAATAGCCTTACATTTGAGTTTTTTTTGCGGGCGATCGTAATTTCTCCGACCGGATTTTTTAAGCTTAATACACGTACGTATATACCGTATACAATTATATTGATTTTATTTATTCCCGTATGGAAACTAACACCCAGTATGGGTGGTGGCAATGGGATAGTCAACTAATTAGATCAGGAAGCCAATTCAAAGCTTTCGATTTTGATCCAGAAATATAAAAAAATTTGAAGGTAAAAAAAAGTTTTATTAACAAAATGTATACACCTACCCTTCTACCCGTCAGCAAATTGAAATGATAGGTACAATCAAAGAAATTGTTTAACCGTTTCTGTGGAAATATTGAATTCGATTCCGAGTTACCAGTGAGTTAAGAAAAACTCGTAGTTGAGCTGCAGGTCATTAACCGGAGAACAAAAAAAATACATGACGTTTATAACGACAAGTAAGAATTTAAGAAATGTTGAGTTATATACATTTTTTGGCTGCGGTTCTTTCGATATAACGTTAAACAAGCGATATCAAAGCGTGAGTCATAGATGTTATTTGCATATAAAAAGAAAAAGTGACAACTAAATAATGTTTGGAGTCCCGTTTTTTCTCCGTAGATAGGTTTTCTTTGCGGGCAAGTTAATTAAACTTTTAACCACCATAACTAAGGAATTGAATTTTTTATAAATTATGTACTTTTGTTAGCGCCATGTGGTTGGTTGATATACGGGGAGCTCCCTTTCGACAAACTGATTTGCCCTTGTTTGTTCTATATCCAAAAAAAGAGAAACACGTTAGCAGTCGATGATTGTATAATATACATAAATAAAACAGTTATATTTAAATAAATAAAAAATTACGTTTTAAAACGTAAATATATATAATAGCTAACGTTACCCTATGATGCTTTGAAATATACATTATTATTTAAATTATTAAATGGTCTTAAACGTCGTCGATTGACACAGATTTCTTAAATCAGTTATACTTTAATAATGGATGGAGATAGAGATAGGACTCCCTTGATGGAAGGTAACATACCCCAGTCATATAATTTATAAGTGGGCTGTCGACTTGTTTTGACTTTGGATATTTAAAATATAAACAATAGATTGCGATACAAAAAAAGTAAGCTAAGTTTTGTTTGATATCAATAAACAATAACGGATACGCATTTGAAATAAAGTAAAGAAAAAAGGTTACCTACATGAAACAATTCGTTTGCCGGTTTCATTTACAAGCCCATAATCTCTGGGCCTGTAAGTTCCATCATTAACATTTCAGCGATATCAATATAACGTGCATTCCTTCAGGCCATGTCATTCTGGACGTCTGCCAAATACCGGAGCGCAGGGCTGACACCGTTCTGTCGTCAGACAGGTAACATTTGGAGAAATGTTTTTAAGCAATAAAAAAACATTTTTTCAATTCATTTTGATTAGAGGGATGTACTATATACCATGTACATATATATACAACAATATACTGTGGGTTCTAGCCCCGCTAGAGTTTCATTTCCCTTTTAAATGTAACATTTTTTTTTTTAATTTACATTATTTTTAAAGAGAAACAAAAAACCTAAAAAAATCATTGACGTATTTGTGACACTTCATAATTTAATTATATCTTATTTTTATTAAGTACGTGGAGTAAAATAATGTTTATTTGGTAAATTACAGTATATTGTTTTTGGCAGAAAAAGCTAAAAATAATGTTTTTTTAAGACTAACTTGGCGGAAAGTTTTATGTTATTTACATAGTTTGCTTTTAAGAACTGTACACAATATTTTTTTATAGAATATGTTTTTAACAGTTTAGTAATTTCATTTAATGTAAGTAAATTAGTTGTCATAAATTAAGACAGCCAATTTTATATGATTGCTTGTTATTATGACTTATAACGAAAATCAATTGGTATCTACTAATATTAGAGCTTCCAGTCTGAAACTACATTTATTTCTCGTTTAAATAACAAACACTTCACTGTACAGACAGTAATTAACATTCCGACTCGAATATAATTATTTCTCGTACGTGACACGAAACATTCTTCGGTTGCGTTATGTCATAATAGTCTCATGCTGAAATATTAATATTCAGGAATGTCTAAGGAGTATTTTTGTATTATGATAGTGGAGGATAGACAAACTGACCAAGATGCGCCGACGACCTGATTTGGCTTTAAAATTCGGACATATTGAAAAAGGGTTTAAATACATACGCTAACTGTGTCAGCGACTTCGCCAGCATAGAATAGGAATTTTTGAAATCAAAATTTGTTTTTTCTCTTTATCTTTATTAATTAAAAGCTGTAATATCGTCAGTGTTCAGAGCAAAAGTACGGAACGCTGAGTCGATTTTTTTTTTCAATTTATTTTCGATTTAAAAACAAAAATAATTTTTCATTCAGATCCAGTACTTCCTGAGGTTAGCGCGTTTAAACAAACTAACTTTTCAGTTTTTTATATTAGTATAAATAAATAGAAATCAACAAAATCTTTGCTCGCCCTACTTTTATTGTGTTACTCACTTTTACACAAACAGTGTTGTGCCATAAGCAAACAATTAACTAGCTCTATGTAAGTGTATGTTAATTATATTAGAGTTGTTCTGTAGACCACATTTGAATGTTTTCCTTGTCTGAAAATGATATACTATATGTGGTACTTTCTTATTTGCAGAATTAAGTACGGAACTTACACACTTACATACAGTATTACAACTAAACTTACGGATTCGTTGGCCTAACTCTTAGCCGTGACTTCGGACAAGATGCAACATTGATGAATTTATATTTTTTTATTATTAGGCTTTATATAGATTAAATAAGTAGTAAACTATTGACATGCCGATCGCATGTCGCAATGTCGTCTGATAAAAAATTATAGTCGTCTATTTGTCGAAAGAATTTATAGGGCTGTAGTTTTTTGCCTTTCATCAGGCGAACGTGTCTACCTTCCATAAACTTACCCACTGATGACGTGATTCAATACGTCTAGCCCCTTCCTTAACTTCCTCCAAAAGCTTCTTACATAAGTATTCTCCATCCTTATCATGTCATTCTTCCTAAATTGAATTTTCTTTTTTCTTATCATTATTTGATGGGTTATTATTATTAAGTTTATTTTGTATAGTTTTTTAAGTAGTTAGTAAGTTTAGAGATTGTCTAGTTTAACTTCTTTGTATCTCCTCGGGTTTGCACACTAATGTTGTTAAATTTCATTGTGTACATAAAGAATAAACTTACTGTCATAAAAGACGAATGTTATAAATTCTTTTTGATAGAAATATAAATGGCTGTAATTTAAGAGACATTTATACTTCTCAAAGAAGGTCACGAGTATTCGAAATAGCATAAGGAATTCGCAAATATTTTGATATAAGGAGGTCACGGCGATCTGTCCGTCCGAATGTACGAACTCGTATCAATAAAACTGTTAATTTGTTCAAGGTTTTCATGTTTCGTTTACTTTCATTCTTAACGTTGTTACTATAGTACAAAACCCGAAAATGTTATTGCAATAAGATCAAGGCATTGGGTTCGAATTCCAGAAAAACGGGTTATTTTGGTTGATAAAAAAACATCCTGGGAAATAATATTTCGCAAATAAGCCTGGGTTCGAGCTCCGTGTGAGTAACTGATTCTTATTTTGCTGTTATACAATTATAATATGTATTTGTCATTCAGTTGATAGGTTGTTGTGTAATTCTAAGAGATAGAAAGAGATTAATGAAAGTCAGTAAGAAAAAGTGAAAAAAAAATTTTTTTAATAAGTAGTCTTTCAGTTTCATCTGCTGTAAAGCATGCGAAACGTCAGGTCGTAGTTAAAATAAGTAAAAAATTAGTTATATTTTTCGCGTTTCAAACCGTTAAAACACTTTTTTTAAATTAAAATATTGGTATTTTCTCTTAAGGCAATATGTAAAGATACTTTTCTCTCTTTGAAGCATGGGGCGAACACATTACATTTTTATTTACGATATGGCTAAGAATATAATATTTGTCCCGGGATTCGAACTCAGGACCTCTCACGTCAAGCACAATGCTAAGCAACGCATTACATAGTTGCGCCATAGAGAATATATAGAAACGTTTTTCATTTATATCATTGTCTTGTATATCGGGTTTTTCTGTCTTACCTTGAAGGTACCTATCATGTCCCTATATTATAATCTTTGGGACAGATCCAAAAGTCGCTTTATTGCATACCTTCTTGAAGGTGATAGCAGATAGACGTCTGCCAAAACAAATGAGTAAGGAAATCGTTTCCCTTCAAGGTCCCAAGGTTATCTTACTGACAACAGATAACGTACATTGATATATAACATAAATTGAAAAAAAAAACATAAATTACCTATAATGAATTGTACATACTCTTTTGTCCCCGTGGTCCAATAGTGTGACGTCACGTAACTTGAACATTTCGCCGATTTTTTAACATATTTTTACTAACTTGATAAAACAACAATAGTTCAAATGTTAAAATTACAAAATAGTTACTAAAAATAAACTATAAAAAGGTATATACATAATTTAATGATAAAAAAGTTAAATAGATACCTATTAATTGCGATATTGACATTAATATTAGAAGCGTTACAAGAAAAGGGTATTTACAAGGCCCCGTGACCACGGCTGCTGCAAAGCATCCGAAACGTCGGGCCGAAGTTAAAAATCATTTTCAAATAAGTTTAACTAATATATCGCGTTTTAAACCGTTAAAGTGTTTTATTTAAATGTGTACTACTCGCGTAAACTATAGACAGTATTTAAGAAAAGGCTAGTTTATCAGCCCGCCGTTATAATGTGATCTTAGTATCAGTGCATACCTAACAATATTATTCTTGCGCTGAAAAAGTATGACAACTATATGTTAAACTAACTGTATGTTTTTTTCTACATTACAAGATAGAACAAAAATGGTTATTCCTCAAAAAGCAATCCTTTGTATGTGGAGAATAATTTAGCCGTTCTTTAAAAGTCACTGTGGGTGTAAAACCCTTAAAAAAGGGTTTCCCGGAAGGGGACCCCTTTTTGGAAAAAGGCCCCCCCCCCATGCACATATAACTGTCGTTGAATAATGTATCTTAAAAATTGTATTTTAAGAATATTTTTAAGAATCAGTAATTTTTTGTAAGAAGAATTAAATAAATAAATAAATAAAAATCTTTGCCAATTTCTAATTACGGACGGGCGTCGTCGGTAATTAACAAAAATATTGAACTTCATCAGTGCTGCCAAATTGTTGTGTTTTAAACGATGTAACTTATTCGGTACATACATGATGGCTAGATTATCCAACAATTTAATTCTAAGATTCGATTCCCACTTATTACAAAAAAAAACTAATGCATTGGTAGCCTTCTAAATTTCGTGAATTGTTCGAATTTAACCGCTGTAAAATTAAAATTTTTAAAAGCTGTAACTTCATCGAGAGTGCTAAGCCTGCGCCGGGCATTTGAACATTATATTCTTTATACGTAATTCTTAAATATGATTTCATAACTATCACACAATTCACCACGGTGGCTTAATGGTTAAAGTTTCACTAAGTTTGCTTACTCAATTAATTGCTATAAGTATTACGTTTGATATCGGGGTAAACATTGTTTGGGGCGGGCAGAGAATAGAAATTCTCGCCTGAAATGTAAAACCACAAAAGTCCGGCCCCTCCTACATGAGACTAAGCCTTCAAAAGTAAATGTTTAAAAACAAATTTTCGCCCACATAAACACCAGTATTTAAGACAAAATTAACGTAATTTGCAACTAGTCAAAAGTAACGAACGACGTAAAGACAACGTTATCTCAATTCGGTTAGCGAAGATTAAACCGATCTATTTCAATCTAGATTACATCACAATCAGGAAGTATTCGCATTGTCAGTCGTTACTGCAATACTATTCTTAGGACCTTGTCTCATAGATAGCTACAACATAGCGAATGGGTATATGCGACGCTTACTGCGAATAAGGCCACGCTTTTAGTTATTTAATCAAACAAAAAATCTTGAAGTTACTTTAGTATAAAATTAAAAAACAAGGTACACATAGCTCAATAAGTTTTACTTTCAAAATCCTTGCGATTGACGGTACGTACTTTTGCCCAATTCATCAGGCATCGCTTTACGCTGAACCCGTAGCGTACTTAAATTTAAAAAATAATGTAAAGTATGGCAAGTCGGGCTATCGATTTAACGGTAGCAAAGTTCGGCTAACAATCAAAGAGTCGTGGATTCGATCCTCACAGGGCCCAAACATATTTCTAATGTATTTATGACTATTCTGAAATATGTTGAACTTCGTTTGAAAATTTTAGATATTAAATAAGTGGTAGGAATTTCGACATTTCGACATTGAAAAAGCCTTGATGTTTTAGTTTCAGTCTGTGGATTTATAAATATTTAAAGCCAAATAGGTCGACAACGTTGTTCAGATGTTCTCAGCTGTCTTTTCAACATTTTCGTTAAGTTCTAAAATTGGTTAAGCATTGTGATAATATATTAAATATATTTTCACTCTCGCTTCCATTTAGACTTATATCAGACTGAGTCCTACAATTCGGCGCCACGTATATTTTTGTACGCATTCTCAATGCCAAGAGGCCAACAACATTGCTTCAATGGAATTAGTCATATTTACTCATTACTCCTTCATTATTGGATATTGGGTATTCTGGACTTTTTCAGACCAAGGCTTTTTGGACGGAGAATACAGACTCAGCTTCTGTGTTTGTTTTATAAGATACATCTGATCTTTGCCAATTGCATTAACATTCTTATGATTTTCTTGTTTCGTAGTGTGTATCTTTATTAAAAAGCTTTTAAATTATGATGACCAGCGATGAAGACGTTTTGAATTATTTAATGAGATTTCATTTTCTTTCTGTGCATCTTTTATGCAACAATTAATTACGGTTGTTATAAGTAAAAAATCTATTTTTATTAGACAATTATAAATTCCTCTCAATCTTAAAGAAATACATTATTTGAAGATTTTCATATAAAACTTTTATTTTTTTCTATATAGCTCATGTCACTTTACTAATAAAAAAAGACTTACAAAAAATCTGTTTTGGAGAGCTTTCGGTCCAGTACATCATTACTGATTTACGGGTTTTAAATCAGTGATGACGTCGTCCTTTGATAGTCCAGTCAAATTAGAAATAACGAAACTTTACCTATGTTTTACGGACTAATTTTACTGGACTTTACTTTATAAGCCCACAAACCTTCAATAAAGCTTAGAGCGGATAATGGAATGAGTTTAAAACGACTAATAGATATATAAATAAAACACATAATAATAATAAAAAATCAGTTTATTTGGTCCCTTATCTAAAATATAATAACAATACAAGTAATTATCACAATTGCAACAAATATTGAACTAAATATATATATTTTTTATTGTTACTTATACCGTAACTCGTAAGCATTCATTCTCTCATTGTTTTTCTATTTAAGCATCAAGGTAACATTCTCTATTCCTTCAGTCTTATAACAAATCTTTCTGCAATCAGAAATGGCTTAAGCCCAGTACACACTGACGAGTTGTAACTGTAAATTATATGATACAATAATTAAGTTATTGTTTTTACGCTAATGTTATAAGTTTATCAAATGACAAAGAAAATGTGAGAAACCGTGAAGACAGAACGCGTTTATCTATATTAATTTTTCAAAAGGTAAAGAGTTTGTTTATTTGTTTGTTTAAACGCGCCAATTTCAGGAACTGCTGGGTCGAATAGAAAACATAGGATCACACTGCAACATAATATGAGTGGAGAAACAGTTGAAAATATAGCAAAAATGGTGTAAATTATTTTTGAGGGCTTCCATTGCGTGTGTTGCGAAAACTGTTTAAGAAATCAAAAATATATATGAAAGAATGATTCATCTTTAAATGATCTAAAAAAATCTTTTAAAATTAAAGGAGTTTCTTGCTTTGGTCGAATTTTTGGTTTTTTGTTGTACAAATAATTTTTCTTGAAAACAACAAAATAAAACGTATTTCAATAGTACTTTTACTAAGTACTTTTGTAGTTCAAGTATAACTTATATAGTTGGCATTTTTTGACGATACCAATGATTACAGTTACACTTTGCTAGTGAGTACCGGACTTATCTATTGTTTAAATTTTAGCTGTTTTCAATCGGTCCATACCGTTGTCTGAACCAGGTCATGCCCCTGTAATCAGGTTCGTAGACGTCAGGAATTTCCTTATCAATCGCTTCGCAGTACACCATTTTGACGGAGGCTTCACCATATAATCTCTCTTCGAATTTAATGAGCTGCTTGAAGAAACCAGTGTTCGGTCTGATTTGAGGCCTGAAACAATGTCATCAACTTTTTTAACGGACTGCGCTCAGAGATAACAAAATAAATGGCAAGAAGTGAACGAGACACACCACTGCTTACCGAACATTACCGAATATGTACGAAGCTTTACAAAATAACCAAATAGAGACGCACTGTCTATCAGTCGCCATTATGCGGTGAGTCGGCTAATGTAAAGTATATGACTGAAGTCGATTCTCTTGTATGCACAATGCTAATGAGTTATTTTTTAATTAATCAAATTAAGCTTAGTTTAGTATATTTAAACAAGGTAATTTTTAAACAAGGTTTTGCTTGCTTATAAAGTATATTATTTTTTGTTTCTTTAAAGCCGTAAATTATAATGCCAGAATAAAACCTAAAAACGTCAATAACTATTTCTTAATTACAACGGTCGAACACTTCTAAAACCTAGTTGACTTGCCAAAATAGTGTTGCATAACTTACCTTCTTTGTTTCATGTGATGATAAGCATCTCTTAACGTCATTTTATTCCACTTGACGAGGTAAGCTAGACATAATGTGACAGATCTTGATACGCCGGCAACACAGTGAACTAGCACCGCCCCGTTGCTTGATACTACCTAAAGCAAAAGAGAGACAGATTTTGATTAATAAATTTGCAACAGTAAAATTGGTATGAGCGATTCGAATCATTCTAAGATGTGTTTGCAAGGATGTTTGACACACAAGCAGCTTGAAGTGTTTGGAGAAAATTGTTTATAAATAAAGCGGACACCAATGACTTACTTCATTAATTAAGTCAGCAACGCTCTCCATATACGGATGCATGTCTGAATTGGGTGTATCCAGCAGTGGTACATAATGCCTCGGTACGTAATCTTCTGGTGGGGGCGGTAGTTCTGGAGCAGCATTGACTACCAGATTCGGCCGCAACGTCTTGACGGCTCCTGGTAATGCGTGGGCGCCACATATATAAACTAGATCAATCACTCGCGAAACACCAAGGGGACAGCCTCTGAAACAAAACGAAAGCCTTTTTAAGAACTAGTAGTAAATGTGAATTTAGAGTTTTTAATTTTTAACTCGTGTGACGTTCGTAATTGTACCTACCTACCTACGTGAATAAATGGGTTTTTGACTTTTGTTTTATTGAATGTGTTTATCTTGTAAACTACCGGTCAGCATGTGGTTCAATTGAAGGAAGGAGAAATACCTCAGCCATCTGAACTAGATGTCCTAGTACTCACGGCTTTTTCATGTGTAGACGGTGGTTCGTAACCCAGATGGAATCTCGATATTCCTACCACTCATTTAATATCCAGATTTCCAGACGAAGTGCAACGTGTTTTAGGAAAATTTTAAATTTATTAGAAACACCTTTGGTCGTTGCACCCGGTTGGGGTCGAACCAATGGCCCATTTATTAGCCGAACACTACTACCATTACACCAACGAGCACCTCATGCTTTTATTTCAATATCTATTGAGTAAGTTAAGAGTAAGTTACTTTGAGTTTTCCTACTTATTATTAATAAATGTTTAAAAGATATTTACGCAATAGAGAAAGATAAAAGTCGAAATTTACATGAAATATCGACAGACGTACAATAAAGTTGAAATTAACGCGAGTGGTTTTTTAACGGTTTAAAACGTACACACAAAACAACATCTTACAATACAATGGTTCCAGCAATATACTTTTCATGTAAATAACTAGCTGTGTCACCGATTTCGTCCGCGTAGAATACTTATTTTGGACATCAAAATTTGTTTTTCCAAACCTCCTCCTTATCATCACGTATTTAAGCTGTTACTCATAGACATTTAGTGTTCAGGTCGCGTAATATAACTACTATATCGCGTTTTAAACCGTTAAAGTGTTTTATTTAAATGTGTACTACTTGCGTAAACTATAGACAGTATCAATTCGAACCAGCAGTTCCTGAGTATAACGCGTTCAATCATACAAACAAACAAGCTCTTCAGCGTTATATATTATCATACATTCAATTAGTCTTTAAATAGAATTATGTGTCATTTCAATGCAGAAATTAGAACTCGCTACGAATTGTTGATAAACAAACGAACGTCGATAAACAGCTGTTTCTGTTTCAACCTATTAATGTCCCATGACTGGGTACGGATCTCCTCTCTAATAAATATATTTAAGGACCTCTTAGACCCACCACGCAGCTCCAGTGCGGGTCGGTGGACTTTGGAATGTCATTATCGGTGATAGACGAGACGAACGAGAAGAAGCAGTGTTACAATTGGTTGTAACGATATCGTAACGAACTTATTTGCAATTTTATAAACCATAGAAATACTTCCTAGCGTATAATATATTTTTTAACATATAACGTTCTCCTTTCTACTCTTAGCTCGGAAATGAAATTATTTTTATATATGAAATTGATTTTGCTGACAATATTTTTATTATTAACTAAATGGGTTGCTATATAAAAGGTAGGACATAAGTAATTTTTTTTTTCAAAAAAGTCTTGACTTTTTTTTAACTGAGTACTTGTGTCCGCTCGTATACTAAAATAGACACTGCTTTTAGCACATAAAAATTGTTCTCAAAACATGAACTCTCTACTACATTATCAATTTGCACAACGATAAAAAAAACACCCCAGTTGACTATATTTTTTTTTGCTAAATTTAAGATCTATGTCCGCTTTTGGGCTAAAACAGATGCTTTTCAACAAGACGGTCAAAAGAAATCTCAATATACGCAAACTCCACGAGTTCAACAATAGTGGGAGTAAAAAAAATCTATGTTCACTGTAACACAGTTACTTTGCCTTAAAACTGGTCTTACAGCCAAGAGAACAGCTCAAGGTCTAACTACAAATTAAATAGTATCTCTGCCTCTTATGAAAACATCAACAATGAGTAAACAGGCCGCATACCATACGGTTGTGTCATTTTGGAAACTAGCCAACGACGCCTAACCCGCCGAACTTGGCGCTACAAACCATATAGACAAGAACTCTTCAGATTTGGTTATGACTTTTCAGGCATTTATTTAAACTAATATTAAAAAGTTGAACAGTTTGTTTGTTTGAACACGCTAATCTCCGGAAGTGCTGGTTCGAATTGAAAATTTGTGTTTGTGTCGATTCGAGTACTATATCGACGAGGGCTTTAGTTTATTAAATATTGAGCTGCAACCAATAGAAGTGAAGAGGCAGAAAGAAATGTGAATAAACGGGGAAAATTAATAAACATTTAGCGTTTCCGTAAATAGTTCAGATACCCAAAAAATTATGTACAATAGAATTATTCTTCTTTAAAAAGATCTAAAAAATGCTCTTGACGTTTTATCTTTTAAGGTTAACTCACAAGAACCGTTTTTGTTTTAATCGAATTTGGCCAAAATGGTAGATTAAGACTTATAGAGCCCCAATCCTAATTGTAGAACTTATAAAAGGCAAACACACGTAACCGTTAGTAAGTAGACATGAACCAAAAATATATTCGATATTTCCTATGTATTTTCAATTATATATACAACGACGCCCTTTTTGTCTACGTTTTATAATTTACCATTGATCTTGTATTTGGGTAGTACAATACAATATAATATTATGTGAAAAATACAAGACCCAAAGAAAGCAATATTTCGTGAATATCATCCTACATTAGACGAAGTATAATAAAAATTCCGACGTACCCATATGTATTCATTATCCATAATTGAGTTTGATTAACAAAACCTACGCATTTAGGAGCAAATGTATTATGGTGCAAGTCAAGTACATCTGTGGTTTTCATCTTAGTTTTATCCGCTGTTAAACATCACATGCTTTAATAACACTCGAATCGACCAACCAAATTAAATATCTTACAATTTCCCCTCGTGGGGCATGGGACGAACACATTTGTGAGCCTGTTACACTGATAAGTTATATTGACAGGCAAGTAGCTGACCTGACTTCTGTGCCTTGCCTGACCGAAACCAAGTATTGCTATCGGGATTCGAATCCAGAATCTCTCGCCGTTAACGCAGTGCTAGTAAACACTTTTAACTATTTGGCTACAGAAGTGGTAACTTAAAATGTTTATTTATATTTAATTAAGGCGACATAGGCTACTGAAGGGTAAATGAGTTCTTTATAGAACACTAATTTGGTAGTTTATTGATTTTTACCTAAATTTATTATTTTATGTGTTAATAAAAATCATTTTTAAATAGTACTATAGTTCATAAGTATCATATAACTCAAACAAATTAATTTTTATTTACTGCTACCCTCATAGCTCACCTGTTTAGTTCGTCCCTTATCGATTTTGGTACATCGATTACAACCGGCTCGTCGCCAACCCTCGCCTTGTCTTCAACGGGTAGAACTTTCATTTTGTATTTTAAATTTAGAATTTTAGCTTCTAAAACTCACTCATCACAGTTTAAATTTTCACTTGCTGAATCGTGTTTTATATCGATTATTTTAATTGGAAATGCGTGCGTTCTGCCGTGTGGTATATTGCGGACTAAAACGTTTCGTTGTAACAGCTGAAGTATGAATACCAACACCTGTAAATCTCGGATGCCTGCAATATCCGGCATTCCGTTGTCTATTCTTGGACCGCGGTGACTCTTTATTTTTGTTTACTATTCGCCCTTTACTGCTTTTGGACGAGCTGTGTTTTATATTATTATTTCTTTGTTATTTATAAATAAAGTACTGCTCTTCTAATAAATACTTTTTTAAAATCTAAATACATGTGGCCTGGAAGAGATCGTTGCTTAGCCACAAGGCCGCTCTACATATATGTATAAGTTACAGTTAAGTCACATAAGATTTTTTCTTTAATAAATTTTATTGTTCGGTCGTATGATTTATAAATAATAAAGTTGTAATAAATATACAAAATAAATATTTTAACTTCAATTAATATGTTTAAATAAAATATCTTATTTTACTTAAAATTATTAAATGGATCACAGCAAACTCTTACTGTATAATCTATTAAGTAATGATTATAATTACAGACAAATATTTATATACATTACAGATTTGGATGACTGTCAGCTGATTATGTGTATCCGAAGTCGATCCGAAACCGTCAATCGATTTGTGTACTTCATAAAAAATAATAATACATAATTACAGTGTATTTTTAGGTGTTGGTTACAATTACGATTATTTTTGCAATTAGAAATTAAAGTTACTGTATAGTCTACTGTTTTTTTTTATATTTTCTTAACAACAAATCCCATAGAATTATTAACTATATTTTTTTTATTGGATCTTACGTATTGAGCCCTGACGGGGCCTACTAACCGGGCGTTGGGGAGAGAGCGCCAGCGCTCGCCGTCTTTGCGCTACGATTTTTTTTTTTATAAATACACAGTAATAGTATTGCAAGATACAAAATATAACGCCTAAATAAAATGATTAGCAAACTTTAAGACGCACAACAGTAATGCGTCTATTTAAAATGCGAGTGCACATTTAATAATTAACATTAATTTAAACGAACTGATGATTTATTGCAGCCACGGTCATGAGAGACAAAAATTATCTAGTATGTTCCTACATACTAGGATTTGGATACTAGGACTATTTATAGGATTTAAAACTCACATTAACTGTCATGTTTTAGTGTAGGTATGCGACCTAATACGAATACTGCTAGTTTATAAATCAAGCTGGACGATTTAAATAATAAACTTGAACGGTTTAAAACGTGATATATATTATTAGTTAAACATATTTGAAAATTGTTTGGCCCAAGATTTCGGATCCCTACCGGGCCGGATAAATTTTGTGAAACATTTTGGACTTCGTTTGGAAATCTGGATATTAAATTGGTCACGAACTGCCGTCTACAGTAAATCCGTGAAGTTTAATCGCGTGTCGGTTTCAGTTTGTAAATTTATATGTGGATCTAGTTTAGAAGTTATATGGCTAGAGTATTTTACCTACCATAAAGTAAGCCCAGTTTGTCAGTCCTCCTCTATCATAAAATAATAAAACATTTAAATTATACTCCACAATGACAAACAATAAGACAATGTCAAACTGACCAAAGTCCCAAATAGAGGTTACATTTGTAATTAATGATAGGATAAGATTATTGCTATCGTGAAATGCTAATAAACACCTTATTTAAATACAATTTTATCACAAACAGCTTAAATACGTAGATATAGAGGAAAATTTTTGTATTTTTTATTTACTTGTTTATGTTGATTTGTAAAGGAAAACAAAAGACATGTATTTAGTATATTAAATTTTTAATAAAAAAAAATACGATACGGGCGAGATTTAAACCGACATCTACCGCGTTTTGTGCTTTTGCCAATCTAAAATCGAATTGTAATTTATATAATGTCATCGTGTGCAATATATTAAACTAAAATTACATGTGAGAAATATTAAAGCTTTGAAATGTATTTTATCGAAAGTAAATATTCTGGACTAAAAATAATATATCAATTTAAAAACGCTTACCTCGAGGAAATTACTAAAAAAAATATACCTACCTACAAACAATTAATTACAAACGCGCAAACGGTCGCTTCGTTCATCGCGTCGCCAATGGCAACGCCAATCGTCTTAGCCGAGCGAAAGCGAAGGCTTTTTGAATTCGTTTCGATACAGGGAAAGCCTAATCTCTTATTTGAATAATAATTACTAATAAGTAAGTACCTAAGATGCAATAAAAATAAATAATAATAATATTACTATAATATTATTAGCGTATAAGATTATTTTGAAGTTATCCTCTTATTTTATCCTACAAAATTAATATTCTGACAATTGTCACTTTTCCACGCAGACAAAGGCACACCGCAAAACTAGTATTAAAGATATACAAATCGATTATTGCGATTACTAAGCTGAAATAATTTATATTTTGCAAACTAGATAATCTAGATAGATTTTAACAAACCACGATAAATGACATTACACTTTCATCAGTGTCGCCTACAAGTCATAAAATGATCCTAATGTTACTGTTACTTGGGTGCCTTACCCTTATATATTTATATACAACCCGGACTTACAGTTATTGGACTAAAAGAAGTGTTAAACATGAGCCACCAGTGCCTCTCTTCGGAAATCATCTTGGAAACTTATTCGGCATCAAAAGCCTCACAGAGGTGTATACCGAATTATACTTCAAGTATCCAGACGAGAAGGTAGTCGGTTACTACCGTGGTATGGCGCCCGGGCTTCTAATTCGTGACCTGGATATCGTAAGAAATGTTTTGAACGTGGAGTTTTCTCACTTCTACCCAAGAGCTATGGGCAGAGATCCAGATGTAGAGCCACTGTTTGGAAATTTGTTTCACGTTGACGGAGACAGGTGGAAATCATTGCGACAACGCTTAACTCCAGCCTTTACGACAGCCAAATTGAAAGCCATGTTCCCTTTGATTATAAAGTGCGCTGAAAGACTACAGATCGCTGGAAAACACATTAATGATAAAGGCGGAGAGTTTGATTGTCGCGACATGATGGCAAGATTCACTACAGATTTCATCGGTGCCTGTGGTTTCGGAATCGAAATGAACAGTATTAACAATGAAAACTCAGCATTCAGAGAGCTGGGGAAGAAAGCGCTACATTTTTCTCTGCGACATATTTTTCTGCTTGGAATTTGGGAGGTGTTCCCAGAAATGAGAAAAGCTATTCGCGTTTCCAGTACAGAGGTTGAGAAAGTGGTGACAAATCTTGTGGAGACAATTTTCAGGCAACGAAACTACAAACCATGTGGACGGAACGATTTTATAGACCTCTTATTGGAGTTGGCCCAGAAAGGTAAAATAACGTGCGAATCTATTGAGAAAAGTGACGGTGAAGGAACTCCTATACGTGTTGAATTTGAATTAGAAACAATACACCTCATAGCGCAAGTCTTTGTGTTTTTCATAGCTGGGTTCGAAACCTCTTCGTCAGCTACCAGCTTCACTCTACATCAACTAGCATTCAATCCTGATATTCAAACTGAAATTCAGAATGAGATCGATCAAGTTCTGGCAAAATACGATAACAAGTTGTGCTATGACGCAATTTCTGAACTGTCACATCTCGAGATGGCTTTCAAAGAGGCTATGCGACTCTTTCCGTCTTTGGGATTCCTGCAAAGGCAATGTGCAAAACGATATACCATACCTGAACTTGGAGTAACGATAGATCCCGGTGTAACAACAATAATTCCCATACAAGCGATACAGACAGATGAGAAATACTTCGAAAATCCTCACGAGTTTAGACCGAAACGATTCGGAGGAGAATCTGGAAAACAAATTAATAATTATGCTTACTTACCTTTTGGAGAAGGACCTAGAGCGTGTATAGGTGAGTCTTACTATATCTCGAGAATTACTATGTTATCTAATGCTTACAACGTATCTTGTTTATTTTTAAGTGCTCTACGTAACAAGTACAATTTAAGCCAGTTAAATCGTGTGATATATCACTGAATCTTCTAACCAAGACGCGTCGCCTATTTCTGGTATAGCTTACTGTGTCTTAGCTTCTTTGTCTTCTTCACCGGTCGAATATATATAGAGGCAAGTAGTTGATTGGTTTTTCACCCTAACCGGCCGAAACTATTTTTTATATTTTCCCTGGATTGCAACCAAACACTCATCGCTCCGATAGCAGATTTATGCCTTTCCTATTTTTTTTAAGATGGAGAATATTCTTTATTGTATACGCATAGATGCGTGCAGGCATAGATTGTTTCACCATAGTTTTCCTAACTAATGTCACAATACTTATAAAAAAAAAATCTGGTTTTCCTTTGAGTTAACTTTATATGTTAGTATAGATATATATCATAATAAATACTAATTTATCATTCCAGGAGCACGTCTGGGTCACATGCAGTCATTAGCGGGGTTGGCAGCTATTTTACAGAAGTTTACCGTCGAGCCATCAGCGCAGACGCCTGTTAAACTACCAATAAACCCTTGGAGTAATACTATTCAAGGTGTCAAGGGTGGCATTCCGTTGAAACTAAGGCTACGATAGTTGATAAGCAGTACATATGTAACAATAAGCGGAGGTTGTATATTATGTTTGTATAAAGTTACATATATACCAAACTAGCTGTGTCAGCGACTTCGTCCGCGTAGAATATTTATTTTGGGGATAAAAATTTGTTTTTGCAAAAGTACACTCCATTTTTATAAATCAAAGCTGATACCCACGACGTCGTCCGCGTACTTTATATACATTTAAATAATTCTCCTGTACACATTTTTTTGTTACCTTGAACCGTAATAAAGCAAAAAAGTCAAAGCCTTCTTTAATAAATGCACTAACTAACACTACGAACGACGAAATAATTTATATTTCGAACCAGTAGATCCTTAGTAAAGCGCGTTCCAATAACCAAACTCTTCAGTTTTATATATTAATTGAGATAAATAAGAATACAACTCTATAAGAATAAACTTTAAAAAATCGCATTCGTAACGTCAGGTCGCAATTAAAATAAATTTAAAATACGTTAACTTATGAATAACATTTCACGTTTCAAACCGTTAAAAATATTTTACTTCTATGTCTTCTACTAGCGTAAACTACATATATAATGTCTTTTAAATATAAGAATATCTTTTTATTATGCTTCACAAAATTTATTTTTTATCTATGTATTACTTCTTTTATTATTTTTACATATTAAAGCATACGGTGACGTATAGTTCTAGATTGAAAAAATAATATTAAACGTGAGGGCCTCGAACCTGTAACCAAAGGCTTACTACGTATAGTTATTTCTAAATATTTTACCAAATTTTAATTTTAATTTTAATAAAACTTTTCTATCATAGAACGTCCAATAATTGTAAAATAAATAGGTTATATTTAAATTCATGATCAATGAACGCATAGTGGTTAGTGTCACGCGATATTAATAATTCAACGTCAAAGACAAAATATTTAATACAAACAGTTATAACGGTTCAAAAGACGTTCGATAATTCTGTTTTTAATTTTTTTTTCAAATTGTCTCTGTCCTCGTCTACTATAAACCGCAACGTCGTAATTTACATACGTTACTAATATAGTTCGTATTTGAAACCGTTAAACGTGTTTAAAATGTACAAGTTAAGTAAACAACGGACAATATAGGTAATATTTTCCGACAATAAATGGTTACTTTGTTTTAGTTACAGTTTTCTTAAAAAATATTTATTTGACTGCGTATAGTACTAAAGTTGATAAAAATAAAATTAATAATAAAAAAATAATAAGTATTATATTTTAATTATTTTATTAATTATATGTATTATCTATGTGTGTTTTTTTTTTATAATAAAGCAATAATAAATAAATTAATGTTTAAGACCTTCATGTTTTTCATATGACACATGGTGGCACTATATAAATTAAAAACACGGTAGCTCAATTGGTTAGAGCAGCAGCACGAAACGCTGTATATGCCGGTTCAAGTCCTGCCCGTGTCGTCAAATTTTTCCAATTTAAATAGATTTTTAATTTAATGATATTGATCCTATTTAATATTAACAGAATAAGTGGATATAACATTTCATTTGTGTTTAGACGTAATTTCACTATTCATTACACAATTTGTTAAATTCAATTTATGTAATTATCTATTATATTTTACTGTTATCTGCAAATTTCCCTCTTTGATATTTCATTATTCTCCCACAATTTAACCTTGTGTCCGTCTTGAACAGACGTTTCGCCATGGTTTTAATATTACCGTTATTCGTGTGTTTGACTTTAATATATTTATATACAACGCGAAATTTTCGTTACTGGAGTAAAAGAAAGGTAAAACATGACCCCCCGGTGCCAATATTTGGTAATCATTATAGAAACCTTTTCGGTTTCGAGAGCCTCGCCGAGACCTACACAGAACTATACTTCAAGTATCCAGACGAGAAAGTGGTGGGCTTCTACCGGGGTATGATGCCAGGTCTACTCGTTCGTGACCTCGATATTGCCAGGAGTATTCTGAATGTGGAGTTTTCCCACTTCTACCTACGAGGTATGGGTAGGGATCCAGAAAAGGAACCGCTTCTTAGCAACTTGTTTCACATTGACGGCGACAAGTGGAAGTTCTTACGACAACGCTTAACGCCAGTCTTTACGACGGCAAAACTAAGGGCTATGTTTCCCTTAATCATAAAATGCGCTGAAAAACTTCAGGTCGCCGGAGAGCACATAACTAGCAAAGGAGGAGATTTTGACTGTCGCGATTTCATGGCTAGATTCTCAACAGATTTTATCGGCGCCTGTGGATTCGGTATCGAAATGAACAGCATTAATGACGAACACTCAGCGTTTAGAGAACTAGGTAGAAAATCGCTTTCCTTTCCGCTTCGTCATATTATCCTTCTGGGTATTTGGGAACTGTTCCCAGAAGTGAGAAATTCTATTCGTGTTTCTAGTACAGAGGTGGAAAAAGCGGTATCGGATCTTGTTGAGTCAATATTCAGACAAAGAAATTACAAACCATGTGGTAGAAATGACTTTGTTGATTTCTTATTGGAGTTAGCTCAGAAAGGTAAAATGGAAAGTGAATCTATTGAGAACAGTGACAGTGAAGGAAATCCAATACGTGTTGAATTCGAACTGAAAACAATGGATCTTATAGCGCAAGTATTTGTATTTTTTGTAGCTGGGTTCGAAACTTCTTCGTCTGCAACCAGCTTCACTCTACATCAACTAGCATTCAATCCTGATATTCAAACTGAAATTCAGAATGAGATCGATCAAGTTCTAGCAAAATATGATAACAAATTGTGCTATGACGCAATTTCTGAACTGTCACACCTCGAGATGGCTTTCAAGGAGGCTATGCGACTCTTCCCATCATCTGGTTTTCTGCAAAGATTATGCGCAAAGCGCTATACCATACCTAAACTTGGTGTTACTATAGAACCTGGTGTTATAACAGTAATACCAATACAAGCAATACAGACAGATGAGAAATATTTTGACAATCCTATGGAATTTAAGCCGCAAAGATTTTCAGACGACGCTGGGAAGAAGATTAACAATTACACTTATATGCCCTTTGGTGCTGGGCCACGAGCTTGTATAGGTAAGAAATTTAAAATTGTTTACGGCCACTACCTGTTGTATAAACAACATATCGTTAATTGTATCATTAAAGTAAACATTTTTAATAGTAAAACTATGACCCGTTAAAAATTAATACGCTACATTGTACCGCGTTACAAACCGTTAGAAATGTATTTAATCCCACACATTACAGACAAAACTAAGATGTTGTAATTATTAATATTCATTTCTCATTAATTATAGTCAAACAACTTCAATTAAATGAAATCGAATTTTTGCTTGAAAATTATACGACACGGGCAGGACTTGAACGGGCATCCACAACGTTTCGTGCTATTGCTCTAACCGTGTCGTACATCGTCGATGTTTTGTGAGCGTGTGATGCAGCTCTTGCCCAATGTAATTACAATTCATTAACTATTACAGGAGGTCGCCTGGGTCAAATGCAATCTTTGGCGGGCTTAGCAGCTGTTCTCCAGAAATTCACAGTCGAACCGACACCGAAAACGCCAGTAAAATTACCAATAGACCCATGGAGGAACGTCCTACAATGCGTCAAAGGTGGCATTCCTCTGAGACTTAAACTACGATCCAAGTTAAACTAAAGACATAATATCGTTTTCGATAATAAGGTTAAACACCAAAATATGTCTGATAAGAATTAACAGCTGTGCAAATATTGAAATTGTTTGACAAAATAAATTGTTCCGTTTTTAATCTTATGCATTTACGCACTCCTTTTTCTAGAGAATTCGTTTAATCGATATTTCAGAGAATAACTTAGTGGACGATGGACTCCGTTTGGCTCCAACATCTTACTTAATCGTATTACCTAAATTTAATCTAACTATGCTGTCGTAGAAAATGAACAACAAAGGGGTGGTAAAAATATGGTTCCATACCTACAATAGTCCAAAAATGGAAATCCACAGACTGAAAATTCGCGTGGCGCTTTTGGATCTATGGATTTCCGAAGGTCCATAGATAAAATCGACAGTTCATCTTTATTATTTGCTATAGAGTTGGAATATTTCACGATCCCTCAATTAAACCCTATGTTGGTTCTCATCTATTTTACAACAATTATAACGGTTTAAAACGTGAAAAATATTATTCCACTCATTGTTAAATCGGCCCGACGTTTCAAATTCAAAATAAGTCAACTAGTAAGGTCACTTATGAACTTTACTAGTTAAAAACTGGAAACTCTAATTTAACATTTACTACCAGTTCTCAAATCAAACGCTGCGAACGAGAAGAACTGGCAAGAAACTCGCCGTCACACCTTTATCGCTTTTTACGAGACAATTCAAGTAAAACACGTTGACATTTAGTTTAAAACGTGAAATATTTTAATTAAAACTTATTTTTCCGGGCCCGTTGGTGTAATGGAAGCAATGCACGGCTAAAAATCAAATGGTCGTGCATTCGATCCTCACCTAGACCAAAATTTATAATTTTCTGAAGCGGCGAACTTCGTTTGATCGTCTGCATAATGAATGGGTTGGAATATCCAAATTCCGTCCGGGTCACGAATCACCATTCCTGCCAAAACCGTGGAGTTTAGTCGCGGACGTGCTGCCGATCTATTTTTGGCTTTGGATATTCGGAAATTCACACACTGAAACCGAAACCTGTTTGACGTGATACAGTAGCAAATCCTCCAAAGGTGCACACTGCCTTTGCGAGACGTCAATATACACGCAATCCAACTATATATATAATAGAATCAATTTAAAAATAAACATCTATCCATTGACTTCTCGCAAGGCCAAAGTAGCTTTAACTGAATGGCTCAAAAAGCAACATACGAGGAAACTGAACTGATCCTGATTTGACTAAGTTAACCTATACTTGATGCTTACATACTATAAACATTTTTCGAAGGACAATTATTATTACTTATTTTACAATTTCTAAACATACACTCACACATCACACAAATACATTTACATACGGATTCATGCATTCACATAATACACAGTCTCACACACACATTTTGAGCTGACCAACGTTAATTAACATAATTATAAACTAAATGTCAATCATTCTGGAATAGCCTCAATACTATTTGTAATTTAATTATTAAGAGAGAGACAATAATAATAAACATATATTTTATTGATTTATTAAAAACTATTTATTAATATTTTATTATGTACAATAGAAAGCGCTAATTCGTAATACAGCATTCATATATATTGAATACTAGCTGAGTCAGCGACTTGTCGTTGCTGAATAGTTATTTTGGGCATCCGAAATTGTTTTTTGCAAACTGTTACCTACGTTATCGGTCGCGTCCCGTAACTCGCGACCCGTCGTTTGGTTCCCGTCGTTCTTGCGAGTTTATCTTAATAGATAGACATACTCGTATACACATTTTTTTTATAATTTAAAGAAGACTCATTCTCTTGTACATATTTTTTGTATACCTTGAACCTATAACCTTCCTCGATAAATGCTCTAGCCAATAAAATACTGTCTATAGTTTACGCGAGTAGGACACATTTAACTAAACACTAACGGTTTGAAACGCGATATACTAGTCTCCCCGTGCAAAGCATCCGAAACGTCGGGCCGAAGTTAAAAATCATTTTCGAATAAGTTTAACTAATATATCGCGTTTCAAACCGTCAAAGTGTTTTATTTAAATATTTAAACCATTGCTCTAACCAACACAAAGAGAATTACTTAAAATAATTTAAAACGACCCGTAGTTCCTGAAATTAGCGCGTTCAAACAAGCACCCAAACTCTTCAGCTTTATATATTAGTGTTAATAGATTTATCCCTCAATAACGGAATTCCAAAATGGTGGCGCTAATAATAATATATTTTTGACCAATTTTAAATAGCCTGCAAGTTTTGAAGAGACTATACCGTGATATTATTATTCATACTTATTTTTATAAAGGCGTAGTTTTTTCTTTTTTGCTATTTTAATTAACCTGTAACCTTAAATTGTAAGTTAAGAATATATAATTCCAACAATAATGGGTTAGTGTGCAGTTTGTTGGAATATTGCTCGGTCGTCTGGAGGCCTCACAATGCTACTCGCACCCTATGGTTAGAAAGGATACAGAAAAGATTTATCCTATATATATATTCTAGTGGTTTATCGCGGAAAAAATACCATCTTACACTGCTCAATTATGCCTCTTTAATATTGTTTCTCTAGAACATAGATATTTAATATCAGATTTGCTATTTGTAAGTAAACTTATAAATAATAAAATAGAATGTCCACAACTACTCCAGAAGCTTGACTTTTATATACCCTATAGACTCCCCCGTAAACCAAACCTGCCATTGTCTGTGCCTTTTCGAAGAACAAACGGTGGCTCAAACTCCCCAGTTGCTCTACTCTAAACAGATTCAGTGGCCTAGTCGATGTTTACCATGACTCACCCAACAAACTCCGTCGATTACTTAATAATAAATTTAATCTCAATGTATAGGCACTTCATTAAAAAAAAAACTTTGTTTTGTATACTATTTTTCTTTCTTTCATATTTTAATGTATAAGTTAATTCCCACTTAAATTTTACAATGTGTGCTCTTCTCTCTTATAATATTTGTTTTTACTTGCTGTATTCGCCTATAATTGTTCTTCACAACCTATTCTGTCCCCTTAAACATGTATCTTAGGTTAAGTATTTAGTTGTAAGAACGTTAGTGAATCTAATAAATAAATAAACAATTTTGCCACTTTAATTATGTACTCGTCTAAATATGAGAATAATGTGGATAGCTAGCAAGAGAGGTGTTATGTATAATTGTAAAAAAACAATAAGAGCATTATTATGCAATACGCATTTTCTATTCGAAGAAGAACATTAACAACACCTCCGGTTAGAACTAAAGCTACTTATCACCATAGAACTAATTTAGGTTCTAGTATAATATATATTCACATTTCACAAAAATAGCTTATATTTATATAAAACACTTTTGGCGTGTACTTATTTTCTATATTATCTCCCTAATGTCTGTCCTGTCGCCAACTGTTTTCTCGTAGTTGGTATTTGGAGATGCAGGTTCCTTACAAATATGACTCAAGATGTTCTTTGATCTAATAAACGTAGCTCACGCGTAATCGTTTATCTCTAAACAGGTTTTCAACTTAAGTAAATCTCTAATTATTAATACGATTGTTTCAAATAATTTATTTATCACAAATGATAAACGACGGTGTATAACCTTCCGAAGAAGTACACTACATATATGAAATATGATAATTATTTGTTATTATGTACCACGCATATCGCTTCCTTGCAAATCAGGTTTTCAAGCGTCAACAAACTTAGTAAGATCTGAACATTGGTAGTGAGCACACCGTTCCAATATGATTATCTTATTTTTGTTACTGGGCATTTTAACTCTTGCATATTTATACTCAACGCGCAACTACAGTTATTGGAGCAAGAAAAAGATCAGGCATGACCCACCGGTACCGCTGTTTGGTAATCATTTTAGGAACATATTCGGAAAGAAGAGTCTCACTGAATTATCCACAGAGCTATACTTCAAATATCCAGGGGAGAAAGTGGTCGGTTATTACAGAGGTATGATGCCCGGTTTAGTCATTCGTGATCTTGATATTGTAAGGAATATTCTCAGTGTTGATTTTTCACGTTTCTACCCGAGAGCGATGGGTAGAAATGTTGATTTGGAACCGCTGTTGGGCAACTTGTTCCACGCCGATGGTGACAGATGGAAACTGTTGCGCCAGCGGTTGACGCCGGCATTCACCACTGCCAAATTAAAGGCCATGTTCCCTCTTATCATAAAATGTGCGGAGAGACTGCAATCTGCAGGGGAAAGTATCACTGTGAGCGGTGGAGAAGTTGACGCACGCGAGATGATGGCCAGATTTACTACAGATTTTATCGGCGCCTGTGGTTTCGGCATCGAAATGAACAGTATTAACAATGAAAATTCTGCGTTCAGAGAACTAGGACGGAAAGTGTTTGATTTCCCCCTGCGTCAGGTATTCATGTTTGGCATTTGGGAAGTTTTTCCTGAATCAAGAAAATTAATTCGAGTAACAAGCACGGAGGTTCAAGTTGCGATGACAGGTATTGTTGAGTCAATTTTCAAGCAACGGAATTACAAGCCTTGTGGAAGGAACGACTTCATCGATCTCTTACTAGAGCTTACAGAGAGAGGTAAAATAGAATGTGAATCCATAGAGAAAACTAGGGCTGATGGATCACCAGAAAGAGTTGAGTTCGAATTGAAAACGATTGACCTTATAGCCCAAGTGTTCATATTCTTCGCAGCCGGCTTTGAAACCTCTTCCTCGGCCACTAGCTTTACCCTACATCAATTAGCATTTAATCCAGATATACAAGTTGAAATTCAAAATGAAATTGATCAGGTACTAGCTAAACACGATAATAAATTGTGCTATGATGCAATCTCTGAGCTTTCGCTTCTGGATATGGCGTTCAAGGAGTCGATGCGATTGTTTCCGTCCTTGGGATTCCTGCAGCGACAGTGTGCAAAGCGATGCACCATACCACAATTGGGAGTTACCATTGATCCCGGTGTCAAAATAATAATACCGATACAAGCAATACAGACGGATGAAAAATACTTCGACAAACCACATGAGTTTCGACCAAAGCGATTTGCAGGAGAAGAAGGGAAGAACATTAATAAATATGCTTATCTACCATTTGGCGAAGGACCCAGAGCTTGTATTGGTAAGTACTTGATGGAATTTAATTAATATACCATAGATATTTAATCATCTTGATATTAATACGTTATTTCCATCAAATAGCACCATTTAACTGTTTCAATCGAAAATAATATGTTAATTGCTTTTTTGGGAGGAGAATGGATCCTAAAATCTGCTAATAATTTCGGTCCTAATACCAAACACATATCTTTCCGGTAAATATTTACCACTCATATCATTTTACTAGATAATAGTGTCTACGCTCTACTATAAACAAGTAAAACGTACCGTACTTTGGACTTTGGACTTTATCCGGTATTAACCAGTTGCCCGACCCAGTCATAAGGAAACGCTATTATAATTGTCAATTGTCAAGAAGGTTTTGTGTATCATGTAAAAATCTTGTCGCATTTAAAACACCGTAAAATTAGTCAGTTTTAAAAGAAGTAAGTTTACGATTGGCGTTTATATTATATTTCAGCATTTAATAACTAATATTTAGTATATACTATTTTAGTATATACTATTTAGTATATAATAAATATTAGTAAAGATTAGCAATGTTTGAACGCTCAACCATCAAAATTCCTTATTAACCTTTTTTAATTTCTAATGGTAACCATTTGAGCGGTCCAAAAATCTTAATTAATACCTTGTGTTATTATATATTTCATAATAATTATACCTAATAAGTCAGAGATTAGATATTAATTAAAATATCAAAGTATGAAAACTTTAATAGTTTTACACATGATGACACTATATAAATTAAAATCGAAATATATAATTAAAGTTGAAGTTAAAATTGCGTGAGAGGTGCACGTATCAAAATATTCGAAGACTCGGTGGTAGCTCAATTGGTTAGAGCAATCGAAACTTATTTTCGAATTTAATGTATATCAAAGTTTAATTAACCTAATTCATAAAGTAATTTGTTTGAACGTTAATTTTACTTAATAATAATTTCGGTAATGACATATCAATATTCTAATGATTTTATTTATCCTTCAGGTGCCCGTCTGGGTCATATGCAGTCTTTAGCGGGGTTAGCAGCCATTCTACAGAAGTTCACTGTAGAACCCTCAGAGAAAACACCCATAAAACTTCCGGTAAACCCTTGGAGTAACACTGTGCAAGGTGTTAAAGGTGGTATTCCACTGAAACTCAAATTGCGACAACTATAAATCGAAAATACTGTTGTTAATTTTAGGTATATACCCATCTATAGTATTTTTTTTTTTGAGACGAGTCTAAAAACGCGTATTATTAAATTAATAGACAAAGTGAGAGTTGCGTTTGTTGTCCAATTTGTACTTTGTCTAAACAGGACAATAATTTAGACAGCCAATTGGAGAGATACTATGAATAATTCGTCATTCTTTTATATTCTGAATTTGTTTCGTAAACATCGATAGTGTGTGTTTAAACAAAGAAAATGTTGCTCTATAATTAAAATTTATGCATTTATGCGCCTAACGCACTTGGACTTCAAATAAGACCAATGAGCAGTGGCGAAACTATAGGGTGGCAAGTCGGCAAAATGCCACGGGCCCCAAGCCCGAAGGGGCCCCCGGTCAGAGGAAATCTCAATTGTTGGTTCAGCTTCTTTATATATTGGGGAAGTGGGAGGGCCCATTCGATGAATTTGCCACGGGCCTCGAACGGTATAGTTACGCCACTGCCAATAAGAACACTTCTGAGTAGAACCAAAGCTACTAATAACAATAAAAATAATGTTAGTTCGTACGCTAAGCTAGTATAATACAAATTCACATTTCACTTAATTAAAATCTATACCATTTATCTAAAATACTTAAAATGTATTTATTAACTTATTTACAATATATTTAAATTGCGGCCTGACGTTTGAGATGCTTTGCAGCAGCTGTGGTCACGGGGGGAACTGAAGATGAAAGGTGTTCCTAATGTCTGTCTTAGCGCCATCTGTTTGCTCGTAGTTGTATTTGCAGATACTAACTGGGATCTTACAGAAATGGCTCAAACTCTCGTTATAAACCGTTAAAAGCGTTTTATTAAAATTTTATTTATTTATTTAGTCTTTATTACACCTACAGTTACAATGAAATAAAAAAAATATCTATGAAGTAAAACAGGCGGCCTTATCGCTATTAAGCGATCCCCTCCAGGCAACCCTTCTTAGGAAAATAACATAAAAATTAAATTAAATTAGGGGAATGTGCAGGAAGTGCAAAGCTAAATATATACAGTTTTTACGTTGTACTTATAATTAAACCCAAATAGACATTAAATGTTAGTTTGAGTTGGTATATGTTGTAGATAAGAGATGTTTATAAAAAAGGCATTTAAAAGATAATAATGGGAGACCTTAAAAGATTAGCTAAGAAAGAAAGTGCTGTGCAAGAAAGTTAGGATAAGTCTGTCGGAAGAACGTAGACTACTTATAGCTAGAGATATATGTATACAAATTTAAATTAAGTTTCAGGTAACATTGGGTTTAAGGTTTAATAGAACGGAGTATACAAGTTAAAGGATTTGATTAATATGTAAGAGTTGTTAACGGTATGAACAAACGTGGTCATACTCCCTTAGGCCAAAATAAACAGATACAGATGTTTAAGACGGTTAAGTTTGTCTAGTAATTTATCATGTGGAAAAATCGGCATAAACTAGTAAAAATAAGGGCAAGGATTGCACCAATATGGTTTTGGTACTGACGTCAGACAACTCAGCCACTTCTTAAAGTAAGATTTGAGGATAAATTCATGCTGCATATATCTTTTGGCTCACTTTAATGTGACACCAAGATTTGAGGTTACGGGAGGAGGCTGAGTCCAATGGAGCCTCGAAATGTGCTATAGGCTACCAATACCGAGGTTATCATAACCTGGCTCTTGTGAGAAATGACTTTGAGTCCGTAGTCTTTTTACTCCATTGAAATATTTTGGTCAGATCATCATTAGTAGCGCGATTACCTAACAGTAGATTAACAGGACTAGAGGTGACAAAAATCTGAAGATAACCTGCGTAAAGATGGAAATGATAAGAGAGACTAGAGGTTAGGGCGTTTATGTAAATAACAAAGAAAAGTGGAGATAGGACGCCGCCCTACGGAACTCCGGAACTTATTGATGCACTTGCGAATAATTCACCGTATTCAAAGCGTTACTGAAATCAGTTAGTGTATGAATCATAAGTTGCTTTTTCTCCGTGTCATTACCTGGTAAAGTAACATTGTGGTCAGAATGAAACTCCAATTGACGTGGGTTCAGAATACTATTTTTAATAAGAAAATAAATAAGTTATTGTGTAAGCGTGTTAGTACTTAAGAAAGAAAGGGCAGAATAGAAATAGGTCAAAAATCAGAGACGGTGCTAGAGTTAGCTTTTTTAGAGACTGGAGTTATGAGTACATCTTTCCGTGCCGTAGAAATGATTGAATAGTTGACGGTATGAATTATGACTGGACAAATAACAGGAAAACTAAATTTAAAAAGTAGTACGTTACATAAATAAAATATTATAACTGTCTGTTATTATATCCGATGCATCCTTGCAATCAAAACAGGTGTGCAAGCGCCAACAAACTCAGTGAGATCTGAACATCGCTAGTGATCAAACCGTTCCAATATGATTATCTTATTTTTGTCACTGGGCATTTTAACTCTTGCATATTTATACTCAACGCGCAACTACAGTTATTGGAGCAAGAAAAAGATCAGGCATGACCCACCGGTACCGCTGTTTGGTAATCATTTTAGGAACATATTCGGAAAGAAGAGTTTCACCGAATTATCCACAGAGCTATACTTCAAATATCCAGAGGAGAAAGTAGTCGGTTACTACAGGGCTATGATGCCCGGTCTAGTCATTCGTGACCTTGATATTGTAAGGAATGTTCTCAGTGTTGATTTTTCTTGTTTCTACCCGAGAGCGATGGGTAGAAATGTTGAATTGGAACCACTGTTGGGCAACTTGTTCCACGCTGATGGTGACAGATGGAAACTGTTGCGCCAGCGGTTGACGCCGGCATTCACCACTGCCAAATTAAAAGCCATGTTCCCTCTTATCATAAAATGTGCAGAGAGACTGCAATCTGCTGGAGAAAGTATCACTATGAACGGTGGAGAAGTGGATGTACGCGAGATGATGGCCAGATTTACTACAGATTTTATCGGTGCCTGCGGTTTCGGCATCGAAATGAACACTATTGACGATGAAAAATCAGCGTTCAGAGAACTAGGAAGGAAAATGTTTGACTTCCCCCTGCGTCAGGCGTTCATGTTTGGCGTTTGGGAAGTGTTTCCTGAATTAAAAAAAATAATTCGAGTAAGAAGCACGGAAGTTCAAGATGCTTTAACAGGTATCGTTGAATCGATTTTCGAGCAACGAAATTATAAGCCTTGCGGAAGGAACGACTTTATCGATCTCTTACTAGAGCTAACAGAGAGAGGTAAAATAGAATGTGAATCCATAGAGAAGACTAGGCCTGATGGAGCACCAGAAAAAGTTGAGTTCGAATTGAGAACGATTGACCTCATAGCCCAAGTGTTCGTATTCTTCGCAGCCGGCTTCGAAACCTCTTCCTCGGCCACTAGCTTTACCCTACATCAATTAGCATTTAATCCAGATATACAAGTTGAAATTCAAAATGAAATTGATCAGGTACTAGCTAAACACGATAATAAATTGTGCTATGATGCAATCTCTGAGCTTTCGCTTCTGGATATGGCGTTCAAGGAGTCGATGCGATTGTTCCCGTCCTTGGGATTCCTGCAGCGACAGTGTGCAAAGCGATGCACCATACCACAATTGGGAGTTACCATTGATCCCGGTGTCAAAATAATAATACCGATACAAGCAATACAGACGGATGAAAAATACTTCGACAAACCACATGAGTTTCGACCAAAGCGATTTGCAGGAGAAGAAGGGAAGAACATTAATAAATATGCTTATCTACCATTTGGCGAAGGACCCAGAGCTTGTATTGGTAAGTACTTGATTGCTTAAATTATTATAGCACAGATATTTATTTTCATAGTTAAATTCCTAATTAAAATTAAATAAAAAAATGTATACACTGCGATGTGTCGAGAAACCACCGCACACTATAAACATTTACCATTCATATCACTTTATCATATAAAAACGTACGTTGAGAAACTAGATAACAGTTTTTACGCTCTATAAACACTTAAAACGTACAAAACTTCGGATTTTAGACTTTATTTGGTATTACAACTTACCAGAGATTATACAGAGGCAACGCCATATTGTCAAGAAGTTTCTGCATTCAGAACACCTTAAAAGTATTAAGGAAAAATTAAGTTTACGATTGGCATTAATATGTATATTTCAGCATTATAATGACTAATATAATAATCCTGACAAAAGATTAACAATGAATTTTCATGGTAACCGTTTTGAGCCTTGCATCTTGGTAAATAAATACCTGCTCTTGTTATACACTTTTAATAATTATTCCTAATAAGTCTAAGGCGAATTTTTAAAATACAAAAGTTCGGGTGATAACGTATCAATATTCTAATGTTTTTATTTATCCTTCAGGTGCCCGTCTGGGTAATATGCAATCTTTAGCTGGGTTAGCAGCTGTTCTAAGGAAATTCACTGTTGAACCGTCAGCGAAAACCCCCACAAAACTACCCGTAAACCCTTGGAGTAACACTGTGCAAGGTATTAAAGGTGGTATTCCACTGAAACTAAAATTGCGACAACTATAAATCAAGAAACCTTTTAAAAAATAATTGGGTTGTTTTAAGTAGACACCTTTTTAAAGGTGATTGTACTGAAATATGTTTTTTTTTGAGACGAGTCAGAAAAAGCGTAAGTATTATTAAATTAACTGGTAAAGTGAGAGATGCATTTGTTTTAATATAGGTTCCCCTCATATTTTTTCTTTAAAACTACAAAACTTAAACAGAACAGTTTAAAACGCGAAAGCGAAACATCGGGCCATATTTAAAATAAATTAACTCGTATTTCGCTATATAATTTAAAAATCGAAAATAAATTTAAAAAAAAAATTTCCGATTAGGAGAACTTTCCGGCATTTACAAAGTACCGAGTCCTAACCCATTAAAATTTTGATAATGACCTCTCCCGTTTTTCAACTTAAACTTGTAAAATTTCGCTTTTAAATCGTTTAAGATTTTATATTTGAATGTTGGGTAAATTAGACAATATTTAATATATATAATGAAAAAAATAATTGTGACTAGCTACCTCGATTCTTGTTCCCATCTCAGTCTTTATTATAACATCACTTTACGTTAAATTTATTTGCATAATAATAGTTTTGCAAACAGGAAATTAAGGAAAATTGATTATTGACTTGTTAATGAATAAAAACGTGACACAGTAAAAAAAAGTCTTTTCTTTTCTTTTTTCCTTGTAATAGTGCATATAATAAGTTTAATCAATTAACATACAACATAATATTAAGAGATTGTTTTAACTTTTTTCCTGTTGCCTTTGTAAAGGCTTTCTAGAATAGAAGAAGTAGGCACTATTTAAAATTAAACAAATACAGAAAACGGGTGGGACGCACATACATACAGCTAGATGTAGTAAAAATTACTGTTTCTATACAAAATCAACAATGTTTGTGCTAAAAATAAAACTACAATGTCTACAATTAAATATATTTTAAATGTAGTCATTGTTTTATTTATTATTATTACAGTTAATTTTTAATGATACTATAATTTTAAATCTAACAATAGATGTTAGTTAGCTTGATAACGTAGTTATTTTTTATTCTTTATATAATTCCTTAATAGGGTATTATTACAAATATCCAATGCCGTGGCCACGACTTGGCGTACATTAATTTTTGGTATCAAAATTTGTTTTCGCAACCTATTAAATTAACTATAAACTACTAATTTAATATATACCATGAAAATAATTTACTATGGAAAGATAACTTACAATCTTATTCAAATAGTAATAAGTACTTTAGGTACCTATTTGAACTATGGATCTAGTTGTCGTCGGGAAATGGAACCCAGAACTCTACGTGAAGACTTAACAGACAAGCGACGAAGACGGTCCTTCAGAATCAAAGAGGAAAACAATTCATTGTCTTTCAATCATATAATTATACATTTTCCTTAAAACAGAAAAACTAGATTAACCACAATTATAGTAATTACTGCCTTTGTTAAATAAAGAATCTTTAGGTAGGACTTGGATCATAATTGTATCATATCTAGCAGGTACAGGGAGTTTATGCTTTGGTCTAAACCTCCCTTAGGTTTGTGCTAAAAGGAAAGTGTGTAAGTTTTTTTTTTATTAACTTAGATACTAGACGGTACATTCGTCTATACTTAATATCGCTTATGGTTGAAGTGATAAAGGCTATTTTATGGTTGTTTTTTTTTTAGAAAGCACACGAAACACAGTGGGGTATCTCTGTGTAGGTCTGTACGAATTAGATGATCGTTGAACTATTTTAACTACGTGCCACCATAAATTATAGTTGTATAGAATCTAAATACTTTTAAGATATCATTGTCTATGTGTAAATGTCATTTCATGATTATTATAATGACAGGTCTGTTTATTTTGTAGGATTTTTTGAATTATTTGCTTTTTTAATGTATTAATTTTTGGAAATGCAATATGTACGAATATATTATGGGCCATGCGATTCGTTTTACACTGTGTCGCATAAGCCGCAAAAACTGCGAGGGCTCAGAGGTGAGAGGGACAATTTTCAATATTTTCAAACATAATATTGCAAATTGTGTATATATATATATATTTTGGTTTGAATACTTTATTTGGGCAAAGAGGCCAGGTCAGATGGTCGAGATGTAAAATATGATAGTTACGGAGCTGCTGCATAAATATGCTCAGGCGAATAGCTTAAAAATTAATATCATAAGGCTACAAATTACGCACTGTCAGTCTGCTGACACCCACTGCTGCACATATAGAAGCGTACATAATTAGTTTATCATTAGTACGCAATGCATATCTTGATGATAACGGAATAATAATTATTACACAGTTGATATATCTAAAATAAATAATAATATAGCAGCCTAGCCTATTTGATTACTCAAATGACGCGTTTGCGCAACCATTTGTTATCTACTCGTATCTGTTATATTATTAATTATTTATGCCCGCGACTTAGTCGCCGTGGAGTTATTTTGGCCACCATATTATTTATTTTAGCAAACAACCACCTTATCTTTATAAATTATAGCTATTACCAATAACGTCGCCCGCGTCCCATTGTTCGTGCGAGTTAATATTAAAACATAGATTTCTACAGTCGCAGGTCATTCCAATCATTCAAGGAAGAATCATTCTTTAACACATATTTTTTCTATTTATTGAACGGTTTTGGGCCGCCAAAAATGAACAATTTTCCCCTTTTTTCCACAATTTCCTTTTTTTCTCCGCCTATAATTAATCGTAGCGAGATGATTTATAGCCTTGCGCGATAAATGCTCTAACACAAAAATAATGTTTCAATTCGTACCAGTAGTTTCTGAGATTAGCGCGTTCAAACAAACAAACAATACTTTAAAATATTTGTATAGATTATCTCCGTTTGTTTGTCTGTTTGCAAGTACCATTTGTCAAATTTTTAGATACCGTTGTAACTTTTGGCTTGATGACTAAACTCGAGTAAAATTTGTTTATATCCACGAGAGAGTTATCCTAGTGCCAATGCTAAGTCGGCTACGGTTTTCCTCAATTAATTACTTTTTTTAGTAAGCTTACTTTTTTGAGGAAATTAATTTTGCGTGTGCGCAGATACAAAGACTAATTGATGTAAAGTAAACAAAATTAATCAAAACGTTTTGCCCACTTTTCTAAGCTTTTCTATGCGATTCTACAAATCCTTGATAATATAGCGATATAGTTTTGGTTAATCTTACATAATACACTATGTTTATTCAGATCACCTTCAAACACTCGGGTTTCGCGTGGATTTAGTGCCAGTGGATTTTATCAACTACTGTATGCTAGAAATGTGTGGTCATGAGGTAATGTTTTCCAGCTTTAAGCGAACAATAAAAAACCGGTAACATATCTCCTTTTAATAAAAGAGAATATCGGTATACAATGTTTATTTATTAGGTAAAATCAATAATCATTTTTACGACAAATGGCGACAGACAATAACCATTATGATGGGATGATGGGTATCAGTTTTTTTCCCAAATTAAGAAATATAACAATAAAATACTGTCTGTAGTTTACGCGAGTAGTACATTAAATAAAACACTTTAACGGTTTAATACATCCGAGACGTCGGGCCGTAGTTAATAATAATTTTCAAACAATTTTAAGGAAAATATATCGAGTTTTAAATCATTAGTGTTTTATTTAAATTTCACAATACACAAAGTAACTTGCTGACGGAGACTTTGTATTTTTAATTAAATAATAAAATAATAATCGTAGTTCCAAGGACAGCCACTGTACCTTAGAGTAAGTAAGTGACGTTTTTCTTGATTTACTTACGTCCATAATTATTTTGTCCAAATTTGTTATTCAAGTTTTTTCACAAAGGTAATAGAAATAACATTCAATCCTTTACAATATCTAATGCAGTTAATCATTTTTGACGTGGGTTAATATTCACTTGATTTCTTAAAACAGTTCTTTGGATATGAAATAGGTGGTAGGAATATAGAAATTCCACCCAAGTCACGAACCATGTCCACGGATGAAAAAACCGTGAAGCTTAATCTCTCGGTTTCAGTCTGTGGATTTCCGAATATCTAATATAATAATCCAAAATAGGCCGACAGCTCATCTTTGTTATGTCCTATAGGCTGAGGTATATCACCTACCATGATGTGAACCCCATGTCGTGTCTGTCCTTCTCTATCATGAAAAAATATAGTCCAATAAGTTTTCCTATAGATATTCCGCTGCAACATTAAGAATCTCGCCTTCAATACTTACTCAGAACGGGACCAGGTCTGTAGACGAGCAATAAACGCAGTTGTGGAGTCGTCTGGAAAATTCCTAAGAGCCAGAAGCCATCGGTGGTTCTGGGCGCTCATCGAAGACTCGATATTTAGAAGGAGCGAGTATGCACCAAAGGACTTTTGGCCGTTCGCTCTCGACGATAACTTGGAGATCGTCAAGTAAAATACAGATTATACACATTTGCGATGTATCATTTTAACTAACCTAAGTTATATGAGGGCTTAGCACGCCAGTAGTTGATATTGAAATAAATACGTTTAACGGTTTAATACGCGTACAAAAGGTATGGTCGTTATTAATAATGAACAAAAAGACATTGAGAATCTCTTTTCGTTGCCCTTTTCTACTTCTTAAGCAGACCAAAAAAACGTTATCTTCTTTTTACAGAAATATTTAATAGTACCCTTTTTTTCTTATCAGGTGGTAACTTAATTGGCACCTGAGTTCTTTGTTTACGGACGAATTATTTCTCGATCATTAAATATTATTATAATTAAGTTTGGACTTTAAAAATAAAATTAAACGTGATCTAAAAGAAGTAATTGATTTTTATGAGTAGTGAAGGTGACCTACTACGTCCGTCTCTTTCAGATATATGCGAAACAGAGATTAATTATTGTCTGTAGTTGACGCCAATAGTATTTAAGAAACACAAACTGTTTAAAACGTGAAATATAAATAACATTTTTGCAGTCGTGGTCGCGGGGAACTGGCGTTTCACAACATTACAATGACGAAGAGTTTTTTGGTTTCAACATGGTTAAAATTATTTTGTATTGAAAATAACATTTGTATTAAAAACTTTAGGCGAGGAAACCGTGGAAATTTATCCCAGGCTTCCATTGCGTAAATAATCTCAAAACATATCTTTTAAGATTAACTTGTAACAAACGTCTTTATAATAATCAAATTTGGTCAAAATTGATGCATTATCACGAATTATTTGTTGGACTTATATCTGTATAATAATAATCTTATAAACAAAACCTGTGCCGGATCCGGTAGTTGCAAAATAAAATCTCAAAATAATATAAATAGACCATTTATTCGGTAGAGCATTAAATCTGTACAATATATTGCCTCTAAGATAAAATATACTCGTAAGTATAAGTCGTACAGTCATGTTAGGGCACTTATAGACCAACTTGTGGAAATTACTAACGCTAAGAACCAAAATTGGTGTACAATCCCTATATTGTCTTGACTTGAGAACAATTCGCCAAGTAATCATCCCGACTATAACGATGGAATTAAATTGATCATTACGCGTAACCCTAGATCGAATTCCCTCACATACAATTTCATCTAGCTTAGAATAAATATAATACGAACTAAAGAGTTTACACTTTACATTTTCACGTTCATAACATTAATTTTTTCTTTGATTTCCAATATCACCTTTCATTTCATAAGAGTAACTTATTTGAGGTGATAAAAACACGTGTAAGTCGAATTATTGTGATTGGGACGAATTTTAAGGAAATAACGTTTCGATCCCACTTATCCGGCACCTTTTAAATCCAGATGTACCGGAATATTGCAAAGATTGGATTAATGCATGGGCGAAGAAGACGCGGGGCCAGAGGAGGGGAGAAAGGTCAAGGGGGAAGGTACAGGGGCGGGGGGAGTGGAAGGGGAAGGGACAAGTGAGGCGCGGGGGGAGTGCAAGGGCGGGAAAGGGACGAGGCAGGTACAGGAGAGTGATACAGGGTAAGTGACAAATGAGGGTGCTTCGCCGGATGATTGGACGTGTTGCAATGTCGGATTAGGGAGATTCTACTTTATTCGTTTCCTTAACTATTCAACTCTTGCACCCAATATATATAAATCCAAGACCCCGTGGTAGAAGAAATCTAATACGGGGCTTAAGACAGTAAGCGGATCTAAACATTACTTACATCTCATTATTAAAAGATGTTTACATAACAATGTATGTACTGAATTTTTAAGGGCAGTGTCGTGATAATTAACTTTAGTGTAACTTTATACAATGTAATCATTTATCTCCTAATTAGGTTAAATTGCTTTGAACATGATTATTTATTTATATAACGTACACAAATGATATATTTACACATTTTCGTCCACAGCTGACATTTGTGATGCTAACTAATTCAATAGAACAAGACGTCTTAACAAACTCTATTAAGAGCTATAAACAATTCGATGTATTTAAAAAGGTTTTGCACACGAATCGAAATTAACTAAATCAAAAAAACTTGGTTTTACTATTATTTGTAATAAAAATATTTAAAATAGTGAAATACCGTTCGTCCCTGCGGTGTATGGGGCAAACGTTGTCTCATTAATCGATTGTATTTACAGCAGCACGATTGTCTTCCCGAAGTTTGAATAGAACACAAATATATCAATTTATGATATTTGGATATTGCTGAGCGAAATTAAATTTAAGAAATATTTCTAGATACAATGGAATTCAAACATACTTTTCGACACATATGAGTACAGCTGCGGACAAAACCCAATTCACCAATAGACACTGCCCACAGATTCAATATTCTGACCACAGATACTATCACGATACCACACGACGCAATTACACCCGCTTGGCTCACGTTTATTACACAATCTCACTTCACTTGACTCTTGACGTGTTGCAAGAACTCGTAGTAGGAGAACGCAGACTCGAGTCGATCTTCCACCAGTCGTTCCGTGAACCTCGTTCTCGATGGCGAGTTATCCCTGAAAGTAAAAATGAATACCAATTTGAATAAAACATTGTAACGGTTTAAAACGCGATATATTAGTTAAACTTATTTGGAAATGATTTTTAACTTCGGCCCGATGTTTGTCGTTGTCTCCCTGTGACCACGGCTGCTGCAAAGCATCCGAAACGTCGGGCCGAAGTTAAAAATCATTTCCAAATAAGTTTAACTAATATATCGCGTTTTAAACCGTTAAAGTGTTTTATTTAAAAGCCCGTGAAATTTAATCGCGTTTCGGTTTCGGCCTGTGGATGTCTGAATTGGCGTTGCCAAAATAGGTCGACAGCACGTCTTATTTAGATGTTGTTGGAGTACATACACATACATCATACATCCATAAAGTTCCGCATGCTTGTTTGACTGATATATAAAAACGGCTAAACAGTTTTCCATAAGGTTTATCAGCTTATGAACCAATATGTTGACGAGTTATATTTAGTAATTTTCTATATATCATGAAAAATAATTTACCTGAGTACAAGCACATTAGATGGGTACGGTCTATCGTCGTTCAATTTGTCTATAAACGAGTGCAACATGGCACTGCCCTCGTTCTCTAAGCGGGGTAGAGTAGTGGCTTCATCCGGTAGCTGTGAGAAGGCGGTCACACCGAACGTCTCCGATAAGAAGGCGGGACTGACCGAGTTACAAATGTACACGATCATTATTTCACCGTCGTCCAGCAGGTACGCCCCGTTTAGGTTAATTCTGGAAAAGAAATTTAAAGAAAGTTGTCTTTTTAATATTGTTTTGTAAAATAACAAATCATATAGATTGGGAAACTATAAAATACTATTAATTTATTTAAATTCACGGGGAGACTGCCACCAACAGACCACGGCTGCTGCAAAGCATCCGAAACGTCGGGCCATAGTTATAATAATTTCCAAATAAGTTTGACTAATATATATCGCATTTTAAACCGTTAAAGCGTTAACTACAGACAGTATTTAAATATCGGTAATGTGAAAAGCGATTTATACCCCAACTCCTTGACTTACTTAATTTAATAATAATACATTTTATTCAAACACAAGTCCATTATTAGATATAAGTTAGTATTGTTAAGACTTATACAATAAAAATGACACTATTAGTTCCGTATAATGTGTACGCTGTATTGCGTAGAGTTAAATAAAGTTAATAGAGCATTATCTCTTACTCACAATACTCAATAAAGAAGGACAAACAATTATTAACCTTTTTGCTATTAATATTTTCTAGCAAATAGAGGATACCTTTTTAATAAAACACTTTCAACAGTTTAAAGCGCAAAGCGTCAGTTAAACTTATGTATGCCCTCCCGTGCTGTAAAGCATCCGAAATGTCTGTGCGTAATTACAAAAAAGGCTCTAATGATGTATTTCGTGCTTAAACTATACAAATACTAAAATATTTCTATTTATATAATAAAGCCGACAATTATATGTGTCTGTTATCTGGTTCTACCTTTCGGATGTAAGCTGAAGTCTGGGCGGATCAGGCACTAACTCCTCATCCTCTTTGTGAACGTGCTGCGCGAGAGAATGTATCGGATATAGATCCGGATACACCAAGCGGATCAATTGAGCTAGAGGATGACATTTCAGATCGCACATAGCTGCCACGCGCTCATCGAGGCGGGTCGACGTGCCCGTTCTAAGCGCTTTCTGTAATCAGACATCATTTATTTATAAACAATAATTTCTTGATACTTAACAAAATTTTTAAAGGAACCGACTCTGCAGACCTCAGTTTTTTCATCTCCTTTGGCAGGCAATTAAGCGAAGGCTTAAAAACCATGACTATAAGTAAATAAGTCGAGAGTATATAATAATGCATAATAATTTAGACATGATGAGAAAAATGGCTACTATTTAGTTATTATTCCTTCGAAAACACGCACTATTACTATTATTACTTAAAGATAGATTGTTAAAAGTATTTCTCACCGTTTTCAACAGTGCCAATAAATACATAGGCAGCAACCGCAACGGCAAAGGCGCATGAAGGGAGCTGCTAGCAGGACCGGCCGGTAAGTTTTGTGATAGTTTATGTGCTGACAGCACATCTATAGCTACATTTATCAGGGCTTCCTTCGCTTCAGACATTGATGCTGTCACGCATCTGTCCACGGCTAAAATACAAGAAACATACAGTTATGTTTATTCTTTATTATTGTGTATGTGCATATAACATTAAAGACACAACATATAAGATTAGCTGCATAAGGCAAAAGTACCATTTCCAGATCAGCTAGTTACATATAGTTTAGGTATACCTAAAGCATAGTAACATAGTAGATCAATCTTACCCATTTTACTTAGTAGCCCAACTATACACTGTTGATCTGCGGCATGTAAGACGTCCGTTAGCGTCGTTGCTATCGGCAAAGCCATTGTGTGTACTCGTATCCGTCTTTCACCTGTAAAAATGTATATTTATAACGTAATGAAAAAATACCATTTCACATAAGAAATAGTACATTTGTAATGTCTAAAACTGGCTTTTTTTCTCAAAATCAGATTAACAACGGGTCGCGAGTTCGATCCCCACCGGCTCCAACATTTTTCGAATCAATTTATAATTTTTCTGTTAATATTTTGGACTTCGTCTGGAAATCTGATTATTAAATGGGCGGTAGGAATATCAACATTCCGTCCGGGTCGCGAACCACCATCCACAGATGGAAAGCCGTGAAGTTTAATCACATTTCGGTTTCAGTCTGTGAATTTCCGAATATCGAGAGCCAAAATAGGCCGACAGCGCATCGTATTAAGATGCTATAGGCTGGGGAACTTCACCTACCGTCAATAGAAACCCCATGCTCGTCTGTCCTTCTCAAACATTAACTAAAAATTACCTATTTTCGGTTCAAACACATATTTATGTACTAAAATCTTTATTACTGACCTTTGCTACTAGTATAAAGTAGTGCAGCCTGGAAGCAAACTTGTTGTAGGTCCGATAAAGACTCTTCGATGGTCAGCTGCATCCCAAAGCCAGCATCTGGCGAGACATTCGGCAAAGAGAGAAGATCTGTTGACCGGACGAAGAAGTTCCCGTGGAATGTGTGAATGGCTATGCCTCTGAAATTTAATAAATATATATTAGCTTATTATTCGCTTAGCTTACCATGATCAGCAGCCTCGACAGATCCCATGTCTGCGGCAGAGACGTATAAATACTCTCTGTAGTTTAGGCGAGTAGTAAACATTTAAATAAAATACTTTTTTTTTAACAGTTTGAAACGCGAAATTAATAAGTTAAACTTATTTGAAAACTATTTACTCCCCGTCACCAAGGCGAGTTCAAATAAGTTCGTTTAGTTTATTAATTTTACTAATTATTGTTTAACTATAAAATATATCAATTTCAAACCGTTAGTGTTTTATTTAAAATAGTTCCTTAATTATCATTCTAGACAAAACGTACGATAACGTTCTGAATTTACACAACAAATGAAATCTTAGATCACTCTACTAACACTAACTAATTAAAGTGTTGGTCCTTCGAGCCAGATAACTGGCTGTAGCGTAATTTTGTATGTTAGTTCAATTCTGTTTAATACATTACCTGGTACACCGCACTCTCATGACCGCCTCAAAACCAATCTTCCTCGTGAGATAGCGCGTCAACATATTGCGCAGTTGCGCCGCTTGCCACGACCGACTCGCGTTGAACACCGGGATGTGATACACGGTTCCCGCGCTAAATTTACTCATACCGCCTGTTAATCAAAGTACTATAGGTATAATAGAGGAAGACATACATGGAGTCTCAGTTGATTAAAGGTGAAACACCTCAGCCGAATAACATGTCAATAAGATAAGTTATCGACCTATTTTGGATTTGGATTTTTGTGAAATCCACTGGCAGAAACCAGAAGGAGATTAAATTTCTCGTTTTTTTTTTAACTTTGGACGGTGGTTCTTGACCCAGAGGGCATTTCAATATTGCTAACACCCATTTAAGATAGAGATTAATGCACGAAGTCCAACAGTACAATGTTTGAGAAAAATTATTAAAGGAATAGAAATATGTTGGACCTCGTGGGAGTTGTGTCCCCGACCCATTGTTTATTATAGCATATATTGCTAACATTAAACCGATGAGTCCGTCCAAATCATTTGCTGTTTATGAAACTTCATTATAACTCTAGTAATTTATATAGATTAACATTACCTCAAATTCTAAAAACAAATCAATTATCAATGGGGTCTTCTATCAATATCTTTTATACGAAAAATATACTATACAATAAAAATTCAAACGATATTTCATGTCACTAGAATATTATATAGTACAGTAGATACAATCAATTATGAATATTTTAGGGCCCAAAGACGAAGAAAAGAGAAAATAGGAAGAAGGATACATACTAAGCGTGGCTAGGTCACAGTACTGCGAGCTGAGTAGGAACAAGTCTACCGCAATTTGCGCTCCACTACAGTCCAGTGCGAGCCGTTTGTAGAAATCTGTCGCTGGATTCAAATGCGCCACGTCTTTTGACGATCTGGCGTTTGGATCTTCCCTGAAATAAACACGAAACTTTTTGTTTATTAAGATGTAAATAAATAAAAATCTTTTAAAAGATAGACGGAAATAACAGACCTTGATTGAAGTGCCCCCGGGCCAATATTTGGTAGACACGTTTGAAAAACTGTTATTCTGCCTCCCGTTGGAGCCTACAATAAAAAATAATAAAGTTATATAGCTGCTTGTATTCGCAATTTAACATAGGACAGTGATTGGAGCTCTTTAAAGCCCCCTGTTATATATTTGTCTATTATTTTCCAGTTACCATAATTTTAAAAGTAAATTAAGTTAATTAAAAGTCGCGTTTAGATTTAAAAAAAGATACAATAGGGGCAGGACTTGTACCGACATCTAACCAATTGAGCTACAGTGTCGAGTTTTACACGTCATTGTCGGATTTTTCAACCTATTGATACACGCACCTTTCGCGCAATGTAATTTCAACTAAGAGAAGCAATGTTTAACTCAAGTTGTATTGGCATGTGAAACATCTTATGGATGCATATAACTAATATTTTTTTGTCGTTTACCATAAGCTTGTAGGCGGCCTGTAGCGCCGCACCTAGCGCAGACGCCGGTACCCCCGGCAACGAGTGGCGCCGCGGTATCAAAGTGAGCAATTCGCGAATCATCTCACGATGTTCACCAAGGTTCACCAACAGTGACTCAGGGGAAGGTAGAAATATCTCTGAAAAAATTGTAAATATTTAAATATTAGACACTATTCTCAATGACGTGTTTATATATTTAAATTAAATATAATTTTGTGATGTGTCTATCCATATTTATAATTACAAAAGTATGTTGGTTTGTTTGTCTATCCTTCCACAACATTCAGCAAGCCGATTTCACAATATTAGTTAAATAATTTAATTAAATGAGTAATTCTTATCAAATGAATTGGACATGACTTGTAACAATTATTATTTACATATTAGTGGCATTACTATGTATTCTTATCTTTTAGCTTAACCTTTGTACTAGATCTACAAGTCTTTATTGCATGTGTCAGACGACAGTATTAATTTAACTTATTTTAGTAAAGAATCCTTCTAGCAATTTGTGTCAAAGAAACTTACCATCAATGTCCAAAACCGTCATTTCCTTTGGTCTAGTCAGTCCGTCGCTTATCAAATAATAATGAATATGAGCATCATAGCATATAAATCCGATCTGCGTACGCGCATCGCCTGGTAATTGTTCTAAATTCTCTTTTATATTTTCACAAACAACCTGCAAAGGATTGCATAGATTAATATTAATTACATACACTTTTTACTGAGATAAATAATTGAGTTATAAACGCGGCACAACTGTTGAAATCAGGGTATTTTATGTTGTTATAACAATAAAATCATATAAGACTTAAGAAAGATATACAAAAGTTAATTACATGGTTACCTTTGTTCTGGTTCAATAGAAAATTAGGCCTAGCAAATTATTTTTTTAACATTTAAACAAGATTTAAAAATCGAAAATAAATTGAAAAAAATGTCGACCCGGGCAGGACTTGAATCGTGCGTTGTACCAATTGAGCTATCGACTCAATTGGTAGAGCAAAAGCACGGAATTTCAATTTATTTTAGATTTTTAAATTATAAAGTGCCTTCATGTGCAATGACATGTAGGAAATAATAAAGTTTTCAAAAATTTAAACAAGATTTGCTGTAAACCTATTTTAGCTTTGATATTCGGAAATCCACAGATTGAAACCGAAACGCAATTAAACTTCACAACTTTTTGATCTAGTGTTTCATTTCTTGGTGACTTGGACGGAATTTCGATATTCCCAGACACACATTTAATATTCAGATTTGCAGATGAAGCCCAACAATTTAATCCCATTGGGTCCGTTGATTATGAGCAAGTCAAATATGCATGTACTTCAATATACAGATAACTTATAATAATAATTGTAGTTTACCTGTAAATATCCAGAATCCCTCGCGATCTGCGAGACGTCCAGTAGGAACAGGTAGACGGCTGGCTGCGGCGGCCGCAACATGTACTCACTGGGCGCTATAAATTCTATTGTAGCAGATTTGATTTCCGGCCGTCTAGTTGGGTCACCGTAGGATTTACTCACTGGGTCATATTGGAATTCTTCTGGCACTAAAATATATAGTTTTATTAGATTAATACGCCGTAAATATTAGTTAAACTTATTTGGAGAATATTTTAACTACGGCCCGACGTTTCGGATGCTTTGCAGCAGTCGTGGTCACGGCAAGACCACGGCCATGTCAGTCGACTGCTTAGCAAGGTTCAAATCTAGGGATTACTTAAAATAGTAAGAACTATATATAAATTCAGATCAAAAAAGGTGGGAATCAAACTCACGTCTTATATAGTGAGTAACGACTGTAGTGAGATGGACAAAGGAAATAGTTGTACTTGATGAACAATGTTTATTACTGCATAAAAATGCATTATTTTTTATGTAAGTGTTAGTTTTGATTTAATAAATGTATTGCCCGTCTAATTTTAAAAGTTACCGTATATAATATAGTATGTACTTTACGCAAGTAGTACGCATTTAAATAACACATTTCAACGGTTTTAAATGCGAAATATTTAAGCTAACTATTTTTAACACACCATACTTATGATGCTTTGGCGAAACAGATTTGACTTTGACATTAGTCTTGATCATCTCTAGTTAGAACCACGACTGCAAAGCTTCCAAAACTTTGGGCCTTAGTGAAAAATAAGTTAAGTTGTATATTTTGCGTTTCAAACCATTAAGTTTTTAAATCTAAGCATTAAGTTTTTAAATCTAAGCATTAAATTTTACCTAAAAGCTTAAAATGTAGTTTTTGTGTTCTTGAAGAACCACCCTGGTTAATACGAAAAAATAAAGATTAAATATCCTGCGGTCCCGCAAAATAAACATGTTATATTTAGTTAGCAATAAAAAAAGGTCACTCACAGTCGTTGACCCGATAACAGAGGTTGCATTTCCATCGTTTCGCGTCGATGAAGTACACAAACGGGTTGATGTAGGTGCGACAGGCCCGACAGCGAACGATCGTCGTACATTGTATTACGGGGAGGTGCTGCCGAAATAACATACATACATATAACTTGCTGCTTCTAACTTAATCTATACTATTATATAGAGCGGAAGAGGTGATTGTTTGAATGCACTCATCTCAGGAACTGCTCGTTCGAAATTAAACAATTATTTTTGTGTTGGTGGAACATTTATCAAGAAGCTTTGGACAATAAAACATCACGACGCGACCAATAGGAGCCAATAACGGTAATCTAAAAAATTATCCACGACAGTACGTCTAACATTAACTTACAAGAACAACAGGACGCAGACGACGTAGTGGGTGAGAGCTAAAATTTACAAAGGTCGCGGTCAAGGACCAAAATTAGGGTCACAAACGGACACGAGACTAAGTATAAAGCTTTGTCCAAAAGGAAATTGTTTTGTAAAGGCATTGAAAGCGCTAATTATTATTAAGAAATAAATGAATTTCTAATCTCTAGTCTGTCCAGTATCACCCTGGGCAACTACACAACGTTTGGCACATCTTTTTTATAAATAGTAAATGCTAAGTCCATGTACTTATAGCAAACTGCACTTACATTCAAGTCCTTGAATGGATGTATCAAGATGCCTAGAGGTAATCTTGACTTTTGTAGTAAGGAATTTGTATCTGGTATCTTATTTATTGTACTCCTGAATATTCTGTAAAGAGAACAACAAGTATTAGTATTATAATGTTTCTTAAGTTAAAATTCTATTTTATCTATGTGGGTTTATTTTATCAATTTTTTTTTATATTACATAATAAGTAATGATGTTAAAAATAAAGTCAATATCAAACAAAACACTATGTTCAATCACAATGCACCACATTTTGTGTTTGAGATTTTACAGTGTATATAGAAGTTTCTTAACCCCCAAATTTTAATGTTCTAATATATAATTTTATTTTATTATGTTTTCCTAATTACTCTAATACAGCAGTAGGTAAATTGTGTAAGGCTTTCACGGCCATCGTTCAGCACATCATTGTTTTTCGGGCTGTATGGCGGGTTGCTCGAAGAATTATTATGATGTTATGGAGTTCACATCTCCTAACAGCCCGAAAAACAGCAGTAGATATTGAATATATAAACATTTACACTGTTATATTATATAACAATATAGATATATATACATTTAACAAGTATGTGATAATTAAATCATAAAAATTGTAAAAGGAAAACCAAAGTAAGGAAGTTTAATTCGAAGGTAACAGTTTCCATGGCCGTACTATTTAAATACACCAAAACTTTCCCTATACACAAATTATTGTATTTTTAGTTGTTTACAATAGCAACTTGTAATAGTTTATAAACATACTCATTATTATCTCTGTGTTTGTATATAAAAAATGTGGCATGACGAAGGTTATTTCATTCACTTTTAATATTACAAAGCTAAATTTTATCTGTCTGAGTTTAAAAAGTACCGTGTGAAAGTAATTGCGTCTTTACAACTTTATCTAGTTGAAAATTTTTAATTATTAAACATACACAATACTAATAATAATCTATGTCATTTCTGAGATAAACTTCGAAATATTGTAGCCGTTATAACAATATATATTATTTGAACTAGCCATTCAAGTCTGTCATAAAATTTGTTACCAGAAGATAACCTGAGCTCCAAATGATTTTTATCATAAAATTATCTTGATTATTGTGTTATATGTTGTGTAAGAGCAAGTATGGCCATATGTTCAAATACCCTTTTAACTGTATATTATATTATATGTGAAATCTTTTAGGCTTTATTAATAAATTAATATACACTTAAAATATATGATATGTGCATATAAATACATCCGTAGTAATATTACAAAACTATTTTTATAATATATACAGAAATATTAAAATACCTTTGTAATATTTTTAACGTTTGGAAGGTTATAAGATTTAAAAGGTTGATAAGTCATAAAAACCATATTAAATTTATTTCTTTGCTGCAAGATATTTTTATAGCTCAGAAATGTCTAAGTGTACATATTATAATATATAAATATACTTACTCAGGGCTGCAGTTAGGAGCATCAGAAAACTGTGGTCCCAATCTTATTTCCGCAGGCTCCTCTGGGTATTCAGGTAGAATATGTTTACACTGTAAAAGATCTACCATTTCATGGCCCCACAATTGATCAAATCCTTGCTGGGTAACACTTAACTGCCCCATTTGCTGGGTCAATCCAGGCACTTGGTTTTGCATTGGAGGATACATTCCTTGCGGTGCCTGCGGTGGCATTCCTTGAGTTGGCGGCCGCTGAATGTTACTTGGAGGCATTTGGGGATATCTACTTTGCATACTATTTTTTGGTGGTCCCATCGGTGGCATTGCTTGTTGCCCCATCTGACCTGGCATTGGTAAACTTTGAGGACCACTTAAATTATTTGTATGACCTATAAAGCCTGTTTGCTGGCTCTGTGGATCCAGTGACATAGGCTGGTTTTGTGGTCTAGCCTGCATTGGCCCCATGGGTAATGATGGAGGACCCCTCATTTGGTTTCTAGGTGGCTCATTAGGTCGAGACATAGGGAAAGAAGGTGGTCCTGGCAGAGACGGCCCATTCACATTACTTGTAGGCAGTCCCATTGAACTTGCTATACTAGGGCCACATAATGGTGGATTGATTGGAGGCACCATAGCATTACTTCTTGGAGGACCAACTATTTGATTGGGTAATTGGTTTGATTGACTTGTCATAGGGCCTGGAGGAAATTGAGGCTGTGGTGGTGGAAATGAAGCCGCAGGTTGAAACTGGCTTACTGGTGGCCTGATTGCCATGGGTGGTCCATTTATTGGTTGGTATTGACTAGATGCTATCAGTGGTGGGGCATTATCATTAATCTGACGTGTTTGATTAACAGGATATGATAAATTATTTGTATTGTACAATGAATTGGGGCTGGCTGAGCTCAATGGAATATTCTGGAGATTTCCGATAGGACTTTGATTTGGTATTTGCTTGTAACTCGTCCGTGGAGGCTGCATTGCTTGCAAAGTTGGAGGCGCTATGGGATGGTTAAAAGCTGGAGAACTGTTTGCACTTTGATTATAGTGATTCGCCTGGTTATTAAACGCGGGCGCATTCGTTGGATTATTCGAATTAGCATCCTGCTTTATGTGCCCCGCAAATTGGCTCGGTGGGCCTTGATTAAATGCATAAGGCCCTAAAGGTGCATTAGGAGGCCCAGAACTGCTATTGTAAGGTGGTACGTTAGACATGACTTGTATACCTGAAACGGTTAAAACGTTGTTTTGTTAAACTTCCTGAATGACAATATGAACGTCTTATAACACTGATTTTATTTGTATTTTGATAATGAATCTGATATCGACAAGGATGTTTAATTAACGCTAATTCATTAAGGATGACAGTAGTGCAATCGGTCAACTCATCTTACCGCTGTTGGGACGACGTAAAGAAACACAAAAACCTTATGCACAACGACTGCAACTATATCATTCTCACATATTAGCACAACACGTACAATAAACGCGAAAAAACTGTAAAACGAAGAAAATTTCGACCCTGACTTACGTGGCCGTGCCAATGAACACGCCCTCTAGCGGAGGACGAAATTGATTTTGACAAAGTTTTGACATACGTCAAATCTCAAGTTAATTGTCATTCTTTGTCATATTATTAGTTTATAATAGTATGACGATAATAAATTAAAATGCGGTTTGGAAGCCAAATTAAATAGTAGATGCAATTTAATGAGAATGATAAATTCATAAGAACTAAAATGTTTTATATAGACTAGTAGTAGTGTTTTATCGAGTTGGTGGGCATCATAGTTTAGGAAATTAAGAATAACGAATAGCATTATAGTATAATCTATGCTCATCGATGAGTCATTAGTGCTTTGGTTTAAAAGTCTCGTTACCAGGCCATCAAATATTAGAAAACAAAATTACCACTCGATGTATTTTGCTGGATACTCAACTAGACATCTCGCATTTAAAAATTGAAAGTCAAAATAAGATTTAATTTTGTTAGTTCCTCGTCTTAAATTATATTTTTATGTACTGTTTTAACAGTTTAGTACAATGGGTGGGAAAACATAGAGGTTACAAGTACCATTGTAAATAAAAATACAAATGAAATTCAAACATTTTGTATTTCAATAAATTTTCAAATTAAAAATTTAGTCGTAAACAAAAAATTTAACAAATTCTGCGCAAATATTTAAAATTGATTGGATAAAGCCACCGGGCTCGGGGTAAATAAATGTATTTCATATATAAAATAATAATTCCATATAAAACAATATCACCGAATGAATCGCTACGTGTTACTTTCTCCAATCAGTGTACGCAGGTTACAATCTAGCAAGTCTACACTTAACATTATTTCAACATTACATTCTTTCAGCAATATAAAAGTATTCAAACTGATCACATTATTATGGCAGTCCCATGGAACCCCATGCAACTCTTAACCAACAGTTTAAGTCAATAATCTATGACATTTCATACAAATTAAGTGCCTTAACTTATGATGTTCGTGTACTTCTATATTATAGATCTTTGCACAATTACACTTGAACCTCATACCTCGCCCAAGTCGAATAAACTACAACGAAATGTTGCATACAACCTAATCGTTTGTTAGAAGGCGAGATCTCTAGGTACTATTTTATACAAGGCGAGAAACAATGTATGAAAAGAAGCACCTATATTGTAGTTTATCCAACTGAGACCTGAATGTCACTTATTGCCCTTAACACTCGTATAAAACTTAGTTCGATTGAATCTTACATAATGAGAAACGGTCTTCCATCGTTGGTAAAATGCAAAATCAATCACATATACAGACTAGTATCCAAAAACGCTCCAACAAAAGTTCTTTCTTATTGCAAAAGGATAGGCCACGAACAAAAGGCAATCACGCATAAGCACAATTTTAACAGTGGATTTCTTAAATCCAACAAAAAATCTGTAGCAGTAATAGTATGTAGATAAGCACAACTATCTCAATATAATACGATTTTATCGACCCGGGACGGTCTCGGCGGGGGCCGCCTCAACATAAACTCACAAAATACTCTACATCGATAAGAACTATTCAGTCATTTTTATTTATTCATAAAAATATATCTTTAAAAGGCTCAAATAAAACTGTTACAGTTCTAAGTACCGTTCACAGTAATTGCGATCGGATCTATCACTGGTGGAATATTCATCCATTGGCACAGTCTCACGTCGAGACCGAATCGCGCGATCGCATCGCGCAACCGGTCTATGGACTTGTCGCGCGACAAATCGCCACTCACCTCTGGACATATCACATGAAGGCGGGGCTCGAAACCGACTTATTAAAGTTAGGTTCTTCACACCGGTTCAAATTCATGTTATAATTTTAAATTTAAGTCGTTAAATTATTGTAGAAAAAAAAATGTATATAAATTCACCGGTTAAATAAACCGGTTCCGAGTCCCGTATGAAGGTGCTCGGACGAACGCAACGGGCACTGCCACATCGAGCCCAAATCGCTATAATATTCCCAACACTGCGCACACCCGGCTGTGTTTTTTAAAATTTAGAAATGTAAAGACGCCTTCACTGCCGCGGAATTTGATTCAATTTGGCTTAGCATAAATGCAACATCTGTAGACTTTATAAAACTAAATCAAATCCCGCGCCCCGCGGTCCAGCACTGCCGCACAATGTTGTCTGGCAAATCGGCGGGAGTAACCGGTGACATCACATCGATAAGCCAACCCCGAGCAATCTTACGACGGTAGGTTATCTACAGTTAAGATCTACTCTAACAACGTAGCGATGAGGTGTACTGGCGCACTGATGTAACCGGCGCTCATGGGCATATACTTATCTGCTGTAATATGTTCACCAACGAAAAACCTAAACCGAATGTACTATACGGAGTATACTCCGTGTTGCCAATTAAAATCGGATAAATATTCAATAAAATAATTTAACAATATGTTTAATTTGATTTCTGTTAATTGCACTGAGCTTATTTTTGGCTAACAGGTTTTTCCAGTTTGCACTCATGGAGTTTTGATAAGTATATGCCCACATCTGTACAGCTAATGCACGGGGAGTGGTTTATCTGTGGACTGCAGCCGGCGGCGCAGCAGTTGCGATTCAGTCGGCGGCGAGAGGCCGAACGGAGCGCAGTAATCTCCGACCGCCATATTCTGCATCTCCTCGATGATCTGGTTCGGTGACGGGTGACACGACTTGGTGCAGCGCAGCGGCGTCGGGCGCTCCATGTAGGAATAGTTCATCGAGAAGTGCTGCTGGATCACACGATTCACTGCCATGGCCGATTCCGCGAAGTTAGACAGGTTGCGCGCCGAGAGATTCCTGTTGGGCAAATAATATTTCCTTTATTTCCTTATTCTCCGCAGTTTAAAAGCAGTATCAGATTAAAAGCGGATCAAATGTACAGGTACGTTCGAAAACGAGAAATATGAAGTGACTAAGGACCCAGGTAGTTTATGCAAATACCAAATACGAGAAAACAAGTAGTGTAGTGTAGTGTAGAGAATTAGGTAGATATAAAGGACACCCTCCCTCTTCAGTCCTCCCGTGACCTTGGCTGCTGCAAAACATCCGAAGGTCGGGTTGTGGTTACAATAACATTTACTAATATATTTTGAGTGTTTTATTTAAATTGTTTCTTATAGAATTTATTTAACCCTACTAAATTAAAAATATGTATATTTTTAGTTTATAAGGGTTAAAAAAAAAAAAAACGCTAACACGTAAAATTATGTTTTGTGTTGGAACTTACCGCTTAATGTTGATCGGTGTCTGCAGCGGCGGGTAGAGCACGGAATCGGCCACACGCAGCCACGGGTGCTGCAGCACTCTCTCCGCACTGAGGCGGTGAGACGCCTCGCGAACTAGCAGCTGCCGGATCAAATCCTTCGCCTCGTGAGATATGTCCGCCCATTCCTCGTCGGGGAATGTATATCTGCCCTCCTGCAATATACAAAGCATTAATTATTAATATTGAGAACCTTTACATGATAAGACAGAGGAATTTTTTTTTTTACGTCCGCATACGATGTATAATAACACTTAAGAGTTAATTATAATAAGTAATAAAAGAAAATTTCTGTTCATTATGCACTGATAACGAATGCACTTTTTTTATACTAAGTTAAAATGTATAAGCAATACATAATTGTGTGTTTTTACCTGTATAGAAGTGAAGAGCAGGTCCTGGCAAGCGCGACAATTCTCGCCGCGCTCCCAGCCACAATCTGCGCCGCAGTTGGCCCGGAACGGCGGATAGCCGCACAGCAAAATGTACGCGATCACGCCAAGGGACCACAGGTCGCAGCGCTTGTCGTAGTGCGTCGCAGCGGAACCGGCGAACAGCGACACCACTTCCGGGGCCATGAACTCAGCGCTTCCGACCTGAAAGGAGAACATATATGATATATAAGGAATGTTATAAAGCTGAAGAGTTTGTTCAAATCCAATGATATTTTGTGTTACTTCGAGCATATATTAAAACAGGCTTTAGGCTATAAAACATCAGGATGTGGTCACATCCTGATGTTGAACCTTTGAGAGCTTCCGTTGCGTAAGCTTCCAAAACGGTAAGATATCCAAAAATATGTATAAAATAATTATTCTTCTCAAAATTGTCTATCTTTTAGGTAAATCACAGGAACCATTTTTTTTTTAATTTTCTTCAATTCAGTTTTTCATATACATTTTACCAAATCTCGTTGAATTTGAACAAAACAAAACTATGTTTAGCATATAATAACCTTTGTCATTGTGTCAGAATGTCAATTAACTTGCAAGGCAATCGCCTATTTATCGTTTCAAAACGTAATTAGCCTTGAATGAAATGTGTTAGTCATTTTCAGACATTCCTTAAAATATTTAATTCCCGATCTGTATGTAGTATATTAAATAATTCATATCTATTGTTAAGTGACTGGATCGATTTGACCTTATTTAATTCAACCTTGACGCTTACTCGGTCTTAGTTTCAGAACAAAGTTGTCACCTCACTGTTAGAAATAACGGTTACGGTTTTCGATATAGCTTAAACAGAAACATTGTTTTCAAGTAAAATAAAAAGATATATTTTAAATTGCTCGCTTAATAAATATGAGATTTTAAACCAACCGTTTTTTTTATTAAAGCCAACTCTGCCGTCGCGGGCGCCGGCTCAGCTTTTTGGAGGTAGTTATCAAAAGTAAATTTGATCCCCAAAATAACTATTCCACGCAGACGAAGTCGCGGGCACAGGTCAGTGTCCGATTGCTTACCGGCGTCATGAGCTGCGGCGTCGCCAGCGGACTGGCCAGGCTCGACGTGAAGCTGATGCCGCTGCCCAGGTCAAAGTCGCAGATCTTCACCGGGCAGAGTCTGTCGCGGTGCACGCAGAGAATGTTCTCGGGCTTGAGATCGCGATGGGCCACGCCCTTGCCGTGGAGGAAGTGCAGGGCGTTGGCGATCTCGCGCACTATCTCCGCCGCCTGCGGTTCCGAGAAGTAGTGGTGCTCTTGGATGCGCGCGAGCAACTGACCGCCGTTGATCTGGATCAAGATATTACCATTGTTTCAATAGGAACTATTATACCACCATGCCTTATATCTGCTTAAAGAGAGGTCCAAGAGGTTTCCAAAAATGCATTCTCAAAAACAGTAAACGGCATAAGGACGGGAAGTACCAAATTTACAATTTAAGACCTAACTTATATACTGTCTGAAGTTTACGCGAGCAGTACACATTTAAATAAAATTTAACAGTTTAAAACGCGAAATGTAGAACTTAAATGTATTGCCGATTGGCACCTGTAAAGCACCCCTAGTTAAAATAATTTGTAAAGAAGTGTCACAAATTCATTTAACGTTTTAATCCATTAAAAGTGTTTTATTCAAACTAAGTTATAAATAATAGGTGGTCATATCTCAATACACTGGCGCACTGTAGTAGGCACTCTGGCGTGAATTTATTTGTTTTTAATAATTTGGACCACTGTAATGAATTTTTTTTAAAGAATCTTTATGGAAGTACATTTTGCTTGTTCTGGATGAGACCTTAAAGTATAATATAAAAAGCAATTTAAATATAAACAACAATCAATTTCTGAGATAAGCTTATCTGAACTAGCCAGTTAAAAACATAAATATTTAGACTCAAAGAACAATATACAAAATAATCATACGATGATCGCTTAACCCCGCTTGATTACGCAAATGCTGACCTCTACCGTACAAATATTGATAACTCGGCTAATTTTATCCGCGCACAGCAGAATTTCCTTACGGCGTAGGTATAAAACACGCTTCGATATTAAAAGAATTTTATGGTGACTTAACAGATGTGCGTTGGAAATACTTTGTTCCAACGTGACTCAGCATTAAAACAAAGCAGTGCTGAGGCCATACAATTGTGAGCGCACATTTTCTATACGCCGCGCTATGCAGTTTTCAAGTCTGATTTAGACCGACTTCTTTAAAGGGTGGTGGGTTATCTGTTTTTTATAATAGAGCACAGACAAACACGGTGTTTATTTAATAGTACGTGAAACACCTTAACAAAATGCGTGTCGAGCTCTTTTGGATTCGAAAATTCAGACTGAATCCGAACCGCTATTACACTATTGAATTTCTATAATTTAATATCCAGATTTCCAGACGATGTCCAAACATGTTACAGAGAAATTATAAATTGATTAGAAAAATATTGGACCCGGTGGAGATCGAATCCACGGCTTGCATAATAACATTACATAGAGAGCCCGTGTTAATTAACATTTTACAAACAAATAAGAAACAATTATAATAACTATGAAGCCAGAACAATATCAAATATATAAACTAAGGAAAAAAGAAAAACAGCCGAAACAGAAGTGGACCAACCTTTTCGAAGACAAGATAAAACTTGTCGGTGTCTTCAAAGAATTCAATGAGCTGGATTATATTCGGGTGCCCCTGACAGTAGTGGAAGGTCTCCACCTCGCGGAAGACCCGGGCGCGGGCGTGCCCCGGCACTTTGTCAATTATCTTCACTGCGAACTCCTGGCCCGTGTAGATGTTCACGCAGGTCTGCACCGAGGCGTACGCGCCTTCTCCCAGCACCTCGCCGGTTAACTTGTACAGGTCTGGAAGGATAAAAATGAAATGAAACAATTGATTTGCTTCACCGGCGAAAGAAAGCAAATAATATGCTGAGAAAAAATTCACCCAGATAAGAAAAAAGTTTCTTAAAGAGAGAGGGAGCATTCAAAATATATATAGAATACTTTCAACTTAAGAATACATTCACGTGGCAAGTACAGTACGTTAGAAAAGTATTAAGTAACTGCCTTATAAATATAAAACATTATTCTGTCCTCATACAAATACAAAAATAGGATGCCATGTTTCAAAATGTTTTTACGAATTGGCAAACTTTTTTTTATACTTATTAACGACTATTCACATCAACTGCCTCATTGGGTTCCGAGGGCATCGAGGGCTACAGAAAGCTGATCACGTACTTTATTATCATGAAAAAAGTCATAGAATTGTTAATTCAGTTACCTTGGAAACAAGACGTTACGACCGAGCTGCCGGAGCGCTTCTTCCTGCGGCGCTTCCTTCGAGCTTCCTCCTTGCGTCGCTGCAGATCATCGCTGTCGGGGATGGGCACAGGGGCTGATGCTTCTGGCCCACGTGGTACCTCTTCTGTTTCCCGCTCGCTCCCCGACTGACTGCTGCCTCTTCCTACGCCTGCAGAGGAGAAAAAAACATGTTTAAAGACACCATTTTGTTATTTATATGACGGAGAATATTGTGGCCTATGGATTCTTAAGGTTTTTGTTACTACGAAATCGCGTTTTCTCTTGTGGGGCATGGGCCGAAGGAGTTACAGGCAAGTAGTAGCATCAGACTTGTGTGCCTAACCGACACAATTTAGTTCCCTGAGATTCGAACACAGGACCTCTCGCGCTTAATGCAGTGCTAGGCAACACGTTTAGCTACCTGGCTTCAGAGGCGGACTTAATTAGGAACTTTAATAACCTGTTATAAGTATTAAAAAGAATATGAAACACCCACAATATAGCAAATGATTATTATTTTTGCTAAGTAGTGTTCTGAGAGGTTAATTAACTGACTATTTTATGCTTAAATAAATTAAATTATACTGCATAAAGCAAATACATCTAGATGAGGCTTTAACAGGAATACTCTGAATACTTAAAATATAATTGGCAGGGTAAGAGAAAAAATTGGCTTCGGTAAGTATAGATAAAAATAAAAGACCTTATTACAATCATATTGAAATTGTTACGAGGTCGATAACATTTATAGCTGATAAAATTCAGGCGTTATATACTCCAATTTAACATGTGTCTTGACTAAAAGAAAAATTTATTCTGATTGAAAAAAATGCGACAAGGGCCGGACTTGAACCGGCATCCGCAGCGTTCCGTGCTGTCACTGTACTCTGCCATTACCAATTGATTTAAAGCATTTGTTTTCTTCATAAAGATGCTAGTCATAGGTATGCACAATATAGATTCTACAATGCAGTTATTGTATTGAAATATTTATTTCAAAATGGATAATACATAATCGACATTTATTGGTACTTCGGTATAATACTAATTAAGAATACCTGTTACAAAAACACATTGATATCAAATACAAACAACTTTCACTTCTTCGTACGCTCGCCCAAGTACAGGCACATATAAAGATAGCAAGAGCAATTTCTATCAACAAAATTTTCCATAAATTCAACGAAAGTGCATATATATGAACAACCCACGTCACCAACTTTTACTGGTTTATACGAAATTTAGGTACGTACTTTGCAAGAGTTAGGGCTACATCTAAGTATTCTCTAGATTTGTATACATTAAATAAGAATCCCCAAACGTCAGGTCAAAAATAAAAAACGTTAAATATTTCGTGTTTAAAACAATTACTCATGGTAAAACTCTGGTTCTTCGTGTCAGTTCAAATTCAAATAATCAAAATCAATATTCAATTATCTCATTACATTCGTTACTTGATACACAATATTCAAAGACACTGAAGTCAACCAAAACCTTTTGGCTATCTCACCTGAAACATTCCGTAGGTGAGCGCTCCTTAGCCATTTACGATATAACATCTTTCCAAAGCAATGCTTATATTCTTCACGAGCAAACTTAATTAGTAAAATTAACCGCTTCTTGACTGCAAATAGACCGTTTAAATGCTATTATCTACTTTTCTTAGTAGAACGTGCATCGCTATGCAATCACGCCATTTATAATCCAATTGGTTGAAAAGACGCCTGCAAGCGTTTCACGTGTAGTTACTCTAGACGACGCACTACCGAGAGCCACCAATGGGTCTGAATTATATGATTTTGTATGCAACATTGTTATTAATTTTAATAGAAATTCGCTAGATGTTATGGCGAGGGCTGTCAGTGTTTGTCAAAAACAAAAGAGCACAGAGTTTATAGCAAGTAGGTTTTAGTTTATTACGTGCCATTCAAAATGGACTACATAATATAATAAATAATAAATTCGTAACTGTACTGCTCTTTTGCATGTGGGTTGAATTTTGATATTTATAAGATATCCAGAATTTCCAAACGAAGTCTAACAAGTTTTCGAAAATTAATAATCTATTTGACAAAAAAAAAAACAATGTGGTTTTCGCAGAAATTGAACACACGACCCGTTGGCTATTAGTCTTAATAATGGCTTTCTTTCATTTTCGTTATAATTTCTCTCCGAAACGGGTTGCAAATGTTGCAATAACTCGATTTTGAAACATCGCCATTAAGGTACAAAATTGCCATGTGAAAGCGTTATATATTATGCACATAACAATATGTTTTCGAAGTTGATCTTTACGAGTTACGTGCATTGAAAACAATGTGCCTTCGTGACGATAGCTCTCTACTTTCAGAGCCCATTGTTTTACGTTTTCAGTTTCACCGAGTCTAACCGTATTCTAACAAGGTTTTATTTATTTACTCTGTATAAAAGTATTTTAATGTTAATCTAAGTTTTAACTAAAATGATAGAAATAAATTAGTACAATTAATTATAAATTTCAACGAATTTTGTTTGGGCTGGCCCTAAAATAAATATACATTTCATAAAACGAGTTATTTATTTCTTAAAGCATAAAACATTTTAGCGTATTTTTCCTAATCATTGAAACCGTAAAATAATAAACTATAAGAGTCATAAGACGTCTGCAGTTTACGAAAGTGGTACATATTTAAATAAAACACTTTCAAAGCTTTAAAACCATAATTATAAACCTTTGAAAGTATTAGTTACCTAACTTATTTCAACTACGGCCCTAACTGACAACAAAATATATTCTACGTCAAATTGAGGAAGGGCTAATTTCAGAAAATAGAGTACAAACAGGCAACGCATTCACAGATGATAATATTGTTATTTTGATACGTGACTGCAGCTGAGTTGGCAAACAAAGCAAGTTCAACGAACTGAGGCCGCGCCCACTTATGCGTATGCGCTGCGTTGCTCTACGCCTACGTTACGCGATCGTTTCTACTAAGGATAATTAGATCTAGATTCTTATCGGCGATGGAGGCTGACTTTTATCAATATATTAGTTTAGAATTTTATAACCTGCAAGTTTGTTATGATGTTAAGCAACAACTACTGATTTTAATCGTTTGACTATTGTTGCTATACCATACTATACAAAAAAATCGTGCTATATAAAATTTACATAAAAATACAATAAGCGTGTAAGATGCGTTGAATTTCTTTGCATTAAATTTTAAACTGTGTACACCCTACGTTAGCAATCGTTACCTAAAAATTTACAATTCTAAAAGAGCCTATTAACAGTTGTTGGAACTGTATGTGCGCTGCAACGTAATGTTATCTTCCTATTGAATCCTTTGTTTCATCGATAAAGGCTTGAATAACAATGAATGCCGCGTTACATTATGTGAATTTCGTGTCAACCATTTTTGATTGATGTACACACATGGATTTCTATTCCTTTATAAAGCTAATTTCCTAGTCGACAAAACGCGTACTTGTTGAATAGAAAGAGAAAAGCACGGAGACGGCAAACAAAGGCTGTCGCTAAGGAAGTATTTTCGTGTTATTTGACCCCCAATTAGCAATCGTGTTACGTCGAAATTTGAACCCAACATTACTTGTAATAAGGGTAACAACAAGACCCTTAAAACCATTAATTTATTGTTAATTACAAAGCGGAGTACCATTCTTTCTGCGTAAACGCATTTCTATAACAGAAAACTCAAACAAACGGGAACGCATTAACTACTCTCTAAATTTGCCAAAATTCTCATTCGATATATTTAATAAACGGTATGCAAAGTATTCCCTACAACGTGAAGGTTAAAAACGATTATTAAATCATCTCTGATTACAACAGCCTTCAAACTAAAGCTAGCCAGACGATAACCGACGTCTGTTAAATGTGTGACCGAATTAGAAACAGATTAAAAGTGTGAATACCACCACAGATGTTAATAATACAAAAACTTTAACACATTATAGTAAATACGCAATAAAATTGCGATTGTAGCAATCAGGAGTTCCACGCCCACTCTGTTACACATTTCAATGGTTTCCTTATTCCTGTTTGGATAGATATATTAATATGCGTAATAATTGACGAAAACCGGCCCAATAACTAGGTACATTCTTTTCATATGAGGCTGCTAGAGGCAAAGTGGCCTAATAACAAAAACGCCAAATTAACTTGGGCGAAAATGAGTTTGTACTATTATTTGTGTAAGTGAACTGTGAATTATGTTAACATTTTTCTGTGAATATAGATATGAAAATATAATAATAACTTAAGTCATAAATTTGCAGTTAGGCTACTCTGCCTCTAGCGGCCTCGTCGTCATCACATCGTTTTTCTTCGTATAATTAAACAATCGAGAGATTCACTTGTTTTTTGGGATTCTAATGCTCATAATTACAATTAACGGAGACGCTAATTACTAGAATTACACGACGCTTCGCCATCGTCGAAGTTCATATCATATTCTACTAATGTTTTGGACGTACAGTTAAAATATTTTATTATATATATATTTTATCCACGGACACGTGAAATTGGCAGAATCCATTTAGAAATCAAGAACTACTTACAATACATAGCAATTAAATATGTTAGTACATACGGGCGTTTAGATCAGATATTGTATGGTAAAGGTTTAAAGTAGGATTTTAATCTAGGTAATTATCCAATACCGTTTCCTTTTCACAGTTTACGTAAGACAACACGTGTTGCCACATATGGCCTATCACGCGAGCAACATGTGACTAGATGGATTCTAAGTTAAACGGGGACGTGAGATTTTGAATTATAATATTTTTCACCGGCTTCAATCGCATTAGTAATTTTATCATTGAAAATTAAAAACCAATAGTACTAAATGTAGGTAGTTTAAAGGAGAAATACAAAGATACAAATGAAGATATATCCATAGTACTTGGTATTTTCTTACCAACCTCTAGTAATAAACTAAAATATTTAAATTATTTTTTTAATAACTTTATTATTACTCTAATCAAAAAATTAATTTATAGTCTAAAAAACACTTTTTTTTAAAGCAGTAGTTTTTTAAACTTCATCTTATCATTGATATTGTCTTAAATTGAAAAAATCTGTTCACTCATCTGGTCAAGGTAAAACGTGGGTGGACTAAGCGCGCGAAGTGGGTTTCTGTACCACAGACGTTTTTAGATTTCGCACTAATTTCGCTTCCTAGTCCAAATTTCATTCAACTGGATATTAATATGTTATAATTTTCATGTATCCTATACATTTTATAAATCAAAATATCATTGCATAATAAAAGTAATATAAAAACTCAAACAATTATTATACTTAATTAATAAATAAACGCTTTTATTATCTTAGTTTCCGACAATACAGTTACATAATTTCCCTACCTACCCTCCTAATGCCATTGCTTTCTTATAAAAAATACCTACATAAACTGATAAACACGAAAATTAAATATTAGATTCATTCACCCTTTCAGATTTCAACGCAGAAAAATTGTTTTACCAGTTACACAATAATAATTCATACTTTACATTTGAAAATAAGCCTAGTTTTACAATACATACCTACTTCAAAAGTACCATATGTGGACGGAAATAACGATTTCTGTATTCCATAAAAGAAACGTAAAAACTAAGCAAATCCAGACTATAGACAAACGAATGTGTTGCCTGCGTCAGTACATAACTCTACGTAACTTGGTCAAAAATCGATGTCGAAAGGGGAATTTGGGAAGGGTGAGATTACAATACATTCGGCTTTCCTTTGTTATGTTAACGGTCAAGGTTGACGATTACTTTACTGATCAATTCTTCGCTCGAGTGAAATAAAATTGTTTAATGATTCAGTACACTGTCCTATATTACCTTCTATTTTGTATTGACAATCTAACTAAACATGACTGAAAAGGCTTAAGAAAAAATAAAATGCACTTTGCTGATTCACTTCAATACAGAAAAGTTTAAAGTTGACTAATCGAAATAACTTACAATCCATCATAAGTTCAATTTATTATCTTACCCAGGTCCTTTAAATAAACAGAAGCCATTTTGAAAAGAGGGCTATTTTAAGAGACAATCCGCGTTGATTGTTTTGAATTCTCATTGAACCAACTAGCAACAGTCACATAGTACATAAGTGGATATGTTTACTAAAGCTTAGTGCGCAGTTTGGTGTTATGAGGTGACCTTGGCAATGAACGCGGGGCGTCGCGCTCCAGCGGCCATGTTGGAATGGTGAGAATAATGAAATTGCATTAATTTAACCAGCCAGTTTACTATGAGAACCACAGATAACCATTTACATAATGTGTTTAAAAAGGTAGATAAAATATATTCATAAGTAAAAGAGCGAGTAAGCAAAAACTGGCCTCTAAGGGAACTTCCAGATAAGTGAATTGTTTACTTGTTTGAAATAAAAGTAGCTGTTTTATTTATTTTTATATGAACGGTTTTGGGCCTTTATTAGCAGTTCGAATTCAAATTATTTTACTGCGATGTTAAAAGTATAGTAATTTAATAATTTACTTAATTATCACTACAAGTTTATATTAAAAGTTCAGATCCAAAATGTATATTAATCAAAAATTGATTGTAATATACTGTTTGTAATAATAAAAAAAGTTCAGAATTTTTATTAAATAATAACTCATACATACTTAAACCATTTTTAAATCAGGTAAACAAGCAAAGCAAATATAAAAAATTGCAAGTTATTTGTCCAATAAGACGGTGTTAGTCGTAATTGGAATATTGTTGTTCATGAACTTTCAACAGTTTGATAACACAACAAAAGAGGCTGGTTAAAAGATGTAATGACGATTGTTTTGTAAATAATAATAACTAACCACAGCTGTCTGCACCTAATTGGACGAAAATGTTTTATTCTTGATTTTCCATGCATTCCGAGGAGCAACTTGATGTTAAACAATATATATAGGCATAAATATTCAATACATTTTTCGTTAACAATATAATGATGAGAAATTAAAATGATAAAAAATGCGTACTTACCGCTATCTACACTCTCCTCTGAGATCTTTTTCACCATTTTAATATTTGCCTGAATCGTTGATAAAGCGATAACAAAATTATCGAGTAGGTGGAACTACTCTTGAAAAGCCGCTTTCAAACTTGTGCGGCCGCCTTCTCGACGAGAAATCGGAACGGCGCTTTGTTTAAGGGTATAGAAAATGAAACGCCAAAACTAAAAGACGTTAAAGCACCACGGTCGAGAAGGATTTACGGAAAACGTGCCGAAAGGTATAAACAAACACTGTTAGAAGGCGGAATGAAAAAATTACTGGTGTCATTAACGATCCATCCTACACACGCCCGCCCGTTCGATGTTCTGAAATCCAACTGAAGAAATTACCGGTCGGTTTCGACTGGTTGGCTAGTTGCGGCGTACATCGTTGCGCCCCTCGCCCCGCGCACCGCTCGGCGAGTGCGATGTTGTGATCCCCCTTCCCCCGACACCGCGCTCTGCGCAGGCCCACTGGCTCGAACAGAGCGCTGACGTGTTTACATTTTTTGTCGTTCAGCTAACTTTTTGTTGTTAGTAATCACAATTCGCTACCTAGTACCTACTTGCTAAGATAGATATTTGATATTCACTGCGTAGATTTCCATTACCTATCGATGTTTATTGTTGTAGATATTTTCACATTTGGCTACAACCCCGAGAGTTCGATGTTAAAAGCATTGCATCATCTTGTTGGTAAAGTAGCCACACGTCACCGCCACAAATGTGGTTACATGAGACACGTAGACACCAAATCGTTTAACATATCTTATCTATACCGAAAAATCTACAAAAACAACTTTTGTTTGTTTACATTTGCTCATCAATCAGATTATTAACAGGAACATGTAAGGTTCTTTATTTTCCAACTTAATCTAATCAGAAATTAGTGTTCTTGAACATTTTACATTTACGTCTTGTTATTGTTCATATAAATTGATATTAAAGGTTACTTATATATAAAACTTTAATTATTTTATTTCTATAATATTTGGATAACTTAACAGCTTACAATGGTAAACAATTTAGTAATAGGAAGCGTACAACAGTGAACACTAAAATGATATCTTTTAGAAATCAAAGCTTAAGCTTTTTTTAACCTACCTAATTTTCTAGTTTAAATAGTCATTACTATACTGAATCTACCCACTTTAGCCTACTGTTGGCTATGCTAAGCTATGTAAGGAGTCTTTTATTATTTCTTTGTGTACCCTGTACTGCCCGTTCTAATGACCTTCAATGTAAGCTCCATAATATTCTGTTAATCTGTTTGTCAACAAGATTCGGGAGTTACGGAGCACGCACGTGGTACGAGTTACGAATTACGATCGAGCCGGTTTAACCGGCATTGGCAGCCGGCGACGCCATGTTTGTTGTCAGTTGTCACGCCACTCTTCCATCTCGCTCTAGCATATAATATTGTGACTCGTTTTATCTAATCCAGTTTCTATGTTATGATATATCTGTCTCTTTCTTCGGCCTACGTGACTATTTTGATGTCCAAAAATAATATTAATGGTTTTTTAAATAATATTTTCAGTGATAATATCATAGCCACATTTACATTTACATAACATTTAAGTTGTTATACTTTGATCTAATTATGCGCTAAGGCTAATCATAGAATGTTATTACAATACCTAGTAGGTACCGACTACTTATCTCCCACCGAAAATAGGTAGTGGTCTGAACTTTTTAATAATCCGCTATTTATATAACATCTTTTGTCATTAACAAATTGGTTAAGAAAAAGGCAGAACCCCTTTGTTTCAATTGGTACAATTTCTAACCTTTCCTTGGCTATTACAATAGTTTTTTAGGGAAGGCATAACCTACGTTCATTAGTATTGTAATTTCTTTATTACTTATTCATCTGAGTTAACATCTTTCTAAGATAATATAATCTTAACAGGTATTAGGATCCTATCATACTTGCGATATCATTTCTGATAAGAAAATTAGGCCTGATAAGCAATATTATATTTTTAAAAAGATGTGTACATACTTAAACCATAAAAGAATAACGATTCAAAATGACGTGTATGAATCTAATTATATGTATTCTTGGTACAATCGGCTTTACTAATTGATTAAAAAGTAAAGCTTTATCTATTAGGAAAGTAAGTTTTAGATTGTCAACTGTCTTTGGCATTTGTATTCTTACTTATCCTTTAAGTTCCCTGTAAATTTTCGTTTGTCCTTGAAAGTCTTCTTTCCTCGAAATTGGAAACGAACCGTTTTTATTTAAGAAACCCTATTAGGCATTTAAGGATGTCTCTTGCTCTTTGCTGTAAATAAAATAAGCATGTTTAAGAATTTAGCTAAAATACTTATTTAAAAATAAGGGTAATAATAAATAATATTTCGTTAATTATTTAATTAAATAAGTAACGAAATATTATACGATAAATTTATCGTGCGTATAATTTCTACAACACACAAAAGAGATTCGAAACATTATGGAAATCTACTTTTTGCAAACAGTTATGGAAATTAATGAAATTTGAATTGTTTAATTATAGCATCAAAAATATTTTAGCAACTTCTTAGAACATTATTGGTATACAAATTATTAAAATACTTGTTTTTGTATTGCATAATTATGATTTAGATTTCTGTCTTTTTTTTATTTTTAATGTAATTTACTATTGTCTCAACATAGGAAGTGTTGCCCAAAAGTTCTTATGATAATATTTTAATTTAACCGTATAAATAATTCTTCTGTGAATGAAGTCTTTTATCTTCTTTGTAAATAAAGTTGAAATTGATTCTTAGTATTAGTATTTTCTTCACATATTTACCTAGTGATGCAAATTGTCAATATTGCTTACTAATCTTTTCTTTCTTTTGTCTGTATTAGCTTCACCTGATTTATTATTTTTGTATAAATCTTACAAGTTACAACTTGTGCGCAAATCGAGAATACTCCAGAAGATTTTTTTTTATTCCTGTCAGGTGGCGTACGTGACCAAATCCGTGGACCCGTATTGAATAGATCCACAAAAAATCTCCTACGGGATAACCCCGTAGAATTGACCCGGTGTTACCAAAAAGGGATCTTATTTTAGTGTAATTAGTATCATTATAGCTTGCGTTACGTGAGGCACGCCTATGTAGTTATAAAATTATTCAAAGGGAAGAGTGAATTTATTATGCAATATGTGCATTGGGGTGATTAATTTATTCGATGAACGCATTATTAACAAACGTTTGCGTGCTGATTTTAACTTGTGCAATTTTAAATACTGTCTGTAGTTTACATGAGTACACATTTAAATACAACACTTTAACGGTTTAAAACGCGATATATTTTAGTTAAACTTATCTTAACTATTGCCCGACGTTTCGAAACACTCGTCTGAAGGGCCTAATTACATTCGCTTCGACCAGCCCAAAATTCTTGCAAAGGAGAGTCGATTTCCAAGATTACTAAGCGAAGCAATCGAAATTAAGAAACACAAAATTTTCAATAGGGAGCACGGCCTCAAGTTATCAAACACTTGGGATTTCATATTAAAAACTCTGGTTTCTAAAACAGCATAGCAGCAAACCCGAAGACACCGTTAGCCATATCTGCCAGTTTCGCCAAATACCAAGCTGAGACAATGAAAATACAATACGACAAATTCTGTATTTCATAGAGTCTGTTGGTGCATAGTCATGATTATTTTGAATTTAATACAATATGACCAAGTACACTGAATTATTATGAAATAACCGAATTGTTTGTATTTATAACAAATTAAATAGTATCCTTCTATGATACTCCAGTTTGAAAAGAAAATGACTTTTAAACTACTTTTATTGACACTTAAAGTAGTTATAATTGTGCAATGAATTTGGAGTTGAAAAGAGAAAAAAGGATTGTTTTATTAAAATAGAGTTTCTTCAGATGAACGCGATAAATATAGGTAATTGATCGATCGATCGACTATAAATAATTATTAATGATCTTAACAAAAATCGTTTTAAACGATGTCACAAGTTAAAAATATTTAACGACGGCATTATGTAAATTAAAAATCAATGATTTAAAATTAAAACTCGACACGGTAGTTCAATTTAAGCCACAACATGGAATCCTGTGGACACCGGTTCAAATCCTGCCCGTGTCGTAAATTTTTTTCTATCTAAAAAATCGATTTTTATTTGACATTACGAGTTACTCCGCAAATATTTCAGCGCTCACCGTTTGGAATGTATGACAAATGAAACAATTTCAAATAACATTATTAATTCCTTCACCGATAAGCCATAGTTTACCGCTTTCATTAATATTATCAAAGAACATGAATGCAAATGGTGGAACGCAAAGCTAATTGCGCGGAATGTTTACAATATTAGCACATTGCTACTCGCCATTCCAAGGACTTAGGACACACCTCTAAGCTGTTTGCTTAGGATATAAATAAATTAATTATAAACTAAATACAGCCTTACAGAACCTATATATAAATATAGTAAAGGAAAATAGGGTTAAAGATGAAAATAGTAAATACTGTCTGTAGTTTACGCGAGTAGTACCTACACATTTAAATAAAACACTTTAACGGCTTAAAACGCGATATATTAGTTAAACTTATTTGAAAATCAAAAGGTTAATGGTTCGATTCCCACAAGATACAATATTTTTTTCAAACTTTTACGTTTCTGAACAATGTTAAACTTTGTTCAGAAAGAATGGATATTAGAAGGGTGATAGGAACTACGACGAGGTCTGATCCAGTGACAATGCACATTCCACAGACATGAAAAGCAGTGAAGCGTAATCGCGTTTCACTTTGTGTATTCCTGAAAGCCCAAAACCAAAGATAGGTCGAAAGACAGACCGACCGTTTTCTGCGTCCTCCTCTGTCATAAAAAATATTTATTAATTAAAAATAAAAGCGCTGAAACAGTGAATTATATCGACCTATCACTTTAGTGAAGCTGTAGGCAGGACTAGAAATGTTTTTAAATGTCTTATTTCAAACTAAACATTCGACCACTGTAACATGATCCTAATTGTTAATAGTAAGTCTGGTGTAAATAGATGCTAACCACTAATACAATTGCAAACAACGGATTGTGGTTATATGTATTTGTGCCTTAAAGGAATCGACATACTTCACTTCGTCCTTAAGTAAGGTCCCATCGCTCTCCACCAGGCCTTGTGATGCCAGTTCCCTCAAACCTATTTTGGACCTCTGCCACCTACCCATCTGTAGATCCTTGGCTCCTGGATATATCGGTCAACGCAGTCCTGTCATCGTTGTTTTTCCAAGGGTAGTTTCCAGGTATTCATGAGTGAAAGTGTAAAATCCCGTTTCCCGTGAGGGGAGACCCATGTCTATGTCCGTTTCAATGACGGCTTTTATTTGCAAGTATTTGATCCGACTACTGCGCTGGTCCGAAACTATAGTTACCCAGGATTCGATCACAGGACCTCTCATGCTTAATGGAGTTTGATTAACCATTGGGCACGGGTTTTATTCGCTGTATACCGTTATTCTATTTCCTAGCTGCGTAATAAACCGATAAAAATCGTATAATGTGAATAGTGTTGATCGTCCGAATGTTCGGATTCATGATTCAAGGTTAAAAGAATAATATTTGCAATTCTGATTTGATCTTTTGCACGACCCCACAATGTTTTAAACATAATATGGGACCGTTGTGCCGACAACCTCACATGCAAACATCATCATATTGTTCCGTGGATGTGCAAACTAAAAACATCAAACAACAGAAATTAATGATTTGAAGTATAGTGAATAGAGTATTAAACAATGGTCGTTCAATTTCACAGCGCATTTGTAAATGTAAGTTTCCGATTATAGACATGTCAAGTCAACATGTCATTTATATTCTAGATATTAAATAAATGGTGGAAATATCGAAACACCGAGTCCTGTGAAATGTTAAAACGTGTTTAGGTCTAGAGTGAACCACTAAATGTTGTGAACTCATCAGTATCTTGTCTAACGCTGCTGCAAAGCATCCAAAGTGGAATAAAAATATTTTCAAATAAGTTTAACTAATATATCGCTTTTAAACGTAAAGTGTTTTATTTAAATTTAAAGGTCATCTTGTGTCAGAAAAGAAGAGTAAAAATTGCTAGATATACAACTGCGATGTGTCATTTTCCAATTATTATCGCCTTTAGTCATTTTGAATAGAACAGAAATATGGACGTTTGTACAGAAACAGCACCACATAAAAAACTAAACTAATTCAAGCGAGATAGTAGTACACATAAAAATAAAACTCTTTTAACGGTTTAAAACACGATATGTATTAAGTGAAATAATTTACAATTTTAATTATGGCCGAACGTTCCTGATGCTTTGTAGCAGGCGTGGTCACTAGGGGTTCAATGAATACATTTCGCGTTTTAAACCGTTTAAAGTGTTTTATTTCAATCAAGCGAGATTGTTAGTTATTTTCTCTATTATGTTATTTATATTACACAAACAGTTAACACTCTATTTAAAAAAGTAAGTACCTATATTATCGTTTTAATGTCTCAATATGCAAAATTACACAGACGGATTTCTTCTTTTTATCATTTAATGTAAAAAGATAGTAAACTCTATGTTACATGATACCACTTACTTACCTTATCATAGAAAACAATATCATTTAAATAAGACACTTTAACGGTTTAAAACGCGATATATTAGTTAAATTTATTTCAAAATGTTTTTTAACTTCGGCCCGACGTTTCGGATGCTTTGCAGCAGCCGTGGTTACGGGGAGACTTTACCACCACCACCTGTTTTATTTAAATGTGTACTACTCGCGTAAACTATAGACAGTATTTAAAGAATATCATTTTCTAAACCGGCTTATGCATCCAGAGAAAAATTTTCCACCACTTACCAAGACCAGAGCGGTAAAGCTAGCACCTACTTAAGGGACAGGTTCCAATCTACATTCTACAAAGACTAGAATCTCTCAACTAGTCCAGTCTTTTAGTTTACTGTACCACATTCCTTATTAATTCTATCAAGATAAAGCGAGTGTCCCCAACGCCTGCTAATCTAAATAATACCTAAACAGATATAGACAATGATTTTATTTGCCTTGAATAAGAACCTTGAAAATGTCCATAGAAAAATCAATAACACCTTGACTCTTCATTCACTATGTATTATTTAAATAAATAGTAGTTTTTGTATTGGGGCTAGAATATAAAAGGATACGATTGTAATGTAAGTTTGGTTTCTAGTGGGGTGACAATGAATTTTTAAAGTAATTTTTAGTATAGACTAATATATAAAGCGGAAGAGTTTATTTGTTAGTTTGTATGTTTGAACGCGCTAATCTCAGGAACGATGGGTTGAAGTGGATTTTTTTTGTGTTGCTTAGACCATTTATCGAGAAAAGCTATAGGCTAAACATCACCCTGTGACTAATACAAGAGAAGATACAGTGAGAAACGTAAAGGAAATTGGGAAAATTGTTAATCATTATGGGTTTCCGAGGCGTACGCTGCAAATACGGTTCCAGGTACGCAAAAAATATGTATGAAATAATAATTTCTTTTAAATGATCTAAAAAAAATCCGGGACGCTATCTTTAAAGATTAAATTTCAAGAACGACGACGGGGTATCAGCTTAAGTTTATAAAGATGAAGGTGTCCATAATAACGATTCTCGCGGACAAAGTCGCTGACAGAGCTAGTAATTACTATAGTCACTGTGGTTTAGTCCAATGGCCCGAAAAACAATGAAATGTATTTCTTTTCTATTCTAATATAGAAAATGTCACACTCTTTAACGTAATGACATGAGAGTCGAAATAATGCAAAAAGCTTTATAAAAACCCTCTACCTATAAGATCATATAAAGTTATAAAGGAATTTTGTAATGTATAAATACTACACGTAAACACAGGCTGTCAGATATCATTATAATAATCTCGAAACAATATTATTGTAAGTTTAAAATCGTAATAAGGTCACTCTGTGGTTCGCCACAAAGTTGAATGTTATAATTAACTAGATAACTTAATAAGCTTTGAGCTTTGCGGTTTTAAATTGCGTACAAATATTTGCGTATACGTTTATAAATGGATTATGTCATAAATAAATCTGTGACTAACTATATGTGTATTTAAAAATTTTGTTTTATAATATAGGCTTATAAGCCTTTTTGTTCTGAAGTCTGATAAGTTTTAAATATTGTTTACTCGAGTAACATTTAAATAAAACACTTTAACGGTTTAAAACGCGATATATTTTAGTTAAGCTTGTTTGAAAATTATTACGAAACGTCGGGCCGTGGTTAAAATTAATTTTCAAACAAGTTTAACTAAAATTTAATTGCGTTTTAAACCGTTAAAGTGTTTTATTTAAATTCATTTTTTATTTATATAATGACATCATTTGCAACATGTGAAAAATCAAAAATCCATTACAAAAACGTTTCTTACATAAATAAACACAGAAAGTGGAAACGTCGTAGTTGATAAAATCAGCTCTATTTTTCACCTGTAATCCTTAGCATCTGCGGTCAAGGACATGCCTATTTGAATTTCAATTTCAAAGTTAGGGGACTCGCTAGGGTTCAACGACCCGTGAAAATATTCGACAAACAGTTTGATAACATCTTCGGTGGCTCGTGTAGGAATGTTTTCATGAAGTCTGGAGTTAAATTTGAGACGCCATTTTTTTAAATGATAGATGGGGACAGACAAGTATGGGGTACACTTAATGGGAGTTGAATTACCCTAGACACATCGGATCTACCCTTTCGACCTATTTTGACTTAGGAAATACTAAGTATAATATATCATAAGAAATGATAAACAATTAAAGACACTCTACGTTAGTCGCGAGATGTCAAGGGCTCAAATCCTGGTGAAACATAGTTACACACCAATAGTTTCGATCCATATAGGCACAGTCTGATAAACGTAACGAGAAAATCGCGATTTACATCTAACTTTATAGATTTCAATAAAACACTTTTTACTGTTTAAAACGCGAAATATATAAATTACGATCGCCATTGCAGTCGACAGTCATCCTCAGTCTTACCGTGTCCACGCAAGGCATCCGAACTAATATATTTCGCGTTTAACACCGTTAAAAGGGTTTGATTGAAAGCTATAAAATTAGATTTTTGTAAATCTTAATATTTTTTACGTGTTATTGTTGCACATGATGGCACTATATAAATTAAGAATCGAAAGAATTGACTCTGTACAAATACAAATATTCTTTATTGTAACAAAACAAAAATTAAACATTGATAGATATTAAGGACAAACGACGACATTATAGATTAATAGATATCTCTTCCAAGCAACCGTGGGAAAAATAAAAATCAGCCGCTTAATTGGTAAGAGCAACAGCTTAAAACGATGACGACGCCCAATTCCTGCCAGATTCCCAGTTTTTTTTTTTATTTTTCTTTTCTTAATATAATGTTGGTAGGTAAAAGAAATTTTTTTTTTGCGTTGAATTAAAACTCGGGCGTCAACGTTTTTCCTTAACGACAAAACTTATTACGCTAGGTTGATTGGTGTTCCCCTTTTTAAAGATAAGACGTTTTTAAAAAAATTTTTAACAGATTCCCATTTTTAGACTTACATAAGTAAATAGATTTGTGTGCTTCTCGAAATTATAGATATAACTAGGTTAATACATACAAAATATATGATGTTCCTTTGTCTGTATCTAGACCGCCTCTGTAGCGAATAGTTAACGCGTTGCTCAGCATTGCGTTGAAAGCGTTCCTGATTTCGAATCCGGGAACACGGAAACAGGATTTGAATTCTACACTTGTTTTGTCTACATTTAATGCTTAGTGGCACTCGAAATCTATTTATCAGAGCGTTAAATACTTTTAAAGATCTCATCTGTACTTTGCAGTATTTGACTTACATTGTTGGCTTTCAAAGCAACTATTTGCGTTTTTACTCGCTAAATGTACTTTACTTTTTTATGTACAAAGACAAACAAGCATATGATACAAGGTGAAATACCCATGTCATCTAACACGATGCCCTTACGGCCTATTTTGGCTTTGAATATTCCGAAATCTACAGACTAACCGTAACGCGATTTAACTTCACTTTTCATTTTGATACAGTGGGCCATGGGGACAGAATTTCGATAATCCCACCGCTATTTAATATCCAAATTTCTAGACGAAGTCCGACATGTTTCAGAAAATACTGTCTGTAGTTTACGCGAGTAGTACACATTTGAATAAAACACTTTAACGGTTTAAAACGCGATATATTAGTTGAACTTATTTGTTAAGTTAAAAATCATTTCCAATTCCATTTAACTGATATATCGCGTTTTAAACCGTTAAAGTGTTTTATTTAAATGTTTCAGAAAAAATATAAATCGGTTAGAAACATGTTGATGTTGCAAAATTGTGTGAGGATTTCACGGCCATCGTTCAGCATATCGTTGTCTTTCGGGCTGTTCGGCCGATGTAAGCGAGAAGAGGTTCTCGACGTTTCGCCATCACGTGCGGACGGCATTATCAGGAGATGTTAACTCTTCGATTGCTCGAAGAATTAATAATTCTTCTATTCTTTCTATTTACAATTTATTATATTTATTTATTTATTTTTGACGAAACATACGATGTTTCTACAATAACAAAAAATGCCTATTTCTTATTACTGTTGAATTTATTTTGATTTATTTTTTTTTTTCATAAAATAAGAGACATAGGCTTTCAAAGGTGGCAACGTAGGTCAAAATCTAGAGCTTTTAAAAAGCTTTGTAAATACAAAAATACTCGATGTGGATCTAACAGCGTTTTACAGTATCTATCTAGTCCATTAACTATTAAAATGCATTCGATCTATTCATTGCTTGAGTACACCTAGAAATCTAAATTTTAAAAATGTTTTGAATGCCTCTGTAACTTTCCACTCTTCGAGAATACATCTACATCTGTTTTCAATATTTCCATCTAGAAGCTTCTACATTTTAATCTAATGATATCCGTTAGTCGTTCATGCGTTCGTGAATGCTGCTCGGGTCATATTCAAAAAAAATCTAAAATCGATTTTTAAAGACAGTCTTCCTAAAATTCCAACTTTTTAAAGTATGTAGTTCTATGATGTTTGGGTTCTGATATGGCTGGACTTCCATTTTGTAAGATATAACTCGTCACTTCTAAAAGACCACCACCACTAGACTACCACCATTTACTACTCGTCGTGCTATTGTGTAATTACCAACAGTTGTAAGAACGTTATGTTACCGTTTAAATTGTTTGTTTTCTTTCCTTGCGTACTTTAACAATGCTTGTGTTCGTAAATATTCGTTACTTATATCGTAGGCTAAGTACTTAAATATAACTTTTAGTTATGTATTTTTAATGGATAATAATCTAATTTATTTACTCAATTTATTCATATACCAATAAATTAGGTAACTGATATATTTCTTGTATTAACTATTAAAAGCTATAAGTTGCGTGTATTATACAAATGTAGATAACGCACGGCCGATCTTAGTCTCAACCTAACCAAAACCAAAACGTCAAACAGACCAATGCTGCCAACATGAACAAAAAAAATAGACAAGGCTTGATTATCCAGGAATAGTATTTATAATCGATAATACAATAAATTATGTAAAAAAAATATCGTATGTATCTCCCTCCTCATCTATTAAAACATTAATTTAATAGGTTTTATTTTTGCTAAAATCCTTATTAAGCGTAAAAAATTTATACGATTATTTGCTGTTATCTGACTTTGTATGTCGTCCTATTACCTACATATGCCTTAACAAGTCACGTATTCCATAATATAAATATGTGCACGCTTACGGTATGTTTGCAAGCCCTGACCTGCTTGTTCTTACGAGTTCACTTGATGTGTTATTAATTTATCGATCTACCGTCTCTAGTTTACGCGAGTATGTACTTTTACCGCGTTTAAAACCGTTTAAGGTTTTTTATCTAAAACGTCTACTGTCATTATTAGTAACTCAGAGGTCTATTTTATTAAATTTGATCTTAATTTAGGCGGGAACAGGGTCCTATTAAAAAGAGTTCCGTAGCTGTTTGTTTGAGGTGTAATTGGAGAGTTGAAATTTTCAGAACCTGTAACCTGTGTTCTGTTGCTGCTGTAATAACAAAAAATACGAAAAAATTAAACTAAGTATCTATTAAATAATCTCTTTTTTCTTAAAAGTATCAATGTTAACAGATAGGCACTATAATTGTAACAGATAACAGTATTTGAAATTTTATCATGAGTTATAGAATTAAACATCGAATATCCATACAAAAGTTTTTTTTTGTTGATTTGTTTGGTGAAAATATGGAGCTCTTATTAGTACGGAACATTTGTACGGGAATGTGACTCACACTTGGCCGTTTTTCCTCATTAAATCACTTTAGAAATACACAAAAACAACAGCAAGACAACAAGTGTAATCACGATTACATATAATATGCGTGTGTTATCTCACTAAACGTGATCAATGCTACCATTAAGCGAAACACCAGGTTAGATTATGACTTACGTAGATACAACGTAAATATTATTCTTTATCTGTAATTGAATGACCTTGGATCAAAAGGTGTCACGTTACATAATAAACCAAACTAGTGATAATTACTACATGTATATAACTCAAACACTCGATAAATGTAAACAGGATACGTTTTTACTTACGAGTCGTTTTAGCATCTTTTTCGTAGATGAAAGCTATACCAGGTATATTTAAGGCATTGAACTTCTAGAGCTATTTAATACTTACAATGGATGTTTATAGGGTTCGTCTGTCTTGCATCACATGTTACTAGTTTTAAATAAAACACGTTAACGGTTTAAATATGTACTACTCGCATAAACTACAGACAGTATGTTAAATCAGACAGACTTATATAAAATGTATGTGCCTAGTACAGATTTCCGTATCCGTACTACGATCCGGATATTTCAACGCGAATTCGCCGTTCATATTATATAGTTTTGTTTTCAAATTATAACTTTATTATACTATTATAAAAAAAATACATTTAAGAGACTTTTTATTTTTAGTAATCACCCTCCTACTTAGTTTATATAAATTAAAACGTTAAATGTTCCACATTCAAATTATGATGATGTTCCAAAATGACGTTCCAAATTCAAATTATGACTTGTTATCAAGAGCATTACATATTGGTGTTGTTATAGATGACTATAAACTCAAGAAAATCTTGAAATTATGCAGCTTTAATTGAATTACTTTGACGACTCTTAAAAAAACATAATTAGCTTTTAAATAAAACACTTTAACGGTTTAAAACGCGATATATTAGTTAAACTTATTTGAAAATGATTTTTAACTTGGGCCCGACGTTTCGGATGCTTGCAGCAGCCGTGGTCACGGGGAGACCACGTGACTACGTCATTTTCAAATAAGTTTAACTAATATATCGCGTTTTAAACCGTTAAAGTGTTTTATTTAAATGTGTACTACTCGCGTAAACTATAGACAGTATTTAACATAATTAGCGTTAATCGAGTGGTTTATTTGCATCGATGACCCTGAAAAAAATTACTTACATTCAGCAAAATATTGTAGAACAACAAATACATTTGTTGAGATAAGATATAATGGAAAAACATATTCCGCAGTTAGCTGTTGCTATATTTGGAAGTTGATAATGTCAATACACGTGTTAGTAACTATAATATCAGTTTTGTAACTTTTTACTACCGGTAAAGTCAAAGGTTATAGTCTACTTGTTGTGTCAGCGACTTCGTCCGCGTAGCATATTTTGGACATCTGAATTTGTTTTTGCAAACTTTTTCCACAACATTATCGCTGTTACCCACGAAGTCGGGCGAGGCTCTTCCATTCGTTCATGGAAGTTAATCTTAAACGATATACATATAGCTATAGATCATTTAAAGAAGAATCATTCTTTCGTACATATTTTTTTGGTATCTTAAAGCGTTTTTGCAGCGTACGCCTCGGAACTCGCTGTAGGTTCGCTTGTATTAGACAAAAGGCGATGTTTTATAGCCTACAGCCATCCTCGATAAATGCTCTAACCATCATAAAAATATTTTTTTAATTCGAGCCCGTAGTTCCTGACATTAGCGCGTTCAAAAAATTCTTCTTTATATATCAGTAAGGATTTATTAGTGTCTCTCTACGATAAAACTAGATTATCATATTTCATGTGTTATTTGAGGAGCGAAATATTCTCAGCTTTACAAAAACAACCGATTGAATACACAGCTAATGAGCGAAACACTTATGTAACGTTTGTGTGTGCGAAGTAGGTCAACTGCCTGTGTGTGCAACAGCTGACAGAGAGAGGTCAGTAACCTCGAGGCTACAGGCACAATGACCTGCACCCTTCAGCGAGATTACTAATGAGGGTAACTTTAACAGATTAAAAATTATAACTGGAACTAGATATAATAGTACAGATTAAAAATACAGGTACCTTAAAGTTGATTGCCATATAAACTGTTATTGTGAGTTTACCTGAAAAGATAGACATATACTATCGTGGAGATTATTTAAAGTATGGTTTCTTGAACCGTTTTTGCAGCGCCAGCAACGGAAGCTTTTAGAAAATGAATAATTTTCCCTCGTTTTCCACATTTTCTCGATAAATGGTCTATATAACACAAAAATATTTTTTTCTTCTAGTAACTTCAATTCAAACCAGTAGTTCCTGAGATAAGCGCGTTCAAACAAACAAACTCTTCAGCTTTACAATATTAGTAGAGATGGGTGATTTCGGTCCGTTATATAATCTTCGCTTGTGAAATCTAGCTTACTTGTGTTCTATATTTGAAAGCGATTTGAGAAAAAGTAAAAAAAAAATATCGCAGAAAGTAACATATCGTAATTTTATATCTATCTTTTATTATACATATATATCCGACTATGTTTACTATTATTTATTTACAGAAAATCACTAGATATAAGGAAAATAAAGCGAAAATTGATTTAAGAAATTATATTAAAACGCTTTAATAACCAATTCGCGTTCAGGACTATCCTCTATATATACATAGTCTATAATATATAATATATATAAATATATATAGTCTTTCCTAGCAAGAAAACATTTCTTACTTACGTAATAGCAATATTGCTATTACAGATCATATATTCTTAGTTAACCTCCCTACAGACTGAAAGGTTTCGCCAACACGAGTCACTTTTGCACGTGCTGACCTATTATAATCAATTACAAAGTGTTCAAACACTATCCATCATAACCTAAGTATATTTAAATTTCAAGAAATAATCTTATCTAATTTTTATGATAGAGGAGGCCAGACAAGTATAGGGTTAATTTGATGGTTAGTAAAACACCCAAGCCATATAATATCGAATTTTTCATTTTAACGATCCTCTCTAGCACTAGCCTCCCCTGACTTCTAATTGCCTGGAAGAAATCGCTGTTTAGCGATAAGACCGCCATTAATTAATAAGTTTTTATTTCTGTAAACACCGCAAGAATATCATTGTTTTTGTCCGACGTGAGCGAGAAGTGGTTCTCGACGTTGGCACGTTGGCCGAACAGCCCGAAAAACAATGATATGATGAACGATGGCCGTAAAAGCCTTGCACATTTGACCACAAGAATGTTTATAATTATTTAAGTTAAAGAGAATAACTATGTATAGGGGGGGGCGGGATTATATGGATATAGAGTTATTTTATTGAGTTATATACCAACCACTCAGGTAGAACAATTTCTCAATCCGAGGCCAAAACACGTCGAAAAGTAGCGCAAAAATTACTGTAATAGTAATGTTACTCGAATACATTTAATCGCTGTAACCTTACTTTCCTTTAAAACATCCCAAATAGATACAGCTATACTTTCATAATTTTCCTCAATAAGCAATTATCTTGGAGTCACTTACGGTCTACATCGATTACAGATGGCAATTAGTGTGTTCTAGCTATCATGCGTTGAATTGGACCAATGTAGGTTCACCATGTCTTGTTCTATAAATATAAATTCTGTTATCAGTAGATAATTACTACACATCCCATAGTTGTGTAAGTATTTACAATAAACAATTAGTAAAATTGTTTTTGTCACTCATTAAAAGAAATAAGGAAGTGAAAAAAAGTATTATATGTTTATTAATATATACATCAATAAATATACATATAACGTATATTATTAGTACGTGAATTTTTATGTCCTAACACATGTACAACAATATTCCATAAAAATTAATATAAAACTTACCGTGTACTAATACACTTCGACACATTAATACAATATTGGCATAAATCGGTAAATATCTTATTATTGGCTTCACGGCAGCCATTTTGACAGCCATGTTGTTTAACAATTAATAGTAAAATATAATAATAAAAGACTTTCGTTTGTTTTTAAAAAATACACGTAACGTCTTATTAAAACAACATAAGCTATAAACAAAGCTAGTGTTAAAATTATTGTTGTTTAAATAACCCGTACAGGGCCGCAAAGGCTGAGTTTAAATGCGTTAATTGCTTTTAATAGCTCCTATGGTATTATTCTACATGCTTTACGAATAAGTCAAAGCATTACTATGTAAAGATCTCTGTATACTGTTGTAGTTACAAATAAAAAACTTAATTATTCTTATAATAGCTTTTAGCTGTTCTATGTTCAGATTATTTTAGTCAAGTATATATTACGTATTTTTTACATGATTACAACTAGAAGAGAACAAGGTGACACTACCAAAGAGGTAGAAGCCTCAACTGTCGTATGATAGGAATCGCGGGATCGGACTGGCGATTCGTTAGATATTTAGGAGGGAGGAGTTCCCAGGAGCTGACCAAGCCATTGTCACCCTACGATGTCCCTACTCCGTTACCAGGAGCACGTACGCACGACCTTGTTTACATCACGTCATTGTTTGTTATCCCGGACCTGCTCGCCTTGTGTTTAATTGTGTAAATTTAAAAAATATTTACATTAAAATATTTGACAGGGTCGTTTGTCCAATGGTAGCTAAGTATAGCTAATAATCAACAGGTCGTGGATTCGATATCCACAGACTCCGACATGTTTTTAATCAATTTATAATATTTCTGAAATATCTTGGTCTCTATCTGGAAACCTGGATATTCAATAGGTGGTCGAATCGAAAGACACGGACTACATATGAAAAAGCCGTGAAGTTTAATCACGTTTTAAGTCTGTGGACTTCCGATATCTAAAGCCAAAATAAAATCTACAGCGCGTCTTGTTTAGATGTTATATGGCTATATATTTCACCTATCATTAAGTGAAGCCTTTGTTTGTCTGTCCTCTTCTATCATAAAAAAATGACATGCAAATGGAGGTTTACAGCTAAAAATTATAGGCAAGGGCACCTTGCAGGTGCCCACCTGCAAGGTGGCTGCCTACCATTTTTTCACCACAAGCAGGTGTCGAACACATTTTGAATAACCAATCTACGTAAGACTTTTTGTTAACACTGTCCATTAGTACAATGCAGTACCTACGGGTACAGGGCCCGTCACAGCAATCAGGGCCCCATTATCAATTTAATGCAACGGACTTGAAATTGTGTTTACACCCTTATCCCTTCTTTGACTAAATTTTAGGTGAGCTTACTTTCGATAGTGTAAAATACGATATATCTTTATTTACAATTAGTAAACTTGTGTAAACCAACATTTCTATTAAAAAACCTTGCTACGTATTACTACTTATATTAAATTACAAAATGCTGTTTGTGATTTGCTAAATAAATTCATATCCAAACTACAACGCTATTTATAATAAAAATATTATTATGTCAGCTGTTAAAAGCAGGTGTATTCATGTAAGTTTCTTTATAAGCAAATTTGGGTATGTACAAAGAAATTGAAGAATATTTAAAATAATGTCGAGTTAATAATGCGAATTGTATTATAACTCAGTTGTTAGCTACGTGTTTAGATTAATTATATCATTATTTATATAACCTATTGTCTTTTATCCTGAAAAATGTTATCGACGTACATATATATTAGTCATCTAAGCCATTTTGGATACTTTTAAAATTACTATTTAAAAAATATCATTTATTATTTGCTTCATTTAGCTTTTATACCCACCGTAGCTATATGGTTAAGCGTGTTACCTAGCAAAACGTAACGTGCAAGACGTCCTGGGTTCGAATTCCGGATCAACATTCATCTGTTTTTGGTTAGGCGGATCATAAAGTGTGATCTTCTCAAAAGACTTTACTAAACATAAGGTCAGTCAGTGAAACGGACAAAGAAATGTGTTTAAAGTTATTTCAGTATATCTATACTTTTTTTATTTTATTTAACATTAATATAGATTATTGCGCATGCTCTATATTAATTAAAATTACAAATTAAGATTGAAGAAATCCTATGGCACGGGTGGGACTCAAACCCCACTACCACATTGTTGCTTTTAGCACATCTGAGCTAGCACATATTTTCATTCTCTAATACATAATTAATTCTCTTTTAGATCTTTGATCAGATCTCTAGGCTTATATATTTCAAGGTTCTCGGAGAGTTTACAATCTGTAATTCAGCTTATAAGAAAAAACGTGACCGTGTTCGAACAAACAAGTCTATAAACACACCACTACTAATAAGATCTATGTTGGCTAATAATACTAGTTCATGCGAGCTGCTTCGTCTCATCGTGTTTGATTATAAGATAAAAAAATATTTTTTATTTTATCTTATATTATAAGGAATTAAATATTTTGATTTAAAAATTGAAAATAAATTGAAAAATTTTTTCGACTCGGGCAGGACTTGAACCGGCATCGTCTTCCGTTCTGTGCTGTTGCTCTACCAATTGAGCTACTACGACCCGACGCTTCGAATGCTTTACAGGAGCTTTGGTCACGGGGGAATTAAATATAGACGGTGTCTCTGACGTCAAAGTAAGAACTGCTACGCTAGCGCCATCTTTTCCGTCGTAGTTGGTATTTGGCGAAACTGGCCGGGTTGCAGAATAGACTAACGGTGTCTTCGCATTTGCTGGTATGCTGTTTTTGGAACCCGCAGTTTTGATAGCATTTATTATTTCGTGTTTATTCGCCGTCTGTGAACAATGTGAAAAATTCTTCAAAATTGAAGTCATTGTAAAACAAGAGTTATAAATGTATTCAATTCAGGGCATAAGACCACACAATGTTTTCAATTAAACGGAATACACCTGTACCCACTGTCCTCAATATTAACAATATACTATTTAGTTACTGCAGAAAAATAATTGACCCACATAGTACAATAAACACAAATTGTATTATAGCGTTATCAAACTTGAGAGGTCCTAGGTTCGAATCCCGTTTCAAATAAGCTGAGGGCAGAAGTCATATCAAAATAAAATTATATAATCGACTAGCTACCCGCCCCGTCTTCGCTCTGGTGCAATGCTGATACTCAATACAACAGAAAAACTGTGATCGTTGTATATAAAAACCTTACTCTTGAATCACTTATCTATAAAAAAAACCGCCCCAAAATCCGTTGCGTAGTTTTAAAGACTTAAGCGTATGTATATAGGGACAGAAAAAGCGACTTTGTTTTATACTATGTAGTGACGATAAATAAAATAGGCAGGTGAAACTAACACGGGAATTTGTCTGCCCCATGCACCACTCGAAAAACGAGATGTCACATTTTTGTGCTAAACTCTACTACGAAAAATTGACTGACTTAGAAAAGTTTTAAACAACGGATTAATTGAGGAAAACACCGTGAGGAAATCAACAAAATTCGAAGGAGGTCGGTATGTCTTCTTAAACACATGCTGGCTTAAAAGATTTGTGGAAATTGTAAACTGTATAAATTAATAATATTAACGAAACGAACTCAATTGGTTAGAGTAGCAGCACGGGACGATTTGGATGCCGGTTCGAGTCCAACTCATGTCGTAATTTCTTTTCAATTCAATTAGATTTTAAATTTATGTCAATCCCTTGTTTATCTGCGACCCTAAGATAGTGTTACGAAGAAATATATTTAGTATTTAAAACAGGGAAATGTTTAATATCATTGCATAACATAATAAGTTAAAACCCAACTCTTCGTGTCAAAGTGATCTGCAAATTCTTTTCGCTAGTCACAATTTCTGTCCTCGCAGCTGTGCAAACAGACAAACAAATTAATAAATACGTTCATTCAGTCTATTTGTTAATATCAGCAATGACTCATTCTCGTCAGGAATGTCGCGGAATAAATTGTTTCATATTTGAATACAATAAAAATTTGCATTACTGTAGTTATACGAAAAAGTATTATTATGAATGACAATACGTTTTAGGGACGTATTAAAAACAATACAATGAACTAGCCTATAATTGAATAAAATTTTACATAAGTGAAAATTAGATTCAAATATAGGCTAGTTTCCTTTTTTACTAGATTCGTGTGCCTTACTAAACGTGGGTCTATTTCTACCTTTCCCATTCTAAGAATAGTTTTGAATCATCAAAAGAGTTGTATAGAAATTAAATACCTATAAAAATCTGGGAAGAGCTTTATTAGGCGTAAATAAGTTTGGGGGGCTTTTGAAGGGGTCTTATACAAAATAGCCACTTTTTCGCAAATTTTACTTGATATCAATAAATGTTAGCAGAAAGAAGGTCACGTCAAATCACTTCGAAAAAACGTTACAATATCAAATTGGGTACCAAGGCTATTGTACTAAACCCTTCGTGCACCAGATCGTCTCACCCTTGGTCTTTTTTTCTTAATAAAATTTTTTGACCTTGTGAATTACGTTTCCAAAACTTTTTTGATAGAGGATATTCTACTTTTAAGAAAGAAGAGGACAAACATATAATATCTAAACAAATGGTAAATATCCAGGTTTCTAGATGAAGTCCAACATGTTTCAGAAATTTAAATAAAACACTTTAACGGTTTAAAACACGATATATATTAAACTGTCTATAGTTACGCGAGTATAAACATTAAAACCTTTAACGGTTTAAAAAGATTATTAGTTAAACTTCCTTTAAAATATCTTAACTCGGCCCGACGTTTCGGATGCTTGCAGCAGCCGTGGTCACGGGGAGACACGTCTTGGCCGTAGTTAAAATAATGTTCAAATAAGTTTAACGAATATATATCGCGTTTTAAACCGTTAGAGTGTTTTATTTAAATGTGTACTACACGCGAAAACTTTAGATATAATGTTTCAGAAAAATTATAATTAGATTAGGAACATATTGCCCGTGGGGCTCCATCCCACGCCATTATAAGCCACACGTTGCTACCATTACACCAGGGAGCTCGTCAAATGCGAATATTTATGTCATTAAACATCTGAGGTCATGTAAGGTAAATATCTGTTTAGATCAATAAACAATGCTATTCTAGCCCCAAGTATAGTGTTTAGTTGTGTTTCACATTGATAATGAGTGATCGAGTGATGTTTATTACACATACAAGTCACGTGCATTCGAGTACACATGAGACTAATGTTCTTACTTGGATTTCAAGAAACTTCTGTAAGAAAATTTAAAATTACAGTTGATTAAATACGAGTTTACACCAGTTGCAACTATTTACGTAACGTACTTTAAGTAATCTTGTATCTTGGGTTCGATAACATAATGTGTTAGATTTTTCATCTTCGTTCTTTTTTTTAAATATCAGATTTATTTCCATTATTGTATGTTAATTTTTATAGTATAAACAATGTCTGTCTATAGTTAACTAGTAGTACACATTTAAATAATATACTTTATTTAAACGGTTAAAACGCAATATATAAGTAAAACTTATTTGAAAATGATTATTAACTTCGGCCCGACGCGACGTTTCGGATGCTTTGCAGCAACCGTGGTCACGGGGAGACATACATAAGCATGTATTGCAGACGACATCTGTTAATGTTTAGTATCTGTGTTTAATTTACTCTGTTCCAATAATTTTGCCATAAATTGTTGCCATATCATAATTAAATCGAGTGAATTTATTATTTCTATTTGCTACTTTAATCGTTATTATATTTAGTTGTAATCTATTGAATCCTATAAATAGGAATGAAGTGCGACCGATATTAGCATTTAGCATTGATTGCATAAGCTTTCAATACACAGCTCAAACAAACATCGTTAATGTCCCATTGTATCTTCCCCCATCTTCTAATGTGGGGTATGGGGCGAACATATTATTCTGTCCGTTCCCCATCTACATTTAATTTATAGATAAGTAGCTGGCTTTGATAGTAGGAATATCGAAATATCGTCCAGGTCACGAACAACCGTTCACAGATAAAAAAAGTCGTGAAGTTTAATCCGGTTGCGGTGTCCGTTTTTCGGTTTCCGAATATCCAAAGCTAAAATAGGTGACGGAGAATCTTGTTTCGATATTATTTAACTAAGGTATTTCATCTACCACCAAGTGTACCACCATGTTTGTTTATTCTCATCTTAGCATGTCTATCTTTTAAGAATAACTGGCGAGAACTGTCCTTATAGTAATCAAATTTGGTCGAAATGCACTATATCCAATTATTTGTGAGAACATCAATAATATTAATATTGCAAACAACAAAACAATGTTTGACAGAATAATTCTCAGACTATAATTATCTTTATTCAGCTTTTAATTTTCCAATTCGCTCCATATATTGATAACTTTACCACGTAGCTATTAGCTTGTTCTCATTAGGTAATAAGCGATTCGTTTACCAAATAAATTTGAATAAATTAATTGAACAAGGCGTATGGCGACGGCAGGGCAAATTATTAATAAGGATTGTTGAAGCGTTTAGTTTTGCGGTAATTTTCCACTTTATCACAAGTCGGTATTTATATCGTATTGAAAACTAATGGAGACTGTAGACGTCCGTTTTTTTACCGGTTGACGAACTAAAGAAGATAAAGAAAGAGAGAGAGTAGAAGAAAAAGAAGTGAAAACTAATTGTGATTTTAAAATTTATTTTACACCTTAAAAATATACATATGATACACAAGGGTCTCGAACCACAAATAACAATATTACCTAGTCGACTGATCTTATAATTGATGTTATATTTTTCATATCTCATAATAATACCATGTGAAAAATTTCTTAGTTTAAACCTTCTTCATCTTCTTGCAGCAGTTCCTGTGGCTCTACTTTTTGTGGACATATGCTGGGAGTGAATGGAATAGGATCTGTTGTCCGATTTTCATCTACCGTGTTCTCGAATGAAGCTTGATCAATAAATTCCTCCTGATTTCTTCGGCTTAAGTTCTTCATAACTTTAACGACTTCATATTGAAATTCTATATAATCATCGTCGTTATATTTTTCCACAATGGGAGCAATGCTTCTGAAAAAACACATACTCTTACTCATATCTTCTACAGATGTGACTGTGGGGAGTCGATCACTTTCGTTACAGTCTGTCACTCTCATGATTCTTTCGTTCTCGTCGTTAGTATTCTCTAGTGTGCTAAGTTCATTACCAATTTGAGAGTCACTTTCTTCAGTGTCAGATTGTTCTTTTTTTTTATTTAAGTTAATTTTTCTAGTTTTTTGTGATTTGATCTCCTCCGTCTTTCGGCGAACGAAGATTTTTCTCAAAAAGAGCATTTGATCGTAGAATTTATATTTTCGTTGTTTTTTTGCACCAGGACTGTATCCTTTAATTTTCTTGTGATATTTCATCCAGCTATCTCTTGCATTGTTCCATCTTTTTATAATATCCCTTCCTAAAAAATAAAAAATGTTAGACACTTTTAGTTACAGGTGTTCATCATGGGTGCATCTTGCAAAATTAAAGGTTTTAGGCTCATTTCCCCTATGTATGGCATGGTAGACATAATATATTTGTTTCATTGATCGCATTGCAGAGGCAGTGGGTAAAGACTTTTTTTGAAGCCAGCATGTTTTCCCATGTACTGTCATTTCCATAGATTTAGTAAGTACCCTTCCTGATATTAATATGCTTCCAAATATATATAAAAATTTATATTAACATACACATTGTATACCCTTGTTTAGTATTTAAATAAAACACTTTAACAGTTTAAAACGCGATATATGGCCGTAGTCACGGGGAGACTTTATTTAGATCTTCAGTCGCCCCGTGATCACGGCTGCTGCAAAGCATCCGAAACGTCAAGCCGAAGTGAAAAATCATTTACAAATAAGTTTCACTAATATATCGCGTTTTAAACCGTTAAAGTGTTTTATTGCAATGTGTACTACTCGCGTAAACTATAGACCTTGTTTAATATGTTTTTTTACCAAGTTTAAGATACCGAGCAAATCCTACATAATCTATCTCTAACTGAGTTTTCTTATATTTTTTATGTAAGATGGCCTTCATTTTAATTTTGTTTATTTCCCTCGAGGACCATTCCAGATACTGTGCAATCTTCCACTGTTTAGTTTTTTCAACTTTTCGTAGTACAAAGTGTGGTTTCGGTTTATAGCGAAAGTTGAGTGAGTATGAAATTTTTTTCATAGATGACTCTATAGAAGTAATCTACTGACTCATCTACGTCCTTCATAAGGAACAGTAAGCTCCAGTCAACTGACAAAAAGAGTAATATAATAAAATATAGTCCGCTTATAAAAGTTCCACTTAGGACGAGTAAGGGCGACTCGGTCGCGGCAGGCATGTCGATACGCACACTACCGCTAGATATGGTCACGGAGACGAGGGGGGGGGGGGGTACTCCTCCGGCACCAAGCTTTCGTCTGCTTGAGGCACGTGTGCATCGCCCAAACCTTTATTAAGTACTAGATCTAGTTGCCTCTACTAATCAATCTCTATACAAATTGAAACATTACCAACCAAAATTGTTTTTTTCCCTCTCGGACAGCGTTTCAAAGTTTTTATTTAACTCAAGGCATATTTCCCTCCAAGCGGTGAAGCACGGCTGCCGGTTCTTGTAGTACACTTGAGTTTTGTCCCATAGCACGGGCTTTTTCTCAACCAAACGTATCAACAGCTCTATATCGATAGCACTCATTTTATAAGAACGAAGGTACTCAGAAAACCGGCGATACGTCCGGTGGAGTCGACTCGGTTAGACGGACTGGCGTGGACGGACTGTTTGTTGCGCCGGACCGGTCGCGTCACTTGCGGTCTGGCGTCCGGAACTTATTGATCGGCAGTGCCGGTTAGATGTCCGTTCAAATCGAATGAAATTATTCACACAAAAAACATAAAATATATATATATATATATAGATGTATGTGGAGGGACCGACTGTTGACTGCCTCTGTAGCCAATTGGTTATTGCCTGGGATTGCGTTATGCGCGAGGGGCCCTGTGTTCTAATCCCAGGGAAACAAACAACTGTTTCGGCCGGGCAGGGCACTGAAGTCGGATCACTTGCCAGAAATGTGTTCGCCTCATAACCCTTCAGCTTTTGTTGTAATGCAAGTAGGCACAGCTCCGATACTCAGTGTCCTGCGTTTGACATTTAAAATAAGAAGTACTAGAAAATTATTACATTAAATCAATTAACAAAACATTACAATATAAAAAAAGAACATAAAAATGAGAGCCACAAAACTAATTTTTTTAACAGTTGCATATACACTTTTTCGTTATTTATCTTTTAGTTCTAAAACGCCTTTAACTTCATTAAAAACTTGAATAACCTGTAAAAAAAACCTTCTTACGGTTTTAAACGCGATATATATTAGTTACACTTATTTGGAATTCATTTTAGCAAAGGCACGTTTCGGATGCTCTGCTGCTCTCTTTTGTTTAAATGTTTAATTCTACGCTTAAACTATAGACGTTATTCAATTTGTGTAGCTATTTTATAACGAGTAAAAAGAAGTTAGAAGCAAAATTAGATAATAAATAGACTTTATTTGTTTGACTAGCTGCACCCGTGACTTTCCGCGTGGTATAGTTTATTATGGGTATCATATTATTTATTTTTGTGAACAACATCTTCTTTTACTTTATAATTAATGACAGATGTTAGTCACGATGTCGTCCACGTCTCGTCGTTCTTGCGAGTTAATCATAAAATATAGACTTTATACTGTCATGGATTTTTTTACATCAATGAAAGAAGAATTATTATTTTATACATATTCTTTGGTTTCTTTAACCGTTCTTGCACCGCACGCAATGGAAACCCTCAGAGATGAATAACTTTCCACATTTCCCTGTGCTTCTTCGCTCCTATTGAACGTAGCTTGATTTCTTTTTTATAGTTTACACAAATATATTAATTCAATTCGAACCAGTAGTTCCTGAGATTAGCGCGTTCAAACAAACAAACTCTTCAGCTTTATACTATTAGTATAGATTGATCGATAACTATGACGATATCGATATCTTACTCCGTAGTTTTGCTTTTAGCATTTCGTTTTCGTTTCATCATTATTTTTATGTAAAATTCTTCAACTCCACGTGATTTGTAGTTTTAAATTCGTTGATCTTCAGAAATAGAAAATTGTGTTTCCCAGAAGTGCTTGGCAGTTGGCCTTAGTTCTCGAGAAGATCTGGTACAACTCTTTTTCAATACTCGTTGACTGATCAAGGCTGGCTTCTCATTGAATTGTATTGAATAACAATTTTAGTATTACACTGTCAGAATATGGCACAAACAAAATTAATATTATTAACAACCGTTATACCGGCACGCTATTTCATCAAAAAGTATGAATCGGTTGTTTAACTATTTCTTATACTGATTTAAATTTAAAAATAGTCCTTATGAAATATTAAATAGCATCGTTACGTTACACGTTACGGTGCCAGCCTGTCTACACTTCCCAATATAGTGTAGGCAACATAATAAATACTTGTCATTGTTCTATCTCTGTCGACGTGTTCCGACCTACATATTTAAAAAAACTACCCACATAAGTCAGAAAAAGGTAAAGCCATGATTCAGCGCTTCAAAAAAAACGCAAATAGTTAAATATAAGAAAATTGGTGTACGAACATGATAGTACATAGAAATGTTTAATTTAGCTAGTTGTTAATATCAAATGTAGTTGATCAAAACTACATTTGATATTAACAATAAGACAACAACCAATCTAAAATACATAATTATTTATACCTTAAAAAGCCAACACCACATTTTCTTTAATAACCATGCCCTTTTATATCTTTTGTAAAAATTAAACAGAAGTTTAAAATGATTCATCGCTCTTTACAGTATGGAAGTTTAAACGCATTTGTAAAACGATAAATAAGATAACAACTCACAACATTAAATTAATTATATCGATCAATAATTATTAAAATGCCAGAGGAACATCGGTGATAAAGACAGAATACGTTATTTGATAAGATATTGTTGCTAATTGATAATAATATTAATATACTAGCTGTGTCAGCGACTTCGTCCGCGTAGTATAGTTATTTTGGGTATCAAAATTTGTTATGCTCCTTTCTAAATTAAAGCTGTTACCCACGGGACGGATCCCGTCGTTCTTCCAAGTTAATCTTAAAAGATAGGTACATATACCGTCACGAACATTTGTTTAGATCATTTAAAGAGGTATAACGTTCTTGCATACATATTGTTTGTGTATCTTGAACAGTTTTCGCAGCGTGCACAACGGAAACCCACAAAAATGAAAAATTTCCGCCGTTTTTCTTTCGCATTATATTAGTCGCAGCGTGATGTTTTATGTCTATAGCCTTCCTCGATAACTGCTCTAACCGACACAAAATATATATAATTTTTCGATTCGAACTAGTTTTTCCAGAGATTAGCGCGATCAAACAAACAAACACTCTTCAGCTTTGTACATTATTAGTATAGATATAGATTTTAATATGTTTAGGCAGACTATTGCGCATTAAATTTAGAAATCGACAGTGTTTAATCCGGTTAATCGTTAAAAATCCATTCCTTTGTCGTATAAATAAGATTACTTGAGTAATTAATTATAATATCGACAGTTGATGACTTGGTATATACAAACGGGTCGTTGATTCGATTCCCATCTTGTCAAGCATATTTGTAATGAATTTTCTGATAAACGTGTCAGGCACATCATGTGGAAAATTTGGACAGTCAATAACGAAACACCGTCGGCAACGCCGGAACGTTTGAAGCTAAAATAAATCGACAACACATTATAATTACATGCATATATATGGCTTTGTTTCATTTTCAATCTAGTCAACTATTTTTTTATTTATAGTGTTTTAAGACAAAACGCTTGCTCTTTCGTTTCCGCAAAAATGTACTCTGTTTTCTATAGCAAATAGCCGTGTCGTAGAAGCGAAAAGTTGAATATTTAACACTTTTATTATTTGAAATGTAAAAAATATGTTTCTCGAATTGCTTTAATTATCAGTTCGAAAGTAAGTTTAGTCGTGTTTACTTGGTAAAATACAAAGTTTTATTGTACACAAATATGAAAAATGCCGCGACATGATGAGATGAGATGACATGACAAGAACGACGGGACACGACCGACGTCATGGGTAACCGCTATAAAGAAAACACAAATATGATGATGAAATAGATGCCCAAAATAAATATTCTAAGTACGCGGACGAAGTCGCTGACACAGCTAGTATTATAATATAATTACAAAATAAAGCACGATACCTAATATGTAATGTCAAAGATAACAGAAATACTCGAAATTTAGGATTCCATTATAAATTAAACTATAATATAAAATCAGTAACTGTATGGTAACACAATAAAGTTATTTGCGAAATCGTGAGTCAATAATGAAGAGAATTTAATTTTCTACAGTCGTGAGTCAGGGGGGAAAAATGTGTGCATTAATGCTCTATGAAAAACGCTATGACTAATTGTCGCTATGTTTCATAGTAAATTAAAATTCATTGTTTTAATGATGTAAGTCCACGCAATGCAAAAAGTGAAATGAGACCGCTAGAAGCAGAATAGCCTAACTGCAATTATCCTGCCTTGAGTTATTTTTATTTTAGTCTAAACATGATAACTTCAAGACCGAAACATTGTTATAATAATTTTAACGCAAACAATAGTACAAATTCATTTTCGCCTATGTTAATTGTGCATTTGTATTTGAAAATCATGTTTTTTTGTTATTAGGCCACTCTGTCTCTAGCAGCCTAATATAATATAATTATTCGCATCATAGCTTGACCATAGCTTCAAAGTGCGAAATACGGTAGCTCAAGTTGTAAACTGCTCGGAGTCTGGTGGCTGTGGCATCGTATTTTGGCAGTGTCATAAAACTTTTAAATAAATGTACATTTTAATTTTCATTATTGAAAGACATGGTTTCTTTTAATTTCTATAGAGATTACGAATATCGAAAGCTAAAATAGGTTAACAGCACATCTTATTTATATTCTTCTTCTTGCATATTTGTCTTCCTCTTTCATAAAAAATATATTACAATATATGTTATATTACCAGTTTTAATCGCAGTTTTTAAATATTAACTATAAAGTTACTTTTATTTAAAATATAGTCAGGTGGGTAGCGACATTGTGTTTGAAGACTCATAAAGTCAAGGTTTCCTTAGAATAGACACGGAAAGGGGAGTCAAGTTCAGAATGGGGTGCATAATGAAAAGTTGCTTTTAACCGTTAGACATTAAAATGTCTATTTTTAAACTAATTGGCCGTTATATTCAAGGACATTGCAACATACATTATAGCTAATATACGGCGTCGGACATATTTAAGCGTCCGTCGTTATAGCTCATTAAAGGACAAGTACGTAAAGACTACCTAGGTATTGCTGTAGTTTACGTCACTTTTATATAAAACGCTTGTGACGGTTTATAACTCGAAATATATTAGTTTACTTATTTTTAATTTGCCTTTTACCAGAGCTGCTGCAAAGCATCTGAAATGTTGGGTCATAGTTAAAATAAATAATACAATTAATTGAAGTCTTATATTTTGCGTTTTAATGTTTAAACAGTTAAATCCCTCGAATATCCCTCCGACATTTGACCCTAAGACCTTTCTTCAAAGTTTGAAACTTGCTTTTCTGTAAAATACAAGAATTATATGCTATCCTTAGTATTGAGGTACTGGAGACCAAAACCTGCTTTATACAATCATAGCGTTGATTTTTTTAAAGCGACTGTTCATATTCTAGGAAGAAATCAGTTTTAGTCTAACAGGGCACAGAACTGCGATCAATCACTTGACGAAACTAATCAGAAAGACGAACCGCTACAGACTACATTAGTTAAACAGGATATTACAGACAATTAATATATTTTTGTATCGAAATCGTGTATACATTTAAATTCGTGTCTACGTCGGAGGGCGCTGGCTCAAATCCAAGCCATATAAATTTCCTCAGAGCAACATCATGATGATATTCCTCTTCTCCGGAGTACGAATCCACGCCCACTGCTGGTCTGCCGTGACTCGTGTTTGTCGCCTGTGCGTCATTGACCGTGACCGAGTCATTTTATGAGGAAGAACGAGCAAGTTGAACATATTCATTTTGCAAGGAATTAAAAAAAAATCTAAAATAAAATGGGTTCATAATGAAACAAAAAATCAATATTGGAACATTAAAGCGATAATAGGTCAACAGCGCGTTGCAATTACATCTTGAGCTGGAATATATCTGTGTCTGTAGTTATCATGAGTAGTACACATGAAAATACAACTCTTTAAACGGTTTTAAACGCGAAATATATTAATCAATTAATTTTTATTTTAGTTAAACTATATCGGAAAGTTTCAGTTGTTTATGATTCAATATCTGACTTCGTTATTCTAGAAACTAATTATAATGTAGTATACTAATGATCTATAGATCTTTTAATTCCGAGTGTTAAGTTTCTGACGTAGACGCAGAGCTTTGACCGATGGCCTGCCGCCATGCGCACGCCGCGGTAACGGACCTGCGTCAGCGCAACACAAATAGACGAGTGACTTTGGCAACAAACTTCACTGCAGGAGATGGAAACTTTCTTTTTGGGAATATTATGAAGCAATAAAACATAACGCTGGCCGTTCACCCCATTAAGTACAGTTAAGATATTTTCGGTAGGACTTGGGACATAATATAGTGGATTACAAACATAATATAATGGTAGCGATGTGTTGATTCGTAGCTACACATTAGCTAATAAACAACAAGTCGTGTGTTCGACCTTCATCTGGAACCATGGACCATGTTGGATTTCGGAAATCTGGATATTAAATAGGTGGTAGGAAATCGGAATATCGAAATTCCGTCCGGGTCACGACCCAGCGTCCACACATAAAGAAGCCGTGAAATCGTGTCTCGGTTTCTCTCTGTAGATTTCCGAATATTTCTTCCGCTTGGGTATTTCATCTACCTTCAAAAGAACCACATGCCTGACTGTCCTATCATAAAAAAATCGAATCTTTGAAATAGGCATACAAACAATTTAAAATAAAACGCCTTCACTAAGATAGACTAAAAGAATAAAGACGACGCCGTCCATAATTGTTTAGGACCTCCCAATATATTCTACTAGACTATGTATCATATAACATAAACTAATTTAAAAAATAATGTTTATAAATATATTAAACATTGTATATTTTTTTTATTGATTTATACCATCAATATTTTATTCACTACACTACAGAGAATAATGTGTAATTATGTTATCTATATAGAATAATATATAATAAAAACGGATGTTTTTGACAATTGGCATTCAGCCTATCCAATTTAAAACACAAGCCATTTGAATGGCGCGATATCATTTAAAATATCATTTATAGATGTAATTATTTTTAAGATTTTCAAATGACCTGACGGTGGCAGCTACAAAATCGTGATATTGTTTTCACTTCGTCTCAGTCGTGGAGAGACAGCAACGTAATAAAAAGTGGACGTAATGTGATCTGAAACAGACATACGACCGTCAATTACAGAAGTCGTTGATCCAGTGGCTGGTTGCCAGTCGCTTCTGAAAATTATGAAAATGTCTATGCGATAATAGTTTATTCACTTAGGTGATATATATATTTAACTTGGCAAGATTGTTAAATTTTATACGTCTGATTTCTGGACTGCGTACGTAATAGAAACTAACATGTTACAATACTGTAACTTTACATTAATTACATACAATAACATTTAACATTAGATACCACACACTTAAATAAAACACTTTCAACGGTAAAAAAGCGAAATATATTTGGTTGACTTTTTTCATTTTAACTACGACCCGACGCGAACGTTTCGCAGGCTTTCCAGCAGTCGTAGTCACATGGGTCTTGGGGTGAACATATTACGGTATTTTACAGACAACTAGTTAATCTATTGATTCCTCAGGTTCGAAACCCTCTCCGTCGTAACCCAAATCTAGGCAACACGTTTAACCATTTACGTACAGAAACGGTAACTGCAGAATTCGTACCTAAAGCCTATCTTAATGAATGAACGAACACAATATGACAAGACTCGTGGAAATATTCGTGTATTATTCAATGCTTCTTAAATATAAAATAGATAACCCTTCGACATGTTTATTGATCGAAGCCCACTCACCACAAAACGTTTCACGTTCAGAAAGCACGTGGCAGTCCGGATAATTGCAATAAACACAGCAAATCGATAAATTGGCCGAAATCCAGAAGATAAAGTCTAAAAATATTTTTCACCACCGAATCCGTGGGTATGCAAAACAAACTATTTTTACTAGCTTCGTAAAACTAAGACTTTAACATCAGCCTTTTCGATCTACACGTTGCCACAGACAATGAACGAATGTGGAAATCGGAACTAGAACTTGAACAAAGTGTATTTGTGTTATGGGACAGGCACACTTCCGTGTCCGTTTTACCGATATAATGAAAATCAATCTTCTGTGCTCTGCCGGATTGTTTATATTTTCCGCGAATGCTAATCCTTTGCGTTTAACATAATTTTGGCAATGCGATAAATTTAATCGGAAAATGTATGTAAGAGAACTGAAATACAGATAATATTAATATATGTAGTTTACATAAGTAGTAAACATAAAAAAAACACTTGTAATTGTTGAAAACCTGAAATATATTAGTTATTTATATTTATTTTAACTATGGCCCTACATTTCGGATGCTATGCAACAGTGCCCACGGCTGTATTTCGCCTTTTAAACCGTCACAAATGTTTGATTTAAATAGGTGCTATCTTACAAGTCTTCGAGTGAGAGGTGTCGCAACGGTTGTTATGGAAATAAATCTACTTTATTTTCGTCACTCAACCCGTATGCCGCATTTGTACATATATGACGCAAAATTCAGATTGCACGGGCACAGATCCAAAGAAAATATACCTATACAATGAACTGAGATTTTAATGATTTATCTATCTATACTAATATCTAAGCTAGAGAGTTTTTTTGTTTGAACGCGGTAATCCCAGAAACTACTAGTTCAAAAACCATTTTTTTGTTGGTTAGAGCATGTATCGAGGAAGGCTATAAGGGTATAGAACATCGCTCTATGACTAATGATCAAAAGTTATGTCAGCGACATATATTTCTATCTTTTAAGATTAACTTGTAAGAACGACCCGTCGTTCGCGTATGACGTCGTAACAGCCTAAACTTACAGAGATGAGAGGTTTGCAAAAAGGAATTTGGATGCCTTAAATTACTATTCTACGTATACGAAGTCTCTGACAAAGTTAGTAAAATCAAGAAAAGTTAACGACGAGTCTTGGGGCAATAAAAAAAGCTATTATTACAAGCCCACGGTGAAATACTATGCCCTACTTGACTGAAATAATTATGTCTACCCGGGAACAGAACTTAAGACATTTTTAATGGTTTAATAATTATATCGCATAATTAGTAGCGATAAATCAGTTAAAAATATCTTAGCAACAATGTTTCAGCAGAAACAGAGATGTAAACAGTCTTGTTTAACCTAAATTCCAGTTTCTTCTTACGTTGAAGCCAAAATAGGTGCGCGTATACAATCCACAATGTATGCAATTAAAAAGAAGATATGAAAAAGTTATTTAAAAAAAATATATTTTTGACAAGTTCGTGAACCTATAACCACAGATCTGTAAACTAATTGGTTTACAGGTCCTACAATCACAGAGTGTAAGACTTAAAATAAGTGGCAACACTTAAACTAAAAATAATGTATTTTAAAAGATTATTTTTCAACATGTTCGTTTATATGAATACAAATTTATTTTAAAAGAAAAAAAGCTATGTAACACGAACCAAAGCTTTCCGTTAAACAATTGATCTATAGATCATTCTAATAAGCTGTTTATTAGAGTCGTAAGCCTTAAATTAAGTGGCAACATTTAAACGAAAAAAAAATAATAACATTTCACGAAAAATTAAATGATAACGCAAAGCATTTCGCAAAATGGAGAGCAATTTTAATTGACAAACATCTGGTATTTTTTTACATTTTTGGCACGATATCTATCGCGTCAAATACGTGTTTTATGGAAAGACCAAGTGCTTTATGGCTGTAGAAGTCAGTCTAAATATAGTTTTACACCTTCCTCGAAGTCGAACGATTCTATTTCGATGATACTTACAGAGTTTTGTATCTTTTAAAATGGCGTCTTACAAGATATAAATGTAATCGGGTCCAGCGGTTAAGGAAATAATTATACTTGTTTGTTTGTACCTGCCTATCTCAGGAATTACTTTTTTGAATTAAAAACTTATATTCACCATCCGTCGGGGAACGCTATAAGCTATCGATCCAACATCATCCAGAACATCCAGCTGCAGGAGCGAAGAAATTGGTGAAATATGTCAAAAACAGTGAAGAATATATAATTTTTGTTTTTGTTGCGTGCGCTGCGAAAATGTTTCAAGATACCCGTATGAACTATGTATGTAGGTTATATCCTTCTTTAACATTGTCCGTAGTTTACGAGAGTAGTACACATTAAAATAAAATATCTTTATCGATTTAAAATTAAATATTTCGATTATAAAACCATAAAAAGTGTTTTATCTAAATGATTTAGCCTGAGTGTCTCACAGACAGAAATACTGTTTTGCTCGTGTTTCCTGTATCGTATTATTTTACTGAATAAATCGCTCTTATTTATATGCTAAATACGACCGTTTCATCATCCGCACTATTCAATGATAATATAGTGTTATGTTTGTATAAACAATAATATTATTTCAGCCATTCTGGTACAATGCCAGACCAGCTATTTAGTTCATAAATCGTTATGCCTTACTAGAATTTTCACCCCGTTAGCTGAGCAAAACAAAAGGACGTTGAAAACATCTAAATCATTACATCTTTAGTTTTTATAAATCACAATTGGCTATAAAAGCTTCAAGGCGAGGATCAGAGTTCAATTTCCGAACCCAACAATATTTTTTCCGAAACGTCGGGTCGAGGTTAAAAAGTCATTTTTAAATAAGTTTAACGAATATATCGCGTTTTAAGTCGTTAAAGTGTTTTATTTAAATGGAGGGATTATATTTAGCGCCTTATGTTCTATTTAAATGAAAATAATTGTTTTAGCAGCAGCCGAAACGTCGGGCCGAAGTTAAAAATAATTTTCAAATAAGTTTAACTGATATATCGCGTTTTAAACCGTTAAAGTGTTTTATTTAAATGTGTACTACTCGCGTAAACTATAGACAGTATTTAATAATTGTTTTATTATACGTACATAAGTATAGATATTCGTATCGCGCATCTCGCCAGCCAACGCGTTACCGCCAAACATCGTTGGAGCCGCGCTGAAAATCGGCAAACTGAATTGTGCAAATCATCAGCGGGCTCCACAGTAATGTAAACATTACAAAAAACGCGTAAAACAGCATGCGACTACTGACACGTAGATAAAAATGAAAATAGAATTGGCTAGGCGCCTCGTGCGAACAATGTTGGAAATTGGGTCGGCCGCGTGTTACTGTGTCAAAAATGCCACTTTGAACCGTTCGACGCTTAATGTACAGATCGTCATTCATCATGCCGTGGTAAAGTGTTGACTCCGTAAACAATAGTCCAAGATGGCGGGGGTCGTCTTCTCGTCGAGAAAATATAAATCGAGACAAAGGTATTTCAAATATTTCTACAAACAAATAAACAAAGATACAAATATTAAGCATTTGTAAGCTTACATAATATTTTAAAATGTAAACATAAAACATATTTTATGGCGCCATGTGCCTTTTTTAAATTTCCACATACATATATCTGTTTGATACGTTACAGACGGGATTTGAACCAACGTTCGTTTGGAAGAGCATCGACGTCGTGTGGTATGTTTTTCTACGAAATCAGTATTGAAAGAATAGTTGAAATAATGACGAAATATTTGAATCGTTAATTTTCAATTATTTACATTTTGCACATTAATAATTAAGGATGTTTTAATGAAAATTGAGTTGAGTGCAGTGAACTTTTTTTAAACAAAAAACGTTCTCTCTTTGTTTGTTTAAACGCCCTAATTTCAAAAAACTACTGGTGGGAATTGAAAAAATATTTTTTTGTGTTGCAGCATTTATCGAGGATGGTTATAGGTTATAAAACATTGCAAATTGACAATTAGAAGCGTAGAAACAGCGGGAAATGTGGGAAAAACTGAGAAAATTAGTCATCTTTGTATGTTTCCGATGTGTACGCTCTGAAATCGGTTCATTATACCCAAAAAATATGAAGTAAACAATAATTCCTCTTAATGTGATCTAAAAAAATGTCTGCGACCACTCCGCGACACTTATATATCTATCTTTTAAGATAAACTTGCAAGAACGACGGGACGCGGCCGATATCGCGTCCTTTATTAGGACGAAAAGGAGGTTTACAAAAACAAATTTGGATGCCCAAAATTCTACGCGCAAGAAGTCGCTGACACAGCAATATATGACGTATAAATATTTATACTACCCAGAAGTAACGATTCGCTAACATATTCTACCAAGTGCTAATAAGACACATTGAACGAAATTTAGTAGATACAAAAAAAATGTTTTAAAGCGAAACTCAAAAGTCATGTGATAAATAAAAACTGTTTCCTGTTAAAAGTCTGCCAATTAAAAGTAGAATTAAGCGCGAAAACCGGAAATGCGAAACGATCGGTACACTAAACTTGTCACTTGCTGTCATTGTTTATCAGTTTCCTTTATCTTTATTTATTAGTCGGCTCGCAAAAGCAATGATTTTGAAAATGCTCGGAGACGTCTTTCGTAGTGAGTCAAATCCTCCCACGACCCATTTCCGCATTATTGAGGCCACTGAACGCCAATTTTAATACGAATGGAGATTAGTATTCGTTCAAACTGTGCGTTAGTCTATTCGTTATATTGTACAACAACTATTACAAACAGTACGTTTAAATGATTAAATTTTCAAAAATATCATGTCCTAATTCTATCGCATCTATTGGACCGAAAAAAAAGATTTGATTTAACAATACCTTGCAAGAAGGTAAAAGGTACCTTGCAAGAAAGCTACTTCTAGAGGTAACCACAAATTTATCTATACCAAAATATAAAGCTGAAGAGTTTTTTTGTTTGTTTGAACGCGCTAATCGCAGGAACTACTGGTTCGAATTGAAAAATTCTTTTTGTCTTGGTTGAAGCATTTATCGAGGACGTCAATAGGCTATAAAATATCGCGATGTGACTAATAGGAGCGAAGAAACAGCGGGAAATGTGGAAAACGGGAGAAATTTATTCATCTTCGTGCGTTTCCGAGCCGAACGCGATACCTAACAAAATATGTAGGAAAAGAATATGATTCCTCTTTAAAATATCTAAAAAATCATAGCTAGTAGTATTATATTAACCCCTTTTCTCAAAGGGTGTAAAAATAAAAATTAAAGTATCTGCTCAAAAATCCAGTTAGAAAATGACTGCGAATATGGTGTTTTTAGACTGTATTAGTAAGTAAACACGTCGAAAGAAATAAATTGTACCTATTATACAATTACTGGACAAAGTCGAAAGAAAAATCTAGTAGGCATAATTACTAAGTATTTAATGTTTGATATAGACTGTTATTCTTGGCGCCAAATGTTATGTATAGCAAGAATATTTATAAAACAAGATTAATACATATTTATAACGGTTTATTGATACAAAGGTACTATGTAGGGTTATTGGAATTTCTGTTTCATCATCTACATATTAATGATTCATTCGGATCAGACCATATCAACTGGCTGACGAAATATTGTTGTTTTCTTGGCGTTTGCTCGGGTTGTCAGGTAAATGGAAATTATTATGCAATTTTTTTTAATCAATTGATTCTACAAATACTAGATATGAGAAGCTAGCTATAGGTGTTAGAAGCAGAGTGGCCTAATAACAAAGAACATAATTTCTTATTGAAATTCAATATAAGAAAAATAAGAGCAAGATAAATGTGCACAATTAACTTTGGCGAAAATAAATTTGTACTATTATTTGTGTAAAAATTATGTTAACAAAATCTCTGTGAGCTTGTAGATTAACATTTTTGAATTTTGAAAAATATAATTAACTGAAGTCATAAAATTGCGGTTAGGCTACTCTCTAGCGGCCTCTATGTAAACTAGGTATTTCTTAAATACTGTCTGTAGTTTACGCAAGTACACATTTAAATAAAACGCTTTAACGGTTTCAAACGCGATATATTTTAGTTAAACTTGGTTTGAAAATTATTTTAAACTACGGCCCGACGTTTGGATGCTTTGCAGTAGCCGTGGTCTCGGTGAGACTAAAAATGGAGGGTGTATCTAATGTCAAAGCAAAAACTGCTACGCTAGCGCCATCTATTCCGTTGTAGTCAATATTTGCAGAGCTAACGGCGTATATGTTCTTATCGGAACGGTTCCCTCAGAAACATTTGATCGAGAAACTAATTCACTATCTACAAAATGGGACAGAGATGTCTCTCCATCCATTTTATGATGGATTCTATTGGTGAATGGTTATAATTTCTACCTGCACCTACCTCTTTATTATGTTTCAGTGTATCCTTCTATCAAATTAAATCCATGATGATCTGTCCTTTTCTGTGATTAAAAAAGAATACACTACCAACCGCTTTTATTTTAATACCGTTGTTACGGAAACTGAATCTCAGAAATATTCTAGAAGCATCGTAAATATTCTCAATACGCAATAGCGTAGCCGGCTAAAAAAAATACAAAAATAAACGCGGAAAACCTACATTTATTTATTTTTTTGCCAATATTTTGCGGAGCGATATATTAGTGAGTGACCTCCAAATAGAAATTTGTTGCTGAGCATACGTTTGGCTCGTTAAAATAAATCGTCACCAAAAATTCTGCGCAGTTTATACAAATCTATTAACGCTGTTTTGTGTTAGAGTAATAGGTATTTTTGTTCTTCCGCTAAATTTTCGGTATTAAGATAGAAAACCATTTATTCTGATTGGTAATAATGGACAGACAATGTTTATAAAGGAACTTTTTATTCATTTTCTTATACTCCATTTTCAGTATTTTTCCTGTACCCAGATTGAGAACCATTTGTTTTTATTTATACATATTATCTGATTATTACGTTGTTTTGCCACATAAATTATTTCTAGGGAATTTCAAGTATGTGAAGATCTAGTTTATGAGTGAAATGACATATGAAAAGTAACAAAACACTAAACATTCATCTATTATAGTATATGGACACACATAGGTACATACACCTGGAGGGGATAACTCTCCGTGTGATAATTGATCAGTTATAGAAGGGTGAAAATTAAGGGTTTCATGTTAAATTTATGTATTTTTTTAAGCACATATAAACAAAATGTCTACAAAATTAATTAAAAATATGTTATAGATGCATAACTCTCATTTCTTAGGGGTGTAAAAAAAGAAAGTAACTGATTCTCAGTACTACTGAGTATGCATATAAAGTTTCATACAAATCAGACGAGACGTTTTGAAGAAGTAACTAACAGCTATGTTATTTAAGGCTGTGACGCGAGAATTTTGTATATTAGATTATACCTAGGTTTAAGAAAATTGTTATATCATGAAATAATGGAAATAAAATTTGTTTAAAACATTAATATTTTTACATTTATTGCACACGAAGCACCATATAATTTAAAATCCTTTTCTCTACCAATTGAGCTACCGAGTCTAAGCAACAGCACGAACGCTGACGATGTCGGGTTCAAGTCCTGCCCAGTGAAAATTTTTTCAATTTATTTTCGATTTTTAAGTAATAAAGATTTGATTTGATTGCTAACGTAACAGACTATGTCGCTAGAATCTCCAGAGGTTAGATGGTGGTCTCCGCATTAAAGTTGATTGTCTCGTTGTTCTTGTCGCGACGAGAATGTTAAATTAACAGACTCAAAGAATATATTAGTTATCATTATATATTATTAATCGATATATTAGTTAAACTTATTTGAAAATGATTTTTAACTAATATATCGCTTTTTAAACAGTTAAAATGTTTTATTTAAATGTGTAAGTACTACTCGCGTAAACTATAGACAGTGTTAAAAAAGATCACGGTAAATTAGTGTGTTTAGCATTTTACTTAAATTAATAAATATTTTCACTACAGCAAGGATTGATTACCTACTAAACGAAAATGTACCATTTAGGGGGAACAGAATTTTACATTTAGGTAATATAATTTTATACTGAGAGTTGAAGATTTCTCGCAAGCAGTCGTGGGCAGAAGCTTCTGTATACCATAACTTATGCTTATTGCGTATATTTTATTATCTGTATAAGGCGTTAAGAATACCGACTCTAAAAATATGGTCTGTATTTAAAAGGCGTGCCGGAAGTAATAAACGTAGTTCATAATGCGACGCTCAGTTGAATATATGAATTAATTACACAAACAAGTTTGAATAATACCTTCGCGAAATAATGTTTATTTTATTTTTCGCTTTTTCTGTTATCGCTAAGTGTCGTGGCGTATATTAAAATTCATTAATTACCATTGTTAACGTTCTAGAATTGTTGAAAAAGAAAAACTTGTTTTCGCCACGTGTACAAATTTGAATTGTTTATGAGGCAATTCAAATTTTTGGAGGCCATTACAATAATGATTTTTTTTTTTTTTTTTTCTTTCCGGGGCACCCCCCCCGGGGGGGGGGGGCCCCCCCCCCCCCCCCCCCCCCCCCCCCCCCCCCCCCCCCTTTTTCCCCCCCCACAATAATGATTACTTAGGATGATTCTACTGAGTAAGAATAACGTACCTCTAGTACTTAGTATGATTGAAAAGTTAAGTATGGAACCACCATGGTATACTTAATTAAACCTTTTAAAAGAAAAAAAACATCGATCACAACAAAATCGTCCTACAACGTTTGAATGATTTTATATATAAATAACAACAATATTTTAGCGTATAGTGCATTATTATATTTAAATTGTTATTTTTGACGTGGTTGAAAGGTCTCATTACCAGACCATAAAATATTATTAAAAAATAAACATTTTTGACACACACACCTCTATACTCTATACTTTTTTTTTAATTTGAATTAAAACTGGCCAGTACGACGACAATAAAAACGAAACGGTAATTTATCACTGTTTATTTTTCAGGTTGGCTGAAACTCGTTTCAGTCGGCTAGAATACCAGCGATTGAAGTTAATGGCTTCAGTTAAATAGCAGTGCGTACTACAATGCCAGTCACTCGGTTTACGGGTCAAGGAAAAACGGGTTTAGATTTAGATCCAAGGTTTTTATTCTGCTTGGAGGAAAATTAACTAGACTATATTGGCTTAGACGACGTCTACGGGCTTATTGGTCCAATAGGAGCTTTGTATTGCTAGTAATCATCGGATTCGATTCCTACGGAATTCAACAAGTTTAAATTATTTAAATGTACTATCGTCCTACCTAACTACCATACCATACCATCTATAGATGGAAAATCTGTAAAGGTTAATTTTCTGAGTTTCAGATTAAGTCTTAGGGATTTCAGACAACGCTTCCTGTTTAGATTTCATATGGCTGGAGTGTTTCACCTTCCATCTAGTGAAACCTATGCTTGCTTGTCATCCTCTGAAATAAGGAATAAGGATACAGATGATTTTAGAAAACATAAAAACAATAGAATATACATTAGTAGGTACTCTTAAGTACATGAATTACCTTCTACGCGCTTCTCGCTTGAGATTATGAAATTAGAGATAAAAATCGGGCTAATAAAATACTTGCTCATTACCACTATTACAAATTGTCTAATTTGATTTCTTTAGGCATACATAATTTATCGAAAATATAAAAAAACACTTATTACACAATGAAGTTGCTTTTGCGCATGTTATTACTCATCTATACTAATATATAAACTGAAGAATTTGTTTGTTTGTTTGTTGTAACACGCTAATCTCAGGAATTACTGGTGCGAATATAATAATTATTTTATATATATTAATATATCGCGTTTTAAACCGTCAAAGTGTTTTATTTAAATGTGTACTACTCGCGTAAACTATTTTATTTTATTTTATTATTTTTGTGTCAGTTATTTCTCGACAGTAACATTTATCGAGGAAGGAAGAGCATGAAATGTGGAAAAAACGGGGGAAAATTATTCAGCTCTGTGGGTTTCCGATGCGTAAGCTGCGAAAACAGTGCAAGACTCAACAAAAATATTTACGAAAGAATGATTTCTCTGTAAAAGATCTAAAAAAATTCTTCGCCACTATATGTCAATTTTTAAAGATGAAGAGAAAGTTTGCAAAAACAAATTTGGATGCCCAAAATAACTAAACCACAACACCTAAAGTCGCTGACACAGCTAGTGCCTATATATTTAGGTGTATATTATATCTACGAATTGGTTGTTGAAATGCCTACTTTATTTTTGACAAAAATATTTTCATGATTACTCGTAGATGGGGCGAACACATTTTTATGTCCGTTTCCTAAATATCTTATTAATAGGTTAGTAGTTCATAGTACTAAATTAGTTAATGCTATACATATTACGGAAACTTTCATTTCACGAGTAGTACACATTTAAATAAAACACTTCCAACGGTTTATAACGCGAAATATAATAATTATCTTATTTTTTATTTATTTTCGCTACGTTTGTGATGCTTTACAGCAGCTGTGAGCACATGATCGGTAAAGTGTTTTATTAAATGATTTGCTCGCGTATTTTATTTAAAAAATACGGGTGCATATCTTATTTTTGGTTTGAAGTTTGAACCCACGACCTCTTGCGCACGTTAGTGTAACTCGTTGAAATTGTTGCGTCAGACATCTGGAAATAAACGTATAGGTTACCTAGAACAGGTCAAGCGGGGAAGGGTCTTGTGTCTGTGTAACATCTAAATGTTATCTTGTATTGACGACAATAACAAATATCGTTTGCAACTTTGTCCAATAAGATTTACGAACATACTATTTAAGCCTGTAGTTTTATTTAATAATTGGTAGTGTAGATAACACTATTTATAACTTACATACATGATATAGTAAGTATACAATTCCGGAAAGATATATATTTTTTGATAGAGGAGAAACCCCATGCTGGTCTGTTCTTTGATGGTAGATGAAATACCTCAGTATATATATATATATATATACTGAGGTATCATAATATTTAATAATGAATCATTATTAAATATTATTACTATATACTATATATTACTTTCCCAATAGATAGTTCTAGAGTAATTTAAGATTATCGAGTTATTTAAAATAAAATTCTCAAATGTAGAATGTAATGTAATGTTCAAGCCCTATAAAGATGTCTTTAAGTTGAAAATTTTCGACCTCCTTTTGCGTAGTGTTCAACATAACTGAGGTTTGCATGTCTTGGTTGTTGTGAGCCAATAAATCTTAAATGCAAAGTATAGGTTAGCGACCGAGAAAGGCTAAGAAGGTACATGACTACATGATCAGAGTCACGAAGGTAATTTAAATCGAACATTTCTACATTAATTAAATTTAAATGGAATGACTTTGACGGTTTGAAACGCCACTACTGTTGCATCCAGAACGTCGGGTCAAAGGTTAAATAAATAAAAAATAAGATTAACTAATATACAATGTACCATTTAAATTACTTTCGAAAATTATTAGTTTACGCTAATAAAAGGAAATTATTATATATAAGAATGACATTTTATGTTAATTTCACTGATCGATTTAAACAGGCAAAAACGTTAACGAACTGTCTCCTAAGATACAAATAATTTAGGTAATTTTATGTTCTAGGATTCAAACCTACTGACGTCGTGCAGTTACGCAGCACGTTCCTATAATTAACTTGTATTACAATCTAGTTATATCAACCAACACACAAAAACCTTGTCAATTTCAAGTCTTTTCAATAGGAAACCAGGTAAATATAGGTAGTTGTGCCATATATTATGTGAAAATAGATTTTGAAATAGGTACTTATTTATATAACGAGACAGCTTTAGGGATTATGTTAACTTGTGTACACCTTCTTATAAAGTTCGTTAATTATTTGTCAACCACCATTTTGAGTTAGGTGCTAGGCTGTAGCACCGTCTGAAGGGCCCTGTTGTAAAATCGCAAGGCAATGAGAAAGCATTGTTTGGAGGCCATTAAAAAGCCAGACATTTTACTTTTTTGGCTAGAGGCTGGTGCTAGCAAAAAGTCGCTGTTATACCGAGCCACTTACTAAAATGAAGCTGATATAGAAGTGTGTGGGAATCTTAGATATGTATAAACTTTTCTACTGTTGCGAATTCTGCTGTAATCTGTGGAACTACACAGACAAACAATATTAATTTCATTTCTTATTTGTTAATTGTCAGATTACACAGTAAACAGACATGATCTCGACATTCATGATATTTAATATTCATATTAAAATAGAGACTAGTTTTTAAAATAACAATGTTTTTGTCGACAATAGTAGTTAAATATTTAAAAACAATATTAGATTTTGCGGTACACACACTTAAGTCAAAGAAAAGTTTTGTAAGAAATCAACATTTCTATATTTTTTATTTTAAACACGTTCTCAACCATTTTTTTTCACATCAGATGCCATCTTAGCACCATCTAGGAATCCTGATAAGCCTCTGAAAATACAAGTTATATAGATGTCCCCTCCCTGTCAAAGAAAAGTTTCGATCTTAGCGTTTAGTTTGAATGCTAAGTCATTGCTCTATAATGAGTTTCGGACTATTTTCAACAACGCGAAATCATTTCCTTGTGAGTTGGGCGTCATCAGCTAGCGCGAATGTTTTACGGTTCAAGGAAGTAACAGTTTGCCAAAAAATATTTTTAAAACTCACCTAATGTCCGTGTTTAAAAAACCTAGTCTAATTGAAAGCATTTTCATATATTTTATGGAATAACATCTAGCCTGAAGATGATTTTTATAGGGAGCGTTCCTGCCAAATATTTTTTAACGTATAATTATTGACCATGTATGTATTAAAAAAACTATCGAATAAATCCGTATGAAGCCACCGAATTAACCTTAAATATACAACCTAATATCCTTGTATATAAATACTGCCTGTAGTGAAATATATCGCGTTTTAAACTGTTACAGTGATTTATTTAAATCTTGTATATGTTAATGGCTATTATCAAAAATTAAGTTTCAAAGAAGGTAATTCTTTTTCAAAATTCAATAAAATAGTTAAGTCATAGTATCTATGTACATTTATCACAGCTTTATCTGTGGCATTTCGATTTACACAGAGTATATAGATGCAGGTATATTGCGAATAAGAAATATACAGATAATAAAGTGGATAAAGTGAACACTAATTGAAAATTATAATTCTCGATCCAGCTTGTAGAGATCGTCAACCGACCGTGACCGCCTTGTGGTTGCCATCAAACTCTCGAGTACCTTACGTAATCCAGCCTACAAGTACTACCTATATTTTAGTAATTTCTAGAGCATTATTTTTTTATTTAATTTAATAGAACTTTTTGTAAAACGCGTACCTACAAAGTTTCACGTAAATAAATATGTATTACTCACATACGTATTTAACATATACACATGTCCAATACTCAAATTGAGCGAAATTCATTATTATATATATAAAAAAATAAACATTTAAAATTACTTAAGTATCGTGATTTACACTATACCTGTGTCCTTATTTAAAGTTTATTTTACACAATTTGCTTATATCAGGCCCTAATTTAAAAGTGAAAAAGGCAAAACAGACTGATTCGTTTTAATTATGCACATAAGATGATGCAAATTGAAGTCAAAATAGCAGTATATCAAGATGACGTAAAACGCAAAAATTTTATGGCTAGAACTCCTTAAATGCCTGAATTTAAATGCTAAGTAAAAAGGAATCGTGAAGAGCCAAATATTCCGCTAGATATTTATATAAATATTCTTGCTAGCAATATTTATTTTGGGCATCCAAATTCGTTTTTTGCAAACCCCTATATCATTACAAACTTAAACTGTTGTCCTCTCGATGTCGCGACCCCTCCCGTCGTTCTTGCAAGTTAATCTTAAAAGATAGACATATTATAGCGTCGCGGACTTTTTTTTAGATCATTTAAAGAGGAATCATTCTTTCATATTGGGTATCTTGAACCGTTTTTGCAGCGAAGGCATCGGTAACCCATAATGATGAATAATTTTCCCAGTTTCCACATTTTCCGCTGTATCTTCGCTTGTATTAGTCTCAGGTCGATTTATAGCCTATAATAGCCTTCCTCGATAAATGTTCTAACCATTTCCTTTTTTTAATATTTTTTTGGGTGTACCATAGATGGCACTGTATAACAAATTGTATTTTGTATATTAATGTACAATTTAATTACGTTTAAAGTAATTTCCCTCCTGCCAATAACTAAACAGAACCCGAGTGGTTCTGTTTCGAGTAAGTTGCAACTCAATATCAAGTCAAGCAAATTCAATATCAGCAATAATTATCAATGCTAATTGTTGTTGTTTTATTATTATTATCGTAATTCCTCGCGGGAGCGGCGGAGCAGGGATATTCATGAAAACGCACGCACTTCAAACTTTCACATATATATATATTTATTCATTTTGCACTGTAGATATAATTTAGTATAATAAATGTGTACAAAAACTACGACGTGTTTCGTCCGGCGTGTCGAGAAGAGAAGTGCCGATTTCTTTTCATAAAACAATGTCCTGGGAATTCAAACAGACATAGAACAGAACAATTTAAAATCCAATTCAAAACCCAATTCAAGTGTTGCCAGCCAGCTTCAACATATATAACCTCCAACACACCCCCTCAACACTTGAACATATTTAACATTGCTTATTATTTAATTTAGCATACCAAAACTGAACTGCCCCACAATAAAATGATATCCCTAACTAAACCCACCAACAAACTACTTTCAAACTTAACTATTCCATTACATTTAACAACTACCATATCTTACTTCCAACTTACTACACACTACTACTCCTACTCGACTCTACATTTACTCCTACTCGAACCTCCACATATATAACTCCTACTCGAACCTCCACATAATATAACTCCTACTCGAACCTCTACATAATATAACTCCTACTCGAACCTCTACATAATATAACTCCTACTCAAACCTCCACATAATATAACTCCTACTCGAACCTCTACATAATATAACTCCTACTCTAACCTCTACATAATATAACTCCTACTCGACTCTACATAATAACTCCTACTCGACTCTCTACATATATAACTACGCAATACACAAACCTCTACTATACTATACCAGTAACCACATCATCTCAAAGACTACCATATCCTTCAGCAACTATCTCCTTTGACCAAACCTAAAATTATAAGACATTAAAACCCCATTTCAGTAATTTAAAAACTCTTCTCGACCGCTTAACATAATACTTATAATTATATTTACCTACCTTAAACTATCTTGTTCAAACCAAAAATTCCAACTAAAATATTTACTTGACACTTGACAACCCCTTTTCATATAAAAAGAACAACAATATAATAAACTACAAAGAGACAAAATGACTTTTAAAAAAACACCTGTAAATAAAATAAAAAAATTAAATTATATCTTCTCGGACACCAACTAAAACAATTATACTATTTCAAATCACCCCCTTAATTGTTTATAATAATTGATTAATAAACACCACCCCCTTAATTGTTAATTACCCTTGTCTCTTTTAGTTCTATATATTGTTGTACACAACATAAAATTCCCTACAAATCTTTACACTCTCCTATCTCTCTACGACACTAGTTTCTTTTGACAACTTTCAAATTTAATCCTGGGTAAACTTTTCGTTAAGATATCCGCAGCCTGTGACCCAGTTGGACAATATTTGACTTCAATCCTGTTTTCATCGATCTTTTCTTTTAAATAATAATATTTAACGTCGATATGCTTGCTCCTTTTATTCATAATTCCTTTCTTCATAAGCCAAATTGCAGATTGGTTATCTACTCGCATTTCAATGTCTAGATTTTCGTTTGTAATTTCTTTTACCAGATCTCTTATATATAACAGTTCCTTACAACATTCTGCAGCAGCAATGTACTCGGCCTCTGTGCTCGAAAGTGCCACCACTGATTGCTTTCTTGAGCTCCATGCGACTGGTCCACCATTCATCCAAATCACAAAACCAGAAGTACTTCGTCTCGTATCCGGATCACCAGCGAAATCAGAATCACAAAAGCCTCTTAATATTTTGTCACCTTTACTATAATGAATACCTTTTTCTTTTGAACCTTTAATAAACCTCAAGATATTTTTAACATTATTTAGATCATTTACATTTGGACTGTTTTGATGCCTCGAGCAATAGCCTACGTGAAAACTAATATCGGGTCTTGTTTTGTTTGATAGATAAAGCAGAGAACCTACCATTTCTCTATAATCCTCATGCATTTTCTTATCTACCTTGACTGATGGATGTTGCTCTACCAAAATACATGGGTAGCTGCTCTCTCTCACGTTGTTCATATTAAATTTTTCTAACAATTTCTCACAATATTCCCGTTGATGTAACTTAATACCATTTTCCTTCATCTCGATACCTATTCCTATATAATTAGACACCGTTTCGCAAACTCGAAGATCAAACTCTTTTTTTAAGCTTCAGTATAATATCCTCCAAATCATTTAAATCTTCACCAATTATTATTCCATCATCCACATAAATTCCAAGGTAAACTCTTTTGTTTTCTTTGGTATCTAGAGTAAAAATACATTTATTTAATTTCATAACAAATATTAAATTAACACTTTAAGGAAAACGCATATATTAGTTAAACTTATTTGAAAATCATTTTTAACTTCGGCCCGACGTTTCGGATGCTTTGCAGCAGCCGGGCTCGGGGGGAACCCCCCCCCCCCCGGGTTTAAAAAAAAAATCTTTTTTTAACAATTGTTTTATTTAAATGAAACCAATTTTCGTTAAAAAATCTGTAAAACGTATATTCCACATAAGAGGTGCCTGTTTCAAGCCATATAAACTTTTATTTAATTTACACACTTTGCCCTCACAATTGTTATAACCTTTTGGAACTTTCATGTATATTGTTTCTGTTAAATTTCCATGAAGAAAAGCTGTTTTAATATCAAATTGTTTTAATTTCAATCCTTTATCAGCTGCAATTGACAATAAAATTCTTAATGAAGTAGTATCTATAACAGACTATATGTTTCATCATAATCTATCTTGTATTTTTGTTGAAAACCTCTAGCAACAAGTCTCGCCTTATATCTTCCATCTCCCTTCACAGTAAAGATCCACTTACTTGTAACCAATCTTCTTCCTTCTGCCTCTTTCTCATCAACAAAAGACCATGTGTTATTCTCTTTTAAGGAGTTCATTTCTTCTTTTATAGCTTTCCACCAGTTCTCCTTTTCTTTTGAGTCAATTGCCTCCTCAAACGTCAGCAGAGAAAACTCTCCATCTTCCATTATAAAGTCTTTGTATCGATCTGGTGGTTTTCTATTTCGCTGCGGTCTTCCAAATTCTACATTTTCTAATATTTCTTCATTTACACTTTCAACATTTTCACTATCAAAAAATTCTTCTCTTTCATCCAAGTTTTCATTACTTAAAATCTCCACTGGACTGTTTGTTGTCATTCTATCATCATCGTCGTCAATAACATTTGATTCACTGTCATTTGACTTGTTTTCAAAATTTAATATTCTGCCTCTATCACAATTTCCTTTCCTTAAAATCACCTTCTCAAACCATTGCAACTTCACCTTCTCGAACTTCGTTTGCACTATCACTGATATTTCTAACAACATCTCCTTCTCGAACTTCTCTGACTTCTTCTTCCCGATTGTTTTTATTTGTGTTATTATTATTCTGATCCTCCCCGTCACCTTCCCAAAGCCCATTAATTACTTCATTATCTTCTAAGTATCCACCTAAAATTCCTTGTTCGCTCTCATTAATTCGCACATCTCGTGCTCGTATAATTTTATTTTCGTACCAAATTTTATACCCGTTTCTTACATAGCCAACTAGTATGCCCTTTTTACAACGATCATCTAATTTTTTAAGTTCAGAATTTATTTTAAAATAAGCAGTTGACCCAAATCTTCTAATATTTGAGACATCGGGTTTTATACCAAACCACAATTCCGAAGGAGTCTTATTTTTACCTTTTGTAGGACATCTATTTAATAAGAAACTTGCTGTTAGTAATGCTTCCCCCCAGAGGTATTTGGGTACCGCTCCATCCAACAATAAGGCTCTCGTTTTCTCCATGAGAGTACGGTTCAGTCGTTCTGCTTTACCATTAAGTTGCGGCGTATATGGAATAGTTAAGTTTGAAAGTAGTTTGTTGGTGGGTTTAGTTAGGGATATCATTTTATTGTGGGGCAGTTCAGTTTTGGTATGCTAAATTAAATAATAAGCAATGTTAAATATGTTCAAGTGTTGAGGGGGTGTGTTGGAGGTTATATATGTTGAAGCTGGCTGGCAACACTTGAATTGGATTTTGAATTGGATTTTCGTCCGGCGTGTCGAGAAGAGAAGTGACGATTTCTTTTCATAAAACAATGTCCTGGGAATTCAAACAGACATAGAACAGAACAATTTAAAATCCAATTCAAAACCCAATTCAAGTGTTGCCAGCCAGCTTCAACATATATAACCTCCAACACAAATATTTTTTTTTACGGAAATAAACTATTGCAAACGTTTTGTCAATTGTCAAACAAGTCTGTCATTTATGTATTCTGTCTAAAGTAAATCTTTATTTTTTAATAATATGTGATTGTTTGTGAAGATCCTATAATAATTGCAGTTTTAAATATATAATACAAACAGTTTTTTCTATTAATGAACTTCAATCCCCAACCAATAACTACCACTCAATTGAATTGATAGCATAAGATTTGTTTCTATGACCGCCGTGTATTGAAATTGTCATTTGTGTAGTTGTAGCATTTCTAGGCATTTTTATAAAAAATTAAATGAATAGTGAGAAAAGAAATGCACGTGGCCGAGGACGTGGTCGGGGAAGAGGCAGAGGCCGTGGTCGTGGCCGCGGGCGAGGCAAAAAAGTACCAAAGGTTATGTCTTCTGATGAAGAAGAATGTTCCATGGAGGAAACTGCACCAGAACAAGAGGACCCGCCCCCAGAAGAGAGCAAGGATAACGATCAAAATGAACCCGCCAAATGTACGTATTTCTCTTTAGAAAAGTGATACACTTTACTTAAAATTATTTTTTTGTTTTGTTTAAGAAAATATAAACAGAAGTTACCTCAGTCATATCTATATAATAATATATTTCATTCAGCCTTAAAGATCATATTTCTTTTTCAGTGGAAGTCCCATCAGATATATCCCAGCTTGAAGCACCAGTATTTACAACAATACAGCGTGGACCCCCTGAACCCATGCTACGTCTAGAGTGGAACCATCGTGCAAATCTCATTGGAGAGAAAGTTCTTAATCCTATGATTTACTGCTGCGATACATGTTCTAAACCTATACTCATATATGGACGAATGGTAATGGTTAAATTTGCTACATAACAATCAAAACTAAATCATTTTTCAAAATCAATTCAATAGTTTCTGACATTAGCATGTTCAACATTTTAAGTCTCAGTTCAACTTGTTAAGAAGGGAATTGGGATTTGGGCCTACTACATTTCTTGGCTTCTTTATATATTTTATTCATAAATATTTTTAGAAGCTATAATTTGTTATATAAATCTATTCCAGATTCCATGTAAGCATGTTTTTTGCTTATCCTGTGCTAGAGCTGACCATACTCACTGCCCGCGATGTAGGGAAAAGGTAAACAAGTGTTGCAATTCTATTAAAAATATTATTTAGTATACCTATAAGTGCAAGACATTGAGAAGCAAAACTTGTAGTTTGTGTGGTTTCCTATTGCTAATAACTTTCTTTATATAATATTTCTATATATTTTTTATACTTAAACAGGTTTTGAGGGTAGAACAAACTGGGTTGGGGACAGTATTCATGTGCACTCATTCTGGAACAAGATATGGTAACACAGGATGTAGGAGGACATACTTATCTCAGGTGAGACAAGGTCTTTGAAATAATAACGTGTCAAAAAATTTGTATACCCATACCTTATTATTTCTATTGAGGACAAAGGGGATAGAAGGTGTCAGTCCACATTATGTGCTAACCATTTCATCCATATCCCCTTTATGGAGAACTTGGATTATTCAACTCTCCCTGTGTCCCATTTAAATCTTCCAGTTTCCGAGACCCATTACAAAATTGTATAAAATCTATTGATGAAAATGTATTATTTTTATCATCAAAATTTTAATCAATAAATAAAATATATTCACAGAATCAAATGAAAAATATATTTGTTAATCTATTCTTCGTTTTATTTCCAGAGAGATCTGCAAGCCCACATAAATCACAGGCACATATCGAGTGGCGTCGAGAGTAAGCCGGAGCCAGAACAGCCACCAGTGACAATTGTAAAACCGGTCTCGGTGAGTAATGTTTACATTTTACATATCCATGAGACAATGTAGGCATTATATACCCATTTTATTTTCCCGCAAGCATTGCAGAGATGTTGTACAATATTTTTTTTTATTGCTTAAGATTTTAGAATATTCGAAAATAAAATTTAATTTTAATAGTAGTTCTGTTGTCCCCGATTATCTATCAATTTTTAATCCAGTATGGCTGGGTTTTGTTCTGGTCCTTTTGTCTCTCAAGTGCATGAAGTGCATGTGTCTCTAAAGAAACATGAAATGGCATGTTTAAGGTTCCAAGCAAAGCGGGTGATCCCAGGGCGCATGGCGCTACACACACTCACTCTGAACGTCCGAGGGCTTCTCGAGCTAATCTTATAGCGGTGCCTATTCATGACCACCCTGAGCATACATATTATCCATACTACCAGGTAAGCATCTCCAGAGCACAAAATAAAAATATCTGTCAAAGACTAAGCATTAAAGACTACATATATGTATTGGAAGTAAGCATCACTGTAACTAGTTAATAATATATTTTCCGTTACATACTGTCTGTAGTTTACGCAAGTACTACATATTTAGATAAACCATTTAAACGGTTTAAAACGTGATATATATTAGTTAAACTTATTTGAAATCACTTTTAACTACGGCCCGACGTTTCGGGTTTCAGTTTTCCCGTGACCGATACCTCCGATGATAATTTATATCGCGTTTTTAGCCTTAAAGTGTTTTATATTTTTATTTAAATATTTTGTGTGTGGCCTAAGACACTGTTAGGAAAGAACTTTCTGTATCTGTAAGTTAAGCTTAAAAACAATATCTAATGCTAGTGCAGAGTCTGACAACTTGAAGATAAATAAGATTCGTCAATAAGACTGACTCAGAAATCATCACTCACACTCCTTAATGTATCTTTATCAATTTAAGTCACTCGTTAATGTATGCTTTGTTCAATTAACTAACTTAAACAACATGTAAAATCTAGTTTTTAAATAGTATAATTTTAACCATAGAAATAATACACTTCAACGCCTACACTGGGAAACCCTGATCTAGACTAATGATAATCATATTCACAGCAGAGTCCTCAACCGGTCCCGCCGCCGACTGTCGCGGTATCCAACGTTCCGGTCCTAACGCATAATATGACGGTTCCACCGCCCTATTACCCTACGGCGTACACGGCACCTCCAGCTCCTTACGTTGGACCAGGTTAGTCTGAACTCGATCCAGTGAACCCTGGTAACAAAGAAAAACACATTTCCACTTCAAATCAATTTCTTACCTGAAAATATACATATCAAACGAGAGGAAGGAATATAGACTCATCCAGGGTGTTCAGCTATAGCCAATTGGTGAAGTGCAAAATTTTATTTTAGGTTTTGTTGGCATTATTGACAGCATATTCACATTGGTGGTTATTAAGTCAAAATGTATTTAACTTAAGTTCATTTATTCGTCATTAGTTGGCGTAATGATAGCAATGTACGGCTAATAATCAACGGGTTTGATCCGCACCAGGTCCAACATCTTTTTTAACAATTTATAATTTTACTTAAACATGTTGGACTTCGTCCGGAAACCTGGATATGAAATGGTAGGATTATATAAATTCCGTGTGGGTCACGAACCACCGTCCACAGATTAAAAGGCCGTTAATCACGTTCATCAGTAAAAAGAACAAAAGAAGAACAGATACACAATACTTACGAGAGAAAACTGATGGTACCTATGAACTTTTTTCTCGTCTGTCCTTTAGTATAAAAAAACCTTAACGAAATGTTTATATTAATGTTATAGGTACAACCATGACAACGAACGTGGCGCCATCTATGGGAACGCCAGTGCCTATAGCACCCAGTACTCTGGGAGAGGCCCCACGGTGGCCCGACACATATCAACCGCCCGCGCCACAGCAGTGGGGACAGAACCACCATTACTATAGATAACACAAGTATAACGTTTAATATATGTAATCTTAAGTTTCTAGGTCTTTTTATTTTAGATTTCAAGCGTCCTTTTTTATAACCTTTACTTGGACAGATTTTATTAAAGACAGGTGATATAGAAAAAAAAATAACATACAAATGTGTCTGTTCCATAATTCATTGTTTAAACGTGTTGCATTGCATTACGGCACGAGAGGTCCTGGGTTCAAGTCGGTTACTTTCTGGAAATAAAATTTATCAATGTAACGTACAATACGTGTTCGGTATAGGGGAAGGTTTTTTCATTGTATAGTGCTAACTATGCAGTTGGTTGTCATTACAACCATTTCATACATTTTTTATCTATATAAGACCGTTCCACAGTTCCTCAGTATAGATATACATATATTATCACCATAATGACTATATTTGTATGTAATTCGAGTACTCTAACATAAAACGACGACACGACATTTCCATCTCTTATCATTTCGTGACTGTTACATAACTCTTTTAAAATACCCTATACTGTGAGTTACTAAGGGAAAAACTATATAGAAATCAGTTATTTATTTATTAACACTACATAATAATATTTACAAACATACCTCTCACATTGTTACCAACTGACATTTAGTAATACAACAAATGCAAAGTTTAATACCTATAAAGAACTGTATCTTAGAGAATAATTCCAGTTACGAAAGTTATAATTACAAAAATATTAGACATTTGCAATGTAGGAAACAGATACATAATAAAATAAAAAAATATATAAAGGACAAAGAACAAAAGGTTTTCATTTAAAGAAAACTGATAATTTTCTAGGAAACCTTCATACACTATCAGTCAAATACCTGTATAGTTTCAAGCTATAACATTTCCATCCCATATTGGAACTCAACTAAAATAACCTTATAAATAATCTTGTTAGGGTAGAATTGAAATTACTAAGGTCACATCATAAAAGTAACTCTGGTTTATTTATATTAAAACTAGCCTAATGCAGGTCGTTTCTTACCTAGGCTAGGTAAACAGTAGGTACAGATTTGTTTTATCAAGTATAGATGTGTAACTGAACCACATGATAAAACCAATATAATAAAGAGTTGTGTTTTCCAACATAAGTTACTAACAAACAACAACAATCTTAATTATTAAAAATACGTTCCAATGCTTAATAAATGTTGTTATGTTGTCTTTTGAAATGCATGCAAATAAATTTGTCCTCTCTATAATCTGTTGAAGCTATATATATTGTTATATTTACAATGAATAATATCTACAAATTTTATCCGGCAGAATAACATATAATTAGACAATTAAAAAAATCTCTCTTGTTTTGATTGTCTATGATCATGACGTTTTAGTAGTGGGTGGGGCCTCTGCACCAATATCTATTAATGTAGCCTCGGCAGGTGCTGGACTTGCTTCTGGCTCGGCTGGGAATGATGGAATTACATGTGATGACTGCATTTTTCTTACAGAGTCTATATTTACTTTTGTTGATAAGTTCTTCTGCCTTGTTTGTTCAGATGTTTTGGATAATCTCTCACTTAAAGCTTTAAGTGCTATTTGCCTGTAATGTCATAAATTATAATAAAAAATCATCTTCAAAAAATAATAATAAAAGATTAATTGAGGCAACAAATAAATTATGTTTACAATCATTATTAACAAGATAATTTTAAAAGTATAAAATAAAACTTAACCTATTTTTGACATTAAACAAGAGATTTAACAAAATATGTCAAGCAGATAGCTAGGTATTACATAGCATTGAATAGTTTTATAATGGTAATTGGTATAAATATTAAAGCAATTGTTACTGTATCAAGTTGCACAATCTTACCGCCGCCTCTCCATATCCTGTGGCTCTACTCCAGGCATTGTTATGGTGACGCCTCTTGGACTCAAAGCTAAGTGCACTCTACGTTGACTTGGAGAACAAATGCCTACTCTGACACAGCATCGGTGTACCGGGCTTATAATACCTCGTACTACAGGCTGAAGTACTGTTGGGAAGAAACTGAAAAATATAAATTGGTAAGCAAATATGGTTAAATTATATACTTGTGTATTATATATATATATAATAATATTAGTCTTCTGACTAATATTATTATTATAGAGGATTGATGTAATTTTTTATCAATTATGTTAATATAAAAAGATTTTCCATTTCATTCCAGGTTCATTTATGGTTATGACATAAACATAATTTGTCAATTATTACCCCATGTAAAGATAACTATGATAATATAAAAGATAACTTACTTATCAAAACTAAAATTATCAGCCATATCACCCCTCGAGCCATTGCTGTGGCGCTGCCAAAACCTTAGATATATCCAAGAGAGCAATGTACCACTTCCCCACATACAGGGATAAGTTCCCTCCAAGGCGCCCACAGCCCAGAAAATAATAGCTAATATTAAAATCAGGAGTGGAAGAGATCGATTTGTTAGTTTACCTGTAAAGTAATAGAAACTTGCTGGTAAAGTCTTTATAAAATATGAAATAAAAAATGTTATACAATTATTCTTTTATAGAATTTTATTTCAAATTGGCCATACATTGCTCTGTTAAGAAAATCGGATTTCATACATACTAGTTATTATCAATTAAACAAGGCTGCATACATTAGCACCTAATTAGCAAGAAAGTGTATTATAAAAACAATCCCGAAGCGACGACTCACCTAGAGGCGTTTTTATCAGCAAATGATCAGGTATTATTTGCTTTACAGCTACGCTTACAGCCGCTAGGTATCCAGCAAGACCATGAACGTGTATATCGAAGAGATACGACGTTTCTTGAGTCCACGTAAATATCATCAAGTAATAGAATGTCGTTAAGAATGCAACACCAATATTCGTCAACATGAAAAACTTCATCATCTCTATTTGGCCCCATAGTGGCTCTATTAACTTCCCACATAAACCCACTGTTATTATATCTATAATCACCTCCCACAAGTGTATTTCAAGGAACCAAAATGTAAAAGTGGACCACAACTGAAACGATGGGGGTAATAAATACCCCGGAGTAACACTAAGTACGTTGATGACATCTTCAGAAAACGATAATATATAACCTATTACAACTACAACACAAATAAATTTAACGGATGGCGACGTATTTCCTAATAATGCAGAAAATTGTTGGCGTAAATACGGTATATTACGACTAAACGCTCTAAGCGTAGCCATTTTTATTAAGTCAAATTGACAGATCGTCCACCACGAAGTGCATTGTTAATTTGGTATACTCATTATAATTGACAGTGATTTGTCGATTTAGTTAAACCACAGTAACTACTAAATACTAACTAGTAAATAGCAACTTTTACGAAGCGAATACCTACATTAAAATTAAAATGTGATATATATTTTAAGATTAATAAATAATAAACGTAAAAACAAATAACCGTTTAAGTTAGTATGTTTTTTAACAAATTCGTCAGAACCGCATTTTTGGTACGTTACCCAGGTATTGTAATTTTAATTTAAAGAAATTGCAAAATCATATTGATATGGCATTGTTATTGTTTCATATTACACTTCTTCTATGTAGTTTCGAGTTGCAAACAGTTGGAGTTTTAATGAAATGGCTTGCTCTGGCAAACAATGCAGTGAACTCACAAGAAACATAAGCTACCTTAGTCAAGACAATGCAGTTGCTCTCGACCAAGACTTATTTAACGAATACAAATTTAGTGTCGATCAATTAATGGAGCTAGCTGGCTTAAGCGTAGCGACAGCAATTAACAAAGCTTTTCCAACTAGTTCGTAAGTAAACCTTTTTATTTATTTTTTTTATAACAATACCTTATTACAATGATATGTATTTCTTTCAGTTATAATACAGCATTAATTATATGTGGACCTGGAAACAATGGAGGCGATGGCTTAGTAGCAGCTCGTCATATGACATTATTTGGCTATTCTGTCTCCATATATTACCCAAAGCGCACACCTAAACCATTATATGAAAATTTGTTGTGGCAATGTGAAAATTTTGGTGTTAAAATTGTAGAGACTCTCCCTCCACCAAATGAATTAAAGAATCAGTATAAAATACTGGTGGATGCACTTTTTGGATTTAGTTTTAAGCCTCCTGTAAGAGATGCACTTAAGCCGGCCTTAGAAGCTCTCACTGAATCAGAACTTCCTGTGTGTAGGTATGGAATAAGTTCTTTATACACATAAGTAGCTAGTATAAATCCAGACCATTTTTATTTATATTGTTTTCATTCCAGTGTCGATATTCCAAGTGGATGGGATGTAGAAAAGGGTCCTGCCTCAAACAATTCATTGAAGCCAGCGTTACTGATTTCCTTAACTGCCCCAAAACTTTGTTCAAAACCAGAGTTTATTAAAAACGCTCGACATTTTCTTGGGGGCCGATTTGTTCCACCAGGTATATTAAAAAAATACAATTTAACATTGCCTCCATATCCTCAACAAGACCAAGTGGTTGAATTAAAATTGTAAGTTTTATATTTTATGGTGCTCTAAGAATGTAAATGTTATGTTATAGCAAATAAATGTTGATTTTATATTACTGTGTTTGTGCCTTTATTCATTATTCAGCCACACCTTTTATAAGCATTATGGTGTAGCTAAACACATTTTATAATGCATTGCATTGCAACAAATGCAAGATGTTTTGGGTTTAAATCCGATAAAATCATGTTTTGATTTTACAAGCGCCTGCCAGAGACTGATCTACCTAGTACATTGTAGAATGAGCAAACGGATTTTTTTCATTTTTTTAAAATTCTAGAACCGAGTCCCTAATAACTAATATTAATATTTTATATAAAAATTGTTTACTGGACTCCTAATATAAATTGGACTCTTTTTATTTAGAATCACAAAATACAATTGTGAAGTATGTATTACTTTTAATTATCTGTAACTTATGTCGCATTGTGTGTGTTGACATATGACAATTTTAAATCGGTTTTCGCGGTATTTTTTCCCGCTGTAACCGGCTTCTGTCATTTTGAAGAGTCAGCAACGTTAGTGCTAGAGTTAACAATTTGTTAATAATTAATATAAGTTTATTAGTCGACAGATTCCATCTCAATAAGAAAAGTTATACAATGTAAGTCTTAATTATATGAAATTACTACATTGTTTTCATTTTATAGAACGTTTTAGTGTGTTCTTACGGCTTTGCATCTAGAGATTTTGTCATTGACTGGCACGTTGACGTTGTCTCGAATTGTAGTTGTATTAAATGCAATTATAACTTTATGTTTGATAGAATTAACTACAATGTTTGAGGCACGTCTTCTTAAGAGCTCCATTTTGAAGAAAGTCCTAGAAGCCATCAAAGATCTACTAACACAAGCCACATTTGACTGTGATGACAATGGAATACAATTGCAGGTATTTTAAGATTAAAAACGTTTTTTATTTCCCAAACACTTTCGTCTAATTTGTATAATGTCTTATAATTACAGATTTACATTGTTCTAGTACGATTCTTTTAAACATGTTTATGAATTGCAGGCCATGGACAATTCTCATGTGGCATTGGTGTCATTATCATTGCGGGCTGATGGCTTTGATAAGTACAGATGTGACAGAAATATATCCATGGGTATGAATCTCGGAAGGTGAGATACAAAACTACATACAAAAGATTTTTCTATTAAACTTTCTTAACCATTGGACGTGGTTAAGAATTCTAAACTTTTATATCATTCATAAAGAAACAATTTCTACATATTTATTTATATTGTTATTTGTGTTAGTAATTACTACTTAGTTCAAATTATATATTATACCATACATTTTTATTAATTCCAATATTTATATACTTATTCTTTTCAGTATGTCAAAGATTCTCAAGTGCGCTGGGGATAAAGACACAGTAACAATAAAAGCCCAAGACAATGCAGACACGGTCACATTTGTGTTTGAGAGCCCAAATCAGGAGAAAGTTTCTGATTATGAAATGAAGCTGATGAACCTAGATTTAGAGCATTTAGGTAGGTTCAACAAGTGTAACTAAATAAAGTTAATGCAAAATTTCGCAGCTAGCTGAAGGTATGGTAAAAAAGGGGAATCGTTCTATACATGCATTTTGTCTATCTTGAACCATTTTTGCAGCGTACGCATCAGAAACCCACAGAGATGAATAATTGCCCCCCTTTTTTTCTACATTTCCCACTGTTTCTTTGCTTCAATTAGTCACAGCACAAAGTTTTATAGCCTTCCTCAATAAATGCTCTAACCAACACAAAAATATTTTTTCAGTGGTTCCTGAGATTGTATCCAAAAAAACATACTCTTTAGCTTTCTATATTAGTATAGTTTTAATAAAAAAAACTTAAGTTATTCATATCATAGTTACTTTATTTAGTGTTAAACAAATAGATTTTAGACATTAATAAAATTTGTTAGACAGTTACCTGTAACGGTCTTGCATTTCAGGTATCCCTGAGACTGAGTACAGCTGCACAATTCGTTTGCCAAGTGCTGAATTTGCTCGCATGTGTCGAGATCTCTCACAATTCGGAGAGTCCATTGTAATATCTTGTACCAAGGAAGGTGGGTTATTGTTTGCTGGCATTTTTGATATAAACATTTGCTTATGACTCAATTCATGTATTGTGATTAATTATTTTTTATGATTTTTCTCAATGTATTACTTTCTACAGGTGTAAAGTTCTCAGCGAGTGGTGACATTGGTTCAGCTAACATTAAACTGGCTCAAACAGCTTCCATAGACAAGGAAGACGAAGCTGTGATTATAGAAATGGATGAGCCTGTCACCCTCACCTTTGCCTGCCAGTATCTTAACTACTTCACTAAGGCTACATCTCTTAGCCCACAGGTAATTCAACTAAAATCTAATTTTTCCTTTTTCTGACTCGAACAAAAACAAGAATTAGGGCAGTCTGTTTTATTGTAAATCTAAATTAGCTGCTATATGAATTTATTATAATTCTTCCATAGCTTAGTGGTGCTCAGTGGTGCACAGAAGGTCCTGGGTTAGAGTTCTGTAGAATCAATATATTGTTCTGTTTGGGATATGCACTTAAGTCTGATCAACTACTGGATAATAAATCGAACAGAATTTTTTTGCACATTCATACAGCACTTAAGGTTAACTTTTTTAACTTAAATTTTTTTATCATTTAGTATTATCCAAATAATTTTTGTTGTTCAATATACTTAATCTTCTTAATATAATTGTAAATATAAATATTATCTGCTTATATTTAGCAATCAATTTCCTTCGCAAGATCTGTGTACGCCATTATATTATTTAATTAAATTTCGGTAGTTCGTTCCATAGCGATAAGGCCGCCCCTTGCACCATTTTTCCGCAATAGTTATATTAAGATTATTTTCTTTGTGTGTTGCATATTAGAATTAAATGGATTTTGATCACTCTTATCTCCGAAGTAAATATTTGTTTTATTTTGAATCGTTATTGCTTCAGGTCCAACTATCCATGTCGGCAGATGTACCTTTAGTAGTGGAGTACCGTATACCAGATATCGGCCACATTAGGTACTATTTGGCACCCAAGATCGAGGAAGACGACAACTAGCGAGCTGAATGAACTCTTTGTTTTTAATAACAGTCTATAAGTAATTGATCACATTGATCACCTCACACTTTCATATACATCGGAAAATGCATGTATTGTGTAAGTTGCTTTTGCAACAAGACAATATTCTGTAGTAATTTTATCGTTTTTGTGTCTCTTAGTTGAAATAATTATGTAAAAAATTGTATTAGGGACAAACAATTTTTTCGCTGATTAGACACCACATGTCTGTAATATTCCTAGAAGTGTATTTTTACTACCACAGTGCCTCCTAATTTGAAATTGTGATAAAAATAAAACTCTTCTTAAAATGTGTGTTTATTTACAACTATTACATATGCTAAGTACTAACAAGTACATCAACCATGTTATACATGAGTATTAAAATAAAATCAGTAATCACACAAAAGGAATGTTGAACATAAAATTATTCTAAATAAATTATTTGTATTTAATTAATGTTGCGTTTATAAGCGAGAACAGCTTTGGGTTCAACGCGTTAAGAATGTATGTATTTTAACATGTTGTGGACTAAATTCGAAGGCGGGGCTCGAATCAGCGACTAAGCTCTGTAGTTAATTACCAATTATCTAATAGCAAGGGATTTTTAATTTATATGTATTAAGTTTCAATAAAATTAATTTCGTTATATTCTCGCTTATAAACGATTTAACACAACTCTAGTTACTAAAGACTAGCTCGACACATTAATGAGATCTTTAAGACTAGTTATAAAAAATACTTTACTCTTAAAATAAAAAACAGTAATCGGAGGAAGGGCAGGATAGTACCGCAATTCTGCTACCCAGAAAATTCTGACGCTCGTGAAACAAATGAGTTCTTCGATACTTGGTTTTGCAATTCAGTGCGCACCATAGGAAAGAAAGAGAATTTGCCAAATTTTTGATCTTCGTAACAAAAGGTAAATGGTTTAAAAGATTACCTTTGTGCATGTGAATGTGTTTCAAATTAGAGCGTCAGTGGGTTAGCGATTATCGCGGATACTATTTCCATTTCTTAGCGGAGAAGAGGACGGCGCGCTGTTTCAGAAAGAGAGAGTAGCTCTGTTTCCTCAGCGTGGAAGTATCCTGCTTCTTGCTGGCCGCACGCCGGCCGGTCACCGCTATGGGGTACGCGGCGGACCGAGGCGGACGGCCGCGTCCTCTTCCTATAAAAATTAATTATGTATTGTTAGAGGCATACTGAGATGACGTCATAAAGGAAGGGATAAGAAGTAGTGGTGTCAGTGTAAATATCTCTCCAAACTTTGTGGCCAGGCTCAAGTTAGCGCGATTGCTATCTTGCGCATGGCATTGTAAATTTTAAGAAAAAAGTCGAGTCGTCTTGCACCCGCGTGCCCTACTTGTTGCAACAGACATAAGTAGCAGCACGGATGTTTAGCGCTGAACGAATCATGCGCAGAAGTAAAAAATTAAGTTATTGGAGGGACGGAAGCGGGCGGGGGCGAGTGAACGTCTTGTGCGCTAGCGTTGATTGGTTCCTCAGTCGTCGCTTCTCGAGTACAGTCACGTTTTGGAATCGATTACGTTCGCGATTGTACCGATGCGCAACTATCTATATTACATTTCGTTCAGCGCTAAACATCCGTACCTATACCTGCTTTTTGCGTTCTGCGCAACCATCCGCGCTAACTTCAGCCCGGCCGAAAAGTTTGTAGAGCACTGTTGCGCGCCTCATTTCAACTTTTTCAACTTGGCTAAGGGGTGACTCAGCCCGATTTTCTCTTCAAGTAGTTTGTGATTACTTTAATGTACAAATAGATCTAGTTAATAATTATTGCTCTTTTTTTATTGTATTCTGCTCTTGGTCTTTAAAAGTATAATAAACTGCGACGAAAAAATTATTAATTGTATTTAACTATAACAACACAATACCCCATTGCTATATTAGCCACTAACGTAACTACATAGTACGTTAGATTCTGGGTTATATACTCCACCAAGCATTGGAAAAATTTGTTTCGATTGGACAGGACGAAGAAGTCTCATCAATTACTTGCCTGTTTGAGCGATCAATGAAACGGATACAGAAATCTGTCCGCCTATATCCAACGGGGAAAAACAAGAGACAGATTGTTTTTTTTTAAGAATATTTAACAGATATTCATTTTTCTTATTATATTTGTATATCAGAAGTGGGATCGTATCTTACCTGCCCCTCCTCCCCTGGCTCAGGTTTCACGCTTCAGCTCCGATGGACCGGGCTCGTCAAAGTGCGTGGGACTCACCACCTGGTCGTGCAGAGTGCGCAGATGCCGAAGCAAGTTCGACTTCACGTTGAACCCTTTGTTGCACATGCCGCAGACAAACGGACGTTCACCTGACAAAATTTGTTATTAATAAAGAAAAGTATCTACCGAGTGCTTGTCAATTGTCATCAATAAAAATAATATGTTGCAATGTCAAATAAAAATGAAGGAAAGACTATTTATTGCAATATAACTTAAAAACATCGCACTAATTAATTCAATCATTCCTTCTAATATTATGAATTCGAATAGGTATTATACACTGACGTTCAAACGGCTTAATCAATTTCGATAAAATTTTATATATATACAAACTATTATAAACCGACCGCCTTGTAACTTTATGGTTCAACTATTCATCATATTACTACATCGAGCGAGAAAGGATCTCAATTCTAATCCCGAGGACATTTTTCTTCAGATCAAGCAAATTGCAGTGCTCTAATATTTTACTTGTAAATAAAAGAGATCAATGAAACAGACACAGCCATGTGTCTGCCTTATGCCCAAAACAAAGTAAAAAGGATTTCACACAAGTTTTATTCCGAATGTCGGTAAAATTCCAAGTTTAATTGCATCTGGAGCATGACACGTGTAACTTTACTCTAAAAAGAAATATACGCACCTGTGTGCGTGCGCATGTGTATTAGCATCGACGCGTGCGACGGAAAGGTCTTGTGGCAACTGTCACACGTCTTGTTTTGCTCGCCGTCTGTGAAACGATTGTGACGTTTTGGTGGTAGACTGTTGTTTGATAAGGCCAATTCTGGACAACCGAACATCGAACCAACATTTAGACTCACAATCTATTGGGAGCTAAGAAGCTATTTTTAAACAAGCAATGATGCCAACCTTACGGTGAACTTGATCTTTAAATTGAAATAATAGAAACGCCCGCAGTGCAATTATCTATTACAAGAAAATGGCGATGTACTAATTTCGTAAAATGGCAACACTGATTTGCGGATAGTGCTTTACAGGAATTTCTATCAACATAACTGAAGTGATTATTATGACTGCGGTGCGTTATCAGGAAATAAATGCAAACAAAAATAACACGCATAGGTTCAAAGCCAGGATTGGTAAAAACACTTGAGAATCGATGTCAGTTCGTCTAGAATTAGCCACATACATAACAATCAGGTTTCAGCTATGTTAGTATAATTTATTCACAATATTACATTAATAAAAAAAATGTTAATTAATTTACTCTTTCACATAATTTATATTCTAATACGAGTTAACTTTAGTTTGTGTAGTTAGTTGTACTAGTCTTTTTTCCTTGTCAACTCGTATAAGTATACCCAAACTCAAAACTAAAGATACCCAAATTATCAATCTTTAACAATAAAAACGAGTATTGCGATTTTAATACGATTTTTAATTTTATTTGAAAAGCATTGTTTTTTTTTACGGTTTAAAACGACTACTTTTTATGTTTCGTTTAAATACTGTCTATAGTTTACGCAGTAGTACATTCGTACATAGTTTCGGATGCTTTGCAGCAGCCGTGGTCACGGTCTCCGTCGGGCCGAAGTTAAAAATCATTTTCAAATAAGTTTAACTAATATATCGCGTTTTAAACCGTTAAAGTGTTTTATTTAAATGTTTCGTTTACTTGGCATTAGTCGTAGTCATGGTTCGTAGTTAAAATTCAAGTAATCCAATTTTTTAATTAAACCGTTAAAAGTTTTTGATTACATTTACCACTCGCGGAAACTACTGTATAATAAGGATAAAACTGGGGAACTAAACTTTTAAATTTTTTTTTCTTATTCATAATTATAGGTCAAAATAACCTTATAGATAGAGATAGATACTATTATTAATTTCGACCCATAAACGGCTGCTATTAATATTTCGACCAAAAAAAGGTTACTAATAACATTTCGACTTAAAATGGTGTCGTACCTGTTTCGGTGTGGGTACTTTGAATATGCCGAACCCATTCAGCCGGGTTAGGGAAATGCTTCTGACAGAGGTCACACCGTAGTAATGCTGTTGTCTCTTCCGTGTCGTCACTCTGTTAAACACAGTTACATTCAGTCATTCATTCATTTCTTCGCACTTTAAACATGGTTACAGACTAGCATGGCCTTCACTTGACTTGGACAGTGGAAAACCCCAACTATATAGGATCTTAATAAGAGTCGACATTTTGGTGTTGGATATTTGGAAATCTACAGATTAAACCTAAGCGATTAATTTTCAGAACTTTTTCATCTGTGGGCGGTGGTTCATGATGCGGACTAAATTTCGATATTTCTACCATCAGTGTAACATGTTCGACTCGGTGAAGGTCAAACCCACGACCGGTTGATTATTAGCCATACACGGCGTTAGAACAACGTTTTGATTTAAAGTAACAGAACTAAAAATCGATTATAAATTGAAAAAAAAATTACGAGACGGACAGGACTTGAACCTGCGTACACAGCGTTCCGTGCTGTTGTTCCAACCACTTGAGCTACATGTCCTACACGTCAGTTTCGATTTTTTTTCAACCTATTGATCATGATGACATGCACCTCCCGCGCTCTTTTTTTATTTATATAGTGCCATCATATGCAATAGCAGGAAAAAAAAAGGTTTTCAAATGACTATAAAAGTTACGTCAGATCGTCGTTTCCTCTTCCTCGCGTGTTCCTGGTCGTTGTCGGCATGTTCTTGCACGTGACGGACCCACGCCGCTGGCACCGTGAACACTTCGGCGCACAACTCGCAAGACAACGGACTATACAGCTAGAAATACATAATACTAAAACTTATAGACATGTTTTTTTTATTTCAGTCCTAGACAATTTAATTTAAAATCCTATATCGACTTTTGTGTAACGTATGAGACAAACTAAAATAAGCTTGTCGAGCTTTCAAAGTGGCCACGAATCCTTTAAAAATGCTGTGCATTAATACTTCGCCCGCCTAAGGGCAACGGCATATTCGGGGGAGGGGTCATGACGACGACTATGTGACACCCCCCTGCCCCTGGATCCGCCCTTGCCTAAGGAGCTTTCTGATAAACGCAACGATAACGCTGCAATAGGGGTAGTGACGACACAATCTTATATGTTTTGGCCATTGGTATATGTCGATCATATTATCTACAATTAATTTAAGGATAAAAAAAATATATTTTTTTAACTTACCAAACCTTCCTCGTCAACATCTACATCATCGCACGGTTCAGACTTAACGCTCATTTCAGCTTGGAACATTTCCGCTATAGACCTTTCTTCTTCTTCTATACTGCTGGCATCCCAATCTGGTTCTTCCTTCACTTGAACTTCTACGGTTGAGTTGCTTTGACTGGATTTTTCTGAAGCAGAATTTTTAATGTTTAAAGGTAAGATCGCTTAATCTATGCTAAAGCATTACCGTGATACAACTTTTAGACACCATAAAAAGCTCTCTTATCTATACTGATATATATAAAGCTGAAGAGTTTGTTTTAACGCGGTAATCTCAAGAGTACTGCGAATTGAAAAATTCTGTGACTGTGACTAACAGGAGCGAAGAAACAGCAAGAAATGTAAAAAAAACGGGGGAAATATTCATCTCTCTGGGCTTCCGATGCAAACACCGTGAAAACGATTAAAAACAACCAAAAAATATGTATGAAAGAGCGATTCCTCTTTAAATGATCTAAAAAAAAGTCCGTTACACTATATGTCTATCTTTTAAGATTAACTTGCAAGAACGACGGGACCCGAACGATGGATCGCGAGCGACGAGACGGGACGGGAGCGATGTCGTGGGTAGCAGCTTAAATTTTTAAAAGATGAAGTATAGGTTTACAAAGAACAAACCCAAAATAACTATTCCACGCGGACGAAGTCGCTGACGCAGCTAGTTAATACTATACTTATATTGAAAATAATAATAAATTACGACATCGGCGGATCTAGAGCACCCACAGCGTTTTCTGCTGCTGCTCTGGAACGTTGTAGTTGTCTGTGCAAGTCCCGCAAATGTCGTCATTTTTTTTAATCTAAATAGTTTGTCCCTCTTTTGTTTAGGCGCTTACATTGTTTAAAAGCACGCATTTATACGCAACTTTTAAGCAATGAACTTATTCTTATCCACAAAGATACATTACACTACTTACTTGAGCTAACAGATCTTGTATCCTCATCCTTTTGGTCCTCAGATACATCCATCTTCTGCTTCTTACCATATTTCTTCTCAACTGCATTTCGCCTTAACACTCTGGCTGGTATTGCCTCTTCATGGTCCTCAGCAGATAAAGTAATGGTCGGAGTTGGCATGGTTATTGTTGATGTGGTTGTTTCAGTGTTAGGGGCAGGAGTGACTAATATTGTTTGCCCCTTTGTTCCTGGGACACTTGGTCGTATAGCTGCCTGTGTTGTGCCATCTGTTGTTTTAATAAAGACAAGTTTCGGTGGGCCTATGAACATTGGTCTGGAAAATAAGGCACACAAATACAAATTTATATATATTTCACATTGTGAGTCATATAGACAGTAAGTCAAAAGACAGCTGCAGTACCAACTACGAAAAAAGAGATGGCGCCAGTGTGGCATATTTGACTTTGACATTAGAGAAGTCAACCGTTTAAGTATCTTTATCATGTTTGCTGTAAAGTATCATAAATAACATCACAATTAATTTATTTAGCAATTTGTACCAAGCAAAGAACAACTGTGTTGCTTGGAAGAAATTATCAATATGGCTGTACATTGTAATTTTTTGCGTATAAAAACATTTTTAACATACTTTATTAACTAAGTATTTGAATAAGAAATTTAAAACTGATTAGTATGACTCACCTTCCTCCTTGTCCTTGTAAGGGATTGAATGTCTTGAGAACTTTGTCATCCTTCTTAACTAATTTTGTTTCCTTTGGTTTTTCAGGTTGCTTAGCTGGAGTTGTACTTGTCTTTTCAGCAGGTGTAGAATCACCTCCAACTTCATCTGTTTGCCTCCACAAACCCCTGATCTTTAGCACTTCTCCAGCCTTTAATACTATGTCTAATACTTCATTGGAGACAGTTGTTTCACCTATAACATTTGGAGATTAGAAATACCATATAACTAATTAAAAAATAGTGTTTGATGTACAAAAATTCGTAGGCGGATCCAGGTTGTTCACTCGTGGTTTAAAATTATTATTAAGTTTTGTAATAGCGATTTCATGTAAAATTCCAATTCGAATGAAAAAGGTTATGTATTGTTGTTTTATATTACACTTTAAAAAAGTACCGTATTAGTTTGTATTATTTATGCAAATTATACCTTTATACATGTATTCAACCAGAATCTTCAGGGCTTTCGTGGATATTTCTGAAGGCAGAACCACATATAGGAGCCCGCCCATACGCGTAACAGATCGCTGTCCATCAAATAAGCCGCTAAAGTACACGCTGCACGAGCTCAGTATAAACTTATGTGCCGGTATCTGCGACCCATCCATGGTGCAAAGGACCACATCCGTGAACCGTTCCGAGCGAAGTAAAGACGCCACGGAACCGTTTAAATGGGAGCTGTGCGAATGCCATTTCAACTGATACGTATCAGTCGATGTCATATTTAGTTGTCGTTATTGTCCATCTGTATTAAAATAATAACAATAAATTACGTTTAAAATTAAAAAAAAGTGAAGCGGAATTTCGTTTGAAGTAACGGTCACGGGTGGCGGGAATTAAGCAAACGCCATATTATAATTTGAAGGTCAATTGTCATATTTATTAATAGAATAAAATATAATAGCAAACAATATTTGGTTAGAATATTTTTTTACAAAATATCATATAACACAGTATTGTAAATTCATTTATGTTACTATTACTGTTTTCACAAAGTTATTATTTTAAATAAGGTAATTATATTATTATTAAAACAGGTCATCAACCGCCGATGACCTTTCAACGAAAACAATGTTCTATGTTTCCCGTGTAAATCTAACCTTACGTCACACGGACTAGGAATGATTTTTCTAACGACGTATTCAAAGGCACGAGGGCTAAAAAATATAATCGCCGCGGTTAAAAAAAAGAAAGCGACATTGTTTAACACGATGATAAATAATATTTCAATGCAGCACATTTGTAGATATTTTACGAGTTGCGTCACGAGTTGTTTAAGCCCGCGAACCTTTGAAATTTTCAAAGTCACGTAAAAAAACTCGGGTTTTTAATAAAACTTACGAATAAATGTTCTGTAAATATCACTTAGTTTAAATTTGAGAAGACAAATCGTTGTTTATAAAAAAATCGATAAGATATTTACAAAAAATCCTAATTAATGAATATAGAAAATAATTACCTCAAACCAAATAAATTCCACGGCGAATTAAAAATATCAAAATGCACAGATTTATCGGCGTCGCTCGTATCGCAACCACCGCTTGCGACCCTTGCAAGCCGTTTGCGGCGGCTGCGGCTCTGAAAATCGATGCAAGCAATATTGATTGAGCCAGAGAAGCGGGGTTGCGCGTTTATCTTATCGATCGATGCTCGTTTGTTCGGGCTCGAGGGGCAACGCGTCGCGTCGGCTGCGCGCGCGTGCGTATCGAGGGGTGCGCCGCTTGCTTGTACGGCGACAGCGCCCGCCGTACCGCGCCTACCGCTTTGAACCGTCTGTTCATGCGCAAACCTAAAGGAGTTTTAGGTTACAAAAGTATTTATGCAATATTTATAATTTATATTAAACTCTGGGAGCCAGATTTTTGAATTAAGCTTGAATGAAAAAATACCTAAACAATGCCTTTTTATTTTTTTTTTATTACTTAAAATGTTCATAAACCATACTTTTAAAATAGAGAAAGATGCTCCAAAGAACTTAATAACAAGTCATTTAGTTGAAAGCGGCCGGTTTCAGCTACACATATACATATAATAATGCATTTTTATGATTTCTTTAAGTTTCATAATTTGTGATGAATCATTGGTAAATCGTTCATAAAACCTATTTTATTAAAATAGAGATCAATGTTGGAAATAAACTAGTTCTTTAACGTGTTTACGGTTTTAATTTTATTTTTTTTAAAAATATGAAGTCTTTAGTCATAGGCTGAATAAACGAAAAACAACCAAACCCAGCTGCATCATTTGCCAATCGAGATTGAAACTGCATTAATCAATTTTATTAAGTGACAATACCACCAAATAATATATATAAGTTAGGTTATAGGTTTATAAGGAACATAAAATGAGTTCCGCAATAGCAATGCGTGGGTGCAGAGAGGAGAGTGCTGTGCGGGAGGGGCTAGTAAATCAATAAACTCTGCGCACGCGATCAACGGCCGCCTTTGAAACCCCCCTGTAAGCTGGGAGTGCAATGGAGACCACCTTCGTTTAATATTAATTTATATTTTTTTGAAGAGATAACTTGTCTGGCGGGGCTGCGAACTCGTTTTATGGGTGAAAAATGTCATGCTAGACTACGATAGCTAAATAAATAAATATTTTATTTTACTACATAAATGATCCATTTTCCACTGATAAAATTTAAGTAATTCACGCATTAAGTATTTTAAATTTTTTCTAAAATATTAAAGATTTATAACGTTAGTAATAAAATTTCAATAATTTGTTATTCCTCAATATATGCGTAATGGTTGAATGATCCATATACATAAGTAATATACTTGAGAACGTAATAAATGTCAGAAGTTATTAAAAATAAATCTCTATCTTTTAAGAAGAGACCATGACAATGTAAAAATCCGTTTCTCCTGCATAGATTATGGAGCAGACACATTTCTGTGTCCGCTTCTATTAATGTTTAAAAAAAGACATGTTCTTCTATGCCATCTCTGATCAAGTAATAATTTATCTTGTTCCCCGGGATTCAAACCCAAGTACTCGCGCCTAACGCAATGCAAGACTATGTGTTTACAATAGAACAACATAAAGAAAGTAACATAGCAAGGCACCATACAAGGCATAATATTAAAAGTATTTCAAAATTGAATTTATTTATAAGTTTATTGTTGCGAACACGAAAAAATTAAACGCCTTTCAGTGAAATAACACTAATCTTTTTTTTAAAAGTCTGTGGTTGTAATTGTATGTTAAGTAAAATTTTAAGCTGTAGGTAAAAATAAATTATTGACATATACATGACGTATGCCGTGCATGTACCATCATCTGTGTCTGACACCACGTTGTTTACGTTTTAAATTGGCATAATTATTGTGTTTATTTGTTTAAATATTCCTTCTCCTATAAGTTTTTATTTATGTAAACTTTAAGTACTTCACTATCAAAATGAATAATCCAACCAAGACATCGTCGTTATCTAGCGACTTGAATAATTTCATATATGGAGTATCAAGGCGAAATTTTCAAAATGCTGCCGAACTGACCAAAATTGGGATATCTTTATTAAAAACTTTTCCAGCTGCAAGAGATGCTGTTTTGGAGTATTTTGCTATGGTCTTTCATGATTCTGTTAATGTAGCAATAAATCCTGCAGACTATGAGGTAATCATTTTATTTTCTTTTTAATGAATTGTAAATAGGAATACATAGTCATTAATCTTAATAATGCTTTCCACTTTTACCACTACAAGCAATTTATTTTTGCAGGTAGATCCGAACTCTAATGCTTCTCTGGAAGCTGTAAGTATGATCGGTCCAGAACTTTGTGGCTTAGGGGAATCTTGGGCACCGTTTATAGCACCATGGTGCATAAAATTGATAATGGATATTGCTACAGACAAAGCTAATTTGCCAAGTAAGATACATAATTTTAATTAAATTTGATACAGTTTTACAGAAAGTAATAAGATTTTCAATTGTTTTAGATTGTATTAATGCATTGGTTATAGCTATGACCATTCATTTCTCCCTTAACTATTGTTTATTAGAAATTACATTTTAGATGCAACTCTACAAAGTATAGATCCAGTGAGAGTGCTACTTGACATAACAACACAAAATTTAATGCTCCTTAACTCAGATGAAAGAGCAAAATGTATTGATATGATGTTGGGTAAGAATGTTTCATATATTTAACAAATTTTACTTACAATATATGAATAATAGAATGTAACTCATATTTAATAATGTCTATAGGTTGTCGAGCATGCTCATGGGCAGTGGGTTGGGTTGGCCGGGCAGAGCCAGAACTGGTTGCACCAAGGGCATTAGCTTTAGGGGCTGATGCTGCACGCGCAGTGTTAGCTCATTTAGCCAATCATCCTCCAGCTTTACTCCATGTCAGGGCGGCCCTAGTAGATCTATTTCAGGTTTGTTTTGTTCATTAAAAAAAAATTTTTTTTTTTTTTTGGGCACCTTTGGAGGGTATAACACTTTCATAGTAGACCAAATTTTTTGGATCTGGTGTTGTAGAGGAAGTGTAACTTTAATAATTTTTTATATACAAGTGTTTGAGAAAATATTTATTTATTCTTTTATTTACAGGATGCAATTAAGGAAGACCCAAAGTCGGATAAAAAACGAGATGTTATCCCATATTTATTGAATCTTGCGTCCAAATCTGATATAGTTTTAAAAGCTTTAATCCAAGATATAGAAAACACATGTGAGTTTTCGTAAAAGTGGACCTTAGTACTATTCTAGAAATATTTTGTTTGTATGTGCAGTTAGTGTTAGGTTCATTAATGCCAATATGGTTTGATCCATTTTAATATAACTACGAGACATTTGACAATGTGAATTTTATAAAAGCCAAGATTTAGTCTGCACCACAGCTATGCAACTCATTTATACTGTAATATATTATTCTTAACAGTGACAGACACAGTTATGGATCGTCTAAGTGCTATATGTGCTATGCATAGACATAGTGGATCTTGGGAGGGAGTTGGACCAGCCTCATTGGTCACTCTTCTTCTTCGATCTGATGTACACTGTTTTCTATTACTCCTGAAACATGCCCAGAAGAATGTCTTCTGTCGCCAGTTGCTCGGTAAGTCCCATTAAAACATAAAACCTTGAAGAATGCTAGAGGCAAAATAGTATCAGTCGTGTTTTATATTTTTTTCCTTTCAGAGTATTTGTTGCAAAAGCTCGAGAATGAAGTAATGTATCCAGACAGAACAGTCCCACTGCTGATTAGTGCAGGAGAAGAAATTAATATTGTTAGAGAGAAACTGCTGGTTGGAAATCAGTTAGAACAGTATTCTATAGCCAGAATATTAATATTAGTATGTAAGTATTTTGTCAGTAACTTGAAAAAAGTAACTTTTAATGTAATGTTTAATAAATACGTCTCAGATAAAATAGCATTCCTCAAAGCAAATAAGACGTAGGCACCTTTCTATGCTTCAGGATTTGAACTTATGGCTATTTATCAAAGGTCATTATGTTATGTGTCAGTTTTTATAGGTATAATACTGGATTGCTTTATTCTTTTATATAAATGATTAACACCATCTTTTATTCTAGGTTATAACCAACCATCAGAGTTCATAAGTACGATAGCATATCTGCTTCAATATTCTCGTACGGACACGACCCTAGCACTGCTCGTACGCATTATATCTGGAACTATAACGATGCACACACCAAACGACTCAGCCGATATTAATATGGACACAGAGAGATACCAGAATTTTATAAAAACTGGTGTTGAGTATGCATTAAGAGATTCCATGCTGGCAGACGAGCAAATAAAGAAGTATTTTATCGTGGATGAGTTGGCCGGCGACCAGAAAACCTATATGCATTATTATAGTTTGAATGTTATTAAACTCCTGAGGTAAGATTTAATATTTTACCAGTAGATAATCGTTTCTGCTGTCAATTTTACCAACACAGCGATGTGCAAATACTATCTCTAGATCTTGATAGATTTTATGTTATTATTTCCTGAATGATTAAAGCATTTATTATTTATTTCTTCTTAAAGCTTGTTTAACTAAAATTATTTACAAGCAACTTTTTAACATCTAATAAGCATTTGAATGAGTTTTAATTTTAAACACTTTATGGAATAAAAGGAATCAATAGTTAAACTTAAAGTAAATAACCTATTAATATTGAAAAAAATTACGAGATGGGCAGGACTTGAACCAGCATCTACAGCGTTTCGTGCTGCTGCTCTAACTAATTGAGCTATGTCCCTCGGTTTAAGCCTGTGTCGAAATATTAAATCCCAATAGATTTATTTGTATTAACCTGTGAATAATATTAAAGCTTTTAAACTTAAACCATTTATTTCACAAGACATAAATAACTTAAAGATTAGTTCTTAAAAACTAGATAAAAGAGGGGGAAAAAACCGGCCCTTTTCCCCCCCCCCCCCGGGGGGGGGGGGGGCCCCCCCCCCCCCCCCCCCCCCCCCGGGGGAAACCCCCCCCCCCCCCCCTTTTTCCCCCCCCCCCCCCCCCCCCCTTTTTTTTTTAAAAGAGAACTTACGAGTGGATTATACGTGTAAAATAAACCAAATGATTATATTTTTTAAAAGGTGGGAGAATTCGAACCGCGTATCAGCTTTGCGTACGCGAAGTATTTGCCGAGCGGTGGAAGCGAACTTGTACCGTATTGGTGGGGCGCTACAGCGTTACGCGAGTTTGCTGCAGCCACGCGCGTCTTCTACCATGGCTGTGCTACCAGAAATGCCCACTTGCCATGCTCTTGCGCAGGTATATATGTCTCGATTACCTTCTCACATAGAGTATATAAATACTATAAGCATATTAATAAAACGACTTGTAAACATTCACAACAGAGTAATCTACTACTTTTCAGTATCTCAAAAAGTTTATTTGATGTATGTATGTGACATCCCTATAGACGAGCTAACTGAATCATTTTCGTTCGTTCGACACAAAAATAGCCAGATAGATTTAATATAGCTAGCCAATTTTATTTTCATTAAAGTCACAAATAACCCAATTTCCTTTCATAGCCTTCGCAGTATTGGGCAAGCATATTTCTGTGTCCGTTTCTGATCGCGTTTATTTGCAAACAAGTAGTTGGATCAGGCTTCCGTTGCCCTATTCGACTGCAACAATTAAATGTTTTATATAAATTCCAACCTAGGACGACATGTTTAACGCGGGGCTAGGCAACGCAATTTAAAAATTGCTGTTTTATTATTTTAAAAGTTTGACTACGTTTTCTTTTTTTTAAGATCCTTGACAGAGTGGATATGTCTGGGACTAAATCCCCGCCACCAAGTGTTGAAGTCATCCTTAAAGTAGTGCAAGCCGTTGTTAAATATTTCTTCAGGTGTCTACACGAGGAAGGTATACTATTTTAACTAAAAAATATTTCTATAGGCTAAGATTATTCTTGTAATCAAACACTTTTACACTTTAAGCCCGTCAAGTTAGTGTAGCGCTTGAGCGGGGCGAATATTTTTGTATAATTTTGCGAGAAAACTTGTACATTATTATTTAGAATAGAAATACTTTTATTCAGAAACACAACACATACAATTAAACTTAATTTAACAAACTATATCATAAAGTAGATACAAATTTTACTAAATACGGTAGTATAGGTGCCTCTGAAAAGGAAGCCACTCAGCTACGTTGGGACAGCAGTCGGAATATTCTGTGGCCCCTTCAGAGGCTTAGCTAAGTCAACCGAGATCGTTTTACATTTTGTTTTGTTTGTTATTTGACTGATTTTTAAAATGCACTTTATATTAATTGGTAGATGTTAAGGTACCCTAGTAAAGTAGTATTTATCAATTCTTTATTTAAACATATTTGCTGCAAATATATCAAATTAAATAATTCAATTGCGCACGTAAACGCTAAGTTTACAAAGTAACGCTGCAATACGGCTAGTGACGTCACGACCTTATATTGACACTAGTGTATGTCGATCATATGATCTACAATTTACGTGCATCAAACATTTACATTTTAATAGTGATTAAGTAATAAAGTAAGTTACAAATTTATTAATGCAGAGAATAGAACAGTTTTAACACTGTGAAGCAGTTTTTGCACTGTTTATAAGCAAGTGACGTCATAACCCCGACAAATCCGAGCGATTTGTGTCACGTGACAAATGTTTAAAGAAATAATTGTTTTTTTGCGGTTTTTTGTTTTAGTTAATTTTTTTTTTTAACATATGAGCTGTTTTACTATTTCTAAACTTAATACTGATAACAGTAATTGACGCTATAGTTTTCGCACTGTCAAATAGCCCATTGCACTTATACATAAAAGTTTTGATAAACCATAGTATTTGAATTGTTAATTTTATTAATTTTTAGATATATTTGAAAAAATATGCGGCGTCCAAACGGCCAGCAGGCTTCTTCGTAAATTGTGCCTTCACAGCAAGTTGGCCCGGGCCGTGGCTCTCCGGGACTTGCTTGAAACGGCCATGTTTAGAGAGGACAAGATCTTCGGAAGCAAAGCAGTCATACCAAACCTGTTAGCGACTCCTAAGGAATGGAGTAACGATGACCTGCTCATGTATATGAATCAAAAACATGTGAGTTGCAATCTCCCAGCTCGTAAACAAGATGCGCTCTCGACTTTTCTTGCATTTGGATATTCGATAATCCACAGACTGAAAATGAAACGCGATTGACCTTCACGGCCTTTTCATCTGTAGACGGTGGTTCGTGAACCATAAAATTACTATATTCATACCACCCATTGAGTATCCAGATTTCAAGACCAAGTCTAACAGGTTTTAGACAAATATTAAATTGAAAAAAATAGAATCATGTTGGACCTGGTGGGAATTGAACCCACGACCCATTAATTATTAGCCATACATTGTTACCATTACACCAACGAGCTCGTCAAAGAATGCTCAATGTCTGATATTGCTATCCACTTCTGATGGTGAAACGTCAAGAGTCATTTTTTAATTACTTCAGTATTCTGCAGCTTGATAACCCAAGTAGCTCCTAATAGCGTTTATTTCTTTCATTTGGTTACAAAACATCGCCCTGAGACCATTAGGAGCGAAGAAACAGTGTTTTCTTCGCTCCTAATGGTCTCAGGGCGATGTTTTATAGCTTAAAGCCCTCCTCGATAAATGCTCTAACCAACACAAAGAAATTTCAATTCGGACCAATAATACCTGAGATTAGCGCGTCCACGCAAACTATCAAACACTTCAGCTTTATAATATTAGTACAGATAATTTAGAAAAGGTGAAGGTTTATGTCAGTGGGTTTATTCTTCTTTCTTTATAATATTTAAAAAAATTGCAGGGTCCCATAACTCAGCTTACCCAAAGCCATACGTCGGTCTTCCACGCTGGCATAATCGGTACTGGGGTGAGGAAACAAAGCGGACAAGATCTCGACGGTATACCCCCGATACTTACCACAAACAACGAACTCCTTATGGGCGCACTTATGTCTTGTATGGTAAGGTTCTATAGGTTCATCTTAACATTATAAATAAAAGACATTCAAACGGTTTAAAACGTGAAATACTAAAGGACTGAATGCTAAAGAGTTTGCCCAAAATGATTAATTCTCGTATAATTTAGTATTACGATTATTCACGACGAGTTATCCGTCTTTTATAGATTTCTTTAAAGCAATGCAACTCATACAACAAAGGAATTTGTATTATGCAAATTAGTTTGATGGAATAAGCAACCAAAAAAAAAATCTATATAATTTTCCATTGTATGTATTGTATTCTTTAAAAATATTCTTCATTATAAGTATTATACATGAAGTAATCAAAAACATTCTAGGATGGAAACAGCGGAGTTGTTGAGGGGGCAACATCGGTGTCCCTTCTACTCGTCGAGTTGGTATCACCTGATGTCATGTACAATGGTCTACCATGGCCTGATGAGGATTTTACAAAGGTAAGCTGAATAAAGATTTTTATAAACATTGGATATAAGGTTGACTGTTTAGCTATAGGTGTAATTAAACTAGAATTTTAATAATAATTTTAATAGACAAATTTTCCTTCGTTAGCTATTTTGTTTTGCAATAAGCGACAATTAATTGTTCTATTATTATTGTCTAAAAATGTACCTTGTGTAAAGTTTGAATTCAATGTTTAAAACTTTAAACTGGTTTAAATTTTTGTAGAGTATGAGCAGTTTTCTTTTCTTGTATATAAAAAAAAATAGTGATGATTTTACTGAAGTAATGCTGTTAATAGGAAACATCACATTTTTCTTTACAAGAAAAATTATTGACGATATGTAATATAACATATTAAAAGAAATAATTATAGTGCGATTTAAAGATGTACAATGCCATCTATTATAATTTTGAAATTAATTTCGTATTACCTATTAAACTTAACAGATTGAACAAAACGACATTGCCATACGTTAACCTAATCATAAGATAGAAAAAGAGACTTTATTGCATTACAGAATTATTTCAGTCAAGAGCGAAAATTGTTTGGCATATTTGAAATGTGATAATAAATTATTTCTTATAGCAAGTCAGTATTGAACGCGAGCTATATATGCGTGGCGCGGTGGAGCGTTGTGCTGTGGCTCGGGCTGCTCTAAGACGTGTTGCGCTAGCCAGGCCTGCTCTGTGCCTCTCCTCGGCGTTGCTGCGCGCTTCTGCTGCGACACTCCTTCATAGACTAAGGGCACATCTAGGTAAGAATTTATTTATTTACACAAATAGTAGAGCTAAGGAATAACAATTAAGAATAAAGTTTAAATGCATCCTTAGCAGTTTCACAAATAGTTTAAATAGAACTAAAAAATTAATGTTATGTTTCAACTACAAATTAACTAACACAAACATAATTAAATTGAGATACTGCTTCATCTGCTTTATCAAAAAAAAAATAAAAAGTTTTTTTTTTGATGAAGCAGTATACGAGTTAGTTATATAGTTATTATAATAATGAGGAAAATTCTACTTAATACTTGGGAAAATCCGTTTCCCATTCACGGTGCAGCTATATATCTGTCTGTTGGCTGTTGGTTGAACTGGTTCTTGTGGTGAGTAGTAACTATCTATTCACATCGGCCGAACAGCCCGAAAGACAATGATATGCTGAACGATGGCCTTACACAATTTATTAGTAACTATCTGTTCAAATACAAAAACTTTTAACGGTTTAAAACACGAAATACATTAGTTAACTTATTTACTTTAAACTACCGACGTTTCGCTGATCACAGCCAACGTTAACTAATATATATCGCGTTATATATACAGCGTTTTAAACCGTTACAAGTATATTATTTAAATGCATACTACTCGCGTAAACTACAAGCGGTATCTATCTAGCAACCAATTATAATATATGCTCACGTTTCTTTTTTAGATCGTCATACGCAATCCCCGGAACTATCCCGCGAATTGTCAGCCCTAACAGAGTTACTAAGTACAATGACGTTAGGACAACTATTACCTCACCCGCTGAGCCATATGCTGGAATTAGCGCCGGAACTGACTGCTAGTGAGGTAAATTTATACTTTGATTCCGAATATAAGCGTAATTAAGAAAACTTTACTTAACAAACTTATACTGGTCCTTCGAGTCGGATGAATTTAAATACTCTGTCGGAACTTAAATTATTAACATTAAAATCACAAATTACCCCCCAATCTTTTTTTAAATTTCTTCATATTATTTACTGTAAAACGATATCTTTCACTGTCTATTTTGTGTCGTTGTTCTATGGGCATTGTGTGAAAGAGACAACTTTCTATGTGTTTATGTTTTCAGTTGGTGCAAGTATTGCGAGATTGTTTATGGAACTACACGCGGGATCATGTGCCGTCCCCTGCATTGTTCACATGTGATTCCACAGGTATAGTATATATTATAGTTTTAAGATTGCTTGAACTGAATATTTATTCGTTTTTTTTTGTGACTGATAATGGGCAACATTTACGCAAGATACTCAATAAAAACTTATTTTTTAGGTCTCCATTGGCGTGACCCATCTACATGCAAGCCACCTACGGTCTATACAGACACTCTTCGGATTATTTTGCAAAAGAAAATAGCAACACTGGGCCACATGTATCCTATAATGTTTTTAAATCTCGAAAAGGACTCATAGTAACACAGTGTTATATAATTGTAAAATTGTAAATACAATAATAATCTAGGAAAATTAAAATGCCTGATTGGGTGATTTGTGTTTTACTTTTAGCTCTAAGAGAAAAATACGATAAATACTGATACGAGAACAAAACTCCGCTGACCAGAACTCCATGCTCGTTGACCCTTTGCCGAGATCTGACATAAACAGCAATAAGCAAATAATATTTTATAAAGATGCGTACTTCGACTACCGTCACTTAAATTAGTAGTGATAACCGGGATCGACGGCTTAACGTACTGTTTGAGGAACGGGGATGATAACTCCTACTGCCAAACACTAGGCTGGTGCTAGTTAATTTTCTTAGGAAGATTCCAAGCGGCAACGTAACATCTCGCCAGACCAAGGATTCGAATTAGTGACCTTGTTATTTGTAGTTGATTGTACTGACCACTAAACTAAAATCGATTATTAATCGATCGTGTGCGTTCTCTACTCATAAGACAATTGTCAGGTGTCAAATTTGAATTTATAATGTAGGTACTTTCTTGTACCATGATAGAGAAAGTATAAGTCAAAACAATGCATACAAACAGTAAAACGTCGAATCTAAATAAAACATAATAAGTGTTGTATTGTTTCTTATAGCAGAGTGATTCATGATTTTAATACATCATATATAATAATAATTTATTTAATTGTGAATACCAACTGAAGATCACAAAATCATGGAGGAAGAAACAAAAAAGCCAATTTGTCTTATAATTTTAGGTTAGAATTGTGCTTGTTTGAGTCTCTATTTACAATTGTTTTTTATTAAATCTTATCTTTCATTAAAAAAAACGTAAAACGCTGTATTACTAACTATGCTCTCAATATATTTGGTGTCATTCGTTCGATGTCATTATGAGTGGAGATTTACAGGTATGGCAGGGGCTGGTAAAACATCATTTACAAGACGTTTAGCGGGAAAAGTTGTAAATGGATCAAGGCCCTATCTTATTAATTTAGATCCTGCTTGCCGAGAAGTCCCATATCCAGCAAACATAGGTATGAATCTTATTGTAATATAAATCAAGCCCTCAACAGGTGTATTTTTAAAAGAGAATATAAATAACGTTTTTCTAGATATAAGAGATACTGTAGACTATAAAGAAGTAATGAAGCAATATGGACTTGGACCAAATGGAGGAATAGTAACAGCATTAAATTTGTTCTCCACAAAATTTGGACAAGTTGTTGATTTAATAGAAAAAGCTGGGAAAAAACATAAGTACTGTGTTATGGATACACCAGGTAATAAAACATTTCTAAAAAATAAGCCTTCATTTTTTTTTTTTTTTTTTATACAAACCTTTGTTTGTTTGTTCCTTAAGTAGTTTTATGACAAAGACATGCCTGCCATATTAATTAACAGCATCAACATCAAAATAAATGTATAATAGTTTTAAAAATGTTGTATGTAACAAAAAAGGTTTACTGCACACCTTGCTTAAATGGTATATGCCTTTTGTACTTTATCTTTCAATAAGTAAACCCTGTGCTTGTCAGTCTTCTGTTATTAAAGAGTAACATTATAGCATTGTCTTTCCAGTAGGTTGACCGCCTCTGTAGCCAAATGGTTAAAAGTATTGCCTAGCATTGCGTTAAGCGCGAGGGGTCCTAGGGTTGAATCCCAAGGAAACAAAAAATTGTTTCGGTCAGTCAGGGCACAGAAGTCTGATCAACAACTTGCCTATTAAAAAACGGATCAGTGTAACCGATTCAGAAATGTGTTTGCCCCATGCCCCACGAGGGGGATTTCACACTTAGGTTTAAAGAATTTATTTTTCAAAGAATATACATATTCACTTATAGAAAATTAATACTTAAACTTAAATGTGTTTACATGCATCGGACTTTAATTAAACGAAAAGTGATATATATAAAAAAACTTATTATTAACTTATACTTTTCTAAAATATGGAACTTTAATGATTTCTTGAAGATGTTTATAGACTGGGCGTTTTTTTAAACTTTCAGGTAACTTATTGTACAGATCAGCACCCGTAAATCTTAAATATTTTTACCGTAATTAGTTCGGGGTGGGGTAGTGACAAGTTGTGTTTATTTCTGGTTTGGTATCTGTGATTTTTCTTCGTAAAAGTTGTTTGACTGTGTGTGCTATGTGTGATAATTTTATGAATGTAAATGCATGTATGATAGGTAAATAGTTGAGAAATGTCAAAAAATTTTGTATTTTCATAAACCTTTTTAGTAGAAGTTAGTGCTTTATAATTAAACAAAGATTTTATAATTTTTGATTGACATGTTACTAAAGGTTTTAAGTTAGTCTTTGCTACATCCCCAACTGGAATAAGATAGTCTAAATGCGGTTTGACTAAGTTTATATAATATATTTAGCCTTATGGGGAATACATTTGGATATTTTTTTCACTAAACAACAGCGGGTATATCTTTGATCGTATATGGTCAATGTGAGCTTTCCACGTAAGTCTATTATCTAAAATAAGTCCAAGGTATCTCTCCTGATTAGATCTCTTAATAGTTACTTTGTCAATCTTAGGTGGTTCAAAACATGGTATTTTTTTATTTTTTGCAGAAAAAATCATGTAGGACGTTTTTTCAATATTTACAGTTAGAAGATTAGATTTTAGCCAGCGTGATAATATGTTTAGATCATTTTGAGTTTCATTTATAATTCTATCTATACTATGACCAAAGTAAAACAGACAGGTGTCGTCGGCATATAAAGAAATATTACCTTTGAGGCCTATTTTACTGATATCATTGATATAGACCAAAAATAACAAGGGTCCTAAGATGGATCCTTGTGGAATTCCACACATGATTTTAGTCAGGCTACTTTCGTGTTTGTTAATTTTTACTAGTTGCTGCCTGTTACTTAAATATGATTCAAATATCTTATGAGCCGTGCCTCCTAATATATGACTTAACTTTTCTAAAAGGACCGAATGGCTGATTGTATCGAAAGCCTTTTTCAAATCTATAAATATACCGAGAGCTATCTGCTTATTGTCAATGCTTTCACTTATTTTCGTTACAAGATCAATTGTTGCATTAAGTGTACTAGATCTTGGGCGAAATCCATATTGACCGTCGTATAAGAACTGTCTATCATTCAAATAGCCAAGTAGTCGGGTGTGGAGTATCCGTTCATAAATTTTAGATATTACAGGCAACACTGAAATCGGTCGGTAGTTACTAGGGTCACTTCTAACACCATTTTTATAGATTGGGGAGACCTTAGCTACAGCTTACAGTAGGTTATTTATGATTCTATATATTTCAGGTCAAATAGAAGTATTTACATGGTCTGCATCGGGGACTATTATCACTGAGACATTGGCATCTTCCTGCCCCACTGTTGTTGTATATGTTATGGATACTGTAAGAAGTGTTTCCCCAGTTACATTTATGTCAAACATGTTGTATGCTTGCTCCATACTGTATAAGACGCGGCTTCCGTTTATTGTTGTAATGAATAAGGTATGTTATTGTATATTTAAAATGGGTACTTTACGTTATCATACTGCTGTATAATAGTAATTTTAATCATCAACATTATTTTTAAATCTTTCATATTGTCTTGTGGAGTCTGTGGGCCTGTAAATATATTTTTTTATATTTCTTTAGATGGCTTTACAAACCTCATTTTGAAATCAGTATCTAGTCTAGTTTTATACCTGCTGCTTGCGTATTACAGACAATAATTAGTTTAGCAATTCTACTTGTAACATACAAGAAACAAATTACTTTTTTAGTGACTTTGATGATTTATTCTGAACCTATACAGCATTACATAATAAAACCTTATTTTACAGACCGATGTCGTAAATAACTCCTATGCAGTTGAATGGATGCGAGATTTTGAAGCATTTCAGGAGGCGTTAGACTCCGAAGACTCTGGAGAAGGGAGTACATATGTTGGAAATTTGACTCGCTCCATGGCACTTGCCCTGGATAACTTTTACACAGATCTGAAGTGTTGTGGTGTGAGTGCTCACACAGGTGATGTAAGTTTGTTTAAATTATTTTAAATTTTTACATGAAAGATTTATTTCAAGCTACAACAAAGATTACTTGTCTGTGTATAAAGTAGTATTGTTGTGTCCGTAGTAAATGTAGTCGATTTTACTTACTACTTTTAAAAGAGCTTTTAAACTTTACTTCTTTTCAAACTATGAAAGCTAAAATTTGACAGGACAGGATTTTTTCGGACAGAGGGTGACAGTCAGGGATAAAACTTCTAAGCAATGTGCGTTGTAGACTATTTGAAATTGCTAAATATGCTAGACAATTGAATGGTAGAGCAATTAAATAGCCCTACTGGGTAACCTACCCAGGTGGACATTGTGTGGTAGGGCCAGATAAGAAGAATGGTAGGGTAGGCTGGATGGATTTTTTTCACTTTTTTTTCTTTCTATTGATAAATATCTAAAAGGCCCTTTAATCACAAACGCAAGTGTGCTTAGTGGTGCTACATTTGATACAAGTTATCTATCATTTGTTGCAGGGCATAGATGAATTTTTCAAATTAGTCGACGAAGCTGCAGAAGAATATGAAAGGTATATAAATTTACAACTGTCGATAATTAGCGCGCTTTTTTATTATGTTCTGAGGGTTCGGGGTTTGATTCATGGTTTTTTTATTGACTAGGAATTAAACCCTGCAAGTCTCTCTTCAAGCGTATAGTCATTTTTAAAACTATTTTTTTTTTATAATAAAGCTTTATTTGTTTTTTAATCTTAGAAAAAGTAAATCCTTCAGAACAATAGACTTTAAATTGTTATATTTTTACAGAGATTATAAAGCAGATTGGTTAAAAATGCGGAGAATAGAGAGGAGAAACGAAAAGAAGAGAAAGCTAAACAAAACATGGACAGTAAGTGCTCAACAACTTTAAAATAGTTTACTAAAAAAAAACAGTTTTAAATAAAGTAGTCCCTAATATCATGTTTATTATTATTTTTTGGTGCAGAAAGAAACATGTATAGCTTCAGATCAAATTATAAAAGAAGTAAATAGTACACATTTAAATATAACACAGCTGCTGCAAAAAAACCGAAACGTCGAGTCATAGTTCAAATCTATTTAACTAATATATTTCGCGTTTTAAACCGTTACAAGTTATTTAAATATAAAAGAGTTTTCTAATCAAGAACTATAAAAATCTTTTTCAGCAACCAGTGATACAGTACTAGATAAGAATAAACTAATAGAAGAAGTGATGGGGGGAAGAGAGATAAGCGAAATGTACCTCAAGCATCCAGGCAATGAAAGTTCTAGTGACGATGAAGGCACAGAGGTGCAGAAAGAGATCGGTAAGGCTATATGTGTGTGTTGCCCTAAATTATCTTTATTAACTAAAACTACGTTTTACTACTGGTGGCAAACCTAAAGCTGGAATATGCAGCCAACACTGAACAGCTGGAGAAGAAAATATAAGAAATATCTTATAATACGGTATACATTACACTCGGGTCACTACCTATAATATTCATAGTTACAAATTATGAAATTTATATTGTTCTTCCAGCATTAAAAATATTCTTTTTTCCAGTAAGGCATCTAGTAGTAGTAGATATATTTGAAGGTTTCATCTAATTCCTCGTCATGTCTGGTCGGTCACACTGTTAAAAAATTGAATTGAATTAAAAGTTTTACACGGGCACGGCTTGAACCGGCAACCACAAGGTCATGCGCAGGTGGTCTATGCAAATAGGCTCGGAAGTTAAATTGGTTAGAGCAGCTGCTTGGAGGACTTGCTGTGGATGCCGGCCCGTGCGAGGCGTCATTTTTTTCATTCTGAATTGATTTTTCTTGAAACTGCATATTGGCCCTTATCATTTTCAGATGACAAACCGGAAGATGTGCTAGCGTTCCAAGAATTCATTAAGAAACATGTTAAACCTAATAATAGCGAGAGTAACACGTAATGTGTTCATTTGTAAAAATATTATATTTTTTTAAGTACCTAATGCATTTTGATTTCATATAACGTTTAAAATAATGATCTTCATTGTTTTAACCGTTATACAAACAGTTTTATGTGGCCTTAAGATTGGAATAATAATATATATTAGCGTTTCGTTATCACAAATGTATGACTTTTAAATAAAACACTTAACGGTTTAGCAGACGAAGAGACACGGGGGGGACAATCTCCCAGTGACTACAGCTGTTGCAAAGCATCCGAAATGTCGGGCCGAAGTTAAAATTAATTTTCAAACAAGTTTAACTAGTATATATCGCGTTTTAAGCCGTTAAAATGTCTTATTTAAATGTGTATCTACCAGCAGTATTTAATGTGTTTCAGTATTTTTAATTAATGACTTCATCATTCATTCAGATGTTAGGCTTTTGTAAAACAATAGAAGTCAGACTCAGGCAGTTAGGTTGGGTCAAAGTAATGTTGCTAAAGGGACACATAAGACTTATTTATACCTGATTGGTGGGAGAAAGTGGGTCCCACTAAACTGCTAAGACGAACTATAAATAAAATAAAACAATATCAACCGAATAACTAAATTTAATATAAATAATTAAATAAGTCACACACGTGTATAAATTCACAAACAAGGGTGATATTCTAAAAAACTAAAACCGTATGGTTCATACATGGATGGTGATGATATTATGTAAAAGAAAATAAATAATAAATAGGGCCTCAAACTCGGTTAGATGAGAAATGGAATAAATTACATTATAACGGAACAATATTTGAGTATTAGACCGTCTATATTCTACTTATAAATTAACAAATAAATCAAGCGACTAATCTAATAAAATTACATTGGATCTAGCCATGGAAATCAATCAACAACCATAATATTGATAAATTCCTGAAACTATAGTTGCATTGAAATTCTATTCGAATAAATAAAGCTAGTAAGGAATCCAACGCATCTCGAGTTTAGCTCTTAGGTTCTCGAAATTAACCAATAGTTTTCGACGTCGACAACATCTGATGTAATTTAGTCGTGATTGCGAAACGTCGAGAACATTTCTCAATTACGACACGACACGAAAGGCTTCATACAATTTATAAGACAAATCCAAAACTATGTAAAGTAATGATTGTATATTTTTTCTTGGTTATATATTAGGAAAGATTTTCACGATTGAAAAATGCATGTGTAATGAATCCGCATCGATAAAAAGACTTGACAAATGTGTACATATAAGCTGGTTTTATACACTAAAAAACGTATTCAATATTTTTCTTTGTGTCATAGGCACTTTCGTGTAAATGTAATTACTACAACTTCAACTTTTGGGTCTCTAACAATAAAATACAAAACTTGCAATTGTGATGGTACGTTCAAACAAAAAATCTACACTACTTTATTGGTCATAATAAATTGTTCAACTAATTTAATACGAATATCACTTACTACTTGTCATTCAGTGTTATCTAACCTACTAAGTACGTAACAATAAATAATTAAATACGCAATCTTAAAATACAATTTATTCGGCAGCTAAAGCAAACAGATCGGAAATTTTTTAACATATCTTATCAATTACGATAACAGGGCACACCTTTATTTTTCTTGAACTCATTAAAATGGTTTTTTTATATGATTAAATAAGGCACACAAAAAACTTAAGAAATTTAACAAAAGTATCAAATTGTTAAGACAAATATGTTTATCACTGACGTAATTGTTCTTATCTTCGAATTGATAAGAGTGGTCAACTTACGTATCGTACCCACTTACGTATTTATACTAATACTAGCTGTGCCAGCGACTTCGTCCGCTAAGAATACTTATTTTGGTCATCCAAATTCGTTCTTTATAAAGTTAAGCGGGACGAGAAGGGACCTACGACGTCGGTGGCGTCCCTTCCCGTCGTTTTTACAAGTTAATTTTAGAAGATAGAGATATAGCGGACTTTTTTTTAGATCATCTAAAAAGGAATCATTCTTTCTTACATTTTTTTGGGTATCTTGAACCGTTTTCGCAGCGTACGCATCGGAAAAACACAGAGATGAAATTTTTTCCCCGTTTTGTTCACATTTCCCGCTGTATCTTTGCTCCTATTAGTCACAGCGCGCGTTGTATATATTAGTATAGATATAAAGCTGACGAGTTTGTTTGAACGCGCTAATCTCAGGAAGTACTGGTTCGAATTGAAAAATCTTTTTGTGTTGGGTAGAGCATTTATAGATGAATGCTATAGGCTATAACACATCGCGATGTGAATAATAGGAGCGAAGAAACAGCGGGTAATGTGGCAAAAACGGGGAAATTTACTCACCGTTATGGGATTTCGTCGCGTACGCTGCAAAAATGGTTCACGATATCCAAAAAAAATATGTTAGAAATAATTGTTCCTCTTTAAATGATCTCAAAAAATGTCCGCGACGGTATGTCTTTTTTATATCATCTAGCAAAAACGACGGGACACGGGGACCTCGTGGGTAACAGCTAAAATGTATAAAGATGGAGAGGAGGTTTGCAAAACAAAATTTTGATGCCCAAAATTACTATTCTATGCGTACGCGTCCACAGCTAGTATTATATAATACGTGTAAGAAAATATAATATATATTCGCTAAAAAAAATAAATAATGATATACATAAATCACTACGATTTTTAAGGAGAAGTCTTACGTTTTAGTGCAATATCAATATGAGAAGTTAGCTTAGAACAATATAGTCTTCTCGTTCTTTAAATAAAACACTTAACAGTTTAAAACGCCATATAACGGGGAGGTTTCCCGTGGCCACGGGGACAAAGCATCCGAAACGTTGGGCCGTACTTAAAATAATTTAATACATCGCGTTTTAAACATTTTAAACGTTTTCTACTCGCGTAAACTACCGACAGTATGTTTTTCTCTTTTAAAAGCATTATCACAACAGCAATTTCCTTATATATTTGAGATCTTTTAAATTCATGGTTGTAATGTAAGGATTTTACTGATATTAGATCAAAGTACGCCCAGCCGTACTGATTGCTGTAAATAGATCAAGGACTCTTTGATTTGAACACGGAAGTGTTTGTCTCAAACAGCATCCTCTTTCCTGGTAGTTTATCTTATCTTCTGCAATTGTGATCATTAAATCGTCTTAATAGAGGGATTACATTAAATCATTTGCAATCGGGAATATAGATAAAACATGACGCATTTTAACTCTTACCAATATTTGATGAGGAATAAATAGGAACCATACTGCATTTTTACAAAATACTTATTTCCGTCTTGTATAAATATGCTGTATATATTGTTGAGTCCACTAACACGTAGACAGAGTCGATAACCTTGATCCTACATGGTGTTTTATTTAAAACACCTTTTTTATTATCTGTATTATATCACCTGTTATGTTCATATGCACTAATAAATAAAACTAATATCCGTTTTCAAACAACTTTTGATTGCCAAAACTTTTATACTAAGAATTTGCACTCTTTCAGGGAAAAAATATGTGATTATCTCACTTGCCCTAATTAACCGCTTCTAAGTAGGAACTAGTAATTTTGTCTCTTTCACGCACAACGAATTTGAGTGAAAGGGACAGAGCTACTTTTCATATGTTTATTACCATAATATCATTAAGTACTATGTAACGTTAAGTCCGTTGCCTATGCAACTGTCGGTCACGGTCTTGTCAGTTTTGTGCCCGTTGACGGGTTGGGTCATTCTGCCGGCGCGTTCCATTGCTGGGTCGGTGAGCAACCACGCGGGCTTGTACGCGATGTGTCCGCTGATGCTGTATGCCAGAGACGGGTTAGGGCAGGTATTTTGGACGCTACCTATTGATGTGTAGCTGAAAAAATATTGTTTTGCCTTGACCTGACCTCACAAAGATTAACTTATATTATTAGAGGCATACGAAGACTAGTATTGTAGGACGACTAGGACGGGGGCTTCAGCTGAGTAAGAAAACTCAAGGATACATTCAATAAAAAGGAAAAAAAAGATAACATGAAGCTTCCAGTTGTGTCATTTTTTTTGTTGCTTCCCGTGTCGCGCCTTGCAACCCGTACCAGGTTATTTAGTTGCTATAATTTGACGTCTTGTATCATACACAAGGTCCTAAATATTTATCAGATTTTTTTGATATAAAATAAACCACGCTGATAATTGTGAGTCCAAAAATCAAAAGGTTTATCAATGCAATATGTATACCAATCAACAATAAATACAAGAAGTGGAGTTTGTGATTTCGTGCTATACAGAATTTTTGTATTCATGTAGCGTGAACTGATCAAAATTACTTAATGACATATGAGCCGAGATGAGTGTATCATTGAAGTTGATTATATACGGGAATGACGTCATATAACACATGGACATGCCTGTGTTTAAAATCATAAAATTCTATGAAATAATAAATAAATTCCTCAAAACTTACGACATATTTTTGTTATTTCTACTCAATTTTGGTTGCCTTCATTTCTTTGTAACACCTAGTTTACACAGAGACTATACTACTCAAAGGGTTAATTAATTGGAAACAGATAAAACTGGCTCCGCTAGGAACCACCAAGTAAATTCAGGTAGGTTTAGTTTTTATTAAAATTCTAGAGTAGATCAGTTGAATTATGCACGTGTTCGTCTCACAAGAACAGGCATGGACGAAATAATAAAAGAAGAAGTAGAGTATCTCACCCAATATCATATAGACTGCAATAAGGCACATGTCGTTGAAGGATGTAGGTCCAGATTTGATGATAGCTCCAATTCAGAAGTGGGAACACACGAACTACTTGAGGCCACGAGGTATCTGTTTTCTAAATAATAAAAAGCTTTTTCATACCTTGATTATTACGGTGATATACGTTAAAGAGACTTATTAATAAACGTTTAAGTAATAGTAGTTTAAGTGAGGAGTTTAAGTTTAATAACTTGAATTACTTTTGGATAACAAAGAAGCCGTTGTTGATACACCCGTAACTGACATTATAATGTGTTGTTACCGTTAATGGTCGCTTCTTGTTAAATGCTTAAACGTATAGCCTTGCATTGTGTTGAGTGCGAGAGGTCCTGGTTTCGAATCCTCGGAAACCATAAGATTGTGTCGCTGGGGCAGGACACAGAAATGTAACGGACTCAGAAATAGCAGGTAGTCCTTCCATCATACCAGATAAAATTTTCTCTTGTATGACATTATCACAATTTTAAACTCATCTTTATTACTTCTATAACTCACCTGCATAAACTTCAAGCTCTGGCTAAAAGGATCAGTCCGTCTCGTTCCCATTAAGCAGGCTTTCAATCTCCTGTCCCCTTCTAATATATTTTCTAGAGCACTCTTCATTTCCCCTTCAATCACTAGTAATTTCACTTTATAATGGGCCTCAATCTCTTCTATAAAAGATTCGATTTCTCTAAAAGGGCCCTTGGTGCGCATGTATATGACTTTCAGATCTTTTGCGATATCATCTTTCTGGTGTATGTCTCTTAATATGTTTATAGTTAAGTCTAAGAGGACAGTGCAGTCTTTCCCACCGTTGAACGATAAAAATACCTCGTCTAGCCTGAATTGCGAGAAGCATTGTCTTAGTATCTGAAAGAAGACCATAATATTGGTACTAAGGATCGTGACCCACTAATGTAAAAATTGGTAAACGGCACAAATTGAAATTTTTCTAATATGGAATACCTGTCCTAATATTTTAAAGCTGAAGAGTCTGTTTCTTTGAACTCGCTAATCTCAGGAACTACTGCTGTAGAATAAAAAATTTGTTGTGTTGGTTAGAGCATTTATCAAGGAAGGATTTATGCTATAAAATTTCATCCTATAGCCAATATTAGCGAAGAAACAATTGGATGTGTAAAAAAATAACGGAAATTGTGGATTTCAGTTGCGTGCGCCAGGAGAGCGGATTAAGATACCCAAAAAAATAACTATGAAATAAAGATTTTTTTTAAATGTGAAAAAAAATTCTAATGCGACCGATGTCGTGGACAACAGCTCAAATTTATACAAATGAGGAGGTTTGCAAAAACAAAATTTGATGCTCAAAATAACTATTCTACGCGGACGAGGTCGCGGTCACAGCTAATTACGCATAAATTTCTTGCAACACGGTTGCAACTCTTCTATCTTTACTATTGGTTTCAGGTCCCCAGTACAATCGTAAATAATTACGATATGATATTTATTTTCCATAAAATCATTTACACAGTCGCAAAGTCTCAGATTTTGCAACTCTGTCTTCAATTTCTAGTTTTGAAAGAATCTCTTATATCAGATCGTACCTGTGCAGATTCCGCCGTAACTGTTGTGATGTCTTCAAAATTCATAACCGGTTCAGCAGGTTGGGGCATTTCTTACTGAAATTAAAAGGATTAAATTATTTTACAAAATATTTTTTTATACATAACAATTAAATTGAAATGCATTTATGCAAATAACTACTACCTAACAAGTTTATTTGCATTAAATTAAATATACACTAAAGTAGTCTCCTTAAAAGTGACATAAAATGTTTATTTTATCTTTATATTCGAATCTGTTCAAGCAACCTCACAATGTTATTTTGTCAGTAACCTCTTTTCGAAAATCTAAAATTCAACACACTCAATCACATTATGCATGTAGTTAACTGTTATCTAATTATGTAAGTTCTGTAGTTTACGCGAGTAGTACATATTAAATAAAACGTTTTTAACAGTTTTAAATGCGAATCTTTAATTTATTTAATGGAGGGGCTCATGCAGTGACGGCTGCAGCTAAACTTTCGAAATGTTGGGTCGTAGTTAAAAATAACTTCACTAATATATTTCGCGTTTAAAACCCCTTTAGTGTTTTATTTAATACATTTAATGAGCCAACGACGATACCTATTTTATATAACAATACCTTATTCTATTGTAGTGTTCTCGTTGTATGATCAAATAAACACATATATGCAACTTTGAACGCGAATCGAGTTTTGATTCAACATGATTGCCGATTATCATACTATATGCTTCGTTGGAAGGTCAGGTATTGAGGTCAAAAATGATTTCGCTATTTTTAAGCCCTAACCAAAAATTTGTGGTTTAAGGGCGCCTATAAATGTTGATATTATTTATTTATATCTATTTTAATAAAATAATAAATTCAAAAATATTATATATATAAAAAAAGCCCATTAGTGGTGAGTGGCTTGGTTGGTTGGATATTTTGGTTTAGTTTTAGTCGATAAATACGTTTTTATATTACAGTGTACTTACACACTTCTAAATTAAAGATTTTTCTTTTTTTTTAAGAAGTTTTTGTATATGAAATTATTGAAATACCCCTGTAACAAACCAATTTGCAAGCAATTTGTATAATATAAAATTTGAATTATTTATAGAGTATAAATTTTAAATGTATGACAGCAGATGATGTATTCGGCTGTTGTTATGTATGCAAATTTAAATATGGATGAAATAACTTTGTCTCGAGAGTCAGTAATTCACCATTAGTTAAATAAAAAGGGCTCAACTTTTATTATATCTCTAAAATAAAAGTTTTAACTATTAAATCAAAAATATGACAAAATCAATCAGATAACTACGTTATTTTAAATAAAACAAATATTTTGCCACTGATAAGTATCTGACAGATTTGTTATCAATTACAGAAAATCACCTGTTTTCTTATTCAATGTGCTGAAGAGTCTTCTGAACTCACATACTGAATATACCTTCTTGTGTTTAATGACATCTACAGCACACATTCATAGGTCGTAACTATCGTTTATATTTTAGTTTTAATAAGGAAAAACAATATAACGAAAAATATTTATTTTTCTGTATAAAAAATTACACACAAACTTTTTTTACAGGTGGCTCATCATTTTTAACATTGTTATTGAATAAAACATCCTCTGTTAATCTAAATGTCACTCTCATCATCTCTTTTTTGGGTGAAACATTTCTCACATTAAACACGTCAGTTATATTGTGCGATATATCTATCCCTATGTTTTCAATTAATTTTTCCTTAGACACTTTTACTGGGTCATCACCAACAGCAAAACAGTATACATAAACATATATCTCACAATTAAACTTATCGGATATCTCTGCATCTATCAAACCATTGAAATACTTCAGAAACTCTACAGCTAAAGCTGGTAAGTTCATTGTTATGTGAATCTTTGATCCACTTTTTAACTTCTTTTCATGCTTGCAAAGATCAATAATGTAATCTTTGAATATCTTCAAAATAAAATCTTTTCCATCTAGATTATAAAGGTGCAGATAAGTCATATTAACTTTATTATATTCAGCATTGTGTTCTAACCATTTGAAGGAGTCTGGGTTCAGATCATTTGCAAATACATGGCATTTTCTCTTTGCGGCTGGTATAGAAAATGGACCAACACCACAGAAAACATCAAATAAAACATCTTCAGGCTTCAAAAAATCCAAAATTCGTTCATGCTCCTTGCACAAGCGTGGGTTCCAGTACACTTTGGAGAAATCAAATTGAAAGTTACAGCAGTTCTCTTTGACCGTTACTAGAAATTCTTCTTCACCTGCAATTACTTCCATTTTAAAATTACGGTAAGTATTGTCAATGATGTTGCTCTTATTAACTACTGTTCTACATGTTTTGATTTTGTCCAGCAAAACTTGGCCAATTAGTTGGCGGTAATCTAATAAATGTTCCCTCAAGTTTAAGTGAATAATATGTCCTATTTGCGAAAAACTGCTCACAATTTCTTCATTCTCTGGAAGAACTGCTTTAAAAATTGTGTCAAATTTAAAGTTGTCATATTTCAGTTGAATATCTTCATAGGAGAATGTATTTTCATTAATGCCATTATTTTGAAGTGCTATTTGATCCTTTTCTGCCATGTCGGACCATTTAATGACTTTCTCAGGGTTAATAAACAGCTTTTTAGTTTTAGATCCTGTTGTGGTTTGAACAGGTTTAAAGTTCTCCAATTTTAGGAAGTACGGCCGCACTATTTGTGTAGTCTTCGCTAGTTTTTCTTCAGGTATATTTAAAACAGGAACACTAACAAAACGCGAGAATTTATCACGCTCCAAGACTTGCATACCTCGGACACCAACTGGCGTCAAAATAGAGGACAACGACATGGTTTTATAAAATTTTCTCAAAATTAATCGTATTTGGGTTACGGTCATAGCATATACGAAAATAACATACTAACCTAGTGGAAGGTCAGCTAGTGAACATATGTATGTCCATCCATAGAAAAGCACTAATTTATTCGAGATATATGCTGAGTTTGAAAGTTTTACTAGGATTTTACAAAATATTTTTAGAGGCGAAAGTTCATATTTTACGCGTATGACAGATGATAAACAGCGTATGTCAATCTCTTGCATCATTCGTTTTGACTAAGTTTTATGTCAATTGTCAAAATTGCTTGCGTCAAGTTAGCTTAGCTGTCAATTTGGTACGATTATATCGGTGTTAATGCTATTTTAACTATGAACAGGCTAAAACGAAGCCGTGCGACCGGCTACAGATATTGTAGAGAATATCGATTTGGTCAGCTCGGCGTGCTAGTACACTAAAAATGAAAATAGATATTTTATTAGATATTATATACGTAACATAATACACTAATTATTTGTTTCTTGACAAAGATTTATAAACCAGTTTCTAAATACACATACACTTACTATGGCCATTGTTACAAGTTAGTTTTGTTTTAACTTATTATATACTTATTACAATCTTTAAGTAATGCTAAAAATGAAAACATTAATTATAACATAATTATAACTAAAAAAGAAAGAAATACACTTATGATAGCTATAATATATACAAATGATATTAAAAGCAGTTTACCTGTCTATTAAAATGTGAATACTTTACAGAGCAAAAGTAATCAGATTTTATACACATTTACGGTTATTACTTATTTATGCCGTCTGTGCCAAATTCCCGCGACAATTTGGCGGGAATTTATGTAATTTATTCTGCATCGAAAAGTCAGTGTTTGTTTATGTGCGCGGATTATTTATTTTTTATTTTATTTTACCTCTTGCAGTTTGCTATGTGTTAACAAATTCATTATAAGTGCTGCGTGAATTGTTTGTTTATTGGTGGTTTGTAATACAAAAGGTTTTAATTAACAAATTTCATTATTGTTTGTCTAGTGTTTGATAATATGTACAATATATGACTTTCAAGTGGTCGTTGTCATGACACTACAACCTGTACTGAAGGAGCTTTTGGGTCTTAAATATAGAACCCATCTTTTCAATAAAGAAGAAGACCTGTGTCTGTCTGTGGAATAACATATATAGTGAGTTCTCAAGTTAATATATCAGCATTTAATCTCATTACCATACAAATTACAAGTCGAAAAAGGTTTCTTTTCATGACACTTGCTTAAGACAGCAACGAACCCAATTTCCCTGTAAAAAGTTTATTGCATCCGTAAACCGAAGGAAGTAAAAGCACGAAAGATCGAACGTAAAAAAGTTTATAAAACCATTATTGTGGCTCCTAAATGCATACTTTCAGTAATCCAGGTGAAATGAGTTTCAAGATTTTTCTTGTTTGTTGGTTAGCGTGATGTAAATAACCGATAAGTCCAGACACAGACTATAAAGTCATCACGCCACATAGTTCCCTTTGATTTCTAAAAGTATGCGTTTTTTTAAGTTTTAAAATTTTGCATATACTGTGCTGATTAACCGTTGCTATCTTGCAACTCTAGTATACCCACATTTTAATTACAGACATTCACAGCATTTCGTGTTGCTTTAAAAAATTTGTAGCTCACTACCGAGTCTTACATTTTTTTTTCAATATATTATTTATATAGTGCCCATCATGTGAAAAATACTAATTTTATATTTATCAGACTATTGCAAGAACATGGTTTTTTTATTATAAATGTATACTTTTTGTTTTTGTTTTTGTAAAAACAACTTCACAAAAAAAGACTTCGCTTTACAGTGAGAATTGTTTCCATAGAGGGGGCGGCGCTAGGGGCAACTGAGAATCAGTGTTATTTGCTGAGAGGCTCCTGTTTAAGGAGTTGTCAATTTGTTGTGTAATTATAGTGTTTTGAATATATATTTTTTTTGGTACAATGAAGAGATCATAGAGTTACTATGCCCAAATTAAAAATGACAAAGTGAAAATCAGGCCAAGATGTCCATGTAGCACATACACCCCTAAATTTAAACATTGTCGAACTTCGTTATCGTTCTTTAAATCTATAATCACGCAAGTCGACGTAATCGTCGCATAGAAAAGCGCTTTTTCCATTACTTTTCACACGCCGCGAAGCGTGTAGTAAAAACGTTGATTCATTTCAATAAACGGCGCCAAACAGTAGAAAAAGCGGCGAGCAATATTGGCCCGTGTCAACATTTGCGGAACCCGCTGCACTGCTATGAGTTTCCTCTAAATAAACAATATGTGGCTGCTTCTTTACGGAGTAATGAATTACGTGATGTTTTTACAGCAGGAAACGATCGTAGTGTCCACTCGGCTGGGATGGTTGAGGTTTTGACAGGTTCATTGGTTTTGTTGGTAGATTACGACGCACAAAACTTCGTACAAACAAATAATTGCCTAGTGATGCTAGAAAACATTATTGGCAGGTTCTTCTTGCGTTAAAATAGGGTAACCTTGTAAGGTTCCTAACATCGCGAGTATCAGTGGTGCGTAATTATTTTTTTATGAATTTATACGTTAAGAAACTGTAAGGACTAAAGACGTTAGTTCCACAACGCTGAAAACCTACCCTGCGTCAAACAACTACGTCAAAAATTAATACTGACAGTTCTGAACTATAATTTTATATTGCGAAATTTAAATAAAACACTTTAACGGTTTAAAACGCGATATATATTAGTTAAACTTAGGTATTTAAAGATCGTTTTAACTACCGCTCGGCGTCTCCCTGTGACCACGACTGCTGCACAGCATCCGAAACGTCGGGCCGTAGTTAAAATAATTTTCAAATAAGTTTAACTAATATATATCGCGTTTTAAACCGCCATAAAGTTTTATTTTAAAGTGTACTACTCGCGTAAACTACAGACAGTATTTGATATAGTGAAAATTAAAAAAAAACTTCTTAAAAAATAACAGGACAGACAACTAAAGACTCGCTTGAACATCCGTTTTTACACATTGGGAACGAAAGATGGATATAGTATAAGTTGATAGTAAAACCAATGACCGAGCAAATTAACAAGCGTTACGATTATTTCCGATTCATTTAATCGTAAAGGGTTCATTAGGTCTTCAGAACCCCGGCGATGATGTGGTCTGCAATGCGAGTAATATCTTGATTATGTGGTTTCTCCCTTACGTCTTCGTTAGGAAGGATGACCTGGTGGTGAATCGGATTTTATACGCATAGATTACATCGGTTTGACTACTTGATCAAAATCTACTTGTTTTTTCTTTTGTTTCATATTTAAAAGAGGATAAGGGAGATACGATATTTTTTTAAAAGTCCAGATTCTATAGCAATTGTGGTGGCGGGTTTTAAATTGTTAAGTGTTCAATAAAAGTGATTCCTCATATAAATGTTTAGTTTAAAATAGGTCGTCGTATGTGGTTTTACGGGTGGTGGGTGTAAATCCCACCGGGTCCAATTTTTGGCATAACTTCGAGTTTCGGAGTTAGTAAACCTGCAAAATATGTTAGTTAATAACGGTTTCACGGGCAGGACTTGAACCGGCATTGTCAGCGTTCCGTGCTGTTGCTCTACCAATTGAGCTACCGGGTCAATTTTTTTCGATTTTTTAAATTATATAGTGCCTTTATGTGCAATAACATGTGAATAATATTAATGTTTTCAAACGTAATAATTAATACTGACAGTTCTGAACTATAATAATTTGATATAGTGAAATTTAAATAAAACACTTTAACGGTTTAAAACGCGATATATATTAGTTAAACTTAGGTATTTAAAAACCGCTCGGCGTCTACCCGTGACCACGGCCTCTGCAAAGCATCCGAAACGTCGGGCCGAAGTTAAAAACCATTTCCAAATAAGTTTTAATACATCGCGTTTTAAACCGTTAAAGTGTTTTATTTAAATGTTTTCAAACGGTTTCACGGTCGTCACGGTTATACGTACTACAATGTTTTTTTTTATTTCAAACACCGAACTTAAAATTTTTCCGATCATTGAATCTCGTTGGTACCGGGCTAACCAGTAAAGCAACGGCAGGTCGAAAATATTAACAAGCTAAAGGTCTGAACCTTCATTAGACAAGTAAACGTTGCGATAGCTTACAGCTTGTTCGGACTGAACATTTCAATTTGAGAGGCCATAAACATAGTTTACGAGGTCCCTGACAACGGACGGTACATCATGCGAACGGGAAACTGCTAACAACGTGTAATACATTCACAGTTCCTAATATACGCATGTAAATTGTTAATCTGTTTACGCCGGTCGAACCCCTTTTATGGCCTGAGATATTTGAAGGTTCCGTTTGGACGTCTTGGATGGCGGAGTGTGTATAATGCTCACTTACAATTTATACAGAAAGACTATACTGTCTGTAGTTTATGGGAGTAGTACACACTTAAATAAAACACTTTAACGGTTTAAAACGCGATAAGTATCTCCTCGTGACCGCGGCTGCTGGAAAGGCTGTAGTTAAAATTTTTTTACCTATAAATCGCGTTTTAAACAGATAAAATGTTTTATTTAAAGGAGATAACAGTGGCGTTTAAAGTGGCCAAGATACACAAAAGTGATAACATATAAAGTGGTTTTTGTTCCACCAATAGAGAAAGGATTGATCAACAAGGTCAAGCGTGACTTCGAATCCCGGTGTGACAATGAATTTTAACCGCTTCAAATGAAAAATATATTAGTTATAATTAAATATCAATTAATATTTTAGTTACTTTAGATTTTTACTTAGTACATTTCCAGAAAAACATACTTCTTAGTTAATTTGTTATGTGAGGTAACACATTTTGTATGTTTTTGTATAATTATAAATTTAGAATGTTTTTTCAAAGTTAAATATAGGTAAATCACTGCCTTCTTAAAAAAATTTAATATCAATATAAATCGTCTTGCGAGTTTTTTTAAATATAGGACAGACAAGCATGCCAAGCTAAGCCATATAACATCTAAATAAGATACGATGTCGACCATTTTTATTTAATTATTAACAGTAGCCAAAATTTGCTTTTGCTTTTAACAAAACTTTAAAAAATGTTAATAATATAAAACAACGAAATAACCCCGACACGGATTGATAAATCATTAACCAATACAAACAGATTGACCGCATTCCGATGAGCAAATACAAGATTTTTCCCGTATCCGTGTTTTCGCTTACAATATCATTTGCACAGTCAACAAAGGGCCGTTAAATTATGGCCCAACCCTCAACCCACAAGTTGCCGATGGAGAACACTTTGAGCGAGCCAATTCCCCAATTAATTACAACCCGCAATGAAATTATTACGTACGGCTTGTTAGGCCCCGGGACGTGGGAAGGTCCCGCCTGAAAGAATTAATAGAATCTCTAATGTTATTTGTATTAAGCACTTAAGGTATTGTTGAGTGTAATTGTGAGGCGGTAAAGCAATTTCACACGCATGAAATTCAATTTTCAGGAACTACGTAAGTGTATTTAATTGATTTCTCGAACGCACTGTATGATTTGACACTTTAACGTGTTCGTGATTTTCGTTTTCGTAATTTCGCCTCAGCTAAAATAACTTTCAAATAAGTTTAACTATTATATCGCGTTTTAACCCGTTAAAGTATTTGATTTAAATGTGTAATACTCGCGTAAACTACAGACTGCTGTCTATAGTTTACGCGAGTAATAACTGTATGATTGAAATATACACTTTAGCGGTTAGAACGCGATATATATTAGTTAAACTTATTTTAAAATATTTTTAACTTCAGCCCGACGTTTCGGATGCTTTTCCCCAGCAGCGTTGTAAGATATCTAAAGTTCATCGATATTCTAGACTCCCTTATAATACGATTTCTACGAAAAAAGAACAAAGTTGGATTAAGATATTTACTCGTGAAAGCTTTTGCATTTCTAATAGTAGGAGGGGGAAGGGGTTTTAATGTAATTTTTAATGATTACTTAAATATAATGTATATATTTAAGTCAAAGTTATAAGTCATAAAGAATTTATTTATAACGCAGGAACACTTAGACAAAAATTAAAAACACTCCAAATTTACATTTATCACCAAGTCTCAAATTAAGGAAGTAGATCGAATGAGAAGAATTGGCAAAATACTCTCCGCCACTCCTTTTATCGCCAAGTTTACAAAGTTTTCACTTTAAAATGGATTACATCTTCTTCCTGTTATAGCGGGTTCCGTCAAACCCCAAAAGTAGCGATGTAATTAGTTACCTATTTAGAAAATATTATCGAAATTCTTGCCGCATTAATTCCTATGCATTGATACTGATTATATATTAATTAATAGTTAATAACTAACTACGACTAAGCTAATAACTAACTAACTAAAACACACTTGACGTTTCTTTTTTTATTGCGCTCATAAAAATTTCTAAAGAATTTTGTACAAATATCCCAGTTGCACAATCTTATTTTAATTCTTCCTAGTCCTGCGCGAAAGTCAAAGTCAAAAATCATTCATTTACGTAGGTAACTTATGAACTTCACATCAGTTAAAAGCTAAAGAACGAACGAGAAGAACTGGCAAAAAACTCGCCGCCACTCTTTTTAGCACAAAATTTAATTTTACGGTCTTCACGTACTTTAAGTGCACATATTTTATCTTGTAAGAGTGGGTTCGTCCAAACTAGTCTATTTACTATTTCTCTCGATCTGAAAATAGTAATTCGACGGGCTTTTTGGTCTAACGGTACCAATGTATGGCTAATAATCAACCGGTTGTGGATTCGATCCCCATCGAGTCCGGGATCCCATCGGGGTTTAACGAATATCCAAAGCCAAAAAAGGTCAACAGCGCATCTTCTTTAGGTGCTATAGGCTGGGGTGTATACGTGAACGCCATGCTTATCAAAAAAAAAGTAATTTTTCTTACCAATCTACACGTGACCTGAGTCTCAGACGTGACTAGAAATCCAGTTAGAAAAAAGTTGTGTTAATTAAGGTGACACGGTAGCTCCGTGTATCGCTAATAGATAATGATATAGAAGTTGAATCACGCGTTGACAATTATTTAGCTCCGGAACTACAAGTTGGGCGACAGTTGGACGTATAGAATTGTGCTGTGTTTAAACGTACGTACGTGATGTCTGTTTCATGTTAATTGAAGGGGCGGGGGGGGAAGGTTTCTACTTTTTTTTTGGGATTGGGAGTTATTTTTTCTTATTAGTTTGTGTTAACGTTATAACGGTTTTATAAAAATATATTTTGGAAGAATGCGAATGAACATATCATCGGAACTCAAAAAAAAAAATCTAGTCTACTAATCTTGATATGATTTCAAGGCCGTTTAGTTTTATACTATCTATATGATGTTATTAGAAGAACGTACGTAATAATTGCTAATTGTATTGTTTTACGCACCTTTATTAAAATAATTTTATTTAAAAAATAGCTTTGTATTTTTATTGTAAATACACGCCCGAACTAACTTAACCTGGGCAAAAAAAGTGAAATCCCGTTTCCCCCTCGTGGGGCATAGGGCGAACACATTTTTGTGTCCGTTTCGTTGATCCGTCCTTTAACAGGCAAGTAGTTGATCAGACTTCTGTGCCCTGCCCGACCGCAACAATTTTTTGTGCCCCTGGGATTCGAACTCAGGACCTCTCGCGCTTAAAGCAATGCTAGGCAATACGTTTAACCACTAACCTTGGCTACAGAGGCGGTAACGCTGGGAAAAGTGTGTTTTGAATATTCACACCAGGGATTTTATAGTTAAAAACTCCCTTTGGAATATTCTAGAAATATGTCTTTTTTTTTAAAAATAGATAAATTGTTTAAATATTTTGATATTCTGTTGTACAAGCTACAGACAACAACAAGCAACCCGGTAGCTATATAAATCTTACTTTTCCCACCGAAAGTTAAAATATGAATTGGAGCCATATGAAAATATTTATTCATGCGCAATGTATCGCAATAAAAACGGGCCATTTACATTAAAACAAAGGCAGCGTCTATGATTTTTATTCGAAGTTAATGGTGGTATAAATCACGGCGATAAAAGTTTGTATCAGATGCTCCTACACGACCTCTATATGGTTACATCAACGTGTGATGTTCGGTTCGTTGTAACGAAATAAAGACGTTAAATATATCGTGGACAATAGACGATGTTAAGACTGTTTTGTTAATGTATTTTCCTCTACGGAATATATAGCTAAACAAGTACATAATATCCGAATATCCAAAGCCAAATAAGGTCGACGGCGTATATGGTCGAAGTCTTTAATGGTTTAAAACGCGATATTTCTTAGTTATACTTATTTGAAAATCATCACAACGATACGTCGGGCCGTAGTTCAAATAAGTTTAACTAATATATATCGCGTTATACACCGTTAAAGTGTTTTATTTAAATACTTCACCTTTTATTAAGCGAACTTCTTGCTTGTCTGCCTTTTTTATCATTAGAATAATAATGTATTTACATATTAAAGCACTATTTGTTAAAATATGTAGCCTATGATTTTTTTTGTTATAATCACATTTAAGTTATGTTAAAGTTATGCTTTTATAAAAACGTATTTTAGATAACAAGTATATATTATATAAATATGCTCACAAACGATATTTTATAAAAATTAATGTGATTTTTTCCGCATGTGTGCCTGTATTTAGCTAGAATATTTAAATTAATAAAAACAAAATAATTCAATAAAAATTTAATAATTATTATATTTTACGTATATATATGTCAAAGGTACTTTTACCAAGTGTTTACCGTTTCTAGCTACGGCGTAGCAATATTGTAGTACGTAGCAAGGTGCTACGAAGAATCTTATTCAATTCAATTTGCTATGTACACTGTATTAATCATGCAAACCTAATCTCTATATACCATTCCTTCTAACTTAATTAGAATGTAGTTAATCTCTAGCTTTTAAATGTATAAAATATGTAGACTTACGATTTTCTATTTAACTATTAAATTATATGCAAAGGTCAAACTACTAAACTGATGTTGATCGAATTTGATTTAGAGTTGGTACCCTTATGTGATATTAAAGAGTACTATATTCTCAGATAGTCTCATGACTAAACTTAACTCTAATTTGGTGCTTTCATAAGCACAAAATTATAATTACGTTAATTTTGTTTAAAAATTTTAACGGTTTAATACGCGACATATTATATTAATTAATTAATGCCCGACGTTTGGCATGATTTGTAGCGGCCGTAGTAGAAAGGGGACGTGTCAATGTACGTAAATAAGTTAGTTTAATAATTTCTCGTTTTAATCCGTTAAAAGTATTTTATTGAAATGTGTACTAGTTGCTTGCACTGCGGAGAATAGTAAGTTGTTGCCAGATCCAATTAAAATTTTTAATATTTCTATTGTACTGAGCGCGTTACCGCGGGACGCATCTAGTCGTATGAATATTCGAGAACAAACTTTAATTCCAATATCGGAATGGATGCCCAAATGTTTCAGTGGTTCCCAAATATTTTTACAAATACCGGAGCCGTATTGATATCGCTTGCGAAACTTTTCCAATATCCATTAATATTAACTAATATCAGAAACGGTATATTTTACAAATTCCCTTACTGTGGAATCGGTTTTGATATAGGTCTCTAGCTGTTTTGATTTGATTTGAATAAAATATGATGTTAGTATTCTGAATAAATAAATTTCGTTCGATCCTGAATAGAATTTCTATTACAATTACAATCAGTTGTGTATTGTATCTTTGGAAATAATTTTTGTATGCCTTAAAGCAAATGTTAATTGTACTGCTGCCTAAATATCTACTACATATTTACGATAACATACAAAAGTAAATTACTACTGTAAAATGTTTACTCAAGTTGTACATACTTAATATAATGGATTTAACGCTTAAATTAAAATAAACGTCTAAGGTAGATGTTAAACTTTTTTCAAGAAAATTCATTTACACGCGCACGACTTGAACCACTTATCATAGCATGTCATGCTGTTGCTCCACAAACTAAGTTACCATATCATTTTTATCTCTATGGAAATTATTCAATTCATATTATTTTTTCTAGAAAAATATTGAATACTGTCTATAGTGTACGCGAGTAGTACACATTTAAATAAAGCACTTTAACGGTTTAAAACGCGATATATTAGTTAAACTTATTTGAAAATGATTTTAACTTCGGCCCGACATTTCGGATGCTTTGCAGCAGCCGTGGTCACGGGGAGACGAGGGAGTCTCCCCGTGTTTAAGTTTAACTAATATATCGCGTTTTAAACCGTTAAAGTGTTTTATTTAAATACTTTCGTATTTATAATATTAGTAAGGATAAGGATTTTATAATGAAGTTCACGTACGCAGTGGCACCAAACGTGTTGCAACTACTTCGTCTATCTGCCACATATTATCTTACGGTACATTCAACGTTATATTACACACTATAGCACCGGCGTCTTCTTTAATATTCTATTTGCATGAAAATATTAAGGAGCATGTGAGGGAAATTTTAGGTGGAGTACAGTGTACGGCGGAATTCGTTTAAGTTTATTTTCAGAGGACATCGGAATGAGGAAGTATGTTAATTAACTTGGAATTAAGAAATCTCTAACAAATATGAATAGGGCGCAATTTTTTGTACGTTATAAAATTATTAAAAATAATCTGCATTAATGTAGAGTTACTCTCAAATTTAAAATTAGGTACTCTTATATCACTTTGTAAGGGAGGGTACATTTATACATATTGTAACCCTTTCACGCTCAAGGGATTTTTTTTCCTTTCAACAAAAATCGTTGTCGATTATTCAATTATTAGTGATTCGATATTTTTTCCACTATGGCAAAATAAAACGTATAAAATTTTAGGAAATCTATACACCCTGCTATGTTTTTCTTGTGATATTCCCTTACTTTACACCCAGAATAGCTAAAGTGTTGTGTTGTATTGGCATATTTAGGCTCAGTTATATTATGGTCCTGAAAGGGTTAAAAATATGTATGGTGCAACTAACAATTAAATTAGTACACTACATACGTACAACACCAAATTTCAGATAACCTATTCTAAATAAATTGTGTAAGGCTTTCACGACCACCGTTCACCTTATCGAGGAGCTAACATCTAATGATGATGCCGTCCACTTGTGATGGCGAAACGTCGAGAACCCCTTCTCTCCCACGTCGGCTGAGCAGCCCGAAAAACAATGATAAGCACATCCTTTATGTATATATATTCTATTTAAGAAAACTCGTGTCTGCTAAATAGAAATAAAACATTTATAACGGTTTAAAACGTGAAGTACATTATTATGAGGTAACTTATTCGAATTACGGCCCGATGTTTCAGATGCTTTGCAGTCATGGTCCCCAGAACTAAGATGGAGGATTTCCCTAACGTCAAAGTCAAATCTGCTACACTAGCGCCATTTGTTAAATATTACTAAAATTATAAACAAAAGCGTGTAAGGAGACGTTAATGTACGTTTGATTATTATCAATTTTCTTTAAAGAGCGTGGAAAAGAACATGCCTTTAATTTAAATAATTCTGTAATTATTTGAATTTTCACTTAAGAGTAAATTTTTCATATTTTTCATAAGCTGTATAGTTATGTTAGTTCAGATTGTAGTTCTTACATACAATTTTAATGTCTATACATATACTGACATAAGAAATTACAACGCAACAAGTACAAGTATATTATAACGGAACTAAATCCCGGATCGCTTGGGATTTCCCTGGATTTGTCCCCTTATGACGAGAGCGGATGGGATTTACTTAAATAGGGACCCGGCTATCCTTCAACATAATCTTGATGTATGGACGCGGTATATAATTGTATAAATTGTTTACCCTATCCGTCTTCTATAATACAAAAATAGCCCTATGCATTTTTATTATGACCTCGTTGGTTGGTTGGTGGAAAAACATCAAGGGCCATAATGTTATGTTGTTCTGGTAATATAAATAACTAGCTGTGTCACGCGCGACTTCGTCTGAGTAGGATATTTATTTGAGGTATCAAAATTTGTTTTTGAAAACCTCCTCTTCATCTTTATAAATTTATACTGCTATCTGACATCGACATCGGACGCGTGCCGTCGCTCGCGACCCGTCGTTCTTGCAAGTTCTCAACGTCGACATTTTCTTGCAATTTGAAAGGAACCATTTTTTCATAAATATTTTTTGAACCGTTTTCGCTGCGTACTCATCGGAAACCCACAGAGATGAAAATTTAACCCGCTATTAGTCACAGCGCGATGTTTTATAGCGTATAGCCTTCCTCAATAAATGATCTAACTAACACAAAAAGTTTTTTAAATTCGAAACAGTAGGTCCCGAGATTAGCGCGTTCAAAGAAACAAACAAACTCTTCAGCTTTATATATTAGTATAGATATAGATAGTACTATCTATAGTGCTTGTAAGAAGTGAAAGCAAAACCCCTCTTCTATATCTAGAAACTATAGTGTCTCCGTATATCCATAAAGAGACAGATGGCGCTAGCATAGTAGCTTGACTTTGACATTAGGGACACTTCAGTCCCTGTCATCATGGTTGCAAAGCATCCGAAATATCGGATTACAAATTTAAAAAGTCAACTGATATATTTCGCGTTTTAAACCGTTAAGGTAATTTAAATTTTAGTAGAGTAGAATTGTATTTAACGGTTTAAGCGAATTAGAACACTGTAGAAATACGTAATGTTGTTAAATATGAAGCGTAAAACCTTGAAGTGTTTTATTTTAAACAAAAATCTACATTTTTAAACACGTCAGTATGCAAGCACATTTAAATAAAACACTTAACAGCTGCTAAACATCTGTAACGTCGTGTCATCATTAAAATTTATAAACCGTTTTATTTTATTTAAATCTATATTTTTGATCTTTTTGTATCATAATTATTTAAGTAAGTCCAGTCGTTAAGTATGAAAAATAATTCTAGCACAAAAGTTATCTGCGGTTTATAATAACATACTCAAGTATGGTTTCAAATAGTACTAAGCTGGTAAACTCGCGTCGGTTCGTCATTAGCCACACGAAACCAATTAAAATTCTTCTAAACCTTTTCAATTTCACATCAACATAACTAATGTTAACTATTTCGTTTTTCATTACTCAACTAATAGAAGTGATTAAAAAATAAAATTGTCTATACAAATATTAACTTTTCTATGTATAAACTATTCGTTCAGATGTGTGTCCCAAATCATGCCTTCTCATGCTTCTTCATGCTGATTCGCCTGCCCGCCTGGAAAGCGGTCACCATCACTAGCTCGCAGAAGAAAGAGTGGCAGAAAAACTAAGAGATAGTGGGTCTAATGACACATAGTGATTCGTGTAGGGCACAAAAAATATAAAAGCAAAAAAGATTTGTATAGATCGATCGGACCAAGAGTCAATTAATACTGTCAGTAGTTTACGCGAGTACTACTTAAAGTATTACATTCAAATGAAACACTGTAACGTTTTAAAATACGATATATATTAGTTAAACTTGATTGGAAATTATTTTAACTACGGCCCGACGTTTCGGACGCTTTGCAGCAGCTGTCGTCACGGGACTAAAGATGGAGGAGTCATTGTCAATGTTGCATTGCTCATGTTTTAGCAGGCCCTTTGGTCTAATGATAACAATGTATATCTAATAATTAACGGATCGTGAATTCGATTCCTATAAGTCCCTAAAATGTGCTTCTAAGTTTGAAACATGTTTTTAGTCAGGAATATTTGTATAGGTGGAAGAGATATCGAAATTCTGTCCCGGTCACGAACCACAGTCAGTAAAAACGTATACAGATGTAAAAGCGCCGACTGAAAAGGAATTTAAAAATTATGATATAACTTCAAAAAGTAATATCGCTCGCGGTAAAGAATAATATTTCTTGTAAGTTAAAATTAATAACTTTTGAGCTGAAAGTTATCAGCTATTACTTAGATTTAGTGCAAAAATATAGTGCTTTGATAGAATAGTTCGAACAACAGCGCTGTGAACTATTACCAGAAACTTAGATGGGAATTCCTTTATAGTTCGATTGAAAACTTGGAAAGTTCGCGATGGCTTCACCGAATTTAAATTCACTCTACGGCGATCATCTACTTGCAAATATCGAACTCGCTAATAACTTATACCTTTGTATGTAAATGTAATATAATGTAAGAAGGGATTGTCTGTAGTTTGCGTGAGTAGAACATTTTAAATATAACCATTTCAACGGTTTAAACGCGAAATAAATGAGTTAACTTTTTCAATTTGTAATCCGATGTTTCGGATGCTTTGCGTGGTATGTGGTGATGGGGACTAAAGATGTTCTTAATGTCAAAGTCAAAGCTACTATGGTAGCGCCATCTGTCTCTTAATGAGTATTTGGAGGAAATATAGACAATACTTAAAAATGTATAATCTGGCTTTAAAACAAGGGCTTTGCTTTATTTCACCATGTTCTGTTAAGAATATTTTATTTTATAATTCACGTAAGCAATATACTCAAACAAATATTTTAATGTTATAAGATGACGGGTTTTTAGGGTTCCGTACGATAAATTCTATTACTATGAGGGTGAAATAATTAGAGCGTTAGACTTTGCTCAGGCTGTACTCACGCTAAAGTTACATAGGTACGTTCGTGTTCAATGTACAATATTACGATTCGTAATAATAGTATAGTTCAAAACATTAAGTCTAGGCACAAACACTCTTTTTTAACTACAATTGAATACAATCAAGTGACATTATATTTTAACAAAACACTTTTTTATATACCTACTTACGTTAAAACGATGGAAGCTATTTGTGTACTTATTGTTGTTTACGACTGGGTAAATTAGTTATGTAACACGGAACCATACGTGGGTAACTCCAACTCGAACTGCCCACTGATTTAAGGTTTTCGTTATTATAAGTTTATAGTTTAATCACGTTTAGGCAGGTGAAAATAAAACATATTTAAGATAATAGGGGATCGTAATAGGGTAGTTTTTATTCCCCCCAGGTAACATCAATTAGTGGCAGATGCTTCATAGGTGTGAGGTGGAGGTAATCCACGAAAGTTATATGGGTACAACGTTGGGGAAAACAGCGATAAGTTTCAACTAGATCTGTCATAAATTTCTCTTTAGGTTAACAGATGAACACTCATAATTAAAATGTTATTAACCTCTGGCAAAAGCTAATAAATAATCTTTGTAAAAAGTATTTTAAACTCAATGTTTTTTATACGTTTTTGAAATTGGTTTTTTTCCACTTTTTATAAAAAAATTTTTTAAGGGTTCAAAAAAAAAAAAAAAAAAAATTTTTTTTTTAAATTTTTTTTTTTTTTCCCCCTTCCCCTTTTTTTTTTTGGTTTTTTTTTTTTGAAAAAAAAAAAAAAATTTTTTTTTTTTTTTTTATATTTTTTTTTTTTTTTTTTTTTTTTTTTTTTTTTTTTTTTTTTTTTTTTTTTTTATTTTTTTTTTTTTTTTTTTTTTTTTTTTTTTTTTTTTTTTTTTATTTTTTTTTTTTTTTTTTTTTTTTTATAATAAAAAAAACATGAGTAACAGTACGTGAGACCAAATTTGATAATAGCAGTTTTACCGGCGTCTGTCTCTTCAGAAAATGCATAGGCCTAATCAAATCAAATTCAACTTTTTATTAAATTTCATTACAAGTTGTGTCTTCTGCCTCTGGTAATCTTATTCGTTATATTTTTGTTAGAATCTCTTCGTTAAACATAAACTAACGTATATTTTATCTGAGCAAAAAATATACAATAACAAACAAATAAAAGTACTGTATTGTCACCGCAAAAATAAGATTCAATTTGAAGAGAAAGACAGGAAGAAGTTTGTTAAGTACCATAAGCCACACAAAATCACATAAGACGTAATTTACTAAATATCTATATCAATAAAACATCATTCAATTTGATGAAACTACAAAAATATATACAGCGAGTAACGGCGGTATTATTTCATTTAAGAATTTTATTTAAGGAAATCCCTTGGCGTAAATATATATCTAAAAATTGCAGGGTTCATGGCGCAAGCGACTTATTAAAACGGTCGCTTTAAAATATGTCACGTTAGGGTGTCTCCGGGGTATAAATAATGTCTGGTGCCGGGCCTGGGATATCTAGTCTTGCCACCCGAAGAAAGAATAGAGAGGACACGACTCGTATAAAAAGGCCCTCGATAAAATTGTATCAAAATGTTATGACCGATAAAGAAAATAGAAAACGGACCCCCACTAATCTTTATTATAGGAATTTGTGAAAGGTTATATTTTTCGCGAATATGCTGTAAGCCTAATAGAAATAATATTTATACATTGATTGCTAATATTCCCCCCCCCTCCTTTACGGCCTCACGACACGTTTTTACTCCTAACATATAATAGCCACACTTAATAGTGTGGCTATTTTATTTAATTTAAAAGTTTTATTTAAATTGTGGGAATAAGGAGCAAATCGTAAGAAGGAATACTGTCATCTCGGTTATTGTAGTATTTCTGTGGTCTTGTGGTCCATGTGGCCAAACAGACATACTCACCGAAGTATCAGGGATACTTACATCATGAGTTTTGTCCGTGGGCACGAAAGCTTAAGTGAAGAAAAATATGTAAGAATTTTGGTAAGCTGGGTGTATATCAAAAATATATATTTTTTCTAACAAAGAATGTCCACGTAGATATCATCAAGTGACCCAAGTGCCAGCGATGACCGTCGTTCGCACCGCGTTAGAATTTACAACATATCCCGTGATATACCTCATTCAATTTGATCTCCGAATTATGGCGAAGGACTCAACTTATAACAGTCACCTGCTCTTCGTAATCGGTCCACTTTACGTGAGACTTTCGTAATATCAAGCTCAAGTTACACTTAAAGTAGACCAGAATACATTTTTCATACATATTAGCGCTGTATTAAGTATAACTTACTTATTAGAGTCATTATGGAGTTTGATTTCTAGTCTTACTATCATAAATATTTCTATACTTTTTGGTTATTAATTATGTTTATGTAAACTATCTCTAGATAATGAAGCCAACTGACTGACATTTGTATGTCCCTTTTTAATGCGTCTATACGTTCTCACTACTATGATCGTAGAACAACGAATATCCAAAGCAGATGCAGCCATCTTGTTTAGATATTATATGGCTGCAGTATGCAACCTACCATCAAGTAAACGTCTTGCTTGTCTGTCCTCTATATAGAGCATATGAAGTCCTTGAGACTTGGGGTAAGATAAAAGTGTGAAGCTCACAACTTATCTTTATCGTGGCTCACTGTGACCACGAATATTAATTTAAAAGAAAGTCTCTTTGATCCTTCAAAGGTAATTTATCAAACTTAAGATAGCACATAACACATTTAATAAATAAAAAACATTATTAACACTTTTTTTTTACTTCATGTAAACGATTTCAGGTTTTTTAACAAACATCCCATTATATAAATTCTTCTTAGATTGAAAAATATTAGTGACACGATTGAGTGAGATACGGCAGCTCAATGGCTTAGAGCTCGGAACGCTGTGGTTTCCGGTTCAGGTCCCGCCCGTGTCGTAATTTTTTTAGCCATCATTTCACCATGTGCATTTTTTCAATAATGATTTGACCACTTTCGAAACGTATCATGCTATCTTGTGCTTCCTATTTCAATACAATTTACATAGTTTTATTGAGAACGTAAAGTCGTGAAGTAAAGAAAGTACGTGCTGTGAAGTTGAAGAAATTGCACTGGAAATAATACGTTAAAAATCTTTAAGTTTTTATACGTTGATATTAAACCGAGCCCAACGTAGCGAACAGAAACGTATGGAAATTTATTATCACCTCTATAAAACTGGCATAAAGGAAATATGTGATTATGAAAGCAATCGTCTGTCTCTATTATTTTTAATGAGCACATTTTCAGAACAATACGAAGTCCATTTCACTCTTAATGCGGTTGCCCATAAATGGTTCATATGGATTTCGTGGAAGTAATTAAGTTTTATCACAATTACTTTATTTATTTGCTGTGTTAAATATTGCTATGGGCCTATATTAAAATCTAATTAGATTGAAAAAACTGACGACACAGGCGGGACTCAAACCGGTATTTACAGCGTGTCCATGGGTCATCGTCGAATGTTTTTACCTATTCTTTATGTTTACTTGTACCTTAAAAAGAAATGTAAAAATACACAAGTCAAATCACCTTTAATACTTTATTCATATAATTGAGTCGTCAAAGAGATAACTTAGAGAATTTTAGAGAAAAACAGGGATAACATTTTTAAAGTACGCATAACTTAAACATGAATAAAAAATTGGTCGCTAGTAATTCAAAATTCATTATTAAGTTCAGCTTCAGGTTCTGTGGTTGTGATCGTAATTCCCACCATCCATTTAATATCCAGATTACCAAACATGTTTTAGAAGAATTATAAATTGATTACAAACCTTTTAGATCTGGTGAGGATTGAATCCACGACCCGTTGATAGATACAGATTGTTACCATAACACCAATGAGCCGTCGATATACAATATAATAAATGTAAACAGGTGTGTATACAATATTAGGTTTTTACACAGTCATATTAATTGAAATATATTTTACTTTAGCAAGAATGTATAAAAAATAGACCTCGTAAGCACTGTGGCTAGAAAAAGTGGCTTAATATCCTATGAACAAGATCTCTTGCTAATTGAAAGCTGTAGATTGTGTTTTTGCCTTCCAGCATAATAATTACTTTGAGTGGCTTAACTCAACTTGCCAGCAGCTTTATGGGTCGTTAAAATTCTGTAGAGATATTTCTTGTTATAGTTCGTCTTTATATAATATACGCAAACCCTCTATCAGTTGAAGAAGGAAAATAATAATAAAGAGATTTAAAAATGATTCAGATACATTTATTATCAGTACGAAATTGAATTACAAATATATTTAGATTTAAAGATATCGAAGACACGGAAAGGACTTGAACCAGCATCTACAGCGATCCGTGCTGCTATAATAGTCTGTCCGAGTCGTATTTTTTTATTATTAGCTTTTTAATTTATACAATAAGATACTTACATATTTATTTACACCTAATTAAAAATTAATATAACGCGAAGAAATTTAGTATTTATACAAAAAACATGACACATCTTAACAAACTGCCAAATATAGAAAACAGTTTTCTCATCTCTCAAAGTATTAGGGAAAGTGGCCAAAGTTTTACTTAAAAAAATGCGAAAACTAAAAAACTTACTTTTTGTAAAATTTACAATATTTATGGCTAATGATATGACACATATTGTTGCTAATTACTTCATTTTTTCTTCCCCTTTCCTTCTTTATCGTTCTTTTCCACTACAGGTTCGGGCTCTGGCGGAGGAGTGGGTGGCAGTTTTTTTTCTGGCCACAAACGTTTTATCATCTCTATGATACCTGAAAATATGCTCTATGTGTAACATTTTATATTGGGCTATAAAATATTATTTTAAAAAAAACATGTTGGGCTAATGGTGCTGGCTGGTGAGAAAAAAGAAAAATCAAACGTTTTTTTTTATGTCCTTTATATGACTCCCTGTAATAAGCATGCTTGACTTGTCACACATTGTTTTACAAGTTGGTCATAGAAAGGTAGGCAAATTAAAAAATAATTATATTTCCACGTTATTAAGTAACAAAAAATAAGAATTTACATGTGGAAAACATATATACCAGACCAGACGTTTCATACAATTTGATCGTGCCGTTTCGGAAAAGTTTGGTAACAAACACTGCGACATTATTTGTGTATAACACGAAGCCTATTTTTTTTTAAAACACCACGAATAAGAAGATAACGTTTAATTATAACTCTTTAATTACATTGAATAATTTGTCTTGCCGGAAATGTTTAGAATCTACCGAAAACTAATAATTTTATAGTAAAAAACATCATAAAAATTGCAATTAAAAGTTGCCTGACACAAGGTAACTATAATAAAATAAAAATGAAGGGATGCGAGTCGGACTCTGGCACAAAAGGTTCCGTATTAGGTATTGTAATTGACTAGGTAACCTTTTTTTAAATAAAACACTACTTTAAAACGCGATGTATTAGTTAAACTGATTTAACGAATATATTGCGTTTTAAACCGTTAAAGTGTTTTATTTAAATGTGTACTACTCGCGTAAACTATAGACAGTATTTAACCTTTTTTTTGTTGCTTCAAGTGCCTAGAAAATGTGATGGTTAGTTCTCTCTCGTACGAATGTTGAGCGAAATATTTTCTCTCTCTTCGTGTCTATTTTAAAGACAGATTTTATTTATATACATATTACCCGGGATTAGATCCCGTTACAGTTACTCATGCTTAACGCAATACTGGCAATAATTATCAGGGTCATGATAAAATAAAAAACAATGTTTGAGGCCTCTTGTAAATGTTAGTTGTATTTTGTATTTAGTATTGTTCGTATGGCGACAACAGAAACGCAATTCGTTAAAAAATCGTTTGAGTAGTCTTAGTAACTAAAGTCTCGTTTTTACTCAATACGTACCGAACCCTAAAAACACAAACCACAATATTATTCATGAAAATGAATATGCGATAAAATGAAAATTGCCAAAATAATGACACTGCGGACCTCGGCTCGGCCTTTTATTGCTCTAAATTGTTTTAAATTCGCTCCTTGTGACAAATTTTCTACTAACACTTGTTTCGAATAATAATCGGAATTGTTTGCTTAATTAGAAACGAAATTAACTTTGTGATGTTTGATGAACAATCTATTTTTGTATTGTGTTTGATCTTTTGTGGTGGTTGTTTACAATAAAAGGTAATTTTTAACTTAAAGTGGAAAGTGACATTAATAGTGTTTGTAGTCCATCCCGTGGCATATTACATTTCATTCATTCATCATCATTTTGTAGGAACACGTCACAGCTACTTCGAGTACCATTTTATCCAAAACGATCAAGCCATTTTAAGATTAAAATACACACGTACCTGATGTATGTATTTACAAAATTCGTAGTATTCATATATCGTACTTCGAATTTTGTCGGGATTGTTGGTGTATAATAGTATTTATAACATATTTGCTCGTAAAGTGCTTGTAATTACACCAATTTCAATATCGTAATATTTCTCATTACGTACTTGTGCGATAATGTAATGTAAAAGGCACGTGTGTTTTTTTTTTTAGCAAAGAGGTTTTATGTCAAGAAAGTGGTCAATATTTTATGAATAAAATTAACTTTGGGATATAAAATATAACAAATAACAACATACAAGCATACGGTGCTTGTCTGTCCTTCTCTATGTTAAAAAAATACCAAAACAAATTATCTCATAATTTACACTTTAAACTTTAAACGCCATAAAACGCATAATATATACACGAAACCATATACGAAACCAACCATCTAACTTAATAGTCTTGACTCCTTTGTCCAGCGGCGGTCCTGGAAATAATTCAGTGAGTTGATTGACCAAATCTTCCTCCACTGGAGTGCCAGCTATCTTCAGGTCTCGGAGTATTTCACGCGGTTGCACTATATCCACCGACTTCCTCAGTTGAAGGAAGTACAATCTATATAGGTAAGAAAAAAATATATTTTATCAATTTAAGAAAATGTCTTAGGTATTGACTGTAGTTGTAAGTACATATGTAATAAATCGCTTTTAACTGTTTTAAACTCGACCAGTGATCGGCGGTCGAAAACGTCCACAGATTTAAAAATTGTGGTGTTTAATCGCGTTTTAATTTTTTGATTTCCGAATATAATATATAATCTTTGCACTCACGCGATGTCTAGTTTATTCTTCTTTCCTTTTTGAGTGAGATAGTCGAATCTCTTCATTACGATTATCCTTAAATCTGGTACCGACAGTGTATAGTTATGTAGCACCTCACCATGTGTCACTTTAGTGTTCTTACGAAAGCGTAAAGACAATATTTCATTGAGGACCTGTAAAGGTATCACTCTTAAAATGCGCATGCGCATACTTCAAAGATGGTTCCTTATTTTAGACAATAGAGAAAATATGTAGAATAAAGAAAAACTAAAAACAGGGAAACTTATATATTAGTTTAAAATTATTTGAAAATTATCTTAACTACTGCCCAACTCCGATGCCTAGCAGGATGCAGTGGTTACCACAGCTGCTTTACCTTATATATCGCGTTTTAAACGGTTAACGTGTTTTATTTAAACAAACTTTATAAATTAAACGCGTGATTTTTTATGCAATTAGTAGACATTAAATTTGAAAAACCTCTGAACAGCAACGCGAATTACTTATATTACTTATCAAATCTGTATCTTCACCCTGACTTTAGGAATGTTTTGCAGCAGACGTTTTTAACGCAGAACAGTTAATTTCTGCTTTTTAAACAGTTTAAATTTATTCATTTAAAATATCTGAGTTTTTAAGGTCCACTATCTTCAGGAATAGGCAACATAAGATTAACAGCAGAATTTAAGCTATAAAGTCTTAAATATAAAAAAAAAAACACTTTGAAGACTAAACGCGAAATATATTAGTCAACTTACTTTTTATTTTAGCTACAGCCCAACGTTTCAACGTCTCAAATGATTTCATTTAATTGAAGCGAGCCTTTTAACTTCTGTTCAATAGAAGTATACTTTTATAACTAAGTGTGGATTACTTAAAGCTTTAATATGATTTATAAATGAGTTTTAGATGTATTTGAAGATTGAATACCTTAAAAAACTCTTCGTCAACCACAATTTGCTCCATGAATAAATTACTTAATTTAACATTCGGCTTTCTAAGAGACTCTAAGATCTTTAAAGCACTCTCCGGATCCAACGGATTGTAAGACAGATCCAGTGTATGGAGGCGTTTGGCTTTGAAAAGTGAATTTGCTATGAATTTTGCTGCAGTGTCAGATAATCTGAAAAATATTAAAATTAAGATAGAGGAGGACGGATATGGGGTTGATGAAAGGTAAAATAACCCAGCCATATAACATCTAAATAAGATGAGCTGTCAATCTGTTTTGGCTGGTATTCGGGTAACAATAGACAAACCGAAACAAGATGACACGTGGCTTTTTCATCTGTGGTCGGATTTTCGATATTCCTACCACCGATTTTAGGGGTTGTCCAATAATCACGTTATCTTTTTTTAGCATTTTTAAAACCCCCATTGGTGATACGTAGTAAGGATTAAGACCACCCTCCCACCCCCTTCTCAACAACACGTGTATTTTTAGTACCTACAAAGAATCTTAAAATTTTCTGTATATTATCTTAATTTAAATACAGGTATAATCTTATTTTATTCTGAAATTAAGGACTATAATAAAAATGTCTACACCATTTGTTTAAAAATCGCGCGTTTGACGAAAAAATAAATCTCGGGTTTTAACCCCCTGGGGGGGGGGGGATTTTTTCCCCTTTTTTTTTTTTTTTATTTTTATCAAACACCTCCCCCCCTTTCAAGCCTCACGTGATTAATGGACAACCCCTTACCTATGTTTTTAAACGTTCAATAATAACTTTAATCAACATACAAGTTTTGACAATTACATTTACAAGTGTCTTGCTTTGAAAAGAACGGTGCTACACCATTTTTTGTCTGTTCACCAAAGACTTATTATTAATATGTTTCAATTTATGCAAAGTTATAATATTTATAGGCATAATACTATATAAATAAAACAATACGGGACTCAAGTTATACCTCATACCTGAACATAGCGAAGAAAATGGAGATTTGGTTGTGCGTAAGCGCCATCTTTTTGTAATCGTGTTATAGAAGATGCGCTTACGCTGTTTGTTAAAATCGTACAATAGTACGTATGTATTTATCTTTTAGCAATTTAACCTGTTATTGCTCAAATCCAGAATTCGAAGAGTAGGCACGTTCAATAGCTTCGTAAAGACATTTGTGACTTTCAATCCGTTCCAAGCCATATTCAATTCCACAAGTACCTTACTTTCGCTCAATTTATCCAGCAACTCATTTGGTCCTAAAATAAAAATCTAATCTATCAGTATAATTATTACGGTACATGAATATTTTTCACATGATGGCACTATATAAATTAAAATTTGATTGTAGATTGACCTTGTCCTATAAATTGTGGTGAACGATGTGGTTGCCGCTTCAAAGCCCGCCATGTGCATTTTTTTAAATTTATAATCGATTTTCAACTATTACATTGTACTTTTATGTATATATAATATAATGAACAGAATGAATTCTACCTTCCTCTAATTTTTTTTTAAATTTTTAAAATTTTTATTCAATTTATTTTTAAATATTTGGTGTTCTTGATTTTTGTCGGTTACAATGTGTCATAAGTATTAATAATTACTGTCAGATTATAAACTATTATATAATTGGAAACATTGATGCAATGCACACAATATAACGACGTTTAACCAATTAATATCATTTACAATTAGACGGTTTGTTAGTTTCTAACATACGGACAACATATCGGAAACTAGTGCGTGCTATTAAAAGTAAATATGTCGCTATTTTATGAACCGGCTAGATTTGATGACAGCAAGCAGCGACAATCTATACTAATATATAAAGCTGAAGAGTTTGTTTGCTTGACTGCGCTAAAGCTATCCTGGGAATTGAAAAAGTCTTCTTGTGTTGCTTAGAGAATTCATCGAGGAAGATTATAGGCACTAAAAAATCGCGACTAAAGGAGCAAAGAAACAACGGGGAAATTGAATCATATTTGACGGCTTCCTTTGACTACTGCGAAAACATTATAAGTACCCAAATAGTACGTAGGAAAGAATTGTTCCTTAAAAGATCTAAAAAATTACCGCGACACTAGTATATTATTAAGATTAATTTGCACGAACGACAGGACGCGACCGAGGCCTTGGGCAACTAAGAAGTTCCCCACCCCGGAGTCCCTGACATATTTAATGAGAATGGAGTTAAGTTTATGGAACGTGCCTCGGCCAAATAAAATTTAAATAAGATATTTTGTCAACCTATTTTGGCTTTGGACATTTGGAAATTCACTAGATTCAGTAGATTTTACATACTTATAACGCGTTTATAGAAACACGTTGGGCCTAATGGGAATCGATTCACGTCACGTTGATTATTAGTCTTAACCATTAGACCAACTTCAAAAAAGCTTAAGCTTCTTTCAGATTATAATAACATAAGCTGAAGATGATAGACTCCTTTGCGAGAGTAAATCCAAGATTCAGTTCATTGAGGTGATATAGCGTTTGCTATTTCATTCCCTCCCACATAAATATTTAGCGGGAGCGTTCAGACTTTCAACGGCTAGCCTGAGAGCTTCGTACTGTACAGGTTATTAAATGTTAGTTCAACTGACGTATTGTAGTTGAAGAGTTTTTTTTTAGTTGCAGAGGGCTTGCGGCTCATTGTCCTCATGTTAGAGTTTTGTTGGGGAATTTATATTCTGTTGGTTTCGTGTTTTGCTGAATTATAAACAACACGTCTCATATTGGGGATAAAACTTAGTAAACGAACAATAAATAGGTTTTGACGGTTCAAAATTGCGAAATATGTGTAATTTAAAATACGACCCATCTCGACGGTCAATGGAGTACTTACACACCTGCGGATTGCATCCAAAACGTCAGTTCGTACTTAAAAGAAGAATAATATATTTTATATTTAGAGCCGTCGAGAGTGTTTTATTTTACGATATTTTCCAACGTTATAAATAGTTGTTTCACTACTATTGTTTGAATTAACCTTTGATAGTAGAGAATTTGTTCCATGATAAATCGAGGTGTGTAATTTTATTATTTACTTCCAACACTTCTGCGAACGACAAAGCGGATTCCATTCCTAAGTCATTGCAGCTCAGATTTAATCTGTAAATATTTTTAATATTACTACATCTTTTCTATGTAATTTGAAATTTATACTAGATTCGTAACTTGTATAGTAAAAAATGCCAAGAAGAATTAGACGCTAACAAATAATCAACAAGAAGTGAATTTGAAGTTGAAATGATAGATATATATAGTCACTTCCCAATATATATAATATAAATGAAAAAAAAAACTTCAGTACAAATAATTGTTTTTTTATATCTTTATTTTTTAGTTAATTTGTCAATTTACGTGCAGATAACATCATATTACTAAAATACATAGCGTTTTTGCTACACAATATATAGCGTGTAATCGTAAATTAAACAGAGAAATCCTATTTGGAAACTTTAATATTTTTCAATTAATAGGACATGGTAGCTCAATTGGTTAGAGCAACAGCACGGAACGCTGTGGATGCCGGTTCTACTCATGATATATCTTAAATTTATTTTAATCAAAAATCGATTTTTAATTTAAAACGTCCATTACTTTATTCCTTCAGATGCTCTAATTGACTTGATTAAACAGCTTAACTCTACATTTAAAATCAAAATAATTTTTTCATGAGGTAGCTAGGTACACTAAACCAACCACCAAAAAAGTTAAAAAAAAAAACTCTAAATTTACATTTATTACCAGTTCTCAAATTATGGGCGTAGAAGCAGTAAAAGAACTGGCAAAAAACTCGCCACCAGTCCTTTCAAGGTCAAGTTTTTGTTACAAGTTCCTTACGCACATAACGTGTTCATCTTCTTCCTTGTTAGAGCGGGTTCCTCCAAACCCGTAGGATTGTTATCATTTTAAATTGGTTTTAAAAACCCAACCGGGGGTGTTTTTACCACCCCCCCCCTTAAAAAACCCCCGGGGAAAAAATTTTTTTTTTTTGGGGGGGGAACGGGGGTTTTTCTTTTTTTTTTTTTTTTTAAAAAAACAACCCCCCCCCTTGTGGGGGGGGGAAAAAACCCTTTTTTTCCCCCCCCCCCCCTTCCCTTTTTTTTTTTTAGGGGGGGGGGGGGTGTTTTTTTTTTTTTTTTTTTTTTTTCCCCCCGCGGGGGGGGGGGGGGGGGGGGGGGAAGGGGGGGGGGGGGGGGGGGGGGGGGGGGGGGTTTTTTTTGGTGGGGTTTTGTTTGGGGGGGTTTTTTGGGGGGGGGGGGGGGGGGGGGGGGGGGGGGTTTTTTCCCCCCCCCCTTTTTTTTTTCCCCTCTCCCCCCCCCCTCCCCCGGGGGTCTGGGGGGGGGGGGGGGGGGTTTTTTTTTTTTTTTTTTTTTTTTTTTTGGGGGGGGGGGGGGGGGGTTTGGGGTTTTTTTTTTTTTTTTTTTTGGGGGGGGGGGGGGGGGGTGGTTTTTTTTTTTTTTTTTTTTTTTTTTTTTTTTTTTTTTTTTTTTTTTTTTTTTTTTTTTTTTTTTTTTTTTTTTTTTTTTTTTTTTTTTTTTTTTTTTAATATTATTTTTTTTATTTTAAAACCCCAAAAAAAAAAAAAAAAAAAAAAACTAACCGGAGTTTCTGAGATTAGCGTAATCAACCATACAAACAAACAAACTCTTCCGCAATATATATTAGTATAGATAAATATATCTATAGTTTTATTCTTACCTACAACCCGAGAGAACTAGTTCCTGTAGCGCCATGTTTTCACCAAGAAGTTGGCCGAGGTGATAACAGCTGTCATCGTCGAGGAAGTTTGAAGTTAAGTCTAATCTTGTAACGTTGCTGTTGAAACTTAAAGCCAGGCACATCGCTCGGACACCTCTTGGATTCACGCCATAGTACTGTTGGGGGGAAATGGAATATTATAGATTTTTACATGAATCCGTTGCTCAATTGTTTGAAAGGCTTCTTCTTAGTAATGGTAGCAATTTATGGTTTTATGATGGTCCCCACCGGGTCTTTTTTTTTTTTCAGATTCCTTTCAATTTTTATTTTTTTCCAAGGAATATGTTCCGGACTAACGTGTTTTTAATTTTTCCAAAACTTGTTAGACTTTGTCTGAAATCTGGATATTAAATGGGGGGCAGAAATATCAAAATTACGTCCGGGTCACGAATTACCGTCGACAGATGTAAACGCCCTCATGTTTAATCGCGGTTTCAGCCTGTGGATTTCTGAATATCTAAAGTCAAAATAGATCGACGGCGCATCTTGTTGTCTATCCTCATCAAACATAAACAATGAGTAAAGCAAGGGAGGTTCCGGCTGCAAATTCTGAGAAAACAATAAATTCTTTCGCTCAGGTCATTTTAATCTAATTTCCACCAGTAAAGCAAGGGTGAACATATTTCTGCATCCGTTCTGGTGATCGATTATCTTCCGTGTCTTCTACCTCTCTCCTATCTATTATGTTGTCTCGGGATTCAAACCCAGGACTACAACTACAACAACACTAAAGGGACCAGAAAACATTTTGTTAGGTCCAATAAATTAATTATAGCAGGTAACTAAACTATGTCAATGACATCTTCGTTCCCTTTCCTTTTGTTTTTAAATTTTTTTCCCCCCCCCCCCCCCCCCCCCCCCCCCCCCCCCCCCCCCCCCCCCCTTTTTTTTCCCCTTTTTTTTTTTTTTTTTTTTTTTTTTTTTTTTTTTTTTTTTAAAGTTTTTTATTAAAACTTCAATTAGAACGCACGAGTGTGCAAAGTTTGGTGTGGTGTAAACTTAACACTTCAATATTCAAGGAACTCTTACTTGAAGACGTAAGTGTTTACAGCACTAATAATCATGTTTAAGTGATGTCATTGCGAGCAGACAATACGTTTTTATATGTATATGTTGGGTTATTACTCAACCTTTAACTTTTAGGAAATACTATTTGTGTCAGCGACTTCGTCCGCTTAGAATAATAGTTATTATGGGCATCAAAATTAGTTTTTTATTAATTTTTATATTTAAGATTCGTACGACATCAGTGGCAGGCGACGGGTCGGTTGGAGCGTCGTTCTTGCAAGTTAATCTTAAAAAATAGATATATAGTGTTGCGGACATTTGTTTAGATCATTACTTTTAATAATCTAAATAAATGTCCGCGACACTATATGAAAACATTCTTTGAGACATATTTTTTGGGAGTCTTGAACCCGTTTTCGCAGCATACGCATCTGAAACCAACAGAGATAAAAAATGTCCCCCGTTTTGTTCACAATTCTCGCTGTATTTCCTATGAGTTACAGCGCGATGTTTTATAGCCTTCCTCGATAAATGCTCTAACCAAGACAAGAAATAATTTTTCAATTCGAACCCGTAGTTGCTGAGATTAGCGCGTTTAAACAAACAAACTCTTTAGCCTTATATATATTAGTATAGATTAAAGGCAAACGAAGGTTTGAGGAGACACTTACTCTAATAACAACATTATGGAATCGAGTAGAGTTCAATTACAACGATATAGACTATAAAGAGAGAATGATTTCAGTAAACTACATGTTTGTTGAGGTTTCATAAAGCGTAATAAAAACTCACTTTTAAGTCGATAGCATTTTCCAATAGGCCACGGTGAAAACATCGAACCGGTATCAATTTCATTTCCTCGCAAACATGCAAGTATAGCTCTTGTCCGTCCAGTGGGTAGGTTTTTCTTATTTCTGTTATATACATATAGATATAATTAGTTTATTAACTATACAAAGTTCAGCTTATGAACAAGTTATAATAAATATCTGAACGAACCAATAATGAAATGTAAAAATAGAAATTAATAATTTAAATTCCTTCTGTGGTCACCGTTCCTCCACTTTTAAGAGCTGGTATAAGCTCTCATAAGTATTGGCTTTGTCGCATGGTTTTTACAACCATGGTGTGATGACTGATGTTGATGTTCAAACAAAAAATAGGTGATCATCTTGATTAGATGTTATAGGTAAGATTTTTGAGCTGTTAGTTTAGCGGTTTTCATGGAGAAATGGTTTTGAGCCTCGATTTAATCGAGAAACGCTTAACATCTTCTGTTGATTACTGTCTATAGTTTACGCGAGTATTACACATCTAAATAAAACACTTTAACGGTTTAAAACGCGATATATTAGTTAAACTTATTTGAAAATGATTTTTAACTTCAGCTCGACGTTTTGGATGCTTTGCAGCAGCCGTGGTCACGGGGAGACTAAAGATGGAGGATGTCTCTGACGTCAAAGTAAAAAATTGCTACGCTAGCGCCATCCGTTCCGTTGAAGTTGGTATTTGGCGAAACTGGCCGGCCAGTTTAACTAATATATGGCGTTTTAAACCGTTTTAAAGTGTTTTATTTAAATAAATCATCTGTTGATATCATCGATTTATGATGGTGTAACTTAAGAACCATTTGTTAATTACGTCGACCGAACACCTCAATAAGACAAGTAGCTTTCCCAAAAGGGTTTCGAAAGCTTTATGCAACCTAGGATTGTACTCTGACTTACTTTACCTGGTTTTAATAATGCCTCCATAATACCAGGGTCTACAACGCTAGGATAGTTATAATAGGGGTGTGTTAAGACTGAACTATCAGACAATGTTATATACTTCGCGCATATCTCGCCGCTCCCTGGTTTGTACAAGCCCTGCTTAAAAAGCACCATCTTAGGGCTGTCTTCCACTGGAAGGGACGCGAGCGATGACCACTCTTTCCGCGGCGGTTCTTCCGACGAAGAAGATAGATTGAACTTTACGAATACTTCGTGTATCGACGGTTCGCGAATACTAGATGTCTCAGACATTTTCTCCTATGATATAATTTGCAAAGAGTTGAAAATTACTTAAAGAAAACTTAGTCTATTTTATTATTTATTGAGAGGAACAATTGACTTTGTCGAGTTGTTTATGTTTGACATAATCGTGTTTGTCATGAAATTGATTTTTTGGGAAGTTTGAAGTTTAATGTACAGTATAATTTTATAATTTTTAAATGAAATGGAGGAATATTCGTTCTGCGTAAATATTCGTTATAGATGTGATGTTATTCTAAATACGGGTACAGAACAAATGCTCGCTATGTACAGTGTTACATGTTACGCCGAAACTAACAATAATCAACGTCATTTGCGCGAATAATACCCAGTTTAAAACCAAAGATTATGTGTTTTTTTTTGCGCTGTTCGGCCGGCGTAAGCGAGAAGAGGTTCTCGACGTTTCATCATCACGAGCGGACGGCATCATGAGGAGATGTTATAAAAGAAACTACTAAACAAATATTAATTTAATTTAACAGTGGTAGTGGTGAATGCAAACTAGTATTTTGCATTTCGATTCAGTATAAGAAGAAATATAGTTTAATTAACATTTAACGCTCCTTGAGTTTTACGGAATTTGAAGTCGTAAAAATAAACGATAATTACTACGTTATATTATTTTCTACTCTTTATGTAATTAATTTGCCTCAATTAGACTTTATTAAAAAAAAGGGGCGCGCGCGCAACGTTACAGGGTCGATATAAAAACAATTGCAAAAAAGCTAGATCACTCATGTATATTATTGCGAAGATTTTTTAGAACTCTTTTTAATTGTGTATAAAATCTATCAACGAATAAAAATATATAGCTAAACCATCAGATAACATTTTGCCCAAAAAAACACAACGTAGTTTGATTTATTATCACTCTTTACCTTCCGTCTTAATTATAAAGTAATTAGCTAAAACAATAAGATATTTTATACACATCACAAAAATGAAAAATCTTTTATGGTAAATATAATCAAAAATACATTTGAAAACTTTATTAATTTTTACACTATATAATTTAAAAATCGAGAATAAATTGAAAAACAAATTCGGGCAGGACTTGAACCGGCATCGTCGGCATCATCATCGTCATCACGTCAGCATCGTCGGCATCGTCAGTGTTTTATAAGATACATTTTGCGTAACTACATACTCTATATATCCCGTACCACAGTTTATATTGCGATCACCATATTATTATTAATCAAATTCGGCAGTGAATAATTTTGTATCAATACAAAAGCAACCAGTTGGGCTATTGTGTGTGACTAGCGCGCGTAACTGATTTATTGCTTTCGATTTATATGGGTTAAACTGTGGTTTCGATTTTTAAAAGCTATCATTTTATTTGAAAAGAAGGTTTTAAATGAGATGTGGTGGTATACTTCCGCCACATTCATACAATTCCTGCAAAAAATATCTATTTTAAACATATTAGAAGTTTAAATACGAAATTGATCTTAACGTTCTATCTTTTAGGTATGGTCAAGGATGGTTAAAACGAACTAGCCGCGTCGGCTTCGGATACTAAATATTATATAAGTTTCAAATGTATTTTCTGTAAGAAGTACCTGTACGAGTTATTGGAAGCGTCCGTTTGTACTTGTAATTCACATCTCAACTCGTTTTATATAACTAATTCTAAATATAAATTATTGCTATGGCACCAGCCTACCAGTATATAGTATAGCATTAAAAAGATCCTTGCCAATATACAGCGTACCTTGACCGTGCATAATACCCACCTACTGTTTTACAATACAGGCATTGGGCTAATGGGATAAACGGCCAGCGAGCAAGGTTGCGCCGGCGTCGACTCCGTCCATACAGTCCCGCGGGCGCAGCCGATCTGCTGACACTCCCTGACACTATATCAACAAATTGGTAAATGGATCCACTCGAACGCGTATCCGTTCAATCAACACAAGAAAAGAAGAATCTATCTTGAACTAGATCTACAATCGCCAATTTCACCCTGATACATACGTGAGACTAGCGAAAATGGTTGACTAGGCGATCAACACAAAGAATCCACCATGAATGGAATTAGAGCCAACGCAGACAAACATGGACCAGAAGAACCCAAGGAGAAATCAAAAGCGTCGAGCGTCAAAGATAAGTTACTGTCAATTCGTGCTAACATAACAGTAGAACCGATAATTGCGTGTTATATCATGTCCAATGTGTTCTCCGGTCTTGCTGTCCAGAACCTGAATTTGGAGAAGGCGTGCCGAGTCAATTTGGGGTACAGTGACGAAGTATGTTCAGCGCTGAATCGGCGGCAGACGGAGAACTACACAGTGGAAGAATCAGAGGTGCAGAAGTTGACAGCGTCTGTGCAGGCGTGGAAGAACATCGTGCAAACCGCGTTCCCTTGTATCCTGGTTCTCTTCGTCGGATCTTGGAGTGATAAAACTGGAAAGCGGAAAGCGTGCATTCTCTTACCAATTGTTGGTGAAGTCTTATGTTGCACCTGCTTTATTTTGAACACGTACTTCTTCTACGAGTTGCCGTTAGAGGTAACGGCTTTATCTGATCTGTTTCCATCGCTCACCGGTGGTTGGATAACAGTCTGCGTTGGAGTGTTTAGTTATATTGGTGATGTGACAACCAAAGAGATGAGGACATTTAGAGTAGGAGTGGCCAATTTGTGCATGTCCCTCGGTATACCTATAGGGATGTCACTGAGTGGAATATTGCTACAAAAAATTGGATACTACGGCATCTTTCTGATATCCAATATGTTGTATGTGACAAGTTTTATTTATGGTTATGTCCGGCTTAAGGATCCAGATATATCACAGGAAAGACAGCGTGTAAGTTCTCTTCTCTTTTAGTTTTTAGTTTAAGTAGAGCAGATTTGAAGTTATATTACGAGATAATTTTAAGACGGCATGGCTAGTCAGAACAGAAACACGACAAGAGTAACATATATACACATAACATAGGAAGAAGTGAAGCTTTGAATAATATCGGTGTGCATTTAGGTTATATTAGTGCATAAATGATATGCCATTCAATTGAATATAGATACGTATATTGTCTGTCGTTTGCGTCATGTATTAAAAACTAATGACGAATGATTTTAAACGCACAGTATAATAGTTTTCTTATTCTTAAATACGACCCGACATGCTATAATCTAAAACGTACCTTACCAGAACATACATCTATGACTAATGTCAAGACAAATAGTTTGTTATATAAGAAATAATGTTTTTCCTTTTCATATTTCAAAGTTAATTATATGGTAAGAGAAAACGGAAGTACCTAAAGACTTGAAGCTGGTACAGCGATAAAACAGTATTTATTTTATAAAGGACTGATTGAAAATCAGCAAGCCATTCTCTTTAAAGAGAACCTGAGTCTGATTCTATCTGACTCTGATCACAAAGATTAAAATTATAACATCTCTTAAATGTATGTATACATGTATATATACATTAAAATATAAAATGTATATAATATAAACTAACTAACAAAACTATACAACTAAGACTACTGTCTATTTGTTACTACGCTGTATGTTAAGAGTTATATGGATAGAACAATTTTAATCCTTTTTTTTTAGGACGACGACGACGATGGTTTTAGTAAAATTAACATTTGAAAAAACTAAATGACTCTACGACATTTTTATGACAGAGGGGGGCCTTATAATATTTAAATGATGACTTGTTGACCTATTTCTGCTGTGAAATAATACTAAAACTTGTGTACCTAGCCATTTTGCCAGCCAGGTTGCCTTCTTAGTTTATTTTCTTACAACAATAACTTTGGTGTCTCATAAATCTTGTATCCAGAGCTAGAAGCCATTAAACGCAGTGTGTCTCCTAACGTGACACGGAATCAATCGTGAGACAATGTTAATAGGAAGCTTAGGGTTGCCGGTGCTAGTAAGGTACTGGCATCGTTCATCATTTGCGCGTACTCCGGTCCTATGTCTAAGTGATAAATTGCTCGCAAACAAATTCGAAGGGGAATGTCGTTGGTGCACGAGGCTCCGAGAGGTGTGTGAATTGTCTTAGGCTAATATATAAAATGAAGAATACAATCGTAAAGAACAAAATTAGTATGGGATTAGGTAAGGCCTAATTCGAGCAAATAAAACTGTAATCTTTACGAAAGCTAAAGAGTTTATTTGGTTGAATCCGCTAATCTCAGGAACTATTGGTGAAATTGGTGGAAAACAAATAGGTTAGTTTAGACAATGTATCCAGGCTATAGGATAAAAAACATAAGGCGACCAACAAAAACTAATAATGTGGAAAAAAATGGGGATAATTATAATTCTTCGAGGGTTTCCGTTGCGTAAACGGTTGTAGATACAAAAAAAATGTCTAATGTATGAAAGGATGTATTTCTTTACATATTCTTTAAAAATGTCGGCAATGTGTCTATCTTAAACGTAAGTTAATCATAAGAACCGTTTTCATATAAATCAAACTTGGTCGCAATATTTGATTTGGCAACAAAACGTTTGACAGGTCAGCTAGTCGTATTATAAAAAAAAGACTAAAAGAAGACTCGTTTGATTTAGTGGTTCTATTTTAGCTATAAGAAAATAAATTACTTGGAATAATGGCTAAAGTTCTACAGATTAGAAATAGACATAGTCGTAGAAAGTATATAAATGCGCTTGACTTTAATTTCACTACTTTGCCATAGATGGCGTTATTGTTAGTCTAAGCCATCATATACCTCTTATCTCTGGTTATATGGTTGAAATTCGCGTTATACGATATTAAAGCACGACGGGATTTTCTTATTTGTTTCTCGTCCTTTCCGTTCCTACTATATTTACTTCTGAGTAAGTAAAGGAATTAACTGACTTATTAGTGTAGTAATTAGTCAACAGCAGATCCTGAGTATTATGTTCGTATCTCGAGTAAAATGGTAGGTTGGTATTTTCAATTTTGTAAAACTTCAATTTCATTAAATATTAAGAAGTTAAATTTCTTTATACATTCGTTCTCAATTTAACACTTGTTACTTAAAATAGAAACAAAACTCGATTTGGATTTTGTCCGCTGACCTGGATTTACCTTTTAAGGCGCGTTAAAGGTGAGATGTCCGTGTACTTAAAAAACAAAGAGACATTATTTTGAGGTTAACGGAAAAAAGGCTTCACTTGACTTTAAGGACAGGATTTAAAGGCCCCGGAGCAACAAAGGAATGGGGGCTCGCTAGCAAAATATTTTCTAAATAAAAAAAAAACAAATTTCCTCAATCAATCTTTTAAATCATTGTGAAATTGAATAAATTCTTTAAGTATTTAACAAACACACTATAAATAGAATCACTAACAAGAAATCTGAAACAAAATATTACCGATTAGATAGATGGCGAAATTTATTATATTTTTTTTGTAATTTGAATGAAAAATCAGTAACGCCTACTGAGGCTTTTTTGGCCCATTTGTGGAAGCCCCAGAGCGGTTTCCCTCCGCTAAATCCGGCCCTGACAGTTCCCTTTTGGCTTTAAAATCTAAATAATCTTATGACAAGAGAAAACCGACAGTAAAATAAACATTTTCTGTTTTATGAACCACTGAAATTAAATCGGAAATCAAAATATTTATTCTTGGTAAGAAAAATGTTTCTATTAAATTTATGTAAAAAATATTTACAATATAACTTTTGTTTAAATGAAACAGGTTTAACGGTTATAAAAGCGAACAAAAAATCGTCACGTGACCAATAAGAGCGAAGATACAGTGAAAAATGTAAAAAAAAGGAAAAACTACATCATTGTAGGTTTCCGATGCGTACCTACGCTACAAAATTCTGGATACATTAAAAATATGTATTAAAAAATGATTCCTCTTTAACTGAATCGTTTTGTTTCAGTTTTTTTTCATAAGTATATAAAAATATGCTCCCAGGTTCAACCAGTGGGCTGTCGCGGTTGGATTTGCTCGTTCTTCGACGTGAGTCACGTGCGGGAGACACTAACAGTGGCGTTTAGGAGTGGACCTCGCCGGCGCAGGTTACGGGTCTCCTTGCTCATTGTTGTCGTGTGCGTTATATTTGGACCTTTACATGGTAAGTATTATGTAAGAGTTAAGAAATCATTTTATGTCTTTATTTAAATATGTGTTTTAAATTCATTTTAACACAACGCCGATGGCGCCAAGCTGAGCGTACCCTCGTGGTGAAATCCAGAGAAAGATTCGTGCAGAACTTAAAGAGATCAACGAGAAGTACACATTTAAATAAAACACTTTTACGGTTTAAAACGCGATTTATATTACTTAAACTTATTTGAAAATTATTTTAACTACGGCCCGACCTTTCGGATGCTTTGCAGCAGTCGTGGTCACAGGGAAGCGTGTTATAATAAATTACTTTATAGTTAAAGTTAAAAAAATATATATATATATCGCGTTTTAAATTTCTTCAAAAGAATTGAGGAGCTTCAATTCGAACCCCGGTACTTATCTCGTTAACGTCATGCCTAACAACACCTCATAACTTATCTTTTTGCTAAAAAAAGCTATGACACGTTGCTTAACATAGCGCAAAGCACGAAAGGGTGTTGGTTCGAATCTTGAGGAACAGATAGTGTTTATGTCAGTTCGAGCACAGAAGTAAGACAGGTGTAAATAAATAGAGACGTGAAACATATTATGTTCGTTCTATATCCCATAGGCGAGCAAGATTTCTCTTACATTTGTTTAAAACATCGTTTAAAATTTAAAACGGCGATAAACGTGAATTTTGATTCACGATAACAAGTCGTAAGTTTTATCGAGTTAATGCTCTATGAAAATTACTGTTATTATTCTAAAGTGGAAAATTAGAGGATGATGTGCCGTTAGTCTGAGCGATGTATTTGCGCGGAAAACGCTACTTTTTGTCTACTTAAGAGATACCAGACGCTTTAATAGCGTATTATGTTACATTGTTGTCTAGCCAGATCAGTTGTCAACGCGCGGCCTCGGTTCGAATCCTGGCCAATAGTATATATTATTATAGTAGTACTTTAAATGTCCTCAAAATAAATTAGTAAAATTGACATAAAATAATAAAATACATAGTCTTATACATAGGAACATCGAAATAATGTTTCATCATTTTGTAGCTCTAAATAATCCCTTTTATAAAAAAAAGAAGTAATTTTAAAGAAGCATTTCAAAGCTGTTATAAAGAAACCTATATTCCATAAGATTATAACTCAAGTAAATACTCAGCATTAGGTTTAGTAAAAGAGTATTTGGAGGGCACAATAAAGATAACAAGGATTTGTTAAATAAAACACTTAGCGGCTTACGCTACGACCTGACGTCGTTATGGCGTTATAGGAATAAATTAATAAACTAAAACACACAAGTATTTATTTATGTGTACAAGTATTATATTGGAGAACGTACAAGCGTGGAAAAACTTGATGGTAGATGAAATATTTTGAATATTCATCTACCATGAGTTTTATGTGTGCTTCGTAACCTAATTCTTCCAACGAACGAAGACTAACATGTTTCAGAAAAACATGAATAGATTTGAACATTGTGGGGATCGAACCCATGGCCCGTTGATTGTTAGTCATACTTTGCTACCATTAGACCAACGAGCCATATCTAGAAATGTGACTTTTGCAGGTGAAATGAACGTACTGTATCTCTTCATGAGGTACCGTTTCAACTGGGATGAGGTTCAGTTCAGCATGTTTTGTACCTACAGCATAATCACCAACTTAGTTGGTAAGTAACTTCCACTTTGTTCCACAGACGCAACAGTGGGTAAATGTAATTTTTTCCCGGAATTTGACAATAGAATCTCACACACTGAACATAATGCTGGCTACGAACGCAATTCAATATATGTATATGGTAACACATTAAATAAAACACTTTTAACGCTTCTAAACACGAAATATAGAAAATTACACAAATAACGTGTATTAGTTCCGCGTTTTTAACTTTAATTACTTTAAATATTGTCTGTAGCTTACATGAGCAGTACACATTTAATCAAAACATTATAACGGTTTTAAACGCGTAATACATTAATTAAAATTATTTAAAAATTCGTTCAACTATAACCCGATGTTTCGGATGCTTGGCAGCAGTCGTGGATTAGTTTTTCTTACATTACAGTATGTTCTAGTTTTTATGGGACATGAAATTTAATAATAAGATTTTTTCCAGCTAATAATGTTTGATGTCCTTTGAAAAATCTCTTCCGTCATGTCTGTTATTAATAAAGCAATATCAATTTATTCCAGGAACTCTATTCTCCATCAGCATATTCAGTGATTTTTTAAAGCTGGACGATTCCGTAGTGGGCATTATATCCTGCACGAGCAAAATTCTTGCGTCCTTTATATTTGCCTTCGCTACTACTACAACTGAAATATATCTAGGTAAGTTGCTATGATAAGGGGAAAGTAGGGGTAACTCGAACACCTTTGTGAAAAAGGAAGACAGCCAAGCATGTGGTTCACTTGGACGAGGGTATACCCCCAGTCTTATCTATAATATGGTATAAAGCTGAAGAGTTTATTTGTTTGAACTTGCTGATCTCAGGAACTACTGGTTCCTTGGAATTTAATGAATATTATTGTGTTAGTTAGAGCATTTATTGAAGAAAGCTATAGGCGTTCTTCCACATATATACTAATATATAAAGCTGAAGAGTTTGTTTGTTTGAACGCGCTAATCTCAGGAACTACGGGTTCGACTTGAAAAATATTTTTGTGTTAGATCATTTATCTGAGAAGGCTATGCGCTATAAAACATTGCGCTGTGACTAATATGAAATGTGAACAAGACGAGGGAAATCTTAAAAATTGAACAATATATGTCTAATTTTTAAGATTAACAAGGGGTCCGAACGACGGGTCGCAAGCGACGGGACGCGCCCGATGTTATGGGAAGCTTGTATTTATACAGATGATCTAAAAAAAGTCCGGGACGCTATAGGTCTATATTTTTAAATTAACTTGCAAGAATTTTGATCCCCAACATAACTATTCTACGCGGACGAAGTCGCTGACACAGCTAGTAGCATATAATTAATTAAGCGGCAATCGATTGGTGCGCACGAAACCGACCCCAGCTAAATAAAAGTATATACATAGAAAAATATTGTCGACTACCGCTATTCGAGTCCCACTCACATCAGCGTTTGTTTTTCAATGTAAGGTAAAACTTTTAACAAAAGTAAAAACTACTTTCAGCGCCTCTGGTGGAAATATTCAACGGGACCTCTTTCATTGCCATGAGATCAATTGCATCTAAGCTCGTGACCAGCGAAGAATTGGGTAAGAATTTGATTAAGACTTAAATATGTAAAAAAAAAACTTACGTTGTTCTGAATAAATGCAGCATAAGAAAGCATTTTCTTTTATTTGTATCAGTATCTTATCGATCAAGCATTATGTATTTAAATAAAACACTTTAACGGTTTAAAACGCGATATATTAGTTATACTTGTATACAAATAACAGCAGTGTTCATGGCTGCTGCAAATAATCCGAAAGGCTAAAAAATATTTTGTAAACAAGTTTAACTAATATATTTCGCGTTTTAAACCGTTAAAGTGTTTTATTTAAATGTATACCACAGACCGTATTTAAGCATTCTGTTGTTTACGCGAGTGATACACTTTTAATGAAACTCTATTAACTGTTTTAAACGCGAAATATTTTAGTTAATTTATCTTAACTACGACACGATGTTTAAAACGCTTTACCGTACTCCGTGCGTACAACTTTAAGCTGATTCATTAATTATATAACGATTTCTAACACAATTATAATACAATAAATATGAAATATTATATATAGTCATAAATGGGTCAATGTTGGTAACTTTGCTCATTAATTACCTATTGTTTCTCCTTTGTTTATGATTGTCGTTGTTTTTAAATAATTTACAAACAATAACTCCGCGATTGAGATCATTTATTATCTCTGGTTTCAATCTAGTTTTTTTGGGTTGTTATGACCTGGTTTCAATATAATTCGAAATATTATACAGATGACAAATCAATTAATGTTATAATAAATAGATTAGCATTTATAAAAAAAACTGTTAGAAGGGCGAATATTTCTCCAATGTCATAATTAATAAAAATTATTTGATAACACTACATTAAGGTAAGCTAAATTTTATAAGTAAATGGCTTGTTTTACTTTGACAAAACTTTAACGGTTGCAGAAATAAATTAATTAAGAAGACGAACAGTTTCAGAACATACATTAGTTCTAATGTACACTTTATTTCCGTTTATTATAAACGCTCTTTGGTTTTTATGTATTTGATATACAAACGCGTTTTTTTATAAATTGACCAAAATAAGACGTTACAGAAAACTGTTCATAGATATTAAAATCAGTTGAAATTTCATGATTTCTATATAAAGCATAAATTACAGTTATTTTGTTTATATTTAACATAATGAGGTCCGAGGGTATTCCCATCGATCAACATAGACGAACCTAAAAAAACCCCATACACGCTTCGCCATAAAAACTGTCCAAAAAAGTCAAACGCAGATTGGATGACGTTTATTAGACATAAAAAGTGGTAGAACAATTGGCTTTTTATCTGTTATGTTTGCGCATTAGATAATTCGTGCGAATCACCTCATTTATTTGTTTATTCCGTCTATATAATGCGTTATTGGTTTAATGTTTTGCGATGCTGGAAAGATTGGGAGGATGTTTGAATAAATAATAAATTCGTCGTTTTAACCACTTCGTTTACGAGTGTTGTTTTGTCAACATTTGACAGGCAACTTTTAAGTGTATGCCATCAATTCAATGATAAAGTATTGACTGCATAAACAAAATTTAACGGTTAAAAACGCGAATTTTATTTTGAATTATTTAAAATTTATTTTAGCGATTTTGGATTCTAAGCAGCAGCCGTAGTCACGAGGGGATAGTTAATTTATACACTCCGTGTTTTAAACCGTTAAAGTTGCTTTATTTAAATTTTATAATTGTAAATCGATATATAAATAATAACATTGAAAATAATACTACGGATGTTAATTAAAATGCAGTGAGAAAATTAAAGAAATAGTCTAAAACAGCTATGTACGTATTAATTCTATTAATAGATTTATCTTTTCTAAAAATGTAATATGAATACTTTTATTCATATATATAAATAAAAATAATAACGTCTTATACTAAGGATCACGAAGAATATAATAGAATAAAAATATAATCTCTGAAAAACAATGTTTGAAACCGCTTTTATTCTAAGATCCCATTATCAAATCTATCGTTTACTCCGTATTCGAACTCAGGACCTCTCGCGCAATGCTAGGCGTTTAATGGTTTGACTACAAACCACGTTGAAACGGATTGGTGGTATATCAATCTATGTTTTTAGTCTTTAGTAGATTCGATATTATAACATACTCATTCGTGGTAATTCCAATTTTAGTGTATTCTTTCAGGTAAGGTGAATTCTCTCTTTGGACTGGCTGAAGCCATGATGCCTCTGGTATACGGTCCTCTGTATTCACGAGTGTATATGGCAACACTGACAGTTCTGCCTGGAGCAGTCTTCTTACTGGGAGCAGCGATGACGGTACCAGCTGTGGCTATATTTGGGTAATGATTTTTAAGTTTCTAATCCACAGTCGACCTGTATTGGCTTTGGATATTCGGAAATGCACAAATGCCGAAACATTATTCAACTTGACGGCTTTGTTATCTGTGGACGGCGGTTGGTAACCCGAACAGAATTTTGATTCTCACCTATATCTATACTAATATATAGAGCTGAAGAGTTTGTTTGTTTATTTGAACGCGCTAATCTCAGGAACTACGGGTTCGAATTGAAAGAAATACTTTTGTGTTGGTTAGAACATTTATCGAGGAAGGCTATAGGCTAAATACATCGGGCTGCAACTTATAGGAGCGTAGGACTAGCTGTTTCTACGCTTCTATTGTGTCTGTATAATGTGATTATAATGGGGAAAATTATTGATTAATCAGTGGGTTTCCGACGCGTACGCTGTGAAAACGTTTTAAAATACGCAAAACATATGTATGAAAGAATGATTCCTCTTTCAACGATCTAAAAAAGTCCGCGACGCTATATGTGTACCCTATACCTTGCAAATACGACGGGACGCGACCGACGTCGTGGATAACAGCTTAAGTTTATAAAGATGCCCAATGTAAGTGCTCTTTGCGGACGAAGTCGCTGTCTCAGCTAGTGTAGATAATAAATATAAATTAGTAATTATTATTGGATAACGAAAAAGCTTACGCGTTCAAGAACCCCCATACAAAGTTATATATTTTGAAGTGTATCAAAATGACAATACTTCGGCTCCCCATTACCTAAATGGGGAGCCGAAGTATTGTCATTTGTTTTGTCTAATTAGGTCGGCGGGACAATGACTGGGAAGTTTAACAACGATAACTGATAATGATGTTTTGTTCCAATCATTCCATTGTATGGATGTTTCATAATATTTGTTCAATTTCGACTGGGAGATGTGCAATGTTGTGCTTGTATTGTTCTGATGCGTTTGTCAGCGCTAAATGTATAATAGATTGTTAATTATGCAAACTGTAATAAAAACATATAAAGCTTGAACTAAGACTCATTAGCTCAATTGGTAGAGCAACAGCACGGAACACTGCTGCCGGCTCAAGCCTGCCCGAGTCGAAATTTTTTTTCAATTTATTTTCGATTTTTAAATTACATATAAAGCTATTTGAAATCAACTATTTGACGGGCTCGTCGTCTATGTGCACCTGGACCCCGATTCCGATTTATAATGCTTCTGAAACATGCTGGAATTCGTCTGGAAACCTGGGTACTAAATGGGTGGTAGGAATATATACATGCCGTCCGGGTATACCACAGTCCATAGATGAAAAAGCCGCGAAGCTCAATCGCGTTTCGGCTTCAGTCTGTGGATTACTGAATATCCAAAGCTAAAATAGGTTGACAGCTCATTTTGTTTAGATGCCATAAGCGGGGGTAATCATTAAAAAATCGATTTTTCCTCTATTGGTTTTGAAATGTTTTTCACCGCTTTCCGCGTGCGAATAGTCACACGATGTTTCCAACGATTACGGTTATTTAAAATAAGGTTTAACAGCTGCATACACTTCTTATAGGATTTGACACTCATCACTACATAGTATAAAACAAAGTGGCTTTTTCTGTCCCTATGTGTGCTCAAATCCTTTATACTACACAACGGATTTTGATGAGTTTAATGAGATCGAGTGATTCAAGAGGAAGGTTTTATATATAAGGCGGACAACTTTTTTGTAGTGTGTTTAGTATCAGCATTGAGCCAAGCGAAGCCGGGGCGTATCGCTAGTTCTAAAAAATTGAGGTTCTAAAGAATCTAAACCGTGATATAAAGCAAAAGTTATGCTCATTTCAGGCCACAGACGGACTGTGACTAATGGAATGGAAATAGATATGTCTTTAAATAAAACACTTTAATTTCTTGGAATGTTTTAGTTAGCTTATTTACAATTAATTTTAACTACGGCCCCAACCGTGGTCACGGGGAGACTGCTGCTGTGTACCATTCACGTAAACAAATGACAATACTTAATAGATATGTATATACCGCATTTCCACAAAAATAATACAAAAGGTTTGATGTCTATGACTTTAGTGTAACAATGGCTCAATGGTTGATATTTATCATTGCGTTAAGTCCTAAGTTCAAATCCGTTGACTCGAGTCTGAACAAATAGTTGCCTGCAAATAAAAATGCTTAATTAAATAGACATAGATGTGTCTCATCCCGGCCCTGAATAGGAAAAAACTATATTTTTCACTTTTACTTTGTATGATACTTGGCGTCGCGGTTATGAAGTCTAAATTATTTTTTTATTAAAGCAATGTTTAGTAAGACGTCAATGTTGTTTCGTCCTTCACTGTAGTTATTTGTCACACTTCAAGTACGCCATTATCGACACGTTCTTAAAAATAGCGATAAAATATATTATAAGAGGTACAAAGACGAAGGTGTTTGATCACGTTCTAGCCTCTTTCATTGTTTGAGGGCTAAAAATAGCAGATTACCGATGAGATTATTTGAACAGACTAATGAACTGGGAAACGCGATAAAACCAATATCTTTATAATAATTGTCGTGAGATTGTAAACAGCGTTAGATTGCAAACAATGAAATTTAATAGTTATCAATATAGTTACCCAACAGATGACTCATAGATAGTTTTTTGATAGAAGACAGACTTGATCGTAGGTAAAATACCTCACGGATATCTAAACTAATGCACTGTTGACAGGTTGGATATCCGGAGATCCACAAAGATAGTATTAATGTCAGGGACGAAATTTGTGAAAGTAACACTATCACTATGTAAAATGACAGTGGTCCACAGGGTCCAATATAATATGTTTAACAGTTTTAAACGCGAAATATATTACTTCAGATTTTTTTCAATATATTGTAACTACGTTTCAACGTTTCCCCGATGGCTACTTCAAAGCATACGAAAAGCGTTCTAAACCGATTGAAAAGTGTTTTTTTAATGTTTACAACTAAACTGTGTTAACAAACTACAAACAATACCTATATTAAAGTTATTAAAAATTTGGTTGTCCGCACATACGGCGATATCAACCAAACAGTGTGTGAACGCGTTTCGTCGCCCAATGATTGTTCTCTATCACGTCTAAACGACTTGATCAATTTTTATGAATTTAGCTTTTCAAAAATGTTACGTTTGTATTGAATAAGAAATTTCATTTATGTGAGTTTCACTTCTTTTAATCTTATGTAGTGTAAGTGACGCCGCGGGCTACACATAGTCGTATTATAATACAGCAAGTATGAAGACTATTTATTCTTACGAAAGCAGAGGAATGTGTGCGGAATATTGTTTGTTAGAGAAAGTGCAAACTTCTCTAACAAGCGTACTGACCTCTGTAGTTTCATAATACAATGATACTAATGACAAAATGACATAAATACTATCTAATACCTTGCGCAGACAACTTTTTACTGTCAAGTGCCTAGTTTTAAAAGGAAAAAAGAAGAAGGAGAAGTACAAATTTAAGGAACTAACTTATTTATTATTTAACTACGGCTCGTCGTTTCGGATGCTTTGCAGCCATGGTCACGGGGGGACTGAAGATGGAGGTTGTCTCTAATGTCAAATCATCAAACAGATGGCGCTGGCGTAGTAGATATGAACGAAGCGTCGGGTCGTAGCTAAAAAAAATTGTAAATATGTTAACGCGTAATATTCATTTAATTTATATAAATTAAATGAATAGAATATTTCCATACACGGACACGGTAGCTCTCTTGTTCGAGCAGCAGAACAAAGCGCAGTGAAATATAATTAAATTTAAATGATATAATTATAGCAAACTACCTACATAAGTCAATTATAGTTTTTTCATTGACTAGCTGTGCAAAAGGCGCGACAGGTCTGGGTCTCAAAGAAACTAAAAGACGTGTTGAAACGTGTTTCTCCCGTATTCGGGAAATGAGATTTAAAATTCATACAATTTTTACATTTTATTATATTATTAACTGAAGTTGTATTAATAAAAGATACTTACTCGTCGTTACATATCTATTACGAGTTCTGTGGTAAAGGAATTGATCTTGAAGAAACCTAACACCGCCAATATCAAAGACCATTTATTCAAAGACGCGGATAATTAAAACCTTCTAGGAAGACCATCTTTTTGTACCTGAAACTTTTGTGTTTAGCTAATAGTAATTAAGAAAATTTACACTATTTGGTAAATCTCTTCAAATCGTTCGTGTAATGGTAGCGGCGCATGAGTCGTGAGTCCGATCCCTACCGGGTCCAATATGTTTCTGATCAATTTTTAATGTTTCTAGAATATATTGGACTTCGTGTGGTAATCTGGTTGTTAAAGTGGGTGGTAGGAATATCGCAATTCAGTCCGGATCACGAACCACCGTCCACAGATGAAGAAGGCGTTAATTGTGAATTTCCGATTATCCAAAGCCGAAATAGGGCGACAGCGCATCTTGTTCAGATCTTATGTAGCTTTGGTATTTCACCGACCAACGAGTGACCTCATGTTCCTTAAATGACAGATAAAACAATGTACAATAGAATACTGTCTATAGTTTACGCAAGAGTAATAAAAAAATTTTAACGTTTAAAACGCGGGATGACTTAAACTATTTGGAAGATGTTTTTGACGTCAGAGAGCCTCCATATGGAGGATGTCTCTGCCGTCAGGACCACACTGTTGCAAAGCATCTGAAACGTCGGGCCGGAGTTAATAATAATTTTCAAATAAGTTTAAATAATATATCGCGATTTAAACCGTTACAGTGTTTTATTTGAATGTACAGTAGATTAACGATAAAATTGTCGGAACATAAGACTATTGACACAATTTTTTGCTTCAGGTCTAGATTTCTTTTAAAAAATATCCAGTTACAAACTACAGTTATCTTGATTTTGCAGATGGATGTATTTTGAACAACGCAAGGACACCAAGCAGGTCGACGAAATGGAGAACGTGAATAAAGATATTTAGTTTATTTGTTTTAATTATTACGTAACGTTTGCTAAACGAGTTTCGGAGATCTTTTAATATAAGTTGGCCTAAAAATAGTACCATGGCAAACGCCACGATCATTTGTGAACTTTGTTTTTGTTACTAATCCAATAGTAACGAAACTACGACCTGCTTGCAACTGATAAACAATAAAAAGCAATAGGATGAATTTAATCTGAATGTAAGGATTTCAAAGCGTCGGGTCGTTTTTCTGTTTTTTTTTTTCAACTTTAACTACAAACTTTTCTAGGATCAATTTCGCTCTTACTCAAATGAATATTTAAATAAATAAAATAAACAACTTTAATAAAAAAAAGTTATTCCCACGATAATTTTATTTGAAAATACACACTTTGTAGGTGAAATCTTAATAATTATTTTGTTTTGCCATTCTTTCTTGCCTCATTATTTTTTTGTAAACTTATCAATCGAAACAATTGTGCAAGTATGAATAAAACAAATGAATTATGTCATTCAAGTGCATATGTTTATTTCGTCCTTATTTAAAATGGAATCTTGTGAAATTAAAATGCATGTCAACGAAGACTTATGTAAAACCTCGTAAAACAGTTATATTATGTAAGTTACCGAATTAAATATTATCTGGCACAATGACGAAACTCGTTTCAACGAATAATGCTAGTGAATTTAAGTTGTAGTACTGCTTTGAAATAAAACTATACAAAATTATAGTTCTGGTTTTATTTATCTTTTTTTAATGTATACAACCTTTTTTATAACTGTGCTTTGCGTTTGAAAAGCAAAGAATCTGTTACGATCGATAAGAGTAGAGAAAGTGTTTTATAATCTTGACCATAAAATTGAGGACGTAGCGTGGCTGACCCATGTCTCAAAAGGGGATATTATGGGACTTAACAGAGCTCTTTTTAAACATCAGTACATAAATCAATATGTCTTAGAAATCGTAAGAACTTAGTGTAATTACGAAATATGGATATTTTTAAATCTAAATAGAGTTTTTATTTATATAAGCCATCTTGAGAAATAACATGAAAAATAAATTTTCAAAAGAGGTGTTACATGTTAAAACGTAAAATACAGATTACCAAATACAGATTAAAAATACACGAAACCACAGATGTACAACATAATTTTGAGGTTTTAAAAGCGGTTTCACTTGCAAAATCTTTCGCGTAACGTGAACTTTGGCCATACCTACTGTTGTAGCACACTTTTAACAAAATCCGAAAACAAATACCTATAATATATTTTAAGAAGATTTACTACTATGTATAATAGTATGTTTAAATGCCCATTGCCAATGCACTTCAACTAATATTTGCAAGGAGTGGTGTCCATTCTAAAGTAAAAGTAGACTAATGGTAGGGCTTATTAATTACTACCTCCCACCACAGAAGTAGGGTTATAATCATCACAAGATAAGCTACAGACAACACAACATGAGTTTGAATACCTTGGTTTAATGCCATTTAAGATAAGAGTAGTACAAAAAATATTGAGATTCGTTCCGGTGTTTAACTTTATCTACCATCACCACTGTCCTAGAGTGACTTAAATTCGAGATCAGTTAGTACGCGGCTGCCGTCCAAGCACGGACGGATGCAGCAATAAAGACTCGCTGGACAATTGTCGACGTGAGTTTCGTCTGCGCACACGCACGCGAATTCAATGACAATGTAATTGAATAACGAACCTCTCGAGCGTGATTCCGTCCTATAAACCGATTTATTCAATTCGACAATGACGGTCGAAAAAGGTGAAACGGCGGCGAAGACTGAGGAGTTGCCTCTGAAGACTGAACCGAAAATCGACTTCTCCACTATGACGATTTTGGAGAAGCTGAAATATTTAAAGTCCAATATAACAGTGGAACCGGCGCTGGCGCTGTTCGTCATGCCGAGCGTCTTGGCTATGCTGGCGACGCAGAACCTGAACTTGGATAAGGCGTGCCGTGTCAATTTAGGGTTTAGTGAGGCGGTCTGCGAAGATCTGAGGCTGAGGAAGCGCGCCAACCACACGTTTGAAGAAGACGAAGTGCAGAAGCTAATAGCATCTGTCCAGGGGTGGAAGAGCGTAATACACACAGCAGTGCCGACCCTATTGATGCTGTTCATTGGAGCATGGAGCGATAAGACCGGAAGGCGGAAAATATGCATGCTAATGCCGATCTTCGGGGAGTTCATGACGTGCGTGCTTAACATGATCAACACGTACTTTTTCTATCAGGTCCCGGTGGAATGGACCGTGTTTATGGAGGTGATATTCCCAGCGCTGACTGGTGGATGGTATACGATGTTCCTCGGCGGTTTTAGCTATTTGGGCGATGTGACTTCGAAGGAGACGAGGACGTTCCGCATGGGGATACTCAGCTTGTGCATGACCATCGGCTTTCCAGTGGGGACCGGTTTTAGTGGAATCTTATTGCGTTATACTGGCTATTATGGTGTCTTCTCGATATCGGCTGTGCTGCAGTTTATTAATTTCACGTATGTGTACTTAGCCATTGACGACCATACGTGGCTACAAAATAAGGATAAGGTTTGTTATTTCATTATTTCGATCTTTGAAACAGATACAATAAAGACAACAGCCTAACGAGTACTGTACACGGGTGTACGATTACCATACCATATCTTTTATCAGAAGTAAAATCATAATAATGACAATCTATTGCATATAAATAAAACACTTTAACGTAATATATTAGTTAAACTTATTTGAAAATGATTTTTAATTCGGCCCGACTTTCGGATGCTTCGACGTTTCGAAGTTAAAAATATTTTCAAATAGTTTAAAAATATTGTTTTAAACGTAAAAGTGTTTTATTTAAATGTGTACTACTCGCGTAAACTATAGACAATTTTTAATCTATTGCATATTTAAATAATACACTAAAAACGGTTTCAAATGCGAAATATATTAGCTAACTCATTTACAATTTATTTCAGCCCGACGTTTCGGGTGCTTTGTTCCCCCGTGACTGTCGTGCCTTGTTAAAATATGTTGTAAATAAGTTAATTAATATATTTCGCGTTTTAAACCGTTAAAAGTGTTATTTGTTATTTATTGTTATTACGTTATTTATTGTAGTTATATGTTATTTAAATGTGTACTATTCGCGTAATCTTGTAAGAAGCCATTGTCTAATTGTGGAAATGTGGAAAAAATAATTAAATAACACGTGTTTATATTTATCACTTAGAGACGAGCTTTGAAATTTCAAAATTAGATTTACAAATAAGCCTAAAACCAAATTTAGCGCAGGCGCCAAGACCGGTTTTAAACTGAAGTACGTAAGTTACAAGCTCATCAGTTGTTTTTTTACTGGTAAAGTACGTCAATATATATGAGATAATTGTTGGTCTTTTGTCTGTGTCTTCGAAATTGCAATCTACACTCTATTTACCCTTATATCCCCCCCCCCCACAATGTATTAACTGTTAATGTAGTTAAATTATTCCAGAAACTACGAACAGGTTGCAGTGGATTTCTGCTAGAGTTCTTCGATTTTAACAGTGTGAAAGATACACTTAAGATCGCGTTCAAGAAAGAAGCAAATGGAAGGAGGTTAAGGATCTGCCTCATTCTAGTTGTTGTATGCCTTAGCTTTGGACCACTGTGGGGTGAGTTCTCACAAACATATATTATTAGCTGCGCACGCGACTTCGTCCGCGTTCGTGGAATAGTTATTTTGGGCTTCATATTTATCTTTGCAAACAATCTCCTTAGCTTTATAAATTATAGACGATATACAACGTCGGTCACGTCCCGCCGTTCTTCCGAGTAAATGTTAAAAAATAGACATATCTTTTTTTACATTTTAAAAGGAATCATGCTACTGATTGTTTTTTGGTTGGTTGCATGGGCTGGCTAAAAGAAAATAAAATTCTCTTGTTTATTCCACATTTACCTCTCTCGTCGCTCATATTGATCGCAACCAAATGTAGCCATCCTCGATAAATAGCTCAACCAACACAAAATGATTTTTTAATTTCGAACCAGTAGTTCCTAAGATTAGCGCGTCCAATCAAACAAACTATCTAGCTTTATAATATTAGTAAAGATCAATCTTTAGTATAAATCGTATCCCATACATAAAAATTCATTCATTCATAATTTTGTGTAATTATCACTAAAAAAATGTGTAATTAGTGTAATTATCACATAAAAAAATGTGTAATTAGTGTAATTATCCATACAAGGTATATTTTATGTATCTGGACTTGGTAAAAAATTATAAAAAACAGGAGGTTTTTCACATTTCAAAATTTAAAATTCTATTACCACTTCTGTAAGTACTGTAATTTTATAAACCAATGAAGATGTTAATATCTCCGTGACATATAGTTATTTTTTATTAGTTGCTTACTAACTTTATATATTTTTAACTGTATACATATAATATCAATTGCAAAGTGTCTTTCTAGGTAGAATCATGATTTATGTCACTTTGCTTCACCATTTATTTTATTGGATACTCTATCAAAATCAGTCTAATAATTTTATATAAAGACAAGGGCCGATATTCTTACCTATATGCCAGGCAAGAATCATATAAAAGACTTTAACTAGAACTAAACCAACCAGTAGATATAAAAATTAATCATTTGCATCAAGCTTCAAGAGCTGTTTTATTCTCATTAAGAAGCATAAATGGTACATAAGTCTATAAACTTTTATACAGAGAATTCCTTCAAATAGAAAAGTAAATCTAAATTCTAATATGAAATAGCGAATTTTCTCGAATGTAAATTCAGTAACGTCATTTTATAGTCGTGCTTTATCAAAGAGTAAAAGAAGCAATTAAAATACTATTTTATTTATGCAGATATTGAATGAAATCTACTTTGCTAGTAAACTAAAACTTATTATGAAAGTAAAATTTATTTATATTAGTCTTTAACGTCCTTTAACGCATACTGTCTATAGTTTGCGAGTAGTAAACATTTAAATAAAACACTTTAACAGTTTAAAACGCGATTTTGTATTAGTTAAACTTCCTCCATCTAGTCTCCCCGTGTCCACTGCTGTTGCAAAGATACGCGAATACCAAACACGTAGGATCCTGGGTTTGATTTCTATACGCCCACATTCATCAACGCCGTCTTAGTCGATCGTAACTGACAATTTTCCAATTACTCCTGTCTACTTCTATTCTTAACAGGATTAACGATAACACTATAAATGTATAGCTATAATATAACTTTTAAATAAATTTTACATTTAACCGTTTCAAACGCGACTTTTATTATAATTATTTCCAATTTATTTTAACTACATCTCGACGTTTCGAATGCTTTGTAGCAGGCATAGTCACGGGGGAAAATTAAAACGGAGCGTGTCCCAAATGTATATGTAGCTAAATCTGATACGCTAGCGCCATCTGGTTCATCGTAGCAGATTTAGTATATATTTATTTATTTATAGATCCATTTTATTCGAGAGTAACCTGAGGGAAGCTATAACTTCCTAGGATTTTAACCCAGGACATTTGCCATAACCATTGAGCTATAGCGGCGAAGAATAATGTTTATATAAATAATAAAACGCATTACATACTACAATGTATATGTCGATTTAAGTCTCTTTGTATGCTTTTAATTTGTATATGTGAAATTATATGTCATTTCCGTAATTTTATACATTATAAATATTCTCTAATAGTCCGTTTTTAGTTGCGAAATTACTTAATTGGAGAACCTTGGCGTGCATAGCCGGACGAGTTGCACAACTGCATTTAACTTTAAATACCATACCTCTCACTCCACACCTCATGTAAATACATGTCTAGCCTAATATTGTAAGTGGACTTCCGTACCCAGTGTGGGGTATGGGGCGAACTACATTCTTTGTCTGTTTCACTGCTCCATTTTATTTACAAGTACTTGTTTCGACTTCTGTTACCTACCGGACCGAAATATTGTATTCTTACACCGGGATTCGAATCCAAGACCATCCACAATGATGATCGTTAAACTCTAGTAACGGACATATAAACAGCGCGTTTGTCATACGTCCGCAACGTGGATAGTACGATTAAGTTTTTATAAGCAAGGGCCTCGAATTTGCCTTCCCAGGATCTGAATCCTGAACTGCTCTAAACATTCCATATGAGGCCTTATATTGTCGAATACATTGTACAATATTTTTCCGTTCTCTTGACATTTAAACAGAGGTCCTAAATACAGGGTCACTAGGATAATCACTTCTTTAAACGAACGTCTCTATTTTAAGTACTGAAGGCTATATGGAGACAAAGACCTCGTAATAAATAAGCCAACAAGTGCGAGTCGAGGTACCTCACCGAGGGTTCCGTACCTATAGATTATATTGTTGTTACAAGTGTTTAAAAATTATTTCTTTTTATATTGGAGCCCCTTATAATTTCAAGTATTGGTCTTATAGCCGCACCAAATACAAAAAAAAAGACTTTCTAGCTTACACGATTATTGAAGAGCAGACAGACAGATAGACAGCGATGTCTTACTAATACGGTTCCGTCTTTACTGGTTGCATACGGAACCCTAAAAAGAACTAGCAAAAGGTTTTAAGGAAGGATAACCAAAATATACTCAATTCTATGAGATAATGTTTCTAGGAAAACTAATTTGTAAAACAACAAAGTATATTTTTGGGAAGTACCTAAACAAGAGACTTAAAAAATTACGCTGTGCCATCACTGTTTTTGCAAAAAGCGATGTAAAAATATTGTGTGCATTAACGAATGAGTCATTTCGAATTATAGAAACATAATATGTAAGAAGTAATAATGTATATAAATGAACTTAACAAAAACTGTTATACCAAAAATACCGCATAAAAACTTAAATTCAACTTTTTGCTGTCTCCGCGTTTCACATAAAAACTACTTACATTTACAGTTGTATAATGATATTTCTATATTCCTTACTTACTTCGCTGGCGCAGCGACCCAAAGTGAGTCTTGGCCTCCGAAACTAAAGAGCGCCACCTTCGCCGATCTTGTGTGGCTGTTCGCAATTCGGCCACACCGAGCTCGCGCAAGTCCCTAGTTTCCAGCGATATCTTGGCGGGAATTTGGGATTCCGATATACTCTTTCTTCAAGTTTTTCGATCTCCCCGTTTTTTCTAACTCTCCAGCTTCCATCCTCCCTTTGCTTCGCTCCAAGTATTATAATATATTACATAATTATATGGCACTTTATTCAGCACGTATACAAAATATTAATTAATACGAGTACTAAGAACACAAAGGTTTTCGCAAAAGCCTTTGGTAGTCATGGTTCTGCAAGAATTTCTAGTTGTAAATATCGTTTACTAAAGTAAGTGGAGTGACATATTTGTATCTAGAATAACTTGATATTGGCAAGACGGTTACACAGAAGATATTTGAATCCGATATACGTTTATATCCGCAATCTGATCGTTCGTATCTCTTACACAAATATATCTAGAATGAATTGAATATCGTGATTCCATCAATGTTGTTTCGTTGTTGTCACAAACCTTTTCTGCTGCGTTTGTCTAGAGACACTTCACCTAAACACATCTAGGATCTGGCGGGAGATATTGGGGCTTAGAGGAACCCGCTCTAACAAGAAAAAACTATGAATCACTATTAAAGTACGTGGAGTCTGTAAAATAAAACATATGATAAAAGGAGTGGCGGCGAGTTTCTTGCCAATTCTTCTCGTTGTTTCTACGGCCGTGATTTGAGAACTGGCAGTTAATGTAAATTTAGAGCTGGGCGTTAATAAGTGTATCTAGTTATCTACGTGATAAATGATTTTGACTTGACTTGAACCTCGCCGTACTTGTAATTAGCCCCGTTAAAATTAGACGTACCTCTGTGGGTTTGATCTTTTAAGCCCTTTCTCCTATCAAAAATAGACATATGTTCAGCAGTTGGTTTAATGAATTGAAATGAAAAACAAACGACCTTCTCTTTACCCAACTCGAAAATAATTGGAGAAAAAGATTGTGCGCAAAAACCAAACCACAAAAACTGAAATGAATAAATCCTAACGTATTTTGATTTTAATCGAATCCAACTTGGACTCTATACTAAGATCTATATTAATATTATAAAGCCGGAGCGTTTGTTTGTTTAAGCGCGTTAATCTCAGGAACTATTGGTTAAAGGAAATTCAGCGACGAATGGGAGCTAAGAAATAGTGGAAAATGTGGAATAAACAGGAAAACTGAGGGGAGTAGGGTTTCCATTTCTGCTCAAAATCGTTAAAGTAACCACATACGTATGAAAGTATGATCCCTCTTTTATACATCTACTATTTTATAACTCTAGGGAGATGTCTATGACAGTATACATTGTACCAATTAACTGGCAAAAACCGTATTATCGTAAACAAAATTTGTTGAAATAGATAGTTTTGTTATGTTGTCTACTTAACGTTACAATAACCTTGTGTTGTGTTTACGCGAATAGTATACATTCAAATAAAACACTTAAACGGTATAAAACACAAAATTTATACATTAAACTCGTTTCCCCGTTGCTACTGCAAAGCATCAGAAACGTCCGAGCGTAGTTAAAAATAATGTAAACAAATTTACCAAATATATTTCGCGTTTTGAACCGTTAATGTATTTTATTTAAACATATCCTTGTTTTCAGGTGAATTAAGCATCTTATACATCTTTGCAAGATATCGTTTCAATTGGGACGAAGTCAAATACAGTATATATTCAACTTTCAGCTTTGTTACTCATTCCATTGGTAAGTACAATGTCTTATGTTAGGTACACATTCTATGTCGGCTGTTCTCATCAAAATCTGTCTATTCCATTCGGCTTGAAGTAGAAACAAATGCGAATAAATTTCAAAAAAAGTATTTAGGAATAAACATTTCTACGATACAGGAGAAAAGAAAACTCAGAAATCGGCGCTTATCGAATTTTTTAAATCTGGTTAATGCGTGCATTTTTTTGTTTGTTTTTGACCCGTTGGTCCAATGGTAGTAGCGAGTTAATTATGGTCTTGTGTCGAACCAATTGGTAATGATTTCGATTCCCGTTCTTTCATCTTGAATATTGACCGAAATCTTGACATTAAATGTATGTCATTAAGTTCTTACCTGTCATAAAAATGAAAAAAAGTGTACTTATTTATATCATTTGTTTTTAAAAGCTTATATACTTGTTAAATACTGTCTATAGTTTACGCGAGTAGTACACATTTAAATAAAACACTTTAACGGTTTAAAACGCGATATATTAGTTAAACTTATTTGGAAATGATTTTCAACTTCGGCCCGACGTTTCGGATGCTTTGCAGCAGCCGTGGTCACGGGGAGACTCCAAATAAGTTTAACTAATATATCGCGTTTTAAACCGTTAAAGTGTTTTATTTAAAATTATATACTTGATTCTAACATTTGTTTATATAAAAATGTGTTCAGTTTAAAGTCAATTTATTTCTCACTCATTCTTTGTTATAGTTGTTTTGTACAAGTGAAGTAGTTTATAAGAAATGCGAAAACATTCCCGTTTCACATTCCGATAGCAGTGATCGCTTATAAAACAATGATAGAATTAGTAAACATGGCATTTCAAACCGAAACGAAAAGATACTACTTTGTTGTTATGGTATATCTATAAAGTATTAATATATTATAGTACATTAAAATATTATGTATATAATATGCTAAAGTGTTTGTATATCATGTTTTACGTCTAAAATAGTTAACCAATCTACTTGGCATGTGAGTTATTAGACGGAGAGAAACATACTTTTTATTTTTTCCTTTTTTTGTGTTCGTGCGTACAACATACTCGTTAGGAACATAGCTTGAAAAAACTTTGACGGGCTAGGGCTTTAATGGTAGTAATAAGCAACGAGTGTGCGTATGTCCATCTGGCCAACATATTTCTAATAAATTTATATTTTTTTCTAAAACATGTTGGTTTTTCGCCGGGAAATCTGAATATTAAATGGGCGGTAGGACCCCGGGACTTTAATCGCGCATCGGTTTCAGTCTGTGGATTTTCGAATATCCAATGCCGAAATAGGCCAACAGCGCATTTAACTTAGATGTTCTATGGCTGGATTACAAAACCTATCATCAGGTCCTTTATATTAAAAAATTATAATTTTTCATAATAAAATGGTTTTCAGGTACCATGTTTTCCATAAGTGTATTCAGCAAGAAGTTAAGAGCTGATGATGCTGTACTCGGTATGATATCAACTTCAAGTAAAATGGCTGGAGCCTTGGTGCTTGCATTCGCTAGAAATGAATATGAAGCTTATGCAGGTATGTATCACGCGTAACGTAACGTTTTAGTTTTTAAAGATAAATAAATAAACGATTTACCTAAAATACGTGTAAGTATTGTGTATAGATGACGCGAGTAGTACACATTAAAATTAAACACTTTTATCGGTTTAAAACGAGAAATATTACTTAATCACGAGGGCTTTTCTGATAAGTAATTCGTTTTTCAAACTGTTATAAATGTTTTTTTCAATATGTCGACTTTAACTACAGACAATAGTAATACTTATTTAAAGAAATAATTGGTTAAGTATCTTAGAAATGAAACCGCAAAACGTCTTACTGGTTAATGTAAGACAAACAACTTCACAAAACTAGAATATTATCCGACAAAACTTTTTGTCAATTAATATAGAAAGTAAGGAAAATTCCTCCAGAGCAATAATTCCGATCTCCGCTGGAGTAGTTTTAGTTTGTAATTAAAATTATCTGTTAAGTTTTCGGCGATAAATTCTTATTATTTTGTTTGTTCCAGCACCTCTTGCCGAGATATTAAATGGGACAACGATGATAGCGCTGAGATCTATCGCTTCCAAGTTGGTTTCGCATCAGGAATTAGGTTTAATTGAATTGAATTGAATCCTACTGTTTGTTTCTCCTCACTGTGTGTGCGTACACTGAAATTGTATTAAGCCATGAGGTAATAGAATAATTATTATCTTTATCATTTTAAATGCTTACTTTTACTGTTCAATATTTCTATACGCCTTAAAGAAGTTAAGGCAAAAATCTTTAAAAGGAACTTACTATCAATCTGTAATTTTATATGAAACATTTTAAATATTTTAAAAGTCAAAGTTTAATACAGTGGACATGGAGGAAACAGAAATCTGTATCAGTTTCACTGATTGTATTTACAGATAAGTAGTTGATTGAACTTCTGTGCCCTGCCCGACCGAAAAATGCTCCTGTTTCCCCGCAAATTCGAATCCAGGACCTCTCGTATTTAACCAAATGCTAGACCATTGAGTTGTTTAAAAAAAAATACTAGTTCAGTCTCCCTCAAAGGTTCTCAAAGAAAATATAAACGCTTGTTTACTGTATTTGTATCTTATTTGTTTGTGCAATAATGTATTTTATTATTAATATGGTTATTTGCTTACTATGATAATGAATGATCTTTGTATTTTAGGTAAAGTTTTCTCCCTGTTCGGCGTAGCTGAAACATTGATGCCCCTGATTTTCGCACCACTCTATTCGCGCATCTACATTTTGACTCTGCACGTTCTGCCCGGCGCTGTTTTCCTCGTCAGTGTTTTTGTTACAATGCCAGCTTTGGGGATATTTGTGTAAGTTACAATTGTTACAGTATATCTCTATTTTAATTCACAATAATTAAAAGAGAAGAGAGAACCCTAGGTTCGCATCTCAAAAATCATAGTAAGTTGTTTGTTGTTATAAACAGTACAAAAAAATAAATAATATTTAAAAAAATACAGTACTCAGGCAGTGTCGGCAGAACTGAAAACTTTGAATATATTTTATTACTATAAAGGTTATATATAATATAAATATAGTAGTATTTAAAATAAACTATATTACGCTTTACGAAGAAGAAAGAAGAAGAATCTTCTCTTAAAAATGATTATTTTTAAATAAAACACTCTAACGGTTTAAAACGCGATATATTAGTTAAACTTATTTGAAAATGATTTTTAATTGGCCAAGTTTCCCCGTGACCACGGCTGCTGCAAAGCATCCGAAACGTCGGGTCGAAGTTAAAAATCATTTTCAAATAAGTTTAACTAATATATCGCGTTTTAAACCGTTAAAGTGTTTCATTTAAATGTGTACTACTCGCGTAAACTATAGACAGTATGTAAGTAATAGTAGGTTTATTTTTATGTGGTAAAATACATAATTCTTCTAGTCCACTCTTTCACATTTACTTTCATCTAATACAAAAAATGTTGCTAAAGATCAACGTAGATTTCCGTATTAATTTCAAATTATGTCTTTCACAGTTGGTTCTACTATAGACACAAAGAAGACGCAAAACAGAAGAGGCTAGAAGTACCCAATGTACCGTCAGCATCGCCAGCGAAGGACGAAACGATTACGTCTAACTAGACTTATATCTAATAAAAAAATATATGTGTTTACTAAGTGGCTAGCTGTAAAATTAAGTAGTGTATACATTTAAACGGTTTTCCAGTTTTATACAATAAACTGTATACGATTTAACTGTGATAAGATATTGCCTTAATAAACGTGTTATAAATATAGTTTGGTTTATTATGTATTCTGGCTCACCGTACCATCTTTTAGGATTCAAGATCAGCTTATATTGTTTCTGTCAAGTATAAGGAATACGTATTAAAATGTCAATGTCAACTAATATATGACAGTATTCGAAACGTCTATGGTAGTGCTGGATTCAAAAGTGGAATGTCAATTAAATTTTTGAGCTAGCCTGCTTACTGGAATCAGAGCAGCTTAGCTTAATGTATATAATATTAAATTAGGAACAAAAAATGTGGATATTTTAAAACATATTTTTTAACACGGCACTTGACAAACGTTTTGATGTTTGAGAATTTTGTTATTTTTTACACGTTATTGCACGTGATGGCTCAATATAAATAAAAAATTGATTTTTAGATGGAAACGTGATATTTGATTAGGAATGTAGTTTTTTCGATGAAAACACACCGATTATTTATAAAGCAAAAGTTAGGTACAAATAAACCTATTAAAATTTAATAAAAAACTGTCAAAGACCCTTTTAATACTATTTTATGTTATAAATTAAACTTGCAACTCGAATAGAATTTAGTTTATCACAAAACTTTCATTATATTATAAATAAAAATTTATTCGATGACACGGGCGGGATTCGAACTTCCGCATCGTGTACAGAGCTCAATTAGCAAGAAAATAAATATGATTTTGCCAAATGTCAAAATTGAAAATCTTCAGGAAAAGAAGACGAAAAGAAATCTGTAACCCTTAACTTACAATTTAATGAACGAATGAACAAAACATATTCGACGATGTCTTTTTATGTATCCTGGTATTCGAATATTTACCCTTGTAATTTTATATTGGGATTGTTTTTGCGATCGTGTTTTGAAGATTTCTGATATTATGTTGAGTTAATATTATTGTTTGTTGAACGTGTCCCTGTTATGAGGGAATGGAAATGTAATAAAATACGAAATATCCAAGACTTTTCTTAGAACCTCGTTTCTGGCAAAGGAATTGAATGAAAATACACAGAACTAAAAACATAATTATCTTCCCAAAACAACTATAAAAATATTGTTTTGTATAACACCTAATTTTCTTATTACACATATAATATAATTGCTAGTATGTATAGCACCCCCGTGACCACGGCTGCTGCCCAGCTTTCAAAGTTTCGAGCCGTAGTTAAAATTGATTTTAATAAATTTACTAATATGTTTGGCGTTTGTAACCGTCAAAAGTGTAAATACAGTTTTAAAATGCTATTAGTATGTATAACTACGAAGTTTTAAGTTTTTTTTTTATTATAGAGAAGGTTATACAAGCATTGAGTTAACTATGGATGGTGGTTCGTGACCCGGACAAAATTATGATGTTTTATACCATCTATTTAAGATGAAGTCCAACACATTTAGAACAATTATAAATTGATTAGAAAATTGTCGGACCCGGTGGGAATCGAACCCACGACCCATATTATTAGCCCAGCACTACCATTATACAAACGAGCTGTCAAAGCCCGCCAAAATCTTTAGACCTGTAGTTTTTAATATTCACGTCATATAAACATACATATGAACTAAGCTTAACATACTGGTAAGTATGGTATGCTTTTGATTACTAGAGAGTATAGTTTTATAGTACGGTTTTATTAACCCTAGATGTAAATAACTCACGTGTCTACTGTCCATAAAGTATAGTTCGTCCTAATTCGAGCTGCGCGTTGGGTAGAAGCGAACTCTGACGTCATCCATCTCTTCGTCATCAGTGAAACATTGTTGTTTACATTCACAGGTATACTTAGTATATTAGGCCATATTTTACATTTGACTTCCTAAAAACACCAGTCAAAAATACTAGCATCTTTTTTCTGGGTTTGATGTATTATTCAATTAGGATTCAAACCGAGGTCTTCTTGAGCACACATTAGCACATTAACAAAATGTTTTCGTTGTTGTGTATTTAGTTATGGGTAAAATATCAAATTCTGTGTCGAGCGAAATGGTATTAAGACTTGTTTCAAATATGCACCATACATCTAAAACACTTTAAACGGTTTAAAAAGCGAAATATATTAATTTATTTTATTTAAAACAACTGCCATGGTTCCGGAGGGACCACGCTGACGGGGACATCTGAAACGTCGCGCTTTAAATTAAATTTAAGGTGAGTTAACCAAAATATTTCACATTTTAAACCGTTTAAATTGTTTTATTTAAACGTGTACTACTCGTGTAAATTACAGACAATATTCGATCGTAGTCAAGTCATCATCACCCTTATGCCTTTGGAAGTATGTTAAGTCAGTCAGTCTCGGTTTTAATCACTAATTCAGTGTGGTTAAACGTTCATGTCCACCAACCTATAACAAAGCAGCGTGGTTGGTCTTAAAACCTTGAAATGAGGTGTTCTTAGGAATGGAAAATTAATAGGTTGAACACTGCTTTAAAAAAATAAATATCGTGTATTTGATTGGGATATTGACGACAATAAATGCTGAAACAAATCAAAACAATAACTTTCCCCCATACAAAACAAATAATTGGCCAATATTAAAAAACGATCGGCCATCGCAAACACGCGTATATTTATATTGGGAAAGTCGTCAAAATTCGTTGATACTATTTTAAATGGATGCCGTTTTTCGTGTATCAGTGGAAGCTCTAAATCAAACATTGATCAATATGTGAATGCGTTTTTTATTTCCCCTTTGATCGAAAATAGTTTTTATTGACAACCGTCGGGCGACTGATCAAAACTAGGTGGGTTTTTTCCAATGCGCTGAGTTTTTTAAATTCAGGAAATTAAAGTTCGCGTTTCACAGCAGACAGGATTACTTTAAAACAATAAAACTGCATAACTGTGTTTCGGTTACAGGAGGGATTATCTTTAAATGAAACGCTTTAACTGGTTTAAAACGTGATTTAGTCCTGTGAGAGTGACGTAATTGATAATGGTTATACGAGAAGAACTTTTGTGTATAAATATTACTACGTGCCTGTCAATAGTACGATTCCCGACTGTTTTATTTATATAATGTATCTTATAACATTATATGTCTGTGTAAGATTTAAGTGACTATTGTTGAGTTTTTTATTTAAGACTTCTTTAAGTCGGTGATGTTAGTAATATTTGTGGAATAAAAGATAAAATAAAAATTCAAGCTATATAAGAGATAAATAGTCTATACTATAAAAGTATGATTATTGTGGGTAGTTTATTTAATAAATAACAATTAAATCCAATAAGAGAATTTAATAAAGAGCGTTAATCAGTTGCGATGTGGAATTTCAGTTAATTAAAACTCCATACCGAGTATGTAAATAATTGCTTGGTTTTAAGGGTGGAGTTTGTGTATAAGCTAAGCTATAATTTGATATCTAAACAAACACTGCACTGTCGACCCTCGGTTTTGGATTTTGGAAACTACAGACTTGGAAATATTAAAGTACAGCTTTTTCGTTTTTATTATCCATACTTTGAACTTTGATCTTATGTTCTTTAGCCACAGCTCCACCACTTATTATTGCTATTAAGTCTTTAAAACTTACTCAAAAGTAAATACTGTCTGTAGCTTACGCGAGTAGTACACATTTAAATAAAACATTTGAACGGTTCAAAACGCGATATTTATTCGTTATTTTGTTTTTTATTATTTTAACTACGGCCCGACCTGTCGGATGCTTTGCAACAGCCAGGGTCACGGGAAACTGGGAGAGCAAAGCATCCGAAACGTCGGGCCGTAGTTAAAATCGTTATCAAATAAGTTTATTATTAATAATATTTATTATAAATAATTTCAAATCGTTTTCATTTAATTTCTTAAAAGTTAGCTATATACTATGTCCGTCGTGTCACGTTTTGTTTAATAGTAATATGTTTTTCATTTGTTTTTGATTCCGCATAGCTTCAAGTGGGTGTTGCACCCGGATCTTAAAATAACTTCTCATATCAACTGTTAGCTGAAAAAGCCGAAGACAAATGAGGACGAGTGTAAGTGAAAAGCGATGTTTTGCTCACTGATTTCCCTAAATCTAAATAATGGGTGCCTCGTGGCAAATTATATATTCCACTTGTTTTGCGGTACTGCGTTTAATACTTAAAGTTTGGAAGCCATGAACGGTGCCATTACGAAGTTTTTAACACGCTTCCGCAACTATCGTTTGTTGGATCTCTTTATGTGGGGATTAGTTACGGAGTTTAATTGAACGTTTTATAACTAATCAAACGTGAATAGAACAAGTAGTTCAGTGGTTAAACGCGTCTATCGCTGCGCTGGGTCCGGATTCGAAGGCGAGAGGTCCAGGATTCGAAGGCGGAAACGATCAGATCTATCATGAAACCGAATCCCAATAAACTTGTACTTCCGTCGTATTTGGTGAAACTGTGCCTTATACGACGGAACAGATGGCGCTAGCGTAGCATTTTTTAACTTTGACATTAGAGACACCCTCCATCTTTAGTCTCCCCGTGACCACAGCTGATGCAAAGCTTCCAAAACATCAGGGCGTAGTCGAAGTTATTTTCAAATAAGTTTGACTAATATATATCGAGTTTTAAACCGTTAAAGTGTTTTATTTAAATTAAAGTGCCTTTTTTTCTCTTTTTTATTTTACGAACAGTCCAGTTTTAATTGTAGTTGGTAAATTACAGACAGTATTTAAAAATAATTTAAGTCTTAACTTCCTTTACCATTAATTGTTTGTTTGCCTATCAATTCAACAAAAACTGTCTCTTCCAGTAAACAGCGGTTAGTAAAAAGAGAAAAACTTAGGTAAAGTGCCAATACACTTTCTTTATTTAGTACCCATTCCAAGAAATGCTACCTTTCGCTCGTCTGAAACTGCGAACGACCGACATAAAAACTTTTATACAACTCTAATGAGAGTTCTTCGAGGTATATAAGTTCAAAGCCTGTAATGGACAGTTTTAATTAGCGCAATATAAAATGCAACAGTATGACGTTGGTTATTAATTGATCTAGACTTAGTCTAGAGAAAAGTTGTACTCTGTATACACGTAACTTATTGGATGACATAAAGAGCTAAATGAATAAGTATTAAGTTGACGGTTGACAGATTTTTTTGCCTGTCAATAATTCCGGGTTAAATCTTTGGATAGCCTAGAAGGCGAATTTGCCTAATTAGTGAAAGAGACACAGAAGAATGTTCGCATTTTCCAAATGAAACAAGTGCAGAGGCCTCTTATGGTTTGAAGAAGTAAAGCTAAAACTGATATTATAATAATCGATGTAATAAAAAATTACAGTCTTCTCACACTTAATAATTATGATACTATATTTTTAATAAAAAATATTGTGCAATATTGTCTGTAGTTTACGCGAGTAGCACACATTTAAATAAAACACATTAACGGTCTCAAAACACGATATATACTAATTAAAATTATTTTTAAGTTCAACGTGGTCACGATGCTTTGAGAGACTGGGAGATAAAAGCATCCAAAACGTCGTGCCGTACTAAAAATAACTTTTAATATGAATTGCGTTGCTAATTAAAGTTTTATTTAAATTATTGTGTTTTTTTCTGTATTGTTTATTTTACGAACAGTCCATACTTACAGGTTTTTCATAATAGCGTAATTAAGAAGTATAACCTTATAAAGATGAATGCGAAGTAACGAATAAAAAAAAACACCATCGCATTAACATCGTCCTAATTGAACAGTTTTGCCACATGGCAAAAATAAACCGCCATGAATATTTCGACGCGACTCAGCCTTGAATAAGCAACCCCGCATCACTCATCCAAGATCGTTAATTATTTCCAAAGCCTTTAAAATTTGAAAACCTCATTAAGATACGCACGAATCGTTGCACATTAGGGCTCTGAAACAGAACAAAAGGCAATTTTCGCTTATTCATTAAATATAATTAAAATGGGGTAGGATAATGGTGAGTGTGCGGTATTAATAACGAAACAATGTCAGGTTAGATCTCGTTAGTAAGTGGCTCTCCGGCGCTGTATTGTTCGGTTAATGTCTTGTTTTCATATGTCGTAATAAGCAAGTCTTTAAGATCTCGTGATAAATCACTTTTACGTGTCGAATGAGCTGCTTTGACAGGCTGGATGGTTTAATGGGAGAAATGTATTGTTGGTAATCAACGTATCGTGGTTTAGGCTTCTAATCGGATCTAAATATACTTTTAGCTTTTATCGAAGCATATTGCACTTCGTCTGGAAAATCTGTCTGGTCCGGATCAGAACACAAAATGGAAAGGCCGTGAATTTCGGTTGAGGATTTCGAGAGTTCAAAGCAAAAAAGGTTAACAGAGCTTCTTGTTTAGATGCCTGCCTAGAAAAAAATTGATTACTTTATAAGAAACATAGTGGCCTTCATGGGGATAGAATCCACGACTCCTTGATTATTGAACATACACTGCTATCATTGGATCAATTATTCCGTCGTACCAAATGCTGAACTTCGGGCGTCGAACAAAACACGACGCATAACAAAAATCTACTATCATTTAAGTAAAACACTTACACTATTTAAAACTGTTTTATTAGTTAAACTTATTTGGAAATTACATAATATATCGCGTTTTAAACCGTTAAAATGTGTTCTACTCGTGCAAACTACAGACAGTATTTTGTATCTACTAGCATGCTCATGATTCTTGACACGAAAAACAACCAACACTTCTCCACCTGGGATTCAAACCCTGGATTCATTAACTAACTTCAGAACACCCAACATTCAGTATCTCAGTATACAAATTGTTAATTAAAGCAAGCAGACAGCTCATTGAGTAACTTGTAGTTCACCTCAATATCATTCGTCGAATTGAATGCTCAAAGGAGCGTTGTACTTCCGCTCTTCGTTCATTCAAAACTTTTATTATCGGAAAAATATGGATACAGTATTGTTCGTAATTATCCTTTTGCATATGATGGATGTTTTTAATATCTATACGATAAGAACTGAGCAAGTGCATGGCTGTACATTTAAATACATATGTTGGCAAATAAAGAAATACTGTCTATAGACTATAGACTATAGTCTAGTAGTACACAATAAAGAAATACTGTCTATAGTATGTCTATAGACTACTCGCGTAAACTATAGTTTACGCGAGTACACATTAAAGACAGACACTAACAGATTTCGGATGCTTGCCACGGCTGCTGCAAAGCTACCAAAACGTCGGGCCTTAGTTAAAAATCATTTTCAAATAAGTTTTAACTAACACTCGCGTTTTAAACCGTTAAATTGTTTTATTTAAATAAATAAATTCTCATAGTGCACGGTTATATGTACCTTCACATACTGGCTGGCAACATATTATCTTCACAGGAGACCGTGTACACAGATGTTTTGGCATCAAACCCTCAACTTTTCTTATGATAGAGGAGGACAAACAAGCACTTACAGAAGGTGAAATATCCCAGCCATATAACATTTGAATCGATGCGCCATCGACCTATTTTGGCTTTGGGTATTTGAAAATCTATAAACAGAAAGAACCGCAATTAAACTTTCTTTTTTATCTGTGGACTGTGTATTCGTGTCTCAGAGGGATATTACTACGGCCCATTTGACAATCAGATTTCCAAACAAATCCAACGTGTTTAAAAAATATTTAAAAAGTAAACATGTGGACATAGTGGAGATTGAAGCTACGACAAGGTGCTATCATTGGACCAACAATCCCGTGAAATTCAAACGTCGACTCTACGAAGGAAAGCCGGCTACACATACCTACTACGCCCCTCATTTATATATTATCATAAAACATCCGATGTAGTCTGTGACGTTTTTATACGCTATAGATTATTCTTAAGCCATATTATCAGTGTGCGCTACTTTCAAATAAGAAAATCATATTTGTGTAATATATAATGGCACGACATGATAAAGTTTATCTAACTTATGATTGGGTACAAACATAGTACATAGTTGTTATTATCTAAGATTACTTATATTACTTCTGTGTCATTTATTAGTATGAACTGGGAGTCAAGAACACAATGTTCCGGGTTTGAATCTTGGTTGGGGGGAAATGTTACTTCGATATTTAGATTTTTATAGAGTTTAGAAATGGGAGGTGGTACCACTGTGTTTGGGATATCACCAAAAGACGTCATAGCGTTTATTTAAGCTATTGTGACATAGTTTAAATGACCTCTTTGATGACAGGGCTGCCTGGCATTGATATGACTTGCTCCTTAGGTCATTAAATTCACAAAAATGTATTAGTTTGTAAGATATGTTGAAAAAAGCGAGACTGATTCAGCGTCAGTTGCTTATTTGACACTCTGTAGAATCACGCCGAACGAACGAAAGACAAACACATTTTTTTTTGACGTAAAGTATTTTTTATTTTATTTTGTGTACAATGAAATTATACACGTTAGTTATAGTGGTTTTATTGTTTTTATAAAAATTACATCGTTAATATATACATATTAAAAGCTACTTAAACTATTCTCTATGTTGCACTATCATTACCAGTCTTTTCAGGTACATTTTCAGCGTCGATTGGTTTTTCCGTGATTTTTCTTCTCGCATCCTTTTTGTGTTCAAAGTAAAGCCAACTGAAAATAAACGTGTAAGTCTATAGATCGTTTTTTCGGATTAAAAACGAAAGGTCCCGGGTCCGAGACGCGGGTAAACGAAAAATTGTTTCGGTCGGGCAGGACACAGAAATCTGATGAACAATTTGCCTGCTATTATAAATCGGTCGTAAGTATAGTTTAGTGACCGCAACAATCGATGTTTACCTCGGATTTGAAACCAGGATTGCGGTATCAAAGAGCTATTCGATTACAGAAGGTTATTTTATCTTTTTTTTAATTGTACCTTAATATAACTCTGAAAGTAAAAGACAATATATACTAAATTATTTACCCGAAAATAACAACAGCAGGAACAGTCAAGAATCCTCCCAACAGAAACACTGCCCCCGGAAGCACGTCTAGAGTAGCTATGTACACCCTTGAATAGAGGGGGCCATACAAAAGGGGGGTCATAGCTTCAGCTAGACCGAACAACGAATTCACTTTACCTGTAACAATATAATCTTTGTATTTCTGGTTGTGGGGATATAATAGTTTCGGTTGGGTAGGGCATATAAGTCTGATCGAGCTGTTTGCAAATGATTAGTAAAACAGACGGTTAACGGTATTTTACGTAGACTCCTTGCGTACTTCAGCGCCGACAGTCTCAGATTCGAATCACAGGATAACATAATTAAGATTTCTGACAAAGGAGGCCAGACAATGGGATTTTCTCGATGTAATGTGAAATACGCCAGCCATATAACATCTAAACAAAATGCGCTGGTGAACTTTTTTTTTGGATATTTGGATTACAGATTAAAACTGAAACGTGATTAAACAAAGCTTTTTCATCTGTGGATCTTGTTCGTGACCGGGACAGATCTTGATATTCCTACCATCTATTTCATATCGGGAAAAAGCCTAATATCTTATTTTCTATAAATTATTTTATCTACCTTTATTCTATTAAAGGGAAACGATCGCCTTACATTTAATGGGAGTTTTGGGGTATGATTAATAAGGTGGTATCAGTTTATCCTCTTACCGAATTCTTCACCAGTCACCAGTTTTGTTGCAATAGCTCTCATTGCTATAAATGATGTTCCATTTAATATCTCCAATAATGGTGCTGAAAAAGGAGATACAATTAAAAGCAAACTAGAAACACAGTTTGTAATAAGTGAAGTCCCTTCCGGGGCATTTGGCGAAATGATTTGTATCCGTTACTGTGTTTTAATTTGTTTACAGGCAGTAGTCAATAAGATTTCTGTGTCCTGCCTGACCGAAACGATCATTATACACATTTACCCAATAAACTAAATAATATATAGTAATAATATTAATAATATTTAATAATGATAATATTGTCCAAAAGTCTCTATATAAAAGACATTTTATTTTTTATTTTTATGTAAAGCATATTAATTTTTAAGCTATTTCAAGCTACTATACCTAAATGCTGGCACGGTAGCTCAATTTATAGAGCAACTGTTTTACTACCGTTGTTTATACATAGCTTCGGTTCCCCTTATGTCAACAATTTTTGCCATATGTAAATATGATATTAATTTAATTAAAAAAAAGTACAGGTATCGTTTAAACTTATAAACTAACATTTCTTGTTTTAAAACTGATTGTACTCTAGGATATTTAATATAATAATATGATTAAATAAACTTATCTTTATAATATCTGTAAATATTTGTTGAAACAATAACCGTTACATTTTCCTGCTACCTTTGACGTCTAAGCTATGTATAGCAAGGAATATACATTCTAGAAACGATGATGACGTGTGAGACACGATAGCTCAATTGGTAGAACAATTTGACGCTCGTTGGTCTAAGGGTAGTAACGGGGTATATCAACGGGTCGCGGGTTCGATCCCCACCGGTTCCATATGTTTTTCTAATAAGAATTATTATTTCTCTGAAACATTTGGTCTTGCAATAGAAATCTGGATATTAAATGGGAGGTAGGGATATGGAAAATTCCCTCCAAGTCACGAAACACCGTCCACGGATGAAAAAGCCTTGAAGTGTAATCGCGTTTGGAATCTGTGGATTTCTGAATATCCAAAGCCAGAATGGGTCGAAAGCGCTTCTGCTGTCGACCTATCTTGGAGCTGGGGCATTTCACCTCCCATTAAGTGACCCCATACTTGTGTTTCCTTAATTCTCTATCATAAAAAAAATTGTAATAGCACAGTTATTCTCCCATCTGGTTTATCATTTTACTTTTATTTAATATTTATTTTTCTTTAATATAAAACAATAATAAAAATAAGTTATATGTAATATAAGATTCCTTGCTCCATTATAAGCCGCTATATTGTTCTATCTTCATGTAAATATGATAGTCATCTTTTACTTTCACATTTATATAATTATTGTTTTCAGATGTTTTTATTATCTGTTAAGCTGCCTTTTTTTTTTAAATGATAGAGGAGAACAGAATAGCATGGGTTATTACCACTTATCTGCAGGTGATATACCCCAGCCTATAGCAGCTTTGGATATTCGGAAATCTACAAACTGAAGCCACACCCATTTAATAAATTTCCAAACGAATTCCGACATGTTACACAATAAATATAAATTGAAAAAATTAGAAACATGTTTGGGGTACGAATCCACGACCCGTTGATGATACCCATTAGCCATACTTTTCCATCATTACCACTTATAATGTAAGCAGATCGTAATCTACTTTAATAATTTATTTTGCAGAGCATGCTTTAAAATACATTGACAAGTAAAAAAAACATGCTAGATGGCCTATGATCTAACGATTTACAATTTTACTGTCTACACTTACTCTGTCTACCTAGATAGTGCTTTATTGTTCTTGATGGCGCCTTAAGTAGTTTATTTGTTTAAGTAAGTGGTTTCTAAGAGTAGATTATGTCGTTAACAGATACGGAATCTCATCACGTTGAACAAAGAGTGCAATCAATTACTTGAAATCTCTTAGTATACAGAGTTTGAATCTTAAAGCCGTTTATTTTTAGTTTACCTGATAACGTCTGTATAGTCTGTATTATTTTCAATAATTTAATATCATTTCGTAGTGTTTTACTATATTATATTCGATGCGCATTTCTTTTACACAATGACAGGATATTTGCAGCTTACTTACAATGTAACTTTACGACCTTCTATGGACAGTGGTTTGTGATCTGAATTTACATTTTACTAACACATTTCCAATATCCAGATATCCAGCCGAACCCGAAACTAATATTTTTCATATGTTATTGCACATGATGGCACTGTATAAATTAAAAATCGATTATAAATTGAAAAAAAAAAATGGAGTCGGTAGATCAATTGGTTAGAGTAACAGCACGGAACGCTGTGGATGCCTGTTCAAGACCTGCACGAGTCGTCATTTTTTTAAAACATATAATCGATTTTTAATTTATATAAGAAACATGGATCTGGTGGGGGTCGAAGCCATGACCTGCTGCTTTTTAGTCAAGCATTGCTACCATTATACGAACGAGTCCATGGTAATCATTAGCGTGACCAGATGTCTGACTGGTCTTATTTCTAAATGCTAATTAGACTCGTCTTAATGTCCTGCCCGCTTTAGTCCAATGCACAAGTGAGCCGTAATTCTAAGTTAAATGTAATGCTTGCTTAAATCTAAACTTGATACAAGTTGCAGTTCGTAACTTTATTGAGCAGACGTTGTAAGCTTAACAAGTTATTATAATAAGGAAACTGCGGTAGAGTTTGTCTGCTTGTAGCCAATACGGAGTGGTCTTATTCTTGGGCCTTCACCACGTCCGTCTTTGCTACTTGGGTGTTATTGTTTTCAAGTTAAAAACACACTTGAATATAATAATTCAAAATGGTGTGTTATATGAGATTAAATAAGAATTACGAATTGGAACGCGACAAGTCAAATATTTGGTGTTTAGAAGATAAGGTGTTTTAGTATGTTAGGTATGAATGGTTTCTGATTTTTTATTTCATTGTTAAAGATTTTTCATCATGACATAACAGGCTTGGTTTTGTTTACTGCCGTAAATAGAAAGACAAGAAATAGAGTGAAATTAATAAATCTATTTCGCTTGAAGAAAAACCACAAGTGAGACTTCGATGTTGACGTATGAGAGACGGTAGCTCAATTGGTTAGAATAGCACGAAACGCTGTTCCCATCCGTATCATTGTTTTTTTTTCAATTCAACTAGGTTTTTATTATATAATGGTATCGTGCTAATATGTGAAAAGAAAAATCAAACTGAATGCTTCGTTTGCATAGAGCAGTTTAGCTTTGATTTATATCAGCGACGGGCAAAATGTCACTTCAATCAAAATTCGATTTGATTTAACCAAACTCTCAATTGCTACTGAGTTATTACTTGAAGGAAGCAGTCCCTAGATACAGATAGTTTCTTAATCTGGGGCGGCTTAATCAAAATCAACTGAGTATAAATTCAATTTGGATTAAAGATGTCTTTAAACAGATAAGGATAAGGGACTAGCAAGCTGTTATTGGGGTCAAGGATATAATTTCATTGTGATAAGGAATTGTGTAATGATAATAATTATTTCTAACTATGCCATTATTATATTTATTAAAGCGTGTTTTATAATTAAAATTTATACTGCGACTTGAATATTGGGCACCTAAATGTAACTATATTTATGATGCTGAGTTATGTAATTGTTTATATTTATTTTTCATGATATAAACAAACATGGGTTTTATTTTGTGGAAGGTTAAATGTCCCAGATATAAAACATCGTAACGAGATGCACTGTCGATCTATTTTGACTCTAAACTGAGTATTGTCAAGGGTGATATTAATTATATAGTTTTAAATTGAATGCCTAATTGCTTAGATCTGGGGGGTGGTAGCAATTTATGGCTAATAGTCAAGTCGTGGGTTAGATCCTTGTTGGGTGAAATATTTTTCATAATTAATTTTAAATTTTTCTAAGCATCATAGCGTAAGCGTTAGACTTCCGTCCGGCCACAACACAGTCTATGAAATTTCAAATATCAAAAGGCAAATTAGTTCCACAACTCTTCATATTAAATGTTACAATGCTATGGTATTTTACCTTCCTTTAAAGTGAGCACGATGCTCTATTCTATTGTATTGCTGCTCCTCTATCATAAAATATACTAGGAAAATAGTATATTTAAAAGCGGAATTCCTATAAGAATTTAAGAAGCAGACGTTTGACCCATCACATTTCCCTTTACACGTTTTAGTATCTAATTTTCTAATCAACTTCATTTACAGACGAAGCCGTAAGATCAGACTTCTGTGCCCTGCCAGACCGAAACTATTACGTATAACTCGAAGCCACGCCAGGCTTAGATGTCGATAATATTAAAAAGGAAACCCATAAAAATATATCATTTTATCGAGAGCATATAACCTTATTAAAGTTCTGCCATAAAAAGGAACTTACCCAAATAGATTTCCAGGTCATTTCTCGCGAAGGCATATGCGAAGGAGGCTATGATTTTGCTCATGCAAGATATCGCGCCAAGTAATGTATCATGGAGTTTTAAGTAACCACTGAATAGGGTCATGGAAAAGGCTGTACCTAAAATAATATTAAATAGCAATATTGTAATGTCTTCTTAAATACTGATTGTAGTAGAGTATTACACATTTAAATAAAACACTTTAACGGATGGTGCAAAGCATCCGAAATGTCGGGTCGTAGTGAAAATAATATCCAAACTAGTTTAACTAATATATATCGCGTTTTAAAACCTTAAAGTATTTTATTTCAATAATATTGTCTTTATACATTTTTTAACAAGAAAAAAAAAGAAGAAGTGGAAGACAAAGAATGTGTTAATAGTAGTACGATCATCAAATAGTCCGTTGCAGATAACAAAAAAGTTGAAATTAAATGATTAATACTGGATCTGCTTCATAGAGTAATAAAGTAAATAGTAATTTTGTTGGTTATCCCGTTTCTCTACTGGTGGTAGTAAAGCATAAGGCGAACACATCTATATGTTCTTTTTTCTTGATCAGATCAACAGATTTCAGTGTCCTCTGCGACAGAAACTATGTATAATATGAGGGTAATTTTAATCTAAAAGCCTAAAATCACGTATATCGTAATGCTTGCCAACTACTGTGCTATGGTAGCAGTTATCACTGACAGTTCTCATCGTTGAAGCTTTAGAGATCTCTATTCAATTTGGTAAAATTTTATATAATAAATTTTTTAATCCAAATATTTACCAATGAGATTTGTGACGATACTGTAAGTAGACCAGATACTAAACATTACTTCATCCCAATTGAACCGATATCTTGTGAAAAGGTACATAACAGTGTATTCTCCTGTAAAAATAATATAAAATTATACCTTAAAACTAAACGAATCATATGCGTAATGTCACAAATGAGAAAAATAGTTTGTTCGTCTGTCTACAAGATGGAGTCGACGTTAAAATTATTGATGTCATTGGTATAACGTACTTTATACTACTTTCTTGTTTTTCCTTTGCCTTTGGTTGCCTGGAAGAAATCGCTGTTTTGCGATAAGGCCACCCTTTATTCATAAGGTAGTTCATAAGTATTTATTCATGTTTTTTTTTTATAAATTGTAGTGTTTGTAATTAAAATTATATAATAAGTAAAATATAACGTATAATGTAGTTATTGTTATAATCGATTACAATATGATAATAGTGTTTATTTATTTGTTTTCGGCCTTTATGACAAAACGAAAAATAATATATACGTAGTAATAATCAATGTGTGACATCTAATAATATATAATTAGTTGTCACACAAGCTGCTTTAATAAAAGTGACAGAGGAAAATAGTATTCAGCTTCTTACCTTGCAATGGTCCAAAGACCACAAACACTACGATCAGTAAAACACAAACATGAAGTCTTCTGCTTCCAGGTCCTTTCCTGAATGCAACTTTAAAGGTCTCGCTTACCAGTCCGAAGTCGAAGAACTCTACAAAGAACCCAGTTAATCCACTGCGTTTCTGAAAAATAACAATGTGAACTTATTTCCAAAAAAAGGTATATATCTAACACTTAACATGTCATAGCTAAAAGGTACTTACTTTCTCCACGACCTTCGGTTTTGGATCGTGCAAGTAAAGTATACCATAAATTATACTAAATACGTACAGCATAGCTGACAAGGAAAATATTCCGTAGTATCCTATCATCTTTAAAAGAATCCCACTCAATGCGCTCCCAATGGGGTAACCCAGAGACATGCACAGGTTAACAATCCCAACCCTGTAAGTCCGATCTTCAACCGTGGTTATGTCACTTATGTAACTAAATACGCCGATAAAATTCGTATACCATCCACCAGTCAGTGCTGGGAATATAGACTCAGTAAGCGCAGCCACTTCTGCTGGTAGTTCGTAAAAGAAATATGTGTTTAAGAGAAATCCCACGCATGTCAAGAACTCCCCGAAAATCGGCATTAGGATACAAGCTTTTCTTTTTCCAGTCTTATCACTCCAAGCACCAACGAATAGAATGATGAGAACTGGAAAAGCCGTTTGAATAATGTTTTTCCAAGCTTGAATACTTGCTATTAATGTTTGTACCTGATTTTCGTATATCGTATAGTTTTCTGTGTTCCTTGACTTCAGAGCGTCACACACTTCAGTTGTAAAATTCAAATTAACAAGGCATGCTTTTTCCAAATTCAAATTTTGAGTCGCCAGAGACGCTAGTACACTTGGCATTATATAGCATGCCATTATGGGTTCAACTGTCACATTCTCTTTGATGTTTCTTATTTTCTCTACAAAAGTTCTCTTAGGTATGTTCTTGACGTCTTCATTTTTTGTTTTTAGTGGTGTATCCTCTGTATCGGGTTCTTTGTGTTCCTCTATACAATCACCAAGCATTATTATATCAGGTTTCCCCATTGTGAAAGATTGAACAGTTAGCACTTTCGCAACATTTCTAAGTGTATTCTGTGTATCAGCTAGATGAAGAATGAAGATTAGAGTAAATAATTAGGTAAGCTAAAAACCTTTATTTACCTTTCGATTACAAGTATTGCGCTTTTCAGTGTTTACTGAAACATTTGCTTTTACTGATAATGGGCGTCTTAGCTACCGTCAAGGCTGGAGTTATTTATGTAAGTATCTTAGGTAATTCATTTAATACAATATTTAGTCTACTTATTGGCTGTTAATAAATAAGGCTTTAAGTTTAAACCAGGTGTAACTGCCTCGTTGGTGATTTGTTGAGTTGAGTAAATTTCTATTTTGGTATTTATAATCAGACTTAGATCAGAATTAGAGGAGATTTGGAGGTAGATAGATAGTTTGGGGGTAGGTTATGGAGTAGTTTTTATGTTACGATCAATATATAATTAAATAAACAATGTCAAGAAATAAAATATGTCAATAATTTTCAATATATATTACAAATATTTAAATAATAATCATAAAATCTAAAGAGTAGAAAACGTATAAAATTTGTACTAATTATGATTTTGTTTTCTTTGTGTAACTGTTTGTCATCATATCAATATGTTGAGATTATATTTTGCTACAATATTAGTTGACACTAATTTCTATTGTTTAATTTCGAGAACGGGACTTTCTATTGGGATTGCTGTTAACTTAACATCATGGTTTTCGAACATTTCCTTTTTAGCTCTTCTTGAATTTCTTCTGTGTTCCCATAGCAACCATCTGGAAATATTTATTATTAAAAAACAATGGAACGGTGCATTCGACTACGGAAGGATGACATTTTGCCTTCCAAAGATGTCTTCCTGTATTAAAAATAGACTTCAATAGATGACGTCACAGATAATAAATTCTAAAGTAGGAATTGTCTATGACATGAGTGTTGCACCACACCGTGTCCAACGATCAGCACAACTTTTTCATGATGGTTCTACAGATACCTCTGATGAATAATATGCAAGCGACCAGTTGTTTGTACCTTACACGGCCGATATATTAACTTTTGTGGACCTGGGATATCAGCCTAACTCCTTATTATAGGATTTAAATCTATATATAATGAATAAGTCAATATATTTTTTGGCAGTGTGCATAAAAAACATGTATTGATTATTTGTAATATATAACACTAGCTGTGCCCGCGACTTCGTCCGCGTATATTGGGCATTATTATTTATTTATTTGTCTCCAAAAACAAATGTCCACCGCTAGTCCACGACACTATATGTATATGTATATGCATATGAATATCTATATGTATATGTATATATACTGTCGTGGACTTTAATTGTGGACAGTATATGTATGTATATATATACATATACTGTAGTGAACATTTTTTAGATCAATTTAAGAAAAATCATTATTTCATACATATTTTTAGTTACTTACGATGTTACCCCACGCAATGGAAACCACAAAGTGAATAATTTCCCGATCTTCCACATTTCTCAGTTTCATAGCTGCTATTGGTAGTATCCTGATGTTTAATAGCTTAAAGCTTTCCTCGATAAATGATACAACCAACACAAAACAGTTCGAGTCAGTAGTTCCTGAGATTAGCGCGTTCAAACAAACGAACACACTCTTCAGCTTTATATTAGTATATACATCTTACATAAATACGCAAACAGCAGGCAACGTCATGGCTGATCCCATGAGGAATACAGCTCCTGGGAGAACCTCCATAGTGGCTGTATATACCTTAGTATATAAGGGTATATAAATCAAAGGCATAAGATTTTCTGTTAAAGCGAATATAGAATTCACCTTGCCTGAAAAGAAACAACGCTCTTTCAATGCGGTGGACAAATTTCTGTGTCGATTTGCTTGCTTGATAGTATTTAAATCATTTTTAGCGGTTTAAAACGCGGAATATATTAGTAACTTTAAAATTTATTTTAACTATGCCCCTCCTTGACAACGATTGTTGCAAGGCATCGGGACGTAGTTATAATTCATTAAAAGTAAGGAAACTAATATATATCACGATTAAAACTGTTAAATGTAAGCTATTTGCGTAAAGTGCAGATTAGATATAGTCCTAAGAATGTGAGATTAATAGGTTGAAGGAAAACTAAGAAAGTAACTAGTTATGATAAACTATATGTAAAATTATGGTTGAATCTGGCGCACATGGCAAACAGTCTGTTTTAATAATTAGTGTCTGCATCCTACTCGACGGAAACAAAATCTGTCTTTAGAGTCAAACCCGGGATATTACACGTATTAATTTTAAAAGAATATATAATCATATATTGCATGTAATGTGTATTTAACACATTAAATTCAAAATACTGCGTACACAAGCAGATGGCTTATTAAAACGTATTGCCTCTTAAGTTTATCCGTTGTCAATGTAAAATATAATAGAAGTCGTCACTTATAAATTGTAACTTAAGGATTGAATTTACAACAAAATATAATCACGAGCAGGTATATCGCTTAATAATTAAAGTGACAGATCAAAGAATTTTGATTTTCAATATAAATCGTCTAACTTGATTGAAATCCTGAATAATCAAATTTCTATCGCAATATTGTTTCGCAAAGTTCTCATTTGAGCGAATTGATTTTAATAATTGACTTTAAATTAATATGCCAGAATCGAATATTTCCTCCGAGTTACGCTCGTTAGATAATTCACCTTTTGTTTTATATTCGTCGATGAAGGTAATAATATTTCGTATTTAATTTCTTCTACAATAACTAATTAAATATATAAATACTAATAATATACCGTACATACCAAACTCGTCTGGTGCGACGGTCTTTGATACTGTCGATCTCAGCGCTAATAGTGCGGTTCCATTCAAAATGTCCACTAATGGAGCTATAAAAAAGATAAAGTGTTATTTAATTAAGAAACTATAGTATCAGCATGATTCTAAAATAAACAATAAAATCAAAATATATACTTCCGATTAAAAATGTATTTAGATTGAAAATTCTCAAATAATCACTTTAACGGTTTTAAACGCGATATATATTCGTTAAAATTTTTTGAAAATTATTTTTAACTACGGCCCGACGTGTCATATGCTTTTTACTTTGACCTTAGAGACATCCTCCATCTTTAGTCTTCCCATGACAATGGCTGCTGCATCCTAAACATCGGGCCAAAATTAAAAATAATTTTAATAAATACTATCTATAGTTTACGCAAGTAGTACACATTTAAATAAAACAATTTAACGGTTTGAAACGCGATATATTTTAGCTAAACTTGTTTGAGAACTCCCCGTGTCCACGGCTGCTACAAGACATCCGAAACGTGGGGCCGTAGTTAAAAATAATTCTCAAACAAGTTTAACTAATACATATACAATGCGCTGGCTTTACTTCAGTGTGCCGGACTTTAAGTGGGAAAACGGCATCATCCACCGTTAACTACGGTTGTGCCTTTCGGAAAATTTCCAACAAAAATGGCCAGGGCACTCATTACGGATACAATACGATTAGTTGAGATACCTTGTCCCACCAAAAGTCGAATTTCTTCAACCCAGGGATACTTGGAGTGAAATAGTAATTCTGTTCTTAACGTATTTATGTACTAGAAGTGAATGACGGTTCAAGTTATAGCCAGTTTTTATTTTTTCTTAATCTATATTACTGTCGAATTGTATTATATCAATATGGCAGCATACATTAGTGTGTGACAGATAAATAAAGTAGAATTTAGATTAAGTTTTATATTCCTATTTACTTGTATTAACATTAAAATTGTATATCTATTGGATATTCGTGTGTAGGAATCTTTATGCACAAAAATCGATTATAATTATGACATTAAACCAAATCAAGGTTCCATAATGTGGTTCTCACGAATTGAGCTACAATGACACGGTAGCTCATTTTTTTCAATTTATAATCGATGACAACATTAAAATTTACAAAATCTTTTCAACTTAGAATGTTTTTAATCAATTGACAGTATTACAATTTGTTATTTCAATATTGGCACAAAATCTTAGCGCTTACGACACACTACAATCGTTCGTTGCGCATATAGTAAGAAATATCGTGTACAAGAATAAGTTCAAGTACCCACTGTATCTTATCAATATGGAAATTTCCATTCAACATATTAGCTTCAGTTGGGAATAAAATTAATTGCGTATGTATGTTGCGAGATCCATTTTCCTCGAATTCCCGCCGACTTCATTCAAATAAGATAGTTATATAGCGATGAGAAAGTACTGTTGTCTAACAAAATACTCATGTTTGTATTCCCTCTTTGCTATGAGGTACCGTGGACTGTTTTACATTTGCTATTTAAACAAAGGCTGTATGTCCCTGGCTGTAATAGCTCACGTTTTAGATTTTGTTCGTTGTTAGCAAATACTTGAGGGAATACAAAATCAATAGGATCATTTTGGGTATCTAAAATTTCAAGTAATAAGTAATTCGATGCTTTTCTTTTTAAGCGACTGTTAAAGAAAAAATAAGCGTATTTAAATAAACACTTTTAACGGTTTAAACCGCGGAATGTATTAGTTTACTTATTTACACTTACTACGCCCCGACGTTTCGGATGCCTTGCAGTCATGATCACATAGGGGACAGTCCTCCGTGACCCACGGTTTCAACCGTTATGTGTTTAGTGTGTAATACTAAATTATGCGTGTTTATTACAGAATTAAAGATTTCTAATTTGATATAACATTTAGAGAAGTATGACAGATCGTGAGAAGTAGAAAAAATATATCTCCTACTCGGGAAGATCCTTTTTTATATTATTCATTATTAATTATATATGTAACCACCAAATTAATATAGGTATCCCTTCTTTATATATAGATAAAAAATTAATTTAAAAAAGTGCTAGTCAACTAAGGTGTCACCCATAAAGTATGTCACACGAATTTCATGATTTTAAAATGTGATGTCACGAAACTTAGGAACCTACCCACCCCTTGTCACACCAAGTCACACTTTGTCGATCCCCCTCCCCCTTTACGTGTGACGTACTTTATGAATGACCCCTAAATGATAAATAAAAAGGCATGTTCTATGGATTCAACGATTTTGTAAACTGACTCACCAATGAAAAATATCCTCTCGTTCGGAGCAAAACAATAAATGAAAGAAGCCGATATCTTGCTCGCCGAAGATATGATACCTAATGTGGAATCATGCCATCCCAGGTATTTACTGAACACGACAATTGAAAATATTGTACCTGAAATAAAAAATACATAAAACCTATATACTCCATAAGATCCCGGCTTCGATACCCAAACTTTGGAGATCATTAGTATTATATGTATCCATATGTGTATTTTTTTATTAAAAATCTATTATCAATTGTAAATATTTACGACTCGTCCTACGGAGCACGGAACGCTGACGATGCCGGTTCAAGTCCTGCTCGGGTCGTAATTTTTTTCAATTTATAAACGATTTTTAATTTGTTCAGTCTAGTGCAATAGCATTTGATAAATTTATTTACAGACACATTTGATGGGATTATTTCTAGCATTGTATAAATCAATTCTACTAATAATGGGTCGTAGATTTGATTCCCATTAGGTAAGTGTTTCTCTCTTTCGTATTTTTGTTTAACTAGATTAAAAGTCTAGCATATAATTTATTAAGACATTCGTCTCTCTTATGATCACTAATTTAGTGGCGGTAGTCGTTAAAGAAACCACACTGGAGTGGTGGGTCTAAGCTCTTAAACCCTTAAGCTCTTAAAAAATCGGAATGAACGAAATACTATAAAAAGTTTTATCTTTCTAGTCCAATTTAAGAAGTTGTATGTTCTAATATATAACGACAGAAATACCTATTGTATGAGAAATGAAATTGTAGGCTTGGAAGATGCTAAACATTACTTCGGTCCAATTAAACCTGTAACGCGTTGATATGTACATTATACACAGTTCACCTGAAAATAAATATAAAAAATATTAGTATGGTATAAATTAAGCTGTCCAGCATACAACATTGAATGTTAATACGAAAGCGTTAATGTTAAAATTACATTGCGCGAGAGGTAAGGTATCAATAAGGTGAAAAAAATCGATGATGTGTAGGACACGGTAGCTCAATCGGTTAGAGGACCAGCACGGAACGTTATGGATATAGGTTCAAGTCCCGACCCTGTAGTCAATTATTTTCAATTTTGATAGATTGTAATCTATACTAACACAATTTACGTGTTTATTTAAATACACTAAATATTTAATACACGTTGTAAAAGAAGTTGTTCTACATTTTAATTTAATTTAAAACGTATTTTGAATTCTACGAACGAGTATAAATAATTAAAAAATATTCTCTTATTAAATGCGAAATAAGTTATTAAGCATATTAACAAACGAAATTATTAGTTATTAGAATTTCTTAATATTAGTTACTAAAAGTCCTAAATAGTAAATGCCTATTCTAATAATCCGAACTTTGATGTTGCAAATTAATTTTATCTATCACTACGCGGCGATTATCTACGTTCTACCTAATATATATATATAGAAAATCGTACTAGTTACATTGTATTTTATTATTTTTAATATTTTTAGTACGTGTGTAAAATAATGCGGAAAATTTATTGAGAAGAACATGAAAAGAACCAGAAGAGATGTAAGGGTAATTGTGAGCCCGTGCGCACTACTTCAAAAAGTATAGCCACTATATAAAGAAGTTAAAGCTAAAAATTATTTTGCACACAAACAACTATTACTGTATTTTTTATTTCCCTCAAATTTCAATACGAGAAAAGTGCATGCAAACGGAGTCGCGATTAAAAGCTTTATTAATCATAAAAGACAGAGGTTAAATATTAAATGTCAAAGTCATTTTATAATCATCCAATCAATAAAACTATAAAACGTGACATTCTTGACACATCGATGATTCATTACTTATATTGTAAAGGGGTTAGTTACACTTAGCGTCCGCATGGTATAATTATTTTGGGCGTGATATTATTATTTTTGTAAACAATCTCCTTAGCTTTATAAATTACTAGCTGAGTCAGCGACTTCGACCGCATAGAATAGTAATATTTTGGGCATCGAAAATTATTTTTTTAAACTGTTATCTGTTACATACGTCATCGGTCGCGGCCTGTCGTTCTTGCGAGTTCATCTTAAGAGATAAACATATACTGTCGCGGATTTTGTTTTTTTTAATTTAAAGAAGAATGATTTTATTATAAAAAACATTTTGTGTATCTTAAACCGTTTTCGCAGCGTGCGCATCGGAAACCTACAAAAATGAATCATTTTCTTCGTTTGTTTCACATTTCGCGCTGTATTTTCGCTTGTATTAGTCACATTAGTATTGCTGTGACCTGAACCTTTCCTGCCCTGTGATGTGAACCTATCTAGATAAATGTTCTAGCCAATACGAAAATATTTTTAAATATGAACCCGTAGTTTCTGAGATTAGCACGTTCAAACAAACAGACTCTTCAGCTTTATATATATATATAATAGCCATTACCCACGACGTGGTACGTCTCCCGTCTTGCTAAGTTTATCTTAAAAAATAGTCATATACCGACGTAAACAATATTGAGATCATTTAAAGAGGAGTAATTCTTTTATAAATATTTTTTGGGTATCTTGAACCGTTTTTGCAGCGCAAAAACCAGAAGCCGTCCAAGATATTTTGTCATTTCCCTCTGTTTCTATGCACAGCCTGTTTACAGCTTAAAACCTTCCTCGTTGAATGGTCCAGCTTCACCTTTTTAATGTAAGTATAAATTACACTTTGAAACTTACCATGCAAAGGTCCAAATAATATAGCAACAGAGAGCAACAACGTTGTAATGCGCAGTCGTCTATGGTTCGGTCCGTTTTTGAATACCACTTTTATGGTGTCTTTCATGTTGCTCAGATCAAAGAAGATTCGAAGTAAATGTCCAAAGCCTCGCTTATCGTGCTAAAATAATAAATAATGTTTTAAATCTACTTAGCTACATTTTTATATTATGTCAATGGTCGTTATAGTGTGTTGCATCCAAAGTATTTTTAATGTCAGTAACAATTGTATAAACGCGAGTTGAACACATTTAAATAAAACACTAACGGTTTAAAACGCGAAAGTGTTTTATTTAAATAGCTTTAAGACTTGTTGGTTTAATTGTTTGGTTTTATTTAAATGCTAACGTCTGCACCTGCCCAGAACCATCAAAAAAAATTCCTATTTTTTCCACTGATTCTTGCATTGGTAGCAATTATACGACACAAAAATAATTTTAAACTCGAACCAGTAGTTTCTGAAATTAGCGCGTTCAAACAAACAAACATACTCTTCAGCTTAATCATAATAGATTTTGTTTTCAAAATCTAAAAACGTCTGTAAGGTTGAGTTAGTCTTACTTGCATTTACCAAATATTTTATTTACGATTTTCAAATAATATAGTGCCTTCATGTGAAAAATATTAAAGTTTTCAAAATTAGGCACTTACTTCTTTCTGTTCTGGTGATCTCTGGGGGTCCTTCAAAATGCATATATTGTAAAGTAGGTTTCCAAAATGTATACCTAGAGCTATAAGAAAGCAGCCATAATAACCAAATAACCTCAATAATGTTCCACTGAGGCCCATCCCGATTGGAAAACCAACGGTCAAACTAAAATTAATTATCCCCATGCGAAAAGTCCTGTTCTCCTCATTTGTGACTGCACTAATGTATGCAAATATATTTAACATGGATATACACCAAGATCCAGAAAAACCATCCAGTAGGGCATCACTGAAGACGAACGCTTTCAATCCCAACTCCTTGAAGAAGAACGTATGAAAGATCCCGTTGAGGCATACCAGCATTTGGCCAAGTATAGGAATGATTATGAACACTTTCCTGTGGCCAGTCTTATCAGACCAGGACCCAACGAACAGCGCTAGTATACAGGGTATGGTCGCTGTTATATACGTCTTCCAGGACATCGCAGTCGCGACCAGCTTTTGCACTTCCTTTTCGTATTCGTTCTGTGCACCCACCGTTTGCATCTTAAGTGAATTGCAAATTTCCTCTGTGAAATTCAAGTTGACGCGACATGCCTTCTCTAAATTAAGATTCTGAGACGTGAGTATAGAGAAAATAATTGGAATTATAAAGAAGAACATAGATGGTTCGACGGTTATATTTTTAAACGCGTACGCGCACTTAGCTGAAAAATTGAGTGGTTTCTCACTTTTGGGATCTTCAAGGTTCGTTTTGAGAGGATCAGTTTCTTTGAATTCTTCATGTTTTTCATTGTTTTCTTCTTGTTTTTCGTTAGCCATTGTAGTGTTTTAACCGACACCAGTATTACTAAATTACAGTATCTTCATGATTATTAGCACTTGATTTATTAACTTCTTTTGCAATAATCTCAAGCTTATGAACGTAAAAGAAACACTATCGATCTTATCAACATTTAGCGTTAATCTATAATGTTGCCGTATACAGCTGATTGAGGTTTAATGCGTGATAAAGGGATATATAACTTATCAATTATACATTATAATGTTTATTCTATAAAACGTTTGACATATATTTCACTAGCCAGTGCGTTATATCTGTGGTTTATATTTATGGAATGTTGTACTTTGTTGTATGAATGAAACATTGCAAAATAACTTTAATTTTTAGGATTTTTAATATGATATTTTTTTAGGATTTCATTAATGTATCTAAAATTATTTTCAAATTGCTTAATATTATAAAGAGGAAAGATTTGTATTTTTGTATGTAACGGATAAACTCAAAAATTACTGGACCGATTTTAATAATTATTTTTTCATTAGAAAGATACACTATCACTGAGTAACATAGACTATATTTAAAACTTGATTACTTGAAAAAATTAGCGTATGCGAAGAAAGACATGTTACAGGTCTTTCTTCGCATACGCTGCGAAAAGTATTAATGATAGGACAAAAAAATATTTGACAATAATCTAGAATATATCAATATCTACAAAAACATCACGAGAGCATATGACTAACTATTGTAGTTACGTCGCTATAACTACTTTTTTACATTTAACAAATTTGAATATTAAATTATTCTTATAAATAATTTAATATTCAAGACTGTCTCAATACCTGATGATTACTTTTTTAATTATTGAAATCGGACATGCCATTCAAAAGATATCATGAAATTAAGAGAGTGAGTAACTAATTCGACGATAGAGAGACAGTGGGCTCCTTACGCAGTGGGCACGAACGACATTGAATTTTCGATTTTTTTTTAACATTTTTATGCTTCACTTAAAAAGTTATTTTCAGACCTATTAGGTTTTAGTATTAGGAATCACACTTTAAATAAATATTTTCTTTTGTATTATTATTAGTTTATTCTTAATTTCTCTGATTTATAATAAATATCCTTCATAGCAATATGTCTAGAAGAAGAAGGTCGCAGCTATCTAAGAATACTTTCCAAGCGAGATTAGCAAAAGTTCGTCGTATTGGAGAGTCTTCTTCATAAAATGATCGTCTGGAAGGTATTAGAGTGTACGCATCCCAATCGCGAGTCAGAGATTCTATCGTTGAACGTTCAGGTTCGTCTTGCAGAACAAAATGCAAGATCGTCGCAGCGACTTGAAGGAAATAGAGCTAGGAATTCGTGAACGCGTGCACGGGACACTAACACTGAATGCTAGCAGCGGCTACTAAGCCAGAGAGATAGACCACGGTCGTTAATAGAGAGGACGCGCAAAATTATTTTTTTTTCTAATTTAGTGATTCATGGTCCTTTTAATTAGCATGCTTATAATTTAAATATCTGTACTTATTTATGTCTACCCGTGCGAAGCCCGGACAGGGCCGCTAGTACTTAAAAAAATAACAATGTTTTGTGTAAGTCCCGCATTTTTTGTATGTTACAAGTATATTCTCCAAAGGCGAATTTAATAAAAATTAGTTGTATCGTAAATGTTGGTACTAAAATATCACATTCAATTTTAAATTTAATATTTAAAAATAATTAACGAGTAAATATATGTGAGTTGATTATCGTTAACAAAATCTATAAAAGTAACTGTCTGTCATAAAAGTAACGTCTGTCTGTCTGTTTGTTTGCTGGATTTAACAGCGAGATATTCTGCAGCCTGAGAAAGGATATTGTAAGGCTTTTTAATACCAAATTGTTAGGGGTTGAATTCTACCCAAAGTCACTATTACACGCGGACGAAGTCGCGAGCACAGCTAGTATTATTATAATTTTTCGTTTTTCCCTTCGTATTAATTTGTTATTGTAGTTAAGTACAATTTAAAGGGTTACCGTGATTATAGTCATAATTAAAAAAATACGTAATTTTTTAATTTTTATTATTGTGAATAGTTTCTTAAATGCATATTTCTATAATTATGAATCCGAATCCATCATAGGAACATTTACAACTTAAAAATAAAACAACTTACATCATTAGTGTTCTTACTTAAAGAATGTACAGTAGTGCAGGGCAACAATATTATATTGTTCCTTAGACATGATTAAACTTCAAGCTATTAGTATCTCACAGCTGGGCATCGTAGTATAAATGGATTTAAAATTAAGATCCATCTTGCTAAATTAGTAACCTACGGCTTTGAAAAAATTTTCGACTCGGGCAGGACTTGAACCGGCATCGTCAGCGTTCCGTGCTGTTGCTCTTCAATTGAGCTACCGAGCTCTACGAGAATAAAAGAGTAAAGTTTTCAAAGCCGTAGATTAATTTATTTTGATTTTTCAATTATATAGAATCTACGGCTTACTGCAGTCACGGGGTTTGACCTTGAACACTGAACTAATATTTCGCCTGCTCGGGATTCGACTCGTGCTCCCTCTTGATCTGCAATCGAGCATACCTTTAGACAAGTTTCATGTACTTATAAAATATACGTCAATGAGTATGCCTATTCTAATAGGACCTACTTAGTAAAAAAGTACGAATAGGTATTGAAATATTGTTGTTTATTTTAAAACTTGAATATAAATTGAAAAATCAGACGATGCCGCTTTCAGTCCTGCCCGAGTAGAAAATTTTTGTCGATTTCGAGTGCCTTCGTGGGCAATAGCATGTAAAAAATAATAAAGTTTTCAAACATATTGTTTGTTTAGGCAAATTCCATAAAGCAATATAATAATTACAAATTTGTACAATCATGATTAGTAGTAAGGTACACATTTATTGCACGTGTAACTTTACAATGTCGAGATAAAGTAATTATTTAGTTAAGCCGCATTTTAAGCTTATATATTTGCCGCGCAATTCCTTTGTAGCAGCTCCTGTTGTGACGTCACTTGCTTATCTAGCGGAATCTAACTATTAATATCGGTATACTGTAATTTTAGCAAATCGGCCGATTTCAACATAATTACTTTTTTAATACATTTTTTTACCCACTTTTTGTGGGTGAAAAAAGTAATTGTAGTAACTTATCTTATTCGATATATTTATTTTTAATACCTAGATTTTTAAATTCAGAAATTTCAGTTACAGCTACACATAGAACTTCACCTTATAACTGAATGATATTAGTTTTTGAGAACTACTCAAATATATATACATATACTTAAATTGAGTTTGTTATACGTTTCTGGTAGTATTTATATTGTTTTGTTGAGATACCATGGATGTTTGTAACCAGAGTTTTTACAGATTATATAAAATGTCTAACTTTCTGGCCAAAACATGATGGTAGATACGTCGTCACTTTCGTTCTAGGAGGTAAGAAAAGAGAACGCAATAGAATGTAAATAGGCTAGAATTTCCGCCTCCACGCGATCACATAACTGCGATTTGAACACTTGTATAATGAAACTTTCTTCAAACTAATTTGATTGTTTACATTGTCGACCTACCACCTTAATAGTAAATGTAAATCTTATTTGTATAATTAAATTTAAACCTATTAACAAAGTGGAGGATTATAATTTAGTCTTCTCTGTCATCTCTGAAGGCTTGATGGTCTCAGGGAGATAGGATTTTTCTGGAACCTTCTCCGCCTCTGCGTCTCTTTTCTCTTGTTCCTGTAAAGCTACTTTTCGCGATGCACCCACCGCTTTTCGATGTTGTATGAAGAAGTATCTGTTTAAGGAAGGATAGTTGTTATATAATTGTATGTAAAATATTTGTAGGGAATTTCTGGTGTGTAAGGATATGGTAAGTCCGGCTTCAGCCGCAGCATTTCCCTAGACGAGAAGTGACATTGGTCTGGGAAGATAACTGATACTTGACCAGTTATTGCCACTCTATGAAAAATGATTACATTGCAAAAACAACTTTGAAAAGATAGGGGTTGGTGACAGGTGAGTGAAAAATTACGGTTGTATGTATTTTTATAGCACATAAAAAAAATAGTGGGCCTTGCCACTTACGGCTACGAACAATAGACAGTAATCGTTTCTCAGACCTACTAAATATGCATATAAAATTATATAAAAATCAGTCAAGCCGCTTTGGAGTATGGTAGCTATCATTTTGACACAAAAAAAATATATATTAGATTAATTACATGCTTTTCTTACCTTAAATTATTTAAGTTAAATATGAAACTAGAACACAAAACCAATAGTAGAACCTAATAAAGACATTTATTTATTGCTTAAAACAACGATATATTAAATTGATTGATATGATAAGAAAGCCTGTATTATTTAGTTTGAATACTTTAAAAATACACCAAGAGGATTTCAATTTGTTAGCAAAATTAAAAAATATAATAAACTTACACCAAGATAACAGATGCAGGAATGATCAAACTAGCGCTAGTGAGGAATACAGCTCCTGGAAGGACCTTCAAAGTTTTCATATAGAGCCAGGAGTACAACGGGTGGAAGACCAGAGACGCTAGTGTTTCCGTAAGTGCGAAGAGAGAGTTTACCTTTGCTGAAATAAAATAGACAAAAGTAAGGTGTGAGAATATTATGATACAGGTGGAAATTAAGTCACAATTTAAATGTAAAATTAGGTATATCTACATATTCATACTGTTCGTAGAAATTTGATAACCATGGCAAAGATTGGATTGTTAATCATCGTTCAGACATCTTTTTCAATATAACAAAACGAAAAGTTCTTCCTTAATATGTTTTTATAAATCACGCTTATTCCATATAATTGATTTTTTTTTTACTTTTAACCTACTACGACTATGTAAAGTTGAAACAAAGAACGAAAAAAGTCGTTGTATTATTATATTTTATGTGTATTATTTTATAACATCTAAACAAGATGCGCTGTCACTTTTTGGCTTTTGATATTCGGAGATCCATAGACCTACAACCGAAACGCGATTTGCGGTGGACGATGTTTCGTGTGCCGGACGGAATTTTGACATTCCTACCATTCATTTAACAACCGGATTTCTAGAGAAATTCCAACAAGAAAATTAATTGAATAAGCGACCGATAGCCATACATTGTTACCATAACACAACGAGCAAGTCAGCAATAGGCTTTTTTTATAGATGTAATTTCAATAATTGAAAATACCTGTTTCATCTTTCTCCACCAGTTTCGATATGATCGACCGCAGTGACGTCATGATTGCCGATGAAAAGAATTCTATGATGGGAACTGGAAATAAACACGAAGATGGCGATAAATATAATACAATTATTTAATTAGACAATTCAAAGGACGTTTATTGATATATTGAAGAAAAAAATTTTCGATCTGAAAATTATTTAATTTTTATCACAGTCATCAATGGCTGTACAGCCTCTTGTCTAGCCTACTCTTATATTTTTTCCTTTTCTATTGTATTAAATTTAGTTTTGTCTATATTTCTGCTTCATTCTGTGGTTTGTCTAAACTAAACAATTTATTGTTATCATTCGCACTTTGGATTATTGATACTCTTATATTTACTTATATACTTTTTATTACTTATTCTTAAACTAATAAATACTTACTAAGAATCATTTCTATGTCCGTCTTAACGAAAGCTGTCCACACTGCGCCAGTGAATTTGCTCAGCATAGCTATAACACATAGTAGCGAGTCATCCAGTTGTAGCTTCTTGCTTAGGACTGTTATCGAGAACATGACACCTGGAAGAATAAGGACTAATAGTTTATTATATATATATATATATATATATATATATTTACTATTTTTATGAAAATAATGTAATGGCGAATTTCTTCTTTTGTAAGCTTAGCGTGATCGTAACGCGAAATATCTTTTTGAGGCTTAATGAATATTACCAATGGAATGAAGGATGATGGAGTAGCTTGCGAAAAAGCTGTACTTCACCATGTCCCAGTTGAGTTGGTTCCTTACGAATAAATAAAATACTCCGTGTTCCGCTGAAAAAAGAAAATCATTTGAATTTAAACTTATTAAAACAACCAACAACAAAACATTATTATTTATTGTATACCTAATAAATTAATAGCGTTATAAAAATTAATGACATAATTTAAACAGTTTACAACAGGATTAGAACGGTTGCTGTACTAACTGCTAGCAAAGCATCCGAAACATCAGCCGTAGTTAACATAAATTAAAAATAAGTTGACTAATAATATATTTCGCCTATTAAGCCTTGAAAATTTTATTTAAATCTGTACTAGTGGCGTAAACTACAGTCAATACTCAAAACTTGTTTAGACGACTCATTTTTAAAATTATGTACATATTTATATTAAAACAAACGCCGGCAGTTTATATAATATTCTTTATATCAAAGAGTGCAATCAAAGAGAACTAGTTTGCGTTGTCATCGTTTATCCATATGACATAACAAACATGTTGGACTTCGTCTGGAAATCTGGATATTAAAATGGGTGGTAGAAATATCGCTATTCTCCGGTCGCAAACCACAATTCACGGATGAAAAAGATGTAAAGCTTATTCACGTTTCGATTTCAGTTTGTGGATTTCCGAATATTCAAAGCCAAAATAAGCCGACTGCGCATCTTGTGTAGATACTATAGGCTGGGGTATTTCAGCTACCCTCAAGTAGACCCGATGTTCATTTAAAAAAGGCGAAATTTTACTAAAATCGGTCAAGCCGTTTCAACGTAAAACGATACAAATAACCACTAATGTACCTTCATCAGTGATCACAAATAATTAAATCGTCTATAGGAAACTTACACATAGCGGGCCCATATATTATAAATACTGCGACGAGAGTTAGAATAACTTTAGCCCTGGAATTGGAGGAGCGTCGTCTAAACGCAACATTCACTGTATCAACAACGTGAGATACGTCGAAGAACGCTACATCTTTGCTGCCAGTTCTCTCGATCTGAAAAGTAAATAAGAATCATCATTGAAAAGTTATGTATATAGATTATAAAAAAAACTAAATGTGTCCGCCACTTCCTGTGCAAAAGTTATCTTGAGCATCAAAATATCTATTTTTCCAAACTACCCTCTAAGCTTTATATTTGTGGCGAGAGGCGGATAATGTCATCCTCGCTTCTCATCACGTCACGATAATTTAAAGGAGAAGAACCTTTTTCACAGCGCTCGCAACGGAAGCCCTCGAGGAATAATTTTCCCCTTTTTTCCCATATTTCGCAGTTTCTTTGCTCCTATTGGCCGTAGCGTCGTGTTATATATCCTAAAGTCTTCATCCATAATTGGTTTAACCAACACAAAAATAAGTTAACAATTTCGAATTCGTAGTTTCTGCGAATAACGCTATCAAGCAAACAATCAAACAAACTCTTCAGCTTTACAATATTAGTATAGACAACCTGACTGTGTAATAAGTAATACGCTTATATTAGTTAAACACAAAAACCAAACACTTTTAAATTTTAACAGTCCACAGACCGGCTGGTGGAATATATTTGAAACATTGGACTATCTATCCGATACATTTCGCGTTTTGGACCGCTAGAAATGGTTTTATTTAAATAAAATATGTATAAAAATAACTAGATTTAAACGCGATAATTCAGTCAATAAAGATTACTTGAATACGATAAGGCCACGATGGTAATTGAAGTCAACATCTATGTCAGACCCATTACTCCAAAGTGGGACGGGACATTTCTGTGTCTCTTTCAGTAATAGATTATTTTTTATGTAAGGCGGCTAAAATTATACCTTAGTGAGCGATTATACACACATAATGGGTCCACGGTTAATTACAATTGAAGTTCTAAGATACTACAGGCTTTCACGGCCATCGTTCAGCATATTCGTTAGCTCCTCGATTGCTCAAAGAATTAATTCTTCGAGCTAACAACATCTCGTGATGGCGAAACGTCGAGAACCTCTCTCGCTTACTTCGGCCGAACAGCCCGAAAAACTAATGTTAAGTATTGTCTGCAGTGTAACCAAAAAGTACATTTCGATCAACTGTGACGGTTTAATACGCAAAATATATTATTATAGTAAACTTATTTTAATTTCGCGGTTTTAAACTGTTTAAAGTTTAAAAGTGTTTAATTCACAAAACCGATGCTTTTAACATCCGTAAAAGATGTATGTATTGTGATTACATTTCACGTAATCAGTAGACTGAATAGAATGAATATCGTTGATTCCTCTTTTCTCAAAACAAACGATATCACAATTTTCACGGAAAACGAAACAACAAATTCTCAGAACCGCAAATCGCCACGTTTCGAAATGTGGCGATAATTATAATATGCATGTCATTAGATTTTATCTAATCAAAACAGAAGTAGTTGACCTAAATACTTATTGTTTGTAATTCTAGAGGTGTATTCAAAGGCAATAATTAATTTTTGTAGGAACTTTTTCCGTCCCGGTTACGAAAAAGAAAATTCGCGTTAACGACTACTTCGAAGTTGAAACATCGTAGAGAGATACGTTAACTATGATTTCTGCGTTTTAAACCGTTAACAATGTTTCATTTAAATGTGTACTCTCGTAAGGTAGCCAGGAAAAACTCCTCTAGACGACAAGGTACAGTTTTGTGTAAGTACAGTTGTGATTATGGCCGTACAGTATCTAATCATTTTCTATCTGTATCTATTTCTTTTTTTTTTAATACTCCATAGTGTATTAAACGAATCCCGTGTCACACAACTTTTTTCGATCCAAATTCAACTGAAAACAGTTTAAAATATTATTTCTGTCCCATATACAAAAAGAGCATTGAAACTTTCGTATTTTTCGACGTAACTTGAGTGAAATCGCTATGGGGTATGGAGCGAACACATTTCTGTGTCATCACTGATCGATTTTATGGTAATAGCTAATTCATCTAATCAGCTATTACCATATAAAATCGATCGAATTTTTGGGATTCGAAAGCAGGAAATTTATTTTAACTCATATATATGGCGTTTTTAACGGTTGTATTTAAATGACTACTACTCACGTAAACTACAGAAGTAGATTATTTTTTGTTCGTTTTATACGACCCGGCGTTTCGTCGTGGCCTAGTTAAAACAATTTTCAAAAAAAGTTAAACTAATATATATCGCGTTTTGAAGCGTTAAAGTGTTTTATTTAAATGACTACTCGTCTAAACTACAGACAGTCACATTCTTTATTTTATTAGCTATTACAACCTACTTAAGTAATATCGAGATATCGTAATTTGTTAGTAAAGAGCTAACTAACCTGTTAATTAAAGCAAGCGATGCTTTTTTTAATTATGTTTAATAACTGTTAGTAATTGCATTGTCGCGGCCAATTAAGTGTAATTAAATGTCGGATAATTTTAAACCTATCTTACGTATGAACTAGAAAAGTTCCTTAAATTCTTACGCCATTCTTAATAAACTCCATTGTGAGGTAATTTATAAATGGAACAGTTGGAATGGAACAGAAGCTTTTTAAACGTTTTAGCTTAGTTTGGCTTAAATATTTTTATTGTAAGTTATTTAAATGTTTACGCTGTTATATCGAAATTCGTTTAATAATATTTTTTAGAGTAAATAAAACTAATAAGCATTACTTATAGTTTTGAGGGCTAAATAGTTCGGCAGCGCATTTGAAATCGATGTTATAACAGTCGGGGCACCTATACATATATTAACCCCTACCCTGCGTCTGTTATAAAGCGCTAATGTTTTACTAATTTATACTGACTTTAGTATCTATTAGTCGTGACAATAAATCTTATAGATGCATTTGCAACACCCTGTGTACATAATCTACTGTACACCTGTCTGGGTGCTTATCGGTTATGTACTGCACTTCTTATAAGCACTTATTGTTTCAACTCTTCAATTATTATCTTGAAACTTAATTACCGACTTGTCGAACAGAGAAACGTGATTTTTGTTTATTTTTTTTTTAATACAGATTATATTAATTAAATTGCGCGAGAGGTGCACGTATCAATAAGTTGAAAAAATTCGACGATGAGGTGTAGGACTCGGTACCTCAATTGGTAGAGCAACAGCGCGGAAAGCTGATGATGCCGGTTCAAGTCCTGCCCGAGTCGAAAATTTTTTTCAATTTATTTTCGATTTTTAAATTATATAGTGCCTTCATGTGCAATAACATGTGAAAAATATTAATGTTTTCAAACAGATTATATTAAATTATAATTTATATGTATAAAACTTGCTTATAAAGAAATAAGAAGCAGTAGCGGTTCGAATTTCAAATATTGTATTGTCTGTATTTTGAAATATACATATGGATTATAAATGTAACTTTCTGCGTGAGTCTGTGCTTTTTAAGATACATAATAAGAAAGCTGTGTCAACAAATAATTTAAAAAAGAAAGCCTCGGTTTCTATTCTCTTGTATGTACTCCTGTATATTGTGTTTTTAACGCGAACTCTTCAGAATATGATTCTTTAGAGTCATAATTTTACTTCTATCAATTTTGTTATGTAACTGTTTAGGTATATGTTGGACATGACGGCTGGAATGGGCGTTGTGAGTGGCAGAATATATATGTATATATCTGAAATCCGTGTCACGAACAACAACCACAGATGGAAAAAGCTGTGAAGTGAATTTATAATTAACGCAAAACCGATTTCGATAAAACAAAACACACTCGATTCGTTCTTTGAAGTCTTTTGGGTTAAAAAATCAGCCTCAATTTTATATATCCATAATTGTCTTAATTAAATACTGTCTGTTGTGTGTTTACCAGAATAGTACACATTTAAATAAAATAATTCGAGGGCTTAAAACGCGATATATTAAACTTGTTTGAATATTATTGTTTCCGACGTTTCGGTTGCTTTGCAGCAGCCGCGGTCACAGGGAGACTAAAGATTGAGGGTGTTTCTGACGACAAAGTAAACAATTTTACATGAAAATTTAAGTAAATAATTTTCAAACAATTTTAACATATATATATCGCGTTTCAAACCGTTAAAGTCTTTTATTTAAACTTAATTACAATATCTACATACATTTATCACCAAACGCTTATTGAATGTGTTTGAAAGACAAAGGTAAAAGACATTGAGTTTTGTCACGTAATGTCATCACGTAATCGAACAGTAGTTTCGTGACTTTATACTGTCTATCATGACTTATCGCGAAAATACCTAGGGAAATAATCATACGCAGATGATGATTTTATTGCGAGTTATATCGATAAAATAAAGTGGATTAAGAGTAATATCGTTTAAAAAATAATTCATAAGAATTCCATTTCTTACATGTACCCTAACATTACTATTATTTTAGATTGTTTATAAAATTCTTTTGAAATTTTGTTTTTTCAATAGATATTTTTGACACAGGAATGAAATGTAAGGAAAATATTAATAAATAAACTTTCAATGAAATATACATTTTTAAAAAGCACAGTGGCAAACTCGAGAGCATTTTCTGCGGCGAATCTGGGTTCGATTCTCGAGTAAAAGCTAGTTTAAGGGAGTTAAATCCCCTAATGCCGAAATAATTCAAACTACTAGCGTATTATAATAAATCAGGAGAAGAAATGATCTGTAAAATTTAAAAGCAAAAGTACACACCTTCGGTAAACCTTTGCCTTGAAGAAAGTCATCTGGTTCCTTTAAACAGAAGCAGCCATACATCAGCACAAAGCTGAACAGAATACTTGTCGAAGTGAAGAGACCATAGTATCCCATTCGTTGGACTAAAATCCCTCCCACAGCGATACCTATAGGTACACCGACAGTCATACAAAAGTTGACGAGGCCCACTCGAAAAGTCCTGGACTGTTCAGACGTTATATCACTGATATAACTGAAAACACCAAGAAACATGGTCACCCATCCCCCCGTGACAGCGGTAAAGAAAGTCTCCAAGAACACAGTGATTTCCACCGGGATCTCGTAAAAGAAGAACACGTTAACAATGTTATTGATAGACGTCATTAGTTCTCCGAAAATGGGGAGAAGGATGCACAGTTTCCTCTTCCCCGTTCGATCGCTCCAAGCTCCCAGGAACATGATGATTATACATGGCAACGCTGTGTTGATCACACTCCTCCAAATGTCGATAGAGGATATCAAAGTTTGGACTTGTCTCTCGTACTCCGTGAAGTTGTTGCTGTTCTTCTTGACAAGGGCAGTGCAGATTTCATCACCGAAAGCGAAGTTAACTCTGCACGCTTTGTCCAAATTGAAATTGCCCATTGCAAACCTGGATATAACACTGGGTATGATGAGACCAGCGAACAGCGGCTCCACCGTTATATTCTCCTTTATGTAACATAGCTTCTCCGCGAAATTTCTATCCTTGTACTTAACCAATTTCTTGTTTAACGGGTTCTCCTCTGTCTTGTCTTCTTGGTTATCGGCCATTTTGTTTTTAATATTCACATTCGCTCACAGTGTTTCCATGTTCCGTTCGTTATCGGACGCTTGCAAAACGTTTTTCACAATGAACACCAATGTGGACTAATAATTGACTTATTATTTACTTGTCCGATATTTGTTTCATATCAATTATGCAGATAATGATGTTAAAGATAATGAGTGTTTGTTACTATTGGTTGGATAAGCACTCGATTTGTTGACTTTGCTCGCACAACATTACTAAATGGCCGTTGTCTTAACAAAGAGAGGATATGGACGATTTGGATTAAATTAGTATTACCATTCTAAATTGTGGCTCTAATGTAATCTCGTATTAACTACTAAGTCAATAAGTATGTCCTTTTACTTAATATGTTTATCAGGTTGTTGATTAGGAGTTATCAAAGCTTTTTAAGGTAAAACATTATTTTGGTTATCCGTTAATAAAATGGTAATGTTCTTTAGTTATTGTGATATATTGGACGATGACCATTATTCCCAAAATAAGTTCAGCCATTGTTGAATGATGTTTTTAAAAAGGCTCGGACTCATTTATTTTTTATATTATCGTTGTAGCATCACTACCTATTACCTATACCCATTGGGTAATAAGGACATTAACAACGATTTAATAGCTGACAATCTTGTTAAACAATTTATAAATGAAGCCTTTGTTTAATAAAACAATAATATTATTAACATGTTTTGCTTCCTTTGTTGAATATTTAAACAATTATTGTACCGCTATAAAGACTTGAAGAACGAGTCTATTTTCGGCTTAGTCACCTAAATTTTAAATTTTCGTTTTCACAACTTTGTTATTGTTAATAATTATTAAGTTGTATTATTTTGTTGTTGTATTAGTTTAACCTATGGGCAGGGCATTAAAGTATGTTTGTTTTGTCTAAAAATGAAATGGACACAGTTATATATCTGTTCCATGCCCGAAATAGAGGTATTAAAATTCAATATTCAGTACATCGTATAGTAAATTTTATATTAAAAACTGTTTTATACACTAAGAGAAAACGTTAATTGATTCTTCGAATCGTCTAAGACTAGAGCGGTAACTTTCTTTTAATCAAACTAGTAAAGTCAGATATCAATACTAATATATAAAGCTGAAGAGTTTGTTTGTTTGAACGCGCTAATCTCAAGAACTATGGGACTATTGAAAAATTCTTTTAGGCTTTGTTAGAGCATTTATCGAGAAAGGCTAGGCTATAATATCGCCCTGTGACAAGCAAAGAGATAAAAGATAAGAAAGATATAGCGAGAAATGTGAGAAAAATTGGAATAATTATTCATCATTATGGGTTTCCGAGGCGTACGCTGCAAAAACGGTTCAAGATATCCAAATAATATGTAGCAAAGAATGATTCCCCTTTAAATGACCTACAAAAAAGTTCCCGACGCTATATGTCTATCTTTTAAGATTAACTTGCAAGAACGACGGAAATGGAAAACGACGTCGTGTTGACGACCGAAGTTTATAAAAATGAAGGGGTTTGCAAAAACGAATGTGGATGCCCAAAATATTGCTCCATTCTAGTATATAAGTTTTATTTGTATCAACAGAATTATTTTTTGTTCTCTTTGTATAATTTCGCCTTGTTTATGAAGATCATGCGTAAAGTAAAGAATAAACTGATTGAAACGCGAGCTATATTATACCTAGGATTTATTTTAACTATGGCTGTTGGCTACCTTCAGTCATATATTCAAATTTGTGTTATTTGAAAACCGTTCAGCCATTTGTCATTACTTTGAGTATCTATTACACTCTGTATGTATGTTATGGTCTACCGGTCTCAACACGGTACTTTGTACGTTCTAGATGAATACCGGTTCTATATAAAAATTATCGAGCGGAAAATAGGTGACACAATCATTACGATCACGATAAACCTAAAATCACTTAATCTGTTCAAATTGTTACTTATTATATGTGTGGTTCGTAAATTATATTTTGTCGTGTGCAAAAGGTATACCTACAAAAATATACCTATTGTTTTTGTCAATTATTGAGGAAGATTGACAACCATGGAAGGTGATATACTTAGTAATATAAAATCTTATCGACCTATTTTGGCTTTGGATATTCGGAAATCCACAGACACAAACTATACGGCTTTTTCACGGAGATCGAATCCTCGACCCGTTGATGATTATTCATACATTGTTACTATTAGACAAACAAACTCGACTAACGAGTAAGTCTAATTCTCTATTTTAGCTTTTCTTGGAAAGTAATAATAATACCCGGTAATAATAATATAATAAATATTAATATATTTTAAATAAAGTAGTCTACCATATTGTGGTTGTTTTTATTTATCACAATATTTCGATAAATTTTCATGTTCTAGTGATGTATAAGAACTGTAAGATAATGTGATATTAGCTTATCGTTGCAATAAATATTGTAAAAGAGGTTATGGAACTAAAAAAGTTACCTTATCTTGCAAACATGTAATAGAAAAAAATCACGATTTAGTAAATAATTAAGTAGAAAAATAACTTTAATGGACAGAGCATCAACGCGAGAATTTTTATTTATTTATGCTTTTAGCAGATAATTTATTAGAAATAAACATTCGTGTGTGGACAAACAAAATCGTAAACAAATCGAGTGGTTTAACAAAAAAATTAACACCTTTAACACCGGCACAGAACACAGATTATTTCAACGCGTTTGAAAGTCTAGAGGCGGTCACATTATTGCTGACTCCAATAACACTGACCAGAAGCAGAGCTATATAATAGGGACATTCATACAGATCATTATTTACTTAAGCAATTGCCTTGTACGTCATGGGATGCGATAGTTTTGCGAAAGGGCCTTGATACATCTCGTGTTTTTGTCCATATTTTACGTACGCTATTTAGCTATAGCTTCGAAATAAATTTAGGACTTGTTATTTTAGCAAACCTTTTGTTAGTAATTTATTTAATGGCTTAAAATGAGAGATGCACAACTCAAATTGTTAGAGTAAATTGAGACGTTTTAATTAATACTTTTACACGTTTAAATCTATTTAGATTGAAAACAAATGATGACATTTAAATAAAACACTTTAACAGTTTAAAACGCGATATATTAGTTAAACTTATTTGAAAATGATTTTTACCTTCGGCCCGACGTTTCGGATGCTTTGCAGCAGCCGTGGTCACGGGGAGACACTTTTTGACGTTTTAAACCGTTAAAGTGTTTTATTTAAATGTGTACTACTCGCGTAAACTATAGACAGTATTTAACAAATGATGACGAGAAGTACACCATGGGTTGAAGAAATTCGACAATGACGTGTAGGACACGGTAGTTCAATTGGTTAGATCAGCGTGTGGATACTGGTTCAAGTCCCGTGCCATCTATTTTGTTTTCAATATGCTGTTAGTATTAGATATTTCTTTTTTTATTAGTGATAAATTTCTTCTTCTTCTTCTTGCTCGATTTTAAAAATCTATAATACGGCTTTGTTAAACATCACGTTTTTTTGTCCTAATTACAATTGTTTATTTGACCTATGTATACAATTTATAGACTAACAACTACTAAAATAAAAGGTAGTATAGTCTACACAATTCACAAATAGAAAATTATTATTTTTTGTTATAAAAGAATAATATAAAGTCTGTACAATAAATGATTCTTACATTTCTATGCAATCTTTACGTATACTTGTGGTCACGTGTGGTTAATATTAAATTTTCAATTTACATACAGTAGAATATGTTTTATATTATTTTACAGTGTAATATTGAATTAATCGTGTCTGCTCTGCTGAATATACAATAAACAATTGTATCACGCTAAAAGTTATGTTTATATACATAAGATGCTGTGTGTGTGTTTTTTTAATATAGATGAGGACAGACAAGCATTCTCTTAAGCGGAGGCGAAATGCCTTAGCCATTTAACATCTGAGCAAGATGTTCAGATGTTCATGTTTCGTTTTGGATCCACAGATGAAGCTTTACGGCCCTTTTTATCTGTGCACGGTGGTTCGTGACCCGGATGGAATTAAAAAATTCCAACCACCCATTTAATATCCAGATTTCCAGACGAAATCCATGTGTCAGAATAAATATAATTGGACTAGAAACATGTTTTACTCGGCGTGGATCAAACCCACCAAGGAGCCCGTCAAATTATTAGAATATTTATAATTTTATATAATTATTATTTAATCAAACTTTACTCAGATATCATTAGTTTGACATCTTCCACAATGAGTTAAGCGCGAAAAGTTCTAGGTTTGAATCCCGGCTAATGTTAATTGAACACAAATTTGATCAGCAACTTGCCACTAATCGAACAGTGACAGACATATATTTTAAATGGGACTCTCGTTATCTAATAGAATAATAGGCTGTCCCAACCAAAATACCGTTATCTTAAGATCTACATATTTTAGCAACTAGCGAGTAAATTTTGTAATTCATTTCGATTCAATATCTAATCAATGTTAAAGATAAAATTTGCGAAACTAGAACGTAGAGTTTAAAAATATATGTATTGTATATGAGCATAGTTTGAAAATAAACTAGCAATTAATTTATCGCTCAAAGTTTTTTTTATTTGTGTCTGCGAAGGACAGATAAACATGTGCCTCACTAGATGGAAGGTTAAATAGCCAATCAACAGCTAAACAAGATGCGTCGTCGTCCTATTTTGGATTTGGACATTCGGAAAGCCACAGACTAAAACCAATACGCATGTTATCACAGCTTTTCCACTAGATTTCCCAAAATATGGTTTCTATTAATACCCAAATTTTCCAGACAAAGTCTAACATCTTTATTCTAAAGTAAAGTCGTTTAATATTAGACGTTGCTACCGTTAGACGAATAAGCCCGGCATAAAACAAATTTATTTAATTATATTTTATAATTGTTGATTTAATAAAGCTTAGGGACATCAATAGGCTGTTATTTTCTAAGGATAATCAATCCATTATTTTAGTGGAACTTTAAAGTGTTTTAACATATGTACGTGGGTTTGGAGTACCTTCAAACAAACATACCAATATAAAAAAATGTCATACTTACTACAGTAAAACTCTTATGTACTTACTTGTATGATAAAGGTTTTGTGTTTATATATAGACTTCGTGCGTTGAACTAACGTGAATTTTAAAGTGCGCAAATATAACCAGTAAAACAGGAAATCTACATGCCCTTTGCTGGCACAGACAGAGAGAGATGGAATCAAATATTTCTCACAGGATTCGCAACTTTTTTTACACGCTACACATCCTATTATTAATTTTAGCTCAGTGATCAATCACTGAATTAATATTTTAATAAGGTAAGTAAGGTTCCGTAGTATCTAAAGGCTATAACAGGTCAATAGCCTAACTTGTTTATTTAGATGTTATATAGCTCAGGTATTTTACCTTCCATCAAGGGAACCCCATGCTTATCTGCTCTTCTGTAGTATATAAAAATATTATTTAAGGCAAAAATACATATTTTGTTGTACGTCCTCGAAGAAGAGAATAGAAGTTAGGTAGCTTAGCATTGCGTAAAACACGGTAGGTTCGATTTCCGCTCAAATACTATTAATTATTATAAGATTAGTTTAGGATTTTCCGAAATGAAAAACAAAATTTGTTTCTTTGAAAAATATAAAATTTATTTTTCAACTTGCTCTTACAATTAAAAACAACGATTATTTACAGTAATAAATTACAAGTTTACCTGAAACATATAAAAAAGCGACAATGAATATTTATTATTATATACCAAATTATATATTACTTTATAACACAATCTATACAAAATTATCTTTAGTTCTTTACATCATCCGCCATGTTGCACTCACAGCTTATCAACGCGAAGCGCGGCAATTTTAATTTTTTGAATGTCAATGTCATTCATTACATATATTTTAGGCATCAAGTCTGTTTTGCAAACCTCCTGTTCGACTACAAATTTAAGCCTTTACCCATGACTTCATCCGCGTCCCGTTGTTCTTGCAAGTTAATCTTAAAATGTAGACATACACTGTCGCAGAGTTTTTTTATAGATCATTTAAAAGGGATTCATTCATTCATACATATTTACGCCTCGGAAACCCATAATGATGAATAATTTTCCCAAAATTTTTCACATTTCTCGCTGTATCTTCGCTTTTCTTTTAGTAACAGGGCGATATTTTATACCCTATAGCTTTTCTCAATAAATGCTGTAACCAACACAAATATAAGTTTTCAATTCGAACCAGTAGTTCCTGAGGTTAGCGCGTTCAAACAAACACTTCAGTTTTATATATTAGTATGTTTATTTTACTACTAACTTACATTTTCAAGAAGTATTAATAAGCCACTTAGAACTTACATTAGTTATAACATTGTAAGAACGCTCTCTTAGCATAAGTACTTATGGATGCCTGCCTCGGGTCAAAGTTTTTACGTTACGTGAAAATACTTTATTAGTTTTACAATACAAAGTATTTTTCAACATTTTCTTAGTTTTATAACAGTCTTGTAGACAGACGGTACTCACCTTTTTATTACATATATATACTGCTATTAAAAAGCTGAAGAGTATGTTTGTTTATTTGTTTTTAACACGCTAATCTCGGGAACTATTGAGTGAAATGTGCGTTAAATACACTATTTATTGAGGAAGGTTTTAGGCTTCAAAACACCCGGCTGCGACCAATGCGAAGTAAGAGTGGGAAATGTGGAAAAAACGAGAAAAAATTATCTTCCCCGTTGTGCGCTGCGAAAATGATTCAAGAAAAGATAAAACTGTGTACGAAAGCATGATTCTTCTTTAGCTGATCTAAAAAAGCTTACACCACAATATATATCTATATCTTACGATTAACGCGCAAGAACGACGACGCTGTATTTAATAGCTTTGATTTATACAGCTATGGGGCTTGTTTGCAAAATAAATACTATAATACCGAAAATCATTATTTCACGCGTACGAAGTCGCGGTCACAGCTTGTGTAAAGGGGTAAAAAACTCGGTATATCACCTAAATATATCTTTACGGTTGCACATATGTTAATACCGGTTCGGTTTTTATGTCTGCAACTAGATAATCTTGACATTAAAAAGCCTTGATCTTAATATTACATTTAAGTTTTCAAACCTCTTCTTGTCTGTAAAGATCTCGCAAAAAATTAATTCAGTTGAACAAGAATAAAAAAAACTCTAATACCGAGCTATGAAATAATTAAAATAGAATTAAGCATCACTTTTTGCAGTATATATGTTAACAAGATCTTTTTTTAGATATAAGCAAATTAGCTGGAAGTTGGATCACCTTCTTAAATACTTTGTTTATAAACTCGGACTCGGTAATGGTAACAATGTCTAGCTAATAATCGGCTTCGGTTCGAGCTCTATCCGTTCCAACATTTTTCTAAACATTTTTTAAAACAAAACTGTGGAGGATATCAGGACTATCATCAGGCAAAGTAGGATATGCTAAAAGTAACATAGAACATTTTTTTATTTATTAATACACAGAGATTCAAATAAAAAATACAAATATTACATGACACTTCATACAATGACAATTGACATTATTTTTGACACCTAAATAAAAGATTTTTCGACGTTCTCATGTTAGTCTCCCCGTGACTAGCAAATAAGTTTAACTAATACATATCGTGTTTTAAACGGTTAAAGTGTTTTATTTCAATGTGTGCTACTCGCGTAAACTACAGACATTTCACATCTTTCTTGGTCGTTACAGGAGTACATTTATTGGAAACGCATTAATGCGACAATGTGATAACAGCAGTCTTGGGGTAATAATACCGTGTAAAAATATCAAAAGCCCATTTCCTCTATTTGGCAAACATACTTTTAAATATGCTGCATACCGCATACAGCATACCGGCAAACGCGAAGACACCGTTAGTCAATTCTGCAAGGACCCGGCCAGTTTCGCCAAATACCAACTTCGACGGAACAGATGGCGCTAGCGTAGCAATTTTTTACTTTGACGTCAGAGACATCTTTAGTCGGCTTCTGCAAAGCACCCGAAACGTCTGGCCGAAGTTAAAAATCATTTCCAAGTAAGTTTAATTTATCGCGTTTTAAACCGTTAAGGTGTTTTATTTAACTATAGACAGTATTTAGACATACTTTTGTGTCACAATGATCGATGTTATTTACCATGGTAATCATATCTATGTACAACATCTGACGGAAAATGTTGTGTCTCCAGTGCGAACCTAAGACTTTTCGCTATTTGCAATACGACAACTACCAAGATGGTATGGGTGGGGTGGATTCATTTTATAGGCAGATAAATTATTTTGAAAAGTAAAATACCCTCGCGGTCACTTAATTGTTGAATGAATGAATTATTAAACTAACTAACATCTTTTCACACTTTGTAAAAAATGCTTGTAATAAGAAAAGCGTGCAATTTACGCGAACAATAAACATTATTATTTTTAACTTTCTCTCCCACTACGACATTTAAAACCGTCTTATTTTAATAAACACATACACAATTTACTAAAATAAGCTTTCACGGTCAATGTTCAGCATATCATAGTGTTTCGGGCTGTTCGGCTGATGTGAGCGAGAAGAGGTTCTGGACGTTTCACCATCTTGAGCTGACGGCATCATCAAGAGATGCTAGCTCCTCGATTGCTCGAAGAGTTATTTTATTTAATAATTCTTCGAGTAATCGCTCGTGATGACGAAATCTCGGAAACCTCTTCTCGCTCACGTCGGCCGAACAGACCGAAAAACAATGATATGCTGTCTTATTTTAAATAAATTTATTTATAAGTAAAAAAAATCTCTACCGCGCCGCTATCGCTTATCCCTGATCAATGTGTTGCCGTCCTAGCAAACTTAGATTAGACATACGTTAGTAATAATGGCTAAGTACGAAAGGAGGCTTCTAGTAGTCAATTCTCGATGTCCTTTTCTTCCCTCCGTCGGCTTTCCCTTCGAACAAACAGCCACCTGCGGGGAAAGTCAGTCTATACACTTTCAACTCACAAACATTGACACAACACTTCAACTTAATGATTTCTCATTATTCTGCTATTGTAGGGGTGTATTGGGGTGTTTTAGATATGAAAGTAGTCTAAAAACGGGCATTAACTATCTTACATTTAAATAAAACACTTTTGACGGGTTAAAAAGCAACATATATAAGTAGGTTAATTTTTTAAATTACGGCTTGAAGTTTATGATGCATCTGCCGTAGAGAAGGTAACTAATATATGCCGCGTTTTAAACTATTAAAAGTGTTTTATATAAGTGTTAGTTCATGCCCATTTTTAGACTACTTTAATATTCAAAGCACCCTTATACATATTTCCAGACAAAACCCAACATGTTTTAGAAACGTCTATATAAAAAATAAATAAACTTATCTACTACTCTCACATATGTCATAGATAAAAGCCAAACAGGATGCTCTGTAACGCGTTACGTAACTTTTTACAATCTAAAAGAAGTCGTCGTCCTAAGCGCAGAAAGAAATTCGAATTAAGAACAGTAATTTCTATTTTCCCAACTCCTACTTAAAGATACAACAAAGAATTTATGATAAATAAAATGTAATAATTTATAGAAACGTCTGGAATAAAATTTAATTGCACGTCACGGGTTTTTGCTCTTTAATAATACTTGTTTGAGATTTGTTCTTAGGCTGACATGACGTCTCAAATGGCCTCCCATTGTAGAAATCTGAATGACGAGGCCTGAATAGAAATCGCTAAGGCTCTGTAATAAAAGTTGGAATTTGCAGAATCACGCAGATGCGGCCGAAGACACGGGGTTTTCTTTAGTGTGGTTGTTTTAATATTATATTAGTTGATAATAGAATAGAAAATAGTAGAAAAAAAAGAAGAATTGCTGTTTGATTCCCGGTTAACAATATAAACTAAATTAAAACGCCGTTTTCCCTTTTGGTATATTTCTGGGCCTGTTTCATTGATGGAGTTGATTTAAACGCAAGGATTTAATTAAGCTTCATATAAGCATTCTGTCTGTAGTTTGTTAAAACACTTTAACGGTTAAAAAACGCGTATAGTATATTTGAAAAAAAATCAACTTCGGCCCGACGTTTCGGATGCTTTGCAGCAGCCATGGTCACGGAAAGACTAAAGATGGAGGATGTCTCTGACTTAAAAGAAAAGGTCCGAAACGTCGGCCCAAAATTAAAATTTTTTTTTAAAAATTTTTTTTTTTTTTATAAGCTTTAACGTTTTTTAATTTGAGTTATTGTTACTAAAGTTATAATATATGAATTATTTAAAAATCATAAGAACGAATGAGTACATAAACATCTGTCTTACGAGTATAATACAAGTTACATTATAAGATTTGACGGGCTCGTTGGTCTTATGGTAGCAATGAATGGCTAATAAAGAACGGGCAGTGAGTTCGATCCCCACCAGGTTCAACAAGTTTCTAATAATTTTGAATTTTTTGGCCTTCTTTGAAAGTACGCAGTAAATGGGTGGAAATATCGAAATTCCGTACGTGTCACGAATCCCCATGCACAGATAAAAATTCATGAGGTTTAATTAGAACAGAGCAACAGCACGAATCATTTTGGTCGTGGGTTCTAATCCCGCTCGTGGTTTTTTTTAATCTAATAAATATTATACTAGTAACTGTTACTTACAATAACATAGAAATGGCTGGTATAGTCAGAATCGCACTATATATGTACACAGCCCCTGTAAACACAGTCAGGGTGCGAGCATAGAGTATGGAGTAGGTCGGATCAAAGAGCAAAGCCGCCAAAGTCTCCACCAAGCTGAATAGGGAATTCATTTTTCCTGGAAATCACAGATATACATTAATACATGTGTGTAACATATATTATAACATTTTAATTTAAATGAAATCGATCTTCAAGTATACTCTGTGGTTTGCGCTAGTAGAACACATTTAAATAAAACACTTTTAACGGCTTTAAAACGTGTAATATGTACGGTTTTTTAAATTAATTAATTTATTTACAATTTTCAAATGTCACATACATTTATTATAGACATTCACAAAATAATCAATAACGTGAATTCTAATTATAAATAATAGACTAAATAACAACATAGTAGTCGTATAATAATTTGCTAGTTAACAGATCAAAACACACAAAAAATATAATAATTAAATTAAGTCTCTCATAAAGAGAGTTAAAGTAAACGACGTGATAAACTTTTAACATTGACATACGTCAATGTCAAGTCATTGAGTCTGTTCACTTTTTTTACAATTTTGATTAAACACGGCCCTAAGTGTACGATGCTATTTTAATATATTTCGCGTTTTAAACCAATAAGTGTTGTATTCAGATGTAAGTATATGTTTTATTGTTTTTTTGTTTGTTGTTTTTGTTTGTTTGTTTGTTTTATTAATTTTTATTATTTTCGACAAATAATAATCATAAATACACTGCAATGGCTAGAAAAGTACAGCCTTTTAAAAGCGAAAAATGTTGTAAATTGTCTTGGGCTTTCTTAAATACTAGCTCTCTCAGCGGCTTCGACCGCGAGAGTCGTTATTTTAGGCATCTGAATTCGTTCTTGCAAACCCCTTCATCTTTATAAACTTAAGCCGTTACTTACTACATAGGTCGCGTCCGTTCCCGTCGTTCTTGCAAGTTAATCTTATAAAATATAGACATATAGCGTCGCGGATTTTTTTAGTACCTACGCCTCGGAAACAATAATTTACCCATTTTTACATTTCTCACTGTATTTTCGCTTGTATTAGTCACAGGGCGATGTTTTATAGCCTTTCTCGATAAATGTTCTAACAAAAACAAAAATAATTTTTCAATTCGAACCAGTGGTTCCTGAGAGTAGCGTGTTCAAACTCTTCAGCTGCGCATATATTACTAAAGATTTATGCTTATTACCAATAATAGAAATATGATTTCGAATATATCTCGATAATGCGACACTGTGATGTTTCTAATCGGATCTACGAAATTGTTAATATAAAATTCATACCCATTTCTTCGTCGCGCACCAACTTAGAGGCCATCGACCTTAACGACGTGAATGTTGTTGCATTGAGTATTTCTACGATGGGCACTGGAAGGATAGAAATTCTTAGCACGTATCGGATTATCCTAAAATAGTGTTTATTTATAAGGAGTTAAAGCACAATATCGTCTCTATGTAATGGATATTGTTAGTAGGGCTTAGAAAAGGATTCGATTTTTTATTTTATATAGTGTATATTTCTATACCAACAATAAGATATAAGTCTTCTTCTTATAGAAATTTAAATTACTTTTTTAAGGAAACTCAATTAATGCACTGTTTTATTTAATGGATCCACGTCGTATTTTGCTAGCGTTTTTTTTATTCTATTTACTTGACAGCATATTCATAAATTAAACATACAGATAAGTAATACTTTTACGAATTTTATCCATCTAACACAACTGCCCAATCGCTACTACATCACTACTAAGAAAAAAAAATCAACGTACTAATACCATTTTCAAAATATTCGTAGGTAGGGGAGTCGAGCCAAACATACAGGTGTTCCAGCTCTGACAACTACACTATCGCAGTTATATTAAATTATAGAACAAGATATAGTGCCAATTTTTTTAAGGGGAGGACAGACAAGCCATAGAACATCTAAACAAGATTCGCCATCGACCTGTTTTCGCTTTGGATGTTTGGAAATATATATGCATGACTTGTTGTTTTCCATGCTACTTACCCATAAACATTTCAAAGTCCGTCTGCACAAACGCGATGAAGATGGAGCCGATCATTTTACTGACAATGGAAATCAAAGCTAAGACACTGTCATCGAAGCCCAAACGTTTGCTAAAGACACTGATTGAGAAAAGTGCTCCTGATGAAAAAAATATATATAATTAAGTGGCGATAATCGCACTAGCCAACGTAGCTGAGCTGGTGGGTTAAAATAACAGTGGGATACTATTTAATGACAAGGAGATCACTTGATGGTAGGCGAAATAGCCCAGACTATAGCATCTAAACAAAATGCGTTGCTGACCCATTTTTGACTTTGGATATTCGAAAATCCAAAGGCCGATACCGAAACGTGATTAAACTTCACGGCTTTTTCATCTGTGGCCGGTGGTTTGTGACGCAGACGGAATTTCGATATTCCTACCATCTATTTAATATCCAGATTTCCAGGCGCAGTCCAGTTCAGGAAAACTATAAGTTGATTAGACAAATGTTGTACCTGGTGGGGGTCGAACCCACGATTGATTAGTAGCCGTACGTAGCTATTATTACACCAACGACCCCGTCAAGCAAAGCAAAGGAAATTAAAATACATAATGAGATATACATTTGTGGCCTTACCTAGAGAATGTGTGATGACACTATAAGTGGAGTAGAAACTGAATTTTAAAGCATCCCATTTCAGCCGATATCTCACAAACATGTAGGTGATTATTCTCTCGCCTGCCGATCAAAAGTAACTCTTATAACAATATACATACAGTTCAATGTCGTAGTCACTGGGCAACTGAATAAAAATCCATTGAATTCAGTTTGCCAGCGAACATTGAATGTTTAATGAAATTCGTTGTGTCCCCGAACTAGATGTATCTAATGTTATTGCTTTACGCAACCTAAAAATTTCATGCTCTGTTGGCTCTTGGCAAGTTGTACTCGGCATTATCTAAGTGTATCTCTGAAATTGTTTAGTGCAGTTAAAGTAACAGGAACTTGCTTTCTGAAGTACCTAGGTTCAACTATTGACAGTTAAATACTGTCTATAGTTTACGCGAGTAGTACATATTTAAAGAAAACACTTTAACTGTTCAAAACGCGATAGTTAAACTAATTTAAAAATGATTTTTAACTTCGGCCCTACGTTTCGGATGCTTTGCAGCAGCCATGGTCACGGGGAAGTCAATATATCGCGTTTTAAACCGTTAGTGTTTTATTTAAATCTGGAGAGTTGATTCTACGGATCTTGGTGTTATTTTAAAATTTACTTAACTTTGTTTCGTATCATTTTAGATGCAAATGATATTTGGGGAATCAGAACTAGATGGCAGATTTGGCTTTAACATTAGGGACGCCCACTAACTGCACTCGTTTTGCGAATGTGTAATTAAAAATAATTCAACATATATATTTCACGCTTTAAAAAAATCAAGACTGTTAATTTAATGGTTGACTATAACTGGACTTAACGTTGACTTTTTAGGAACAATCGCAAAAAGAATAAGAAAGTTAATTTGTTATTTGGACATATTCATGAACAAATAAACATGATTGCAGTTTGGTTTTACCGTGATTTGGCCCGTATACAATGGCCACTACGGACAAGGTTAGGATAATTTTCTTCCTCAAATTTCCATCCCTTTTCTTAAAGGCAACTTGAGCTGTCTCTTTCACCAAAGAAAATACATCCATCAACTTGAATGGTTTTTCCTGTAAATAATTAAGACATTTTATTAATTAAGAGGGTTATGTCTTAATTGTGTTTTTCCTGTAACTTTATTATTAATGGGACGTAACTCTACATTTAGGAGGGTCTGTTTCTTGAAAAGCTTCTTTCCTAAAAATATGATCACATAAAAAAATCCTGTTTAATAATATTAATATTTTTTAGTCACATGATGGCATTATATAAGTTAGAAATCGATTATAGAGTTTATAATCGATTTTTAATAAAATCCTACTTTATCAGACCTCTGCGTGAAGACAGACAGAAATAAACTACTGAAATCAAAACTACTTTAGTTTCTCTGAGATTTCAGTTCCAAGTTTAGTTTAACATAATGTTAGGCACTCCATATGCTATGGTGAGCTTTGAATATAATTGTCTATAAATCGTTAATAAAAGCCATTATTACAAAAAGACAAAATTAACATAAAATATAAAAGCAAAAAAAAGGTTGACGGCGAAAAATAGTTTGTTTATATGGCTAGTGTATTTTACCTTTCATCAAGTATAAAAGCATCCCCATGCTTTTCTGTCCTCTATTGTAAAATTAATTCCAATTCTTAAAAATAATTATCATGAGAATAGTATTAGTAACTTGTAAAATAATAGGTGTTCAACTATAATTATTATTTATACTTATAACACTGTCTATAGTTTACGCGAGTAGTACACATTTAAATAAAACACTTTAACAGTTTAAAACGCGATATATTGGTTAAACTTATTTGAAAATGATTTTTAACTTCGGCCCGACGTTTCGGATGCTTTGCAGCAGCCGTGGTCACGGGGAGACCGTCGGAAAGCATCCGAAACGTCAGGCCGAAGTTAAAAATCATTTTCAAATAAGTTTAACTAATATATCGCGTTTTAAACTGTTAAAGTGTTTAATTTAATTTAAATTATCAAATATACTTGGAGAGAGATCTGTTTGTAGTAGAGTTCCTGTAGAGATCAAAAGCCGGGTTCTTGCCACCACGACCTTTTTTGTATAATATGTTTAGCTTAGGTATTGTGTATTTAGGTATGGGAAATATACAGATATTATTAAATGATAAGCACTGATAACAGACAATGTACACACACTTTATAACACCGCGTCGACACAAAGATGTCAACATTATTGAGACATACCTACGTTTTATGATAACACGTTGATTTATAATAATAGTCAGTGGCGTACTTTTTTTTATCTGTTATCGGCAATATAAATAATTATTTTATAAGCTTTATCTCAAGTTCATGCATGTGGTACACATTCATCATTTTCGTGAGTCTAGTTCTGTTTAAAATGACTATGATCCATTAATTCTTAGAATAAGTTTTGAGCAGACTGTCTGTGTCCGTTTGATTAAAACATGTTTTTACTTTAAAAATACCTTTGAAATATGAATTTAGCTTACTAGCTAGCTTTAGCTCTTGGCAGTTCTTCTACGATCGTTCTACGCCCTTAATTTTTGTAAACATTTTAATCTTTTATATAACTAGATATTTTATATTTTTAAATCATTTGAAAACAATGTTTACAATTCGGCCAAACATAATTTTGCAAAGCAAATTGAAAATTAAATTTATTAGCATGTAATTTGTATATCTCCATTTTCAAGGTTGCCTGGAAGAAATCGCTTTTTAGCGATAATGTCGCCTTTTCTCGCTACACTATAGATAATTTTGGTAAAGTTTATTTTGTCACGTTGTGGTGAAACATAAAGTACTTTTTGTTTTGTTTTGTTTGTTTAAAAATTTGAATGATTTATCTCAAAATCTTACCTTCTCATTCACATTCTTTGTATTCGATTCCAAATAGCAAATTCCATAAATAATTGTTATTAAGTAAACACCTCCGGAAATAATGAATATTCCGTAGTACCCCCATAAATTCAACAAAATTCCACTCAGGGCAGTTCCAATTGGTATACCAGCGGTCAGACACAAATTTACCAACCCCACACGGAAAGTCCTGGATTCTTTAGTGGTTATATCACTTATGTAACTGAAAACACCCAAATAAACCATAACCCAGCCGCCAGATACAGCCGGGAAGAAAGCTTCTAGAAACATCGTAGCCTCCACAGGGATCTCGTAGAAGAAAAAGGTGCTCAGAATATTGGATATGCAGACGAGAAATTCTCCAAAGAGTGGTAGGAGGATGCAAAGCTTCCTGTTTCCAGTCCGGTCACTCCAAGCACCCATGAATATAACCAGTATAGTTGGTAATGCTGTCTGTATGACACTCTTCCACGCTTCTATAGATGAGATGACTCTTTGAATGTCTGCTTCGTAGTTACTTAAATTGCCCTTCTTTTGCAAGAGAGCATCACAAATTTCGTCACCAAAGCTCTCTTTGACCCTGCAGACTTTATCCAAGTTTAAGTTTTGTATCGCAAGCCTGGATAGCATAGCTGGTATAATAAGACCAGCAACTATTGGTTCCACTGTTACACTTGACTTTATGTAGCATATTTTTTCGAAGAAAGTCTTGTTTGCCAATTCGTTTGTGGCTTCTTTCTTTTCGTGCAAGGGTTGTTCTTCTGGGCTACGTTTCTCATCGGACGTCATATTTTTATCTAATTAACTTGGTCTCACGCAGAGAGCGTTTGAATTGTGTCTATTGGAGTCGAACATTTATCAACTTGAAACTATGTGTTTACTTTTTTTGATATAATTGTAAAGATGTAAGAATGCGATAACAAATATGTAATATTTAAAAACTAGAGTGTTCTTATTCTCTCGAGAGCGTTGTTTGATCTTATATAACATAGTTTGTATTGTGCTTACAGGAAGGACTTGAAATTTTCTATCCACACGCTGTAGAAGTTGCATTTTTGTTCAGCAGATATAATTTTGTGTCTGGGTTTAATTTTATTTATAGGCAGCCAAGACAAGCTAAACTATTTGTAATGTTTATTCGGGGTTTGAACCCACGATCCCTAGCGCTTAACGAAATGCTAGGCAATGTATATTTTAACCAACCTGGTACAAACAAAAATTGATCGATTTCGTGAGCATCTGTACACGTCGAGTCAGTGTTTTGCTTGGATATTAAATTGCTGTTAAGCCTCCAAAACGTGGTAGATAAAAAAAATAAACCGTTTAAAATGTTCAATTTTCAATTGTACTATCCACGTAAACAAAAAAGAAAACATGGACATGGAGGACAGACAAGCGTGGTGTGCACTTGATCGTAGATGAACTACCCTATAACATCTTAGAGAGATACGCTGTCCACCTCATTTGGCTTTAGATATTTAAGAATCTGAGATCAAATGGCAATTAAATTTGTCTGCCTTTTCGTCTCTGGACGGTGGTTTGTGACACGGACCGAATTCCGATATATGTACCGCCCATTCAACACCGAGATTTCCAAACTCCAACATGTTTAAAAAAAATGATCCGCAAAACGTCAAAAACGTCTATAGTTTACGCGAGTAGTACATATTTAAATAAAACAGTTTAACGGTTTAAAACGCGATTTATTAGTTAAACTTATTTGAAAATGATTTTTAACTTCGGCCCGACGTTATGGATGCTTTGTAGCAGCCGTGGTCACGGGTCACAAAGTTAAAAGCCACTTTCAAATAAGTTTAACTAATATATCGCGTTTTAAACCGTTAAAGTGTTTTATTTATTCAGAAAAACGTTGGTTGCTATTATTATACCTAGGAGCCCAACGATTATATTTGTAATAGAATATATTCTATGGTCATATAGACTAATGTCTGTACTTTTTGAAGCACTCTGTATCTGGACTTTTATCATTATTTAACGTTACTAATTTCTATTTGCGTAAAGTATTTGTGTAGCTATTATATCGACCATGAGCTAATAAATGTACAAACAATATAGCTATTACAGGCTTATATTGAGTGGTAAGAACAATTAACGATGATTCGAGATTTATAATTTGACAAGTCAACATGATTGTATTATGAAAAAAATTGAAATGTAATATGCTATATTAATAGATAAAACTGAAGAGTTTGTTTGTTTGTTTGAACGCGCTTATCTCAGGAACTAGGGATTCGAATAGAAAATATATTTTGTATTGGTTAGAGCATTTATCAAGGAATAAAACATAGAAGCGAATATACAGCGGCATGTAAACAAAACGGGGAAAATTTTTCAGCTCCGTGGGCTTCAGATGCGTACGCTGCGAAAACGGTTCCTAAAAATGTGTATCACAGAATGATTCCTTTTTAATTGATCTAAAAAAAGTCCACGACGCTATATGTCTATTTTTTTAGATTATATTTAACTTGCAAGAATGAAGGGACGCCATCGACGTCGTGGCTAACTGCTTAAGTTTATAAAGATGACTGGGTTTGCAAAAACTTATTTGGATTTGGATTCTCGCGGACGAGGTCGCTGGCACAGCTGTTATTTAATATTTTCACAATGTCACGCACTTTTAAAAGTCAAAGACAAAGGTGATTTTAAGATTTCATTTGCGACTAAGTAGAATAAACATGTAGTTAACTTGTTGTAAATAGTAATTACGAATTTGACGGGCTCCTTGGTCTAATGGTAGCAATGTATGGCTATGAATCAACGGGCCGTCTGTTCGATTCCTGTCGGGTCCAACATGTTTCAAATTCAATGTACAACTTCTGAATACTTCTACTGCATTAGTATATGTGTTGCCTATAGTAGGAAATGCATAAGATTTAGAAGAAGTCTTTTAAAACTTAATAGGAAATTCTAGAGGTACAGTTTTATTACGGTGTAGCAAGTTCCGATATTTTACGATCGTTGGGAGCAAAAGTCAAAGGGATCAACTATAACGGTTTATTTAGAAAACATTTATAAATTTAAACGCCTACATATTTTAAATTATGTGTAAATCAAATAATTACAATGTAATTCTTAACAGGCGTTTTATTTATTTCAAGAAGGTAATTGGTGTGTAATTTTTTTTCTATTTATATATTATATTTCTTTCTCTTGAGAAATGTGTTAATGATTCTTCAGTAGCTTTATTTATTTTAATGGCATCACAAAAATATTGGGATAAAAAGCATCCGAAACGGCTGACCGTAGTTAAAATAATTTGTACATATGTTAGCTTATACATTCGTGTTTTGAACCGTTTCAAATGTTTTATTTGAATAGCATCGATTCCAATTTCAAGGAATAGTTCCTAAAAAAACACGAATAATATTAAATAATTTATTAATAATTATTCTAATATAACTTTCCCATCTGCTAAGTCTATGCTGCCAATAAGTGATTCCTTTCTGGCTATTTTGATCATTTCGAGTCGAGTTTCTGTCTTTTCATCTTGGTTGACATCGCAGTTGCGTTTGAGTCTCGAAAGTTCCTTTTTATTTTGTATGTAAAACCACCTAAAATGTAATGTTTAATTTAAAAAAAAATACTATTCGTTCTAACTAAACTACGGGCTCTGAATAAGTGTTAGTAAAAATAACATTACGCTCAACCAGGGATTCAAACACGAATTTCACCTCGTGTATTGCCTAAAGGTTAATATATTTGCTAAGCGATTTTCTGACCACAATAACATCGAGGTAGTTTTAAGTGATTAAAAAACTTAAGTAGTCATTTACTATGTTAGTATATAAAGGATGAATTACTATTGGAAAGAAGAGCTATAATGAGGTAAGACTTTCAGCATGTTTACATTTAATTGTAATTTTAGGCAGCTGCCTTTTTAAGTGGTTAGGTTGGTTGTATATTTCACATAGCCGAACTTCTTTCAAACCGACTCTTACTTAAGGCACTGTAATTTTGAAGCCTATTACGAGACTTAAATCTCAATTATTACATTCCTTTATCAATCAAATATATCCGAAATTATATTAAAAAATCTAAGCTTTTAAACCATTATCAACATATATTTTCCCATCCAATCTAAAAGTACGAGGTAAACAGTGGCAGGTATCGTAGGGTCAGGTGGTGCAATGCACCAGGGCCCCGGAACTCAGGGGCCCTCTAACCTTATCTTTGAAAAATAAACCGTTTTGTTTCTATTTTTAATTTTGGAGGTTCATAAAATTTAGGATATGCTGAACGAGGGGATGAGGGCCCGATTCTTTCTTGAGTCTTAGGATTAGGTAGACCTTTGTCAACCTAATAATACGTACACAAATATCGATATTGCCGGAATTGTGAGCACAGTGCTGAAATAGTAGACGATTCCGGCGTCAATTTTTAACGTCATCATGTAAATCATGGAGTACGTTGGGCCGAAAATCATGGATGTCACTACTTCTGATAGATTGAAAATTGACGTCATTTTACCTGGAAAATTAACTAATAATTAAATATATAATAAACTAACTTAAATATTAGTTAACATTGGTATAAATATTGTCATGCGAAATCTATACTATACTTTATAAAACTGAAGAGTTTGTTTAAATGCACTAATCTCAGAAGCTACTGGTTCGAATTAAAAATAGTGTGTGACATTTTTCATGGAAGATTATCTTTACGCTATATAAAACGCGCTGTGACTGTGACTGTGTGAATGGGAGCGAAGAAACAGCGGGAGATATGGATAAAATGGGGAAAATGTAAGACATGATGATGAAGATTAAAGATATATATAAAAAATATATATAGAAGAATAATTCCTCTTTAAATGATGATGAGTATATGTCTACATTCTAAGATTAACTTGAAGAAAGACGGCACATGACCGATGTCGTGGGTACAGCTAAAATTTATAAAAATGAGAAGGAGCATATCATTGGCTTTCAGGCTGTTCGGCCGACGTGAGTGAGAAGAGGTTCTCGACGTTTCGCCATCACGTGTGGACGGCCTCACCAGGAGATGTTAACTCAAGGCAATGATATGCTGAACGATGGCCGTGAAAGCCTTACACAATTTATAATGAGAAGGAGGTTTGCAAATACAAATTTTCCACAACCCATTCTTTTAATTAGGTCAGTTTCCTGATAACCTTCTCTTCTTAAACTACATGAAAACCAATAAAAATGACGAGAAAAAATACCTAATTCATCACTATTAGCTAGCTTAGATGAAAGAGACCTCAGAGCAGTGAAGGAAGTTGCATTGAAGGTCTCTACAGCGACAGCTGAAAGGAAACGTAAACTTCAAAGGATCTTTATTAATTAGATAGAAGTTTAAATTATGACAATATATAGAATAGGTATTTATATATACTCCTAACCTCTCGTACCAACGGACTACTTGAACTTTGAGCATTATAAAAAAGCAGTTTTAAAATCTTTACGACCTAATGACACCCACGTACTTGTTCTTATGTTTTTAATCTTTTTGGAGCTTAAATTATAAAGTGCATCAAGTTAAATAACTCTATAATAATAATTCATAATAAAATAAAGTTTTTTTATGAATTACCGCGCGAGTGTACCAAACTATGTTGTCTAAGTCAGTCGTTGGCCTGAGATTATAAAGATAGACTGGTACCGCATAAATAATAAATAAATCAATAATCCGTTATCATGTATTATGTAATATACTTTAATTAGTAATTAAACAATTTTAAACAGATTGAAACATCGCGTCTTAGTAACTAACGTAAACACTAGAAATAACTTCGCTAGTTAAAACTGTAACAACCGTTGTCTCCGCGTGACTACGGCTGCTGCAAAGCAACCGAAACCTCGGGCCGTAGTTAAAATATTTTTTTAATAAGTTCAACTAATATATATCGCGTTTTAAACCGTTAAAGTGTTTTATATAAATGTATTCTACTCCCGTAAACTACCTAGAGTATTTAATGTTATTAGATACAGTACCTAAATACATTTCCATCGAGTTCCGGGCTTGACTTGTTGCGAGACCGCCAATGATTTTACTAACAGTTGATATTATACCGAGTGTGGCGTCACTCCATTTCCATCTACGACTAAACAGACTGACAGATACAAAAGCACCTGAAATAATAATAAGAGATTTAGAACTTTGAAAACTTTAATCTTTAAAACTCGATTATAAATTCAAAAAAAAAATACGACTCTGGCAGGACCTGAACCGACATCCACGACCTATTGATACATGAAATTACGTTGCGCGTGAGGTGCATGTATCGATAGGTTGAAATCTTTTTCAATTTATAATCGCATTTTTAAAATTAGATTTATAACTTGTCAAACATTGTTTGTTATACATTAGATCCTTACCAAACATATGCAGGCAGATATAAAAAGTATTGTAGAAGCTGTATCTTATTGCATCCCAATTAAATCTGAAGCGAGTGAATAAATATCTTACTGTGAATTCACCTGTCGAAAGTGTTCATAAAAAAATTATTAAAAAAAACTAACAATGGGATACTATGATAATAAATGGCATATTATTATTATTTTCTATTGAGGACGCCTGTGGTAGGCCGTGGTGTGGTAGCCTGTGGTAGGTGATCACTCCACGCCCTCAGCCGACCATTTCACCCATTTCCTCCTTGCAAAATGGCATATAGTGTCGGTGCTTTTACGTTAGATGGTGAGCTTGAATCCCGCTTGTATCATATATTCAATTGAAATCAAGATTAACATGAAAAAACAAAAAGTTGTTATAATGCCTTGAAATAAATCCTGTAGTAATTGTTCTCAAAAATAAAACAATAATACATATTTTCATAAGATGCATGTCGCTTATTGCGTATTATGAGGTTTATGAGTATATGGTCATACCGTACTGTGGTCCATAAACGACTGCAATAGATGCCAAAATTAATATTGACTTAGTCCTCCTGCGATTTGGTCCTTTTTTGAAAACTACCGTCAGCGTATCCTTCACGTGATTCAAATCAAAAAACGATTTAAGGAAACTTATTGTACCGGCGTTCTCCTGCAAAGCGATATAAAAGTTAGACTCAAAATGTTGCATTATAGGGATAAGAGATAAGGCCAGTTACATTTTTCTTTTCTACTTTGGGCCGCTCAGGATCCTTCATGTAGAAGAAGCCATGGCACAAACTGAAGATATACAAAACAGAACTGAAGGAGAATACGCCATAGTATCCAAAATGCTTCAGTAATATTCCACTCAGCGCGTGACCAATTGGTGAACCAGCTGTCAAGCACAGATTAGCGACACCGACTCTAAAAGTCCTCGACTCTTCACTGGATATTTCACTGATATAACAAAAGGCACCCATATAAGTTGCTATCCAACCACCAGTAATAGCCGGGAAGAAAGCTTCGAAGAACATAGTCACTTGCACAGGCAACTCATAGAAGTAATAAGTGTTTAATAGATTACTTAAGCACATGAGCAAATCACCAACTATCGGCATGAGAACGCAAATTTTCCTCTTCCCGGTTCTATCGCTCCAAGCGCCTAAGAACAGTATCAGGAAACTCGGTATCGCTGTCAGGAGGATATTCTTCCACACTTCCATGGAAGAAACCAGGGTTTGCAATTCCAATTCCTCATCTTGATAGGAACCCTCTCTTGCAATAAGTGCGTCACAGATTGTGTCTCCATAATTCAAGTTAACGCGACATGCTTTGTCCAGGTTTAAGTTTTGGGTAGCTAGCCTAGATAGAGATCCTGGTATCACATAAGTAATTAAAACTGGTTCTAGCGTAATATTCTCACGTATGTGAGCTATTTTCTCCCGTAAACTCTTCTTCTTCACTTCTGGTTGCTTTAGTGGTGTGTCTTCGAGCGCCATATTGATAATGTAATTTTGTGATATGCCCTGAACCATTACTGATTCAATTGTGTACAGAACATATGACTATTTTTGTTCATAGTAAATATTTGTATCGTAAGCAGGTTACATAGACTGACGGAGTGTTATCGTTGTTTAAATACGAAGTGCAGTTCTTTGTAGTCGATTCAATCAAGTACACAAGAGTCAAAATACGCGTTAGTTCGTAGGATGTATTTTGTTGTGTCTGTTTTATGTATTTATTTTTGACTATTAATGTCCCAATGTTGGGCATAAGTATATCTTATAGTAGAACCAGTTTAAGAGCCCACTAGGTTATTCGAAGCGACTAACTACCGCCATTTCAAGCTACGGTATAGTAGTCCATGTTAGATGACGCAATGCTAGATGTGTTTAACATGAGAGGTTCTGGGTTTGAATTCCGCGAAAACTTTAGGTTGTTTTAGTCGGGCAGGGCAATAAACAGTTACTTACTACGCTTTTTTATTATGTAAGAGGTACAAAATTCGAATCTTAGTGAGTAAAACTTTAAACCTAATATGTTTTATTTTTATTTATTGTAAAATTTTTCAAAAAACAATAATTATTATGTCATTTACGGCTACGATTTTTCGTTTCGTCGGCGTCGTATCGCGGTACGACGTCGCATCGTGTAAATCTACGATGAGCATCTTGTGAGATGATTTATTCTTGTATTCTTTAGATGTTTTGTACCATAGTATGGAGCGCTTCTCGACTAGGGTAATTAAATGGTCGACTTCAATAGCATCCGTCATCTTTGAATTTTGAATATCTACTGCGCAGGATTAGGCAGGACACGTTACGATGTCATATCGTGAAACGACGTCGCATCGTTGTACGTTGCGTCATCGTAACGTTTATGTGTTTGAGCCCTAAAGCAGTCTCGAAGGCAAACGTTAAAAATGTGTAGTTTAATATGTACACAGAAACAAAAATCCAAGGCAATTAAAGTCAATAAGAGATTTTTAGAAATCCAATAGAGCCAACAGCTAACGAAGTGTCAATCAATTTGGGTTTATTTCTATGTGAATAGAGAAGTAAATTGCTGGTATTTTGCGAATTGTCCACGACCCTGCAATCGTATGCACATCGAATTGAACTAGCCGTGGTGGAATAATCGCTCGCGTTCATCGCAGCGTGGATCCGAACAACTGCACAGATATAACTGAAGAAGAGTGTGTACAGATTTTAACTTTAAACGAATTAACATACGATTAGGTTTACAAGTTTACGAAAATAAATTATAAATATAAATGAGAACTTCCAACAAGAACAGTTTTTGGTTGGTAGTAATCTATGGTTTAATATCATGGAGTTTGATCCCAACATAAATTTCTTATCAATTTATAATCTGTCTGAAACACTGGACTTCGCCTGGAGATATGGTTATCAAATGTGAGGTAGAATAACGAAATTCCGTGCCAGCCCTCCACAGATTAAAAAGCGAAGTATTGAAGCATTGCGGTTTTAATCTGTTTATTTTCGTATATCCAAAGTCAAAATAGATCTACAGCATCGTGCTGTGGTTTTAAATGGGGACCCCCGGGGGACCCTCCGAATTTATCTATCTTCATCTATCATATAAAAAGATACATCTTAAAACAACAAACTTTGCTGTCCTGTACTTTACAAAAACTAATATATTTGGGTTCAAACCAGTTTTCTTGCAAAAGTGTAATTTCTCACTGCGATAAATTTCTGTATTCTGTGACAATTTACAAAATACAACAGAATATTAAAATTCCTCAAAACTATATAGTCATGTTCGACTGTATGAATTAACTACTAAACATTCTCGTCATGCTACTAAAATATACCTTTTATAAACGTTCCTATTAAAGTTTAACGATACAAAATGCATATAAAAATAAGAATGACTTGGCATGAAACGCGCCATTGTTCTCTCGCGATATCTGTAGAAGCGAGAATTCCACAGACTATATGTACACGCTATTAATTATAATGTCTAATATAATATCTGTTGATAGCTGTGTTTGTGTGGCTTTATAAAGATTTATGGTGACATGTTAAGCCACCTTTTCACCGAGTGTTCGTTACAAAATGTCTTATCGTGCGTAGAGGGTAATGTAACATTATTACTATAAAAATATGTATGCACTGTGATTGTGATAGTCTGTAAAAAACGTCACGAATCAAAGATTTCAAACCAATCAAGTGTAGTTGGTTTGAACTTTTTTTTAATTTTGGATATTTAAAAAATAGAATACACGATTGATATGATGAAATATAAATATTACGCAAAAATATCTTGTGAGTGTAATACGTAAGTGTTAAAAGATGCGGGAACGGGTTTGATACCTAGTCGAGTTATATTTTTTATCAATCTTCTTAGTTATAGACTTCATATTGTGTATCAACTTGGGTATCAGCATATCAGTGTTTTTAGGGCTGTTCGATTATTATCCGTATCTCTGTTTTGTCAATCTTAATAGATAAATACTGTCTATAGTTTACGCGAGTACTACACATTTAAATAACACACTCTAATGGTTTAAAACGCGATATATTAGTGCAACTTAATTTAAAATGATTTTTAACTTCGGCCTGACGTTTCGAATGCTTTGCAGCAGCCGTGGTCACGGGGAGACTGAATCTTAATAGATTTTTAGTTTGTGTAATGTGCAATTATAATAACATGTGAAAGTAATATCCACAATAGTATTATGTCCCCCATGATTACAGCTGCTAGAAACCATCCGAAACGGCTGGCCGTAGTTACAATAATTTATAAATAAGCTATATATTTTGCCTTGAAAACCGTTCAATTATTTTATTTAAACAATATCAGTTAAAATTTTTAAAACTAGTTGATAAATAAAAGCACGAATAATATCAAATAATTTATTAATAATTATTCTAACATAACTTTCCCATCTGCTAAATCTATGCTGGCAATAGTGATTCCTTTCCGGTTGTTCTTATCATTTCGGATTGAATTTCTGTCTCTTCATCTTGGTTGACATGGAAGTTGCGTTTTACCCGCTAGAATTCCTTTTTATTTTGTATCCTCTTGAAGTAACACGTAATCTTCTAAAAATACTATTCGTTGTCACTACCGCCTAAAGTATGTAGTGTAGTGTAGTGTTGATAAAAAATAACATTCTGCACAACCATGGATTCAAACTTCATCATCGTCCACTAGATAATCCTTACTAATATTATAAATGCGAAAGTAACTCTGTCTGTCTGTCTGTCTGTTACTCTTTCACGCGACGTACACATATGGTCTAGACCCTGAAAAAGGACATAGGCTACTGTTTATTGCGAAAAGGTAAGGGGTTAAAAGGTGAGAGTGTTGGGGCAAAGTAGCACTTAGAACATAGATTGGCTGCGATAAATGCGTAATTACATAAATTAATAAACAGCCTACATGATTTAAAAGTCTACCCCAAGTCACTATTGCACGCGGACGAAATCGCGGCACAGCTAGTTGATAATAATAAAATAAAATAATTGTCTAGTCTTACTAACCACTAGACCAATGAGGCAGATGAATTACTATTAGAAATAAGAGCTTTAAATGAGCTAATACTTTCTGCATGTGGACATTTAATTGCGATCTTATGCAGCTGCTTTTTCAAGCAGTCCCCGACTGTGGCCATATATGAGTCTCAATTTCTTGCCGTTTTCAGTTTTGCTCTTTTATTTACACAGCACAAAGAACTGACTCTTGGTTAGTATTATTAGTAAATTTTGAAGTCCAAGCAAATGTTTTAAAACCAATACGATTAGAATTATTATTCGATTATTTTATACCACAATGTCCGAAATCATATTAAAAAATGCAAGCTTTCAAACTGTTATGAACATATATTTTCCCATCCAATCTAAAAGGACGTGGTAATAATTCAAAATATATTAAAAATACGTACACAAATATCGATATAGCCGGAATTGTGAGCACAGTGCTGAAATAGTAGAAGATTCCGGCGTCAATTTTTAACGTCATCATGTATCAACAATCATGGAGTACGTTGGGCCGAAATTCACAGTCACTACCTCTGATAGATTGAAAATTGACATCATTTGATACCTTATCCATATCATTTTATATACCAATATTAATATCGCTATTAACATTAGTATATTTAATACTGTCTATCGCGAGTAGTACACATTTAAATAAAAAATTTTTTTATTAAAAAATGGTTTTTTTTTTTAAATTTTTTTTAATTTTTTTTTTTTTGGTTTCTTCCTCTGTGGTGGTGTTCAGAAAATTTATGGTTGGGGGGGGTTTTTTTTTTTTTTTTTTTTTTTTTTTTTTTTTTTTTTTTTTTTTTTTTTTTTTTTTTTTTTTTTTTTTTTTTTTTTTTTTTTTTTTTTTTTTTTTTTTTTTTTTTTTTTTTTTTTTTTTTTTTTTTTTTTTTTTTTTTTTTTTTTTTTTTTTTTTTTTTTTTTTTTTTTTTTTTTTTTTTTTTTTTTTTTTTTTTTTTTTTTTTTTTTTTTTTTTTTTTTTTTTTTTTTTTTTTTTTTTTTTTTTTTTTTTTTTTTTTTTTTTTTTTTTTTTTTTTTTTTTTTTTTTTTTTTTTTTTTTTTTTTTTTTTTTTTTTTTTTTTTTTTTTTTTTTTTTTTTTTTTTTTTTTTTTTTTTTTTTTTTTTTTTGATTTTTTAAATGCGAGAACACATATTATTTAATTAATCCATTGAAGAATAACCCTTTCGTCAATGGTATCTACAAGTTCAAACATCGTGTATTGTAACTGCAACAGCTACAAACCAAACATAAAAATTCTACCAAATGGATACGTTAGTCATTCGGAGATGTAATAGTGCGAAAAATGTCATTGTGTCGCTAAGACTATCTCTAACTCTACCTAACTCAACACTTTTTATCCGCCGAACAAGCGATGTCGAAGGGAACTCCGAGGCTCGTGTGAGTACTCCAGAAGGAAGAGTATAAACCATTTTTTATATAAGATTTTTTAATTTGTTTTTTTAGTTTGTTCTTATTAATTATTAACTATAAAGATTTTATATGTATAAAGTTTTTATATTATGTCCTTATTTTTTTTAGTTTTAGGTAGAAATTTTTATAGTACAGTTTTAATAAAGGGGTATGCAATGAATTATAAAATTTCAAACATTAAATAAAAAACTTTTATTTAAGAATAAGTCAAACATTCAAGTTTTATTTTAAAGTGCCGATATGATGTCGTCTGCTCGTGATGGCAGTCGGAACTTGTTCTCCCTTATGTTAGCCGAACAGGCCGAAAAACAAAGACATGCTGAACGATGGCCGTGAAAGTCTTACACAATTTAACTTGGGCTGTAATTTTATAAAACGCTCATTTATTGATTTTGTCAGCACCGTACACTAGCCTTAACACTAATTAATCGTGTGTAATACTTGTCATATTATTATTAAAGAATATCGAGTATTAAAGTATATTTTAATAAAGTGTATTCTCTGTAATTCAATTCATTTAAATTACAGAGAATACTGTCGCTATGTTTTTTAAGTAAATCGGCTCCTGGCTTCTAAAGCTATCTAAAGACTCATCAATTAAGTTTTCGCTCCTGGTTTTTGACCGATAACTTCTTAGAACAATGTTTGAAGCTGTAAAAGATGATATATAGTGGAAAATTCGTAACATCGTCGATTTATGTCAGCTATATTGACTATATGTTGTGATGACGTTGCCAACATATGTTTTAATACAGTCCGACGTCGACTAACACCTGAAGTCCTACCTTCACCTTGAACACTAGACTTTAGACACCTAACTAAATGACACAAAAGTATATTGATTAATTTAGACTAGACTAGGCTAGACAAGAGTCCGTTAGACTGTTGAGCTTATATATGGAGGGCAAATGAAACAAAATACATATTTCTTCAATTATTTATTAAATAGACTTTGTCAAAAAAAGTTCTAGTTTGAGCAACATAACACAGCATCAAAGATACATACAAATCTCAATATTCGTACAAGTTCTTTTTCTACAAACAAAAGAAACGTTAATAAAATTTACACTTCACCTAGAACCTTATACAAATATTGTCTACTTAACAGTAAAATAAATTTCAATATAACGACACGTTTTTTAGTATTTAATACTAATCATTTTTAACTAGTTTGGGAAATAATAAATTTACTTACATTAATTACTCCTAGTTCAAGTAGCCTTATCGTCTTTAACCTTCGTGAAAATTGCGAAAATATCCATTCAAAAGCTAGAAAATAATTATGTAATTGGGTTAAATTATTTTTTGTGAAGTTTAAAAGCTCCGAATATTTTTTTACAAAGTAGTATAACCTGTTTGTTACTAACTTATCTTCTAGACAATTACGTTTTCGTTTTATCATATGTTTCTCTACTATAATATTATTGATTACCTTTATTTACAACCACATTTATTAAATTTCAGTAGGCATAATTCAGGAATATTTACTTTAAATTCAGCTTACGATACTACATATAGTACTTATATTTCTTCTGCGTACATTTTGGTATATTTCTATTGACGTCATACAATAACGAAATAGAAAAAACAATGTTTTTATTGTAATGTACACAATTTATCTAATAATTACTTACAATTACATGGTTATAAATTTATGTGGTGCAGCGAAAGTTCAAGCCGAAGCCGAATAATCGGTTTGAGACTCTGCCGCAATGTAGATTTTTATTAGCTGTGGTTACATGGATGCAAACTTTCTCTTGTTCTTGTTTTATGTCTGTAATGACGGAAAGATAGCCACAGCTTTAAAAACATAGTACTCTTTTTTAGAAATAATAAACATATTTAGTATATAATTTTACTGTAAAAGCTTAATTTACCTTTGTCACGGTTTTTGCGAATTACGATGTTTTCTAGAAAGCTTCGGTTTCGGTTAGAAAATTATGGACAAGCCGAAAGCCGAAGATAAGGCTTTCTTTAGGCTTTAATAATTTTTGTCCTTACTTAGCAAAAAGATATTCCATGACGTGCATTGACAGGTATAATTTTTTTTCATAATGAGCCCATTTTCAATACGGCTTACGGTATTATCACTATTTTATATTACAAGAACTATTTACACGCTTTGGTTGAATAAATTAGTAAGTTAATAGTCACAGAAAAATCTTTTTAATAAGCGTAAATTATAAATGAATACAATTCGTTGTTATATTTTCATAGGTAGTTTGAAATACACAAACGTTTATTATTTTAGCAAAAGAGTCTTATAAATACAATTCTAATTTACCTTAGCAAATAGGTTTTATATTCGATTATTAAATGTCTAGATTAGAAAATGTCTTACTAGAATTCGTATTCTCATGTCATGTACTACGAGTATTAGTGTATAGATTAGACAAGTGTTTTAAACAATCGTATTTTAAGTAATCCGTCAATTAAAAAAAAAACTCATCAGTATAACTAGTGCTTTAATATATTTTTCCAGCAAATTATATTATAATTATTATATTACAACCATTTTCCAGAAGTTTTCGATGCACTGTTGAGAACAGATGTCATAACAAGATTCGGGACTTATTTACCATGCACCAATGTGGGTAGGTGTGGTTTCGACTACCCGCACTAAAGTAGCGATAAACGGAACCGCTCATTGTACTATCCGATGATAATAAAATAATACTAATAAATAATGATGGCTTATTTATTTCTTAGTTGAATAAAAATTGAATTCAAAATAGCTAAATATCTACTAAAAAAGTTTATGATACAACTTATGTGTCATACAATCACACATTTTGGAAGAACATTATATCTATAGAGTTCTATACGTCGGTGTTAACTAAGATCTAACAATTACCGCAATTTTCAACTGATTTATTTACATTGCAGACGCGGGGATGCTTGACATCATCGAAAGATCCTGAAATTAACATTTTGTGTTAATTATATAATAATTGGAATTAAAAATAGCTATTACTTACTATAGTTGTGTTTATAAAATATGCACGACGTTTCAGATGATTTGCAGCAGCCGTAGTTTTAAACAGTTAAGTGTTTATTTTAAATGTGTACTACTCGCGTTAACTACAAATATTCCAAAACATCGTATTTATAAGTTCAATTGCTAAGCAAACTAAGTTATTCCTTATATCTTAAGCTTGTGGAAATCGGGTCAGGATTTTTTACAATCGTCAAAGCCATAGTGTAAAGTCGGCAGTTCGAATCCCGATTGTGCACAGATCTTTATGTATACACTGGGACGTACTCTCTGGAGAAATAACAATGTAATGCCAACATAAAAATATGACATAACTAGTGAAGAGTAATCGACTATTTTATTTTTGCTCATTTTTAGGAGTCCTTAAGTGTATATTTAGTATAGTGGTTCTGGTTAGAATACTTAAACTTAAGGCACTTTTAACGGTTTACAACGCAAAATATACTAGTTATTTCGCATTTTAAACCGTTAAAAATGAATTCTTTAAATGTGTACTACTTTCGTATATTCAGAGAAGTGGAACTTACCTTAACCTATCTATAGCAGTCAGCAATGAGAACATAAAAGTAAGATGAAGGGACGCCACCAAACCTGCAGACAAAGAGATGAAACGGTTATGAGATTTGATTCTATATTCCTATCAAATAAATATTACTTTTCACCGTCGGAAATGGTATCGTGAACCACCGGTGAGCGTGCTGGCGGCAGCGCTTACGAAATTATTATTTTCTATTTTATATTGACTACGTGTTGTCTAGCAGTGCGTAAAGCGCACGATCCTGGGTTCGAATCCCAGGGAAACAATAAATTGTGTCGATCGGGTAGGGCACAGAAATCTGATTAACTACTTGCCTGTAAATAAAATTGATCAGTAAAAAGGAAGCAGATACGTGTACGCCCCACGGGATTTCATAGCATAGTTTACCATGTGGTTTAACTGTCAAAGTTGACAATCTATCAAGTCAAGTCACTGTGATCTATCAAAGAGTCAATTGCGCGACTATTTTCGTTTGTTCGCGTGAACTTTCGAGTCACATGCGTTTTCAACGTCGCCTGCGCCGGATGTTCGCACTGACTATATGTCTGAGCACATCCGTTTGCATCTTAGTCATATATATAGCACAATTAAGTAACTAATGACATAACGATTAGTATAGTATAATAAATATATTTTCAGTCATACTAATATAAAGTCAACCATATTAATATTAAACAATAGATGGCTTCAATATCGTTTCCCCAAATCTATTGTCCATCTGATCAACTTTATTAAATCAGGATAAGGAACATCTGCCGAGGGAACCTGCTTATATAATATTAATATTTTCTTGGTTTTGTCCTTTAATATCGCTAGTACTATTACTAGGGTCCTGCGAAATATTTTCTTAGATATCTAACTTTTTATTTCGTTTTTTTTTATTACATAATATTTGTGTTGACCGAGAATAGAGAGATGTTTTATTGACACTTACACAATTCAGCAATTGACGTAAGTAGTAAACATTTAAATAAAACATGGTTAAACGTGATAATATATTAGTTAATTTATTTAAAAATGATTTTTAACTTCGGCCCGACGTTTCGGATGCTTTGCAGCAGCCGTGGTCACGGGGAAACGAATATATTGCGTTTTAAAAGTTTTTTTTTTATGAATAATTAAATAACCAGGGCATAAAAATTATTATGCAACTATCATTATAAAATTATTATGAGAAGTTTGTTTATTTGAACGGGTTGAATTGAAAAAATATTTTTGTTTGTCGCCTGACTTTGTGTAAACGGCCTGATAGTGACATAAACTGTAACCATATAATTTTATATAATTTGCGTCTTAACTTGATGTAAATCTTACATCACTTTTTCAAATAAGCTTGCCCCTAACGGTATCTTGTCTTGGATACTTCAGGGTTCCTTTAAATGTCTTTACAGTGCAGATGATAAACATATTGTCGGTAGCAAATTCTCGTAAAGTAGCAAATAAAGCGTGTTTATAGTTAGTAAACAAAAGACTACGCAATGAAACAGCACGCTATCTCCCTTATCCGTTGTGCACACAGTGTGCGAAAACAAAGGGGCTATGCGGTTCTTCTTGTATAAATAAGTTTATGGTGAGTAGAATTGCCTCTTTGATTGCATATTATTTTGCAATACTAAACGTTGGATGTAGGGAAGTTTATGTAAAAAGAGGGTTGATATTTTCTTTATATCTCCACATCTTTTTTCTGAAAAAAGTCGAGCATAGGGTACAGTGTGGTAGGTCACTACCACAATAAACCTACCAATAACGTTGAAAAGAATATTATAGATATAGAGAGGCTTGTCAACCTATTTTTGCTTTGGAATTCGGAAATCCACAGACTCATAGTGAAAGCGATAATTTTGACGGTTATTTTATCTGTGGACTTGGTTCGTGATCAGCGTACGATATTCCTACCACCCATTTATTATCAAATTTCCAGACGAAGTAAAACTAGTTTCTGAAAAATTATAAATTGTTTAGATAAATGATGGACCCGGGGGGACGCACCCACGACCTGTTCATTATTAACCACACATGCAACCACTACACCAATGAGCCTATTAACGATTTATTACGACTTGTTTTATGTTGATCTTCGTTTGTTGATAGCTAAAAGTGTAGTATTACGTTAGTCTGGGTTTACCCGGTATTTGAGGTCATAGAACTCAGACAACTGTGTGTGATCGTTACATGCCTGAAACTGAGGTTTTGCTTAACCTTTAGTGTCTGTCCTAATTAATTGCCATAAATAAATGATCAATAAACATTTTTACAACATTACCCGGTACATATTTTTAATCTTATAAAAGTGTTACAATATATTTTTTAATAATTGTGCACGTCGCACTTTAGTAATCGTGGGTTGAAACGGATTTAAATGTTTTGCTCTAGTTTAAACCTAAAACTACAAATAATATTTCCTAAGAGAGTTTATACTAGCACGATAGATTCAAAGAAGGATGGGAACATGTTTCTGCCCCAATAAGCTAACAACGCAACAGTGAAACCGCAAATACTTCAGCGAATTCATTGGAATTAAAACGCGAGAGCAGAACCGCGACCATAACTCACAACCAATTTGCATTCACACTTCTAACAAACGGTGAACATTATTACTTTTTATTTGAACACAGAATTTCGTGCCGTGCTTCGAAGCCCATAAATTAACCAGAACAATACACGTTGGATAAATCCGTGTCACATAAGAATGCTGCATTAGGAGGGGTTAGCCCGGGGGGTCAGAGATTGGGGGGTTTTAAGGGGTTGGAAGCAATAACAGTGGCATGCTAGACATTATTGCGTTGTATTATTTATGTACATTTGTAGGTGACAATTGCGGGTCATTGACACTAATTTCGTGAAGTTATATAAATTATGTCTGTATGTGTTGTAAATGAGTTTGCTGATACATTTCGTGTTTTAAACCGTTAGTAGTGTTTTATCAAAATGCCTACTACTCGCGTAAAGTATAGATTTTACATAAATTTTAGGCTCTGTTATAAAAGCTTTGTATAGTGTCAAATTAAAAATAATTTAGGGGAAAGGTAATCTTTCAGTCTGGACGGTCACATCGGCTTACTTTCTCTAAATCGAACATAACATTAAAAATTACTTAACTGATTATTTTGTCTTACATTAGGTACTGACTTATATTATAATTGTTTATTTTTAGTTAAAAAAACTAATTATTACAAACAAAAAATCTATATTAAACTCCCTTGTGTTTGGATTCAATTCCCACAGTATAAAATATACAAGCCATCCTTAGAGCTACTGGAAATAATTACAACTAATTATAAATTTGAGCTCTAATCAAAGTTTAATGGAACAATTCGGTAACAAAATGTGGGCCCGCAAAGTTAAATTGAATTAAAACATGACGATAAAAGAGTAATTTTCATAAAAATCGCGTGAAGACATAAAGGGGGCTCTTGCCACAGTATATTAAATCAGTTTGGCATTTTCATGGTACTTTCAATGTCTTTTTAAAACTGTGAAAAGCTTTATGAGGGAGAGTGAAGTTATTATTAAAACTTTCATGAAGTTTATTTCTTTGTTTACGTGTATTAATTATATATAATTACAGTTAATATTATTAATAGTAATATTTTCCCATTCAAGATTTTTTTCATAGAAGATTCAAGGTTAAATACTAAATAATATACTAAAATATGTCTATCTATATAATGTTTTTAAACCTGTAAGTTTACTGTACAAAATAATCGACTTATTTAATTGCTGACAATGAATTTAATTAGTAGATATCTCACACGCATAAATTAAAAATCGACTATGAATTGAAATAAAAAAAGAGACGGGCAGGTCAAGTCCTAGCATCCGGCATCCACAGCGTTCCCTGCTGTTGCTCTAACCAACACGGTAGTGTTCTACACGTTACCGTTGAACCACCACTCGCGCAACATAATACAGATCTACAACTTTTCAAGTTCCCAACTGTTCTTATCAGTCTGTGCTTTGGCAAGGGTGGCTGGGCTATAGTAATGTAGGCCGTCCTTATCCCGTATAATAATTATATTAAGGGACCCAGTAAGTTACAGCCTCGGAGCCGCCTTTCTTGTAAAATCTGTGTTTCATTGTTTTATTTTATCGTTTTTATATCGGTGTTCTTTATTTGGCGAGCAAATGTGATTTAGAATTTAATAATGTTATATTTCACTTTTTTGTATCTAAACCCTTTGATAGCTCTGTTCTTTTATCAAGCGTATAATACAAACTGTAAGAGCTCTTTTAATGCACAATAGTTGGGAAAAAACCATTCCACAGCGAACAACACTCAAGAAAATTTTACAGTTCCCATCCAATTGTTCCCATTGTCTAAAAGTGTTTTCCTACACCAAATAAATTAACTTTTGCCCGCCATTTGGCGGTTCGTTCGCAACATAAAAGTTGATAAAATTTCAGACCATAATAGCGAAGTTACAATATATTTTATAGGGCCATAGTGTAAACGGTATGCCAAGAACCGCTCAGTTTTAAAATCGCGTTGCATAATTTTCCATTTATTTTCAGATAAGTAATGACTAACTTGCAACGCGTTTGAAAGATCATTTAAGTTCTTTAAGCATCTAAGGCTAAAAAAGGCAGTCGATGGCAAAAAAAGAACTTTTTAATAGCTTAGCTAAGTAAAGCCATTAGGGTTTTCAAGATATTCAGACAATCTTATTAATAAAGTAATGATTGTGAAAGCCTCCATGCTAATTATTATATTATCTTGTTATTGCACAAATAAGTAATCAACACGGAAAAATAGCCATTACGTAAACAAAAATTAGGTATCAAGAAAAAAGAAGTATTATAACTACAGGTTACGAAGTCCGTTAATAAATGTGTTAATTTCTTATAGACATTAAATGGAATAGCGAACCCAATGTAAGTCTGACTTCCTCTAGCATACAACAAAGGTCACGTCGTATTAAGTGAGATTTCAAATGACCTACTGCAATTGGAAGTTTAATTCTACGAGAAATCAAAGCGAGTCACACATTAATGTCCAATAACCGCGTCGATAACAAAAGTAAGCTCGCAATTTGGCACGGTACGCGCTGTGCGTGTAAAAAACAAGTGATTCCACGGTTTACTGCCCCTGCCTCCCTCCATGCTGGCTCCCTTCCATTTCCATTAGCAAATGTTTAGCCAAAGTGTTTCCCAACTTGGACCCATTAGAATCGCTCGTTTCCTTTTTGTCTTTGCCCCTAACTAACTTTTTCTGCATTCGCTCCCTCTGTTAACGCTAAGTGTTTTTTCCGATGCAAGTTACCCAAGATTTATATCGCCAGTTATACTTTTGTTAATATTCTGGAACACTGTTTGGCTGCAAACCTGCGGAATAAATTTCGCAGAAACGGGGTTATCACACATTTTCACATCTTCCAACTTAGTTTTATGGAATGAAAAAGTTGGCGATTTATGAACTCGCTACAAATTGTGCGCGCTCGGCTTGGTTCGGAGGTATTGTTCGCGGGTAAGATGAACAATAATACCTAAGGAAACCAACAAAGACATAGTGCTTGCATTACTCTGGCTTTACTTGAAGTAACTTGCTTTTATTTTTAAAATCAACGTTGTAACAGCGAGGTTTGAAATAGGGTGGGAAATGCAGATAAGTGTTTTAACAATTCAACACCTGTTTCTTTTCAGTTTATACACATTTTTATCTAATAATTACTTACGTATGCTGTACATATAGATACGGAAGATAATAATAAAGGATTTAGCTACTAACTTCTAACAACTAAATTTACAATATGTTTTAGCTTTATTCGAATTTAAATTATAAGGTGTAAAGGTAGAATAGTACATATACACACTTTTAACGTTAAAAAAAATGTATAAGTTGACTTATTTACAATTTGTTTTTAACTACTGTCCGACATTACGAATGCTTTGTAGGTTTACAATTGATCACACAGTTGCAAATTTTTTTTTTTTACGGTTTAAAATCGAACGACTCTCGTGACTATGGCGGGTCGTTGTTAAAAAAATGTTAAGAAATAAGTTGTAAACCGTCAAAGATGTTATATATGTTATTCTAAAGTTGATAAGGCAAATATTACTAATGATAATTCTATATATTTGTTCAAAATTGTAAAATGATAAAAAATATACGTCAAAGTAGTTCAATATAAAACCATATTACATAACGATCTCATGATCGTGAACTAAATAATGTGCCCCACATTTTCGAAAGCTACCTTTGAACGCGATTTATATTTCGCTGAGTCGTGGAGTTTTAAGCGGTGTAACAAGGTCTTTTTTGTTTGCCAACTTTGCATCAAAGTAAAAATATATAATCTATTAGTTATAGGGCCGATACACGTGCTTTTATAGATATACTCGAATAGCTGTAAACATATGAGGAAATATTTTAATACTTCACTATAATTGCACGTGATGGCATTGTATAATTTAAAATCTATTTAGAGTGAAAAACATAAAATCAATTACTCAATTAGTAAGACTGATTGCAATCTAAACAGGATTTGGATACACGAGAAAAAGTAATTAAAAATTTACTTAATTTGTCAATTATTAAAGCGTCGACTTTCGCTTCATCTAAAACACCCAAAACAATATGACTTTTTTTGAGATATTATATTATTTTAATTTTTTTTACTATATACACATTATCTAGGCTACATACCCACAATGTTAATTTATGTGTATTTTCTTAAAAAAATACGTTTACACGCTAAATGCTGATTTTAAAATGATTAGATTAATTACCTAATACATAAGATACAGATAAGTTAATAGCATATTTCTAAAATATTATAGAAAAAAAGAAATAATGTATGTAAGAGAGAGTCTGTGACTTTAGGGAGTCAATTGTCAAACATTTTAGATTGTCAGAAACGTCATAAGCGAATAGCGAAAACACCATCGTGCGTTTGACTTAATCTGTTTTTACAAATAAAACGTAAAGCAGAATAGACTTCATCTTTATATGATTTTATTTGATAAAACATAGGTGACAAATTTAGCAACAATATTCCATAGTTATAACATGCTGCTTAGATTAGCTTAGATATTGCTACAACCTATCTAGTAAAAATTAGATTGGTAATTTTAAATCATTGTTTTGGATTTGAAAACATTAATATTTTTTACATGTTATTGCACATGGTAGCTTGGTAGAGCAACATCACGGAATGCTGACGATGCCGGTTCAAGTCCTGCCCGAGTCGAAAATTTTTTCAATTTATTTTCGATTTTTAAATTATATAGTTTTGGATTTGTCAACCACTAAAAATTATCTATTCGCACCTAATAATTAATATTATCAAACCGACTTACATTAAGTCGGAGGTTGGATCCTCGGTCGTACTAATAAAATATTTACATTCTCATTAGAATTCGTTATGAAGGAGAAGATCGTTAGTAAACTGGTAAATATTGAAAATAAATTTGCACTATATGTCATCTACTAACAATAAAACCTATGGCCGTAATTGGAGTTTCAGCATTGAGAATGAATAAGGAGCTTGTCGTGTTGTTGATGAAATGACACGATTTTCTTGTGCAAGGCCAGGCCTGCTCTGCAAGTCACCTTGTTTAGCCATAAGTAATCCGGCCCCAGTTCCCACCACATTAATAAACCGATCCATACAAAATTCCACGTCAGAGCCGCGAACGATCTCATGATTAATGGAACAAATTGTAATTCTGAAAGTCGAGGTAATGCTTCAAAGCTCCTGGAGCAGATTAAGGCTGATACACGTGTCTGCGCGCAATTAGACGACGGTTAATCTTTGCGAGGTGGGATTTCAGATATGAGAGCGTGTTTATGGTAATTCCGAGGAGATTTGGATGTTGATAATGTGTGTTCTTGGATTTGGAGCGTGTTGTGCGGGCGGAAAATTGAGTTACCTGCGCGCCTAGATTCGAAGTGAGATAACATTGTTTGGTCGTTTTAATGAATTAAAATACTAGTTGGATAGACTTTTGCTTTGACTGTTAGTATCTTTAATGAATAAACAATATATTAAAACCTGATGACACGAGTGCAACTCGAACCTGACGATTTTAGCGTTCCGTGCTGCTGTGTCAAGTGTCATCGATTTCTTTTTAATCTAAAAAACTCTTCTAAATGTTTGATTTCTTGCGGATTAAGCAAATTGGCGAAATTTGCTTTTTATTTTTTCTTTTAGTTGTAGTATCCAGTTGACAAGCGTTTATGTCTTATCTACTACTCTCTGGATATTCCTCAAACACTATATTGTTATTAGTGAACCCCGTGCTTGTGTTTTGTCCTTTATCATAAAAATCTGTGTTCTAATCGTTAAAGTCTATTTCATTTAAGTAACCAAGAAAACATACTACAAACTAGCACTTTCAGTCAAGTTTAGAAATGCTAATAAACACGCCGAAGTGCGAAGTACTCGTATTAATCAAGCCTCGGCTTATACCGGCAAAGTTCACAGGTTTATGACGGTGTGAAAAAGTGCAAAACGTAATAATTCAAGAGGTCGCGATCAGGTGTTTCTAACTGCCCTGTTTTACTCGCCAACTTACTCGCCAACTTACACTGGCTTTGTTTTTTCATATTGTGCCACAGTGAAATATATCAGTTGTCCAATTGTACTGGAAATTCTGTTACGAATTTCGTTCTGCGATTATCGAGTTCAAATGTTGTGAAATTCGCTTATTGTTTAGTTAAATTTATGGTTTAATTTCTGTTAAGGGAAGTAAGCGATTTACTTTGATAACAGTGGAGTTCAACAGGCATGGGTTTCGTTTGATCGAATATATAATGGCTCGGCCTATTAAGATGTGCTGATGATCTTGTCTATGATCATTTGTTAATCTACAGACTATAATTAAAACGCGGCCTTTCACCGTGGTTTGTGTTTTTTTTTCCTGTAGTATTTTTGAGTTACTCGTTATTTCAATCAATTTTTATTTATAATATTGCGTACAATAGTATTACGATACACTTCTCTTACTAAATATAAAATAGTAAACTTTTCTCGGAACCTGAAAATGATATTGAGATGGAAAACCTTTTTATTAAAAAGGTAATTCAAAGCTAATTATAATTACCTTCGTTTAAAAAGTATTTTAATAGCTAACACTTGCTATATCAGAATCCATCTTTTGTATGATGTAGGGTTTTGAATAATTTAAGGGGGTAGTCTTTTAAATAAAGAATACCTAAATTAAGAAAAGGATGTAAAGCCTAAAAGAAAAAAATGTACTTTTGCGCTTATAAACTATATCGACGTATACGTGAATATAGTTTATAAGTGCTCGATTGAATCACTTCAATTCTACTGAAACCGACAAAAAATGGAAATAATAAAGTGATTATACGTAAATGGTTTCGTTATTAAAATGAAAAGTACCCGTAATCCACTCGAGGCACGCGCCAACACGTTAATACTAGACTACTTATTACTTATGCATATTAGAAAATCAAGAGTAATTCATCCAACGAAGTGAAAGTCACGATTCTGCGCATCGATGTTTGGTTTCCATTAGCGCTTAAAACTTTTAAATTAATATGAACTCGAGATTGCTTAATAAGAATAACAAAAGTTTTAATGCTGTTACGTCATTTTCTGATTATCTAATCTCGAAAAACAACCTTATTTAATTACATTTTTGACAATTGACATTTTTCGATAGAATGCTCATTAGACCTATGACGTTTAACATCTTCTGGCGGGAAAAATAAGAGTCGCAAATATTGTATGCGATAGCAATTTTGCATAAGTGACACAAAGATAAAACGTAAAATCTCATTTCTGTTGTGTTGTGTGTTTTTGTCGCTGTTGTATAAAATGACGTCATATTGTTACGTCAATTTGGTATACCTGAGTAATTTTAAAATTCCAGCTTATGTATCTTAACAGTTCCCACAGGTGGGAACCGAAATTACAGTGTTTATGGGCCTTAATTTACCACTACGACGATTCATTTAAAACAAATGTAAATTTTTATGATACTCGTATCCAAAAGTACATAAAGTTACATATTTTTAATGCACATTTGAGGGACGAACTCATGGCCTTTAGATGACGGCTCCACATACGCTGCTATCTTCTAGTAACCAAGTATGTCGCGAAAATAATAATTATGTATTTTATTAAAAATTAGTCTTGTTAGGAATATTATTAGTTTAGTAACAAATAGTAATAGCTTACTTTTGAATACATAATGTTCTACAGTACAACATCGGAAGCCATAAAAAACGCGACGCGCGTACGCTGTAGGTAATTTGACAAGCGAAATAAAAAATGAACTCAAATTCCCATCTTCTCGAACCCTCGAAGCGTCTAATTCAACAGATTCCAATGCAGTGACAAATGTTAGGTTTTTTCGTCCTCAGATACGAACGACACATTTTATAGAGCTACAAAATTCGCGATTATAGATTACGGTTTTATTGTTTAACCCTTATCAAACTTTAATACGCTGATAGCAAGAATAAAAGAGAATGAGTTATTTAGAATTACTTATTGTAATCTAATTAGAAATTCGTACGTAAAATATACAGATAAAAAACCCAGATAACTCAAGTTGTATGTATTTTTCTTTGATCTCCAGGAAGCCTCAATTCATGGTTTCCGAGTCACACAAGAGAACAGATAAAATTAAAAAGAAAGACAAATTTCCATCACAGATAATATTTGTTTTAAGTAATTTAATTTTTTTTCTCATTAAGTTAAGTTAATATAATAAAACCCACACGATCTCAAGCAGACATGCGGCGAATTTTTTCGTTATACGATATATCTAGCGCGAGTTAAAATATAAGCAAATACTCTTTACTCGCTCTAGATTCTAACTTTTGACGAAATAATCCTAGTAACATAAGTATGAAAATAATAATTAAAAAAGCACTCGAGCCTCCAAAAACGCTTATACCACCGCAAAGCGGAAAGCACCGCTAGTTCTATAGTCGCACGGTAAGTCCTACAAAAACCAGTCTAAGCGGAAATTCAAATTGAACGACAATAAGATTGACGGGCCAGCCAGATAGGAGTCCGTTTCATTTGACGCTTTTATGTATGGCTTAAAAAACATATTACTTCACCCATTCCTCTAGCTGATAGCGAAATATAAGACGTAGTGTGCTTTATTGGGTGTTAAACTGAGAATAGATAGTAGAAAATATTAAAGTATGGCATTTAAATAAACCACTTTAACGGTATAAAACTCGATATTTATTATTGGTTACATATTATGGCATTTCTTTGCTTTACGAATTACGTATATCTTTTTTCCTTTTATTGTAATAACCCAATGTATAAACTTAATTCATTTAAATAAAACACTTTAATGGTTTACAACGCAATATATATTAGTTAAACTTGTTTGAAAATTATTTTAACTACAGCCCGACGTTTCGGACGCTCTGCAGCAGCCGTGGTCACGGGGAGACCATATCGCGCTATATTGAACCGTTAAAATGTGTACTACCGCGTAAAAACAGACAGTATCTTAATATAATTTTAGTTTCTGAGAATAAATTTAAAATTTATTTACAATGAAAAATAATTACGACACGGGTAGTACTTGAAACGGAATCAAGAGCGTCCCATGCTGCTCTAACCAATTAAACCATGTCAAATACAAATAATAAAAATAAAAATATGTGTGCACGACCGAGAGTCAAAGTCCCTACCTATTTTACGTTAAATGATGCTCTGTGCTCAATTAAGTAAAGTTAACTGCTTTTAAAATCAATAAATTATTAAGATAACTACATTTTAATTCTAATTTAAGCATATCAAATACTGTCTATAGTTTACGCGAGTAGTACACATTTAAAAAAAACCCTTTAACGGTTTAAAACGCGGTTTTTTTTTTTAAACTTTTTGGGAAAATTTTTTTTCCCCCCCCCCCCCGGGGGGGGGGGGTGGGCCCCCCCCCCCCCCCCCGCGCCCCCCCCCGGGGGGGGGGGGGGGCTTCCCCCCCGGGGGGTTTTTTTTTTTTTTTTTTTTTTTTTTTTTAAAAGATTTTCAGACGGAGATAGAAGGTTCAATTTTCTTTTAAATTTTATTTATATTCTATCTTAAGGTAATAGATTAATCTTTTATGTCTTCCAATAATTATATCGATAGTGATCTTGTATGCGATTTGAAACAATCTTTTTTACCGTTATGATCTCGTTGACCGAACTATTGCTCTCTTTAATTCAAACCCGTAATCAATTCTACTTAACGCAATATTGGGCATTGTGCTCACTTTGCGCCACAGCGACTGACATTTGTAACATTGACAATATGTATAATAGATTAATCCCTACATACATTTTATTGAAATTGCTTAAAAAACTATGCGTCTTAACTACGTCTCTTATTACATATATCTAATCTACACATATGCTGTTGAAAATATAATAATAAGATTTATAATATTGAGGTTATGATATAAACTAATTGTCTATCATGATTTCTCTTTCTTCAGAATAACAAAGGCCACTTATCTAAGTGAAAAACTTCGTAGATAATAGAGATTTTTCAAAGAAAACAATCAACCACTTACTATCGAATAATATAAGTCGAAGTCTACATTGTTATTTTGTCGGAGTCCGATTGATTTCTTTGTCTTTATCCGGGTCAAAGAAAATCCCAAGTCAACATCCATTAGTACCCAATTTAAAATCGAATTAAAAATAAATATAGCCGCCCTATCGCGTGCGTGCTCGGCGGGAACGGTAAAAGAAAATTTCACCCATTTACCCGAACCTGGGAGATTTACCCCAAATCGAATTTCGCTCCCCGCCCGGAATTGCTTCAATTTAACGGACGAATTTGTCTAATTCCAATTCTTATGCTGTGACAAATGTACTGATCTTTATTCGGTGTACGCTTAGATCGCGTTACTTCATTCAAAGGTATGCAGCTTCGAAATATTAATTCGTAATTTAATCAAACACTTTTGTTGGTTTAATTGTTTGTATCTTTTCCATCAGTTATTGCATATGACATTATATAAATTAAAAAACTATGTAAATAGAAAAAAATTACAACAGGGGCGAGACTTGAACCGGCATTCACTATACATAAAGGATTGAGCCACCAAGATAGATTACCTAAATAGATATGTTATTTATATAACGCGATGTGTATTTGTCAACTTAATTTTGGTTTAGTTTAGTGACCTAGCAGGACACTGTGGCTCGGTTGGTAAGAGCAATAACACTATAGAATAAACGATAGTGCAGTGGATGCGATGTTTGCACGTGTTATCAATTTTATGTAACAAGCTCTATTTTTTGCATAGAAGAAAATAGACAAGGGTTTGAAAACTTTATTATTTTTTTACATGTTATTGCACATAAAGGCACTATATAATTTAAACATCGAAAATAAATTGAAAAAAATTTCGACTCGGGCAGGACGTGAACCGGCATCGTCAGCGTTCCGTGCTGTTGGTCTAGCAATTGAGCTACCGAGACCAAGTCCTGCCCGAGTCGAAAATTATTTTTAAATTTTATTTTCGATTTTTAAATTAGACAAGGGTTTACTTGAAATTCTCCAGCCATATAACAATTAAACAAAATGCACTGTCAACATATTTTTTTGTTAAAAGCTTTTTTATCTATGGGCGTTTGTTCGTGACTATTACTACTACCCATTCAATATTCAGATATTCTAGATAAACATGTTTCAAAAAAATATATATAATTAGAAACGTGGAACCCGGTTGGGTTCGATACCCACGGCCAGTTCGTTATATGCAATACATTGCTACCTAAATATAATATAAAATTGTCTTGTCACTGTCATAAAACAAAAAAAACTACCATATTTCGCACTTTATACCACTCATAGTGTCTAAATTAAATTTATTTGAATCACAATATTTCAAGAATTATTCGTGTTTCTTTAAGAAAAAGATTCGTCAATTTTTACTACGATTTTTCTAACGACACTCTGTACTCGACAATGAACGATTTAATTAAGAATTCAACTCAGAAAAAGATCTGTTATAAAATCGTATAAATATTCAATTTAGAATCAATCACAGCGTAAAACACTCAGCAATTCATTTAATGAACGTTTAAATATAAAGCCGTAATCGCTTTTCCGGATAGCTCGGCGAAATTCATTCTAAGTTTTGCACGAAGTAAATAGAGGCTGGGTTTACCTGCATGCGATGGACTGATAGCGATTAGAGATTGATTTAATGCTCGGATTAAACTCGGAGCACTTTATTAAATGAGGTTTAAACTAAATCGTGTTTAAGTATTAAAATACGACAATAATTAAGCAACGATTTACACGACGCTGGTATTGAGTGTAGTTTATGCGGGTAGAAGATATTTTACAAATATATTTCGCGTATTAAACCGTTGAACAATACAATTATACAGCTGTTGACTTAAATTTATTTAGAAAGTTACTTTGTAATTTTCTAGCAGTATGGAGGATTATTACCAACGATCATTAAATAAAGAATAAAAAAATAGAAACAGAATAGAGAAATTAGAGTTAAAGTGAGATAGAGAAGTTAAAGTGTTTAATCTAAATATTCAATACTATATGTTATGTATGTTTTGGAATAGAGTATCTTAGTAATACTAGAGAGTCAATAGAAAACTTTATAGCCGTGTTCTGAAATTAATCTAATTCCGATTTGCATCGCTTCAGCCTGTAAGATTAGAAGTGATGCAAAATGTATTTACACTGGAATGTGAGTTTGCATATTCGCATTCATAGAGATAGAAGCACTTAACGAAATGAGTGGGAACCGTGACGTATTTTAGATTGATTCTGCGAATTTCAATTGAGGTAAATGTTGGCGATAGATACATTTTTCAGCATATAATTTGGATATATACCCACAAATAAGCTTATTAGCTTAAGATTACAATATATATTTGGGGCATCTTAATTTATTTTTGCAAATCTCCACTCATCTTTATAAGCTAAAGCTAACACACGACGTTGGTCGCGTCTCGTCGTTCTTGCAAGTTATTTTTAAAGCGAACGTTTGTACTAGACCGACTTTGTTATTAACTTAGATTCATTCAAACCACGATTTGACCATGGCAGTTGTAACTTAAGTATTTTTTTGTAATAAGGCCGATGGCGTCGCGGATTTTTTAAAATAATTTAGAGAAGGATCATCCTTCCATATCTTGTGGGTATATTGAACTGTTTTCGAAGCATATGCATCGGAAGCCCACAAAATGTTTATTATTTTCGTTTTTCCACATTTCCCTCCCTGCTGCTTCGATCTCACTACTCACAGTCTTATAGCCTTCCTTGGTAAATGCTCTAACCAACACAAAAATATATTTTAATTGGAATTACTCATTCCTGAGCTAAGCGCATTCAAAAATATCAGATTTGATATAAACGAGTTTATATTTAAAATGCATAAAAATTGTATAAATTAAAAATCGATTATAAATAAAAAAAAAATACGATACGGGCAGGACTTGTAACGGCATACACAGGGTGCCGTGCTGTTGCTCTGAACCTCATGCGTTTGGATTATATTCTTATTTGAAATTATGTTTGAATATAGAACGCAGTTTTAATTTAACGCATGTACATAATGCTACTGAAACTACAATAATTACTGAATGCAAATGGCCGAAACAAAAAAATTGAAAACAAGCAAAACAGTTTCCTTTCAATTCCATTCCATTCCATTCTAAACTGTAAATAAAAACAAACGTTCGAAATTCGAATTGCTAGCATTGTTGCAATAACCGATGAGAACTTGAAACGCGAACAAAATTTCAGAGAACGCTCATTTCGATAAATGGAATTGAAATGTCGACGTAAATGACCCAAAAGCGGGTTCATTATCATCAATATTGGAAATTAATTCCCACGGGACCCAGTGTTAGGCCCCCGACACATGATACATCAGAGGAGTTTGACAGTTTCGTTCGAAAACCCTCTAAGGGTATAGACAAGACCGTTAGAGGTCAGATCGTCTTCATCGGACATTGATTAACGCTAAATAATTTATATATATTATAATAACTAGCGACCCGCACCGGCTTCGCTCGGGTGCATTGCTGATACTAAATACACTACAGAAAAACTGTGATCGTTGTATATAAAAACCTTCCTCTTAAATCACTCTATCTATTTAAAAAAAACATAATCCGTTGCGTAGTTTCAAAAATTTAAGCGCACATAGGGACAAAAGAGACTTTGTTTTATACTACGTTGTGAATACTTACTCATTTCAGCTATTACGCCTTTTATAAATGAGTTTTAATTTTCACCACGGTTGCTTGGAAGAGATACCTATTTAGTTTTAGCCACCCTTTCCCCCTAGTTTAATCGATTTTATTTTGTGTGATGTTCTCTTTATTGTTTTGTGACAATAAATAATATTTTTATATATAAACATTATGAATAAAAAGAAAAAAGTAGGCCTTTATTCCAAGCTAAAATTTTCTACTAATATTATATATTTAAAAGAATAAATAGTCAAACGTGAAAAAAAAATTCAATTCAATTTCGTAGCGTGCATGCATGAATTATTGATGCCTTGAATAAAATTAGTTTACTAGGCTATTTTGCTAGGCTGGGTTGGGTTGAATTTGATTTGTAACAAAGTATCCATACATCCACTTTATGAAACCTAGCACTAAAAACTGTAGATCATTTTCTTTATGTTATTTTTTTATATCGTATATTATTTTTTATATAATGGCCATAAGCAAAATATTTATTGGGGGCCAATAATGATAAAAACAAATCTACCCTCACAAACAATTTACAAGAAGATAGCAAAGATGTGAAATATCTGTGTGTACTTATAATATGTAGCGTAACAGCTAATATAACGGTTATTCGGTTTTCCATGAATGCGGGGGACATTTGAGGTAGGCCTTATAGCGTTTTGATTGGACGTGTCAGGTGGGAGCGTTTATGGTCGCGTTGTCACGGTCGTTACATTGGACATTAATAACAGCGATAATGATGTGAATTTGAATATCGATTGGCAATAGCGCTTTATTGCGACCCATATTATTTTGTAGTAATTCACAATTATCAAATAATCACTTTAAGCTGGAAACTCACCAGCGCGCCGTTACTATTCGTTTCGATGTTTGAATGTTCTTCTCTACTATAGAGGAGTAGAGCAGATTTAGTAAGTACGTGGTAGCTTTACCCACTACCGCTACTAAATAATTGACTGTGATCGTAATCGTATAGCATAGTTTGCAACCTACCTACATCCACTTCCGAATTGAAGGCTAGAAAATATTTAAATATCGAACTAAATTTCACTCAGTTGGTATTCGAAATATGTCGATTGTCTAAAACACTATACCAACAAGGCAAACAGTTAGACTATTCCAAATAGTATAAGAATACAGAATTAGTGTGCATTGCGCCCAAGGGTTTTTCGTATTAAATAGAATAACTATCATGCTTTTGGATACCCATTTTATAACTTATACCTATTAAGTTCAGTAAAATTGCAACAACATATAGCGAGGATAGTTTTTGTTTTTTATGTATATGTAATTAATATTTATTGATGAGAGGGTGTTCACTTTTTAGAAATGGGAAAAAATTTTTAAGAGCCGCTGTTTTCTTTTTGGGTTTTTTTAATTTTTTTTTAAAAATTTTTTAAGAAAGGGGGGGGTTAAAACCCCCGCCCCCCCAACAACATTAAACTGATAATCAGAACACTTTCCACAGGGCGCAATAATTTCACCTAGCTATTTACGCCCATATAACTATATTTACTAATTCATTACTTAATAATATTTCCCCCTTAAGTCACTGTTATTTAAAATATCAAATGGTTGTATGAGCGCTGTCTAGACGAACAGTAGAGTTTTGCTGAAAATCAGTGTTGTAGCATAACGAATAACTTATGCTGGCAAATAAACTAGAAATAAAAAATAACTAACTTGACGCAAGACTCTTTTGGTCATCACTTATATACAAATTTAATTCAATCTTTATTCCTAATTTGTAATTTTATTTATTTCTACTTCTACTACTAATGCCAAATAAAGGGATATATTATTATTATTTATTTGAATAATTCTACGCTCTTTGAATGCTATTAATGCATATCTATTTAAAACTTCAATATTAACTGTCACTTGAAAGTTAATAAGTCAGCTAATTACTTGAAGTATTTCTTGTGCAGCGGAAAAAATGCATGAAACAAGGTTGTCCGGAGTCGGTGGATGTTTGAGTTGTTCTGTTTGAAGCGCTATATCTACGCTATATGAAACTTAACCTAATTATTCTTCTACAGTGCTACATACAGTAACCTACTTCCAGGGATAAAACATTTATATCGCTTTTCTCCTTGAACGAATTGTGTTCATAAAAACGTTATTAACCTTTTTTAATTCTACTTTAAAATAGAGGTATACAGTATCCAGGTTAAATTTAAATTCAAGCTTTATTATACGACTTCTTATTCAACACCTAATGACTAAATTTAGAAATAGAACTTGGGATAAGTGATGGCTACTTATTAAGAAATTCAAATTCCTTGTCGATCAATTCAATATCAAACAGTCAGTCGGAAAAAAGTATAAAAAAATATGATTTCTACTTACAACAATGTGATTTCTTGGTGTTAATGTAGATTGAGGGTTGTATTTAGTTGTTTTTATTCTGTGGTGTGTTTGCTTTTTTCACGCCCATGTGGGCTCCCCCCTCGAGATTGACTGGAAGGTGGGTATTTAGTATCGCCAGCCTACACCACCAGCCCTCCCTTAGTTCTAGATCTGAACCTAGAAGCTCTTATGCTAATATTAAATAATGTTATCAACTATGCAGCAATTTAGGGTTGTAACTGAAAGCAGTTTATAAAGATAAAGGTTAGATTTAAAATAAAAGACAATAAGAACTAACTATTGTTTGCAAATGATAAAAATTACTAGTAAATACTCAATAATACATGTATATATTTTTTAAATACGTTTTAAACCGTTAAAAGTGTTTTAACGGTTTTGTTTAAATAGTATTTATTTAAATGTGTACTCACGTAAAGACCACTAAATCTGTGCCTTTGTTTTCCGTTTTATATTTCTCACAACTCTACTATACTACTACTATATATAACTTATATATTATACGACGAATATAGACTGACTGCGGTTAACAAAAACGTAATAATTCCTTTTACGTAATGATTTGTACGCAAAACAATGTTAATTATGACGAAATAAGAAAAACTTCGCTCATTGTGACAGTAAACAAGAAACGTACCGCGGGAGAACAGGAGGCGTATCTCAAAATTCCGAACGTAAATATTTTTATTGCGTTTTGTAAACGAGGGTATGTATAAAGCCACATAGCGGGGATTCCTTCGAAAATATTTATACGAGCGAGTTTATTTAAAATTAAAATAAATAACGTCACAACAATAACGACGTCAATTGAGTACTATAAATACTCGATGTAGAATCGTGAGTTCGTATCTCAGTCGTGCACCGAGATATTACTCCTTTAATACATTTCGTGAAGTAAGAGCATGTTCTATATAGTTCTAGATATCTCAAGATGCCATGCTATGACATGGGCGGTGTATCTACGGTTATAAGCGAGTAGTTGCTCAGACTTTGTGCCCGGTCTGATCGAAGTAATTTAATGTTTCACTGGGATTCGAACTCAGGACATATCGCTTAACGCACTGCTAGGCAACATGTGTAACTACAGAGGTGGTCAGATGTGGTATATAATTGGACTTATAGTGATTATTACACGAGTTATGTATTCAAACATTGAACTCCATTACTCAGATAATTTTCTATATTTACAAAGAATTAATGTAAATTTAACATTTAGAAAAAGAACAATATAATGCAATGAACAAATTTGTGTCTCAAATAAAACTATACAAAACGTTTACATAACTCCTAATACCACTTACAAGCTCGAAGTAGAAAAGGAAGCGGAGTAAACATAAAAAACCTTTGTTTTGTAATTTAGTGGGCGTTGTTTCCGCCATCATTAGCGTAATGGTGTTAATGGACTAGGCCTGTTCAATAATATTGTCGATAAAGTGGCTTGAAGAACTGTACTGTGTAACAGTACAGTTAGTATTGTAGAAATTTTACTAAAACAATTTTCTATCAAGCAACTTTTATTTTGGTGTAGGTGTAAAATACGAAAACGTAATTCAAACACTGTTCGAATTACAACGAATTTCGCTAACCGTCTCGATTCTTTAATTTCAAATATGGAACACAAAAGGTAACAAGTGTTTCTGATTTTCACACAAAGGTTTTCTTAATAAAATGCGTAAGTATTTTATTCTTAAACGTTATTTAAAAGTAACCAATAGTAAATGTTTTTTTTTAATAGCAGAGTAAAACATATCTTTGCCGGATTAAACATAAAAATAGAATGTCAAACAATATTTTTAATTATCTGTATATTTTGGTCTTATATCAATGTAATATAATATAAATAATTATGTCTATAACTCTACAAATGTCCTGCCGGAATACAAACCTTAATACGTATGTCATAAAGGCTTAAGGTATAAAACAATCTTTCTAAATGGTGCCAATAATTCGTACGCTGTTTTACGTTCCGTTGCATTTTACCAGATTACGAACTTTCGTAGATCTGCTACGAAGCGTAGAGCATCTACGTGAGTTACGTAAGTGCGCCAGTAGTATGAGTTACGTGAAAAAGAAAAAAGTTTTTGAGATAATGTTTTAAGCTTTATAAAAATAGTACTTATATACCAGGCTCTGTCTCTAAATGAGGAAGTAGTATTTTTTTAACATTAACATAAAAAATAAAATACTTATGTTTTTCTAAGTAATTGTAATATTATAATTAATGTCAGTATCTCTGGATATAAAGAAATAAAAACGTATTTTAAATATAGACTACGTAAGAACCCGTCATGTTGCCCACGTTATATTACATGAATGAAATTGTACGCTAGCTTATTAAAAATAACAAGATAATAATAATTAAATTACCCCCACGGGAACATAACAATTATTTCATATTGTTATCAAAATCGGTTAAGCCGTTTTAGATAAGTAATGAATGTAATAAAGAATAAAGGTCTTGTCGGTAGACCTTAATGGTAGCAATGTATAGTGGGTAAAGATCATCATCGGGTCGAGGTTCGATCCCTACCAGGTCGAACGTGTTTCTAATTTTTCAATTTATAATTTGTCTGAAACGGTGGTAGGAATATAGAAATTCCATCCAGGTCACGAATCACAGGTGAAAAAGCCTTGAAACTTAATCACGTTTCGGTTTCAGTCTGTAAATTTTCGAATATCCAATGCCGAAATAGGCCGAAAGCACATCCTTTTATAGTTGCAATAGGCCACCTACCATCAAATAAACGCCATGCCTTATCTGTCCTCTTTTATCATAAAAAAAATGTCAAAGTGTCGAATATCATAATAGGGATTAAAGAACTAGATCTTTATCGATAACGATAAAACCTCGAGCCGAGCTCACCTCTAAGCAGATAAAAACATTTTTGGCTTTATAAAAGTCTCGGTGAAAACGCGATAATTCTCATTATGAATATTTAGCCGCTGTTTCGTTTTTCAACTTTTCGCAATAAACTTCCTCAATTAATTCATTATTTTGCACTTCATAGTATCCTTAATCTCGATTAAGTGAGAAATGCTGTTTTGTAAGATTGAAAAAACTTTTGATTTAATGTTTTTCATTTCGGCGTGTTGCGGGCGAAGTTTTGGCTAATTCCAATTTGGAGATTATTCAGGATTCGTAACAAACGCTGTAGTGCGATTGAAACAGTAAACACAAACACTAAATTGTTAACATTTACCGGTGAGTAAAATATTGGTATTCTATTATTTTATACAAGATTCACAATTTCTTGCTATAGCTAGGAAATAGTTACTTTTGTCTTAATTTCGAGTGTTACCTACTCTAATATAATTTTTAATCGAACTTAGACTTTGTTTTGCCATTTACGCCTGCCGCACGTCAAAAAATCCCAACGTGGGCGTGAATTCACACCATTAATAAAAAAAGTAGCATTCAGGGTTGACAGAATACCCACATTTTACCAATATTGTATTACAAACTTTTGCCTTTACAATAAGGAGGTAGGGTTTTCATTTTAAATAAACAATTAGATAAACATTACATGTCTTCGAAATTTCGTATGTTGTAGTCGTATTATACATTGTTGTCACTTTCGTGTTTTACGAACGAAAGTACTTTATGCAAGTAGCTTATCTTGTAATAATCAGTCATTTTTATTACTAAAACAACTAACTAACAATTTATCCAGAACTTATATTAATGCTTTATTCTAAGCTACTTAAAACCAAAGTTACTACTAATAATTCTAAGCTACTCAAAGGTCAAATACTAAATACAAAATTCCACCTTCTACAAGGAAATAAAACACTTCAACGGTTTAAAACGCGATATATATCGCGCGGTCTCCCCGTAACCACAGCTTCTGCAAAGCATCCGAAACATCGGGCCTAATTAAAATAATTTTCAAATAAGTGTTACTAATACATATCTCGTTGTAAACCGTTAGTGTTTTATTTAACTGTGTACCACTCGCGTAAACTACAGACAGTATTCCGCGGGGAAGTGAAAAGCGAATATTTAACTCATTAGCGAAGTAGTGGCAGGTTATAATTAGTCACGTACATAAATAATAGAACCGCCCAGATCGGGTTATCCCCCTCCCCCCGCCCAGAGAAACTGGCAACTATGATAAAGTTACGTGCATCAAACAATGCAGAGCCCGCATGAGATATAATATTTCTAAAGCGCATTAAACAAAGTTTCGTTCAGTTGGCCTGGTGTCGGAGTTGAGTACTAATTAAATTGTTTATAACACAATAGTTTGGGACCGCTTGTTTGGAGGTGCTGTTTGTTTTGTTAGTTTCGTCCATATTGGGACAGTCTGATCCTTCGAAGAGTTAGAATGGGTAGAACGAATGTGGGATTAGTTTACGCAGTAAATATACAAGATGGATGCATTAGGTAATGTTGGATGAGTTGTAGAAGTAAATTGCAACTCAACTAAGTAGTGTATTTAATTTAGTAACAGTATAATGTGTGTAGACCTTTTAACGGTAACGTGAAATGTAGTGAAAATTGTTAAATACGAAACAATTTGTCTTGACATTAGGAGCACCCTCCATCTTCAGGTCCCCGTGACCAGCGCTGCAATGCGAGCCGTAGTTATAATAATTGTAAATGTGTTACCTATTACATTTCGGATGTAAAACGCGAGTTAAAAGTGATTTATTTTAATAACAACGTAAGAGAAAATTGCAGACTGAATTTATATATTATGTTTTGTTTAAGTTCTGAAGATCTTCTAACAAAACACAATATTGTTAAAACATAAAATAATTCATTTAACTTCAGGTTCGATGCAAAAATATTTTTCCTTTAAAGAAACTACAGAAGAAGATTCTGGAACAGTTAAGTTCCAGCATTGGGGACTAATTCATTGATTTGAGAACTGACAGTAAATGTAAATTTAGAATCTTTAGTTATAAGTGTACATATTTACCTAGGCAAATAAATGGTTTTTGACTTTTTAGAAACCCAATTACAACTTGTTTTGTTCATTTGACATGAAGCTATAAAACGAATTAACATAAATTGATGAAACAACTGATTGCAACACTGACTCAATATAAGCCGAGCGTCAAAGGACAGGAAGCCAGACGCATTCTCAACGTATTTACACGATGCCATGCTGAACAAACACGAATGACATCGTCTACATACACCTAACATTACCTTTGCTCACTCGCCCGGAATATTTAGTGGCGCTAAACAGGAATAGGCTCAACTAGGCAAATATTTGGCTCTAGTGACGACTACTTTTTCATGATAGAGGTGGACAGAAAAACATAGGTTTTACTTGATGGTAGGATATATCTAAAAAAAATGCGTTATCGACCTATTTTGGCTATTCGGAAATCCATAGATTTAAACAGAAACGCGATTAAAGCTTCACGGCTTTTTCATTTGCTGACGGTGGTTCGTGACCTGGACGGAATTTTGTGATTCCAACCACCTATTTAAATAAAACACTTTAACCGTTTAAAATGCGATATATTAGTTAAACTTATTTAAAAATGATTTTTACTTGTTTTGACGTCAGAGACATCCACCATCTTTAGTCTCCCCGTGACCACGGCTGCTGCAAAGCATCCGAAACGTCGGGCCGAAGTTAAAAAATCATTTTCAAATTAGTTTAACCAATATAGCGCGTTTTAAACTGTTAAAGTGTTTTATTTAAATGTGTACTACTCGCGTAAACTATAGATAGTATCCAAGCACCTATTCAATATCTAGATTAACAGACGAAGTTTCAAAAAGATTATTATTAAAAAAATTAAAAACATTTTGTACACAGTGGAATCAAACCCGCGACCCGTTGATTATTAACCACACATTGCGACCAACAAGCCCGACGAACGACTACGAACAAAAAAGGCTCGTATTCCCTAGCAACAGTGATGTAAAATAGCGTCTAATGGTTGCCAAACTGATCGGGTTAATATCAGAATACGGAAGCAGCATTGAAGAGCACGTTAAGCCTGTACCGGTTATCATCAATAATTTAAAGGCGGTGGTCGTTAGAACCGAATTTCTAAATATCTATTACTAGCTATGTCAGCGACGTCGTCCGCGTAGAACAGTTATTTTGGACATGCAAATTAGTTTTTGCAAACCCCGTCTCGTAAATAAATGTAAATCTTTATAAACTTAACTATTAGCCACGACGCCGATCGCGTCCTTTCCCGTCGTTCTTGCAAGTTAACCTTAGAAGCAGACTTTGTTGTTTAATAATTTAAAGAGGAATCATTTTTTAAGTATTTCAAACCCTTTGTCGTAGCGTATGTATCTGAAACCCACGGATTTGAAAAATTTCTTCCGTTTTGTTCATATTTACCGCTATATCTTCGCTTCTATTAGTCACAGGGCGATGTTTTATAGCCTATAGCCTTCCTCGATAAATGATCTAACCAACACAAATTTTTCATTTTGACCCCGTAGCTCCTGAGATTAGCGCGTTCAAACAAACTTTTCAGCTTTGTATATTAGTATTAGTTATAGATAAGATAGCAGGACTCAATTAATTGATTAGATATTATTAATATAGATTTGTTTTAATATGCTGAAATTGGGCTGCGAAATCTGCTTGTTAAATAACCATTTAACATCCAGTCTTATAATTCCTGCCTCCCGGTAGAAATATAGAAATTCCTACCAGTTCGCGAACAACGATCCAAAAACTTTCATTGTGTTTTAGTTTCAGTTTGTGAATTTTCGATTATCCAAAACCGTACGTATATTGTTTAGATTGTATGGCTGGAGTATACCATGTTAAAAAAAATTGGAGGTAACCAAGTCATCTCCAGCTTAGCGTAGGGACGTGGCGAATGAAATATATCTCTATCACCGATCGATGTATTAGCAATTCAATCCACCTTCAGATTCAGAAAAAAATATGCAATTATCAAAATTTTAAATAAAACACTAACGGTTTCATCAATGATTTTTACGATCGTAGCTGCTGCGAAGCATTCGAAACGTCGGGTCGTAGTTAAAGTAATTACAAGTAGGTTTAACTACAAATATTTTGTCTTTTAATGTGTTTCATTTAATTGTATAGACTGTTCGCGTAAACACAATACAGACAGTATTTAACTATCGAACTCTCCAATAGCCTTTAAAAATATAGTTTTTTTGACGTTTAATCTACATCGCCTTCAGTCAGTGTAGTTACCGCGATTTTTCTCTTTAATATATTTATTCAGTTGCCAAGTTGCATTTCAACCCAAAAGTTCTTAAGGTAAATTGCAGTGCAAGTCAGTTGGCGCAAATATTTGAATTGTAGAGTGGGATTGGTTTGCTTTCAGTGATTCAAAGGCGATGTTTACGTCGAAATATAAAAATCGCTACGATTGCAGGAATAATCCACGGAATTTCACTGAAATAATATTGACTTTGATCAAATTTAATTAAACGTTAAGAAAATATGTTGAACTAAACACAGAGTTAAACAATGAAAATTAAATAGGCTAATTAAATTTTATTCTCACTTTTCTCTGTTCTCCTCGTTTGTTCTCTGTCTTTTATTTGGGAACTATTGGTCATTTATATAAAACATTTTTAACGCCTTACGAGTAAATATGGTCATGGGTGTCCTCATGGTCTAATTAAGTAAAAATATTTCACGTTTCAAACCGTCAAAAGTTTGTTTAAATGTTACTCGCGTTTGCTAAAAATCATACTTAACTGTTAGTAACTTTAATAAAAAGTTTATTTATTATAAATATCTTTTTCTTACTTAACATCGAAAAGCAAAAAATATATTATATAAAGAATAAATGCGACATGTATAAATAACTATTACATATATATTTTGCTTTCTATATGCAATTAAACCGTTATGTTTTACTTCATAAGAGCTTACATCCACCAAGCTGTCCCAGTGTGGATTGGTGGGCTTTAACGACTCCCGTCATTAAATTACGGATGATAACCGAGGCTGATGGCTCGTGATTTGGACTTTCTTGGGGTAAATTCAAATATCGAACATTTCACTTAAGCTAAGATTTGAACTCGAACCGTATAACTGTTTGAACTGTAGTAGAGGCAGTTAATACATACTGTAAATGATTCCATTACCTATACTAATTTATAAAGCTAAAGAGTTTGTTTGTTTGAGCGTGCTAATATCAGAAACTACTGGTTCGAATTTAAAATAATTATTATGTTGGTTAGAACATTTATCGAGGAGGGCTATAAAACATTGTGCTGCTACTAATCGAAGCGAAGAAACAGCGACAAGTATGGAAGAAATGGGGAATATTATTCATCCTTATGGTGTCCGTTGCGAATGCGGTTCAAGATATCCAAAAAGTGCATTTAAGAATGATTCATTCCTCTTTAAATGATCTTAAAAAAATGCCCTCAATAGTAAATGTCTATCTAAATACTGTCTATAGTTTACGCGAGTAGTATACATTTAAATAAAACACTTTAACGGTTTAAAACGCGATTTATTAGTTACTTATTTGAAAATGACTTTTAACTTTGGCCCGACGTTTCGGATGCTTTGCAGCAGCCGTGGTCACGGGGAGACAAGAACGAAGTTAAAAAGCATTTTCAAATAAATTTAACTAATACATATATCGCGTTTTAAACCGTTAAAGTGTTTTATTTAAAAATGTCTATCTTCTAAGAATATCTTGCAGGAACGGAACGCTGACGACGTAGTTGGGTAACAGTTTAAATTTATAGAATTAAACAGGTGGTTTACAAAAACAAATTTGATGCCCAGAATAACTATTCCACGTGGACTAAGTCGTTGATACAACTACTGTCTAATATAGATATTTAGCAATACTTGTAATAATATTGAATTTGTATAACAAGACAGACATTTTCTAGATCGATGCATTGTAAATCATCTATCGATGGGTGAAATTCGTTAATGGCGCGTTCGCTCTTTAATGGATGCACAGTCGTAGTCAACTTTGTCCCCCATTTATGTGACGAAGCTACATTGACCTATATACAAGACCTTAGACTAGATAATATATAGATAAATTGTATATAGACAACTACATATAACTTCAAGGCTGTGTATAGTTGTTGTAAGACAAAATACAAAAAGTTGTTAAAATTCACTATGCTTCATAAATTTGCAATACATTACTTAGCTCTTGCTAATATTAAAATAGGTAACCTGATAAACATCGATGTACGTAAATAATTCAGAATTTGGTATTTACTACGTCAAATACATTTATTAATTAGAATGCGACTGTATTAGTTAATCGTTATACTGTATGATCCCTCAACGGCTCTCAAATCTTTGGAAATACCTTATCTGTAGTTTGATATTTCTTGGAATGCAATGAAAATAGGAAATAAGACATTTTAACGGTTTAAAACATGACATAACATAAAAAATACATTTCGCATTTATAACCTCGAAATGAACTTACCTACAGTACTAGAGAAAGTTTAACTTGAACGTATTCACTAAATAGTGTATATATTATTAACATACTTTTTTTTTGTGAAATCCCTTTTCTCCCTCGTGGGGCATGGGGCGGACACACTTTTTGTGTTCGTTTCACTCATCCGTTCTTTAACAGGCAATTAGTTGATCAGACTTATGTTGCCCTGCCCGACTGAAACAATTTTTTGTTTCCCTAGGATTCGAACCCAGGACCTCTCGCGCTGAAGGCAATGCTAGGCAATGCGTTTAACCATTTGGCTGCAGAGGTGGTCTACATAGTTTCTTAGTAGAGTATTATTAGTTTCGACTTTGTCATTAATATTCATTTAACTAAATGTCAAATAAGATACTCTTCTACTTCTTGTTTAAATATACCTAAAGCTTTGAATACCATTTAGCACGGAACTCGACACCACGGCAACTTTGCTCATATATTTAACGTTTCAATTTTATTTTTTTTCTCTTTAGTATTTTTATAGTAATCTTTAACATTGTAATTTAAATTTGTTAACTAATAAGTAACATGAATACATACCGGCTGAACCGTCTCTCGTGCCAAGCACAGAGGCGATTTGAGGACGCTCCTCATTGATGACCAGCTCAGCTCGTTCGCTGTACACCGTGTGCACGGTCGAGACGCAGGTCAAGCGCAGCTGGCCTCGCTCGAAGCTATCTGGTCTAACGAGGAATGACAGCTGGCTGATAGAAGCCACCTGAAACGGGAATTAATTTTTTAGAGACTTTATTATTTAAGTGTGTAGCTGGCGCCAGTAGAACACATTTAAATAAAACATTTTTTAACGGTTTGAAGTACAAAACCTCATGGAACCAAGGCTTCTGCAAGGCATCCGAAACGTTGAAACGTCAATAATATTGAGTTAAGTTTTTTTAATTTTGTATATATTCTTTTTGTATCTATGTTCTTATGTCCATGTTGGTGCAATAAAGAGTTGTATTATTATTATTAACACATATACTTTATGTTTTAAACCGTTAAAACCGTGTTTTAATTAAATTTTATTTATATTAGCCTTAAGAAAACATTAATATATTAGTAAATATTTATATTTATGCAGTAAATTTCGAGATTATTGTGTACATGCAGACAAATCTATACAATTTTTGTATAAAATAACGATTCTCTTTTATTTTTTTTAATCTTTTCATATTTTAAAGCCACTAAAAAACAACTGTTTGTTTATATAGTAAAGTTCAATATTTCGTATTCAATTCTTTAAGCAGGATGGAAGCAGAGTTAAAATAAACCAAAACAGATTATTAAATTTACAAAAGCAGATCACAGATCTGTGTTATTGTTATTCTAAAGTTACGATTGCGTAGTTTCGTTAACTTCAATATTTGATTTACATAAGTTTACAGTTTGCGTTTTAATGATATATTATTATTAGTAAACCGTCATAACCAAGAATATGTAACTAACAAACGTCGGACGGCCGGATAAAATACTCAAAATACACGTCTCTTCTGACGGTACAAAAAAACATTTAAAGAGTTCAAAACGAATTAACACAAAATATGAAAACAATTATTAAATCGATCTAAACGGATTACTTTTGGATTCAGAAGTATACTAAATGTCAATCTCTAAGTATTTAAAAATAACAAATTATCAATAACCATGTGTCATCTCTCAATGACAGTTTGTCAAATGTCAAGCCACTATATCGAAAATACTCAAGTCACAAGTGTAGTGACGTTTTCACATATACCTTATAGTTGGTATACAAACTATCCAGTCAAATAGATAAATATACATTTGCATGTCTGTTTAACAAAAAGAATTATAATCGATAAGATTTTAAACTATGCATCTACGTAGACGTTCTTAAGGCATTTATAATTAAACAACCCATTACATGTTTGAACTAACGCTCTGATGTACAAGTAAAGAACTAAGCTAAGCTGTTAGGTAAATTAGAAACAGTAAAAAAAACACCTACTTCATTACATGGAAGTAATACAATAACCGTTTTGGGAAGAGAACTTTTAGTAAGTTGTATTTTAGGACGTTGAGCTGATAACCCTGATACCTTGTTAGAGGATTCCCTCATACTCGTGGGTATGGGATCGGTGACGTCATCGTCTAAATCCAGTCTTGACGTTGGAAACATGACACTGTCCTGACTCGGTAGAAATTCTCCGTCCTGTAACATAAGTGATCAGTCAGTTAAAAATCTGACGGGGACACTACTTTAGATCATTTTAAGAAGAAGATTTCTTTTCTGGTTTAAACCGTTTTCGCAGCGCATGCGACGAAAGCTTTCAAAGATAAATAATTTTCTCCGATTATTCCACATTGTCTATTGTTTTTTCGCTCCTTTAGATTGAAGCCTAATGTTTATAGCCTAATGTCTTCCTGGATAAATAGTTTAAAAAAAGATTGTTTGATAATAAGTATAATTAATCACAAAATCCGAAGTGTGGGGAATCTAGAAAGTAGATAATACAAGATACGATAGACTACGGTAGCGTAATGATAGCTAACGATAGTCTTGTTTGTAAGCGCATTCATTCATCAATGTCTAAAAGCAATTAGAGAAATTGTTGAGAGAAAATCTTGAGACTCGTGGTTCATTGTTTGACGTGAATAAGTTATGCGATATTTATGGGCGCGATGTTGATCAAGATTTCATTATAAACACGTTAACTATAAGAAATACAGGAACGTCGGTTCGTGGTAAATCAAAATAACTTAAGAATCGAGGAAAATTTCCCGGTTTAAACCGTTACAAGTGTTTTATTTGAATGTTATACTATTTTTATATGATAGAAAAACATACAAATTTAGAACATTGATTAACGATTGATGTTCGAAATATCGAGTTTAGAATAGAATTAGTCAATACTCTTAATGATGATTCACTAATTCTATCTGAATAAAAGAGCAAATCTCTTGTATCATTTTGCAATAAATAGATGAACAGAATTAGATGGAACCAGCAAATGGATTAATACTAATTTAATTTGTACAAGTCTACCTACAACACACTTTTATATCTATAGCAATATTATAATGAAAAGTGTTTTTTTCTTTAAACGCACTAATATCAGAAACCACTGGTTGGAATTAAAATATTCTGCGACCCAAGAAACAGTGGGGAATGTAAAAACCGAGAATATACAACATTGAAGGTTTATGAGCAGCGAAATTGGTTCAATATATCAAATATTATATAAAAAACATTAAGAGGGGGTTTACAAAAACAAAATTTGATGCCCAAAACAACTTTTCTATGACGCCGACACAGCTACATAAATGTATAATACTTTGAATAAACGTACTTTGACGCGACTAGAAATACAATACAGTAATTTATTAAGAAAGTATGAACAAATACTGTCTATAGTTTACGCGAGTGTACACATTTAAATAAAACACTTTAACGGTTTAAAACGCGATATATTAGTTAAACTTATTTGAAATCTTTTCAAATAAGTTAATAATATATCGCGTTTTAAACCGTTAAAGTGTTTTATTTAAATAAGTATGAACAAGTTATATATCTAAGTTTTCTATACATATAGATTAAATACTGTCTAAGTTTACGCGAGTAGTACACATTTAAATAAAACACTTTAACGGTTTAAAACGCGATATATTAGTTAAACTTATTTGAAAATGATTTTTAACCTCGGCCCGCCACGTTTCCGGATGCTTTTGCAGCAGCCGTGGTCAGTCTCCCGGGACCCCGCGCCCCCCAAAACACCCCAAACCCCCGGCCCCAATTTTTTTTAAAAAATTTTCAAAAGAACTAATATATCGCGTTTTAAACCGTTAAAGTGTTTTATTTAAACATATAGATTAAATTAAAAATTTTACGTTCAGTTTGTAGAACGATAAAATTAAAAACATAGATCTTACCTGTATAGTGTCAACAAATGGACCGAATGCTTTCCATGGGCTGAATATGATATTGGTGTTTTCGTCCCCCGGAGGGGGAGTGGGTCCAACTTGCATCGGTATTGACACAGCCGGGCTGGGCAGAATCCTTTGCTGGATTATTGGCTTGCCTTGGATCTGGAACAAAATTGTTGTTTAAAATGTTGAAATTGTAATGAAAGTAATATTAATAATCTTTATGTAATCTAAACTAATATATAAAGCTGAAGAGTTTGTTTGTTTGTTTTCGCGCTAATGACAGGACGGGTTTGAATTGAAAAATTATTTTTGTGTTTCGAGAAAGGCTATAAAACATCGCGCTGTGACTAATAGAAGCAAAGGTACAGCGGTACATGTGAACATAACGGGGGAAAATTTTCATCTTTGTGGGTTTTAGATGCGTATGCTGCGAAAACGGTTCAACATACCTAAAAAAAGAAAGAATGATTCCTCTTTATATGATCTAAATCTAATCTGGAACGCTATATGTCTATCTTATAAGATTAACTTACAAAAACGACGGGAAGGGACGCGATCGACGTCGTGGCTAACAGCTTAAGTTTATAAAGATTACCGGGTTTGCAAAAATTAATTTGGATGCCCAAAACGGTTTTCGCGGACGAAGTTGGTAGAATAGCTAGTAAACTAATATAGTCCTTATCAATCAGTTTATATAGCTTTTATAGTGTTAGGTTTAATACGAGATTGAAACTGAATAATCATATGCAATGCCTGACTGCTTAAAACCCGAAAATTGCAACATAAAATTTGATGGGGTTTTAGTTATAATAAGAAAGTCGATAAGGCCTATTTGCTATATATAAGAGTGGCACTACGGGTAATTTGATAGGCCCAGATGAGACGCGGTAGTTCAATTGGCAGGATATATTAAACCCGGCTGGTTACTATTATTTCTACCTTTAGCATCACATATCTTTACAGCTTATAAAAATTAAGGTTGCCGACAATTTGAATGTACGAAGCCACGTACGAATATAGTGGATGTAAATAATAAGCGAAAATTGAAGAGAAAAATGTATGTATTTTTTTTTTGTTACACTATTGTTTATTATATATATTTCTTAATAAATGTGTGTTTATAAAAGATATCTAATGAAATGAATGTCAAACTGTATCGCTTGTGTTAGCTCGGCCTCTGAAGGTGCCAAAGAATATTAGTGTTAGGACATTGGTCCCAACGTACTAGCTGAGTGGACTCCCTTTTCAGAGGCAACTGTACTATTTAATTATAATTGTATTTAGTCGTAAAACATTATGTTTATAATTCTATAGTATGTTTGTAAAATTTGTTTTCTGAATTAATGTATTTATATTCTATTCTAAATATACATATATCCTAACAGGATGCAATTTGAAAACGTGTGATGTAACGTTTTCAATTTAATACAAAGTTTTAATCGTCCAATATTATTCTCATTAGTAATTTTATGGCAAAGCTATCATGGATGGAGACTGATGAAAATGAATTCGAAATATCGGTTTTATAGGCTCGAATCGATAAAATAACGCTGTTTTATGAAAGATTCTGAAATTGTTAAAGGTCGATTGTATCACGGTTTATTGTTCATGCCTCGAGTGGCTTTCAAAAAGGCATTTGATCACTGTAGCACGCGGTTTGTTTGCACTTTAGACGCTTCCGATATTTGCGTTTTGGAAAATTATAGTTCGCAACCAGTTGGATGGTTCAATTTCAATTTTCGGTACAGACGGACAGTGTTTTGATTAAATACTGTCTATAGTTTACGCGAGTAGTACACATTTAAATAAGTACTTTAACGGTTTTAAAACGCGATTAATGTTGAGTTTAACTAATATATCGCGTTTTAAACCGTTAAAGGTGTTTTGTCTCTCAATCGGTAGAGCATGGAAGATGGATGCCGGTTCCAGGTCTGCCTAAATGTATTTTTAATGTAACTTTTATTTATAAATATATAGGTAATACTGTCTATAGTTTCGCGAGTCGTACACATAAAGTGTTTTATTTAAATATATAGGTATTTAAAAAAAATGTTATAACAATATTTTTACTATCTACGTTCATGTAGTAAATAAAGTATGAAATATAACTAAAAACCGCCAACACATAAAAATTACAACTATATTTTATTAATCACGATGCGTAAAAGATTCAATTCATCGGTGGACCCACGTCACGAAATGACAAGATGGATTATCCTCAACCTCCCGGGCTGCGAAGATATTGTCAAATAAACTGCCACGTGCACAAAGGGACACGAATGACCACATAGGGCGCTATAAGGGACGACAGCCGAATGGTCACTGAGTTATTCAATATTAAACGTTGATGAATAGCTCGGCTTCGGCGCCCGCTGGCCTAAATCGAAATTGGAATAATTAATTTTAATTTATTCCCATTAAACTCAGCTGTTTGTCATATGTTTATTTATGGTGAAGGAGGGCAAGCGTGGCGTTGACTTATTGCGAGGTGAAACCAAGTCATATAACATCTCAACAAGATGAGCTAGCGAGCTATTTTTGGCTTTGGGAATGTAAAGAATGAAAACGAAGCGTGATTAAACTTAAAATCTTTTAAATACTGTCTATAGTTTATGCGAGTAGTACACATTTAAACAAAACACTTTAACGGTTTAAAACGCGATGTATACTCCCCGTCCCACTGCTGCAAAGCATCCGAAACGTCGGGCCAAAGTTAAAAATCATTTCCAAATAAGTTTGACTAATATATCGCGTTTTAAACCGTTAAAGGGTTTTATTTAAAATCTTTTACATAAAAAACGCAGCTTTTTCATGGACAGTCGTTTGTAACGCGAATTTCGATACCTACCACAAATTTAATATCTAGATTCCCAGACAATGTTCTATGTTTCAGAAAAAATATAAATTAATTTAAAACATGTCGGGCCCGTTGGGAATCGAACTCATGGCTATTATCCATCTATCTTTACACCAACAAGCCCATGTAATTGTATTCTTTGATACTTGCAGTCCATAAATGAGTATTACTTCAAACATTGTTATAGTTCACACGATGGTTTTAAATTTCTTTGCTATTGCTCAACCATGAGTGGCAAGAGGAACATACGGAAGATTGTTTTCGTGATTGTCGGGTCGTCGATTTTATTTCAATTTCAAATAGACTATTCCTATAAATCATTGCTTTGGTGATGATTGTGTTAGTCCATAGATAAATTTATTTAGAAATTCAAGTACTGTGTACAAAGATCAAGCCTTAAGCCGTAATATATTTAAACTTATTTACTAAGTATTTGGTAGTAGGGTAGTTTACGCGAGTTGTACACATTTAAACAAAACATTTTTAACGGTTTTCAAACGCGAATTAGATTTGTTAACTTAATTATTGAATTAACTACAGCTAGAGGGATGTCGCTAAGGTAAAGCATCTAAAACGTCGAGCCATAGTTAATATCATTTAAATAATGACTATTAATACATTTCGAGTTTTAAACCGTTATAAGTGTTTTATTTTGATACTTAATTATTATTAAAAAAATCTTGTAACAATTTCCTCGAGTTGCATTGTTATAAAATTGTCATCCTTTTGTCGTTAATAGATAATGTAAATTGGAAGAATTATAACTCCACCGTTCTGTTAGTCCATAATTGCTCTTTTAATAAAAAAAGGCAATTATGAAGAATATTTAATTATACATGTTATAGAATCAATTAGAAAAGCTAGTTGGATTATTACCAAAATTTTGTATAACTTGTCTCGCTACGTCACCTGTATTCTACGTATTCGTTGTCATATTTTTGCCTTTTTCACGCCCACCGTTGAGAAGGTTCAATCAAAATGACATCTCGTATATCAAAATCCATCAAGCCACGAATGGCAAAATAAATCAATGGAGTTCTTAAGGAAATGCCCTTTTTAAGTATTTTGATAAATTCTTTAAAAACATTATATGTTTTATATACAATAAGCCTTGTTTACGATATATGAGATCGCTAGAGACAGACTGGCCTAACTGCAAATTTATGATGTGACTGATGTATATTATAATAAAAAATGTTAATGTCTAAAATGTTAATCTACAAGAGCCAGTGACTGAAAATTATTCGCATAATTCTTACACAAATTATAGTACAAATTAATGTTTTTGTTATTAGGCAACTCTGCTTCTAGATACTGAAATTTAATGTCTATCAACTAGTATAAGATTACAACAATGATTTTAATTTCGTCCATCAGCTATGGAACGCGTTTCCAATAATTTTTAATAAACTTTTAATTTGCGGTTCGAAGTGTCACGAAAGGTCGCGACCGTTTTGGGGTGCGGAAATAGGGATGACAGCTGAATGGTCAGCTGACAGTTAGTTGAAGTTATTCAGTTAATTGATGCCGCGGTTTTAACAGCCCTATGTCAAAGCATAATGAAACGATTATGTAAGCTTTACAAAGAGCCTAATGAAATAGAGAATATAATATAAACTAGCTGTGTCAGCGACTTTGTCCGTGAAGATAAGTTATCTCAGGCATCTAAATTAGTTTGAGCAAACATTTTTATAAACTTTAAAATCCACGACGACGATCGCGTCCTAAAGTTCTTGCAAGTTTATCTTAAAGATAAAGACATATAGTATCGTTTGTAGATCATTTAAAGAAGATCATTCTTTCATACATACTTTTTGGGAATCTTGAACCGTTTTTGTAGCGTATGCATCGGAAACCTATAAAAATAAATAATTATTCCGATTTTTTTACATTTCCCGCTGTTATTACACTCCTATTAGTCACAGCGCGATGCTTTATAGCCTTCGTAGATAAATTTTCTGACCAACACAAAAATAATTTGAACCAGTAGTTTCTGAGATTAGCGCGTTCAAACAAACAAACTCTTCACCTTTATATATTAGTTTTATTATTAAAAAATCTCTATTAAAAATCGATTTTAGATTGAAAAAAATTAGGACACGGGCAGGACTTGAACCCCATATATATATTACTAGCTGTGCCCGCGACTTCGTTCGCGTGGAATAGTGACTTGGGGTAGAATTTTTAATTATTTAGGCTGTTTATTAATCTATGTAATTGCGCATTTATCTCAGCCAATCTATGTTATAAGAACTACTTTGCCGCAACACTCACCTCACATCACTCCTACTCTAACTCCCACTCCCACTCTCACTCCCACCCCCACTCCTACTCCTATTCCCAAAAAGCCAAAGAAGAAAGTTTCATTGTTCTAGCTTAAAAAACCACGAATTTCCATACAAACTTTCACCCCCCGCCCTTTTAACTCCTTACAACCCCCTTTTCGCAATAAAAAGTAGCCTATGTTCTTTTTCATGGTCTAAACCATCTGTGTACTAAATTTCGTTCAAATCCGTTCAGTAGTTTTGGCGTGAAAGAGTAACAGACAGACTTACTTACTTTCTTTTTTTTACTTTCGCATTTATAATATTAGTTAGATTAAAAAACAAAGCAAAAATAAACAGTTTTTATTATTCCTGGTCAAAATATATTTAACGAAATATCTCTATAGTAAAACGTTTTGCTAGTTAAGGGACTATAGTTATCAAATTGCATTGGCGTATTTGTACGTTGTGTGTTCCTAGGTTTTGTATAATTGCCTGATGGGCTCGTGGGTCTGATGTGTGATAATAATAAATAGTGTAGATACGATCCCTATTGGGTCTTGTCACAACTTATAATTTTTTCTTTTTTACTTGGATTATTTAATCATATATCAAAATACCATTTAGGTACGACCCACGGCCACCCACAAATGTATAAGCCGTGAAATTTAATCACGTTGCGTTTACAGTCTGTGGATTTCGTTTATCCAAAGCCAGATCATCTAGCTGTGTATAGCGGAAAAGCGTGTTTAATATTAGAATTAACTGAGCTAACGGAGTGGTAAGTTTCTAGCTTTATTTTAAAACAACACACTGCTCTTTAACGATAGTGAAGTTTGCACTTCTTCAAATAAACTTTGTTAATCCTTTGTGCTAAGTGTAAATTAATCTAGCGACCCACTTTTACCTTTGAGATGCAACAACTCAAATAATAGTAGTTGTGTAGAAATAACAGAGCTTTAATATACTGTCGGAAATTTGTAGAATAAAAGATGCTGTACCGAGTCTCCGATCACCGCTTGATATACTCGTACAACAATGACGATTAAGTAGTTGACGTGTTCTTCGTTATGTCTTTAATTACAATCTGCAGCATTTAAATAAAACACTTTATCGGTTTTAAACGCCAAAAATATAACTTAAACTGATTTTAACTACGGCAAGACGTTTCGAATGCTTTGCAGCAGACGTGTGCAGAAGTGTTAAATCTGCACAGTATTTTATATTTTTAAATATCTTTCATTACAATCACACATTAAAAAAAAACCTAAAATATATTTGAAGTCAGTATATATCCTATCGTATTATTTTTGAGAATTAAAAGTTTATCTACCTATTCATAGTATGGATTTAAAACAATACAAGCCGTCTTACAAAAAGATTACCTTAAAGCGCCCTCTATTTATAAACAACGTGGTTTATCTTACGAAGATCACGAGTTTCGCGCGATAATTCTATAAAGAGAGAATATAGAGTTCAAGTAAATAATTCTAGGAATAAAAGTGCGTCTTTCGCATACAAATGAGCGATGCTCGACGAGATATAAACGAGACACGTTCGAGATAAAATATATAGGAAATAATGGAAATATGATTATATTTGGGGCGCAAACGATGTCGCATAAGTGACATGACGGCGATTTTAACAGCGTTTATGCGACGCCCTGTTGTTCCTTTAGCTATAAAAAGAATTTTCGTGAACCTTAGAAGATATATTTTCACTCAGCCAGGCTTGTTGGGTGTTTTCAATGGATTATTATTAGTATATTTTTGGAGGCAAATATTTGTTGCGCAAAGAAAAACAAGAAAATAAAATACTCTTAATGGTTTAAAACGCGAAATGTTTTATATAATTATGGGGGGAATAAATTAACTAACGCGTTTTGTTAAAAGTGTACTACTCGCGTAAATTATAAATAATTCTTAAAAGATTATTTAAATACTTAATATCATAGCTATATCTGTAAATTAATTTAGAGAAAGAGGGTTAAGAAATCTAAATACAAGTTGTTAGTGACTATGGTATAATGTATGGTATAATAAGTCTGTGTCCCATATTTTCAATTGAATATAACGCAACTTTTTTTTATACGAAATCTTTCAACTAAATCCACTTTTCCTACGAAAGGGAAATATTTAAAAGTCAAACTCGAAAAGCACAACTTATCAAAACCCGCGCCCGTTGTAAAAAGTTGTCTGAATTTATTCAAGTCTCGTCGGCTGGACTCTTTGTGTTGCTAATTCCATTCCATTCTTTTTCCCGCCCTGTCATTACCCGTTGTAACATCTGTGCCCGTTCTGGATCACCGCGCGTGCATATCTCTAATCGCAAATGACTATTATCTGTGCTTAATTCGAATGCCTTTTGTTCTGCGTTTGAATTTTATCTGTGCTGTCAGAGATAAACGAGTGATGTTTTTAGTCTACAATTTTTATTACAATAGTGAAGTAATTAATGCGAACGTACGAGTCTATTATATTTTTATACTATTAATCATCTAAATAAAACACTTTAACTGTTTAAAACCGATGTATATTAATAAAGCTTATTTGGAAATTATTTTAATTATGGCCCGACGTTTCGAATGCTTTGGGGTTTTGCTTTGGACAATATTTCATGTATTTATGTTTTAGTTCATGCATATTTGTACATTGATACAGATGACATAGAACTCAAAAATTATTAAATAAATATTTCCAGTTAAATACTCTACAAAGAATAAATTAAAAAGTTAATTGCCTAACCTAAGATTATGTTTGTAAGCTTATAAGTAAAATACAAGTTTTATGCCATTCTATAAGGAATTGCCTTACAAATAATTTCGCAAAATAAGTTCGTGTCCCTTGGTGGGACCATACAACATTTCTCGCCACGTATATAATACATCTAACATTTTTAAATTTCTTGGAGCACAGTATATCGTTTTAGAATTATGACATCCTTAAATCATTGGAGACTGGTCACTATAGCGAAAATCGATCTAGCACCTATCGGAAAGAGTATATATCTTCTTGATAACTCATAAAGACCCTGACACACGACAAATACCTGCTGATAGAAGAAGTACGTTATATTATAAGGATTTCTATTAACTCGATGCTTTTGCTCATCAAGTGTGTTAACTATTTAATAATATGAATAAACCAAGTATAAAAACTTTTTCGACTCCATGTTAAAAAAAAACATTTTATTTTCATAATCTGGATTTTCTCTATTTAAATAAAGAGCTATTTTCCTTATCAGATTAATTTTAGTATTTATGCATATGAGTACTTTATCGCGTAGTCAATCAAAGCGAAAAATCTTTTGATTATTTGTTTACTTTTACAATTAAAATGGCCGAAGGCATCATGATTTGAACGGTAGTACGAAGAAATAAACCTATAACATTTTACAAATGTTTAAGGCACAAAAGTAGGCAATTATTCGGGATCGTTGGTCTAATGGTCAAGTGGTATAATTTTTCTGAAACATGCTGAACTTCGTCTGGAAATCAGGATGTTAAATGGGTGATAGGAATATAGAAATACCGTCTGGTTTACAAACCACCGTCCACAGATGAAAAAACCGTGAAGTTTAATCGCGTTTAGGTTTCAATCTGTGAATTTCCGAATATCCAATGCCAAACAGGTTGACAGGGTATCTCGTTTAGATGCTGCGGTATACCATTAAATAAACCCCATGCCATGTCTGTCCTCCTCTATCATAAAAAAAAACTTATAACATTGTGGGCCGTCCATATGCTATGTCACCTTCGGGATACAATATGAGAAGAAAGTTGAGGGTGGTTAAAGTTGGTGGAAATTGGCGGGCAGAAATTGGCGTGCGCTCGGGACGTCGAAGAGTCCCCTCATCGTGTCGTCGGGTGCGATTGCCGTTATCTGGGATAAAAAATCGACAAAAGTCTTCCCATTATATAAGGGTCGAGGATTTTGTATCGCAAAAACTTACAAGTCATTATTAATTGGTTGCGGGATCTGATGTCAGCCACCTGTTATGCCGAAATGTAGAGGCCCTGAACTACGAGAGCCGAACAGCTCGAAAGCCTAAGTAGCTAGCTAGTATTTTAGTGGAAAACTATATGATTGTTCACATGTTTATGTATAGATGGCGTTATATATATTAAAAATCGATTTTAGATAGAAACAAATTAACGATACGAGCAGGACTTAAACTGACATCTACAGCATTAACGTGCAAACATCAGTGGGTAGTAAAAATTCGATGATGACGTATCGGACTCAGTAGCCCAATTGATTAGAACAACAGCACGGAATACTGTGCGATGCGGGTTCAAATCTTGACCGTGTCGTAAAAATGTTTTTAATCTAAAATCAAATTTTATAATTTATTATTTTATTGTAATACGTGTAATGAATGTAAGACGAACCCCAATTTCCTCAAAGTATTCCATTTCATCTCTCAGAAACTAGGTCCCTACGTAATAGAGCTAAGGAACTGGAAAGTTTTGCGAAACTCAAGCCGTAATAAAATATAATCCTGCATAGAGGTAGGTGTCTTTTTACGACACATTCAATCCACTAAAGTGTCACTATCCACCAGACTAGCTCAACTTCCATAAAGGTGTAGATCGCACTATTCCCACGAGTATTATACGCTTTATGCTGAATTTTATATACGTCTCGGTTTCTTGATTTCATTGTAGGATTAAGATTCAAAGGATTTACACCACTGTTTGTAACCTGAGTTTAGTATACTCTGGCAGACACAGTACTGTGTCGTTATACTGGACCTTTATTGTCTGCAGTTTACACTAGTGTGTGAAACCCCGTTTCCCCCTCGTGAGGCATGCGCGAACACATTTCTGTGTCTGTTTCGCCGATCAGGTGAGTAGTTGATCTGACTTCTGTGCTCTGCCCAACCGAAAAAACTTTTTGTTTCCCTGGGATTCGAACCCAGGACCTCTCACGCTTAACGCAATACGTTTAACTATTTAGCTACAGAGGCGGTCAGTTTACACGTTAATTTAAACACGTTTAACGGTTTGAAATACGAAATAACTTGTTTTTAGTTTTGGTCTTAACGGCAGTCATGGTAACAATCAACGCAAATTTGTACGCATTTTAAACAGTTTAATGTGTTTTATGAAATTTGTTTTAAAGGTGAGGAGATAGATAAATAACGTTTTTACTACTTGTACTGACACTTTCAGGATACTTTTCAGTGTAACTCATTTATTTTAAAATTATTTACTTTTGTCTACACTTTGTAGATTATTAAAGTGAGTTTGGTGTAGATATGGCATGACTATACATCCGTTCTGATATAAATGAATATTAAAATGTAACTTTTTACAAATAGACAGTATTTGAATATATATATGAGTAGAAAGTAAAGTTAGGTTTTATGCGACACTGACAAAAATTCAAAAGCCAACTAGGTGTACTGTAGTGCATCTAAAATGCATAAAAAATATGTAAATTCTTATTTTAATTAATGTATATTGAAAGTAACTTTATAATTTAAAAATCGAAAATAAATTGAAAAAAATTCGACTGCGGACTTGAAGGGCTGTCAGGTCCGTGCTGTTCTCTCCAATGAGTCCCTGTTTTTTCAATTTTTAAATTATATAGTGCCTCATTCAACAAATGTAAAAAATAATAAATTTTAACTTTTTCATTTATATCAAACGTCATTGGTTGGACTTTTTTTCTCTGACCGAAACATTTTTTTAAGGACTCAAACCGAAATCTCCTTTCCCTCTCACTCCTAAACGTAGTTCGTTTAATTATTGACATAATTTATAACTGTCATATAAATAAAATAAAAACTTACGACACGGGCGGTACTTGAACCATCGTCCATAGCGTTTTGTGCTGTTGCTCTAACCCCGAGATTACGGATAACGGTTTAAGTCCCACCCGTGAAATTAAATATATATTTTTTAACTTATATAATGCCATTATGGGCAGTAACATGTGAAAAATATTAAAGTTAAATACTGTAGCTTACGCGAGTTGTACACATTTTAATGAAGCACTATAATGGTTAAAACGCGATATATATTAGTTAAACTTATTTAACAATTATTTTTTCCTTCGGCCGACGTTTCGATTGCTTTGCAGCAGCCGTGGTCACGGGGAGACTAAAGATGGAGGATGTCTCTGACGTCAAAGTAAAAATTGCTACGCTAGCGCCATCTGTTCCGTCGAAGTTGGTATTTGGCGAAATTGGCCGGGTCCTTGCAGAACTGACTAACGGTGTCTTCGCGTTTGCCGGTATGCTGTTTATTGGAATCCAGAGTTTTTAAAATGGGCTCCCAGGTGTAAGATAATTTGAGGCCGTCCTCCCGTATTGACATTTTTTTCCGAATCTCCTTTGCGAGGATTTTTGGATGGTCAAAGCGAATGTAGTGATCTGACCCTTCCGATGAGTGTTGCCATACCGCAGATATTGAAGTTTTCAAATATTAAGTTCTTCATCATTAATATATCTACTTGAAAAGCCTCTATTAAATACACTTTCCATTACAGACGCTAACTACGCGTTTTGTAAAACCTAGTTCACATTGAATGACTGGCTATGTAAACTAGGCTTCACAAAACAGAATTTTAAACTCGTCTTCAATGTCTCGCATGTTAGCGTACACGTTGATTATTTCCACATCAATAAACATATTCGAATCGAAAATAGAGTATTCGTGAACGTTTTGTTATTCGATTCAGTGAAGTCGAAAGAAATCTTTCGGAGTGAACGTGTTTTTGAAGTTTGCGCTGCGAGTTTAGTTTTATTGTCAACGGAATGTTGCGATGTTTTGAAATAAGTTCGACTAAGGATTAACATTAAACGCGGTGTTAAACAAGTATTTTAAACTCGTGAAAAATGATTATTTTAACTTCGCTTTTAAGTTTAACTTGTACTTAGAAGTGCATTAATACACAATTGCAGATAAAATAATAACTAGTCTTTTAAATAAAACACTTTAACGGTTTAAAACGCGATATATTAGTTAAACTGATTTTTAACTTCGGCCCGACGTTTCGGATGCTTTGCAGCAGCCGTGGTCGCGGGGAGACCACGTTTTAAACCGTTAAAGTGTTTTATTTAAATATGTACTACTCGCGTAAACTATAGACAGTAGTTAATAACTAGTCATTACTTTTCGAGGAACTTACTTAATTACTAGTTTATTATTAGTCTAGTAATTAATTATTATAAAGTAAATAATTGTTTAAACATTCGTGTTCCACTAGAATTCAATAGAAGTAGAAGAAGATTGTGTACTAATTGTTTCTTCTTTAAATATAGTCTGTAGTTAACGAGAGAAGACATTAAAAACACTTTTAGCGGTATAAACAAGAAAGACATATTGTACATAATTTATATAATACATTTCGCGTTTTAAACCGTTCAAGGGTGTTTTATTTATATGTTCCTTCTTGTTCCCTGAATTAGGATAGTAATAAAGTTTTGGAATAATGGAATCATACTTATTTATTAAAAAATAATGATCACACGGTCATTAGTTCAATTCATAAATTGAGAGGATGAGCCCGGAAAATAAAATAGCATTTTCTCATGCAGAGTAAAACCACTTTTGCTCATAAATATCATACGGGTTTAAAATTGAATACTTATATGTGAACATTGTACATTTGGATTATTTAAGCAATAAACGAATATTAAACAACGAAAAATTAATTTTAAAGAACATTTTTTATAATTATCAGTAATGTCGATAATCAACGGTTAATGAGCAAAATTTATTTATATTTTTTTCTGCTACAAGTAAGACTTAAAAAACATCAAGAAAATTTTAATCGAACAGACGGTAGTCGTACTCACGTCGTAAGTACTTTACGTTAGGTCAATTCGTAGAGGAATATAAAAATTAACCCGCTTTCCTATATGAGGGTATGAGATACACACATTTTGGTTTATGTGTACTGAATTTTATTAACTGCTTGTTAAGCATTGTCTGTACTTTACGCGATTATGACGCATTGAAATAAAACACTTTTGACGGCTTAACACGCGGTATTATACGAGGTATTTGTTTTGTTATTTAAAAAAATAGCATATTTCGCGTTTTCATCGGATAAAAGTATTTATTTTAGAGACGATTGAGACATCATACTTGTATGATCTATATATTTATCACAATGCTTAGTAATACATTAAACATTTGAGCATCGTATGTGATGAGTAAGAAATAAAAAAAAGTACAAACGTATACAAGTAAATACTGTCTATAGTTTACGCGAGTAGTACACATTTAAATAAAACACTTTAACGGTTTAAAACGCGATATATTAATTAAACTTATATGGAAATGATTTTTAACTTCGGCCCGACGTTTCGGATGCTTTGCAGCAGCCGTGGTCACGGGTGTAACGTAAGTAGTTTATAGTACGTTTTAGTGTAACAAAAAAGCAAAATTCAAGTTCAGTATCGTTTTTAGACTAATTTAGTCCATTTATCTCCTTATAAAAAAGCGTGAAAAGTATGCTGAGTATGCTTCTTACTTAACAAAGTATCACAGTAAGTTCTTATACAAAGCACAGACTTTCTGCAGAGCACAATCCGTAATAACGAACGCGGTGTTATTTCTGATATCAATCAATCTTAATATTTTTCCCGATTCTAATATTCGACCCTCATCTGGCGTCTAATTATTCCCTGAATTTATTAAAACCTTTCTTTAACCGATGGCGAAGTGAAAGCCTCTCATTTGTCACGGGCTGTCATGACGTCACGTCAGACGTCAGCGATGACGTCAGCGGGAACTAATTGATAATTATAACCGGTGCAGGCTTAATGAAGGCTTGAGTGAGACATGATTAAAATTATATAATTATTGCTAGACATACACATCTGACCGGCTTCAAATTCATTCATTTATGAAGATAATATAATATTCTCACTCTGGTACCTTCTCACTTCTAAGCTACAAATGTGTAAAGCACTGTTCTTTTAACCGACTTTGAAAAAAGGGATTACTCCAATCATTTAGTACACTTAAGTGTATAATTTTACAAAACTGCTGTAACTCAAAAAGTGTATTCTATTTAAAGGCTTTTAAACTTTTAATTGAAAACTCAATACAGAATCATTTAAAAATAAAGCCTTGTATGCTTTGATTTTACTAAATACTTAATTTTCCCTTGCAGACACTCCCGACTTTCACATAGATATATACAGCACTTTATACGATTTCATCAATGAGTTTTTAACATCATTAGTCCTTTATACTACTGATGATAAGGATTTCATGATTAATCTACCACCAGTGGCGGCTGGTGGGTTACGGGATTGGTGATGCACTTTACTTAGGTACTTGCCAAATATTAAAATGAATTTTCTATTTAACAAAACTGCAATTGACATAAAATATGTTTTTTTTTAAACATTAAATCAATTAGACGACTTTTTTCTTAAGCGAAATGTTTAATCACATTTTTGTCAAAATTGGTCAAACATCGGGTGCTCTCGACCACTCTCGGGCCGTGCACTCGTGCGGCACTCGAGAACCAATTCTTTTCTATGAACTATCTTTAATTGTTTCACGCGTATTGCTAATTTGTAAATCGCTCAAACTCTTTTACAATAATTGGAAATTAATTTCATAAATGTATGTTTACATGATAATTATTTAAAAAAATAAAAATGAAGTTAAATTTTATTTTTGTCTTTTGAATTGATGGTTCATGTTCACTTAAGGTACAGCCGCAACTGTCTACCACGCTGTTAATTCATTTTGTTATATGAAACAATTCGTTTAAATTCATAGCACGCCAGTTCACGAAGACTAATGTAATATTTAAAAAATACTTACATCTCTTCCATTCAGCAGCCAAGTCAAGTTAGCCGGTGGATCAGCGGGTGGCGAGATACATTGCGCTCGCAAGGAATCGCCCGAGGCATACCATCCTTTTTCTGCTTTGATTGAGGGCTTCTCCGGAGGGAGTTCTGTAAAGATATTAATTGATTTAAATATAGGCGTAAATGCTGATGAAATTATTATCTTAATGTTAATTAAAAATCGATTTTAGATTGAATCAAAAATAGTACTCGAACCGCTATTTCTCTTTTGTAACCAATTTTAATTGTTGATTTTTTTCAACTTATTGATACTTCCCTCGCATTGTATTGTATTGTAATTTCAAACTTGCATCTAAAACTGATTTTTAATTTATAGAGTGCCATCATGTGCAATGCGTGAAAAAATGTTTTTAAATATCTTAATGTTAATTTTTATTTTTGTTTCCTTATTCAAATACTTTTTTAAAACACTCCGTTTTAGTCAATGATTTGAAATCCATAGACTGAAACGGAAATGCGATGCTTTTCCATCTGTGGATAGTGGTTTGGAAACCAGACATTTAATATCCAGATTTCCAGGGAAAGTCCAACATTAGAAATTGTTTAGAAAAATGTTAGACAACAATGTTAGAGTGGGAATCGAATTCACGACCCGTTGATTATACCCATAAATTGCTTTCATTAGGCCAAATAGTCGATCAAAATCGTCAAACGTGCCGGAATACTATTTCAAGTATATAAGTTTATTTTTAATTAATTAACTTTATTAGTTATAAACACAGGACTTATTCTATAAATACTTTGAATTGTAGTTTGTAGTGTTATGATTATTTTAATTTCATATAATCTCCCATTTAATATAAAAAATGACACTTGATGCTTAAAAAATATTAATCAGATACCAGTATTCATGAATATTGAGAGACCAGTTCAATCACTTCGGTGTTCATTCAACCTTTTTTGATGTCAAAATTTTAATCCAATTTTTCGACCTCAATAAATGTTCGAAAAGCATCACAAAATCTGTCATTTTGAACAATGCCTACGGGAATAGCAATGGCCGACAGAGATTCTTAATATATATTCATTTAAATAATTTAATTTTAACCAAAAGCTTGAATAAATAATTTACAAACGATATAGTTTTTATGTCTATAAAAGTCGTTCCGTTTGTTTAATTATTTTATCCTTTGAGTAGATATGCAGAAAATATTTTCATAATTTTGTCAAAATGACTCTGACAACCGAGAATTGGGTGTCAGCGAAACAACGTATACCAATATTATAAAGCTGAAAAACTTGTTTGGTTGTTTAAACTCGCTAACCTCAGGAACTAGTGGTTCAAATTAAAATATTGTTTTGAGAAGAAGACATTTAAAAACATTAAAAGACCGAAACATCAGAGAAGAATTGGCTTCCGTTGGGTGCGCTTCGGAACCGGTTCAACAAACCAAAAAAATATGTGTGAAATATGAGAGAATCATTCCTCTTTTTTAACCAAAGTTAAGATGAACTCGCAAGAACATCGCGGCATGGACGTCGTGGGTAAAAGTTATACTTTATAAATCTTTTTGGTTTGGATAAGTAATATTATGCATAATAACTATACGCCGCGGACGAAGTTGCGTATACAATTAGAGTTAAATAAAAAAAATCATTGAATCACAAACGAATTAAGATCTTGATATTTTCCCACTAAAGTACCTATAGTTTTATATATTTAAAAAATAATGTAATAAAACTAGTAGACCTTATAACAGTTCCCACCGCTGGGCCTCAACGTTTACCCTTTAAAAAACTTTAGAGTTTGTTCATTTTCGTTTTAATAAATCTATATTTAGCTTCCATTCGCCGGTAATATTTCGTTCAATATAACAGTAATTGTTTTGAGAGAAACGTATTTCCGCTGCGAAACTCTCTCGTAATCAAAACAAACGTGACGAGCAAAAAGGCCCCAAGCATTAACCCCAAAGTACCCGCATGTGGGAGTTTGAGATTAACCGTCCTTAGGGAATTGGAAGTGCCGAGACTGTTACTTCGGGAACATTTTGGCTGGCCTCAACCTTTCCTGTCTTAAATGACTTTAGTTTAATTGGTGGTTTGTATGGTAGGTCACGCTTTTGGCACTGTCTGTTAAGTCTAGAAGTGTATCCAACGCCTTCAGAGATCAGTGGTTAAACGTATTGCCTTACGCAAGAGAAGTCTAAGGTTTGAATCCTAGGAAACGGTACTGTTTCGCTTGGATATGGTACAGAAGTTACAATTATTCAATTTAGGAAAATCAATGTGTGAAACGGATACAGAAATGTGTTCTTCCCATGCTTCAGACATATTACGATATCGTGTGACTCGTGTGGCTATAAAAAATAGCCACGTAAACTAAAATATCGATACGGACGTTTGAGTTAACCTTTAGTAGTGACATTTTTTCTTATAACATAGATTTAATAGAAGAATCTTATAAATAAAACAATTTTAACGAATTAAGATACGACATATATTAGTTATCTTATTTATTCTCCGTACGGCCCGACGGCGTCGGATGCCTTGCAGCAGTCGTCACGGGGGTTCCGAAGCAAGATTGGAACTCTGAACCTCGTCGAGAGAACGAAGCACTAGACTAACGTTTAAGCATGTGTTTTTCAGTATTATCAATTCTGCTTACTTAGCCTACGTTAAAAGTGTCCAAAAAGCTGTTGATGGACATCGCATAATAGGTTTTCTACGAAGCTGATTAGGTCATTTACACTGTCAGTAGCTGTAATTATGAAAATCGCAGCCAATCTATCTCGGTCCCAGGGAAACTGTTGGAGGACTTGCTTACTTTGCTTATTTTATGTTAGCTATAAATCTTCTACAGTATCTATACTAATATTATAAATGTGAAAGTAACTCTGTCTGTCTGTCTGTCCGGCTTTAACTTCGAAACTACTGACCTGATTTAAATTAAATTTGGTACATAGATATTTTAGAGCCTGAGAAAGGACATAGGCTTTTTAATGCCAAAAAAGGGTAGATAAGGGTTGAAAAAGGGGATGAAAGTTTGTATGGAAATTCGAAAGCTTCAAAAACCACGAATTTCCGGTTTTTGAAATAGGAGTGGGACTGGGAGTAAGTGAAGGAATGAGAGTGGGAGTTAGAGTAGAAGTGATGTACGGCAAAGTAGCACTTACAACATAGATTGGCTGCCTTAAATGCATGCACATAAACTAAAAAACAGCCTCAATAATTAAAAATTCTACTCCAAGTCACTATTCCACGCGGACGAACTCGCGGGCACAGCTAGTAATCTATATATACGTAACTCAGTACCTTAGAACTATGGGTATGGAATTATGGGTACATATTTTATGTGTTCAGTTTTTAATTTAGTAAATATTTAAAGAACAATAGCAAATTTACGACTAGACTAGTAATATACCAATCTTTTTACAAAATAAAATAGTTTTTAGTAATTATGAAAAATACTTTAATATTATGTTATTACTATTTAAGTATCACGTAACGTTGACAGGCAATCTCTTGTGATTCTGTAAACTTGTATTTTACCAGTCGCAAGTTCGATCCCGCCGTTTTGTTAGATATTTATTTATTATATTTATTCTTTATTGCACAAAAAATAAAAATATTACAAATTAAACCAGAATGGAGAGCATGGGCGGCCTTACCTAACAAGCGATTCTCAGGCAACTTAAGTTATGAAATGTTAAGAAATTGAGATGTGCAAGGTAGGCGAAACAAATTAATACAAACAATAAATAATCATAAACAAAAAAAAAAAAAACACAGAACTTAAAATAAAAAATACAATCTAAAAAGGTTACATGTTTAAACTTAAACGAAGGGACTAAATTTTAAAATAAATAATAGTGACTTTACTCAGATGACAGAAATGTTTATAAAGCAGCCGTTTAAATGATGGGAGAGAAGGCCACTATGGAAACGGGTAAGGCGTTCCATAGTCTGATCGCAGTAATTTGAAAGGATTTACCTTGGAAATTGGAGCTGTGAGAAGGAACCTCAAGAATATGACGGTCCATTCGTAAACTATAACTACCAAGGGACCCAAATATTTAAAATTAGATTAAGATAAGGGGGAGATTTGGGGCGAAGAGAATAGAGTATAGGAGCTGAAGACTGTGAGTCTCGCCGAAGGCAATGGACACCACCCTAACTTTTTACGAAACGCAAAATATGGTCGAATTTTCGTATCCAAATTAAATCGGATACAGAAATTTTGCAGACGTTCCAGCTTATCTAATAGTTCTTCATTCATTCCGTAGACTACATCAGCTAGTCAAGCAGTGGTAAAAGAAGGGTTTGTGCTAGAGTAGTTTTAGTCCGAATGGGAAGGAAATTGCTGAGTCGTCTAACTCTCAAGCGGATATATTTTACGACTGATTTGCTCAACATGCACGCCCAGGAGAAGGTTTGGTCAAAGTACACACCAAGATTTTTTACCGATTTACTAAAGTTGAGAGCTACATTTCTATTGAAACAGGGAATCTATCTCGAGAATTCTATAACATAATTTGGCTTTTCAAAGGTTGATTTTGAGGCCAAAAACTTTACACCACTCTACGAAGATATCATTTGTCCCTGGATAGTAAAGGAAGACTTCAATAAGATTGGGAAATTGAAATCATCAGCAAACAAGTGATACAAATGCAAGACGAGAGGTTAGGGAGTTTATAAAGATCGCAAAGAGAAGAGGAGAGAGGACTCCTCCCTGAGGAACACCAGCCGTTACATTGTTCCACTCAGATATATTGCTTCCCGGGGCACGACATTTTAGTTAATTAGTTAATGTAGAGTATAGTTATAAAGTAGGGTTAATTTGGTAATTTAGGGTATAGTAATATATTGTAACATGTGATCCGTGATATATATAAACCGGTGCGCGGTTATCATGCCCGGCGACCATATGTACAAATTCTCGTTTAGATACTTAGACGTTAGACTTACGTTTAGACTTTAATTATACAGTGCCTTCATGTGCAATAACATGTAGAAAATAATCAAGTTTTCAAAAGAAATAAAATGGTTATTTAATTACTTCAGGACTTGAAGTCGAATTCTAGAGAAACAAAACATATAGCTTCGGTTGTTGTGAATTCAAAAATCGCCCCATACCCCAATAGAAATTAACTTTTACCACATTTTAATTATTTGTATGATAGAGAAAGACAGTCAACCAAAATACAAAAGATAGTTCACTTGATGGTAGATAAAATACCCGAGCCATATAACATCTAAACAAGATGTGCTAATTATTAGCCATACATTGTTACCATTACCCCATCGTTGCAAAATGTATTTAGTATCTTAGAGGCCTTATTCCAAAGATAAATAAACGAATATTTCGCTTATACCCGCTTCCGAACGAACTAATATCGTATTTGTTGAATTGTCCCAAATTTCAATTTCTGTTCAGGAGCCGAAATAATATTTGCGATGAGACGGAGCATGACGTGCTCGTTAAGCTGCGATTTGTCAAGTATTGACTTTAACAGTTCGTTGCGTCGTCGACTCTTTTCTTTTTCGCTAGCATTTATTTAATCGATGTTACTTCGACTTTCGTATTATATTTCGCGCGATTACACTGTGACATTTGTTATATCAGTTGACAGTTTTGCTTCTTATCGTGTTTTAATTCATCACAAGTAACAATTATACCTGATGGATTACCATTTTATGTAACTGATAAGTCGAGACTAAGAAGACTCTTTAAAAATTTTCATGTTTTTAATACGCACGGGATTTAAATGCTGCAGTATGGAACCCAAAAGCGTTCCATGCTGCAGCTCCAACCAATTGATGTACAGTATACAGATTACAATACAAAGTTGGCGCCAGTTTAATTGACGTATTCTTTTTATTAAATTTAAACTGATTTTTTTTAGATTTGACTGTCTTTGATTTTATACGTTTTATTTCAAAATTCAGAGAAAACGTTCTAATTTCCCCTGAAATTTGAAATGAAGTTTTAACTTCTAAATTTAAAAAAAAAAACTTCTAGTATTTTACTTGCATTGTACTTTATTATTGATTGATACTCACATTTTGTACAAAAAAGACGTTATAAGGTATTATAACCTGTGCAGAACGATATTATTTCCTTCATTGCTTTAGAAGGTGTGGGGGCTCAGCCTGTATTTCCGTAACGCAATGAATAACGCATAAATTGGGACTTGCAATAACAAACGCGGCGCACGGTTTTAGCAAAGGCCGGGAAAAGGATTCACACGATATATTGGTGTAAAACAAAGACCTCCAAAACGAACCTGGCACAGACCAACGATAAAGCATGCCAAATTCTCCAGCAACATACACATCGATACTTGTATTTGTAAAGCCTTGATTTAATAATAATTTAAATAAAACACCTTTAACGGTTTAATACACGAAATATTAACTAAATTTTATTAATTTTAACTCTGGTCTAACGTTTCGGCTGCTTTTCAACAGTCGTGGATACGGGGAAACTTTAGTAAAATACTGTCTATAGTTTACACGAGTAGTACACACTTTTTTTTTTTTTTTTTTTTTTATTTAAATAAAACACTTTAATGGTTTAAAACGCGATATATTAGTTAAAATTATTTGAAATTGATTTTCAACTTTGGCCCGACGTCCACGGATGCTTTGCAAAGCAGCCGAATGGTCACGGGGCCGAAGTTAAAAATCTTTTTCAAAAATTTAACTAATAACGCTTCCGTTAACGTGTTTTATTTAAACTTTAGTAAGATAAAAATGCAAAATGTGTCGTGCGTATAGCGTATATTTATAACGCGTAACATAACAATAGTAAATCAAAACATACAATTAAACCGTTGAAAGTGTTCTATTTAAATGAATTTTTCCGAACGTATAATGTTTAAATTATTATAGATAATTTCTCGAACTGTTTTCGCATCGCACGCAACGGAAACCCTGAAAGATGAAAAAAAATTCCCGTTTTACACATTTTACAGTTTCTTCGCTCCTATTAGTCGCAGCATTATATTTGTAGCTCAAAGCCTTCTTAAATAAATAATCTATGCATCACAACAATAATTTCAATTTGAACCAGTAGTTGCTGAGATTTGTGCGTTTGAACAGCCAGACAAACTCAGCTTTACAATATTAGTATAGATTGTATAATTAAGAAATTTGTTACAGATAATAAAGTCACGGTAGGGGTAGGGTAGGGTCCTGAAAGCATATAAACAGAACATCGCCTCAGCGTGTTTTAGCATATCAGTTGCGAAGGATTTTATAACAGGTGGTAAAAGGGGGCGAGTTTTGTAATTCAAATGCCTCGCAGGTATTCTGCGACTCGAAATTTAAATTCGGAATATTAGATTGTGGAAAATATAGCGTCTTAATATTCTGACCCGATAAAAACGTGGAATTTCAACGCGGGTAAGTTTCATTTCGTTTCTTTGTGATTTCGTAAGTTTTTTTTCTGCGTTTAATAAACGTAGGGGGCGTGTGCATTTCTCTTCGTTTCGCGTGGATTATGTTTACCTGGAACTGGTTTATTAGAGTCGCTTTAAAATCTTTGTAATACACTTTAAAATATTTCATTACAGTTCATTTATTTGATCAATTTCTTAAACGCTGAACAGATATGTCGTATATCGCAGAAATATTGTTTCTTTTTATTATTTAATATCACACTATAATAATGTGAGACATTTTATTAAATGGAAACCATTTTTATTTGTATAACTTTTACTAGTTTTTAAAAATGACAATACTAAAAATATTATTTTAATGTAAGACATATATAAATAATATAGTTCGCAACTTAATCCCATCGATATCGCAACTAAAATATGTCGATTGACATTGACATAAAGTTTGACACATCCCTTACTTTTAAAAGAAAGATTAAAGCTTACCTGAAAACTGTTTTTGAGTGATTTGATTATTGTATTTCTCTGTATGAATATGGCGCAAAATGTTGTTTATTCTGCTTTTTTCAATTTTTTGCAATTTTCTATCATGTTGCCTAACTTATTCTTCATAATTAGAATTCACGTTATCTGGCAAATGTCTCTTTCTTATTGTATGTATATGTGTATTTCTGTAAGAATAATAAATAAATAAAACACTTCAAAAGCCTTCTTTGTAAAGTTCTGTTAAGTGCGCAAACTACAGTTTAAATTCACATTATGATTAATTTACGAAGTAAAGACTGAAATTTTATCTACTGGCAAGTAGTTGATGGGGCTGCCAGAAAGAAACAATTTACTAAGTATTGTTTGTAGTTTACGTGAGTAGTGCACATTTAAATAAATCACTTTTAACGGTTTAAACGCGAAATATATTTCTTTAATATACACGTTTACCCGGGATACTTTTCATGTGAATAAATTCGAAACGGACACGTGAATCAATGAATTTTCGTCGAATATAAAAGTCATAAAGGCTTGTAATATCTGCTCAATTCGAGCGTTTTACAGCGGCCTTCGCTGAATGTAAAGTAGGTGAAATATCAAACTTAGGTAACAAGAAAAACACATTTGCGGGCGAAGTTTCGGATCGTGGCCGTGGGTACAGAGGTCCGATTGAACAGTTTATGGTCCGAGTTAGCCGATGTTCAGACGTTATTGGATTTCGCCTCATACTAATTGAATTTAGTCCCGATGCTCCGGGTTTACGACTGTAATCTAAAATAAATAAATGTTTCTTACAGTTTCGGCGCAATTAGGAGAGCGAGAGTTTTGTGAATTCGAGCTGCTAAAATTGTTTGATTACTGTCAAGTTTATTATCTATACTAATATATAAAGCTAAAGAGTGTGTTTGTTTGTGCGCGCTAATCTTAGAAACTAATAATTCGAATTAAAAAAAAATATTTTTGTGTTGGTTAGAGCGTTTATCGAAAAAGGTTATATGTTATAACACGACACGCTGTGACTAATAGGAGTGAAGAAACAATGAATAAAGAGTAAAAATGGAAAAAGAAGAAAAAGTGGGAACAAGTAATAATAATTTTTGTTGCCCAAAATAACTATTCTACGCGGATGAAGTCGCTGATATAGCTAGTCTAAAATAAAGAAATGTACGAGCGAGAATTTTGTGAGCTCGAGCTGTTAAAATTGTTTGACTTCTGTCAAGACTATATTATAAATATGAGCATCTGTGACGACAGAACTTGATTTAATTTTATGAAACCTACTGGGAAGGCCTGAATACAAGTTGTAAGTCTATTCTTAAGAGATAGAGTCAATAAACATATTATACTTATTTTTATTTATTTTATTACACTCAACATAAATATAAGTAAGTTAATAATAAGTTACCCGTTTTTTATGTTTAAACCCGTAAAAAGTGATTTGTTTATGTGTTATGTTAGTATCTGAAACTACGGACTTAAATACTATTAATATTTTCGTCTTCAGACGTCTTTCTTTACTATCAAATTAGAATTTGATTGTAAAGAAAGACGTCTGGATTTTTGTATAATCTCTACTTTGAGAGTGAATATTTTGAAATTTTTTACTATTTTTAAATATAAAGTCTTAAGTCTCGACTTTCCACGCAAGTATCGATCCGTGTCCCGCCCGGTCACGAACCCATTCGAATTCGGTGTTTACAGTTCAATGTTTCCTTTAAAATTATTATAGGAAAACATATTCGTTCATAACTTCCTATTTTCGTAAATATCAATTGTTCGTATTGACATTTTACTATCAGAAACATCGTGCAATATGCAAGTCTATAAACAGGCGAACAGTAAAGGCTGTCTTTAGATTTAGTTGAAATATTCATGTTTTTTTACGTAGGGTACACTTGATGGAAAGTGGAATACTCTAGCCACTCTAACTTCTAACTACATGCTCTGTAGACTTTTTTGGTTTTGGATATAGGGAAATCCACAGACTGAAATTTCGATTTAACTTCACGGCTTTTTCATCTTACGACGTCGGTTCGTGACTCGGACGAAATGTCGATATATTCATCATATCATCCGTTGAATATCTACATTTCCAGAGGAAGTCAGATGTCTCATAAAAACGATACCTTCGTTTATTAGCTACCATTAGACCAACGAGACAAGTGTAAATTATTGTATACCATCTACAATATGCTATTTTTATTCATATTATATACACAATTGTGTTTACTTAATATCAAATTGACTTTTTGACGGGTGTAAAGACTTAAAGAAGTATTAATGAATTCACATTCAAGAAAGTATTAATGTCTGCAATGAAATCCATCAATGGAAAACTGAAGGAAGATGGAAGAATGCAGAGTGTTATACCTACGCACATGTAGAAGGAAGTAGGAAGCGCTTAGTACTGGAGCTGAGGATAAAATCGAAATTGCTTATTTATCAGCAAACGCTGACCAAAACAGCAAAAAGCGCTGACGCCGTGATTTCACTCGGCGCTCAATAGTAAATCACTCTACGTGCACTTAAGCGCTATGATCTATGATCGTCACATCGGTGCATATTCCACTCGTTCGTGATTTATCTAGCGCTCGCGTCTCGCTCGAATGCTTACGATAATCGACTTGAGTTTTATGTTTTTACGCCCGTGATGTCCTATTCATAATGCAAGATCCATGGGGTGGATGTCGTTTACTCTGTAATCCGCATAAAACGAGACTATGGCCTAATGGTATGGTATAGCTCATTATAAACGACTCGTGGGGTCGATCCCCATAAAACACGTTAGATTTCGGTTAGGAACCTGGATATTTAATGGGTGGTAAGAATAACAAACCTCCATCCGGTCACGAACTATTCATAGATGAAAAACCCGTGAAGTCTGTGTTATTTCCAAATATCCAAAGTCAAGATAGGTCGACATGCAACCTGCCTAGATGTTATATGGCTGCCCCCAAGCTTTTCCTCCTCTATCATAAAACATAAACTAACGAATCAAAATTGTGGTGTAATATGTGTCACGTGAAACTTAGCTTTGTTCTTTGCGTCGCCGTTCGCTTCGCAGACCTGTGTTGACAAAGCGATTAAATTCAAACGATTCTTAATTTAAAAACACGGTGTCCTGTTTTCTATATAATTACATAATCTTATTAAATTTTAATGACTATAGATTCCAACTCAACATCAATTTGTTGTAGAAAGATACCGTTAGATAAGATACGTTACAACTAATTAATAAATTCTATTTATTAATTTCACATTATACAATAATGAGAGAGGGGATCGTTAAAATATTGAGACAGCTTAAGCCTTCAGTCGTTTCATATCTCAACGAAATTCTATAAAGGAAAAGCCGGGCGCGTTTTGATGTATAAAGTATACACAAACGAAACGCCCGGGGTTGGGTTACTTATGATGCAGGTTACGACTACCCTGGCTTGTTTTACGATAACTCGCTAATATAATATTTTCAACTATATTTTCGTGAAGAGAAAATCAAAATACGATATTACTAATATATTTACGAATTGTAAAAAAGCTATTAAGTGTTTTATAAAATGCTTGATGTTACTTACTACATTATACTTTAATTATTATTTTTATTAAGATCTTAAGAAGTAATATTAAATGGGTGTTAGGAATATCGAGGTCACGAACCACCGTCCATAAGAAGACGTAAAATTTTATCGCGTTGCAGTTTCTGTGTGGATTTCCTAATATCCAAATCCTATTTAGGTTGACAGCATCTTGTGTGATGTTATATGGCTTGAGTATTTTACCTTCCCTCAAGTGAAGTCTGTGCTTATCTATCCTCTATCATAAAAAAGAGGAGTTTACCTGTTAATTATTCGATAAAGAATTGGGCCGCTTGATAGACGAAAATTGAGATATTAAAGAACAGTGTCACATATCAAGAGAGGAGAAATGGGTGAACAATAAAAATCCCCCTCGCAAACGGAAGCTTCACACGTCAAAACACAGCCAACTAAAACCAACAAAGTTTCGCGTGAAATCAAAAAGAAATCAAACATTCGTCAGGCGTAATCCGTCCGTCTGCCAGTCTGTCACGATTCTTCGATTGACGCGCGATAAACGGAATCTGCGATGTTAGCGAAACGGTTGATTGATGCCTGATAAGAAGGAGGGAGAAGTGGGGACATTGTCTTGTGATACACAATTTCGGGTCTATGACAGTTTGAGTTCGGTTCAAATAAAACAGTTGAACTGTTTATAACGCGATATGTATTAGTTAAACTTATTTGAAAAATATTTTAACTACGGCCCGACGTTTAGTTAAAAAAGTCACGGGTAAAACGTATAATGCAGACACATTTATATATCCGTTAGACTAGTCAATTTTAATTTACGAGAAACTAGATGAACAGGCCACAGAGCTCATCCAGTTTCAAATCTTTCCCGGGATTCAAACATGGGTACTCTTGCGATAAGTTGTGTATTTAGGTTCTGTGTATAACATATTCCTTTTTTTCTGGACACATGAAGTTGGTTTAAGAACAAAGTTCATCAAATCATGCTTCAAAGTCTATCGAGCTACTTTCCCGAAGTTTGTGAAAGAAAAGTTTCTTGTTGCGTTTTATAAAAAGAGAGTGTCGGCTACAGATAATTAATACTTAGTTTATTTGGAACGAAAACAAGTCTGTATGTTACAAGTCTATAAATTAACTTTCTACTTGTGAGATGGACTCATAAAGGGTCCGATCCCCACCACAACAAACATGTAGGACCTTGTATATTTAATGAGATGTAGGAATAAGTGCGTTATGTTATGAATCTAGGGAAATTGAAGATGAAAAATGTAACTAATCTTCAGAGCACTGAAGTGTGAGGTGATAACAATTAAATTAAAACGAAAAAAAAAAAGATTCGAAATACGTAATATTTTTCTAAATTCACAAATATAAATCAATTTTAGATTAATCTCGAATTGTTGTGGTAATAGTTTCGTCGAGTAAAATCAATTGTTAAATGTAATAAATTACACAAAATAGCATAAGTAAAAATCATACTTTATATATGGTTCTAGACCGCCTCTGTAGCCAAATATTTACAAGTAAGATAAAAAAGTAGTTACGTAAAGTCTTAGATTCGAATCCCGATAAAGAATAGATTGTCTTCGTCAACTACTTGACTCAAGGCCGATCAGTGAAACGGGGGGGGGGGGGGGACGATACATTATATATTTTTTATGTTCTAATATAAATACAAGTAGTTTTAATTTGTTACAGGATAACACTGAAATTTTCCTCATTGGTGAATTAAAATAGAATATAACATTATGGCTACTTAAATTAGGCCTCAATCATTTTAGTTTTGGGCTATTCAAACATTCAAGTTGCCGTAAGCGCGTTTTAATTAGTTATATTGTTACGTGATAATGTTCATGTTTGAACTGCTTTTGTTATACAGAAACAATATTATTTTTTAGCACTTCACTATGTGAAAAGTGTTTTATCTGTTTTAAAATAATACTACGAGTTCTATATTTTTAACGCCCTTTTTTACGTCTGTTTGATGGTTTAACAACCTTTAACAGTCTCCCCGTTCCACGGTAGCTGAAAAGCGTCCAAAACATCGGGCCGTAGTTAAAATAATTTGATAACCAGTTTAACTAACATTTTTCGCGTTTTAACCGGTAAAAATTCATGAAGCAGTGAAGTTTAAGCCTGTGGATTTCCTAATATTCAAAGTAAAAATGGATTGATAGCGCATCTTGTTTAGATGTTAAAAGACTGGAGTATTTGACCTCCCGTCAAGTGAACGCCTTGAGTGTGTATCTTCTATCATAACAACACGTGTCAGATAAAACAAACAGCAGGAATATTAAACATATAATTATATTAGTTAAATCATCTAATGACCAGCTTTTAATTATATCAAAAGTCGGCTCGTGTTACTAACGAGCTTCCTTGTAAAAATTCGTACGGTTTTAGATGATCCTTACTAATATTATAAATGCGAAAGTAACTCTGTCTGTCTGTCCGTCTGTTACTCTTTCACGCCAAAACTACTAAACGGATTTGAATTAAATTTGGTACACAGATGGTCTAGACTCTGAGAAAGAATATAGGCTTTTTATTGCGAAAAGGGGGTTGTAAGTTGTTAAAAGGGGGGGGGGGGTGAAAGTTTGTATAGAAATTCGTGGTTTTTGAAGCTAGAACAATGAAACTTTCTTCTTTGGCTTTTTGGGAATGGGAGTGGGAGTGAGAGTGAGAGTGTTGCGGCAAAGTAGCACATACAACATAGATTGGCTGCCCTAAATGCGCCCTTACATAAATTAATAAACAGCCTAAATAATTAAAAATTCTAAGTCACTATTCCACGCGGACGAAGTCGCGGGCACAGCTAGTATAATATAAAACCACCGGACAAACTAATTAATTTGTTCCATTGCATAACAAACAAACTCTGCCCAACTATAATTCGAAGTGAACTCTGAATTCGTTTGATATACGTTTTAAAATGGTGGCTTTCAAAATTTGCAATTTAAATCCCTTATATCTTACTTAAAAGTGAATTTCTTCTCCACATACATATCTGTGTCCCGAATTTGCATTACTAATTGCTTGACTGGGGCTCTCCATGTTTTGCCCTGTCAGATTTGCAGAAATTATTTCAATGGTTCTATTTTTTTTAAGTATATTTTATGTCCACCTCTAGCTATAAGCAGCTAATACTAACGTATACACACCTACTATTATTAACTCATTTTTTAAATTTTACTCCGAAAATGTATCACTGGGACACATTTTGGGATCGTTTTACATTTTTTATTGAGTTACAAGTGCTATGTTTACCAGGTGAGTTTTGCTGATATTCAGTGTACCAGCATAATGACGCAGTAACTTATTTATTTATTTACACACACACAAAATATATGTATGCTGCCATTACAGTTATAATCAAATTCGACAGTAATACAATGATATTATACATGATATAAGAAAAAATATGAAAACGAAATTTCAATAATTATGTTCATTACTTCTAGTAGCAATTACGTTAAGAATAATATTAGCTATTTCACTCCAGTACCCCGTGAATGTTAACCCTTTGGTGTACAATATTAACCACTCGTATTGTTTCCGTGATGAGCGCCCTAGCCATCAAGTTGGAATGCGCGAAAGGCACAACCAGCAACGGTGGATGGTGCCGTTTTCCCACGTATCCGTCCGGCACGCTGAAGTGAAGCCAGCGCAAAACAACGGCGTTATGTTCTTTACCGCGAAGAATTTTAATTACGTACGTTGCCAAAGAAAATCCTCGTCTCAGCCGTAACTCGCTATATCCTACTAAACCCACGACAAACAGTCAGTAGGATACATAAGTGGGTAAAATGGGTAAACCCCATATGTTTGAAGTACAAATATCTCAAGAACTTGTTTTGAACTCGCTACTTATACTGATACTGAATACATTTTGCATAACCCGCTTTGTTTTATTTACTAGTGAGAACGGGTTACGTAATGCATGAACAAAGTTATTTATTATAAGTTCATTATGAATATTAATAAAACACAAAATCCCTTTTTTCTTACTAAAAGACGATATAAAATGTGGTTAGTACATCTACATATAATGGTTAATACTTGTTAAATGTCTCATAAATATATCGTTTTTTCCACATAATGTTTTAAGCCCACACCAAAACACGACCATGTAAGAATATCATAAGAATTTATTAAATATATTTAGCTTCTAAGACAAAATTCTCCCTACGATCGTAAACACGAGTTTCTCTAACACAAAAACCAGTACAGATCATGAAAGGAACAATAAATCAGTAAGTGGTAGAAAAAGAATACTTATTCCACACGCATTAGCCGACAAAATTTTCGGTCTCATAAAAAGCCTTCGCCATAACGCTAGAGGGTGAAATTATTATAAATCTTCATAGCATTACCATAGAGCAAGTTAGAACTTTGCTCTTTCGAGAATTCCCTCGGTAAGTGGGCTGTAACTCATCGAAGCATAGACCAAGAGTGAAAAGAACTACTATGCATTCTCGATTCGATTTGACTTCGAGTTATGTGCGAATTTTACTTAACGTCCTAGAATTACAATTACATTATTTGTTTTTTATTAACTACATTTCTATAACAAATGATTAATTATGTTTTTACGTATGTACAGTGACTCAATATATGTTGAAAATAATAAATGTGAATAAGGACATACTTCGAAATTTATTTGTACCCTACAACCTATTCAATATAATTTAATAAACTTCTTTTATTTTCATATATGAATAGATTATGTCTAGAAAACTTTGTCAACAATGTAATTTGATAGTAACGGCTGTTTTGTATAATGAAATTAATTAATTTCAAATTTACACCACAGCACGATAATTGCAAAGTATAATCCAAAATAAACTAAAGTAACATTTTGATAAACTCGAAAGAGATTTTTTTCTATTCCATAGTAGTGGTGTTTGATCGATGCGTGTCCACAACTATTCGGGGTTACGAGTGAGAAATAACGCCAATGATGGTGGCAGGAAGGTAACGACAAAGATCGCTAGCTCTTTATATCGTTATACATATTCCGCCCTTACCCGGTTTGAGATCTGTGAAAGTGACGTACGTTTTACGTTTGTATGTATAACATGTAATGCGAAAAGCTGTATGATTTTTTTTTTTTGCCAGACTCGTTGTCCAACATGTGACTAATTTTTTTGAAACATTTTGGACTTTGGAAATCTGGATATAACATGGGTGGTAGGAATATTGAAATTTCATCCGCGTCATGAACCACCGTACACAGATGACGAAGCCGTGTAGCTTAATAGTATTTCGGTTTCAGTCTGCGGATTTAGTAATATTAGAAGCCAAAATAGATCGGCAGTGCATCTTGCTTAAATGCATAGGCTATATTACCTACCATTAAGTGAACTCTATGCCTATCTGTCCTACTCTATCATTAAAAAAAATACTACCACTGATGAATAATGACCACCTCACTTATACGCGAATGGCCCCCAGGTTTTAGCCTCGATTTGTCGATTTCCCTAAAATGTAAGGTCGCGTTTTGGTTAGAGTCTGTGAAATGTTAATAGCCAAAACAGAGGATCTTAATAAAATGTAATAAAAAATACTGTCTGTAGTTTACCCGAGTAGTACACATTTAAACAAAACACTTTAACAGTTTAAAACGCGAAATTTATTATTTATTATTAATTTGAAAAATTATTTTAACTACGACCAACGTATCAGATGCTTTGCAGATGTAGCAAACGTGATCACGGTAGGTGGTTAACGAATATATTTCGCGTTTTAAACCGTTAAAGGTATATTCAATTTATATAAAGTAAGCCCCACCTTATCTGCTATGCTCTATGCTACATGCGAAAAGTATGCTTGTATTAGTTTTGTAACTACAGGGTAACAATTAAATGAAAAGAACGAAATTTATTTCAAAACATGGCGTCCAAAAACATTGAAACATGCTTTGATTTCACAACGAGCCACTCTCGGGATCGAAAACACCGTTTCCAATAATATTTCACAAACTCCACAGAACTGTGTATTAGAAATAAAATACAGTGCCTTTGAGTTACAGCTACGTTGTATAGTTAATATCGCTATTTCTATTTAGGTCGAAGTTATTTGAATTACTTTCAACAATAGTTACAACGCCCCACGGCGTTTAACGAGTACATTTACTATATTTTTGCCTGATGGTCTAGTGGTTAGGTTAAGTTAGGACGTCGGTTCTGGTCATCAGTAACTTAGTGACGATAGTTGTTAGTCTTATCTGCATTAGTTAAACTCTAAAAATGTTGAAACGATAACCGTTTCAATATAAAAGTCGCAATAGCTCGTTCTAATATAGAAAATATTTAACCTTAATTATAAGTTTTCCTAGCGAAAAAAACCGAGCGTTAGTTTGTGGAACTAAGCATACTTACAATATTATCGTTAAAAGAATAACGCACGGATTTTCGACGCAAAAATTTATATTCCCTCGAAATCCTGACTCTGGTCCTTCCTAAACCCATTTGAATTGCCAATGCGCCGTCTTTTTTTCAACGTGCCGTTGGGAAAATGACAATTTTTTTACATCGGAATACGGCTGATAATATAAAACCGGATTAAAATAATCATTAAATTTAGTGTCCATTTTCATTGTGTTAAGCATGTCTTGCCCTGGATTTGTCTCCCGGGTAAATGATAAATTATTTCAGTCGGACAACACACTTAAGCCAATCTAATTTAAATAAAACACTTTAACGGTTTAAAACGCGATATATTAGTAAAACATATTTGAAAAGTGGCCAATCTAATTGCGTTTTAAACCAAAGTATTTAACTACTCGCGTAAACTATAGACAGTATCCAATCTAATTGCTCGAAAAATTGACAAGTTGAATGGACATGTTCTTTTTTTATTTAAAGGAGGTTGTTTATTTTTTTAGTTCTTTTAAGTCTTAGTAAAAATATTCTATACATCATCAGCCCCTTTCATAGTTTCTGCTGAGATTCGGGTCTACCAATTCCTATATAATATATATGCAGGTCTTCTTTGACGCTGGTGATCCAAAGGTGGGAAGAATTTTTTTTATATAAAAGTCCGGTCATTAACCACCATCTTTGGAGGCAACGTATAAATTAAAACTTTGTTTTAGATTGTAAAAACTTTTAACGACACGGATGAACTTGAAACCGCAGCGTTCTGTGTTGCTCTAACTGCAACTCTCTGTTCTCATGTGGAAAATATTAAAGTATAAAACATGACAAAATGTACTCAAAGTCAAATTTTAAGTGCTCATCTTGATATCAAATTTTGGACGTTATAAAGCAATACGGCTAGCAAATGCTGTTACTATGTATCTATATATAAAGCTGAAGAGTTTGTTTGAACGCGCATTCTAGGAACCACAGGTTCAAATTGAAAAAAATATTTTTGTATTAGTTAGAAAATTTATCTAGAAAGGCTTAGGCTATAAAACATCGCTCTGTGACTAATACAAGCGAAGATACAGCGAGAAATCTTAAAGAATTGCAAAAATTATTCTTTATTATGGATTTCAGAGGCGTACGCTGCAAAAACGGTTCAAGGTATCCCAATAATATGTATTAAAGAATGATTCCTCTTTAAATAATCTAAAAAAAATCTGCAACGCTATATGTGTATCTTTTACGATTAACTTGCAAGAACGACGAGAAAGTACACGACCGACGTCGTGGGTGCCTTAAGATTATACAGATGAAGGGGTTCGCAAAAACGCATTTGGATGCCATCGAATTTGTCTTAGCGGACGTCGCTGACACAGCTAGTCTAAAATATATATGAGCTTAAAAAACATCAACAATATTTATTATGTGGCGGCCATTTTGAAAACAAAACTGTCGCAACAAACAAAATTCCGCTTACCAATATTGGCCATTCGTCAATCAATTTATAACTTACGAACGGCGGAAACGCGAGACCCGTTATTTCTAAGAAAAGGGGGAAACTTCTCGCTATAACATTTAGTTGTGTTGCGAGAATATCAAAGCTACCCGAACTAGCGCAATGTTCTAATAATTCCCTCAGTTTTCGTTCCGTTGAAATATTAAGATTAGCTCCTGAGAACTCACCAGTATTTCTCCGAGGAAACAAAGGAACCGAGTTTAATGAGACGCTTCAATCTACGTCACTTTCCTCCTCCATGTGAGTTAGTTTAGCTATTTAAGCTGGGATATGAATTATTAGCCTTTATAGGAATGCAGCTCAAAATAACTCGTAACGGAACAATAAAAACATCACTAATGCTATTGCTATTACGTATTGTCTAGTGAAACACAATTCTCATTTATTTACAAAAATATTAAAATTAAAAAAAAATTATCATAATAATATATTGCGTTTTAAACCATTAAAATGTTTTATTCAAATATGTACTACTCGTCTAAACTACAGACAGTAAGTTCTATATACGTTATGTAAATTTGTTTCCCCATTATGGGGCGAACACATTTTTATGCCCGTTTCACTGATGTGCTTAACAGGCAAGTAGTTGATCAGTCTTCTGTGCCCTGCCTGACATTATTTATTTTACTGGGATTCGAATCCAGGACCTCTCGCGCTTAACGCAATGCTAGGCAATACATTTAATCATTTGGCTACAGAGGCGGTCAGAAATATTTATATATTAAATTAACGGTCTAGTCAGTGTAATTGTAGCAGCGAATGGCTAATAACCAGTGGGTGGTGGGATCGAGCCCCAACGAGGCCAAAATTTTTCTTATCAATTTATATATTTTTTTTAAATGATGTAGGGCGTCGTCTCGAAATGTGTATAGTTCGCGGGTGGTAGGAACATCGTAATTTCATCTGGGTCGCGAACCACCGTCCACCACAGATGAAAAAGCTGTGCGATTGAATCGCCTTTCGGTTTTAGTCTGTGGATTTCCGAATATCCAAAGCTAAAATAATTCGACATCGTACCTCGCTTGGATGTTATATGGCTAGAGTATTTCACCTAAGATAAAGTTTGTAAAAAATCGTAATCGTAATCGATTTTTTTTATCACACATAATATACATTATAAGACCTCCCGTTTCTTCCTGTACCTCCATGTCGTCCTATTGTTGTAAAGATAATTACGTTTCATTGTACATAAGTCTAATCTTAACTTTTTCTAAAAACAATTAAAAAAAAAATTAAACTAAATAATTACCATACCTCGACTTTTACCTCTTTTTAGTATTTAAGACTCTTGACTAGACATCGAATAATTCCAACAGATAATAAAAATTAATAGAATCCAGTAATAAAAGCCACTAGCAATAAAAGAGATGATGACAATAAAACTTCAACATTATTTCCATCATTCAAAGTCAGTAAAATGAACTAAGAAAAGAAAAAAAATCATAATTCATCGAGGGGGAGAGATATTGTTAAAAAAACGTTTTAATTTACAGAACCGTGGTATAAGGCCTCCACTCACTAAACCATTCCATCTGCTGTTGGTTTATCGACACTAGCTCTGCTGGTGACTTCGTCCGCATGAAAGAATTATTTTTTGCTATCGATCATTGTCTGTCTATTTCAATTTAACCATTTTCGCAAGGGAAGGCGTCAAGGTGAATAATATTCCCCATTTTTTCCCACTTTTTCCACTGTTTCTTCGCACCTATTTGTCGCAGCGTGATGTTATATAATATATAGCCCTAAGCCTTCCTCGATAAATGGTCTATCCAGTAGTTTCTGAGATTAGTGGGTTCAAACAAAAAAAATAAGACTTTTTAATATAGATATAGTAACGCCACAGAAGCAACGTGTTTTTAAATGTTGCATCGGTATCAGCGTGCCTCTTAGCGATAAAACCATCTGGTAAATGTTTTTTACGTAGTCTGTGTTACGGTATAGTGTGCTGAGGCCCTAACCAGTTCAGAATAGTAGACTGATGGGCGGCTGTCAACGACTCAGACGTTGAATATTAATCTAACAACATCAATTCATAGGCTCTGTTTATTGGGCGAGATACTAAGGAATTGTTTTACCGAAGCCTCAATATTGATAAAATTGGTTATAAGGATAAATCGTTCTTCGCTGATAACTCCTTGCTTATTTAAATGGAAAACTTATTCGGGATCATGAAAGCAATGTCTAATGGAGCATATTTTTATTAATTATACATTTTAATTAGTTATACAATAATTATTTCGATTTTTTTCAACTTACTGATACATCTATCAATAGTTGACGTTGATATTTATATCAAGCTACAGCATGCATTGAACGCTTTGTATGCCTCTTCAAGTCCTGCCCGAGTCATATTTTTTTTTCAATCTATAATCGATTCTTATTTTTATATAGTGCCACCATGTGCAAAATATTAAAGATTTTATAAAATTTTTTTCATTAAATAAAACTCTTTGTAAACGTTAAATATAATTGTTAATATTAAATTTACTTGAACTACAGGCGTGGTCACGGAAGGACTGAAGACGGTGGGGTCAAGTTCAAAGTCCAAACTGCTAGGCTTGCGCCACCTGTTTTGTTAACTAAAAAAAATCACGTTTTATCGTAAAGTCTGATTGTTAACATGAGAATATCCTGTTGATCATTATTTAAAACAACAACAACAGTTGTTCTTTCATATAAGATAACATTGCCCGATGACGCTGTTATTTGTTCGTTTAATTTTTGCCTTTGATACATTCATTTAAATAAAACATTTTAACATTATAAAACGCGATATATTGGTTAAACTTATTTGAAAATGATTTTTAAGTTCGGCCCGACGTTTCGGATGCTTTGCAGCAGCCGTGGTCACGGGGAGACATCGCGTTTAAACCGTTTAAGTTTTTTATATAAATGTGTACTACTTGTAAATATAGTGTATAACATTCATTTTACAAGTTTTGCTACCATATTAAAACAACTTTTAACAACATAAACAATGTCTAAATAAAAACTTTAATGGTTTAAAACGCGATGTATTAGTTAAACTTATTTGAAAATGATTTTTAACTTCGGCCCGACGTTTCGGATGCTTTGCAGCAGCCGTGGTCACATTTATTTAAATGTGTACTACTCGCGTAAACTATAGACAGGTTTTAATAAACAGTGTCATTCGCATCCAGAACGGTAGAGTGGACGTTTTTCGACTCAGCACTAATGGATCCAAGCTATTTTCTCTAATAGATTTTACGTCGCTACTTACTCTTTAAATTGTAATGGACAATTTTAATACTGGAAATAGTTGTAAACATTTATATTTCAGATGTAGCTTTGAGTTTTTTTCTTGAAACCATACATACAAAACTGGTAAATTATTAGTGATGTGAACTTTTTTTTTGTTAAAATACAAATTGAAAACGTTAATATTTTTTACATGCACATAAAAGCATTATTAAATTAAATACTAAAAAAATGTTTATAGACTACTCATAAATTAGGAGTCTATAATACATTTTTATATTTTGTGTTATTGTTATATATGTCAATATTGTTGGTAGTTTTAGTGTTACGACCAATTATTTTTATTTTTTATAGTCTGTTTTTATTTTTGTAATAACGAAGAATATTTAAATTAAACACTTCAAACGGGTTAAAAGTTACGTGAATTATATAAGTTAATTTATTTATAATTTGTTTTAACAGCGGCCCGAAGTTGAAGTTGCTTTGTCAAAGATCAAGTCCCCCGTGACCATTTTTACATGTGTATTACTTACGTAAAAGCGATAAAGAATATTTCCCAAATACAAATTCTATATAATATGAAACTGGCAGCAAAACAGCTGTCCAACAGTCCCGTACGTTATTTCGGTAGAATCCATTAACAGCAACACAAAAACGTTTTGTTTCAGACGTCGATGACAACAGCAATTTGTCACGCCATTAATAAATCACTAATCAACCGCAATCGTACAAAAGCCGTCGGCATTTAATAAAACGTCAAAGAACGATCTGAGGAAATTGAGGGGCGCTCCTCTAAAGTTGATTAGTGATGTTTTTAGGGTTCATTGACGGTTTTTGTTTGTTTTTTATATTAAAGGTAGACAAGCGTGCGGTTCAGTTGAAGGATAGGGACGTACCCCATTCATGTAATATACGGTATTGGCAAATCCACGGACTGAAACCGAAATGCGATGATACTTGGCAGCTTCTTCACCTCTGGACGGTGGCTTTTAACCCGGACGGAATTTCGATATTTCTACCTGGTCGGCAGGTGGTGGTATAACATACATACTGCTGCAAAGCATCCAAAACGTCTGGCCGAAGTAAAACATAATTTTCAAATAAGTTTAACTAATATATCGCGTTTTAAATCGTTAAAGTCTTTTATCTAAAAAAATCCATATATTGTCAAATGAGGTCCATTTATTTTGTAAAAAATATAAATAGATTAGAAAATTGTTGGCCTGACGGATATCAAACCCGCGAACCGTTGATTAATGAGCGATGCATTGCTACCAACGAGGCCGTCAAAACGTTGACCAAAATATGATTTAATTTATGTTAAATGACGTGGGCGTGAGAAATGAATCTGACATGTTTTATATTTCTGACAGTTTAGATAATTTCCGACTCCTACGCTATCCGCTGTCACTTTGGGCAAAATGAACTGCGTTGAGATGATAACAATGAATGTTTTTATAAGGAAAGCGGTAGCCAGGTTGGGACATAAAAGGTAATTTGTTTTGCCTTTCTTTATTAATTTACAAATAGTTCTTTAATCTGTGTCAAAGAAAAAAACAAGAAATAATGAATATACATTATTATCAATGTTGGTGTAGCTAACTGTTATATTTATAAAAACTAACAGGATGACAAAAATGAATTTTAGATTATTCTTTACAGTTTTATATTTCAGCGTAAAGAACTTTACGAATTGCGGAACCCGACTTATATCGAAACGAACGGAAGCTTCGTCAGTTTTTTAGATTCTTATTAGATTATTGATGACTGAGAAAGATGTGATCGGATAAGGAAAATGTCCGCGATTTAATTTAAAGCGATTTTATGTATTTTGTAAGCCATACAAATATAGAGTTCATTTAGTTAAAAGTGACGTCCAAGATCTGTGTTTTGAGAATTTGAATTTTGAACCGTTTATATACTTTTTACACTATGTAACCCATTTTTCAACGTTTTGATATATACATTGGCACGTTAGCTATTATAACTAAAATGAGGGTCTAGTAGTCGAATTAAGAGACACTAAGCTAGAATTAATTCATCTTATGAAAAAAAAGATATATAAAAACATTACTATTCTTATCATGGATGGTGTCACCAATATAATTATGCTTATTTGTTCCTAAACAAATAATAATATGTAAAAATTAACCTTTTGTTACCCACATGTTAAAGGTTCATTGATTCGCAATTACACACACTTACACACACCACACCCACACATAAAAGCTTCAAAAGGTAGTCAATCATGACAAATACCCGAAGTGAGGTTTACGGGAAATGTAGAAAAGCCATCTCCACATCTACAGATTCATTGCGAGCGAATACGAAATGGCTTCAGTCACAGAAATGCCCCACTTATGAATATTAATGCCTGGGGATTTTTTCCATTATCCCACAGCCGCTGAAGGACGTTTGTGTGGAATATATTTCAAAAGTTCACCTTTCTCTAAGTGATTCAGTAACTAGTACGGCTTATTCGTCAAACGGCGGCGTTATTCGTGTTCCCCGAGTGTTGACCCGCGAATTATTTCAAAATTTTCGACCAGAAGCCAGGGACGTGTTCGAAATTTAAAATCTAATTAAAAAAAAATCAATACGTCATTAATGACATCACACTTCTATTTTTTTTAAATATAAAAATGTAAGAGGCATTTATTTGTTCCAGACTTTGCGCACGCGTATTTATAGGTACATTTTTGTATCCGCTTCAAACACCACGATTATTTTTATATACGACTGTCTTATCACAACTTACGACGTATCTATTAATTATAGTTAAAATTTCTTATTGCTATTACTTTTGTTTATCACTTGTTTATTTTGCACTCAGTGCCATTCGTATGTATAAAATGTTTATTTATAATTATTTAATGTAACAAATAAAACTAATAAACAATTTTGACGTAATAAACAGTTAAAATTACACTTTAAATTATTAAATAGCTATATTTTAAACCGCCTCTGTAGCCAATTGGTTAAACGTATTGCCTAGCATTGCGTTAAGCTCGAGAGGTTGTAGGTTGGAATCCCAGGGAAACATAAGATTGTTATGGTCGGAAAGGGCACAGAAGTTTGATCAACTACTAAAACGTATCAGTGACGAGCACAGAAGATGTGTTCGCCCCTTGCCCACGAGGGGGAAACGGGCTTTCACTTTTATATTTAAAAACGCATGTAGAATCCCAATTTTTAACGAATGACTCTACCGACACCAACAATTATCACATTGAACATTCGATTAGTCATTTGATTTTATATAGCTGGATTAATACTTAACAGAACACAGGGTTAAGATGACTTTGAACTTTGTTAAGTTTAATCAGCACTTCTACCTCTTACTTCTACTCTTGGGTACAAATTAATGAATAATTGCGTACAACTCCACAGCCTACCTTACGAAAATTGCGTAATTAGAAAATCATGATAAGCGAATATTGTACTGCCTTAGCATTAAAACTAGGAGATTATTAAGATTCGTCATTTACGTAACGTAAAATACCTCTCAATGTGTATATACCGAATTCTATGTCGTCGAGGAATACATAGAGAGGATTACTTCCCTATGTATTTCTCGACAAGAATGTTTTCTAAGAATTATCATGGTTAAAATTTATTATTTAGCTATTAGAATTGAAAAATTGTATTCTTGCGTACATTTTAACCAACCAATGTGAGAACACTAAGTGTTCGTTTCGGATGCTTTGCAGTAGCCGTGGTCACGGGGAGACTGAAACGTCGGGCCGAAGTTAAAAATCATTTTCAAATAAGTTTAACTAATATATAGAGTTTTAAACCGTTAAAGTGTTTTATTTAAACAAGTAATTATGTTAAAAACCATCCAAACTCGAACTGCCGTTGTTACCTCGTGTTAATAGGAAGAAGAACACTTCAACACCAAAATAATAAGCAAGAAATCCCAGAAACTACCAGGAACTGAACCACATTACGGAACCGGTGAAGACCTCTTAAAGATCATGTTATTACCTTACTTGTAATTACAAGAGTAGTAATCTTTGTAAACGCGAAGAACCTGGGGGCAATTTGTGTAAAATTAAATTCTACTCGTAAAAGCCCGTGTTTCGTAGATCGTGTGACATTGAACAATTTTGGCCTAAGGCATGTGCACAGAGTACAGTCGTAACAGTGTCACTATCCAACTCGACCGATACCATTGATTAAGTTAAATACTGTCTTGGTTTACGCGAGTAGTATAGATTTAAATAAGACCTTTAACGGTTTAAAACGTTTCGGATGCTTTGCAGCAGCCGTGGTCAGTCACCCCATGACCATGGCTGCTGCAAAGCATCCAAAACGTCGGGCCGAAGTTAAAAACCATTACCAAATAAGCTTCGTAGACTAATATAGCGGGTTTTAAACCGATAAAATTTTTATTTAAATTTATTAAGTTTCATTTAATAACCAAAGCCTCTCGCGCTAAAACTATTTAATCAAATATTGCTTAAGGTGATAAGTCTGAGTCTACAATTACAATTTGGATGAGGATAGAATCCAAAACCCGTTAATAATTAGAAATTTTTACCAAGTAGATTTATATTTGTAGCTGGTTCTTCTATTACTGAACTTATTTCATAAGGTGTATAGCTATATATAGTTTCAATTTGTTATTGCATAAGTATATGCGATAGTCCATTACTACTACTTATTAACAAACAAAAATAAATGTAACAAGCTTTTAAGAAAACAACATCGATATTGAAAATTCTGGGTATTATGTTGTGTTGAAATTATTTTAGTGAATTTCTGAGTAGTGATAATAAAAAAAAATCATTTGAGTTTTAACCATTTTTTTTTTTAGTTAATTTGTAAAGTATCAGAAATTCCAGATTATGTAAAAAAATAGAATTGATTATTACAAGGGACAGACACTTTGGTTATGGATTCATTAAAATTTATAATATTAGGATTTTCCGGAGGAAGAATATTTATGGCAATACCAGCTTGGTAGGTAGTCTACTATAGGGAATGCATTCAAATCTTTTAAATACCTTATTTATATGTATTTTAAAATATTATTTAATGAAAAGACATGTGCACACACAAATAAAAAATAATGTATAAATTTAACCAGATGGGCTCGTTGGTCTAATGCTAGATGTTGTTACAGTAACCGACGTTTACGGGATCGACTCCCGATTGTAAATCATTCCTAAGTTTTTAAAAACATGAAATGGGAAGAAGAGTATATATATTACATATTTTGAGTCAAGAACTAACGTACACAAAAGAAAAAGTCTTGAAGCCTAAATTTGGATTTTCGGGATTGATCCTTAGATTTTTGAATGGACAAACACAAAATAGGTAAGAATATAAAAAATATAAAAAATATGTACACGGCACAGCTCTTTTGAGTGTGCCAGTAGCCCGTTTACCTCCTAATCATATGCTTGTCTTGCCTCTCCCTTATAAATATATAAATTTTTAAAATTTTATAGCAAGCTTATAGCTTAACAATGGAAGACACACTTAAGAATCATATCAACGTCTATGAAGACGTAAGTGTGTACGTGTTATACGTTTTATTATTATTTGAGGACGATTTGGAGTTTTACAACTAAGGTGACTGTTTTTATCGCTTTTGCTGTTGCTAAAACCGTAAAATATTGTTAAGTTGTGCCTCAAAATAATTGACAATGAAAGGTACGTGGGATTACGATAATAAGTTAGAGATTTTTGCTTCTAATCCTAGGCCTAGTTTGTTTTTAAATATTTACTGATTCTCGCGACCATCCAAAGGTCGTAACAGAACATAAAAGAATACTAATTAACTTGATGAACGATGAACTTATTTACTATAAAATTAACTTAATTACATTAACGAATTGGAACTTAGAACAATAACACACTGTACTCCAGAGATCATGATTTCAAGTGTATTTGTGGATTGAAAAACTTATATCTTAATAAGATTTCATAAACTTCTTTTCTTTTTAACTCAATTATAAGAGCAACAGCCTGAATACTTTAAGGCTTGTTCGTCTTATTTAATTTAAATGTAAAATTTTCAAATAAAGTTTTTAAAGGAGTAAAGTTTAACACGCCTATTTTAAAGCGATAAGTCGTTATTTATATAAAGATATAATTTGAAAACTTTAATATTTTACACATGATGGCGTTATATAATTTAAAAATTTTTTAGATTAAATGGAATTTTATGATACGGTCGGGTCTTGAACCGGCATCCACAGAGTTCCGTGCTAAATGAATTCTAGAGATCTAAATTTTTTTTTTAATTTATAAAGTCATTAATTAAATAAGTAATTAAGTTATATGTAAATTCATGTACCTCTTAATGGGATTGCTAGTACATAGTATTAATAATCATAATGCAATTTTCGACGGAACTTAATAAGATAACCGCAAGTTGCCCCTAAGTTTGAAAGTATCCCAGAAGTTCAGAACTATCCGCTAAGTTAAGCCAAATGTGATGGATCGAATGAATTTCGTTAACATGCTTATGTATCTTTCGCAAAGAATATGCGCGATTTTCATTAAGATCAAACCGCCTTTTTGGTCGAGTGGTAACCGCACTCATAGATGACGTAGTCTTAGCTTCGAATCCTAGTTCACAAGAACATATATAACAGTTTAGGTATCATCAACTCCGTGTTTAGATGCAGTTTATCATCAGTGATTTTTTGATAATCAAAAACTTGCACAAAAGCAGAATCCACGTTTGAAAACTCAAATAAATTTTACATGTTATTACACTTGTGGGCACTGTTTAATTATTTAGATTTTTTGCGCAAGGGCTAAACAGCCTTTTGTATCAATAGATTTGAAAAACATATGATGACATGAAGACCAAGGTAGCTCAATTTGTTAGAGCAACATCACGTAACGCTGTGCATGCCGGGTCAAGTTTTGCCCGTGTCGTAATTTATTTTAATAAAAAAATGATTTTTAATTCATGTAGGATCATTCCTGAGCACTCTCTCATATAAAAGAAGACACCTTTTCCCAGTTGTTAGAAACAAATACGTTAAAGTAAACAACGTAAACTTACTATTATCTTGTATATGCACTAGTAAGTAAATGCTTGTTAAAAATAATTCATAGGTAAATATATGATGAAGTGACTTAAACGTCAACGGCACCTCGTCCAAGTGACATTGTCAAATGTCAGGTGACCGTTGACGTTTCTTGACACTATTAAACGGCGATGCGCCATCATATATACTAACGTTTTTAATATCAAGACGAAGAACATATCTTCTTCTAATGCTTCTACAATTTCAAAGGCCGTTGATAGAGACTGCTATATTGTTCGTAGTTATTAATTGTGAAGGATAAGCGTAAAATATAATTTTTTACAGTACCGTTTGAGTTATAACTAAAATATTCATAAACCGAACCAGGGCCATATCATTTCGTGCTGCTCCAAATAATAGCCTTCTAACTTATTCAAACAAATATTAGACATTTGAAATGTTGCTTGTCACGGAAATCCGCATTGAACTAACATGGCATTGATAAGGATTGGAAAATTATTCCACGATACTAAATACATAGAAACTTTTATTGCTTTTGGGTTATTAAGACTTATTAAAGTAGTAATCATCGTTAAGAAGCTCACGACGTAATAACTTAAGTAACTTCGCCACAAGAATTATGGAATTATTACCCGATAACGTTGAGTATAGTTATTAAAATAAATAAAAAAATTAACGGTTTCAAACGCCTAATATGTTAAACTATAAGGTATATTATAAAGTCTTTGTATTTTTGTGTGTATCGATTTAGTACTGTCTATAGTATTACACATTTAAATAGAACAGTTTTAACGGGTTTAAACGCGAAATATGTTAGTTAATTATTTACAATTAATTTAAACTACGTCCCGATTTTTCGAATACGAAGGACGGGGGGGATTCAGCGTTTTAAGCCGTAGACAGTCATATTTAATGTGATGTGTACTACTCGTGTAAACTACCGTCAATATCACTTTAACTTTTCTATTTGTAGTTTTTTACACATATATATCATATGCACGGTGTGTTATAAACATTAAAGGGATTAAATCTTATACACATTGACAGGATTTTAGCTAATATTTGTATGGTATACCTATATTAATAAATTTTTGCAAAATTATGGTTCCATTAATAATTAAGTATTAAATTACATAACAATTGGATAAAACAATATCTAATTAACTTCACACTAAACTTAAATGTTTAAATTGCATTATTAAATGTTTTTTAAACAGTTTTATTTAGCTCGATTCGTACGGAATTTATTTATTTTAGGTCAAAATTAGAAATTGATATTTAAGCACCTTGCCGTTGTCAAGATTGATCTATTTGGTAATTTAGATGACAATACAATATAATAAAATCAAGAGCATTATAAATCCAAGATGGCCGCCGATACAAAATGGCGGATTACATTTTTTCCTTAACCCCCTCAATATTGCTATCAAATGAAAGGGCTACACTAGTAAAACACGATTATTATGTCGATTTTTAGTTTGTAGTTTTCAGTGCACAAAAAGTAAAAATGTTTAACTTAAAAGATTTTCTAAGTTGATACTTGTTAAAGTAATGCAAAGACATAATCGAATGTTAGCTTGTAGCAAAGTATACTCAAGTTCAGTATATTTCTGTGGAAAAGTCAATTTTCCCGGCGATTGCCGGCTCATAAATAAAACGAGAGCTCGTATCATATTTCTTAGAGCTACCAGTTGCGACTGACGATGTCTTAGGATTTATCACACGGCTGTGGGACAATCCGGAGCATTTTGGGTAGGCGTATTTTTCATCAACAATATCGTTCTCATTTACCATTGGGACTAGCATAGTGTGCTCCCATATGTCTATTTTTACTTTTTAACGAATCCAATGGTGGAGGTTTTTTTTTGCCGCTTAAAAAAAACGTTGGATATGGAATAAAAAATTTTTGAAAAATTCCCAATTTTTTTTTTTTTTTCCTTTTTTTCCCCCCCCCCCCTTTTCCCCCCGGGGGCAACAAAAAGCGGTTTCCCCCTTTCCCCCGGGGTTTTGGTTTTTTTTTTTTTCCCGGGGGGGGGTTGTTAGGCCTGGTTTTGGAAATTGGTGACCGTGGCGAGCAGCACGGAACGCTGTGGATGCCTAGCTCAAGCCCGTGGTAACCTTTTAATTCATAACCGTTTTTATTCTTTTTACCATTGCAAACTTAACCACCGGGCGGGGGTTTGGTTTCCCTCAAGTCCCGGCGGTTTCTAACAATTTTTTATTTTTTTGAAACCCCTTGCTTTTTTTTTTTCTGGTTAAAAATTTAAATTTTTCCCCCCCCCCCAAAACCCCCCCCCCCACATTAAAGGGTGGTGTTTTTTGGTTTTTTTTTTTTTTTTTTGTTTTTCCCCCCCCCCCCCACCAAAAAAGGCCCCCCTTTTTTTTTTTTTTTTTTTTTTTTTTTTTGTTTCCCCCCCCCCCCCCCGGCCCGGGGGGGGGGGCCGGGGGGGGGGGGGTTTTTAATTTTTTTTTTTTTTTTTTCCTAATATATAATGCGTTTTAAATCATTAAAGTGTTTTATTTAAAAGGTTACGATAATAATTCGCAACCCAATACTCTCATATGATAAAAAGATAGACAAAAAGTTACTATTACCTAATTTCACGCAGGGAGCACAGAATATCAGTCAATATTTTGTCAAATAAGCAACAGTGGAACACAGTAACGCATATTGGTAATAAAGTTTGGACGCTCTGACGTTTGGAACTCTGCCAAAGACGCTCGCTTGGGTAGGGATAGGGCGAAATGATTTATAGCTTTAAAATCACAAAGATCGATAATAATTCCACACTCAAGTGTTAATCGCGAGGCTGTTTAACCTCCAAGCTATTTATTGTCCATCTTAGTAGGTATACTACTCTATTATATCTAAAGCTAAAAAAGGTCGACAGTTCATCTTGTTTCGATGTTAATGGCGGGTATTTGTCCTTTTTTTTTAACGTGGGGAAATTCTTTCGGATACCCACCGCATCAGAAGGAGCAAATAGGTTATGTTGGACTTAAACGCCACAATAAACACCTCTGACACAAATGTGAAGCATCCCGGGATCTCTTTAGAACTCGCACGGTAGCCTTAATATGTCTGCCTCTTCCGGCACTCCACAGTATACACTATTGACTCATTCATATTATAAAGAGTGCATGGTTTCCTCATGCACTAAGAACAATACAAGTAAATTAATAAAGACACACATAATTGAAGATAAATAAATATATATATATAAATCAAAGAGAAAATAAATATATATACAATTAGATCACTTATATATCATCAGGGGTAACAAAAACGATAAACACATTATCTCATATCATAATAGACGCTTAAAAGGTTCAACCCACCATGCTTTACCTTAGCGGATTGGTCCACAGGGGACAAAATGTTCTGTTACTTTACAAATACCAAAGGAACCAGGATTTGAAACTGGAGCCCCGGGCAAACGCTTATTGTTAAAATTATGGAATTGGAAGTAAGTCGTAAATACAAATTACAAATGCTTCGCGGCCACAACAGCGGAGCGGATTGGTCCAACTACGAAAATAGTGTTATATCTAAAAGTCAGAAGTTAAAAAAAAACCAACTTATTATTATTTTTAACTTCAATACTCCATAGTTATTAACATCTGAATTTATTTACATTGAAACATTTTAAAACGCATTTAACAAGATTTTAAATTTAATTAATTTGGAACAATCAAATTTACAGAGTTGAAATTAAATTTCTATTATACTTTTTCGTAGCTCCAATTTAATCTCTGTTCCATTTTCCTTTAGGTTTTCATCAAGTTTAGTCGTATCTTGAACTTTATACCTGTATTCTAATTTTTTAATCACGCTAGGCATTTAAGAACACTGAGTTATTGCAAATTACTGAAATGTTGTCGAATTATTTGTGCCACTAAGTAAAATAATGATATTAGTTATTCAATATTAGATTTTAACGTTAAAATAATAATCACATTTACAGTTAAAAATTAACGTCACAAATGTGTTTAGTTGCAGGATGCGAAGAAAATTGTTTGGCATAATTAGTGGGACAAAGAGATGCATGGTGTGTGGAAATTAATTTTACTGAGTAATGAGATTGAGTTAATTTTGTTGCGAATGACTTTAAGAGAAAACGTTAACCAAAAAGTAAATCAAACGTCCATAAATGTCTATTTATTATATGATAGTAGGTAATGTTTGTAAGCTCTAGATTTATAGTCGCTGAAATAGTTACCCGTAAAGCAATCCAAAGCCTTTTTAGGAAATTATTTATGTACCATTTCGTTTTTACTTTATTCTTGTATTACTTTAAATGTTGTATCTGTAAAGTTATATCAGGCATTGTAATAAAACGTCCAAGATCCTTAAATAAATAAATGATTATAGATACTATATCCCGAAGCGTCGTTGCTTTTTGATCAAATACCAATTACTTACGATAAAGAAATTCAATTATACAGATTGTGCGACACGAGCTATTTTAAATCGGTTTTAATTTGGGCAAGAATTTCGGGACTATCCTAATTTCCTTCATCAAATAAAGCAATTATCTGCGGGATTCTAGTCCCTTTGCGAACACAATGCTAACAACAATATAGGGCTATTATCCGAATAAGTTTATTGTTATGTTGCGATATAACTTACAGTACACGCATAAAGGGACCACAAAGGCTATTTCTTTGAGGTCTTTCATATTGGAATGGATAAAAATATATAGTGGCCTTTTCAGCGTTATATGCGAGCGGTCATAGGTTCAAGTTTGGAAAAAAAATATTTCGGTTGGGCTCGACACATAAAATTAACAGTAGAAGTATTACACATTAATTACTGTATGTAGTAAAATTGTATATTTTAAAAATAAACGACTTTTAACGGTTTACAACGCAAAATATATAAGTTAACTTATTTTTAATTTTTTCAACTACGGTCCGACATTTCGGATGCTTTGCAGCAGCCGTGGTCACGGGGAGAAGTTAAAAATCTGTTTAAAATTTAGTTTCACTAATATATCGCGTTTTAAACCGTTAAAGTGTTTTATTTAAATATTATGTAAACGTATTCTAAAAAGGTGGCTGATTTTCCCCTTCGTTTGAAATCAATCAAACTTCTTAGATTGGAGAGCGGGGAAGTCAAATATGTCGGATAATTTTAAGCCTTAATGTTTTCAAAAAGATTGCCTTTTTCTCTGAATGTAAAGTTTCTTATCTCACATCTATACGTTAAACACCCTTGCATTACAGATTGGCGTACTGTGCTATACTAGCTGTGCCCGCGACTTCGTTCGCGTGGAATAGTGACTTGGGGTAGAATTTTTAATTATTTAAGCTGTTTATTAATTTATGTAAGGGCGCATTTATCGCAGCCAGTCTATGTTGTAAGTGCTACTTTGCTGCAACACTCTCACCTCACATATCCTACTCTAACTCCCATTCTCAATCTCACTCCCACTACAACCCCTACCCCCACTCCCACTCCTACCTCCAATCCTATTCTCAAAAAGCCAAAAAAAGAAAATTTCAATATTTTATCTTCAAAAACCACGAATTTCTATACAAACTTTCACCCTTCCCTTTTAACCCCTTACAGCCCCCCTTTTAGCAATAAAAAGTAGCCTATGTTCTTTCTCAGGGTCTAGACCATATGTGTACCAAATTTCATTCAAATCCGTTCAGTAGTTTTGGCGTGAAAGAGTAACAGACAGACAGACAGACAGAGTTACTTTCGCATTTAAATAATATTAGTAAGGATTAGTGCTATTTTCATCTTTTGATTTGTATTAATCATAAATAAGTTTAATGTTATTTATTACTTTCAATAAATTTACATTATTTTATAGATCGTGGCAAATATTACTTAATTATTTTAACATATTTTTATATAAAACACTTTGAATAGTTTTAAACGCGAAATAAATTAGTGAACTTATTTACAGATTTATTTTAACTAGTAATGTTTACTCGCATAAAGTGTAGACAATAATTAACAACGTTGTTCATAATATGGAAATAGTTATATTTCAATCCGTTTTATAATAAAAATTATATAATATAAGTGATATAACGGAGTAAATGTTAGAAGTGTTAGAATCTGTAAGCGAAAGGAACGAAATGTGAAAACAGAAGATTGCTTAACGTTTAATGAATATTGTTTTATTCAGTCGCTTTGAGTGTACACAACATAAAGCTCTTTACACACTACACCATAGTATATACAAAGGTGTATAATACGTCGTTGTCTGTAGAAAAGAAACAAATACGTCGTCGACGATAGTTCTTGACACGAAAGCAATTTTATAAGTACCAGATTTTCTAGACAAGAAATTACCAAAAAGAAAACATAAGGAAACTTTTATTAAAACACTTGTAACGATTTAAAACGCGAATATTTTTTTTATGGTTTAATATTTTTTATACATGCGCACAAGATGGTGTTATAAAGAAATTAAGCGCTGTGGATATCGATTCAAATGTCGACAATTTTTTTTTAATCTAAATAGATTTTTAATTATAATTTTTGTTTATATTACCGTACCCCTTGGTTTGATCCCGTTCCTTCGAATCATGTTTTAACTGTTAAGTCTTATTCCATTTTTTGATACTCGCGTACACTATAGACGATTCTAAAATCAGGAAATTACATTATCCACAAAACTACTAGACAAGATAGGAACCCACAACCCCTTGATGGCACATGGCTACCACTGGACCAACGAGAATTTATAATACGGTGATACTTTATAGCACAGTCTGAAACGAGCTTAAGTTAAAACAGTATGCTGTATACACTCCGAATGTCTTATGCTCCAAGGCGTAGGACTGGAGAGCTATAATAGCACCTTTGCACCACGTTTATGTAAGCGCTTTGTCTACCTGCGAAATTGCTCGTGAAATACCGTCTACTCTAGTGGTAATGAAATGGATCTAGAGGACGGGCTATGACAGATATTCTATTTGATAAAGCTTTGGAGGTAGTTTCAGATTAGTCAAGTGAATCTTAAAATAGAGGGCTCATTTTTTTAAATATGCTGTGTATGTGAAGAATATATTTATTTTTATATTATTTAGTAGTATTTTTCTTTTAAAAACGTTGATAAAGACATTAATAACATAACCGTAGAAAATAAAAGACAAATTATATCTTCTCATAACGACATGTTTTGAAATTTTATTTCAATATTTCAAAAACTCCAAATAGAAACAGGTTTTCAAAATTTTAAAGCAATGTTCAATAATAAACATTGGTACTGTTTGTGCCAGAATAATGACGATTACAAAATAAGAGCTAGAAATGTAAGATTGTGTAAAATAGATGTTGTCTTTGTCTCCACTGTAATAATATGAACAATGCACCGGTTTTCATGCGACTTGGGCCACAAAGCAAGGATTATGACGTCGCTTATTTTCTCCGAACGTAAAGCAACAATTTCTAACAAAGACTATGCATGCAGAACTATTCAATGAACACTCGATATTCGAAAGTTTCCTTGTGAAAAGTTTTAAGGGTGCGCGGAAAAGAATTTTTCAGTTCGACAGCGATTTTCCCGGATTCTCAGCGGGGCTGTTGAATTTTTAAAAAGTTCCTAAGTTTACATGTTGGCTCGGAATAAGTTTGATATAGAATATTTTTAAAAGGGAAGCTACGTGCTTTTATATCGCTCAGATTTCGCTAAATCATTACGATGGCCGTGAAAGAGCTATATTTTCAAAAACCTTACTCAATTCAAACACTGTCTGTAGTTTAAGTGTTGTAATATGTACTACTCATATTTAAATAATACATTTAAACGGTTTAAAACGCGATATATTAGTTAAAATTATTTCACGGTGAGTCTTCCCATGACCACAGCTGCTGCAAAACATTCGAAACGTCGGGCCGTACTTAAATTAATTTTCAAATAAGTTTAAATAACATATACCGTGTTCTAAACCGTTGAAGTGTTTTATCTAAATTTATACTCAAGTCTTCATTGACTTAACTTCAACAAAAGTAAATTACTAAAAAAATAATATTTAAAAACTTCAATATTTTTTACTTTATTATTATGATGGCATTATATCAATAAAAAATCTATTAAGATTTAAAAAAAAATTGTAACACGGACGGGACTTGAACCGGCATCGTCAGCATTCCGTGCTGTTCAGAAACACACACACAAACGCCTGTTTCCAGAAATTTTTCACGTGCCTTAACGTGCGTAACATTGTAAAAATGTTATATATAAAGTTTTCAAACCCTATGTTTGTCTGTCCTCCTCTAACATATAAATTAAAAGCTAGAACGTACCAGGACATCAGTAGTCGTTAGGAGATTTTGCATAATGTTCAATTGATAGAACTGTGTGAGTCTTGTCTGAAGAAACTCAATTTCAGTAAGACAACATAGCAATCACTCCCGTCTGGACGTCGGCGAACCGCCAACTCACTTCTCAACTATTTTCGAGGGTAGTTAAGTTCAAATGAGAGTTACACGAGTGACTTCCTTGAATTTATTTTCTGGAGTTGTGTGGTGGCGTAATTCTGTTTGAGTTTGCTCACTGTATATTGTGGTTCCTTCCAGACACGTGGAAGAGTGTTCGAGTTTATGATCACTTTTTTAACTTTGATTAAAACACTCGACGTGTACATATACAAAACTCTATCTATGTTTTGAATTATTATTAAATAACAGAAACAAAATAAGATTAATGAACTGGAAATAGCAAAGATCTAAGATTTAATAATTGAATATATAGTTGTTGAAATTATATTTTAAAATATTTGCATATTGCATTTAATAGTTTACTTCCCGTACAATGGCTTCTGAACAATCTGTGTTATAATTATTTACAAAATTTTAACTATTATACAGGTTTTCTTGTTGATTATTTAATCCAATAAATTATATCAATATATTATATCGAAATATTCATGGTTCATAAGGTTGAAAAATTGGAAAAAGTATGGACACGGAGCTCAATTTGTTAGAGTAACAGCACGGAACACTATGAATGTCGGTTCAAGTTTTGCCCGTGACGTATTTTATTTCAATCTAATATTTTAACTCAATTTCAATTCCATCTATTAAGAATACCATTCCTACAACGTACATAGGCATAGATAACAAATTTTAAATTCAACCTTCAGCCAAGTTATGCGACATAAACGCTCCGAGAGTCAAATCAAATGAAATTAAACGACAATTCCCGACTTAAAAGCGACTTTGGAATATTCGAGAAACGCTACGAACAAAAACTCCGCTTGATTAAAACCGTTTGTCCTAATAAAAGGAACACTAAATGGTTACAATCGTAAAGTGTAGCCCGCTATAGGCTGTAACTTCGATCACTCGCTGATATTGATCAAGGGAACAAAAATTTAACGGGAACAAGGAGATTATCGCTGCGCCGTTTAATTTAGCGGACTGGATATATTGCTAGTACACCCGTAGTTACAACAAGTATATTGAAACTTAAAATATTAAGGAATAATAAATGCTGTCTGTACTGTTTAACGGTTTAAAATGCGAAATGTATTAGTTGACCTATTTTAAATTATGGTAATTATGATCTGACGTTTCGTGAACAATACGTGGAGGCACCGACACAAAACGTAGTAGTTAAAATTTATTAAAAATAAGTTAATAATATACTTCACGTTTTAAACCATTAAAAGTGTTCGTAGTTACATTAATAAATATCCATACATCTATTGTAAGAAACTTTCACATTTATAATACTTGTTTCGGGTAGATAATTTTATGCATTATAAGTGTGTAAACGAAATATGTGTTATTTTATAAGTTTTGGTGCGTGTGTGTTATATAGTGTGAGTTAATTACAAACGCAATTGGTCGACTTGGGTCTCTATAAGTATACATTAAAATAACCAAAAATAAATTGATTAAATCGTATTTTAATCCGTCAATAAACCCATCCTTACAAACTCAAACATATACTATCAGCGGGCTTAAAGATTATCGGCGCGCCGGTTTAATTTAGCGTCTGAACTCGGAGATGTATTAAAATTGCCATCGCCCCACGATGCACCGTCTCAGACCAAATGATCCGTGAACGTGGTGCCAATTTAGTAGCTTCATTCTGGCGTCGCACCTCGCTAAAGTATTTCAGGATCCGCCGGCAGTTGCGAGGGAGTTTAATGATCATCTAGGATCACTGAAATTTTAAGGAGACGAAAATTCCTGTAAACTGAATTTTGCACCATCTCTTACGTAGTTTACGTAGAATGTGATTCTAACCCTTTTGGGTTTTTTTTTTGTCAATGTATTTATAATGTATGTAGGTAATGTATTAAATAAGTAATATGTTTGAAAATCGCCTTATGCTATAGTTTTCTATGCTTATGCAGTAGCCTTATATAAAGAGGAAAATGTTAGTAATTTTATATCTTTATGTTTGTAATGGATAAACTGAAGAACTGTCGTATCGATTAGGTACAGGGCATTACACATTAAATAAAACACTTTTAACGGTTTACAGCGACATAAATTAGTTAAGATTATTTGCAAATAATTTTTACTACGGCCTAACGTTTCGGATGATTTGCAGCAGTCGTGGTCACGGGAGAACTGAAGATGTCAATGTAAATACTGCCACGCTAGCGCCATCTGTTTGTTGCCAGCTTCGCCATTTGGCGAAACTGGCTGGGTTTAATAATATGGGTTGTATACATTTCGCGTTTTAACCCGTTAAAAGTACTTTAAAAACTGTGTCGATTTCGAAAAATGCTTTCTCAAGTAGCAATCCTTATTATCCTCCAATTTTCTACGACGGAACAGATGGCGATAGCGTAGCAGTTTTAACTTTGAACTGTCAGGGACGTACTACATCTTTAGTCTCCCGTGACCAAGGCTAATGAATAAATTATTTGTGTGTGAAGTTACAAATGATTTTCAAAAAAGTTTAACTAATATAGTCGCGTTTTAAACCGTTAAAGGTTTTATCTAAAAAAGTTGTTCTACATGTTTGTGCTCTGTGTTTTTTCAGTCCCAAAATCGATAAACTGAAAACATCAAAGCAATAGTCCATGCGCCATGTTTATTGACGTCATCCGAACGCCCCGCTATTTACCTCCATTTAAGCGGCGACGCGTGAAATTTTATTTCTTCGACAATCTGAGATGAGATTAGCTGCAAATTCACTTTATGAAATCAGATATGCACGCCTCGGGTCTTGATTTACAGTTCACTGGATTCGGTGCAGATCTTGTATTCGCTTATTGGTCGCTGGAAGATCCATTTTATGATGTCTGATGTTGAATTAATAACAAAATCTTTTTCATGTAAAAAAGTGTATTGAAGTGATTATATAAATTGTCATTGTTCTCTCAACATTCAAACTATTCTTATGCAATACATATGGATTTTTATTTAATCCAACAGGTTATGGACGATTTGATTAGAAATATTTGCTATTGAAAACAACAAAACAAAGAATGACTATTGATGTACCCCTTGGTTCAATAGTGCCATTTATGGTAAATAATCTAGGGGTTCTATTCCATTCTAAAATAAATTCATAAATTTTCTGCAACATAGAGACAAAAACCTACTATCGTATCAATTTCAAAGTTAAAATAGTTTAATTGTGGTTGGGATATAAAAATACTCTCTGTACGCGAGTAGTACACATTTAAATAAAACACTTTAACGGTTTAAAACGCAATTTAAATTAGTTAAACTTATTTGAACTTTATATTTATTACGACCCGGCGTTTCGGATGCTTTGCACCAGCCGTGGTCACGGGGAGACTAAAGATGGAGGATGTCTATGACGCCATTCCGTCGTAATTTTCAATAGGTTTAACTAATATATATTGTGTTTTAAGCCGTTAAAGTGTTTTATTTAAATGGCTGGGATATTTCACTTCCATTAAAACACTTGTCTCTCCTCTGTTATAGAAAAAGTTTTAAGAAATTGGCGTAAAAAAAGTTATTTTTAGGTTTATTGGACATTGTTCATTGATAGCTTTTAAAAGATGTCAAGAACAACAGCCTCCGGATCCAAGAAAGTAATTGTATCGTGACTGAGCGATATTTGCCTTCTCTTCCCCAATGTGCTCTGGTGCGTAAACTAAAAAGTCACGATTGTATTACGATGCCGGTAAAATCTTTGCTTTGAAAACATTCAAGAAAGAATTGAAAGGCCTGAAGTATAGGAACTTCTCTTCAAATTGTCTTTTCCTTGTTTGGCGTTACTTAAAATTGTCTTCACATAACATCGACTTGGCGTTGGAAATTATTTAAGAAGAATTCCAAATGGCATAGTACTTAACGAAAATAGGAGGCCGGTATTTGTTTAAAGATTTAGTATCTTATAAGGTTATAATCATCAAAACGTTCTTGTCGAGCTAGCTTACAATTACACAACACATGTTTTTATGATAGAGCCAGATAGACAAGCCTGGGGATCCCTTGATGGTGGATGATATACCGCAGCTTATAGCATCTAAACGAAATGCGCTGTCGACTTATTTTGGCTTTGGATATTCGGAAATGTGGATTTCCGAATATCCAAACATTGAAACTGAAACGCGGTTAGCTTCACGGATTTTACATTTCCGTACGGTGGTTCGTGAGCCAGACGGAATTTCTATATTCCTACCACCTATTAAATATTCAGATTTCCAGGCGAAGTTCCACATGTTTCAGAAAAATTATAAATTGAGCAATTAGAATTATGTTGAGTAGCAACCACTGGATAGTGGGGATCGAAGTCACGACCCGTTGATTATTTTAGCCTTACATTGCCACCATTAGACCAAAGATCCCGGCGAAAAACAAATTAATTTAAAATTAAATAAAACACTTTTAACGGTTTAAAACATGAAACTGTTTTTATTTTTATTGTGAACTTGTGAAAATTATAGTTTTGGGAAATTCATACTACTTTGAATTGTTTTATTCCTTAGCTTGTTGATAACTTTTTTTGTACTTTGTGTGTCATGGTTAAAAATGTTTTTTTTTTCATTTTTTTTATTCTATTTTTTAATATTTGTTTATTATTGTAGCTTAGTTTTGTTTACCTTTAATAGTAACACAGGATATAGATATACAAATAAACGTCAATAATAATATCGTACTTCATATGAAGAAAAAAATACTCGGGTAATAAAACACGGGCGTAATAACAGTAACCGGGCGGATGTAATCGGATATATGCCCGTATCAGGTCATTACCGGGGCCAATTAGCGCGCCACTGACTGTCGCAATGTATTACAAGGTTTTTCATACAGTTAGTACAAGACCCACTTCTAAAGGGCTTTGTGAACTACGAAAAATACTTTTTTTAAACACGTTTGGAGATTTGACATTTTCACTAGCTATTTCCAGATAAACTTGCTGTACTGGTCGAGCAGCGGCCGGCAATAGTTGCGTGATAGTTTTAAAAAAAACGCTATAACGGTTTAAAACGTGATATATATTCGTAAAACATATTCGAGAATTATTTTGATTAATGGCCCAACTTTTCGTTTAACCTCGGTATCGAGTTGATAATCTTCTGTACTAAATCCGAAAAGAACCACAATACACACAACAGATGCCGAAGAGAAACCCAGGGGAGAGTTTTGTACTATTTCAAGATTCTCTTATATATTCTAAATGCACCAATTTTTTAACTAATTAAGCAAGTATATTTATTACTGTAGATATCTATATAATTTAATTTGTGTAGTAGGTGCGTAAAATCATAGCCTCGTTGGTAAGTGTCTCTGCTGTGTTAAGCCTTTTCGATATTTTTTAAATGTAAGGAGTTTACTTGTTGGGAGGTTAAATATCCCATATAACATCTGAACAAAATGTGCTGTCGACTTATATTTGCTTCGGATGTAGTGTGTTTTTTTTTATATAATTGTATACTATATTATATTTAAACAAGACAGTTTAAAGGTTTAAAACGCGAAATATATTACAACATTTTAAATTTAATTCGGAGGAATTTAAGGACGGGATAGTGTCCTTTCGGATGCTATTCGCGTCTGCTGCAAACCAAATATATTGCGTATTTTAAATCGATGAAAGTGTTTTATTTAATTTATTTTACTCGCGTAAAATAGAGACAATTCTTATTATGTTATATGCTATTTTTTTACTTGATAACAGATTATGAGTTTTTGCGTTCGTATCCTGGGTTGGGCAGAATATTATTTAAGTGATTGGAACATTTCTGAGAAAAATTATGTGTCATTACGAGAGACTCCTAGAGACCCAGAGATACCCAGCAGTTAGAAGGGCATATTTATATAAGGACATATAAGTATTTTAGCCTTCCATTCCACGAGAGACTGGGCGCTCTAAATCCTGCCATATAAATCTATTGAACAAAAATCGGACCTACAATTGAACCCGAATTCCATAGCATTGGGGCGATTAGCTGGTGCAGAATTATGCACGACCACAAGTCAAGCGCAAACCCCGTTCGCCGTTATTAATGCCGGATTTACTCTCGATAATTGTCCAAGCTAACTGCCCCACTAATGTGGTCGTGGCCCCTGACATTAACCCCTACTGCACTCGTTCCAGCATCCCTATTTGCCAAAATTGTTTCACGGAAATCCTAAGTTTACAGTTCACTTTTTTTAAAATTAACATTAAAATCTATACTAATATATAAAGCTGAAGAATTTGTTTATTTGTTTGTATGTTTGAACGTGCTAAGTCTCAAGAACTACTGGTTCGAACTGAAAAAAATTTGTCTACAGCATTTATCGAGGAAGGCTATAGGCTATAAAACATTGCGGTGCAAAGTATAGAAGCGAAAGAAACAGCGGGAAATGTGGAAACGAGGAAAAGGGTTTCCGAAGACGTGCGTTCAAACGATTCCCTAAAAAATATGTATGAAAGAATGATTTTAAAAATTATCTAAAAAAATGTCCGCGACAGTTGACAGACGTTGCAAGAACGATGGAAGTCTTAAATTTATAAAGTAGAAGAGAAGGTTTGCAAACGACACAAATTGGATGCCCAAAATATCTATTTTACGTGGGCGAAGTCGCTGACACAGTAAGTAAGTAATAAAAATTTTATCTTATATTTCATAGTTCAATTTTTCTCTAATATATCGTTCTATTCCCTTCTGATTTTAACGTCGCATATAAGAAATATGTTTTTTTACTTTAATACATGGGAAGTGACTAGCCATGTGAAGCTAGTGCACCTATTATCCCTCTGTTATACATTTTATTATTTAATAGATGAACGATAATTATTATGAACATTTTTGTTTCATCTTACGAATTTTTAAAGAATACGTAAGATTTTTTTTTATTACAATACAGGATTGTTTACAGTGGTTTTAAAAACAGTTTTTTGCCTTTCTGTATAAACATATAATAGTTTATCTGTATGATTATCTTTTTTACTTTTAATAGACCAAACATTAGGTAACAAAAAAAAAAATTAACAAAAGTTACCAAGTAATAATTACGAAATTATATCACGGCATTTTCTAATCAAGGAAATGGAATCGTCCCACCGTAGCCAGTTGGAAATGTTTTATTCCGCCGTTAACTAAATGTCAGATATCAAATTACTCCGACGGCGGTTGAGACTGCTTTCAACAAAAATCAAAATTCTATTCGACTAGTTTCTATTCGTCTCATAGTAAATCGTGCCAAAAAGTCGGACAAGTGAGGACAGGAAACCCTACATTCGTGACCTGGATAGAATAAAGTGAAATGGGCAGGTTGGCTTCGAGTGGCAGCCTGCCAAGAGCTGCAAGCCTAGACGCTCAGTTACATTTATCGCATCCTCCTCAATTCTAAGTTCATCTTATAAGTATTAGAGATCACCACTTCAATTGCCATCACATTTATTTGTCGCACGTTTGGCATTACATAAGTTACCTCCATCTCTTTGGATCAAACGTTAAAGGCTCTGCTTTAAGTGTATCACAGATTGAGTTTAAGCCCCGAGTAAAAGTTATATTTATATAAATTTAAATAAAACAATTTAACGGCTTAAAATGAGAAATATTTAAGTTAAAACTATTTTCAAATAAGTAATACATTTTGCATTTTAAACCGTTAAAGTTCTTTCTTAAAATGTGTGGGCATTATCTACATATCCTCATGGCAATATTTATTGATTTAAGTATACATAGGTGTTTTTAATATGTAACAAAAAACGCCATTTGTAAATAAACAAAATTTAAATATTGAATTCGTCGAATATTCAAGTTTATTGAAGTGAAATACATGTCCAAATTATTTGCTGATTCAATGTTTAATTAATTATGAAATTGGAAAATTACCCTCTATACATATTTTGATCCAGATTAAACCCGAAATAAGAATCGACGACAATAAACGATATTATCTCAGTCTCTATTTAGGAATATATTTGTCAATTTTCAGTCAAAAATAATAAGCTTAAAGATACTGTAGTTTATGCGACTACATTTAAATAAAACAGTTAAAGTCGGGCTGTAGTTAAAATAATATGTACATAACTTTTGCTAATATTATTCGTGTTTTAAACAGTATTTTATTAAAACTAGCTGTGTCAACGACTTCGTTCGCGAAGAATAGTTATTTTGGCCATTTGAATTTATTAAATTTGCAAACCTTACATACGTTATAAATTTAACCTGTTACCTGCGACGTCGGTCACGTCCCGTCGTACTTGCAAGTTAACCTTAAAAGATATAGATTGCGAACATGTTTCTAGATCATTTAAAGAGGATTAATATTTGGGATATTGAACCATTTTCTGATATTTCTTGTCCCTCGATAAATGTTCAATTTGAACCTCTAATTCCTGAGATAAGCGCATTCAAACAAACAAACGAACCCTTCAGCTCTATATAATAGTATAGGTAAGCTTAGCCAAATTTATCGCATTTTAAAACGTGTTTTTTTTGTATCTAAAAGATTTTAGAATTAGATCAATTAAACGTACTAATTACGTTTTCAAAGAAATTATTAAGTTATACTAATGCCTATTTACTACCAGATAAGCCTCCAAACTTGCAATTCGTTACTAACGAAATATAATTATCGAAAAAGCTGATTGGTTGAAATAATTTAGTATCTAATCTCATTTAGCAGTACATGGTTATAATGAATATCATTTTAATGGGCGACCACAGAACCGTTCATTATGGCTTAAATAATATTTGTGTTACACTAAAATTAAGCTAGCTCTCATTTTGAGCATAATAAGTTCGACTAAATGTATCAATTATTTAACGGGCGTTTGGGATTAATTCAATAAGCGTGTAAAAAGTTTAACATTATTAGGTGTTTCAATGTTGAGTTAATAGATTTATAAAGCATAGCAATTAGTTTTTAATAATACGCTATAATTGTAAAGCCAGTTACACACACATTGGTTACGTTAGGTGACAGTTTGTGGAACGCACTTTGAAGGAGCCACAGATCAATTTTGGGACGTTAGTAGCAACGTTGCTGAGTGGCTTCCTTTTCAGAGGCAACTAACTATATTGGCGTATTTAATTAAATCATAAATTAAACTTTTATTTACTTCTCTCTAAATAACGTTTCTTAGAATCAGTTTTAATTTTAAACGTTGTGTTTCTGAATAGACGTTATATTAAAAATGTACTTTTACATTAGTATTTAGTATTTATATACTTAAAACCAACTTAGGTCGAGTATGAGCCAACCTTGTTATCTAAATAAGGTCGAATTTGCATGTCAAATTATATTTGCAAAACTGTCGAAATCTATGAAATAAGTATTAAACGCCAGTATTGTCAATTTGGTTCTTATTCATTTATTTGAACTTACAATCAAACGGCCTCACATAACACTTAATTAGACAAATATATAATATGTATAGGGGTTCTTTTTAGATCTGTTACGGATTACACATCTGTACTGTCTGTACAGACAGTACACAGCAATGGTCACGGAGAGACAGTCTCCCCGTGACCACGGCTGCTACAAATCATCCGAAACGTCGGGCCGAAGTTAAATATCATTTTCAAATAAGTTTAACAATATATCGCGTTTTAAACCGTTAAAGTGTTTTATTTAAATGTGTACACTCGCGTAAACTATAGACAGTATCTACCTAACATACTGTGCTAGAAAAGAACCTGATCTAAAAAGAACCCCTATACATAACACAGATGCTTAAGAGAAACGTAAGAGAGTTTTGTGCTGCTGCAAAGTTCAAATTCACAAAACAAAGACTGCATTTTATTATTTAGATTCGAATAAATTAAGAATGCCGTATTGCTCGACCGGAGAGCTGATTGTGGTATATAGCAGGTGCCCCAGCGCAATCTCGTTTGTCCCACTCACTGCTGCGCCCACCGAAACACTAATTGGACCATTTACCCTGTTAATCTAAGTCGCCAATTTAATTTGTAGTGAAACTATCCCAGCTTCCGAACTGAAATTGCACGCTGGGTAAAGAATGGCTCTATTTTCACTTTTAAAGCACCTAGATTGCTTTGTCGTAATTTTTAACGCTTGAAAACACGGATATAATTCAACCGCTGTTTCGTAGTAGTCTAAATGATCGTTCAGTCGGAAGTTCGATTTCCGCCCGGGTATAATAATGTTTATAGAAAATTTTTCTTATGTTTACTTTAGATTTGTAGCCTATTTAGCGTTGCGTAGGTAGTTAGTACAATTAATGTGTTTATCAATTTTTGAATGTGGCAAATCGAAAGAGGTTGACATCGCATCGTCCTTCCTTCGAGTGAGCTATTTTACTTTTAAAGAGGCCAGTATTCAATACGACATCGGTTGTTTTCTTTGATGCATTATGCAAATAACTACACTTATTAACAATAACAACTAATTACATATTATTTTTATTCTCAAAGTAGGTTGCAAAATGGCCGTATAAAAATTATAAGCCTATATATGTTTTCAGATGATAAACACCGCATACCTTAAACGCGTAGAACAGGAAATGCTGTATAAAAAGAAAGCCCGACGCCGGTCACTGTAAACATAGCCTCTAATAAAGAGAGATCTCCGAAGATCCCCGCAAACATCAATTTAATTAAAATTACTCGCTAGAAAAAGTAGAATTGATAGTGTAGTTCTAGCTGGAAGTTTTAGTTGGAACATTGGCATCGTTTGTTTACGCCGGCTTGGAACGAAGTTTTATATAACTGTTAGGTACGGATTATTCTACCTCGGCCATGTAGCGAGCTATATTATACTTGCGACCTGCTTAAATACAGAGCATAATTACTAAACTTTAACGGTTCATTATTTCTCGAATTGCTTTTGTAATTTATGTATGACTAGCTGTGTCAGCGACTTTGTCCGCGTAGAATACTTGTTTTGGGCATCCAAACTTGGTTTTGCAAACCTCTACATCTTTATAAATTTGCTGCCCACGACATCGTTGGGGTCCTGTTGTTCTTGCAAGTTACTCTTCAAAAAAAAACATATTGTTGTGCCGACTTTTTTTCATATTTTTTAAAGAGGAATCTTCTCCCCCCACACATTTTTTTAAAAAAAAAAAAAAAAAAAATTTTTCCCCTCTTTTTTTCTTCTTCTCTCTCTCTTTTCTTTTTTTTTTTTTTTTCCCCCCCCCTCTTTTTTTTTTCTCCCCCCTCTTTCTTGCCCGTCCCCCCAAACAAAAAAAAAAAAAAACTTTTCTTTTTTTTTTTTTTTTTTAAATAAGGGGGGGAAAAAAAAGGGGTTTTTTTTTTTTTTTTTATAAAAAACCCCCCCCCCCCCCCTTTTTTTTTTTTTTTTAAAATGTTTTTTTTTTTTCAAAAAAAAAAATTTGTTTTTTTCTTTTTCTTTTTTTTTTTTTTTTTTTTTTTTTTTTTTTTTTTTTTTTTTTTTTTTTTTTTTTTATTTTTTTTTTTTTTTTTTTTTTTTTTTTTTTTTCCCCCCCCCCCCCCCCCCCCCCCCCCCCCCCCCCCTTTTTTTTTTTTTTTCCTTTTTTTTTTTTTTTTTTCTTTTTCCCCTTTTCTTTTTTTTTTTTTTTTTTTTTTTTTTTTTTTTTTTTTTTTTTTTTTTTTTTTTTTTTTTTTTTTTCGCCGCGATTAAAAGTGTTTTTTTTAAGCGAGCTGAACCGGGTGGTGATTTTGAGACATGAATAACTTCAAAAAAAATATCTTTATTTGTTAATTCGTAAGAATGCTTCGTAAAAATATATATCTCGCGTAGGAGCATAGTAAAGTAAAATTCATTATTTTAAGAGAGGAATAACTAAAAGAACGATTACTGATAACTGAAAAATAAATACTTCCATGTAGTAGTTCTCATAACAATGTTCGCTAAATAATTTTCTAATTACATCTATCGTTACGGTAGTTTCACATGGAAACCAGAGTTAAGTTTAGCCGAGAAATGTTAATAACGTCTGACTGTAAAACTTAATTAGAACTTAATAACGACTAATAAAGGAAATAGAACTCACTGTAAGACGTTTTCAACCTGTTTTAACGAAGTATTTGAAAATTGAGTTTCTCTTCTCTTATTTTAAAGGGTAATTGTTATACAAGAATTTAATGTTTTATTTCCGATTGCTTCGTAGGTTTAGTGATAGAATATTGCGGATCACGTGTTCCAGTATTCTATACCGGTCCTAACAAAATGTTTGTATGAGTGATTTCGTGTATAATTTTAAAATTCATGTTAATATATATGACAATATAAAAATATGACGGGACTGTGACCCGTTGTGTGTTTTTTTCAATCTAAAATAAAATTTTAGCAATATAAATACCAAAACGTTGTCTTTAGTTTACGCGAGTAGTAAGTACACATTTATATAAAACACTTTAACGGTTTAAAACGCGATATATATTAGTTAAACTTGTTTGAAAACTATTTTTAACTGCTGGGCCGACGTAAAAAAATAAATGTTCAAATAAGTTTAACTAATATATATCTCGTTTTAAGGACCTATCTTATCTTAACTATAGATATCTTTCTTTCCACCACCTTCCTAACTAATGTATAACTTTATTTAAGTTACCATTTAGTCGGTGTCAAACTATATTTATTACTCATGATAATGCAACAATGTCTCTTTACTTATTAGAATCCCCCACGTCCACCACTGCCGCTGCAAAGCATCCGTGACGTTGGATCATAGTTAAAAATATACTCACATGTACAACGACAATAGTCAATATCACATAATTGCTCCCACACCATGGCCTCAGTGTGCGAGCCAGACGTATCAATTTTGAGGATTAAAACTTCTTAACACGAACAAACCGGCAAGCGGAGGACGTGTGTTGCAGAAAATATTAAATTTTTCCCGTCGGATTCCACAACTGTGGCCAATTTAGCCTTCGCGCGGACTAAAGTCGATTTTAAATTTAACGTCACAAGTGTGGACGGACTATTTTGAACGTAATTAACAAGTTTCATAACACGCTCAACGCAAAATTACAGCGAAAAATTTCGCCTCACAATTTCGTTATTAAGTTTTATGTTATTTCACTTTTTGCATGTGGTTTTTGCGTTAAAAAAACCTATTTCAACAAAATAAGGCCAACGCGAACACTCTCATACATATTTCTTACGAAATATTAAAAAAATATTTCTACTACAGCATATAATAAATAATATTTGTTTTGTCTGTCGTTTCGCAAATGTTTTTAAATTGTTTAAAAATTACTGAATAATTATATGATTTTTTTACATTGTTATTGTTTTATCTCGTAAAATAAATGGTTAGACTCTTAAGTGAATAGTGGAAATACTTACTTAAGACTTAGTTAAGAACTAAATTGTAAATGGCTAAACCGTTAAAATAAAAAACAGTTGAATTTAAAACGATGACAACTAAGTTTAAAAATATGATATTAAACAAACCACCTATCAAGATATAAAGGTAGTGAAAATGTATAACTATCCAATTACATGCAAAGATTTCCATTTAAACATTTTAGGTATTTATTAAATAGAGAACCTAACGTCCATATTTATTTGTATAATAGAGGAGAACAGTGAAACGTGGGCTTCAATGGGAGGCATGTAGAATAGGCAAACAGCCCAGCCATACATCTAAACAAGATGCACTGGCGATCTATTCTGTTTTTGTTATGAAATACACTATCCGAAGCACGAACGTAAACTTGTGGCTTTTTATCTCTGGTCGTTTAGAACCTGGTTTTACCCATTTAACATCCAGATTTTCTAGTTAAAATCTTATAGGGGGAGAGAATTTGATTTCAAAACTTGGACCTGGTGGGTACCGAAGCCACGACCATTCGTTAGCTACCATACACTTAGTTACCATCAGAACATATCGTCAGTTCTCACGGACTATTTGAAAATAGTAACAAATGTACAATTTCCAACAAAACCCTGGTGGTGTTATATTGGTCTCATAAATTCTGATAAAGCAATTCGTGTAAATAATTAACACACTCGCGCGGTGATTAGTCAACGTTAGCAAGTTGCGGCGGAGTTGATTTTGAATTCTATTTTCTGGTTTGGATCAAGATATAGTGTCTGCACATTCATTTTTAACGAGAATTTATGAGTCGATGGCATCTCTTAATTACTATTGGAACCACAGTGTAATCTGTAACAGTGTACAGTATATATCGTTACGAACGAAAATGCTACTACATAATGCTATATTTCTAGAGACACACAGTTCTATAGAGATGTGAGTGTCCCTACAGAACTGGTTCGAGACACCGAATTAAAAAAATAATAATTTATGGAAGTAGTTCGTTACTTAATATACGTGTCATGTGGTTGATGTTACATATATATATCTGAAATGCTAAAGCTCAATGGTTAAACGTGTTGCCTAATATTGTGTAAAGTGGGTGGTCCTGCGTTCGAATCCCAGGAAAACAAAATTTTTTGTTGAGTAGGGGCAGAAGTTTGATCAACTATTTGAATTTTAAACGGACATAGTAATGTTTTCACCCCTCCTACGAGGGGAAACGGGATTTTACACATAGTCAATAAAACACTTTTAGCGGTATGTATTAGTGAACTTATTATTTATTTAAGTAATTTTTATTACTTGGCGTGGCTTTCATACGCTTGTAAAACATAATAGTTCTCTAGTCAATAAATATACATAACAACGGTGTTATGATCATAGCCCGACATAGCATTTAAGCCTAAATTTACTATCACTGCATACAATAATTTCAATTCCACGGGCCGTTACCCAGGCATCACAAAGCCTAGGGCACAGGTTATCTAATTCACTGAAGTGGCGAGGCGTGCCGGAAGGAGGCTGTGACGTCGCCGGAAGTGCTGTGGCGCCACCTGCCTCAAACTTGAGGTAATTTGCCACTTTATTGTGCGACGAGCTAAGGCGAGAAAACGAGCGTTGCTTTTAATTGCTTTGCGCGTTATTAAAACACCTCGAGTTTTTATTAAGTTTAAATTCTTATGCGATGTTTATTGTCTACTCTAAGTTTATTCCAGAGAATTAACGGTTCACAAAATATATAGTAGGTTTACTTAAATACGTATTCATGATCGTTGAAATTAAATTAAAATAAATACTTCAACGGTTTAAAATGCGATATATATATATATTTTTTTAATTTTAAATTAAGAATTTGAAAATTATTTTAACTACTACCCGAAGTTTTGGATGCTTTGCAGCGGCCGTGGTTACGGGGAGACTAAAATTGGAAAATAATTGGAACTTAGGTGATCATTTTAGGGCATCATTTAAAATGATCTTCTAGGTACTCAAAATTCTTAATAAGGATGACTAATCGAACACTAAACTTTGTGATTTGTGAAGTGTATTAACTACAAAGACAAACAAACTAAACTTAATAAAGTAAACTAATAAAATAAATGTTTCTCCCTGAAAACTAAGCTATATTAAACGCTGGTACGATTCTAGAAATTACATTGTGTTACCAAGACCGTAATATTGCTCGCGAGCTTAAACCGACCTTTTTAAGATTGATGTTTAAAATGTTTAGAAGCTTAGTGAATTTCTGAACTCATATGAGTTATAGCGCAGCTACGCGCGGGTGTCCCAGTTTTGCGTTTGTAGAGAGCAAAGTGTTGTGTATAAACTTTACCGGCGCCGCTTATTGGTCTATTTTTCAGGCTTCAAAGTTGGGACTTAGCATCTATTTGTATCTAGCAAATCGGTCTTGTCTCCATATATAACACTTGTGTGTAAACTTAGTTTTTTTATGATAAAACGCTACAAAACCGCGCCACTACAAGGTGAACTATCTCAGCCATATAACCACGATGCGCTGTCGACCTATTTTGTCTTTAAATATTCTACAATCCACAGACTGAAAGCGAAACGTTATAAATATATACATAAAATACACAGTGTTTTTATCTGTGGTGACCTGGAGGATGGATTTTTGACAATCCTACATTTGACATTTAATGTACCGACTTCCAGACGAAGTCCAAAATGTTACAGAAAAAATTATAAATTAGTTGGAAAAATGTCAGCCGTCAAATCTATGACCCGTTAATTATCAAAAGCAAGAAGGTGGATATAAAAAAAAATGCTTTAAACAACTCAAATAACACCAGGTTAAGGTGTCTTCCAATTTAGAAATTTTATAAAAGGGACATCTATTTCCCATTGCTCTCCATTCCAGTATATAGTTTAATTTGTAATATTATTATGTTTTGTGCAATAAATAATATATAAATATAAATAAATAAATAAATAAATATATACAATCTTACCATTAAAACTTAAGAACTGATATTATCTAAAATATATACTAGGAAAAATCCTATTTTAGTACATAGTGTTCTAATTCAAACCTTTAGATATTCAACTGTAAAGACGATCGGTAAAGTACTTTCTTTTATGAAAACAAGAATTATAAACGGTTTGATAGCGTGGATATTGTTGAATGTAGGCGAAGTTATAAAACACAAATCGGATAGCGACAATTCAAAAAGAATGCGAAGTGAACTCAAAGTGGAATGAGAAGACGGCATAAATCGGACGCATTGAGGTTTGTATCTATCATACACAAAGCTCAACATTACAAATAATTACCATAAAATTCTTTTAACGGGTTGAAACGCGAATTATATAAATTTATATAATTAATGCTTCGCAGCAATGAAATGTCGGGTTGAAATGAAAAAATAATTACCTATCATTGTAAGCGTTTTAAACCGGTTATATGCGTTTTATTTATATGTACATACCTATATATAAATTGACATTGAGTAAATACCTAGATATAATCCCTTTTTTAAACCTGTGTTTGTCAATTCACAGAAGGATTTCATTTTGTGATCATTGTCAAACCTAAGAATAATTTAGATAACAAAGTCTGGATAATATTATTATTTATTTATTTTATTTATTTATATCTTTTTTTAAATTATATTAGCTCAAACTACAAACCCCACATTTACTTTACTTTAAGAGTGACGGTTTGTCTACGTAGCAGAGGTAGACACCGAAATCTCGATCGAAATCTGTCGCTCTAACCAATTGAGCTACCGTAAATTTTTTGATTTTTAATTATATAGTGCCATTGAAGGCAAGTTTAAGAATGTCTATAAGTATATTGTACCAATTAAAAACTATTTATTATATGCAATTAAAACTAAGTCTTTTAACAAAGCTATTACTTACCTCAGTGCATCCAGCACTAGTAAATAAACTCGTCTCAATTGTACCCATTTCTCGGTCGAGAATAATGTTTTTGTTTATTTTAAGCTTATTCCGCTAGTGTATTGCTCCATTCTACATCCATTATTTACGAATCTTACTTTAAATTGTAAAGAAGTCTGTGGTCTTATCTAGCTGCAACGTGCACTTCGTCTGTGACGTCATTCACTTTTTATTTTATCTGTTTTATCGTCTGTGTGGTTTTCAAAATGTTGATTACGTCATTAATCGTTTCTGTTCTAAACTTAATTAAATAGCAAATTTCGCTTAATAAAAAAATACCTTAAAGAACAATCACACAGTAGTTTAATGTTAAAATAGATAATTAATTGTTTTAAATTATATCTTAAGTCTTATATATTTGTTATAATTAATTAAATGGTTAGATAAAGAATTCTTTAACTGTTCGGAGATAAGTTAGAACGTGTATAATTAGACGCCTGTTGTATATGTTTGTCTAGACGAGACAATCATTGTTAATTAATTATTAGTTGAAATCTATATTTACGATTTGAAAACATGTAATTACACTAGTTTAAATGAATTATGGTATACGTATAATAAGAAATATATTTAGCTTCATTGTTTCACGGTTTAATCCGTTTGAAAAGTTATAATAACTTACCAACAACGTGTATGAAAGCAGAGCGAACTTGTGTATGGAAGGATGGTGCATCAGCAGACACCTCGCAACGAAACCTTCCGGCCAGCGCACGCGTCGCTTCTCGTAACACCACTTGCTGAGATGTCGATCTTGATACCTGAAACGTTTTCTTTGTTTCATACATTGTAATAGTTAATAATTTAATATGAATTTACATTTCAAGTCATTTCATTTCAAAATAATTTCATGGTTTGTTTGTTGTGTCTACACGCTTGAAAAATGTAGTTTGATCGGGATTTAAGGTACATCTTAAAATTAAAAGCCAACAAGTTAAAAAAAAAACTTTTAATTAAAATATGGGATTAAAATTAAGTGTGCATATAAAAGGTATATTTTTTTAATTAAGTTTTAATGCTTTTGTATCTATACTTAAAGTATACATTATATACTTCGCATCGTTTATTTATTTTTTCACAAAAACTCAGATAAACTTCATTCGTTTGTTTCACTTATGGGGGGTATAGTTAGACACATTTTTGTACCTGTCTTTCTTGTGAATATTATTAACAGGCAAGATATTCGGGTAAGTAGTCTTCCGTTCATACACTTTTTCGCGCGCTATCAATGTTATATAGTGGAGGACAAACAAGCATAGTATATAAGCTGGATGGAATTTCGATATTCCTACCACCCATTTACGTGTTACCTAGCATTGCGTTAAGCGCGAGAGGTCCTGGGTTTTTAATCCTGGGGAAACAGTAAATTGTTTCGGTCGAGCAGGGCACAGAAGTCTGATCTACACAGAACTACTTGCCTGTAAATAAAAACGAACACTGAAATGCGTTCGCTCTATGCCCCACGAAGGGGAACGGAATTTCACTCCAAGCACATTTAATATTCAAAATTCTAGACAAAGTCTAACATGTTCAGTTAAAAGTTTATCATAAAATGAAAAATTTCAAACACGTTAGACCCGTTGTTGGTCAAACATTGCTACCATAAGACCACTGCCCTTGACCCGTTAACTCAACTAAATACATCGCAGTAAATGTAAATAAATAATTGAGTCAATAAGTATTGTGTGTGTTAGTGCTACAACAGAGGCGGTCAAACGCAAAATGGCGGGCCATAATTGAATGAAACCAGGGAACATGCGGTCATGTCGGGCAAGGCATGATATCATTAGCATCCCTATGTCAGCGGATACGGTCTGCAATCCCTCTTCACCCTCCACACGTGTCTCTTTGCATATTCACTAATCCCACTCTTTGGTAGCTAAGGATAATGTAAGCGTACCAATATTTGAGGGTTACCTTACCTTGAATATTTATATAACTATACATATAGACCGAAAATATATTATAATTAAATAATAACGTAGATAATATATCACTACAATGATATATAATTATATATTATACACAACGTTCACAGTTTTTCTGTAATGTATTTAGTATCAGTATTGCCGCCGAGCGAAGCCCGGACGGGTCGCTAGTTAATTAATAATGTTACTGATAACCCAACTAGAAATAATTAAGATTAACACCTATACTAATATTGGAAAGCTGAAGTTTGTTTGTTTGAACGAGCTAATCTCAGGGACTACTGGTTCGAATTGAAAAAATATTTGTATGTCGGTTAGAGCATTTATCCAGGTACGTAACAACTTATAAAACAATTTAAGGGTTTTCGTTGCGTTTGAAACGCTGCGAAAACGGTATAAGATATTCAAAAATATGTATACAAGAAAAATTCCTTTTTAAATAAACTAGAAATGTCAGTCATACTACATGTCTATCTTTAAAAGGTAACTTGCAAAAACGATCAGCGTAGCAGATTTGCCTAATGAAAACATCAATCGCCCGTACAACAAAACCTTCCTAATGTGTGTATTAATTACTCAAAGTGGCTGAAACGCTCGCAACAGAGTTTAGTTTCAAAGCGTTCCCGGGTATAATTAAAGCAAGGTTTTTCCTCCATTCAATGTCCAGTAATATCCTTTGTCCCACTTCTTTGTATTGATCCGACATTGGAAAATAAGATTGCTGCCCTATCGCTTTACGCACTGTGCATTCATAATATCGCTACAATAGTCTCGTCGCGTACTAGGGAATTAAGTTATTTGTACTACAAATGTATAAAGGAAGGCCCATCATATATTTAATCTATATCCAAAAAGTAAAGACCCATTTTACCTGCGGGTATGTGGCGAACACATTTTTGATAAGTTTCACTGATCAACTTTCTTTACACACGAGTAAATATAGTCTGTATCGCGAAATGTATTATAAAATTTTAACTATAGCCCGCGTTTTAAACCTTAAAGTGTTTTATTTAAATATATACAAGCAACTTCTGGCCAAGCCTGAATTACGCAGTTATTTTGTCGGGATTCAAACCTAAGACCTTCCGTGAATAACGCAAGGCAATTTCAATTTTACATTTTTGTTCTAATGGTGGCAATGGCTAATAAACAACGAGTCGTGGATTCGATACCCGTTCCTAAATGTTTCTTATCAATTTATAATATTTCTGAATCACATTGGATTTCGGGAAATCTGAATATTAAATGGGGGATAGCATTAACGGAATTATCGTCCGCGTCACGAACCACATCCACAAATAAAAAGGCCGTGGTTTCAGTCTGTGGATTTTCGAAAAATAGATCTACATCTTGTTGAGATGTTATATGACAACCTCACGCTTTCGTAAAAAAATGTTTGACGACTTTTCGTAGGTACTTAGTAATATTGCGCAGTTGGTACGCTATAACTTGTTTACATTGACCAAGGTTCATTTAAATTTTTCACAACGCTCACTATATTATCGTCGTCGCTGAAATGGCTTTTATATTTTCTACTTGTATTTTTATGCGCAACTACCTTTTTGAAAAGGGACAAATTACGCGAAAGCCATTCGTTACGGTTTTATTTTACTGTCGTAAAAGATATATAATATAATTTTTGTCAAGATTTTAAAACTATTTATATTAAACAAAATAATAAACAATCCAGGTAGTCTTAACAATAACCAAACAATTAATTGTACAACTCATATTTTATTCATCATGGGCGATGTTTTATAGTAGCCTTTCTCGATAAATGTTCTAACCAACACAAAAATATTTTTTCAATTTGAACCCGTAGTTCTTGAGATTAGCGCGTTTAAATAAACAAACAAACTCCTCAGCTTTATAAATTTGTATAGATTAGTCAATGCTCATAACATGTATATAAAGAAAATAAGATGAAGAATATCTTCAGTGAGTGAACTGACTAATGTTTAATTATTCAGTACTAGCTGGTGCCCGCGACTTCGTCTACGCAGGGTTAGTATTTGGAGTAGCTTATATTAGCGTGGCGTAGAAAAGAATTAACGCGCACGCCAGAATAGCTCGCAGAAATGAAGGTTTTTTCCTAGTTACTTGACACTTAATAATATATTTCTGACAGCTCACACAATATCTTTATAAATTGTAGCCTTTATTCTATGTATAAGCTATATTATTGAAAAGTTTAATTGAAATCCATTCAGTAGTTTTTGCGTGAAAGAGTAACAAACATCCATCCACACATACAAACTTTCACGTTTATAATATTAGTAGGATATAAAATATCTAAACGATCAAATTTATCAAATAAACGACAATTTCACGGAAACCGATATAATGTGTCACTTATCAACATAAAGAGCTTGTTAGCTAGACTTTTTAGTGGATTTGAAGACTCAACGAGGCCGTTTCTGCCATATTAATCATAAATTAACTAGTCGTTTGAATTAGAAAATTTGTTGTTAGTTAAACCATCTAAAGAACAAGGTTTTAAGATATAAAATACCAGGCTGCGACCAATAGGAGCAAAGAAACTGGGGGAAATGTAAAAAAAAAATTAAAAACTTCTTTGAGGATAAATTGTGTAAGGTTTTCACGGCCATCGTTCAGCATATCATTGTCTTTCGGGCTGTTCGGCCGATGTGAGCGAGAAGAGGCTCGACGTTTCGCCATCACGTGTGGACTGCATCCTCAGGAGATGGAGATAGTCAACAGTCGTGACAACGTCGTGGGAACAGCTTAAATTTGCTATGAAGAGAAGCTTTAAAAATCAAGGTTGGATGCCCAAACTTTTACATATAGTAGAAGTTTCTCAGGTCAACTAGTAATAGATAATTCTCGTATATGTTTTGTACATACATCTTTATGTATTCAGACATGCATGCCCTTGTTAATGATATTTGAAAGAGCCAAGTATCTGATCCGCTTGATGTCATAATTATAAGACGGCGATGGCATAAAGTATAATTCTGTTTTAATGATCTTGTCTTACGTCCTTTTGTCTATGAGTGTTTTTGTTCAACGTTTTTATTATAATAGTCGCTTTAATTGCTCCTTTACTCTGCTCTGCCTGGGAGATTCCATCTTAATGTTTATAATGAGAATGTTTTAATCTTGATTTTAGACTCCACTTTTTAAAAATCTTCTTTTACGTCTGTATATTTGTTTTTATAAAAGGTTATTTTTTAAAAGGCTTTTTATAATAAACTAGCACTGTGGTCGTATGTTTAGTTTATATATTCAGAAATTCATAAATATAAGAATAACGTGTTCTCTCGTATTACATGTAATTAACAATAAAAATATGAGAAAGCGACATTTATATCAATTATTAAACTATGTAAGTGTTTCAATAAATATACACTATAACGGTTTTAAACGCGATATATATTAGTTAAACTTATTTGAACCGTGTAAACGGCTGCTGCATCCGAAACGTCGGGGCGTAGTTAAAATAACGTTCAAATGAGTTTAAGTAATATATATTTCGTTTTAAGTGTAGACAGATTTGTGTGAGTGTTTTAAAAATATCTACACTAACGACATCTATTTTTTTATTAAGTACTTGGTGATAAACTTTTATTAAACCGTTAATAGCATTTTCTTTAAATGTGTACTATTTGTGTAAGATACAGGCAATACTTTAATTATTAACTAATCATCGTTAACAATTGTAATAAAAACCAACCTTTTTATCAAACAACCGAACATCTTTTGTAAAAAAAGGTATACAAAAAATAAAATGTACTTATTAAACTAGACAGTTCAAGAGGAGCTGGAACGTGTACGTTATAAGTACATTCGAATTATAGTTTTATTTAATGTGTAACAGCAGATTTACGCCTTTGATAATATATTCACAGATATAATAATTGCCACACCTTAACGGTTTGGTCCGTAAATATTGGACCACAATAAAAACTTGAACAGTGTCTTAACGACGTGATAAAATTCTGTTTACTATCGGGAACAGTAGGCGTCTGGCTGTAAGTGATGTGAGGTGAAAACATTATCCGTACTCTCTAACACATAATGAGTAGCTTATATCATATGACGTCATTCTAGAATTAAACATACCGAATGAATACAGTCCACTTTGCCGTAAAACCATACTTTAACGGTTTAAAACGCGCTTATATTAGTTTTTTTAACAGCGGCTTCATGGTTATATTATATTTAACTGGTTTAAGTATTTAAAAAATCTGGAAATAAAATGGGTCGTCCGTAGTCAAATGAAATGAATGACAAATTGATAAACCTTTAAATGAATTTGTTTTTAAAACTTCTTATGAATACGTAAAACTATACAAATATTTAAATAAAACACTTTAACGGTTTAAAACGCGCTAGTCTCGTAATCTATAGACAGTATTTAATATATCGCGTTTTAAACCGTTAAAGTGTTTTAATTAAATGTGTACTACTCGCGTAAACTATAGACAGTATTTATACAAATATTACCAAAAAACCAAATCCCCCCTTTTCACAGTTGTGCTTTAACTTGTATAAACACACATTCTACAGAAATACCATAACGTAACGTTGCTTAAAAGAGCAACGTTGCGGCCTCGAACATTTTAAGAGTTTCTTAAAAGTTCGCAGAAGACGCAAAATAAGGTTAAAACTATGAGAAACGTTTATAAGTTGTGAAAAGAATTTTAAAGGATAAGGAGTTTTACTCCATCACGTTTAGAGGTAGTGAGAGGCTTCTCTCATCATTTGTTAAACTATTTTCTCTAACAACAATATCTCCCGCACCTTTGACCACGTGTTCTTTGCAAGTCTGCTTGATCCTACTATAAACATATGAAAATAAAACACTTTTAACGGTTTTGAACACGATGTATATTAGTTAAGTAACATACGATTTATTTTTCCAACGGCAAAACACCAACTACGACGAAACAGATACCGTTAGCGTAGCAGTTTTGACTCTGGCATCAGAGATACCCTCCATCTTGTGACCACGGCTGTTACAAATCATCCAAACCCTCCTGTATGGGGCAAACACATTTCTATGTCTGTTTCACTGATCGGTTTTATTTAGAGGCAATTAGTTGATCTTGGGATTCGAGCCCATATCACGCGCATAACGCCATACTAGGCAATACGTTTAACCATTTTTTATTAAGTGAGCGAGTTTGTCTATGGTAAGGGAGGACAGACTTGATAGATGTCGGTTTTTTCATCTGTGTGACGGTGGTTTGTGACCCGAATGGAATTTCGACTTTCCTATCACCCATTTAAGACCCCGAAGGGGATCGAACACACCAAGCAACAAGCTCGTCAAAGACCTCTGTCAGAAAAAAATGCCTTACATCAACGTTGGATAAGCGCACAATCAAAAGAATCTTCTTCCGTCGTATCTACCCTCGTATAAAGACACAAATCATTCCCTCACATTAAAACCCGCCTGAACATTTAACCGATCGATAAAAGGTTTTTTAACGTATCAAGGAAATTGTCGGGAATTCGCCTTCTCCAACTGATCAAATATTTTTACATTCTCTTTGAGTTACTAAAAAGGCAAACGAATGTAGCCCATAAAGGAATATATTATCTACATATCTTCAAGTATAAATACTCGGCTATTCCTTTTAATCCACTTATTAGGGCGCCCTTACGTCAAATTATATTATTCATACAATTATATTATACAATTATGTTTTTCACATGTTATTTGCACATGAAGGCACTTATATATATGTATATATTATTTTCGATTTTTAAATTATATAGTGCCTTTATGTGCACAAAAAAACATACATGTTAAAAAATATTACGTTTATAACTTTGTAATTTTGTAACAAGGATTTAAGCTGCAAAGCATTAGACGTTGAGCCTTAATACGCAAGTGTAAAGGTTGAAATTATATTGCGCGAGAAGTGCATGTATCAATAAGTTGAAAAAATTAGCCACAGGAGTTAAAAATTAGCAGTAGAGCAACAGCACGGAATGCTGACGACGCCGGTTCAAGTCCTGCCCGACGAAAATTTTTCATTTATTTTCTAATTTTTAAATTGTATTTGATACGTTAACTTAGATAGAAAGTGAGGACTGACATTATTTTAAAGCCTATGGGTTACTGTATTACATTCAGTACAATTATAAAATAAGTAATATCCAATTCCAAACTAAGACAACTTACGTTTGTGCGGTGATGATGAACATATAATGAAAACAAAATCCCGTTTCCACTTATGGGGCTGGAACTAACGTAGGGGCATCCCACTAACTATGTAATTCACAGGTAAGTTGTGGACTCGACTTCTGTGCACTGCCACCGGAGTAATTTCTATTTTTCCTTTAAATATTTTGGATTTAAACCCAGAGTAAAGTTAGGTAAGCCATGACCAACGAAGGCGATTTTTGGACCACTGAGTCGAGTGAAAATTTTATAAAAGAATTTTTTATCTGAACTCCCCTAAAAACCTCTTCTGATAAAGAGTTTTGATATAGAATTTTTTTTTTAAAAAAAAAAAATTTTTTTTTTTTTGCCTTTTCGGGGGGGGGGGGGGGAAACTATCGTTTTTATGATAAATAAATCATCACAGTACCAAAAACCTTCAACACAAAAGCTATTTTGATACTTAATATATAGAATATCTAATTAGAACCATCTGTTAGATGTATTGTGTATTAGAAGGGCAGTAAAGCTTACTATCTTCATAATTAAATGAACTACTCTCCAATTACTTCACTCTCCGCTCTCGAACGATCACTTGTTGCTCTAGTTAAACATTAAAATGACTGTGATATTAAAAAGCCAACTACCCTATAAAAGAGATTCGACTAATTGGCGGTGAAAGCACGCTTAAAAACGTCATTGTTCTCATCCATTTGCGAATGTTTTCATCTTTTTATTGCTGAATTTGTTCTGTTAGGGTTTAAAGCAATAACGTTTTATTGATATTTGTGCAAGGATTCGAGACGAGTAGGATATATTATTGAATGTAGGTTATGATTAAAAATATATCAAAAACAATTAGGTGTAATTTTTAATTAAATGATATATTTTTCCACATGTGATTGTACATGAAGGCACTGTATAAATTAAGAACCGAATGATAATGAAAAAATTGGCACGTGCGGTAGTTGAACCGACTTCCACAGCGTTCCTCAATTGGTTTGAGTAGCACCACGAAATGCTATAGATACAGGTTTAATGTACATTGATTTTTAATTCAAATCAATGAATTACACCCACATTTTATTTACATAGGATAATTTCATTATTAAATTAATCACTATAGTACGCAATAACGTTACTTATTAACATTGTGCAATAAAATTCAACATTATTAAATTTTGTATCAAAAAAATACTCATAGAAATTATTATTTATTTTTGGCAATAGTTGTATTACTATGATTATAATACGCAGGTAAATTCAATGTGATAAGTCCGTCAGCATTGTATACCAAGTGGAAAGCTTCCTTTCAGAATGTCTCACGGAATTTCCATGTAACGCTGTCGTAATCTACACTTGATATCGGATGTCTCCCGCAAAACTAGATACCATGAGTAAGGACTTCTTTAGCTTTTTTCGACTCTCCAAATTATGCCTACATGAGATTGAAGGGCCCAATCAATATATTCGCTTTGTCTATCTAAAATAGTTACAAAGAAAAGTCTGATTATTACAAGCGAAGCAATTAAATGAAAAAAAAACAAGTTATCAAACACTTGGGATATTAAAAACTCTAGATTCCAAAAAACAGATACCGGCAAACGCGAAGACAGCGTTAGTCAATTCAGTAAGGACCCGGCCAGTTTCTGCAAATACCATCTACTACGGAACAGATGGCGCTAGCGTAGCACTTTTTACTTTTAAATTACAGACACTGTCTTCAGTCTCCCTGTGACCACGATTGCTGCAGAGCATCCGACGCGTAACTACTAATTATGCTTTTATTATATTCACCAAAACGGGGTAAAAAAAGGAGCGTGCCGCCCACTTATCATTTTGCGTCTTTGTTCAAAACAGGGAATGGCGAGAAAGAGACAAACATTAACTCGTTCTGGTAATGAAATTATAAACTTACATCAACGTCAATCCCCGGCTGAGCAAAGATGCGCGTAAAAGGGTACTCCTTGGGTAGATAGCTGAAGAACTCTTGCCTGCCCCTATACCACTTAACACTGTACAGAGTCTCGTTTCCCTCAAGAGTCCATTTGCAACCGAGCAGCACTGTGTCACCGAGTTTCACAGCCGTCGGAGCAATCAGTTGCACATCCCTTAACGCGATGGTATCTGTAACAAAGGGCCATAATACATTTTACAATTCAAATCGCTCTTATAAGATGTGCTTAATCGTATTCTCTGACACGCCTTCGTCTTATCTCGAGTTTTTAGGTTATGTTCGAGCGTTCGCGATTTTAGGGTTCAGTGAGTGATAAAAATGGTTTATTTGTTGTCTGGTATACTTTGTCCTCAAAACTTTGTACTATCTATTATTAACAAAATATAAATATAATCAAAACATATCTTAAAAACCTAACCTAAAGTCGTAACCATAATGATAATCTGTAGGAACGCTTGTTCTATATGTACCGTTCCTGGGCATAGCTCTCTTCTCGTACAAGATACAATTTAAGAGCTCGGACCCACCATGCTGCTTTAGGCCGCTACTAACGTACCAATGACTTAACTTGTTGGTTTGTTGTTTGGAAAAGGCAACATCTTCATGCATTGGATACACGATGTTGCCACTTCCAAACTCCAGTCTAGCAAACAAGTAAATTTAAAATACAATAAAAATATTGTGCTAATATTTTGAGGAGAGGAGAAACAAGAGAAGGGGAGAAAACTAAAAAAAGAACAAATCGAAGAACCAAAATAAATTATAAACAAAGTGGCATAAAATTAAGTTAATAAATTGTCATAGAAATAAAGAACAGCCTGTAATCTAAATAAGCTAATCAGATAAATCGAAAGTAAAATGCGACGAGCTATTCCCGCAATCCTTATTTAGAGAATGGCTACAAAATTCTGCAAGCTAGCAATCAATTTCCCGGTGTTGCCCACATTACACAAGCGTTTGTCCGAGAGCCGTATTTTTCTTTTACCGCCATCAGTCGACGTATATTAGCACAGAGCCGCCCCACTGCCAGCGGGCGCGATATTTTATGCTTTCTAAATTAATCATTCAGTCTTTTCGCCTCGTTGTTTCGATTTTAGCCAATATTTTTTGGATTCTTTATTTCCTATATGTAATATATCACAATTAGATAACCATATTGAATACGCGTAAACTATAGACATAGTTTACGCGAGTAGTACACATTTAAATAAAACACTTTAACGGTTCAAAACGATATATTAGTTAAATTTATGTGAAAATGATTTTTAACTTCGGCCCGACGTTTCGGATGCTTTGCAGCAGCCTGGTACATCGAAAGTTAAAAATGTTTTTTTAACCATAATATTGAATTTTTTTCTCAATTAAAATTTGTAATATTTAGTGCGATTTTGTTCCTGCCTGCTAAAAATTGTTGATCTAAGCATAAATTTAATGTTTTATTATTTTAATTGTTATCAATAGAAAACGTGGAGCACGTGTTTTTTTGGGAGTTATGACTCCAAAACTGAACACCCTACATGCTTTATTGCACAAACTATGGTAAATAATGAAAGGTGGATTTGAAATTTGTACCTTTCAAGCATACCTATGTGTAACATGTAACTAAACAAAAAGAAGTAACTTAAAATGATTTTATTAAGGACTGTGAGTTCAAAATCAAATATTTATAGTTAATTTTTTATTCTCACCTTTTATCAGGCTTTGAATTCTGCCATTAGTCTGGGAATTAAGCAACTCTAGAAGAAAATGTGTTTCTAATTACCTTAAAGTTTAAAGCAATTAAAACAGAATTACCTTCGGTTAATCTTATTTAAATTTAACAGGGGAAAAAAGTAAACGCGCAGAAAAATTGTTTTTAATGGGGCACAGGTATCATTTTAAAGTGAATCTTAGCTTTTTTGTCCAACAGAATTATTAACAAGTATGTAAAATTGTATAATTGATCAATTGATAAAAAGAAATTTAACCAAATAGAGCGAATATAACATTGTGCCAGGCCCGTTTGTGTAATGTTAGCAATGTATGGTTTTAACAGGTCGTGGATGCGATTCCCACCGGGTCCAACATTGTTCTATTCGATTTATAATTTTTCTGAAACTTTTTGGACTTTATCTGGATATTACATCAGTAGTAGGAATATCGAAGTTTTACCCGGGTCATAAACTACCATATACAGATGAAAAGCTATGAAGTTTAATCGCATTCCGGTTTCAGTCTGTGAATTTAAAAGAGCTTTAGTTTAATGTAACGTTTTGTAAACCAGAAGCGGCGAAATGGCGAACGAATACCACACACTTATAAAAATGAGAAGATTTGCAAAAATACATTTTGATGTCCTAAAGACTCGCGCCCGTCGCAGGCACAGCTAGTGTATATAGTGGTATTATTATTATTGCAATATTAATCTAGCTATAACAGCATATTATTATATGATTTCCGTCGACAATGGCACATCATCGCTTACGTTACGACAGCGAACAATTACGTTACATCAAGCGACGGCTGGGCCCTAATGCAATTAGAATCCAACGCCGATTTATACGTAATTGCACCTACCGGCACAGGTGTTTATGATTATATTGCAGTGTACTATTATTCCTCTGGATAATAGCGCTGTTGCCAACCGAATAGGGACGTCTTAACTGTTATTACTGGCCTTAACCCGGGGCGGAGGTCTTTTGTGGCTTCCTCTGCTGGCCTTATTTTTACATGCGAATAGTGTCTTTGTAGTGGCGGATAATGTTTCGGGCTTAATAGCGTAGAGGTAGCGATAGGATTTGCTCTTTGAATATTTCTTGGACTTACTACGCAATGTACACATCAAGTCCCGGTTTCAGTCTGTGGATTTCCGAATATCGAAAGTCAAAAACATTATATTATTCATTCTAACACCTGCACAGGTATGAAAAATAATGAATATCTCTGTGTCAAAATACTTCTCTTTTCAAGACTTTAATGTCCTTAAAAATTGAGGATTGCGTCGCAGCTGTGGAAACTAAAATTATTTATGATAGTCAAACATTATTAGAGTTTTCTCGTGCTATCTTTAAAAATATCTAAATGACACACACTCGCACACATTTTCGCTTAATCACGTTAATGTTCTTCTATTGTAAAATTAATAGCCCACAGTTCAATATTGATGATTTGAACCGTTTCGTTACTAAGCCCAATTATTTGAACATTATTTGAAATATTAATATAATCGCTTCTTAATTACCCTTAAATTGTGTAAATATAGATAGTAACATTTTAGTACAGCACAGATTAATGTTGGCAGTTGGCGCGGATCAAATAAACGTGCAATATGATATTTGCAGGTGCATAAATTTGCTATGATGAAGGTAATTATCCTACGAATTCCAATTGCACACGTGGTACATATATGTAACATATAATATAATGTTTATGTTAGTTGCTATCTTTGGCTCCTCGCTTAGTCTCCATCAGTTTGATTCAAATAATTACGTTTCGAACTTAACACCGTGTATTGTCCGTAGTTCACGCAATTAGTTCATATTAAAACACTTTTAACGGTTTAAAACGCAAAATATATTAGTTACTTATATATAAGTAGCGAGGGAAATCCATTTGTTACTCCCGAACAACACAGTTTATGTCATTTGGTTAGATCAGCAGAACGGATCGCAGGCCGTATCGTCATTTTTTTCAATCGGTTTAGATTTATTTATATATTAAGATACCATGCAGTAACATGTGGTTTATGGAAAAACACGCGTACAATTGTATTTAATAACGTAGCTAGCATAAATCACAATCTGTGTGGTCATATTATTACTTACTTACGCCGCTGGCGCAGCGACCCGAAGGCGACTTCCGTCGATCCTGCGTAACGGCTCGCCACTCGGAGACACCGAGTTCTTTCAGGTCAAACATTGAACTGTTTATATTAAAATCAAATATTTCTAGGCTAGCCTATTAATCATTCTCCCTGTAAATCTCAACTATATTAGGACGACATAAATCAGTTGTAATACAGCACTTTTTCAGTTACCTCGCCTTCCTCTTAAACTTCAACATACATTTACTTTTCACACTGTAAGTACATGTGAAAATAATAAATTTTACAATATCTATAATCACTATAACTCTTATAGGCAGTATAGCCAAGAGTATAAATTAATCCTTGCAGCGGAAAAAGCAAAATCTGGGATCCATGACCGAGCGTGTTACGACAGAAACATCGATCAAAGCAATTGACAGCGTGCATCCGATCCGTGGAGTAATATTTCGTGACCGAAGCGAGGGTTATTAATATTAAAAAACGTAACACGGCGACGCTAATAGCATTGCTTTTTTATTGGAACTATATTTTTTCCATGATAGAGGAGGACAGAAATACCCCAGCCATATAACATTACCATTAACATTACATTAACAAATGTGCTGTCGACTTATTAGAGCGCCGCACATTCGTAAATCTGACAATTGAAGCCGAAACGCGATTAAGCTTGACGGGTTTTTCATCTGAGCGCGTTCGTAATCCAGACGGATTTTTTGATATATCTAACACCTGTATAATATCCAGATTTAAAACTAATATTTTCTTAGAATTACAAAGTGCTAAGATGTTGGATCCGATGGGGATTGAATCCACTATACCATTGCTACCATTAGACTAACGAGCAAACCTTATTAGGTAACTTGTATCAAAAGATTCTTATGTAGCGTTCATTCCTTTGATTTTAAAATGAGGATTGATATATATTATGTATAATACGTGTTAAAATATATAGCAACTATGTCATAAAAATTGTGTAAGGCTTTCCAAGCAATCGAAGAGCTTACAACTCCTGATGATGCCTTCCGCTCGTGATAGCGAAACGTCAAGAACCTCTTCTCGCTCTTACGCTCTTCGGCCGAACAGCCCGAAAAACAATAACATATTTATGTATATATCGGGGTAGAAAACCTCTCAATATGAGTAAGTTTTTGTTACTAGTCAAACGATTTGTACTCGTAGTTTAGACGTAAAATTACAGCAGACCGAACGAAATAATTGCGAATTTTGCGTTTAACAGAACAAATCGCTTGCAATCAACTATGCCTTTCATTAGGTTTTACTAAACCAATTTCGCTATTCAATATCGACTAATGAATTCCAATATTAGACGAAGCTTAGCACTTTTAAGATTAACTTCCCTGCACGTTATTCCACTCGCACGCGAAGCTTTATAATTAAACCAGTTATTGAATGGTACTTTTTAATGAAAGCTCGACTAAATCGGATTACTTGAATAAAAAGTTGGCCTAATGGATAGAAGGCCATTAGTCGATGCCAAATAAATTTCGGTAATCTCGGAGCGTAACTGAATCGCTAGGTATCGAATCAAACAAGCAGCGTCCATTACCCGAATGGACCGCGCACCGATACCAATTATGTCTTCGATAAATATCCTGTGTCCTCGTATAGGACACGTGTAGAATATAGATTCGTTTTGTGCGCGGTTTTCTAGCGTTGGGTCTCTTTTGTGGCCGCCTGCCAACGGCTTTTTCTATTACTGTAAATTAATGTAAGCATGGGGCGGGCTGGATTTGTCTGAATTCGTAGCAGTTGTCAGCAGTACTTTTTTCAGTGAAAAGCTAAATGTAATATAACGGACTAAATGGCCAACTGGCCAATGGTAGCAATCCCCAGCATGGCCAACGTGTTTGTAATACATTTTTTATAATTTTTCTATACCGTGTTGGACTTCGTCTAGAAATCTGTTTATTAATTGGGTGGTGGGAATATCTTAATTCCGTCTGAGGCACGGACCACTGTCAAATAAAAAATTCCGTGGAATTTAATCGCATTTCCGTTTCAGTTTGTGGCTTTTACAATATCCAAATCTAAGAAAGGTCGATTTGTAGTGTTTTTTATTTTTGTATGTCTATAGTCTGCCCTTCCTCCCCTATAATAGAAAAATTAAATATGTAGCTAGTAACATTTACATTATGATAATAGTTTGAACGTGTAACAATCTGCGTTAACATATACCAAATAATGCACATTTTTTTTATGATAACAAATCTATCCATTACTTACTGGATGATATTTGATTTTCAACTAGAAACCCCCAAACAAAATGCTATTTTTTTCATTCCGATTTATCACTTTCAATGTACCTACCGTAAGTTTATAATATAGAAAGTAGCTTTCTAGTAGAGATGGTATTGTCTAATTAACAATTTTTTAATCGTGCATTCAATTATTGTCGAGTATAGTATTTATTTTATAAATTGTAAACATTAAATTCTGACAAATGAAAAGTTAAACACAAGTAATAGGCAATCAAAGGCACAAATAAACCGCCGAATATCTGGCAGTGATATCAAAATGCCTGTCAAACGGAGGTGCCTAAAACCACAGCACTCTGGCAGGAGGCAGATTGTACAGTCAGCAAATAAAGTGCCGGTCAAAATACGTTTAATAATTCTGTAGTAAAATGCAGCGACATGAATTATTTTGTTATGAACTTTACGTTTAAATACTAAGTAATACTGGCCTATTCAAGTCATATTTAGCAAAAACTGAATGTAGCATATTTAAATTAAGTTTAGGAAATTTCTTTACCAATTTAACATTTAAAATAATTTAAAATAGTTACATTTTTAAAGTATTTTGTAACTTGTGCCCTTTGTGCGCCATAGACCCATTTATTAAAAACAAAGTATTTTGATTCCATTTTAAGCGGTAAGTTTTAATACATTATATAAATTAAAAATCTATTTAGACTAAAAAAAAATTACGTCATGGGCGGGACTTCCAATGGTATCCACAACATTCCGTGCTAACCAAACTCTAACCAATTGAGAAACCGTGTCTTTGTACGTTATTAAACATCCGAAATGTACGTAAATGTATAAAAACTTTGAATAAAATCCGAAATTACGATTAAAGTTTTTGCAATCCGTATCACCTAAAACAACCTCTCACTTCCCGAAAGCTTTAAAAATTCAAAGAAAATTAAAACCACTCACAGCATGAAAGCGAAGTGAATAGATCATGTTACGTTGGTGGTTTAACATCACGTACAGCAGCCAACTTGAGAATTTCAATTTTTGAAAGTCCAATTGAACCTTTTTTCAAGACTACGTTTTAGGGTTCTGTCAAAAAAGAGTTTAACTAAGTAACCCACGAGTAATTTTTACTTTATATTTAAATGTGAAAAGTTAAATTTTATTATTAAAAAGCTTTGTTTTAAATTTAATATTTATAAGGGTAAGGATAACCATAACAATGTATGGTGGAGGAAATCCCCATTGGGTACAACCTGTTTTTTATCAATCAAATTATTCTAATATATAAAGGTGAACAGACTGTTTGTTTGTTAGAACGCGATAATGTCTGAAACTACTGGTTTGAATTGAAAAAATGTTTTACAGTATATATCGAGGAAGGTTATTATAGGATATAAAACTTCGTGCTGCGTAGGTAAGAGCGAGGTAACAGCGGAAAATGTGGAGAAAACGGGGAAAATTATAAAAAGATGAAATGCAAAAAAAAAAAAAATATGCTCATAATAATTTTTGCTGCCACAGCTAGTAATATATGTCGCTAAAATCAAATAAAAATCATTTTAACTTATACTACAACCGCAAAACTAACATATCAGCAAATAAACACAATAATTAATCAAAGCAAAGTTATTTAACGTACGATAACAAACAGCTTGAAACATCCAAATACTTCGCTGTCCGTCCGTCTGTCATATTGTGTAATAGTTAGACAGTTTAAAGATATAATGTGCACATGATGTATATTTGTTGCTGTTGAACAACTAAAAACAAAACAGCAAAAAACGGGTTATTCTGCTTTGTTTGAAACTGGCAACAAGATGGCGTTTAGTATAAGTAGAGAATATTGCTTTTTTTATTGACATCAAAATTATTTTATAATATTAAACTACAATAAATATGCAGCTACGGCTAGATCTAAAATAGGTACGGAACCCTTGCGCCCGAGTACAATTCACACTTGGTGGAGTTCTATTTCAAGAATACGTTTTTTAATGCAACAAAGATTGACGGCATGAACGGGATTTTCGAACACTTTATCCAACAATGGCTTCTGCAACAACTACCGATTCTATTTTTTGGCTTTGCTGCTAGTTATCGCGAAAATAAATATTAACTTGCATTTAAAATGGAGGTCACTGTCTAATTTATGTCTAATTATTATTTTATGACGATTACATTTAAACATACTTAGAACTTACTTATTATTTTTCTTATTATTAATATATATATTCTAACTTCTAATTTATGCATAATAATTATTATACAATATTTATTTTATTTCCCTATAACATTTTCAGTAATTACATCTAAAAATAATTTAAACATATTTTAAATAAAGTATTTAAATTAAAATAATAAGGAGTAAAATTTACGATCTTGGTAGTAATACGTTTTGAAAATATATAAGTAGACGTCAAGGGACGAGTTGCGTATACATTACAAATGTTAAAAATCAAGTTGAAAAGGCGCGGGTAGTTTTTATTATTTTAATGATGGTACGTCTACGATTTGTAATATAATATAATAGTACTAATAAATCTCTTTATTTGTCATCAATTTATTTTATGTTATTTAAAAAAATATAATATACAAAAATAAAATTAAATTTGAAAAAAAAAATGTGACGACTAAAGGGTCTTGCGTCAAAAACATTTGCAGGACAGTCATGCTACAAAATTGGCTTGATAATAATGTTATTATTTGACATACTCAAAAACTATTAAATCTCTTTTACACGCTCAATTATGTTAAGTAACTTTTTCAGTTTAAGAGAAGTTAAAGGTAGATTATTAAGTTAGTTATACAGTATAGAGTATTGAACCTGGGGCTGCCAACCGTATTTTATATTATATGATATAATACGCTATTTTGAGTCTGCGTACTATTTAATGTTAAAGTAATTGTGATATGGAAAAATACTAGATAGACGACATCTTAATTTAGCAAAATTTTTATTTATAGGATATTGCATGGCTCTTGTTTTTTTTTCAATTAAAATGTGAAACAAACATAAAAGTTTTCAATTATTATTCTTTATTAATTTTCTAATTAGTTGAACTTTAACTTCGGAGTGTTAAACCTTATCTCTTACGGAAAGTAATTTTTTTAAACATCTATTTTAAATGACTATAAAATTAAAAAAACTTGGCCACCCTAACTGAATCCCTCGTAACTTTTGCAAATACGCACTATACTAATACCGCTCAACATAGATGAAGCTTAATATATATTTTTATTGAGAAAAATTCGACATATTTAGGAAGGTTGTAAGTGAGCCTTATCCGCATTATCCGGGTCGCCGTTAACCGGCTGCGGCGCTACGATAGCGTTGTGTTAACCCTACTAATACATAATATATAATACATGTAAGGGTAAACCTTTACACTCTTTAAGCGAGCGATTATTGCAAACACGTTACAGTAGAAATATTTTTTTCTTACTAGATACGGTACATTAAAAATCGATTTTAGATTGGAATAATTTTGTGACACGGGTAGGACATGAAGTTGCTCTAACCAATTGAGCTACCGTGTCCGTTAGGTACAAGCTATTGGAAACATCGGTTTGTACTGATAATTCTCAAGTCATTTTTATATAACTAATTGCAATGGCTCAAGTCGACACGTAATTTTAACTTATAAAGATGACTGACATAAAGTTTACATGTTGAGGCTACCGTGCGAGTTCTATGGATATCCCGGGAATTTCTTAATTGTGTCAAAAGTTCTACTGTAGGGTTTTAGTCGGCTTAAGTCCGACATAGCTATTTGCTCCTTCAGTACGGTGGGTATCCAAAAGGATTTCCCCACGAAAAAAATACAATTGAGCTACCGCGTCAAGATAGACATCGTAGCTCAATTGGTGTAATAACTGTCCGTGTAGTTTTATATTTCCTATCTTTAGATTCTTAATTTAAGTAAAAACTTCTTTAGCGGTATTGTGAGTCTTTTTTGTAATGGGTAAAATATATCTAACTTGAATGAGAATAGCTTTAACGGTTTAAAACATAATGAATTATTTTTACTTCGAAGCGACATAATTTGCTTTGCAGCACTCCGCGACTCCTCTGTGATTAACATTATGTTAACGTATGCTTCGCATTTAAAACCGTTAATCGTTTTAAACCCCACTCCCGTATAATACAGTCTATACTAACATATACGATACATTCCCTAGTTTACTATCAAACGATCGAAAGGAATACATCGAAGATATATAATGTTTTACAAAGGATCTGGCGTGGAGCCAACTCAACTCAGTGTGTCATTGTCAAATAGTAGGGTAATCGTCGTAATATTACGCTGTTAGAGTATTAAATATTTATGTTGTTTTATCAATTGGCTTTCTGTTAAGAATGTTGTTTGATTGTTATGTAACGATCGTACCATTTTCATCTTTACAACTATACGAATGACTGATAGCATATGTATATTGATAGAAAATCCCGATATCGATCACGATAACCCCTTACCATATTTGAGTTATCAGGCAAATTCGTAGAGTTGGTTGTTTGTAGTTTATGGGAGTGTATAATTAAAAAAAAAATAAGTTAAACAGTTTTATTTTTTGTGCACTGAAAACTACAAGAAATTTTAAATTTTGACATATTCATCAAGTTTTACTAGTGTAGCCCTTTCATATGTAATCCGCCATTTTGTATCGGCGGCCATCTTGGATTTATAATGTTTTTGATTTTATTATATTGTATTGTTATCTAAATTAAATGTGTGCACTAAATTTCAGATCCATCTGACAACGGGAAGGTGAATAAATTTCAATTTCTAATTTTGACCCAAATAAATAAAGTCCGATCCAAATAAAACTGTTTAATAAAACACTTTTAATGATTCGAACGAAGTCGAAATATATCATTTAACTTAAATTAATTAACGCAGTTAACTTAAATCAAAAGTAAGTTAATTAAGTATTTAACGGCAGGCAAACGCTTGTCTAACAAACAACAAGATCCCATACTAAAAACTCTGGATTCCAAAAAACAGCATACCAGCAAACGTGAAGGCTCCGCCCATTTTGCCAACTACAACGGAACAGATGGCGCTAGCATATCAGATTTTATTTTGACATTACAGACTCCCTCTATCTTTAGTCTCCCCGCGACTATTCCTGCAAAGCATCCGAAACGTCGGGCCATAGTTAATAAAAATCCAAATATTTTATCTGTCCTCTTCTATCATAAAAAAACCGGCACTACCGGAACCTTCATAGGTTGAAATTCATAAAACCCAATGCGTGAGATTTATACCCAGCAGTGGGACATAAATAGGTTGAAATGTTAAATGTATGGTCTGAAATCCCAACAATCGCCATAAAACAGCGCACAATGGACCCGATGTTTCGACATGTCGTGTTTTCAAACCACTTTTTGTTCAAACCCTTCCAGCCGCGGGCCCTTACCATATTTCAATGATGAACGCAGTAACGAGCGTCCCTCTGAAAGGATACGCAGATTCCATGTAAATATAACACAAAAAGCTATACGCAAAACTAGAATATATCCCCCACAATATAAATACTATAGTAGCGTGAGTTATTTTTTTGGTCGCGGCCTCGGGAAGTGTGTACATAGTTTGAAAGGGCTTTCATTTGCAGATGCGACACGAACGAAGTTTGATGATTAGGGTTTTCCATGGAAATGTGTCACGGATTTCAATATTTTCACATCTATATTTTTCTATGTAAGATCTAAACGTGGCTTGCATGTTTTAGAGAATAGTACAGCATTTGTTTTTTACGATAGCGGTAGACACAATCCTTGTCTTGATAAAAGGTGAGATAATGCAGCTATATAAAACTGCTGTGCCAGCGGCTTCGTCCACGTAGAATAGTTATTTTGGACTTAAAAAATTATTTTTACAAACAACGTCCTTTATAAATAATTATAGGTGTTAACGCGACATCACCCGCGTCTCGTTGCGTCTTAAAAGTCGCGGAACTTTTTTTAGGTGATTAAATAAGAAATAATTCTACCGCAGCACACGCAACGGAAACCCCTAAACATGAATAATTTTCCCCGTTTTTTTTCCACATTTCACTCTTATTGATCGCGGCCTGATATTTTATAAAGCCTTCCTCGATAAATGGTTCAACCAACAAAACAATATTTTTTCAATTCGAATCAGTAAATTCTGAGATTAGCGCGTTCAAACAAACAAACTCTTCAGCTTTATATATAAGTTTATAGATAACATACATATAACGTTCGTATAACCGTAAGAGCCTAATTAAATATAAAACGTGTATCTTCTTACTTTATATAATAATAAAGAATAAGTTGTTTTAATTACGACAAAACTGTAGTGGAACAGCGCAAGTATGCAGTAATTCATAGAAATAGTTGAAAGCACACCTCAAAATCTCATAAGCACTTTAGCAGTCGTATGGCTTGTAAAGTCGAGGCCACATTTACATATTATTCGTGAGAGCGATTTTATTTGGCCCGAAGTGTTTTCTCTACAAACACGAGTACGATGATACTCAGGGTTTTTGTTAAACCCATATATTTATTCTAGCGGCATTCCTGTTTGAATTGCAATAAAAAATATACAGAGTGTTTCAACAAAACGAGCGTAAGTGGTAATTTTTTAATGTTTGATTATACTTACACTGGCCACGGGTAAGATTATTTGGTTTAATTTTGTCGTGTGTATTGTGGCTACATTTTTTGTTAGTTAATGCTTGACCTGTATTGGTCTAAGTCGATGGTCCCCTCGGCACTTTTGGTCAAGGAATAACATCAGGTTAGTATTGGGGGCCAACAAATACAAAAAACAATAAAAAAGAGTGGTTGAGTTATTTTTTTATAATAGATGAGAACAGACAAGCATAGGGTCTTAAAGTCACTTAAAGGTAAATGAAATACGCCAGTCACACAACATCTAAATACTGTGTTGTCGACATTTTTTGGCTTTGGATATTCGGACTTGACGACTACTGACAAGCTGTTGATCAAACTTCTGTTGTCTAACCAAAACAATTTACCATTCAATTGTTACCATTAATTTGTAAGTAATTGGTATAAATGTAGTGAGTAATGTTATAATTTAATTCTTCGCTATTTGTTATTTGAATCTTCCATTAAACAACAATTCAATTTATAGTGTACACGGAAATAAACAATATTTGTTGTATATGTTATAATTGCGAGTGATTAACTTTAAATGAAACAAATTTTAAAACATATTAAAACGCGATTAATGAATTACCGATCAACTGTAAAATTAAATGATAACGTTGTGCACGTGTCTACCACTTGAAATTTGTTTAATTAATTTTAAAGTATATTTTAAATTTTATTTATAAATATTTTTAGAACACCTATTTAATTAAAATACGGTTCAAAGTTACAATTAAATATAAAGCTCATGTTTCAATCTGTTTAAATTTTTTGATGTGATTTTAAAGTGCACTTATATTTTTTTGTTATTTATATATTATATTATATTCAATCTTTACAAATATATTCCTTAAATAAAACAATTTAACGGTTTAAAACACGAAATATATTAGTTAAACTTATGTGAAATTATTTTAACTACGGCCCGACGTGTCGGATGCTTTACAATAGCCGTGGTCGCGGAGAGACGTCTTAAACCATTAACGTGTTTTATTTAAATGTGTACTGCTCGCGTAAGCTACCGATAGTATTTAGAGACATTACTGCCAAAACAGAAATTAAAATTAAAATTGAATACATAAATTAAGTTTTAATAAGTTAAAAATTGTAGTATGTCATTTTATTATAATATATATATATATATTGTTTGATCAATCTGTATAAAATCGTAATATGTCATTTCAAAGTACAACTTATGTTCTTTTATTTTTATATATTTTCTTTGATCGTTATAAAATTCTTGATGCCAAAACAAAATTTTCGAAAAGAAATTACGCAAATATATGTCGGGTCAGAAAGGACGGCGCGAACATGGCACGGACAAAAAAGAAAGTTGATATTTAGTGACAGCGGTGTTTCTCCCCTGGGGCGCCTTTATTGTCCACCAGCCGGCCTGAATACTGAGTTGCCACTCCGACCGCACTGAAGCCTTTATGTAATGCCGGGAGTCAAAGAATCAAATCTCAATTCCATTCTTTTAATGGACATTTTTAGTTAAAAAAATATATGTTTTTTAAGTCTAGTATAAAACCGAAAATTATGAAAAAATAAAACATACACATTTATTTGATAAAGGAAGATTCATACTTTAAAATGTAAGTCTAAGCTTAGCAATAAATTTATCAAATACTGTCTATAGTTTACGCGAGTAGTACAGATTTAAATAAAGCACTTTAACGGTTTAAAACGCGATATATTAGTTACCTACATAATTAACTAATATATCGTGTTTTAAACCGTTAAAGTGTTTACTTTAAATGTATAATATACTTCTCGCGTAAACCATTAATTTATACCAATATATTTCGCGTTTGAAACCGTTAAGGGTTCTATTTAAATAGTTCTTTTTATCTAAAGATTTTAATTAGTTGGACGTACTAACTACCTAAAATACTTGCAAGCTATTCCTATTCCTGTAGTTTAGCGTGACATACTACAGGTATAGGAAAGAAACTTAGGTTTCCTCCAAATTCGAAGCCCAGATTTCTAACTTCAAGGCATTAAGGACCCATGAATGGAATCAAACAACGAGCCACAATAAACAGTGAATTTTGAGGCGTAAAGAAAACAATTCCCGCGCCAAATGAATTTATTTGAAACCTTTCAATCAGTCAAGTGATTCAGATCCACTCCACGTCCAAGAAATTTAGTTCCCTGGTAGACGTTTCTCCTCTATTATTTTCATTAACAAGGTGGCGCGTGACTGAAATAAAGTGGCTTCTGCTGTGGGTCAAGGCTTAGCCAATATGCGACCAAAAGTTATCAGACGTACTTTGTCTAGAGGATGACAAGTTTGATAATTCCCACGATATCATTACAAATATATAGTTTAAAGATCTTATCTTATATAATACTAGGATTAAAGAGTGTTACCAGTTCAAAAATATGTATTGTGACTAATATAAAGAGAAGAAAACTTTGTTTGTTCTTCTGCGCGAATCTCAGGAACTGCTGGTTCGAATTCAATAATTATTTTTGTATCAGTGTGAATATTTATCACATAAAAATCGTGCTGCGATAGGAGCGAAGAAATATTTAAAAAAAAACAGGGCAAGTGATGCATCTTCGAAGGTATCTGTTGCGTGCGCTGTTCAAGAAATGATCTAAAAAAATGTCCACGACAAAATATGTCTATCTGTTGACGGACTTGTTGCTTAGTGGTGTCAATATTTGGCTGATAATAATTAATTAATAACATTTGGTGTATACAGTTAACAACGTCCAGCATGTTTCTTTTTAATAATTAAGTTATTTCACAAAGCCTAATCGTTTTCGTTTTGTTATAATGTCTGTCTGATATATATATATAAAGCATATAATTCCTACTAATAATAAACTGATAATTAGTAATTAGTAATAGTAAACTAAGGATATTTAATAGTTAGTTATAAGTCATAGTCTAATTGTAATCTATATTCTATGTTAGTTTTTAAGTTCAGTGTCGAATTGGGCTTCCACCTGTCATGACAATGTAATTTTAATGATTAAATAAATAAATGTTCTGTCAAATACAGAGGATTAGTACCCATAGTACAATTAGCCATCTTTTTAAACAACTTTAAAAGTCTAGATTGATCTAAAATAGCAATATTTAAATAGTAGGTCAAGCCCAAACCTCCATCTACAGCTGGAAAAGCCGAGAAGAGCTTTTCCAAATATAGGAAGCCAAAGTTAATTACTTGTTAGAGAGCTGGGGTATTTCACGTTCTATCAAATAAACCTCGTGCGTCACAAAAAAGAACTACAGCCCAAAACTTGTTTTCGTAGGACGCATCACAATCACAGCCCAATTTCGATTGGCTTACATCGCTTCGAGCGTGCAGTACATAGTAGCCATTAATATTCATACTATACAGTGGCTTAATCATTGTCGGGCTCAATACGTCACAACAATACGGACTTTGATTAAAGCATAATATTCAGACAGTAGTTTTACAGTTGCGAGAGCGATTTTTAAATTTTAATGCCACTTTAAAATTTTAATGTTTCGTTGCTTAGCAACTACTCGCTTACCAATTACATTACACAATCGTTGGTAGCAATGACTAATAATCAAAGGTAGGTTTGATCCATACCGTATTTTTTCCTGAAACACGTCGGAGTTCCTCTATAAATCTCGGTTTTAAATGGATTTTACGATTATCGAAATTCCGTCCGGGTTACGAACCAGCATCCACAGATGGAAAAGCCTTCAATTTTAATCGAATTTCGGTTTCAGTCTGTAAATTTCCAAATATCCAAAGACAAAATAACCATACATAATTATAATAAGAAGCGCTGTCTGCTTATTTTGTCTTTGGATGTTTGGAAATTCACAGACTGAAACCAAAACGCAAATAAGCTTTATTTGGAAGTTTTAAAACAGTTATATTTTCTGAGTGTGAGTTTTCTTTAAAAATGTTGTCTACTAAGCAATAAATAGATTGACGCAAAACCTGATCAGCTGTTCTTCGAAGGTGTTAATTCAACTTAATAAAAATGCTTGGGGTTTGGAGGAACCCGCTATATCAAGAAAAAATATCTAATCCATTAAAAATACGTGAGATTGTAAAATGAAACCTGCCGTTAAAAGGAGTGGCAGCGAGTTGACTGAATGACTAAAGGATACAAATATGTAACAAAACTTTAGGCTTAACTGTAACTCTCAAAGTAGCGGCCAATGCGCTCGGAAACAAATCCAGCGTCAGATCTTTCGGGATCTGACGTTGATCTTATCTAATGAGATACGTTTAGAGACGTTTTCCATATAAATTGCTTGTGGCCTGTACTATGGAGGCTATGGCTCGCGTGGGAATGCCCCACTGAAACTTTATGAGGGCAGTGCAGTAAACATTATGCTGACAGAGTTTTATTTTCAGAATAACCGGGATTTGATGAGTCAACTGGTTTTATCTGGGCCGAAAACAAAGATAGAATTAGTAGTTCCATATTTAGTCACTAGCTGTGACTTCGTCCGCGTATAACACTTATTTTGGACAACAATATTTGTTTTCCAAAATAAGTGTTATATAGACGTTTTTTCATGTTATTGTTACATGATTACAAATAGCGATGTTGGCGTAGAGAGTGTACAATTGGAGTTAGAGGAGTCAGATATTTGTGGTGGCATAATTGAGAGCGAGATTATATGTGAAGGTGATTTTATAAATAGTGAGATGACGGAACAGGAGCAGGAGCGACCCCCAAAAAGAGGCCGGGAAAAAGATTCAGAGGAGGTGTGGAACGTAGTGTCGAGGAAGTCTAAGAGATTTGGAAGAATGAGTCAGGAGGGAGATTTAGTAAGAATTGCAGAGGATTTAATTGAAGTTAGCTTAACGTGTACGGAAAAATTGCCAAAGCAATTTGGTTTGGCGAAGTTGTTGAAAAGTGAAAATATTAAAAATATTATAAGAGTGAAATACGTCAATAGTTACAAAGTAATTATTCAATTTAGTTGTGAGGTTAGTGCAGAAACGATACTTCAATCAAAAAAGTTAAATGAGGGTGGTTATAAGGTTCAGAAAACTTTAGATATAAATCAATCTTATGGTGTTATTCATGACATCGATATGGAATTAAACGACGAGGAGGTAATGGAGGGCTTAAGTGGAAATGTGGAAATTTTGGGGGTGAAACGATTAAAACGAAGGAACAGTAAAGATGGGCATTGGGAACTTGGGGAATCTGTAAGAGTAACATTTAAAGGAAGTTCGTTACCCTCATATATTTATATTTATGATATGAGAACGCAGGTACATTCATACACCTTTCCAGTGACTCAATGTTCTCGTTGTTGGCGTTTTGGTCATACTCTAAACATGTGTCCATCTTTAAAAACAATTTGTCCTAAGTGTACTAAGCACCATGCTAATTGTGATACTACCCAATTTAAATGTAATAATTGCTCCGGGAGACATATGGCGATGGCTAAAATTTGTCCTGTATTTAAAAAAGAAAAAACTATACGAGATCTGATGTCCGAGTTTAATTGTTCATATAAAAAGGCGCTTATGTTATATACCCCTCCTTCTAATGTTTTTCTAAGTCGGGATGAAGAATTTCCAAATCTTGTTAACAATATTGAAGACCCATCTGTAAAAGAGAGTACTCGATCTGTTGAACCGAGTACAAGTAAAGATTATCGAGCGGCGATTGTAAAAGATTTAGGGAATGAGAATAGAAATAAGAAAGGGAAGAGGAAACATAATTGGTCAATGGACTACATTTCGGAAGAAGGTTCTGATGAGGATGTACAGGAAACCATTAGTGAAGGGAGAGAAAAATGTAAATCGCAAAGTTCTAGATCGTTGCATGATCAAATTTCTTGGCAAATACTACTTAAAAGGCTGAAGGATGCATTTTTTGATAAAGAGAATATAGCGTTAGCGGATAAGCTTAAAGGTTGTTGGAGTATTATCATAGAAGGAGTTATATCGTTTTTAAAACAATACATTGGAGATTGGCCGATTTGCAATTTTTTTAAACAATTATGGACATCAGGGCCTCAAATGTCTCAATAAACGTGCTACAATGGAATGCTCAGAGCATTCGCCCGAAGAAAATGGAATTTGAAGCCTTTTTATTTAAGGAAAAAATTCATATTGCATTAATTAGTGAAACTTGGTTGGTTTCGGGCAGTCAATACAATATCAGTCAGTTTAATGTTTTTAGAAGAGATCGTGATGATGGTTATGGAGGTGTAGCTGTTATTACGCATCGTTCTATTAAAACTCAAGTGCGTCATGTTCATTTAACAAACCGACAGATTGAAATAATTCACTTAAAAATATTGAACTGTGGTCATATAGAAAATGTTATTTCTGTTTATTGTGCCCCGAACGTTAGAACTGTTTCTAGTGATTGGGATGAGTTGTTTTCATTGGTAGATCAGAAAACTATTATTGCAGGCGATTTAAACGGTCACCACACTAACTGGTCAACTAAGGTTGATGTAAGGGGAAGATATATATTTGATTCTATGATTGACAAAAATTTTATATCTTTAAATGATGGATCTTGCACTAGGATAAAGTTAGTCAATGGTTTGGTACAAAAATCATCTCCTGATGTTACTTTAATTTCTGCGGATATAGCTTTAAAGTTTAATTGGTCTGTATTAAATGAATCTTTGGGTAGTGATCATTTAATGATAAAAATAAATACGGAGATGTCGAGATCTTTAAATTTTAGAGCAAAACGTAATTTTCGGCAAAGTGATTGGCTTCGTTATAAAGATAATGCTGCAAAGGAATTTGCAGAATACATTTTAGATGTAAACAATCTTCAGTTATCGTATAATAATTTTATTGATATTATGGATAATGCAGCAAAGACTGCTATTCCTGTTACCAAAATATGTGAGGACCCTGTCCGAAAGCACAAATTTTCGCCAAAATCGTACTGGAATCAAGATATGTCTAAAGCTGTAGCTGAAAGACGGAGAGCCTTAGCTGAGTTTAGGCGAAATCCAACGCCAGATAATTTAACGTTACTTAATTGCAAAATAAAGCGTGCCCGCTCAATTATTCGTAGGGGTTATCTTAAATCATTTCGGGAATTCTGTACCAATATTGACAGTGTTACATCCACTAATGACATGTGGGCTAAAATGAAGTGGTTTAAAGGTAATGTGGCAACAAAAGATGTTATCTCTCGTGAAAAGGCATATGAGTTGTTATGTAAGTTGACCCCTGCTCAAGTTACACCTCAATCTCCAGAATTTGGGTTAAATAATAATGTTTTATCTATTCCTATATCACTGCAAGAATTAAACAATGCTGTCAAACGATCGGACTCTGCACCTGGTTTCGATGATATATCCTATTCTATGGTTAATAACCTTCCTGAAACAGGAAAGAATTTTTTGATTTTATTGTATAATTATTTTTTAGATTTAAACTTTGTACCGAATCAGTGGCGAGATATCAGAATTATTCCGATTCCTAAATCATCGAGTGTCAATAATGGGGATAAGAGACCTATAGCTTTGATATCATGTTTGTGTAAAATTTTACATACTATAATTAATAGACGATTAGAATGGTATTTAGAAAAAAACTTTAAATTTCCTAATGAAATGATTGGGTTTCGTAAGGCTAGATCATGCGCTGATAATCTAACAAGATTAGTTTCTCGAATACAGTGTAATTTTACAAAAGGTTGCCCTACATTAGCTTGTTTTTTGGACGTAAATAATGCATATAATAATGTAAGTTTAGTTAGTCTGCTTAATAAATTGATAGGTCTGGGAATAGGATCGCAGATTTGTGGTTATCTTTGGGAATTTTTGCACTTTAGACGTTTAACAATAGACGTAGGTCAGGAATCTATAACACGAGTCGCTAGAATGGGATTGCCTCAAGGTGACCCTTTATCTCCATTATTGTTTAACGTGGCATCCATAGATATATGTTCTAAGTTTAATAATGTTTTTATATCACAGTATGCCGATGACATTGTAGTTTATTTTGGTCATAAAAATGTATCTGAAATGACAAACACAATTCAAGAGGCTTTGAATATGCTTAATTGTATTCTGGGTGATATTGGATTGGATATTTCACAGAGGAAAACTAAATTTTGTGTATTTCATAGAGGTCGTAGAGATAGTAAGTATGATAATATAAATTTAAAAATTAATAATCTCAATATTGAACGAGTTGATTCGGTTAAATATTTAGGAATGGTTTTAGATAGACGCTTGGGCTGGGGTCAACATATTGAATTATTACAGCAGAAAACATTAAGTTTTTTAAATGTTTTTAAAGTTTTAGCGAGTTTGAATTGGGGTGTACATACAAAACATTTGAGGAATCTTTATATTTCTACTATCCGTAGTAGATTAGATTATTGTTGTTTTTTGTATGATAATAGCATAAAAAGTCATTTATATAAGTTAACGAAAATTCAAAATCAGTCCATGAGGGTAATTGGAGGTTTTATTAGAAGTACTCCAATCCATGTTATGGAATCTGAGTTATGTCTTCAACCCTTAGAAATTCGCCGCAAATATTTGGCAGCAAAATTTTACTTAAAATCCAGAGCTATTATCAATAACGTTACAATTAGTGTTTTAGATGAATTAAATGATTTGTGTCATAATCATTTTTGGGTTCATAAGAAAAAACCATTGTTAATTGAGACTTATCAAAAATATTGTAACGTTTCAGTTTATTCACAGCCATTGGCAGAAAATTTCTCTTTAGATTTGTGGACTAGTTACATTGATACTTCAAAAAATATTGTGCCTAATATTGCGGCAATTTCGAGAAATAAAAAATCATTTAACACAGTAAATTTACGTCAAATATGTATTAATCTTTTAAATAGTGAGTTTAGATCTTTTTATATGTTGTTTGTAGACGGGTCCAAGTCTGAAGATGGATGTGGAGCCGCCTTTTTTGATCCTCAGTTAAACATTAAATTACCAGTTAAGTTAAATTCAAATATTTCTATTATGCACTGCGAGTTGATGGCAATTGCTGAAGCATTATCATATGTTGATTCTGTAAATAATTCTCAGTTTTTAATTTTATCGGACTCTAAAAGCGCGTTATTTCATTTGGCTCGGTTACCCTCGAGGAATCGAGGGCTCCCGATAGCCTATTCCATTTTGGACTCTATTTGCAAATTAAAAGTTAAAAATAAAACAGTACAAATTCAGTGGATACCATCACACGTTGGCATTGAAGGTAATGAAGAAGCTGATCGTTGGGCTAAATATGCTGTGTTAAATGGTGAGACTTCGGGGGGAGTAGTTTCATTATATGGGCGACCTACATATTCTGAGGTACTTTTTTTGGTGAAACAAGATTGTCGAAGTATGTGGAATGTTTATTTCGATGAGAGGTCTCTCACAAAGGGTATCTGGTATCATACGATTGTATGTGCCCCTCCAATTCACCCGTGGTACATTTTCAATAATCTAAATAGAAGAGATGTTGTATCTTTAATGCGGTTGCGTTCCGGACATATTCCGACAAACAAATTCAAACATCTGATGAGAGTAACATCAAGTCCTGATTGCACAGATTGTAACGTTGTGGAAGACCTCACTCATGTTTTGTCGGAATGTGTACGGAATGCGGCATATAGACAATTGGTTAGTAAATCTATCTGTTTTAAAAATGTTGGGTGGTATGGTAGTGTCTTAGCCTTTCCATTTTCGGGGGAGGCTAGGATGCTACTAAACTTATATCATAAGGCTATGTAGATATGTTTAGAGTGTAGATATTTTATTAATTCGGTATTGTAATTGTAAATTTTGTATCATTGGGCGACATAACCTAGTTAGGTTAAAGCCTACTAAATAAAGATTAAAAAAAAAAAAAACATTTGTTTTGCAAACCTCCCCCTTGTCTTAATAAATTATACTTGGTGATACCCACCACGACAATAGTGTCCCGTCGTCATTGCATGTTAAAAGATAGACAGAATACTCTCTAACCGAGACAAATTTTTAATTCGAACCAGTGGTTCCGCGCATTAGCGCATTCAAACAATTTAAAATAAAAATATGAACATATTTAAACTTAGTCTATTTTTTTATTTGTGGTGCGAATTTAATGTCTGGGGTTTAGACTTTAAAAGATATTTAAAAAAGTGAAAAAGTAGATTATGAAACGATCATAGAAATGTGTAGGCTCCGTTATCCAAACAATAGTAAGTACAATATTTTATTTCAGTAATTACAATATTTATTTCTTAACAATAAAAAGGTTTTAAGTTAGAAATAAAACTATTATGTTGTTATCACAGTTTCATGTTCATGAAAAAAAAAACATTTTTTTTATGTTCAAAGTATTTCAAAATATAACAATTACGTACGTACGTCTTTACATATAACAAGTTACACGTTTAAATAAAACACTGTTAACCGTTTAAAAAACGAAATATATTAGTTATGTTTTTGCGCTTAACGCAATAGCTAGCTAACGTTTAATCATTGATTTCATGAGGCACTGTGGGTTAATAATTTGTTAAAGTGTTTCTACTTCTATTCTCGAAGTGATAAAATCCCAAAACCAGAGCAATCTGAAAAGGGATTAAGCCAATATTCACGTCTTATCTAAACAAGTAATATATAATCTGTGCAACATTAACATGGCTTACTAATGTTATAGATCAACGCAAATGGAGTATGTGTTTGCCACTATCAATACAATAATGGCTATCACTGACAGAGCTAATATCCACTATCAATTAATTGCCGGTTCGATGTTTGAATTCGGCGTCACCTATTTGAATTTTGCTATTTGTTGATGACTGAAGATGCTTTGAATAGGATATGGAATAGACGCTATCGGTATTGTATATATATTCACAGCAATTTACGCGAGTAGTAAACATTTAAATTAAACACTTTTAACGGTTTTAAACGTGAAATATATGAGTTTAATAATGTATGTAGTTTAAGCGAGTAGTACACATTTAAATATAACACTTTAACGGTTTAAACGCGATACATATTAGTTCACGAAACGTCGGGCGGTAGTTAAAGTAATTTTCAAACAAGTTTACCTAGTATATTTGGCTTTTTAAACCGTTAAAGTGTTTTATTTAAATATATTAGTTCATTAATTTACAATCTATTTTTTTACATTTCGAATGCTTCGTAGCAGACGTGTTCCCCCGTGAACATGGCTTCTATAACACAAACATTGATATTTTAGGACAAAGGAGTTTTAAAATTTTAAAACCTAAATTAGTGTAAATTACACATTAATACTAATAACAAAAGAAACTAAAATAAATTATATTACGTGTCAAGAATATATTTTCTTATATACTCCATATTCAATACAAAGAATAAAGCTGTTTCTTATATACAATAACATTTAACGCAATGTAGAACGATCTAGAAGCATGATGGCTGTACCATTATCCATTATGCAAATACTCTTTTATTCCGAAGTCAAGTAATCGCAGCGAGACCTAAGTCTCACAGAGTTTCTAGTACAAAAGATCAGCTGTTATATTTACCGTGGACTAGAAGTGATAAATGAAAGAAGAAATTGGTTCTTCCACGCTCGCCTGTTGGATTGGAAAAGTGTACTTCATTAGTTGGTACATTCGCTGTGAAGCGTCGTGTTTTATTTATTTTTAATATTTCATAACTCTGTATTAGCGGCCTGTGACATTTTAAATTTAAACTCTTTCAAGGAATAGACAACTACAGAGGAGAAGATTTTATGTTTTTTTAGTAGGACTTGTAATCTGATATAATTAAATTATGTATTAATATGCAATAGAAGACACGTTATGGTTAACTATTCCAAGAGCTAGGATATTATATGGTAGATAGAATAAGGCTCATAAAATCTTAATCCCCTCGCTGTATTCAGTTATTCAGCATTTTTTACTTCTAGATAGTGTCGTTTTTCGTTTTATGTTTATATATATATATATTTTACGACTTAAAACAAAAAAAAGTAAGTTTATTCACATTTTGGTTTATTTAAATATCAAACAAAACAGGGCGAAGTATATTGTTAGATGTTATATGGCTGGGGTATTTAATTTATCATGCCTGTCTGTTCTCCTCTACCATTAAAAAAGCAAAGCATATTGAAAGGACTGAGTAGGGAATTCTAAAACTTTAACAATTTAATCGTGATATTATAATTGGCGATATATCTATAGTAATACATACTGCTGACGAGTTTGTGTTGGTTAGAGCATTTATCGAGAAAGGCTATAGGCTATAAAACATCGCGCTGTAACTAATAGAAGCGAAGATACCGCATAAATGTGAACAAAACGGGGGAAATTTTTCATATCTGTGGGTTTCAGATACGTACGCTGCGAAAACGGTTCAAGGCACCCAAAAAATATGTGCGAAAGAATGATCCCTCTTTAAATGATCTAAAATATGTCCGCGACACTATATGTCTATCTTTTAAGATTAACTTGCAAGAACGACGGGACAGCGTCGTATGTCGTGGGCAGCTTAAATTTAGGGATGTAGAGGTTTGCAAAAACAAATTTGGACGCCCAAAATCACTACTACGCGGACGAAGTCGCTGACACAGCTTGTTATTGTATATGAGCAAGTGTTACATAATAAACACTCGCCATGTTTCATTTACTAATTAATCACTAGCTGTTTGCATTAAGCGTAATAATTACAATATATCATACATTATGCATCAGGCTTACATACAAATTTAGTCATCTTCATAAATATACTTCATAATTTACCAAAACGTTCAACGATCAATATTAAAATAAAAATAATTTATTAGTCAGAACATCGATCCAATTCTCAAATTTAATTAGTGTAATGGGGTTAGTAATAATTCAACTTTAAGACGTAAAGACTGTCTATACTCTATAGTTTACGCGAGCAGTACACATCTTAATAAAACACTGTAAACGTTTAAAACGCGATATATTAATTAGTTGGACTAAAGATCTGTTCCGTCAAAGTTGGTATTTGCCGAAACTGGCCGGGTCTTTACAGGTCCATCTTTATTCTCCCCGTGACCACGGCTGCTGCAAAGCATCCGAAACGTCGGGCCGAAGTTAAAAATCATTTTCAAATAAGTTTTACTAATAAATCGCGTTTTAAACCGTTAAAGCGTTTTATTTAAAATTCATTTATACTATCAATATTTTATATAGTCGCTATTTATTCCAGTATTCAAACCGAAAACAATTCTTTACGCGTCAATTGAGACACTAACGCGAGTTATAAAGACAGTCGATAATTTTTAAATCCAACCCTCCAAACGGCTCAAGAAAAAAATAAAATTGAATAGGCACTTGGGAAATTTTGGGTTTCAGGAGTATCATATCATTTGATGATTCTATTGCCTGCTGATAATTTATGGCTCTGAAAATTATACCTTATTTTTCAGAGGCATTTCTTTGTTTTTACATCGTTTTTAAGGGCGTTGTTTCGGAGCGAAAATGTTTAATTAAGTTTTTGTGAAAGTATATATATCTTTTAATATTATGTATGATAATATTTTATCGTAGAACTACATTGAATATATATATTTGAATACGAGGAAAAAAAAAAACACTCCAATCACTCTTCTCTTTCAAAAACCCCGGTATATATATTCAACGTATTAAATATGGCATAATTACTCTTACAATTTACAAGCAAATTATGTAATAATTTAATCGGTTCGAAATTTAAATTCTTTAGACTGTGTTTGTGCGATATTTTGATTTTTTTTATACGCGTTTCGCGTGTCATAAAGTACAGAAGTAAAAAAAATTCTTTACATAATGTCATATCAACGAAACAACAGCCGTCTTATATAAAATTATAAAGAAGCCTTAGTCTGTTTTCTTTTGCAAGGGATTTCTTAAGGGATTGCCGATTGCTTTATTAATATTCCAAGAGCGCTGTGGTCGTCCGATAGACTATTATCGGCAATGGCACTTTTAGCCTGAATCCAAAGCGAAAATGTTTTCTTAAACCACGAAATTATTTGGACAGATCTGTACCCTGATTCTCAACGCTTACCGAATTATAAGGGCAAGCCAAGGGTTTGATTTTAAATATTTACGAAGTCATGTGGTACGGGGTGGAAAACATTAGACCGTGTATTCATGTACGATTTATATACGAAATTCAAATAATATATTGAATCTAGATTGGATTTAATAAACAGTAGTTGTTTTAATAGCTTTAATACATTCGATAAGAAAATAAGTATTGTTTATTGTTTACCCGAAGATAACACTCTTAACAGTTTAAAACGCGAAATATATAAGTTGACGTATTTTTATGTCTCCACGTGACCACAAAACGTCGGGCTGTAGTTAAAGTAAATTCAAATCGTTAAAAGTTTTTTATTTGAATTGGTTTGACGCTGATCCTTTGTATATAATAAAATGCAGTATAAATATCCATTCCTCGGTGTGGGGCATGGGGCAAATACATGTCTTTGTCTATTTACTGATCGATTTTATTCATAGGAAAGTAGTTTTTGCCACTTCTGTGCCTAAACTAATCAAAAGAATTTATTAATACATTGCAAATTAACGTTATAACGAGACTATCTAGATGATAAAATTTATAATAATTGGTAAGAAGAAGAGAAATATATTTTTTAAAAGAATACAATAATACCGTAGTCTAAATTTATGCATTTATATGAGTCTAGCAGTGCGTTAAGCGCGACGTCATGAGTTCAATTCACTGATAAACAGTTTCGTTAGAATAAGCGGAATTTCACTTATACATATGTAACTTGTTATAAGTATAAAAAGTTGTTTATCGCTTCTTAAATATCTTTTATTTATACACCAATCATACGAATTCCTTTCCCAATATTGATTACTGTTATTCAATAGTTCCTTTTGGGTCAGTGCCAATATATGTACGTAATAAATATGAATGGTTTCCTGAAGCCATTTAATTTCCATCATTAAGAGAAAGTAGCTAGACGAAGAAAATGATTACAGCCCGGGAATGTCTAAGAGGATTTGTTTGAAATAAAATAAATGAGAAAAGTAATAATGTATTTAAGAAATCGTATACAGACATCAAAACTATTTTTAAAATAGTAATTTGAGAAATATATATGACACAAACGCATTTACGCTGCACAGCCTCTAACCAGATGTATTGACAGTGGTTCGTGACGCGGACGCCATTTTTTATATTTTTAACCCGCATTTCGTATTTAGATTATCAAACGAAGTCCAATATGTTTCAGAAAAATGTGTAAACTGATTATCAAACATGTTGAACCCGACGGAGATTAAATCTACGACCTGTTGATAATTATTAACCACACATTGCTACCATTAGACCAATACGCCCGGTAAATACAATAAAGTGTTTAAAAACTTTAATATTTTTGAAATTTTTGACACGTTACATAAATTTCAGATTTCGTTTAGATTAAAAACAAATTACGATTCAAGCGGGAGTTAAAACGGCATCCACAGTTTATTTCCAATGATTTCGTAAGCTTATACCTGCATTGAACCTCAATAATAACGAGTTAACCTAAGTGTTAAAGTCGAAATTACATTGCGTGAAAGGTACATGTATCTACCTGAAAAAACTCTTTCATGACACGTAGGAGACGGTAGCTCAATTGGTCGCAGCACGGAACGCTGCGGATGCAAATCCCGCCCGTGTCGTAAAATTGTTTCCAACTAAATGGATTTTCAATCAATTCGTAAGGAAATAATCGAAAATAAAATAAAAAATAGTTATAATGTGAATATAACTAGTAACGTAGAGTATACCTTAAATATTCATAGTCATAAGATATTTCTGTAAGTCTGGCTTCGATATAAATTCCATATAACTAACTCACACAAAGGTCCCTCTATAGAAGCAATTTCAGGCGAATTTCACTTTACTGCTTCAGTGCAAATGTCTGATATTCAATACTAACAGGACATGGCTTCAAAACCCACATATTAAGAGTAAGTTAGTTGGTGAAACTTATACGAACATAACATGGTAAAGGTTGTATATAGCTAAGAGAAATTAATTAACAAAATATTATAGTTGCGTTTATATTTGGGCACCTTCGTGTTTAGTATCCAAAGATATAAAGGTACTTATTGAAAAAAAAAGTTAAAACCCGTTTCCCCTTCTGGGACAAAGGGCGAACTCATTACTGTGTCCGTTTCACTGGTGGGTTTTATTTACAGGTGATCAGACTTCTCTGCCCTGCCCGACCAAAACAATTTACAGTTTTTCCGGGATGTGAACCCAAGACCTCTAGTGCTTAACGCAGCGCTAGGCAACACGTTTAACCATTTAGCTAAAGAGGCGGTCGCACGGTACTTATTGAACTTTGGTAAATACTTAATATAAAAATGTTTGAATTTTCAAATAAGTTTATCTCATATATAGCGCGTTTTAAACTGTTAAAGGGATATTTAAATGTGTACTACTCGCGTAAAGTACAGACAGTTTTTAAAATTGGTTGAATTAAAAAAAAACGGTTTAAATTTTTAAATAAATATTGTAACATATTATAAACTCTTGTTACAATGTAATACACATTCTTCTATCTATATACTTCAATCCTATCGATCTACTTATTAAAAAAGTTCTTATCTTTTTGAAGTGCACACGATTACAAATATACATTAAAAAATAATTTTAGATTGAACTCATTGGTCCATATTTCAATAGGTTGAAAAGATAAACGACAATGACGTCTAAGGCAGCTCAGCTGGTCAGAGCAACAACACGGAACGCTGTGGAGGTTAGTTCAAATTTACCCGTTTCGTAAATTATCCTATCACCTATTTATTGTCCAGATTTTCTAGCTGAAGTGTAACATAACACTCAGCCCTAGCAATTGACCTGTTTAGTGGAATTGAATGTATTTCATATATGTATATACTAGCTACGTCAGCGACTTTGTCCACGTATAATTTTAAGGAACCAATCTTGTTTTAGTAAACCTCCTTTTCATCTGTATAAATTTAAGCTATTTATATTACCCATGACATCGAAAGCATCCCGTCGTTCTTGCAAATTAATCTTAAAAGATAGACATATAGCGTCGCGGACTTATTTAGATTCTTTAAAGAGGAATAATTATTTTATTAATATTTTATGGGTATCTTAAACCGTTGTCAGCAGCGTACATAACGAAAACCCTCTAAGATGAATAATTTTCTGCGTCTTTTCCACATTTTCCGCCGTTTCTTCGCTCCTATTAGTCACATCGCCATGTTTTATAGTCTTGGTCGATTTTTTTTTCAATTCTAACTAGTAGTACCTGAGATTAGCACGTTCAAACAAACAAACAAACTCTTCAGCTTTGTATATTAGTATAGATGTCGTGACGCAATCCTGTCACAAGTTTTGGAATCCTAACATACCATTAACGGATTCGATTTCACGACACTGCGCTGTATATTGGTGATTTATCACTTGCGCCCCGATCAATGGACCACTGCTAGAGAGATGAATTCTGAAACGACTCTGAGCTGAATTCTAATACACCTAAAATACGTTTTAGTGAGAAGCATTTGTGAATCTTGATGCCGGAGTTACTGTGTGCAATTTTGCTCCGAATATCCTCTTATTTCAAACGGGAATGGCGGAGAAAAACTGTTAGTTTAGTAGTTTATCATGGACCACGATATCTTATGTGGCATTAGCGTTTTTTAAACAAGGACACAAAATACTTTTCGGAAATCGTAACAGAAAAAAAGATATTTCAATATTTCATCCTATATTTTATCCTTTTATTATGATTTTATAATCAAGATATTTACTAATTAAAGTTAATAATAAAATCAAAAGTCTTCAAATTATAAAAATGCTTTCAAGCACAACTTTATAACTAAAATACAATTTACTATCCTAAAGGTAACGAAAAAAAAATGAAAAAACTTCTACCCATACCAATCAAGGGGTCAATGACCTGAGCCAATTAAAACGCGGTTTCCAAAAAGCCGTAGTCGAAAGTAAGTGTGTATGAAAGTCTGGCATCTATTGTTCGTTCAGAGCATAGAGATTCAAAACCGAGAAACAAAATACACTGTGTTTTCGTAGCTCTGGTAGACGTAGCGCGCTCGTAGCAGTGACAAAACGGCGTAGTATATACGCTACGCTCTCGTAGCGTTCGTCGACGTTCATAGCGATGAAAGACTATTTTTTAAAAGACTTCCTTATAACCAAATTGGTGTTATTTCTATTTGTTTTATTAAAGCTTGAAAGTTGCTGGTTAAAATTTAAACCAAAAGTTATTTTAAATCTTGTCTAATAGTACTTATCATTAAACAATCAAAATAAATGTTAGTGCACATGAAAATGTATGTATATTAAATATTTTTTATCTATTATATATTTCTTATATGACACAAGTGTGGCTCAAACCTACGACAACAGAGGTCCGTGTTGTGTTTATAAGCATTATAAACTACAAAATCATATGAATTTCTATTGCATCTTATATTGAATTATTATTCGTAATATATATTTAGGTTTAACGTTATTATATGTTTTAGCAACAACTTTAAAAAATATACGTTTACACCCGTGTAAGAAATTAGTACAAAGGTCGCGACACCGGGGTCTTTGGGGGACGGAAAATAAAAATTTATCGCACCACCTGGCAACTGGTAAAGCAATAAAAAATCTGCACGGTTGTAAATATATTAAGAACGTAAGATTTGTTAGGAAGTGGGGCTGTGGTAATATAAGTTTAAAAGTCGCAAGTATAATTTTAGCCACTACGTAATTATTTTGCTGAAAGTGACAATTGTATCTTATAGGTCACTGATTCATAAATAAAATACTACAGTTAATCTATAATGCATATTTAAAAAGAATATGGCAATGCTCAAAAATATAAATAATAACTTTATTTCAGAAATAAGTAGACTGAATTAAACATGATCTACTTGATTCTATTTAAATAAAACACTTTAATGGTTTAAAACACGATTTACATTCAATAAACTTATTTGGAAATTATACGGCCCTATGTTTCAGATGCTTTGTAGCAGCCGTGGTTACGAAGAGAGCAAAGGTGGAGGTTGTCTCTAATTTCAAAGTAATACTGTTACGCTAGCGCCATCTATTCCGTCGTATTATTTCGTTAACTGAAACTGGCTGGGTCCCTGCAGAATTAAGCAATGGTGTCTTCGCGTTTCCCGATATGCTGTGTTTTGGAATCCTTTGTTTTTAGTATGGGATGGTGTTTCATAGCTGGTTAAATAACTTCCAATTATATTTAACTAATTTATATCGGATTTTAAACCATTCAAGTCTTTTTTATTTATTTTACTACTCGTGTAAACTACAAACAGTATTTACTTGTCTCTTTGTTAAAAAATTTAAAATATAACTGATTGTCTAAGCCTTTTAACACATAAATGTAAATAAATATACATATTTAATATCAAAACTATGATCCTTTACCCCTTTTTAACTTTTTCTTAGCAGATAAGTCAAATCACTTATTCTGTTAGACCATATATCACAGTTTTTCTCAATTCTGAAGGGCAATAAAGTAAGAACATATAAAGCGCTTAATATAGATATACACTTTAGCTCTGACGTTCGAGAGATATTGCGACACAGTAACAATAGATTTAGTATTCTGTACTCGAACCAGTAGTTTAGAAAACAATTCTCAACTTAGCTACAGTTCATAAACTTTTCATACGTGACAACATTTTCTAACACTAAACAATTAAATTACATGGAAATTAATAATTTATTAAGCTATACACGTTTGAAAACATTAATATTTTTTACATGTTATTGCACACGAATGCACTATATAATTAAAAAGTCGAAAATAAATTGAAAAAAATTTCGACCTGACTTGAACCTGCCAGAGCTGACGATACCGGTTCAAGTCCTGCCCAAGTCGATAATTTTTTTCAATTTATTTTCGATTTTTAAATTAAGCTATACACGTTATTTCTTTTCACTCTGACAATGTTCCACTACTGGGAAACAAATTTATATGTCACTGTGAGTTAGCAGTATAAAACTACTATATCCCTTAAATTAGTGTTATGAAAAATACTGTACGGCTTGCGTATAAACGCGTTGCCTCGTGAGGCCCAGTTTATATTAAGATATTAATTTCGTAAATAATTGTAAAAGATTAATTTTAAATTATTTTTTAAATGATATAATATTGTTAAGTAAAAGTATCAATGAAAAATCATATACCTAGTGATAGAACAAAGGCATTGAACGAAAATGTTTTGTTAACTACCGCAATTCTCATTTCATCTCGTAAACAGCTCCTCAAAGGTACAAGACACATTTTGTTTTCCAACGCGAGACAGAAAAGGAAGCGTCCTTATTGTGGGCGCGGTAGGGAACACAAAACATCTTCGCATGCATCATTATCCTGGTCAAAACACGTCAACAGGATAATAAGCACGTAGTAAATACGGATATAGGGCTCTGGAAGAAACGCTGTTATGTTTTATTACTCACATAAGTGGCTTCATTTAATATCGCTCTTGTCATATCTACGCAAAAGGCTTTGCTTTAAGGGTTTATGTCTTGTAGCTATCTATTTTAATGTTCCGTTTTGTTTACTTGTGTTTCACTTTAATCGATGTCATTTCCGCGAATAGTAAACATTTAAACAAAACATTTTTTACGCCACATACAGACAATAGAAAATTAAACAAACAGTTTCAAACGCAAAATATATTTGTTATTAATTCTTAGCAGCTACAGTCCTCCGTGCGCCCGTGGTTAACGCTAAAAAGCATTTAGAGTCAGATTCGTGTTTGAATTGTTAGAAGTGTTTTTTAATGGCGTATATTAGTTATATAAAATAATAACGCGTAGTACGAGGGTGGGGTACTTGTGAGTGATTGTTCTATTGATCATAGTTTTATGTATTAGCAAGTTTTAAATAGTTATTCAGACTAAAACCTATTTCCTCAAGATTCAAACCCAAGACCTTCCGCTGAATTTATTTTTTTTATCATTGGCCCAAGTACGTGCTCAGTGTGTTAAATAGTTTATATATTCATTTATAAATGAGTATTCATAATATAAATTAATTATTATTTATAATTCAGCTCTATATGATATAAATACAAAATTTCATTATTATTTTACGATTGTTGCAAATACATTGAAAGCAATTATAAATGATTACGATATAATTATAAAAATAGCATATTAATTGTGGTGCGCGGTAAACAGGCATTTAACAGGTAATTGATAACAGGTAATTGATAACAATTAATATGTATTGTGTTTATATTTATTGTTGTTTAACATCTTAGACTGGAAATCTCGATACTAAATTGGTGGTAGTATAAACATTTCCCTTTCTCTCTAAAATGTATAAAGCCAAAATATATGGACAGTGCATGTTATTGAGACCTTATATGGCTAGAGTATTTCATCTGCCATCGAGTAAGCCTCGTGTTGGTCTGTTTTTCTCTAACATTTAAAAATTATGTAGTGTTGTTCGAAATTTAAACTGAAAGTGTTTTAAATGAATAAACATAGTAAATAAAATAGGCTGAAGTATAAAGAATTTACAATTAGATTGTATTAAAGCAATCGATGAGAATTTATCTCTTCGCAAGCGCTGCAAACGAGCGACAAGTGTAAAGTCGTAAATATCTAGGACACCTTGAAACCACTCGCAACTCCAGCCCTACAGTTTTAATTACTAAACTAAGACGCTTAAAACGTAATATAGCTGTACTCGGCTCATTTGAATACTATTCAAGTTCTAAATCAATTATGTTAATTTGTTCCTTACTAATTTAACTGATGTTCTTGATAGGATTATGTGAGTCTTTGTCTTTATTAAGAGTCTTGTCCCTCGTTTATTGGAGACGCTGTTGACAAATCAATTGAGATTAGGTATTCTATTAATATAATATCAGTGTTTGATATTACATCTAGCATAAATTCGAAGACAACCATACTCTCTTTATTTCACGATATACTAATACAGGTTAAATGTTTTCTTTCTTAATTGCTAATAGAATATACTAAAACAATAACAAAATTTAGAAGATGACAATTTAAAAATAATCAAACTGAGTAATTTTTTTTTAATTTTGTTAACAACAACAAAGAAGGGTCTTTAATGTTTTTGCAGTGCTATGTTATATATATTCCTAGTGAAACCCCATAAGCATTTTATGATTACAAACACATAGCCTTTAAAAATATATTTTTATTTTATCACAGTAAGTCACTTCTAGACACAATGATCTATGTACACCGTATGTGACTTGGAGACATAGGAATACGTCTAAAGGACGAATAACTCGCAAAATAACCATTGCTTCGACGCAAGCAGTAAATACGCGGCGATGTATAGACTCTTTATTTTTTGGGATCTTTCTCTCTCATATTAAATGTATAAAGGACAAAGGTTTTGTTAGACTCGAAGATCAGCGAAGCGATCTGCACTCTTTTTTTTGTTGTGCCTTTTGTAATATTCGTTACGGAGGTCAATTGTCAACAAAGTGACATAAATACATATATCTCTAATAATGTCAGATTTGTCTAAGACTTTTTTTTCCCCCCCCCCCCTTTTTTTTTTTTGGGGGGGTTTTCCCTTTTCCCCCCCCCCCCCCCCCCCCCCCCCCCCCCCCAAAAACCTTTTTTTTTTTTTTTTTTTTTGCTCCCCCCGAAACAATTTGCCTTTCATTTCCAGGCTTTGATTTCAGCTCAAGACCACTGTCCACAGAAAAAAACGGCTTAATAAAATATTTCCCCAACTGTAAGGCATGTACACGTTTCCGGGCTCTGAAGCCATGACTTCCACGCTTACAATGTAACTAGGTTTTCCACGTAATAGGGATGTTTTTTTCGCAAAGTTCGCCGCCATTTTGTCTATGTACGTTCTTGTGATTTGTGTACATTTTGAACGTTTAAAAAACCATGCAATGCATACGATAGATGAAATAGAAGGAACCTATTAATTGGATTGCTTCCGATGCCAGTGTGCGCATTAGCAGCATCCAACTCAAAATACACGTTTGGCGGGAATCGCTTTTATCAGATCGACATTGTGAATCGTGTTTCCCGCTCGTTTCCACCCGCCACAGATTACAATCAACTTTACATGGCTTGTAAATTCGCTTTAACAGCACTTATGCTCTTTGGCTAGTTATTTTTAAGATTTATAGACTCATAATTTAAAACGGTTTATTAGTGAAACGTATAGTCTGTTATTCAATATTCAGTTATATACCAAAAATGTCTTATATATTGGAGAAAGAAGATGTAATAAACTAACTGACAATTTAATTTATAATTTAGACAAACTTTAAGCTTCCTTTATCAGAAATCAATATCGGAAACTTCATTTTTATTTAATATGTATATGAATAAAAACATATATATTTAACGGTTTAAAACGTGATTACAGGACTACATTAGATATTACAACTTCTACAAAGAATCCGAAGCGTGAAGTAAGCTTAACGTTAAAAATGGCATTATAAATAATTTAAAATTATATTAGTGCACCCCTCGTGTAAGTTTCAAATATAACTCCAATAAAAGTATTAAACTCTTCCAATTTTTCTTTCAATTGACTTGTTGGGTTAAATTAATCGAATAAGTGAAAGATTAAAAACACTATATATCTAACGCAGAGACTGTATATGTTTGTATATTTGTGCAGAATCATTCGCGATTCTTATCTTATTGCCTAAAGAGGCAATAAATTCCTCAGAAATAGCTTCCGAATACATTAGACTGACATATAACAACTTTTTATTGGTTTTTTGGATGGTTGTTTGGCAGGGACATTTATTTGGGGATTTCATATGTAATTTTTATGTAGAAAATCACTAACTAGCTAGTTTTCAATATAATTTAAATTTACAATTTGACATCACATTTAAAAATAGAAAAAATATCGCTGTTGGCTAATAATGTATGTCAATGTATCTCATTTTTAAATAAAACACTTTAACGGTTTAAAACGCGATATATGAGTTAAACTTATTTGAAAAATGATTTGTAACTTCGGCCCGACGTTTCGGATGCTTTGCAGAAGCCGTGGTCACGGGGGACATTGCAAAGCATCCGAAACGTCACGGGGAGACCGAAACGACGGGCCGAAGTTGAAAATCATTTTTCAAATAAGTTTGACTACTATATCACGTTTTAAACCGTTAAAGTGTTTTAAAAAATGTGTACTACTCGCGTAAACCATAGAAAGTATATAAGTACAACAAGTTTGAATATGACACTGGCAAGACTTAAACCGTTATCTACAGCATTCCGTGCTGCTGCTCTAGCCAATTGAGTTACATACAATTTTTTCAACCTAAGGCAGCTTTTGAGAACTTATTTTTCTGCAGAACGATAATAGAAATATTAAATAACAATATCATTTAGGCGACTTTATGAGAATATTGTTACGAACAATGACAACAATATATGGGAAACTTTCTAAATTGCCTCTTAAAAGCAGATCGCTACATTAACGTGACGTTACTTTGGGAAAGTTTCCGTTTGATAGAAATAATAAATCATTTCCAATTGTTCGACAATATTCCTCGAATAACTTTATTTTTAGAACTTAGTATCACTTTAGTATCTTGCTTCATATCGGCCTGAGGTACCAAAACTTTGCTACCTTACTTTCAAAAGTAAACTCTATGTTACAAAATAAAACGCCATTTATATTTATATATAGTCAAAGTCAAAGTCAAAATTCATATGAATTCACATGTAAAAAACCTTTATACATGACAGTACCAGACAGTTCTAATCAATTTGATTAAAAATATAGAAAAAAAAATCTCTAGCGCGAGATGTGCATGTATCACAAAGAAAATAAATCTAGGATTAAGAGTGAGACACTGTAGCTCGTTTGGTTATAGAAGCAGCACAGAACGCTGTAGATGCCGGTTCATGTCCCGCCCTCGTCGTAATTTTTCTCAATCCTAATAGATTTTATATCGAATTTATATAGTTTTCAAATATTTTGTACTTAACTTTTCAAGTGTAAATTAAGTTTTGTAAATTAAGCTTATTTAAGTTTTTAGTTGGAAAAAGAAAACAGATTTCATTTGTAATAATATATTTTAATACCATTTAAATTGCTGTAAAATCAATCAATCAAAGTTAGCTTGAAAATCATACATTAATTAAAATTTAACGAAGATTCAGATGGCACAAATACCTCGCCTTCAGCTAAGTAATGCACAAGGCAAGGCACAAATAAATAAAAACATATAAAAAAAAATAGTTCCCTCAAACTAAGTAGTCCAACGCGTTTATTCAGGCAATAGAAGCATAATAAACAGACTTCCTAATGTTATTCACCGCTTGCCTATTCTCTGGTATTCAAAGAAGTTCAGTCAAGTATAAATTCTTCCATTTGTAACCCAAATTACAGAGGAGGCAGCCAAAACCAAAAATGATGCATGCATACATTTCTCGTACAACCTTTGTGTACGGCTGCGGTTACATAAATTACACGGGCGATTGTTTCCTTTAGTAGCCGCTGTGGCGCTTTGATACAAGAACGGTTTACTTACACCGCACGTACGGAGGTTTTTATTGAATAAATAGCCACCCATTATTTATAGTGGAGAAATAAAAGCGAAAAGTAAGAGTTTTAACGCTATTCCTTTGTTGGGATTTATTTTATTGCGAGTGAAAGTTAGAAGATTATCAGAAGAAGTAATGGTTAGCGGTTAATTGTAATTTACTGGATGTTAACGAGGCTGAGCTTGGTTGGACGTGTGTTGTGGAAATCCGTTGGTTAAGCTTATAGTTAGAATAGTAATCTACGTATTATTTAACTATAACCGTTAATTTATATTTTAAGTAGAATTAGAAGACAGTATTAGAATTATTAAAGAGTAAAATTATTGTAGTAAATATAAATATTATTATATTATAATGTTATATACAGTTATGAATAGGTAACCTACACAATATGCAGTTAAAGAAAGATATTAATCAACTAAACTGAAGTCTATAAGTTCCTTTCTATGTCATATAGCTTAATTGAAAATGCTGTAAAGTGCATTATATATTTTTAAAATAGTACATATATCTCCTGAGTACCTACTAGATGCGCCTTGATTGTTTGTACAAAAATACATGTAGTACTCGATAGCTCAATTGGTAGTGCAGCAGCACGGAACGCTGTCTATGGATGTCAGTTCACGTTCCGCCAGTATCATTTTTCTTTTTAAATCTAAATAGATTTTTAATTAAAATTTGGAATTTTAAACTTTCAAATGAATGGTCACGATAAATTTATTTTTGTCGCTTGCAATACAGAACGTGACAAACAATAAAATGGGATATTTTATGTCATATATATTAGATAGGATAGAAATAGAAAAGCGATGGCTTAACAGCAAAATCAATACAACACAGCCCGATTAGGGTAGCAGTGGAACCTCCACAAAGGGAATATAATAAGCGAGGAACAAATCCTGAGCTTAGAATATTGGCATCCCTGAATAATACTAATAATAGGACCAGCGATTCCGAGGCGGCAAGTTTGTATGAAAACTTTCTTCAATATAACGAATTATTGGATTTGCAAAGTAATCTCATCGGAGAGCGATATCTTTCTCCCAACTTCCGAGTTTTTGTAGATCGTGTTCGCTTTCTTATGATGTGTTACGCCCATGATACCGCCACTAACTTTGCTGATAGATGAATCTGATAATTATGAACTATTCTGGCATGGCATAATGAGAGTAGATTTTAATAATAATGAGTCACTTCTTTAGCATTCCAACTAGTATAGGAAATAATTACAAAAATCATAAAAAATATCCCTACTAATATATAAGCTGAAGAGTTTACCTAAAAATTCTTCTTCTAATAATGAGAATTTTACTTCTTTAAATAATAAAAAAAAATCTTGCATATGTCTTCTTAAATGTAGTTGTTTGTATAAGTCTTAAGATAGATCTTTAAAGATAAAGTCACATAAAGGGTTTTTATGGTAATTAAATTTGGCCAGAATACTGATCATATGGCAAAGAGTAAAAAAGAACAACGATTACCAGGTCAGCTAGTATATATATAAAATCAAATAAAGAGACAATAGACTGGAATGGAAATTATATATTTTGATAACTAAATACGCCACTAAGCTAATTGACTTAAATTGTTTGCATCGGTCGTTCTTTTGATAAGATATTCATAAAATATTAACCATAGTTCTAACCATTTGCACTCGGATACAAGAAAATTGTCAAACAAACAGAGTGAGCTATCTGCGTATTGATCTGCAATACATCTAAATCCGGCTTGAATTTCAAAGCTTTAAACACGAAAATATCGACAACAACGACACAAACACGACACGAAACATACAGGGTGTTCGAAATGTTCATTCAGCGATATATACAGATGCGAATACGATAGACGCTATACACATATAATATATATCTTGTTCTAACACGATCGAGGAATAAGGATGTATCGCATAGGACACATTGAGATATTGCACCTGTAGGAAGTGGGTATTCTCAACCGGATAGAGCCGGTCTCAACCGGAGCAAACTGGTTTATACCGGAGCGGAGTCGATTTATAGCCTGCGCACTTAGTTTGCCAGTGTGCTGGTGATTTGAATATTTTAAAACGATACACTATCTGCTGCAAATATTTTAACATACCGCTGTAACATTAGCACCTGCTTTTTTTAATAACTATTTTGAGTACATAGATGATTATTCTAAATAAATATATTTAGAATAATTTTATTTCTTTTAACTACAAACAATATAAAAAAAACAGTACATTGTAGCATACCCAAGTGTTAAGGTTGAAATTACTTTGCGCGGAGGTGCATGTATAAATTTAATAAAAAAAATAGACGATGACGTGTAGGACTCGGTAGTTCAATTGGTTAGTTAAACAGCACGCAACGCTGACGATACCGGTTCAAGTCCTGCCCGAGTCGTAAATTTTTATTTCGATTTATAATTAATATTGTGCTATAAAATGGAATAACGTATGAAAAATATTAAAGTTTTCAAACGCTGTAGCATTTGAGCTTTCGCAGAGTAAATTTTTAAACAACGCAGAGGGTTCCGATCTCTTTAAATGTACCCAACGTTTTACAAAATATTATTTATTTGGTTGTTATAATTTCTACACAAACACGCTCGTTTTTATAGGTATAACACTTATGTGAATCAGCGAGCTACTTAGTTTAACCCACCCCACTCGACTATTCAGGTAAGATGATTGGATCGTTAAGTGTCACGGCCTTTAGATTTGTTATTTTTAGAGAGATTTTTTATTAGGAAATAGTGTTATTAATTCTCTTCTGATGTAGAAAAAATAGATTTTCTTAAACTTACGCTAGCGTTGGTTACGCGATTTTAATTAATATTTAAAAACTAATGATATATTTTAATTTGCTCGTCATTACAAAGAGGTCTTGGGTTTGATTTTCCATCGAGTCCTACACGTTTCTCAAAATCATTTTTTTTATGATGTTATATGATCATGATCCACCTTCTACAGAGTTTTGCGCCTCGGTTTGTCAAGTCGAAATAGGTCGAATCAGTCGAGTCAAATCTTGCTTGAATGTTACTTCATTTTTACGACTTGGTGTAATGGTAGCAATGTAGGCTAATAACCAACGGGTCCCCACCGGATCCAAAATTTTTCTAATTATTTTTTTTTCCGAAACATGTTGAACTTTGTCTAGAAATCTAGATATCAAATGGGTGGTAGAAATATCGTAATGCCGTCCGGGTGACGAACCACCGTCCACAGATAAAAAAGCTGTGAAGTTATAATCGTTTCGTTTTTAGTCTGTGTGGATTTCTAAAGATCGAAAACCAAAGTAATGCAACAGAGCACCTTGTTTACATGCTATAAAAATCCCATGCTTTGCAATCCTTCTCTATTATAAAAAAAAAACAACTGAACCTTGCGCTTATCTATCTTCCTTTTTCAAAAAGGTCACAAAAACGTGGAGTTACTGTAAATATAGGTTTACCTCAGCAAATGAATACGCGTTTAGGGCATACATTAACAAAATTTCCTCCAGCATGATTTATGCTTCAGAGCCGCTCCAGTTAGCAGCAAGTTAATCAGCTAAGAGCCTTTTTACTTCCCGGATTAAGAAACGAGTTAATTTATAGTGAAATGGAGAGGATTTTTTTTTTGTCGCTTCCCTCTTAATTAGATACGCTTTGACTTTGAGAATATTAGGGCGGTGACACCTTGGAAATAAAATTACTATTTCTGCGAAGTTCTAACTGAGTTACGAAGCTCGCCCGTTAGGTACAACCCTTTACAGCCAATCACGATTGGAAGTTGCAATTTTAAAAAAGTTAAGCAAGTTTTTTTTTTTTAAGAAAAATTAAGCTCTTTTGTTTAAATATAGGGATATGTTACTTCGTTTTGTCGTGTTTTATCTTTTGTTCTGTCCCGACTTTCGGATGGACAAATTCACCCGAATTGTTTTAACCCCTTTACAAATACAAATATTATTTATTGTCACAAAACAATAAATAGAACATTAAAAAAAGAATGATTAAACTAGGTACTTAGGAAATAGCTATCTCTTCCAAGCAACCACGGTAGAAATGAAAACACGGTAATAAAAGAGGACTGCGTGATCTACTAAGAATTCGATTTAAACATCAATGTATTCTAAGATGACGTCATACACACGAAAACCGATTCCTGTTTTAAATTTGATGAAAAAAAATGTAAATCCCAGTATACACGATTCAATTACAAAAGTACATCAGACAATGAAATCGTAATTCGCAAAATAACATTAAGATTTATAGCAGACCAGCAGGCGAGTAAAAGATAAATCATAAGGAGTCTACCGAAAATGATTAATTCTCTAAAATTGCTAATTGTTTCTTAAAATGTAATTCATGAAGTGAAATTTATTATACTCAATTTCAAATTTTGTACATTGGCAAGGAAAGTGGACGTAATCGCGTTTCTATTATTTTAATTTTTCATATTACAATACTCTAATCTTTTAAAAGTTAAAAGCTTTAATCCTCACGTTAATCCAACATCAAACATTATATGGTATATTTTAAAATATATATTATTAAGTAAGTTTAATTACGAGTATTACTATAATTATCGCCTCCCAACGTTGCCTGTCGGCCTGGAGTAAAAAAAAAACTAACGACTAGACGGCTAAAAAAGTGAGCTTTGAGTTAATATTACCATCAATTTCATAAAGTCGTATGATTGAAAACTATAATGTTCCCACCCGCGCTCAAAGCATCCGAAACGTCGGGCCGAAGTAAAAATATTTTCAAATAAGTTTAACTAATATATCGCTTTTAAACGTAAAGTGTTTTATTTAAACTTATAATGTTTCACAAATTATTGCACATGCAGGAACTGCTCGCCGAGTCCTGCCCGAGGCGTATTTTTTAAATATCTTAACATTGCTTAAATTTTACGCTACATATTATTCACACGCAAATATGTATGTGTATTACAGTAACCAAATAAAAAAAAAAACACTTTTTTGGCAAATCGTATAAAACTATGATGTTGGCGTTATTATAGTAATGTCAGTGCATTCATCTAATTTTACTTAAGTTTTGACTTAGGTCACTATAATACTAAGCGTGCGTTATGTTGTACTCATGACGTAGAATTATTAGCGGGCTGATTACTGTTGAACTCTTGGTGAATTTCTCGTGCCTACTAGAACAATAGATAATTTATTCACTCACCGTCAATCCAACCGACGAGCACGGATCCAATGATGATAAGTACCAAGCCGAGTGTCCCCATTGTTAAAATTTCACAAGTCACTTCTCACTCGTACATATCAACGTTATTGAAGTCAATTTCCATCACAACACTTAGGATCAGGTCACCTGAAACAACGAATTAATATAAGAGAGGATAAAACAGTTGTAACGGTTTCAAATGCGATATTTTTTATGATAGAGAAGGGCATAAGCGTGTGACCCAAGCACTGAACCTCTTGATGGTAGGTGAAACACTCCAGTTATCAAATAAGATCTTGCCGATGTCAACATATTTTGGCTTTAGATATTTGGAAATTCACAGACTAACCACCGTACCCTGGATATCACCTTAATATCCAGTTTTTCAGACACAGTTCAGCCAAAAAAATCGATTATTAACTAAAAAAAAATACGACACAAGGAAAGATTAATACTGTAAAATATATTTATTCATCAAAATCTATACTAATATTATAAAAGCTGAAGAGTTTGTTTGTTGTTTGAAAGTTTTTTTTGTGTTGGTTGGACCTTTCATCGAGAAATGCTTTAGGCTATAAAATTTAGTTAAAGACTAATAGGAGCTAAGAAACAGAGGGCAATGTGAAAAAGAAAAAACGGGGAAAGTTGTTAATTTTTCAGGGTCTTCGATGCGTGCGCTGCGAAAACCGTTTATGTTTCCAAAAAAAATATGTTTGAAAAATTGTTCCTCTTTTTTTTTAAAACTCGGTTGGTATTACTAAGTTTCAATAAAGACGGAACGCGATTCACGTGGTGGGTAACACTTGTCAGCTATGATTTATAAAGAGGAAAAGTGGTTTGCAAAAAAAAATAACTAATCTACGCGGAAGAAGACGCAGGAGGAGCTACTTTGTTATAACTATTATTTTTTGTTATACCAACAACAGCAATATATATACAACTCAGCCTTTCACACTACAACATGTTGATTGACGGACGGCCACGGCGTCTTTGACAGAGCCTTTTTTACCCTTTCACTGTGGAACCCTAAAAAACGTATTGTACAAGCAAAGTTTCCCGTTCCATATAATTGGGTGCGCGGCGTCGTTGGCGCGTCACGCCGTGAATGATAGATAGGCCGGGACATTGTGAGCAAGTGATATTATGAGGAAATAGCGAGCTCAATGAAAAATCGCGTCGCATTTTTCGCCCTTATATTCAGTTGTTTTTTATCTTGAAAATCTATGGACAGGAAATGCAGGAGTCGCAAACAAGTTTTTAAAGAGCTTAGTGCTATTTTGATGGTGCCACAGAATATCAGTGCTGGGATTTTAGCCCCAACGTGAATGTTTTATTTGTAATTATTCTTATATTACGTTTGTTAAATGTGTTTTGTTGTTTCTGAAAAAACGTAATACATGGGACTATAATAATGTAATAAACTTGACAACTATATGGACTTTTCTAGGTATAACGATATTTGTTTCAAAGTTTGCAATATCTCTTTGTCTGTACCTTCTTGTAACTTTCATCTTTCACCTATTTTTTTTTATAAGTGCTCCTCGTTTTAATTGTAACTATAATACTGTAAGTATGATGCATATCATTGTTTTTCATGGTCTAGTTGTGTAAGTTATTGTTAAACCTCGATTTTATCTGTGAAACTATTTAAGGCAATAACTGTACACTATATATATATATATATTTTTTAATTCCCAATAATATGATTCTGTGATATTTCTGTTTGTTTCCTGCTTTCTTAAATAAATAAACATTACAACCATCCTATAATTCAATGCATTTTATTTATACAGAAATAAATATAGGATATTTATCTCAGCCTTAATATTATTATATATTGTTATAATCCCGAATAAACAAATAAATTATATTTTTCATAAATACCCGTAAAATACACTACAACTTAAATATTGTCTGTAGTTTACACTTTTAAATATCACACTTTAACGGTTTAAAACGCAAAAAATGATTAAAAATATTCCAACTGCGGTCCGGTTTAAATAGGTTTAACTAAAATGATTCGCGTTTAAAAACTTTATTTAATTTAATGTCTACCACTTTTCAATAACAAACCAATAGGTCAACCGGATCTATAAACCCGATATTTGAACCATAATACCGTGGATTACGTCCGATGTAGCTGAAAAGCGAAACCATTTGGTTTGCATGTCGCTGCCATTAGCCGTAGCAGCAAACTGTTCATTAATTCTGCAGTTACACTCATAGTCGCACGCGATCCTGTTGCTATTATCGGATTATACTTCGTGAATGGCTTGTGCTGGGCAACGAGATTTGTTTGCGGCACTGCGAAGTGTGCAGTTGACAAATACTGAGTTTGATTTTAGCGCCATCTAGCGGTGATTTGAATTAAAATATATCATAACAGATAGAGAAGGACAGATACGCATAAGGTTCACTTAGTAGTAGATGAATTAGCCCAGCGATATAACATCTTACATGCGTTGTTGGCCTATTTTGGCTTTGGATATTCGGAAAGCACAGACTTAACCCGAAACGCGATTAAACCTCACGACTCTTTTTTCTGAACTTACGATAAGCATAAACTACCTATCCCCAAATATATGCTCCATAAAATATCTAATTCATTTGTGGGGAATTGTCTTCGTATGTATAAATACATCGCCAGTCGAGATTTCAAATTTATCGATAAATAAATTTAAGAAAGTTATAAAACTTAAATTGTCTCAAAAGGCGTATTGTTGTCTGAACGATTTCTTTAATGATAAGACCGCCTGGCAGTAATATTAATTACTCACTAAGTTAATAAATTCACAAAGTATTAGTTTATAAGACAAGTTGAAAAAAAAGCCGGGCTGAGTTTCTTGGGTGTTCTTCTCAGTTATGTTGCTCTTTTGAACACTCTGTAGAATCACGAAAAACAGACACCCAAACAAAAAAAATTTGACAAACCTAAATGATTTTTAAAATTTTAAAGAGAATAAAGTATATTTTATTTTATTCTGTGGTCGGTTCGATATTCCTTTCATTTATTTAACAAACAGTAGTTTATATTAAAAGCCAGAAATTTAAGGAAATTTATGAACAAAAAAGTGGCAAATTTTACAGATTTATATACTGGATTAACTTTCAATTCGACACACTCTGTATATACCCACAAATAAAGAACCACGTCCAATTCTAACATCAATTTTTTACTAGAAAAACGATCTCCCGTAAACCTAAAATCACACAGTCCTTTCATAACGTCGAAACGACGTCATTATTAACCCTCTATCTACTAAACCAGCCAGCACTCGACAAAGAATCGATTCGATCTTTCGTCGACAATAAACCTACCGATATTGTGTCTACACAATGCGGTCCCGACGTAAAATCGGATGTAAGCCGGTCATAATGTCACGGGGAAGTTAATTAAATCAACCAGTTAACCGGCCCAACGATTTCGATTGATTGAGTTAGAATGACGGTAAGTGGATTTTACGATATAATGCAGACGAGAAAAATGTCAAATGCTGACGTGGGTCTAGTACTAACGAATATTATAAGGCTTACGCACGCTGTTAGTACTTTACAAGTTGAGTATTGATCTTGTGATTTCTTTAGGTTTTTTAAACCTACTTATCGAGCTAATGAATAAATTATTTAATTCTGCAACGGCCCGGCCCGTTTCGCCAAATACCAACTTCGACGTTTACGACGACTTCGACTTAAAATAAATGTAAAATAAGTTTAACTAATATATTATCGTGATTTAAACCGTTAAAGTGTTTTATTTAAATAATTTTCGAGTTGTTGACCTACGTTTCATCACTTCGACGTAACATCATCAGTACTTTACTTAGATGGTATTCTAGTTAGTCAAAATCTAAGTTACAAATTTACTTATATTTTCCTATTTAAACAAAATAAATAAAGGAAGACAAATACAAAGATAATTATACACTATGTTCATGACATTTTAAGGTACAAACATAAAAGTGAAATCCCGTTTCCCCCTCGTGGGGCATGGGGCGAACACATTTTTGTGTCCGTTTCACTGATCCATTCTTTAACAGGCAAGTTGATCAGACTTCTGTGCTCAATCCAACCGAAATAATTTGTTGGTTCCCCGGATTCGAACGTTTAAGCTGTCGTCCTTAACAACGCTAAACAATGGAATCGCTCTATGTAGCGTAGAAATAAAATAGGAAAGAGAAGATAGTAATTAACAATAGATGTGTTTGTTGCTAATTTAAATTAAATTTTACACAAAAAAAAAAGCAAATGTATATACAGTCGATCAGTGACATAAAAATCTGTTCACTACACAGGAAAAAACGGGTTTTCACCGCATTAAGAATTCCTTTAATAATACCTGTGGAGTAATACATACATCGATAATAGATTCTTACTATTTCCAATACAGAATATGTGACTTGCATCAAATTACAGAGCAATCGTTAAATAAAGCTACACAGTGCTCCATCCTATATCCCAGAAAGCTCCACCATAACACTCTTGGGGCCACGAAACTTATTGCTTTTCACAACTTATTTACACTCCGCCGTGACTCTTATTTTAACCTGATTGTCTAGACAGTGAGTTTATTAGATTAAAGCGTGGTAATTTATTGCACTTGGAATTAAAACTTCTCTTAGGAATACGCTATGAAGGTAGTTATAAAGTTATTGGACTTTATAGATTCACAAAATTTGACGAGAAAAAAAACATTTAACGAGCATAAGTTTTATTTCATGAATGATAATCATGTTTTATTATTTGGCAATTGTCGACCTTTTTTTTTTGATATTTATTAATACTATATTTACATACATATATACTAATCATCTAAATTTAAAAATAATTATTGAAGCCATTTGTGACATACGACAATTTAATTTCTGGTATAATTTTGTCTAAGTACTGTCTCTAATTTATACGAGTAGTACATAATCAAAAATTAACAGTTTAAAACTCTAAATATATTATTCAAAATAAATTCACTGATATATTACGCATTAAAAACCGTTAAAAGGTTTTATCTCAATACGTAATTTTCAAATTTTTTATCTTATTCTGGCTATCAAAATTATATAGTATGACTATGTTAAATTAAGGGTTTTCTATGTTCAAATGTTTTACGATACAAGAAGAGCCTTTTAATTTACTCCAGTTTGTCCAAACAAAATTGCTAAACAATAACTCGAGCATCGGAACAACCCTCGCTAAGGTATAACGAATATAATAGGCCTTATCACCTGGACCGTAAAGCCCATAATGGCATTAGCCCCTCAAACGCTTACCACGTTGCAAAAGAGACAATGGTAATGCGCTGACTGAAGAAGCTCGCCTCTCCAGTTAAAAGTGACCCGAGGCGCTGATAACTCTTTGTTCAGGAGACTGATGAACCCTTTTACAAAGGACGAGCGTTTATATCGAATGCTTTAATGATTGTTGATGGCGTTAGGTTAATGACCTTATGTTTTTTTTTCAGTTCCTTTTTCAAAAAGACGAAGGGAATGGCACTGATTTTTTCAGCCTTGTAAATGTTTGATGAAACTTTAATAGTGTCTGTAGTGTACGCGAGAACATGTTTAAATAAAATGTTTTTAACGGTTTATTTAATACCAAGCACTTAGTTTCTTTAAAATTATATATTTACTTTTTTAAATGGTACTACTCGTATAAACTACAGATAGTACCTATAATTATTATATTAAAAACATAATATTCGCAAGTACAGCTATTATTTTAACTACGAACTTTCAGGTACTTTTCAATACATTTGAGGTACTGAATATCTCTTCATATTATGGGTTAAATCTAGTTTTGCTATATTTAAGTCGTTTTATGTAAGTATTTCGTTATCTTTAAAGCAGATTAATTAAGTAAAATATGTTGTTATAATAAACTTCACAGAATTTGTTTTAGAAAACGTAGTTTAAACAATAGTATTATCCTCTTATATTATCTAACTAATATTACATATATCATAGTAACAGGCGTGCTTATTCCTTGCCACTGTACATTCTTGCACATAGAACACTGGTTTTATATCTACTAATTACAAAAGGTAATTTAAACATAGAATCCACACGATGGCATGCACTAAACTACTATAGTCCACCGCCTCCTTATTTTCGCCCAGATCAAAATATTAAACAACATTTCAGAGTGCTTTAAAAGTTCGAAATTACATCGGGAGCGCCTCATAAAATATTCAAACCACGTCCCCACGAAACGGAAAGGCGACTTCCCTCCAACAAAAACACTTTCCTAGATAAAGAACTGGAATGCTGCATTTAAATCAATTTTTATGTCCCGCCTGAACTTGGAGCGTTTACAATCTTAAAACCTTATCTTCAGAGTTTCCCACTAGAGTAAGAAGAAAAATATTAAAATCCACTCGTTGAATAAATTGCGCTAGGGGTGATTATAATTGGTCTAACTTTCGTGTAAAAACCGGCCAAGCACAAACCTTGCACGCGACGGTTCCGTACCCTTAAGTCCAAGTATAGAACTGTATATTGTAATTTTTCGTCATACTTCAAGTCCCTACCTGTTACCATTAATTGATAACTAGCGACCCGCCCCGCCTTGCTCGGGCGCAATGTGAATACTGAATACACTGCAGAAAGACTGTGAACGCTGTCTATAAAAACCTTCCTCTAGAACCATTCTATCTATTAAAAAAAACCGCAACTAAATCCATTGCGTAATTATATGCGTTTTAAATATTTAAGTGTACATAGGGATAGAAAAGGCGACTTTGTTTTATAGTGATGAGAAAAAATAATTAGAAATTGGTGCAAATAGAAAAAATATTAATTTTAATTACATAGAACTAAAAGAGCAATATCGTATTATTATGATTTAGCCTGTTGATACAAAAAAAAATTCAATCAAAGATTTGTACTTATATAACATTTTTGTTTATTAATTTATAATTAAAAACGTAGATATTAGATACTGTCTATAGTTTACGCGAGTAGTACACATTTAAATAAAACACTTTAACGGTTTAAAACGCGATATATTAGTTAAACTTATTTGAAAATGATTTTTAACTTCGGCCCGACGTTTCGGATGCTTTGCAGTAGCCGTGGTCACGGGGAGTCTCACCACGGCTCATTTTCAAATAAGTTTAACTAATATATCGCGTTTTAAACCGTTAAAGTGTTTTATTTAAACGTAGATATTCATTAAATATTATTGCTTTAATAAAAATATTGTCTTTGTGCAAACCGACTATTCTCGCGCTTAACGATTTAGAAAATGTAAACAATAGTAATGAAAATTCCTCGTAAGTCGAGTCGAGTGTAACTTGAAACATCTAAGAATAATCTCTTTCAAGCAAGAGTCTCTTAATCTGTCCAATAAAAGTTCAAGATGATGCCCGATAAAACATTATCGAAGCAATATTTCAAAGTAAATCGCCTGAGTCATATCATTCTTGCCGGGGGCTGATGTAATGGATTGGGCCTGATCTGATGGATTTTAATTTAATGTCGGTCTTAAGTGATAATCATTTTTTTTACTACAATTGAAAGTCTATAAAGTTCTATACTCGAGCCTTTTGGTTCAATTGTGAAATGCCTTGCAATAAGTTATTGACTCTATTATTATTAATTTATTTACTTTGACTACGTTTCGACGGTGCTTTGAAACAGACGTAGTTACGAAGGGAAGACCGATGTAGGGAATCTAACGCCATTTGTTTAGTCGCAATTAATATTTCGCGAAACTAGTTTTTTTTATTCGAACATAACTTAACTTCTTCTTTCTACGTCCACGACATGAAATTTTAACTTCTTGATGAAATGAACGAATTATTAACCATTCTTTAGGTTATAAAGTGTGTTAGATATATTATTACAATTACTATATGTATATCCTAAATTTATTTTGCAATAAAGTTATTTTGCAATAAGGCCAGTAAAAAAGAAATTGTCTTTATCTCATTATTTATATGCGTTATTGTTATGTATAATCTTAATAAACAAACAAGTAAATAAAATTAAAATGCTTTACCCTCTGTCACGTGATTACATTCATTTTTAGGTAAGTAGTTAATCAAACTTACGTGGTCTTCCCGAACAATACACAAAATTGTATATAAAAATTCAGCTAGAGTTCAAGGAATCAAAGAAAATAACAGGATTTTAAATGAATTGCGTTCAATTCAAATCTGCATTTGGAAGTTAGCTCGGGGCTGTAATTGTGGCGGACGCTATCACGCCAAATTAACAGACAGGACCCGCGAATCTGCTTTACACTGACGTACATTTTGTACATTTGATATCGGTACAATTGGCTTTAATTATGCTTTTAATGAGTATATATTTATTTACATTTTTATATATTTACCACTTCGTTCGCGTAGAATAGTTATTTGGGGCATCTTAATTTGTTCCCGTCGTTCTTGCAAGTTAATCTCAAAAGATAGACATAGTATCGGAGACATTTTTTTAGATCATTTAAACAGGAATCATTCTTTCATACATATTTTTTCGGTGTCTTGAACCGTTTTCGCAGCATACGCATCTGAAACCCACAGAGTTGAAAAATTTCACGTTGTATCTTCACTTCTATTAGTCACAACGCGATGTTTTATAGCCTATAACCTCCCTTGATAAATGTTCTAACCAACACAAAACAAATTTTTCAATTTGAACTTGAGCTCCTGAGATTAGCGCGTTCAAACAAACAAACAAACAAACTCTACAGCTTTATATATTAGTATAGATATAGATTATGATATAGAAAGTAAATAAGTTTGGAGTTCCTTTGGTGGAAGATGTAATACCCCAGCTAATTTAATGATGTCTATATACGATGCGATACCAAATTTCAGCGTTGGTTTTCGAAAATATATAAACCGAAGGCGAAACACGATATCTTAACTGCAACAGTAGAGTTAGTAACAAGACCTCAATCTCGGTAGGATTGTCAACCCTTCTTAATAACCCCATTTCCAAACCGAAAAATATTAAATTGATTATGTCTTGTCTGTAGGTTACGCGAGTAGTACACATTTTAATAAAACACTTTTAACGGTTTAAGCGGCGAAATTTAATAATTGTTATTACATATTTCCCGTTTAAAAAGAACTTTCTTAAATTTTTACATTGTTTTATACACATGTTGATTGTTGAACGTGGCGAGAGTCGAAACCGGGACCTATTATTAACTAGACAATGATACCACTGGACCAACGCCCCCGTCAAGATCTACTTCAAGCAAGAATCTGCTCTGATCTCTTATGAAAGAAAAGACCTATGCTGAACTGAGAGACAATAATAAAAACAAAAAAACAGACACAGAAATGAAGCCACTCCATGTCATATTTAATATTTTTCACATGTTCCATATTTTTCACATGTTCAATATTTTTCACATGTGAAATATTTTGCACATGATGGCATTATATTAATAAAAAATCGATTTGACATGCCAGTATTAAGGCTGAAAGAATTTAACGATGACGTGTGTGACACGTTAGCTCAAATCTTTAGCAGCACAAGACGCCGTGAATGCCAGTTCAAGCCCTGTCTATGTGTAATTTTTTTTAGTCTAAAATCGTTTTTTTTAATTTATAACGAAATACTCGTAAACCGTCCTTATATAAAATGAAGCAATATCATATCAGCGTTGCACTCAACACACACAAAAATGTATTTGGCGAGTGAAGTAGCCTGTCAATTTAGTATGAAATCTGTAACAACATGTCAACTTCATACGATAGCAGGTACGGTAGATCGCATCTGAAATTGCCGGAAAGATTTATGGTGCCCCGTTTGTTAGTTTTGATTTGTTTCGTAGTAAATTCGCGAGTTCCACCCCGACTGTGGATAGCCGGCGTTAGACAACTTGCCAAAACGCGCGGCGAAAATAGAAAATTCATTTTAATCTGACATGTTGTTTGTTTTACATTCCATCTACTCGTACGCCATAGTGCAATTAAATATTCCGCATAATTGGTTTGCAAGCTTCGTTTTGTTGGCTTAGGAGCGACGTTTTATTGGTTAGAGCAACGCAAGGTAATGCTCTTAAATCTATACTAATATATAAAGCTGAAGAGTTTGTGTGTTTGTTTGTTTGGACGCGCTATTCACAGGAACTACTGGTGCGAATTGAAAATGTATTTTTAGTGTTCGTTAGAGCATTTATCTAGAAAGGCTATAGTCACACCTGTTTTTTCCTCCTATAGCCACTATAGGATGTGACTAATAGGAGCAAAAAAATACTGGAAAACAGAGAAAATTATTTATCTTTGTAGGTTTCCAATCCGAATCCCGCGAAAACGGTTTAAGAAACCAAAAAATATGCAAAAAAGAAAGATACGTCTTTTAATCATCTAAAAAAATTACCACGACATGATATGTCTATCTTTTAAGATTAACTTTCAAGAACGACGGGACACCACCGACGTCGTGGGTAATAAATAGCCTTAATTTATAAAGATGAAATGGAGGTTTCTAAAACAAAAAAATTGGGTGGCCAATATAATTATACTACGCGGACGAAGTCGCTGTCACATGTAGTTACTGATACAAAAAGTGAGAATTTCTCAAATTAAGCAAACGACCGTACTTTAAATATCTACTATAAATTATTTCTCGTTTAAATCCGTAGATTTTGTCGAATGTAACTTTTCGACGACATTTTATTGTTGTCTTTTCAATATCTTAGGTGTAATCATTCTTGATTTAAACATATTTATGATACTGGAGAGGAGACAAGCATCGGTTCACCTGAAAAGAGTAAAATATTTACCCCCCCGTGACCACGGCTGCTGCAAAGTATCCGAAACGTCGAGCCGAAGTTAAAAATAATTTTCAAATAAGTTTAACTGATATATCGCGATTTAAACCGTTTAAGTGTTTTATTTAGATGTCTACACTCGCGTATACTATAGACAGTATTTAAGGGTAAATACCTACCATATAATCCTACTTATATTATAAATGTGAAAGTTTGTATGTGTGGATGGATGTTTGTTACTCTTTCACGCAAAAACTACTGAATGGATTTCAATTAAACTTTCCAATAATATAGCTTAAACATCAGAATAATACATAGGCTACAATTAATAAACATATACTGTAAGCTGTTCAAAATATGACATTAAGTGTCAAGTAACTAGGAAAAAACCTACCTTTCTGACAGTTATTCTGGCGTGCGCTGCCATAAACCTTAGTTACAATTAATTATGTAATGTATGATATGACAGACATAATTAAAGTTTAAATGCGCGATACTACGTAATCCTAATCCTAATGCTGCGTAGACGAAGTCGCGGGCACCAGCTAGTATCGCATAAGATAGGCTGTCGACCTTTTTTTGGCTTTGGATATTCTATTTAGTATACTTGCGTACTAATATTTTTTCAAGATAAATAGTAGAACGTTCCAAGAAGTTATGTTTAGCTCCTAAAACAAAAGCACATTTTGGCTTATATTAATGGTCGGTATTGTTTGGTATCACAATATCTCGTTCTAGCTCCGCGTCATTCAAAACAGTTGTCATTGATATCCAAGTTTACGAGTTTGATGGCAATCCGAAGAGCTCTATTCACAAAACAACTTTTAATTGAAAACCAGTGAGCCCCCAACACCAAAACAGTCCACAAATCCTAAATTAAAGTTAATACAAACTGGAGCACTTAAAGCAAAAGTCAAAAGTCCACTTAAGTCGGCGCCGAGGCCCGGATAAAACGCGACATGAGATATATACAGGCTTCACTTGATATATGGCTGAGTTTTCAACGACACGACCGCGAAAGCCTTTTATTACTACTGATCCGGACATATTGTTAGGTATCCTGCGTTGAGTTTCTGGTCTTTCTACTGTGTCTGGGGCTTGGGCACAGAGAACGCAGACACAGTTCTATATCCACTTCACTGACAATTGGCTTACATATTTTAGTATGTAAATGTTAGGTAAGTTAAATAGATGTTTTTATTTTAAATATGACCCGAGGAGTATCCTTAATGTCTAAGTCAAATCTGCTACGTCATTGGTTATTTGTAATAGTTCAAATATACAGAAAATAAGTTCAATAATATATTCCCTCTTTTAAACCGTTAAAAGTGTTTTACTTAAGTAGCTTCGGTTTTAAACGTGAAAATAATAAAACGAGGAAACATAATATTTTATTCTAATCAATATATTTCGCATTTAACGCGTTAAAATTATTAGAATTAAACATAAATATGCAACTATTAAAATGGAAGCGAATTTCACACGCTCGAAATAAGGACTAACTAATATTGACTATTCAGTTGACAGTGACACATAAATTAAACTTCCGCTCTTTGAGTTTAACTCAAACACTTAAATACTGTAGTGCTTCCGCTAAAGTGTTACAATTGCCAAAATGTGAATTTAAAAATATAATTACCCCTTCAGCGAGCTCTGAGGAGCCAGGTAGACAAATGGTACCCTGGACACTGACAAATTAATCTTGAGAACGGGTTCATTTTTCATATTTCTAGAATAAACCAGAATCTTAACGACATTCTCAGTAGAACTTGACTTTCCTTTATGTCTGGCGTAACCCGGTGTTGTGCTTTATATTCTGAGAAATATACTTTTTATTCCGCTTTTATTAACTCAGTTGAAAGCTCATGAAATTTTACTATAGCCTTCAAATGACATGAGATATAATTATGGTGTCGTGTACACATTCGAGGAATCATTACAAATGGTTCCTTCTAGTAACAAATGAATCATTTAAAAAGGAGTCTCAGCAATACACATATTATTAAATATCACTTTTTAAGAAAGGGACTACGTTTAAATAAAACACTTTAACGGTTTAAAACGCGATATATTAGTTAAACTTATTTGGAAATGATTTTTAACTTCGGCCCGACGTTTCGGATGCTTTGCAGCAGCCGTGGTCACGGGGAGACGGGGAGGCGGCTGTTGCAAAGGATCCGAAACGTCGGGCCGAAGTTAAACATCATTTCCAAATAAGTTTAACTAATATATCGCGTTTTAAACCGTTAAAGTGTTTTATTTAAATGTGTACTACTCGCGTAAACTATAGACAGTATTTAAAGGACTACGTGAGAATTACTTTACATAAGGTAAATATCTTCAGCCATATAACTTCTAAAATAGATACGCTGTCGGCTTTTGGATATTCAGATATCCAGACTGAAATAGGCTTTTTCAAGTATCGTCGGTGGTTCGTGATTCGGACGGAATTTCGATATTCAACACCTATAATATTCAGATTTTTCAGACGAAGTCTTACAGTATTAATTAAACGAACCATTCGTTACTAACCATAAATTAATACATTCTTTATTATTCTAAATTCAAGTTTTGATATGCTCACCGCAAAATCGCAAGTACATAGAAATAATTCTTCCTTAAACGTCCAATGTACGTGGTACCAAACATTAAATATTTAAATACAACTTCCAATGTTACTGTTAGTTTATATCATTTTGTCAATTCGCAAAACAGGTAGTAATTTACAAGTAAAACGAATCCCGATGCAGTGTGGGCGTCTAATGAGAGTGTTTATCGCAAGCGTCCCTGTCCAAATAAATTGGCTCACAAACTTGTTTGTAAGTTGAACGGAAGCTATAATTCTAAATTAGCTCTTTCTGGCGACAATTAGCCGCCTCTGTGACTTCACATTGAGTTATTTCTATATTCGACTTTATTACAACGCTAAGAGAAAACAAATTAAAGTGATCACGGAAAACATTACATTATATGAATAATTGAACTACCTCTGGTTACGTAAAATATGTTTATCGGATTCAGAAGCGAAATGTAATTCTTAATTTATTTTGCGGTACAGTATCTAAAACGTCTGGTTACAGTTTAAATTAAGACCAATATATTTCAGATAGAACCGTAGTCACAAGCTACCATAAAAAAATGTTTGCTACAATATATATCTGTTTTTAATAACAACTCGCAAGAACGACGCGACGGGACGCGAGCAACGTCGTGGGTAACAGCAATAATTTATAAAGCTAAGGAGGTTGTTTACCAAAATAAAAAAATTAAAGTTCAAAATAAATATTCCACGTGGACAAAATCGCGGGGACTGCTACTATCATAATATTATTATTATGAAATAATTTATAATCAATAGATCTTTCAAATCATTGTAAAATTAATTTAACGTTATAGTTTCAGCATACCCCTGCAAATTCGACTGAAACACTTTTCATTCTAAAGAAATAAAGTCCGCGAAAGTTTTAATTAATTGTACAAGCAAGTTGATGTAGTTTTTAGTTTTTTTCTTCTCTCGTTCATAAATATTTATAAACCTCGGCTATAAGAGGAACAAACTTGAAAGTTAGAGGTTCTCTTTGGTATTTAAATTGAGTTCTTATAGAGCTTATGAAATTCTTTGATCGAAAAATGTCGTGTTATTATGTCATATGTTGTACTGGACTAGAATAAGTTTGAGGTTTTACTTTCAAAACTGTATTAAAAGGTACAATGTCAGTTAAATGTACAGCTAAAATAATCACTATGTGTATTTTAGTAATACATATAACTGTAGGAAAGAAACGGACTTGTTGGTTAAGCAATTTATATACTGCGTATAGTTTACGAGAGTAGTACACATTTAAATAAAACACTTTAACGGTTTAAAACGCGATATATTAGTTAAACTTATTTGAAAACGTTTTTTTTTGTCTCCCCGTGACCACGGCTGCTGCAAAGTATCCGTAACGTCGGGCCGAAGTTAAAAATTATTTTCAAATAGGTTTAACTAATATATCGCGTTTTAAACCGTTGAAATATTTTATTTAAATATGTAATACTATAGTATTGTGATTCATTAATGGAATCAAATATATCTATGTTTGATCAAATAAAATTCTAATGTTCTTATACCACTTAATTAGTTAAGGGTGGTATTATTAAACCTCTACCGTAATCGTTATTAGTAAATACTATGGAATTTTAATTAAATGTATTATATTTTACTATCGATAAAAGTGGACTGTATATTTTGTTTGCTTTTTAATTTAGAATTATTTATTGAGTAATGGAAAAATTTTGACAACCGGCCTTCACAAAAAAAACATTCTTGTGCTGTTTAAAAATAATTAATAAATAGAAAATGAAATTCACACTAAATAGATGAAAATAATATGGAAATTTACACTTAACTAGTAGTATATATATTTTAGATATACAGTTCGATAAAAAATTGTTAGGGTCAAGAGGATTGTCAAAACGTCACAGTCGCGCGAGTATAAAATTAGCAATAAATCTGTGTTAGATAAGATATGCAATAGGCTACTTTCAGGAGCTTGGAAGTGAGCCAGCAGCCTAAACCTCAGGTAAGCCGCAGATAACATACGCTCATTCAACCGCTGCTTCGGAGTTACGTGAAAATGTAATTCTTAATTTTATGGAGAGATTTTCGTGCTGCGAGGACGTACGTTGCGGTTTAAATTTCTTCCAAGATGCACTGTTGCACGTTAATTAAGCGGATGTTAGATAAATGACGTTTAACGGCTTGAAACGTGAAACGTCATTTATGTAACGTTATTATTTATTTCATTGTAATAAAGATTTACAAAATATTATTCCGTGAGTAGTAAACATTTAATTAAAACACTTTAACGGGTTTAAACGTGAAATTGATTAGTTACTTTCGTTCATTTAATTTAGTTATTTTCATTTTATATCACTAAAAAGTATTGTATTGATACGTACACAATATCAAGACATCTGAAAATGCCGGGCTAGCTTTAATAAATACTTAGCTACTTTAAATAATACCGTACGAACGTACTTTTTAAATATTTTACTAAACATTATTTATATTTGAGCCTATAGCTAAGCGCGAAAGGTTTTGAATCTAGCAAAAACATTATAGAGTAAAAATGTATGAATAAAACTTTAAATATATAAAAATACTATGTTAGTTTTAAACTTAAGACATGTTTATACGCCTTTGTCATCGTTGGTATCGTAATTTACATCAAATGTGTATGTTACATACAAAAACATATTCCCCAGTACTGATCCTTAAAATCAATACTGTAAGAAGCTATAATTTTAATCCGCAGATTAAAATACACGTGCTATTAGCATTCGATCGAAACTCGCTGAATTCAGTTCAACTGTGGAAGATCGTTTTTTCGCACCATTACCGTTTTTCATCGGACACGGCTAAGCTGATTATCGGAGCGTCAAACGCGACGTTCTGAACATTACTGAATATTTAATTAGAGTGCAGTGTGCACTCGATTTTGTAACTGAATTACTAGCGCACCATTTTTGCTTCTATATTTTATTCAAATTTCGAATGGCCAACTAACAAATATTAAATGTTTCATGGTAAAACGCTTTCAACTAAATACTGTCTATAGTTTACGCGAGTAGTACACATTTAAATAAAACACTTTAACGGTTTAAAACGCGATATAAAACGCACTGCAAAGCATCCGAAACGTCGGGCGGAAGTTAAAAATCATTCCCAAATAACTTTAACTAATATATCGCGTTTTAAACCGTTAAAGTGTTTTATTTAAACGCTTCCAACTAATTTGTGAGTCGGACAAATCTATACTAATATTTTAAAGCTGAACTTTTTGTTTGAACTCGCTAATCTCAGAAACTAGGGGTTCGAATTGAACAATTCCTTCTGTGTTGGTTAGAGCATTTATCTCGGAAGACTTTACGCTATAAACCATCACGCTGCAACCAATAGGAGCAAAAAATCAGTGAAAAATGTGAAAACGGCTCAAGACACCCAAAAAAAAGTTATTACTTTTGTATCAAAGAATGAGTCTTTATTTTGAGATTAAGAACTTTCAAGAACGACGGGGACGCGAACGTCGTCGTGGGTAACAGCTATAAATAATATATGAGGAGGTTTGTAAAAACAAATTTTGATTCTCAAAACAACTATTCTACGCGGAAGAATTCACGGGCACAGCTAATTGGACTTAAGATTCTATCCCCACATGAGATAATTAAGGCGACCCACCAGGCCGCACTATTTCGGGTAGGCGAGCTTGAACCGACACTAAGGTAGTGATAAGAACCAGTATCAACAACTTAAACATCTCAGGCGATTGTTAATATAAAAAATACATACTTGTAGTTTACGTAGTTTTCCTAATATTATAAGATAAGAAAATTATATTTTTTAATTATATTTAAATAAAAAAAACAGCTAATTATTTGACAAATGTCTTATTTAAGGATTTCTATGCTATGATATTTTTGCTAGTATAGTATATATATTCTCAGTATTCCTTAAACTTACGGAAATTTCTCCTATTAAATTGAATGAATAATTTTGACTCAACCTTGTACTTATAGGTGCAATAAAATGCAGTGGAAAATCGTCTTGTTTTCCGAAACGCTAAATATGTCAGATGCAATGTCTTGAGCTCGTATGCATTGAACACTCGGCTGTCGAAACGTCGTACAGTCACAAACTACAATTCGTAAATGAAAAAGCTTTAAAATATATTATAGTTACATTCTACTGCTTTGTAGGTTTAGCTTTTAACACGAAGTTCAGAATTCAACGCCCTTTTGAGCACCAAAAATGATTTCTTAAGTCCAAGCAGTGAGGACTAGATCAGAGATAGAGCTCCTAACAGTTACAACTTGTCTCTTTTTTTTTTGGGTAAGTGGACTTTGTCTAGATAATTATTATGATAAACAGGCGGTAGGAATATCAACATTCCGTCTTGGTCCAGACCACTATTACAAAACTACCATTCAAAAAGCGTGTAGTCTAGTCGCGTTTCGATTGCAGTCTGTGAATTTCCCTAAATTAAAGCCCAAAGTCAAGACAGCGTATCTTGTTTACATGTTATACAGCTTGTTTATACTCTTCTGTCATAAAAAAGTAAGTTTAAAGCTGCCCTTTCAATACCAAATTGTGTTACACAAAAATCAAGACATCGTAAATAAATCAGTTCACAATAGACAATTCAAGTGTCAAAGACCGCTATAAATCTTCCCATTTGATTTTAGATCAGTCTTAACACTGACCCGTCCGCTCATCCAAGATAACCCTGACGAAATAAGGAAACAAAACTACCCCCCGATCATATCACCACCCCTCCCATTATTATTCGTATCAAGGGAAAACCACCTTTGCCAGAACAGAATTAGGGCTGAATTACCATCGCGCATCCCATCGTTTACATCTAAGATAAGTTTGGATAGAGTTTTAGGTCAAAGGATAGGGTATATTACGTAGTAGTAAGTGCTCTTGTATTTGACTCGATTGGGATTACGTATCGAAGGAATCGCTATCCGAGCGATTATCGATTCAATCAGATGAACAAATACTGCAGCGGGGAAAGTTCGGGTACTGGTAATTGAATCTCAAATGTGTTATATAAAGTGCTGTGTGTTAGACAGTTTTCCAGGTTTTCCACGTGCGCGAACTTCTCGTTTAGGCTTTTCATTTGTTTTGACAAGTGTATTGGTATAATACAGCTCATAATAAACTAGTACGTATAATTACAATAATTTTCAACATATTTTCGTTATAAATTAGGTTCGATCACCACTGGGTGTTCCTAAACAATTAAAAAGTTTTCTAAAATACATTAAACTTGGTCTAGAATATCTAGACATTAAATGCAAATCTCAAACACTCCAACAATGTAATTAATTTATATACTTAATAGAGTTTTAAATTACTTATACCGATACCATATATCTATCGTAAGCCAATGTATGGTGAATAATCAACGAGACGTGGGTTCGATGCCCACTAGGTCGAACATATAATCAATTTGTAATTTTCTGAAACAATTTAATCTTCGTCTGGCATATATGAAATGGATGGTAGGAATATGGAAGTCACGAACCACCGTCACATGAAAAAGCCACCAAGTTTATGGATCTCTGGATTTCCAAATATCTAGACCCAAAATAGGTTGACACCATATCTCGTGATGTTATGGCTGGAGTATTTCATCTACCATCAACCGAACCCCACACGTGTCTGTAGTTCTCTATCTAGATATAAATTAATAAACAATATTGAATAGATCCCGGCCAGATCCAGGTAATAAATATGAAAATGCAATTCCTCATTTAATGCAACAGACCAAGAAAATGTCAACCGGCTACAAGCATACCTTATCTCCCGCTCAAAGATAATATGACTTGAAATATGACATAAAAGCATTCCGATAACTTTATTACAGCCATGAAAGTTGATGTGAAATGAAAATTTAATGACATTATTATTCATTTAATATCTCTTGAATGGACACGATTCACTGTGGCTCGTGTGTCGCGGGACATTAATGTTTAATGTAATTGTCGAAAATGATATGAAAATTAACGTCAATCTGATTTAAGCGGCGTGTTTGCCCAATTAAAAAGAAATTTACATGATTTTGTTGGTTGCGTGGGGTATTTGCATTTTTGAGGCACAGACTGCGTATTATTGCCCAGCCGTAACGATTTATAGTATTGACATCGTCGTTAGCACTTCAATAGCTATCTTATACTTGCTGAGTTGGCGACTTAGTCCGCAGTTAGTAATTTTGGGCATTCAAATTTGTTTTTGCGAACCTCATATTTAAAAATGTAAGCTAATACCCACGATGTCGGACGTTGATCTTAGATATAGAAATATAAGACATATAGGGTTGCGGAGCGTTTTTTAGATAATTTGAGTATTTTGAACCATTTTTCTATTCGAATCCAGAGTTAATATTTTTCCTGATATTTTCAACGCATTAATTCACGTATTCGCACATTTTCCAGAGCATTAACGTTTATTGATAACTGTTCTAACCAACATAATTTTTCAATACGATTCAGTAGTTCTTAAGATTCAGCGCTTTCAAACAAACAAACTCTTTAGCCATACGCACTCGAGGTATTGCTCCACGTCCAGCTCATTCGGGTGAGCTCCTCCAGCTCATTCAGGTAGTCCACTCCGGTACCGATATCTAGCCGCAAACGGGGCGTTCAGTATTTATAGCCCTGGGTTAAAATACATACTAATCACTCAAAAAAAGATATGTAAATAACGGCTGTTGCAACTCTCCTCAGATTTTTGATATAACATGGCGGTTTCCTCAGTATGTATTCCTTACCAGGATACATAATATGTTCGACTGTACGAACAATGATAATAATTTTTATATATTACCGTGGAGCAAACTCCGAACTCATAGACGGAAGTCGGATGAACTTATCAATTGACCAAAATCTGTAGTACTTTAGTTTACGCGAATATACAATTTAATAAAATAATTTTAACGGTTTAAAAGCGAAATCTATAAGTTAACTTATTTCAACTACCAACTAAACATATAAAGGTATAAAGTATATATATATGTCTATATAGACAGCGCATCAATATTACTACGCCGTATGCCATAAAGCGGATAACAATAGGTCAAGAGTGCTTAATTAAGAAATATTCGAGTTCAGAGCACAAATAAGGCGGTAAATCAGACGGAAAGCATTAGCCAGACGAGGGTAAATCTGTTTGCAACGAAAGTAACTTAAAAGGCAATAAATTTTACATCGGTCCGACGTTTGTTTACATTCGACTCGAGATTACTTTGAAGGCTTGTTATGAAAATGCTTTGACTAAGAAACGCGCGGCTAGCTTTAAAATATGCGAATTAAACGGTTGTAATTGTCTAAAACGGTTGGGAAGACGCTAACGCGTATTTGAACAGTGTTAGCTAATAATTCAAATATAATAATGTATATTGGTAGTAAAAAAAATATAGAGATTGAAACAAGACAAATAATCTTATATCACGTAACGATAACTGAAATATTAATAGAAAAAAAATATTTATTGGCATTAATGCTACCATTTGTAATATATATATATATTTATCTGATTCAAATGTCAAGCATAGAGCATCACTGAAAATCGGCGTTCTGCCTACTTAAGTACAACAAAAGCAGAGTGGCGTCCCTCCACATATATCTATGTTATTACATATATTGTATTGTTGTTTTTTTTTTGTATTGTTAGATGTGAAATTAATGATTCTTGATGATGATCTTGAGCTTTGTAAGATAAAGTCTTATTATCAAAACGTCGAAGAAAAAACGTAGGGCCGTAGTTAGATTAAATTAAAAATAAGCTTAATTATATTTCGCGTTTTAAACTGTCAAAGGTGTGTGTGTGTTTTTTTTTATTAAAACAGGGCAACAGCACGGAACGATGTTGATGCGGTTTCGTGTTTCGCCCGTATCATTAATTTTTAATTAAATAGATTTATATCTACTTGAGAATTTCCTACCAACTGAAAAATTGTTTAAGAAATAAGAAAATATTTTTTCTAAGGCCACAAACATATATACGAAAGTCCCGTACATAAATCAAAGGAGTCTACGTCTAAAATCGTTTTCTGATATTTTTTTATAATTCTATGATACCGGTTATAACAACATTTAAATTAAAAACGAATTATAACTTGAAAAAAAAATACTTTTCTCGAACGGGTATCGTCAACGTTCCGTGCTGTTGCTCTAAGCAATAGAGCTACCGAGTCCTACACATCATTGTCGAATTTTTTCAACTTATTGATACATGCACATCTCGCGTAATGTAATGTATGTAACAACATTGTTTTCTCCAGGTTCCAACTCTAGTTGTAAAACTTAACTAAAGGCGTGTTCACACTGTACACACACCACACAATGACTAGTGCCAGAGTTCGTTAGCTTAATAATAGCTAAATGTAGTTTGGTCCAGCGTAAGTGTATATTAACGTCTATCTGGATTAGATCCGGGATGTAATATTTTCTTTGCGTTATTGTTGCTAAACTTCACGAAAATGGTAGGAAAAGCTATTAAGTTTTAGTATCATGATAACAGTATAAATAGTATGCATATTATATTATTTATTAGTAACGCAGATGATAAGAAAAATCTCTGCCTAAAAATGTATACTATTAATAATGTAATAATACACTTTAATTTTATTTACAATACAAAACTAATTAAATAAAACACTTTTAACAGTTTAAAATGCAATATAGCTTTTGTTGCAGCTGCACTTACCACAACAACGGCTGCTACAAAGCATCCGAAACGTGGGATCATTGATAAAATAAATTGAATATATTTTGCGTTCTAAACCGTCAAAAGTATTTTATTTTGCTATGCTAGCGCCATCTGTTTCGTCGTATTTGGATAAACCCGCCATTTTCAGTTTCACGTGACCGTTCGTGAACACGGATGCTACAGAGCGAAGGTGGGGTCATCGCTAAAATAAATGAAATGCGTCGAGTAATGTTTTTCGCTAAACCGTTAAAAGTGTTTTATTTTGGCGGCTAAAGATGGAGGATGTCCCTAATGTCAAAAAATAAGCTATTAAGCGCCATCTTTTTCGTCATATTTCGATAAAGCCTCCGACTTCAGTCTCCCGCCTGACCACTGCTGCAAAGCATCCGAAACGTCGGGTCGAAGTTAATATACATTACAAATAAGTTGAATATTATATTCCGCAATTTAAATCGTTTCAGTTAAATAAATGTTTGGTTATTATTGTAATTGTTATAATCCGACTCAGAAATGTGTTCGCCCCGTACCCCACGGGGAGCTACACGTCTAGTACAAGGACCTCTAGTAGAAAAAAATGTTCTTATGACGTAATAAAATGAAGAAAAGAAAATCCCCAGACTAATCCTTCCCACTCAACAAAGAAACAATATTAAAATCAAATAAAACCTTAAAGACCTCTCCGGGGATCCTTCCATTTAGGAAAAAAATAAGGAGCAGTATAACCTCCAGCGAGCTTTGATACAATTAAATTAATGTCGGGATCTCCCAGGGCCTAATTAGCGACCACTAGTTTTGCATTAACATTTCATTACGTGCTAAGAGAAATGGACGTTATTACCCAAGTAATAAGAATTACATTTCCCTACCAGCGCGGTAAAATCGAGGTTACTGTTTGTCTCCGGTAGGTATAATTTTAAAGGCGACGATCTTAGTATTTTAATTATACGATTTGCATATAACTCTGAAGTGTTGGAATGTTATAAAGTTTTGTGAATATATGAGGTATTAATTGGTGGGTTTTCATTTATATAACCCGCCTGCCAAGATTTCTATTTATTAAACACGTCTAAGTAATCTTTGTATTTTACGCGAGGAGTACACATTTAAACAAAACATTTTTTACAGTTTAAAACCTGAAATATATGAATGAACTTATTTACAATATTGTTAATGTGCCCCTATGTTTCAGATGATTCACATCAGCAAAGGGTCATGGGGGAACGTGTGGACGATTTAAACCGTCCGTTAAAAGTGTTTTATTTAAATATACGACTAAGTAAAACTGTTATACCATTTATCTAATGTTTAATTAATAATAAATATAAAATAATTTTTAATTTAAGAGAATCGAGCACTTTTATTAAGTAACCGCTGCGAATCAGAACCAGTTCAATTAAAAGTATGTAATGTAAGTAATAAAGTCAAGAGTTTTTTTTTTAATTATAGAGGGGGACAGGCAGGCGCCTTTTTATTAAATTAAAATCATACATCACCTTATCACGTTAGATTATTTATATTATTTTATAACACTCTCAGATATATAACTTTTACCAAAGTATATAAAAGACTAAACGTTATAAACAAAGTGTAACTTAACAAGCCGTGAGCAGAAAAGTGGCATCCACAATTGCATAAAACCTGGTTATCTTGGCGCCGTCGTACCCACGACACTAACTTATTCTGCTTAAACAACAGACAATGGTTAGTCCCAGGACAAAAGGAGCTTCGCATTGAACAAAACCATCGCCTGCCCTTTGTGAGGGAATCGTCGAGACAACTTGCCTCGCTCTCAATTTTACATTGAAGCTAGATTAAGCTGTGCTGCCCATCGCATAATTGTGCCTGGTTCCTGTTGTTGAGATATTTCTTGCATTAAATATAATGTATTTCCAGGTCTTTTATATTACTAAAATATCGCTGTCTGTCTATCACCAGGCTATATTAATTCTCAAATAATTTAAACTATTTAAATAAAACACTTTAACGATTTAAAACGCGATATATAATAGTTAAAAATTTTTTGGAATTTATTTTATATATGGCCCGCCATTTCATGGGGAGTGGTCATGGGGAGACTGCAATGCATCCGAAACACTGAGATGTAGTCGAAATCATTTTCAAATAAGTTATATATAATTCTTCTTTTAAGCCGTTACGTTTTTGGGGCATAATGAACCGATTTTGACGTCGCACGTAACGGAAACTCTCAAAAAATGAATGAATTTCCCCGTCTTTTCCATAATTCCCCCTGTCTCCTCGATCTTATTGGTTGCAGTCTGATGTTGTATAGACTAAAGCCTTCCTCAATAAATGGTCCAACCAACACAAAAACAAAATAAACTTTTCACTTCTAACCAGTAGTTCCTGAGATAAGCGCGTTCAAACCAACAAACAAACTCTTTATCTTTATTGTATTGGTATAAATTTGGGACATTTATGCGACGACTTCTATATCTAAATGCAACGGCAAATATTGGTGAAACACGACTTAATTTAATATCAACATCCATTATAATTGACAACGTCCACGTTAACTGGACATAATTAGAATATTATGGACACGATAATTATCAACGACATATGCGCGGTAATGTTTCGGTTGATAACAACGATGAATTGTGGTTCGCCATCGCTACTATTTTGCGGTTGTCTAATCGTTATTAATTGTACAAATTCATACGTCATAGAAATTATACGGGCTACAGCTAAGCGGTCTCTATACAACAGTTGCATTTTCCGTCTTCCAAACTACGGACGTACAGACAAGTAGGTTAAGATTAGCAAAAAAAAACTAAAAATAATTTATTGTCACCAAAAGAATGTTACCAATATAAGATTGAATTTCAAGAAATTACACTAAAAATTTAACGAGAAACGGCGGCCTTATGGCTAAAAAGCGATTTGTTCCAGCCGACATTGAATATGGAGATGTACTGATATTTATATAGTTAAGATTTCTGTGCCCTGTCTGACGAACTTTATTTATTATGTACCCGGAATTCGAATGCTAGACCACGAGTACGCCTTTAATCACATGGGGCAGAGGCGATAGATTTTTTTATATAGAATATTTTAGATGATAGATACATTTTATATATATTTATTATTATTATTTAAATAGTGGTAAAAATAAAAAATATCCCTTAGCAATATAGGTAATGATAAAGTATAAAACGATAATTACAGTCCTGATTGAATCCGTTCAAACAATTTTAAAGTGTGCGCAAAGTACCAATCTTGTTTTTATGCAAAAGTGTTAAGAAACCCAACAGACAATATATAAAAGAAACTTAGAAATAAAGTATCAAAAAATAATAATAAAAAAATAAATAAAAATATTCTCTTAAAAATGTTAAAGATTATTTAGATTCGTCAAAAATTGTTTTAAAATGTTTGTCTGTCTGTTCATCGTGATTCTACAGCGTGTTCAAAAGAGCAACATAACTGAGAAGAACACCCAAGAACTCAGTCCGGCGGTTTTTTAGCATGTCTTATAAACTAATACATTTTGTGAATTTATTAACCTAAGGAACAGTTCATATTACTGCCAGGCGCTTTTTTAAATAGATTTAACGATAAATTCGAAACCACTTTTGGCAATGTATTACATACGAATACAATTTCCCGCAAATGAATTAGTTATTTCATGGAGCCTATTATTGGGGAATAGCTAAGCTTATGCTTATTTCTTAAGTTCAAATTACGCCTACCTTAAGCTGAACTTGCTTTTATTCTTATCAAACTTCTAACCACTATAAACGTTAAGTTTATCTGTAACAAGAACGTACGTCCTTTCCCTGATTCGTCTTTTTACTATCTGTAAAGGTATTTTTGTTATGAGCGTCTAAAAATAATGTAGAATTTCGCTATAGAATAATAATTTGACTGAACGTGTGTGTTTTGAGGCGTAGCTATTTGATATACAATTACAACTCAAAGCGAATTCCCAAGCTCCTTTGACATCCGGTAGACTATTAGAATAAGATGAAAAACGACGGAAGTTATCTATTTGACTCCCACGCAAGCTCAGTACCTTTCTTTTGTTTTAATGGTCGTCGCTGGGTAATAAATGCATTAATGCGTCCCGGGGAAAAATATAGTTTAGGTCGAGCAGGGAAAAGAAGGATGGCAAACCCATGGCTATAACGTAAAAAAATATTATCCTCTTTTTGTGTTGTAACTTTCTATATTGTAAATTTTTCTAAAAAAAAATACAAATTATTATCATTATATACATTTGTAATCATGATAATGAAATAATCAAGATAATCTTATATAATTAATGATAATACAATATATCCAAAACACATAGAAATACACTTTTTCTAATGTAAAAAATTAACATATGAAAATGACCGAATCGAAACTTTTACGAGGCTTGCCTATTTAAAATCCGACAGAAGAATGTTATACGGTTTAAAAGAAATCTAGCCGTATTCATTCGGAAAAAGTAGCTCAAGCGTAATCCTTGGAGTAGACTTTTTAAATGAATATTTAAAAAGTTGAAAAGGAAGGATTAGTTATATGCAAATTATATGTGCGCTCAGCTAACTTTAAAGACTTGAAGATTAAGGACGTGTGTTGGGGAAGGAAGAGAAATGTATTAATTCATTAGGATAATATCTACGAAACATCTGTGGGTCAGATTCACCGTGCAAATCCCGAGAAAACATAGTACATTTCAAATCAAAAAATCTTAATGTATTTATTCTTTTCATTAATTACTTATTGGATGTGTGGAAAAACACAGTACATACTGTGTCTTTTCCACACATCCAATAAGTGGGTAACATAAATCCTCTAAAGTTAGTAAAACGTTTTCCCTAGCTTAAGCGTGAAGGGTCCTGAGCTCGAATCCCGGGGAAACAATAGATTGTTTTAGTCGGGCAGGGCGTAGAAATCTGTTCAACAACTTGCCCGTAAAATAACCTATTAATGAAACAGACACAGAAATGTGTTCACACTATGCCACTTGGTACACTTGGGGAAACAGAAGAAGAACACATACAAATGTACAGGCATATTTAAGACATGCTAGTTTCCTTACCACGATCTCCAACACCGGTGAGCAATGGATTAATCTATCAACCTTACAAACGTAAGTCTTTGTCCATATGAACAAGACAGATGTGGATTTTAAGAAAGTTTCCCTATTAAAGATGGAAATCAAATTAGCTGTATACAGAGGCAATCATTACAGTGATTGCAGTTAAAATCTGTGTGTGTGTGTGAAATCCCAATTCGTTCGTGTCGGTTATTCCGATCGACTTCACAATGAACATCACTAGAATTATCATTATCATTTGGTGTCTGCACCAAACCCGCGACCTTATTTGCTTAACGAAATATAAGGCAACACGGTTGAACGCGTAACCAAATTCTATAAAGCTCTAGTATCTAGATATAATTTAACCATATAATACTTGAAGAATTGTTCGTTTTCATTACAATGTATTCAATAAGTTATAATACTTGAAGATTATACTGATATACTTCAAGTAATATTCAATAGAATAACAGTAAAATATTTCTTCAACTTGAATGTAACCGTAATAAACAGCTTTATTTAATAATGCAGATGAGTTGTCTGGAGGACAGTTCAATGTATTATTAAATATTAACAAAAGATTTTTTATAAATGCGTATTTTAACTGATCCATAATTATAATCTGAATTAATCTTTTAAGTACTTTAATTACTATGTATTAACGTTTAAAAAGGTGGTATATCATTGTCTTGAACGGCGAAACGTCGAGAACCTTTTTTCCCCCCCCCCCGCCCGAACGGCCCGAAAAAAAATAAATTGTTGAACGGTGGCCGTGCCACCCTTGGTTTTTTAAATCCCATATTTAAGTAAAACACTTTTACGGTTTAAAACGCAATATATATAAGTTAAACTTATTTTTAACTACGACCCGACGTTTCGGATGCTTTGCAGCAACTGTGGTCACGGGGAGACTAAAGGTGGAGGGTGTCTCTGACGTCAAAGTAAAAACTTCTTCGCTAGCGCTGCGCTGGAGAAACTGGCTGGGTCGAGTTTTTTGGAATCTAGAGTTGGTAACGTATTTCTATTCTATTAATATGGGACCCCACGTATTTGATAACTTGAGGCTGTCGTCTCTATTGAAATTTCTGTATTTCTTAATTTTGCTTCCTTCGCGTACCGATCTTGGAAAAGATCAACACTCCTTTGCCAGGATTTCTGGCTTTAAACCGTTAAAGTGTTTTATTGTTATGTGTCCTACCCGCGTCAACTACAGACTATTTAATCCCAAATTTTTTTCTTTCGAGGGGAATATTGCTTATTTATTAGTAATATAAACGCATTTATTTTACATTTTTATTTTTAACAGTCACATATAATTTTCTCCGCCCTACATCTCAGTTCACTAGATGTCTTTACACTGTGGTAAGTAGACGGGACGCGACAGATAACATTTTTGAGGCAGCGGCACAAAGAGAGGTCGTTAGTTGCTACCGAAGTAAGTCAAGTGTAATTGTGCCTTTATATGTCGACAACTTGCAACTTTTATGTAATTGGTCGAGTACTTATTTGAAAATCCTAAACTCGTATTTTAGAAGAAAAGTTAAGGATTTCAAAATAATGAGACGGGGAAAAGTTTAGAAGCTCGGTTTGTGAGACAGAATCTGAATAAGTTAAGCGTTCTTTTAAACCTCAAAAGCGAATTACTTGACTCCGTATATTTCGTAATATATTAACGTAGCATTTTCCCTATACTTGGGATAGATTGCTTAATGAAAAGAAAACTAAATGCATTAAGTTTGTAACAGCAAACGTTAAATGCAATATAATTGATAATTTAAAAATAAAAGATGAGAAAATAGGTTTTGTCGAAAATGCTGTATTCTTAGGTATAACTCTTGATTGTAAACTCCAGTGGGGGCCACATATAAAAAATCTCTCGAATAAACTAAGCTCTGCAGCCTATGCTGTAAAGAAGATACGACAGCTTACTGATCATACAGCCAAGCTTGTCTATTTTAGTTACTTCCATAGTGTAATGTCTTACGGCATCCTTTTATGGGGCAATGCAGCCGATATTCAAACTATATTTGTTTTACAGAAAAGGGCCATTCGAGCGATTTGTGGTCTTTCCCCACGAGAGTCCGTCCGAGATAAATTTAAATCATTGAATATTCTAACATTAGCAAGTCAATATATTTATGAAAATGTTTTGTTTGCTCGAAAAAATGTACATAATTTTAAAACAAATAGCAGTTTTCATCAATATAATACACGCAATAAAGATAAAATAAGTGTACCGACCAAAAGGCTCCATAAGACAAATAATTATTTTCAAGGTAACTGCATACGGTATTTTAATATCATCCCTAGTGAAGTAAAAACGCTGTCAATAAATAAGTTTAAATCGTTTGTTAAACAAAAACTGCTTGGAAAGGGTTATTATAACGTAAATGAATATTTAAATGATAAAAATGCTTGGGCTATGGAGGAACCCGCTCTATCAAGGAAGAAATGTACACAATGAGTGCGTAAGGACTATAAGGAAATGTAATAAAAACTTGGCAGTTAAAAGGAGTGGCGGCGAGTTTCTTGCCAGTTCTTCTCGTTCGTTCTACGCCCTAACTTGGGAACTGGTAGTAACTGTAAATTTAGAGTCTTAAGTTTTTACCTGTTTTGACGTTCATAAGTGTACTAAGCTACCTACATGAATAAATGATTTTTGATTTGATTTGATTTGATTGAATTATTGTTTTAAGCAAGAAGTCAAACAGACTTCTGTGTGCCTTGCTTAACCGTTTATATTATGAGTACGCGGCTTCGAAGCTGAGACCTATAGCATTGAATCAATACTTGACGACGTTTAAGTATTGTGGCGAGTGTAATTAACAAGTTCACTTGCGTAACATGATCGAAGAAGGAGGACAGAAATACTTTAACAATTATAATTTTCTAAAAAAAAATATGTTCATTCAAACAAAACATTATTTAACGAACGGATTACAGCCGCCGTGATCACATGGCGATTTATAACTTCGAGTCAAAGTGTAAACTGTTAAAATATGAGTAGTACAAATTAAATAAGATGTAAGTTGTACTACTCATGTAAACTACTGATAATCTCAACAATATTTTTATAAAGAAAATAAACCAAGTTCTTTTATTTACAATCTTTACTTCGTAAATTTATTAAAAATAGCTTCAAGCAATGTTACAAAATTCACAATCCATAGATTACAAATAAATGAAACAATATTAACAAATCTCCATCTTAAACCGCGCTGTAACAGTAAAATTACCATTTTATCTTTGTCTTAAAATATTTTTAGACGTTGAATTGTTTTTTGTATAAAATAAATATTGTTTAAACTTTGTATAAAAATAGAAACACTTATTGGAACATCATATTTGGCGGATAAAACGCCATTTCATATTTTCCATTTATTCATCACACAAGCAAACAATAATTACACGCATATTTGGTAAATAAATAATAAAATGTTTGGTAAAAATACTTTATAACCGCACCTATGTACTTTAGACTACTGAATTTAGTTCTTAATACCACCCCAACAAAATGATTCGAATAATGTTTTAACGGGATTCGAATTCAAAAGCAACTAATGCAATCAGTAATAAATAAATTGCATAACTTAAAAATGAATATACTAATATATAAAGCCGAAGAGTTTGTTTTTTTGAACGCGTTAATTTTAGGAACTACTGGTTTGAACTGAACTTTTTGACCATTCTAGATTTGCATATAGATAAATTATACACCTCTTATAAATATTTTCCGGTTAAAATACTTGTATATTTGTAAAATATTGAATTTTTCAAAGCATTAGGTACAGAATATGAAAATTTCTGACGTTATTTCCGTGTATCGCTTATAATTAATTTTCGTTCGGCTGTCGGGTGCAGTGTTAAACAGAATGACGCGTCATTCATCAAATTGATACAATTTTTTAGAAAAAATAAATCAAGAAAAATTACAGCCATTTGTTTCCCCTTTACTTATGTAAAATAATTATTTTTTTCCTAGAGTGATCTTGGTACACCAAGAGTCGTGGGTTCGACTTCCAACTGTTTATCAATGAATTCATCAGTAGTGCTAGTATATATACAAATATAAAATACATTTTCTTATTTGTATATATACTAGCTCTGTCAGCGACTTTATCCGCATATAATAGTTATTTTCATCCATCAAAATATGTTTTTGCAAACCTCCACAACCTATATATTTAAGCTGTTACCCACGACGTTGTTCGCGTCCCGTCGTTATTGCAATATAATGTTAAGATAGACGTATACTGTCTGGGACATTTTTTTTGATAATTTGAAGAGGAATCATTGTTTGATACACATTTTTTGGGAATCTTGAACCGATTCCGCAGTGCACGCAACGAAAAGCAACAAAGATGAATAATTTTCCCCGTTTTCTCTAATTTTCCGCTGTTTCCCTGTAATGTTATATAGCCTATCCTTCCTCGGTGAATGCTCCAATCACAAATAAAAATAAATAATTCAAACCAGGATGTTAGTTTCACGAAAGAAAAATATGAAAGTTTTATCTTTCTTCAATACAAACATCTAAACATTTTGACTTTTCTATAGCTTTTAGAGCTATATAAAATTCAAACGCTTTTTTACCTACAGAGTTTATAAGTTGTAGATAACTTTTTGACTAAGCCACTATCAACTATACGTCTTGAATGAACTCATCGAATTCATAATTAAGATTTTATTTTGTATTTTTAAACCATCAAACCCAGGACGCCCACGCTTAACGCAATCCACATAATCATTGCGCTACAGAGACGACTCGTCAACATCCCATATTTCCCCTTTATTCGTCTGATAATGAATATTCATTGCAAGAAAACATCTTCACATTCCGATTGTCCCCACGATTTAAGGGGAAGTCTGGATCGCCCTCGCCTCCCCCCGAATAAACCAACAGAACAAACCTTGAGAACAATACCCTGCAGATGGCTGATAAAACACACGCACCGTTATCTTTATCTTTAATATTAGTTATTGAGGACTTCCCCCCCTTAAGGTCGCGTATCTTAGAAATTTATCTTCAGTATAGTTTCATTAATTTGGACTAGCTATGCTTCTATTGTTATTACTGCGTTATCACAAACGCAGGCCATAAAATATTGTATGGTTTGTGTGTAATTATCTTTGTATAAACAATAACGAATCTATTCATCAAGACATATAGATCATGTCTGTAGTAACTACCAGCAATGATATATTTTATTAATGATAAAAGAGACAGACATGGCGTGGTGACATACCATAGCCTATATATATCTAAAGAAGATGGACTGTCGACCTATTTTGGCTCTGGATATTCGAAAATCCATAGACTGGAACCGAAACGCGATTAAGATTGACGGGTTTTTGATCTGTTGACGGTGGTTCGCAACCCAGATAGAATTTTGTATATACCTACTACCCATTTAATATCCAGGTTTCCAGATGATATTTACCATTTAAATAAAACACTTTAACGGTTTAAAACGCGATATATTAGTTAAACTTATTTGAAAATGATTTTTAACTTCGGCCGGACGTTTCGGATGCTTTGCAGCAGCCGTGGTCACGGGGAGACTGCTGCTGCAAAGCATCCGAAACTCTACTGTACTACTCGCGTAAACTATAGACAGTATTTGATATTTGGCAAGTTTTAGAAAAATTATTAATTGAAAACTTGGAAACTGTGGACCTGGGGGGGATCGAACCCACGACCCGTTGATCATTAGCCAAACTACCATTAGACCATGGAGCCTGTCAAATATAGTATGGTTTATATTTGTTTGAATATATCTATTCCGAGTCCGTAGTTTACTAAAACATACAGTAATGACCTTGAAGTAACTACCAGCCGTAACATATATTTTGGTATTATGGTTTGTGTATAATTGTTAATGTTTGTGTTTGTTTATACAATGAATCATTAATCTATTTCTAGTTCGTAGTTAACTAAAACATACAGGCATAAATCCGAAGTAAATGCGGGATATAAAATATATTTTGGCATGATGGATTGTGTATAATTCTGGATGCTTTGTTTAAATAATTATTCATTAATCTATTCCTGCGTAGATCACAGAAACAAACAGTTAGACTTTAAATAATGAAATATGTTAGTTAAGTTTTTTTTAATTAACCACTTTTACAATTAATTAAACCACGACCCGACGTTTCGGATTATTTACAGCAGCCGTGGTCAAAATTAGTGGTAACAATTAGTTATCTAATATATTTTGCGTTTTAAACCGTTAAAATTGTTTTATTTAAATGTGCACTTGTTGAGTAAACTACGCATAGTTTTTTTTTATTTTTATAAACTATATATTAATGGTTTATATCTCAATTTCTATAAATACATTTTTCAAGGAAGGCAATAATAAAATTGAGGAGAACGAAAAAGAATTGAAACGTGTCAAAGAAAATATGGATAGACTCTATGAAGAATGATGTGTAAGAAACGAATTTCAGTATACGGGGACTAATAAAAGAACTATGAAAGATACGCCTATAGGAAACACTGGCGGTTTTGTATATAATAGCATGGTAACTCATTGTAGTTTTATAAGCATATCCCGAGAAAATAGTACTTCTATTTCTATCATTTAAAACGCGATATATTAGTTAAACTTATTTGAAAATTATTTTTAACTTCGACCCGACGTTTCGAATGCTTTGCAGCAGCCGTAGTCACGGGGAGACTGACGCTAATATTACGCGTTCTAAACCGTTAAAGTGTTTTATTTAAATGTGTACTACTCGCGTAAACTATAGACTTTTAGTACTTCTATATTATTGTCAACTAACTCTTTCCCATATTTTTCCTTGGGAGAATGTCTACTGGGAACAGTTTGTTCGTAAAACTGTAAAGTAATGATATTAACCTTTCTTTAACATCCGATTTCAATCAAAGAAAACCATATATTAATTAAAATATTGTTTTTTTTCTACCTAAATATATTTAGTTGAATTACAATGAAGTAAACATTTATATTATCTGCCTACCTAAAGTAATAAAGCCTACCATTGTGTGAGAGTGCCAGAGGTCCTGGGTTCCAATCCCGAGGAGACAATAAATTGTTTCGATTGGGGCACAAAAATCTGATCAATACGGACACAGAGCAGATTCGCCTAATGCCCCACGAAGAAGATTAAATTTAATTTATTGGTGTAATCCTTTGCACCAATCAATTAAATTTAATACTTTGAATGGTTTTAAACGTAAAAATTTTAGTTTATATAATTTATTTTTAACACGTGGCCGTGGCTGCTGCATAGCATCCGTAATTCGGCCTGTTGTTTAAATAAATTATAAACCATTATATAATGCCTTCGTGTACAAGAGAGTGTTTCATTTAAATAATATATAGTACCTTCAAGGCCAACACACATATAATAAGTAACTTTTACCCATTAATAACACTCCCTAGAAACATATCAACACGATAATTTATGAATGGCAAAAGAAAAACAGTTGGTTAACAAAACAGATACATTACCCAAAATGACAGGCACTCATAAAATTTGTCCCGACACGTCATAACTGCGCTGTCCACACGATCTCTTTGAACAAGGGTGTATTTACTTAGGGCAGGTGACATGGAATGATTAATAGGTCTGCTTACAGGTTCTTTCATCAATAAGAACCCATCAATCATGCATACTGTTAGGTTTAATTCACATACTTCGGAAAATATATATAATTAACCCGTTCAATGTTATTTTACTCCAAATAAGCATTTAGAACAATTTTTCATTTTTCAAAAGTCAGTACTGTCTAATTTCAATCTATTGTCAATTTAAGTTTGGATAAATAACAAATTTATGTATTTTAAAAGTTATAAATAAATATTGTCTGCATTATATTTGTATAATATATTTTATTGAATATAGAATATTACTTTTATGACATACCTTTGTTAACGAATATAATTCAAATAAATAAACGTGTGCTGTATATTTATTCTAGGTAATATGTACAGTCTCGTCTTTGCGCATCGAATAATACAATTATGGAGTAATACAGTATGCAAACTCATAAATAATAAAAAAAAGTGTGTAAAATGAAATTAAAAAAAAATATAGTTCTGAGTATAGAAGGTTCTACGTGATGTAGGTTTTTTTTTATTCCAGAGACTTTAATAATACAGCAACAAAAAATAAAATGTTATGAGCATAGAGACTCATAAATCATTGCTCTTTCATAGAAGGAAATATAACATTTAATAAAAACACGTAGTCGATTAGAGCACCGTTAAAAATAATCCAGCAACATCGCTAGATCGTCGAGTGATTCAAAAATATTTCCGCCGAAGCTTACGTAAAGCCTATCTTAATTTACATAAACCTTTGGCAGTGAGATATTTATATCCCGCTATAATTCTCTTTGCAGCCATTTCTCACGTTTTAACGTCAATTAAATACAACGCTATTGTTTATTTACGAAATATTTGCTTGTATAAAATTATTCAAAATGCGAACAGTTAACGAGTTATTTATGAATATCCGACCCGTTATTACGGATAAGGATTTTAATTATAACGCCGTTAAGTTATGCTGATATTGTCAAAAAATAATAACATGATTAATTGGTGATTCGATAATTAATGTGGGTAGATTAAGAATTTATTTCCGTTAAAAAAGATTTTTATACGGCCGACCCTCCGCGTGACTTATATTAGCGTCGAAATTGAGTCTCCGTTAGTATTTTTTGCGTAGATCGTATACTTATACGAGTACAATAAGATTAAAAGATTATAATGTCTACAGATCTCCCACAACGTTGAGACGCGTCATAACACGTGGGTTTCAATTTGTCGTATGATTTTTCGTTTGCAAATTAAAAAAATAAATAAAGTGTAATGCCGTTTTTTCTTGTGGGCCATGGAGCAAACACATTTCTGTGTCCGTTTTATTGATCGGTATAATTTACAGTTGCCCGACCGAAACGATTTTTTCCCCGGAATTCAAACCCAGGACCGGCCTCGCTTAACGCAATGCTAGGCAACTCGTTAATTTATACCACACATATACAATTATGGCTATTAAAATTCCCTCTTCTCGCTCACATCGGCCGAACAGCCCAAAAAACAATGATATGTTTAGCAAATGATGACCGTGAAAGCCTTACACAATTTATTGCTTTTAAAATGATTAGTATTTTTTTTTATTTTGATAGAATTTGCAATTCTAAGTCTACATAGTCTACTAAGTAAAAATATATAATATAACATTATTCTTGCAGTATCAAATTGTTATGTTGAAACAAGGAAGCCAGCTTAGCGGGAACAACTCTAATGAAAACTGCTTAAACAAAGCATCGTCTACGCATTTCGGAGCTACCGCTTCGTAGCGACCGTTTTCGTTGCGACGCGACGTAGCGCTGCTATGAAACTTTAATTAAATTTATTGTTGTGTACATCGGTGCATTGTTATATTGTATTTTTAGTAAAATAAATTTAGTAGAATTAAGAATTAAATTAAATGATTATTATTTTTTATAATATTAAAAAAAGGTGAGGTAAGCTATGAAAATTGTAAGATTTTTTACGCACCCACAAATTACAAAAATTAGTTGACAATTCTTTGACGTTGGCAGAACACAAACCCCAAGCAAACATTCCCCAGTGCCAGCATTTGGGTGCTTTGACCAACTTTTTATTTACTGTTTCTTTAGTTATATTATAAAACCGGTCGAACTACTCTAGCAATTTTTTTTAACCTATTCTTTTAAAATTTTTTTCATATTGTTGCTCAAAAATGTTTAGCCAGATATTTTTTCTCTAATATATTAATAAGCTTAAGTAAAGCTAAATTAATAAATTGCTTGATAAAAGAACAGGTTCTTATAAGGAACTGTAACGAAGCACCTTGTCTACTAAAAATATGCAAACGGATGCTGTTTTAACTTTCGTAATTATTAACAAAAATGAAAAATACTTTATCATTGCCTGTTTTAATCATCACACACGAAATTAAAATATATTCACAAGAAGTGACCGCAATAAATAAAACGCTTACATATGTTCACATACTGTCAAAATGAAGCTAGGTAAGCGTGAGAACTCGCCAAAATGTTAATATTTTTTCAGGATTGAAAACAGTCGAATTTTCGATTGCTTTTACGAAATAAGCGTACAATATATTTTTAGATACGTTTAAGTACGTTTAGCTTTTTTAGCTGAACCGAACAATGAATATTATTTTTATTATTACGTTCTATGTGACTACTAGCTTTTACAAATCTATCTATACAAACAAACCCTGCTGTGTTTAAAAAAGTATAAAAACACCTCTCATACAAAAAAAAAATCAATTCCACCTCCGAAACGTCCTAACAAAATTAACTTTCATAATTGGTACGTAAAAACTTCAAAATGTATTTATAACTATTCTAATATGTCTCTTAGTTTATTGAAAAAAAATCCTAAATTGTTTAAATTTATTCTTTTTTCAACAAATAAATTAAATTGACGTTCTTTTCCAATGATTCTCGAGTAAACCAACTTATAATATATTACTATTTGTACGAATAATCCTTACCGCTTAGCACTATCACTTCACTACACTTCACATTTACCACAGCAGTCGTATTTTCTCGAAATGAAACCCGAGCGACGTGCTACCCGGCACGTCTCAAATTCCTTACTAACGGCTCTAGGTTTCCTTACCGAGTGTGCGCGCGCAACTATTAAGAACGGTAATTCAAATAAATTTATCTTGCTAATTCCGCAAATTGTTAATAATCCTATTACCTAACCAATGTGACACGAGTGATTAAAATACGTTCTTGTGTCATTTACCAATTCCTAGAGCTGGGAAAGAGGTCCAAGTATATATTGTTCTGTAGTTTACACATGAATAGTACACTTTTAAAAAAAACGCACTTTAACGGTTTAAAACGCGAAATATATTAGTTTTTTTTGATTCCTTTGTCATGAGGATGTACTGAAAGAAGTTTCTAAAAGTTTAAAACCGAAATTTGCGGTAAACCGTTAAAATGGTTTATTTAAATGGTCCAAGTAGCATAAGAAAGATAGGCTTTCATTTTCCAATAGTATATAAATTTATGTCTCGAGAACGAAACCACCAAATTCGCGCCAGTACTTAGGTAGTTACAGTGTGTAAGTAAAATATGTATATATGTATATTTCGCTTCAAACATAGTATCTACACTTTGTAATCAAAAAGTCGAAAGGCCACCTTTACATTTGTATAAGCTGTAAAAGTGGCGATAAAAATGTGAGCCTTTTCTGAAACCGTAATAATTTTCCCATCGACCGCTTCGGTTACGTTAATATATGAAGGAAATATTAAAATCATAACAATATTAATTGCTTTGACACACTTTTACATGGAGTATAATATTATTTGAAGTGAATTCGTATTAAAAGTCATAACATTATACAGAATTTCGTTTAAGCACATTATACAGAATCCTAAAATGTAATTTTGATGTTTTACACACTTAAATAAAACACTTTAACCGTTTAAAACGCAATATATTAGTTAGTTAAACTAATATATCGTGTTTTAAACCGTTAAAGTGTTTTATTTAAATGTGCACTACTCGCGTAAACTATAGACAGTATTTTGTTTTACATACTATTGGAAAGCTACAGAGACAGCTCGATGGTTAACCTCGTTGCCTATTATTGTATTGTGTGGCTTTGAATTCTGGGAAAACTATGAATTATTTAGCTTGGACAGGGCATGACAAGTCAGATCGACTACACGCCTGTAATTAAATTTAATCAGAAAACGGGTAAACTACCGTTTACTACACACAAATATATCAACAACAGCGGGGCACCTAAGTTGTAGTAAGTATAAGAGATACTCAAAACATCACAAACGAGATGTGAACTTGCCACCGACTGTTCTAGAATTTAATATTTTTTATCTAGTTACTCGCACAAATAACAGGAACACTGAACAATACATATCGTTTGAAACAATGTAATAATTAAATAAAACACTTTTAGCAGTTTAAAATGTTATTTTAACTATATATAGATTGCGTTTTAAACCGTTCAAATATTTTATGAAATGAGTACTAATGTATTCACATCTTGATGAGCGCAAGAGTTTACTTTTCTTTTGATTCTCAACTTTGATAATGAAAAATATTTTCTATAAAATGTTAGATTTAACCATGGTACTTACTACCTCCGAAAAGTTTATCACTTCGATCAATCAAAGCGGTAGAGTAGAAATGTATATTAAAGCATTCATACTGATGAAAAAGGTTATAGAAGTTATATTAATTCAATAAAATATTTGTAAGAAACGTTTTAATATCACTGAAAATCGACATTGTGCCTACCTCCAGGTACAACAAAAGCTGGGCGGTATCCTTCCATAATTATCTATTTTATTGTATGTGTTTTTTTCGTTAAGCATTCTAAATACTTAACTTAAGCTTTCAACTTAAGTTACATGAGGCGTGCGTTGAAAATAATTCTAATAATTTCAATCATCTTTCCGGTTTTAAGCCGTTAAAGTTTTATTAAAAAAATATCTCAGATTACCATTCCCTTTCGCTGTAACGTCGTCGGATCAAGAGGAAATGTTAATAAAACTGGTAAAACTAATTCAATTTACTCGTAGGGTCTGCGGGGCGTTATTTAAAACAAAATGGCGACACCCTTTAAGAACCTTGAGCTCGAGATAAGTCAAACTCCATTCAGACGGGTGAATAATTCGGGACTGAACGTACAGCTAATTTTCTCTTATTTATATTGAAGTGACTCCGCTAACTTTTGATTGTACAACTTAAAGTCAATATTGCGCGTACGGACTTAAACGTTTTAAAGGTTTGTTTTAATGATAATTGAGTGGCATTAAAACAACGTTTTAGCTCATTTTACAATTAGTCTTTTTATTTATAGCATTGTTACAGGTTGTTTGATGAAACATTCATAATTTTAATAGAAATATTTAATAATAATTTTACAAACATAATGTTAGAAGAATTAAAAAATATAATATTATAGTACCTAATACAGATAATAATACAGTTTTATCTGAAAAGGTGTCCATTTTTATGGTAGAGGAGAACAGTCAAGTGTAGGGTTCACTCGTTGGTAGATGAAACATCAAAGCTATATAACATTTAAGAGACTATCGGAAATCTACAGACTGGAACCGAAAGCTATTAAAGTCCACCATTTTTTAGCTTTGGACGATGGTTTATGGCCCGTACTAAATTTCTATATTCTTACCACCCAATTAATATCCAGATTTCCAGATAAAATCTATATGTAGCAGAAAAACTATATTTAATTAAAACACTTTAGCGGTTTAAACCGCTTATATATTACTTAAACTTATTTAAAAGTGATTTTTAACTTCGGCCCGACGTTTCGGATGCTTTGCAGCGGCCGTGGTCACGGGGAAACGTCGGGCCGAAGTTGAAAATCATTTTCAAATAAGTGTAACTAATATATCGCGTTTTAAACCGTTAAAGTGTTTTTTTTTAATGTGTACTCCTCGCGTAAACTATAGACAGTATTTAGAAAAACTATATATAAGAGTAATCTTGGACCCGGTGGGGACCGAACCCATGAACAACGAGCGTCAAAATCACATATCAATGCACTCTAAAAGGAAAACTGGACTGAAATTATTTACGATATTTCATCGGGATTTGAACCTAGTGAACACGAGTCTTAATATCTTATTAAAAAATGCAACTAACAAATAAAAGCGATCAGGGCTGTACGTTACCAATTAACAACTGTCATAATTAACACTGCAAATACAGTAACTGAAGTACCATACACTGCTGTTCTGCTAACAAATTAACAATACGCGAATATCTACTTGTTGTACCTACTTTTTGAAGGAGGATGCGTTTTATTAAATACGTAGAACATTCTATTCCCGGTTGGGTAACTGCCGCGAAACAATGTATTTTTTAAATCACAAAATCAAAGATTTTAACTAAATTAGACGGTTCTATCTGTACTGACAAGAATGTCGAACTCATAATACATCAGAAGGTCGGGAGTTCGGTGCCTTTCGGATCTCATACTTTTTTTATATATTTCGAGATATGACTGGAACGTCAATGTAAGTTTCTCATTTACGAAAAAAATTGTTGGTAAATATTAATAATAACAAAGCATCATCTACATAAACGCCACACTTCGTTTCAATTTGTTTTATGATATTGAAAGACAAACAAAACATCGGTATCTTACTTTTATATTATAAGCCTTGGCTCTTCGTCACGAGAGAAACGAAACGGATTTAACATACATTTAACTTCGTTATTAGACTGCCTCTGTTGTTAAATTATAAACGTGTTACCTAGCTTTACCATTGCGTTACGCGCGAGAGGTCCTCCGTTTGAATACCGGCAAAAAACAAACGATTACTTCGGTCAGAACCGAGAAGTCCGGTCAGCGACGTCCCTATAAAAGCGATCAGTGAAACGGACATAGAAATATGTTCGCTGTGGGCTAGGGAACGGGATTTCGATTTTAACTTATACGTAGATGTACCTGCATACTTTTTAATACCTCGATATCGATATTGTATAGCATCCCTAGCGCACACAATTGCCAATTAAAACTCATCACGGCGCATTCACAAGTTTTGTTTCGAATCCCTTGAAGAGGAATGAATTAAAAGAGCGGATTTAGCGAACGCGTCTCAGTAATTAGACTGGGTTCAAAGAACATGACTGTTTTAATTGCATTTTGCTGTGAGCTGTTTTCGTTTGAATGTCATCTGTTAGGTGCGACGACAGAGGAATGCACTATTGTTGTCCTTGAGATTATTATTCGTATTGTCTGTAGTTTATACTGGTACACATAAAACAATCACTTTTTAACGGTTTAAAACATGAGTTATTATTATTTAACGTTTAACCACAACCCGACGTAACTACAAGAGGATTTAATTGATTTGCAGTATTGATTCTTAAATAAAACTATTTTAACGGGTTAAAACTTATTCATTGTTTAACTACAACCCTATGTAGTATAAAACGTTTGAAAGTTTTACAGCTATGAATCTTATATAAAACTTTATAAAGATTTTTGACCGTTTTAAACGCGATCTACTACTAATAACTAAGAGAGAGAGACTTTCCGTGACTGCGGCTGCTGCAAACCTCCCAAACCATCTGGTTTAGTTAAAAATGAAATACGTATATTTTTCATTATAAAAAGATAACATTGTTTTATTTAACACTTTGAACTTAAGTTTTAATTGTTAAATAAAACAATGTTATTTTCAATTTCAATTTTCTGAAAAGACTTTTAACGTTCATTTTATGTCATTATTCGTGGGAAGATCGAATTGAAGAAAAAACCACGCTGGCATCCGCGCCTCGTCGTTCTTGCATTCATCTTTAATGATAGACATACCTATACTGTCGCGGACAAAGAACAATTATTCCATAGAATATTTTTGGGTTTCTTAAACCATTTTCGTAGCGCACGCAACGAAAACTTTCTAAGATTGATTCCTTTGTTTCTTCATTCTTATTAGTCGCAGCATTTTATAGCTGAATAATTAAAAAAATGTTGTTATGTATGGGTGTACGGGCGGTATTTGATATATTAAAGTAAATCAAATCCTTAATGATTTGTTACTGTCACGAAAAATTTTGTTAGCCAGGTTGTATATAAATTTGGCCATTGTTTTTTGCTTAAATTATATATAGCATATTTAAAACATATATAGTATATTTCATGCGATAAAAATATACCGCGAGCTGTGTTTTTATAAATAACCCAAAACAGTGCAATATTAATGTTCCGTGTTTGTATAGGACGGGAAAATACTAACAAATTATCTATCGTTCAGTTATCGCTGAGATTATAACTTACCAGCCTTGAATATTATTGTTCTTCTCAAGAAAACAGCGAAATTACTACATAGTATAAAACAGAGTCTCTTTTCTGTCCCAATATACGGTTATATCTTTCTTCGCAACCGATTTTGTGGTTTTTTTTAAAATTTACGTTTACAGTTTTTTTTAGTGTATTTAGTATCAGCATTAGGTACAACCGTGCGAAGCCGGGGCGGGTCGCTAGTTATTAATAAGTTCGCTTCTTATGATAATGATATATATTTGTATATAATTTATCTATACAAATATTATGAAATTTGTTTGTTTGAAAACGCTAAGCTCAGGAATTTATAGGGTTCCTTCACTCGTAAGTTTTACTCCTAATTAACTAACACTTATATATAAAACGCTGAATGAATTATGATAAACATTCCAAAAATGGATTTTAAACTGAAAAGCTTTACAACCTTTTCCGTAGATTAATTTGGTATACGTTTGTTAAAATGTATTCAGATTTCAAAAATAATATGAACGGGCGGGACTTCGGAACCGGCATTCGAGAGATCACACGCTTCTAAGATGGCTTTAGTGTTCTGTAGAGAAATAAGATCCATATTTATGATAAATTATGATGAAACAAATTCATATTACTGTTATATTCTTTATTATATAGGCACTTTTTCAACTCAATAGATAATTAATTATCATTTTAAAATTAAATTTAAAAATTAAAAAATTTAAATAAAACAAACGGTTATAATTATATTAGTCAAACTTATATATTACAAAGCATACGAAACGTCACTCCGTGGTTGAAATAATTTCAAATAAGTTTAACTAATATATATCGCGTTTTAAACCGTTAAAGTTTTTTATTTTAATAATTATTTTTCATGCCCGTAATCCAGCTAAGATACAATTCTCTTAGCCATAATTATTTCTCTAGCGAGTCGGAAGTGTAGGTAGCGCCACTGTCAACGTTTCCTGCGAACTTCTACAAAACTACTTGTTCCTAACAGCCTTTTGTGTTGAATGTCTCGGAAATGTAAATTACTTTCATACGAGCTCTTGTTTCGTGTCTATTTTACAATTGTTATGTGATTTTGAAGCTTCCTTGTGTTTTGCATGTGAATTTATTTCGGGAATAAATTATTTTATGTTATATACGAAATGATATAATGCGAAATAATACAAAAAAATAATTTGGAACACTGTTTCTAAATGTAGAATTAGGTAACAACTGTCTATAAACTTAAACGAGAAGACTCTTAGGTTACAAAGAGTATACAAGTTGTAATTTTCAATAATAATCATTAACCAAAAAAATTTTTTAAATATCTTTGATTTTGTAAATTATTATTATTAACTATAAAAGAGACGTTAATTAAGATCAACGAGTCGAATCTTTTAAATAAAACACTTTAACGGTTTAAAACGCGATATATTAGTTAAACTTATTTGAAAATGATTTTTAACTTCGGCCCGACGTTTCGGATGCTTTGCAGCAGCCGTGGTCACGGGGAGACTAGATGGAAGAAAACGCTGTATCTGACGTACAGAAGTAAAAAATACGCTACGCTACGCTAGCGCCATCTGTTCCGTCGAAGTTGGTATTTGGCGAAACTGGCCGTCGATCTTAGTTGTTTCATTTTAATATATAATAAGACTAATACTTACTTAATGTTGATTAATTCTTGATTAAGTAGTTTAAAGTATAAGAATAGTAATAGTATAGCTAGACTACTAAGAATTATACTACATCTTAAGAATCCAGTAAAACTGATAATTCCCTGAGGATCCCTCCGTGGCCCAACGCCTAAGCACAAATCCTAGTTTCTAGTACTAGCTAAACAAACTAGATTTGATCGGCCAGAGAACAACAGGCTGATCAAATAAGCACTCCCCGTGACCACAGCTGCTGCAAAGCATCCGAATACGTCGGGCCGAAGTTAAAAGTCATTTCAAAAAGTTTAACTAATATATCGCGTTTTAAACCATTAAAATGGTTTTATTTAAATACGTCTCTGTTAACTATAGCTATCTATAGATTTATAGATCCAAATCGAACTCTGGGGTTCTCACAATCAACGGCTCGTAAGTGCGATACCTACGACCTATTGGTTATCAGCAATATATAGCGAATATTTGTTCGCCTTGAGCATCCAGTAAAATGAGAAAGACGGCATTCTTTCTCATTTTACTGATGCTGTACCTTATAACGCTGAATGCTGAAAATTCAATAAATAAATGGCAGATACCGAGGCTTGTAGCGGGGACAAAATATCGTTTCGCCGCTAACATAACGGGTTCTATCGGCGAAAGCTTTTAGAAAATGAGATCGCCACCTTGGATCCGCGTCGTAACACGCGTCGGTGAGTGCTTAAACCACTCGCCCCTCAGTATTCTCCTGTATGGAAGTGATTCTTTAAGAGCATTATTAATTGTGAGATAACGGAAAATCATAATAAAAAAAAAAATGATTTATAGGACAAACAAAAAGGCCAATGATATATACCGCAGCCTTTTTTTTTTTTTTTTTTTTTTTTTTTTTTTTTTTTTGATTTATAGGACAAACAAGGATAAGGTCCACTTGATGGTAGGTACCAAAAAGGTTTCCAGAAGAAGTCCAACAAGTTTTATAAAAATTATAAATTGATTAGAATCATGTGAGACCTGGTGGGGGACCCACGACCGACGATCATTAACCATATATTAAACACACCAATGACATTGGTAGAACGTTTAGATCATTATAGGTAAAACACACAAAAGACAATTATGACTGTACTTTGGTAAGTTGTGGTGTGTAATGTTTTTCAAACTAGCAAATCATAGTGTTCTTAAAAAGGTAAAGTTTATACATAGACAAAGTTACTAGTAGTAGTGATCAATTGAACTATATCAGATATAATAATAATGAAAAAAATATTACCATAAAATAATTTTACAGTTGAATTTGAGATTTATTTTAAAATTAAATTTGTTATCTTCGCAATACTGAAAAGATTTTAAGGTTAATAAAAAGTGATATTTATTTATTTAACGTCGACTTTAGTAGATGTTTTACTACTAATAATAATAACAAAAAGTCACCTCCGTAGATCAATAGTTACTTTGCATAGCATTAGCATAGGCTTGGTCGGTACAGAAGTTTAAACACTCACCTTTATGTCAAAATGTACCCCGTTCCGCGAAGTAGAAATGAAATTTCACTCTAGCTAAAGTAAATTCACGTCATTAATTTCTACCAGGGAGCTAGTACTATCTGCGTCTATAAGTCGAAAAGCAATCTTCCTTTCATTAAAATTTGCAAATGAATTTCTTATTTACGTAGCATCAAATCATCCGGTAGCAATAATCCAACTAAATATGATAAGGGGATTGTGAAAAATGCTCAACGTCTATGAAATCGCTTCCAGCGCGGAGCTCTATTGGTAACTAAATAAAATGCGAACTCGGCCCTGACGGATGAAATGCACTTTATACATTTTCAAAATAACTATAACTAATTGACTCTCGACCGCAGTTATTACTAGGAACGGCATTTATCGTCCGCCATTTTGAACGTTAGGGAAGCCTGAACTTGTTTTTCTTAATTTATTTAATATATTTTACTACTTTATGACGTCACTGCATATTACAGGACAGAACTAGTAGTAGTAAGTAATCGAAACTGAATGTCGTTGGTGTAATGGTACCAATTATGGCTTATAATCAACGGGTCGCGGGTTCGATCCCAAGCGGGTCCAAAAGGTTTTCTAATCAATTTATAATTTTTCATAGATTTTAGACTTTATCTGGAAGTATTGATATTAAATATGACGTATGAATATCGACTCGGTCACAACCACCACCGTCCACAGATGAAAGAGTTGTTGAGCTAAAAAAGGCCAACAACGCATCTATTCAAGTAAATTCCATGCTTGTCTGCCCTCCTCTATCATAAAAAGGAAGGCACGAGATAAAACTTAACAGTTTCTTTACATCGTGATAGGACCAGATAAATAAATCATATTCAAAGCCCCATTTATTCGGATTATTTATTGTAATATTAATATTGTCGTCACGGACAGAGGCCTGTAGTTGCCCGGGGCAACGCGAAAAGGTTTCACATAGCTGTGTACATGTACATATATATTGTACACCGTTACTGATAAATATTGGCTTTAAATTTTATTTATAAGGTTTTCTTTCAACTTACTACTTGTATATTTTGTGCTTGCGTAGTTGTTGAAATATACAATTTTAAAATCTATTTACGTTACCGTTATTATAATAATTTAGTTGTTATGTAGTGAGTTTATTTGTTTGTTTGCACGCGCTTATCTCAGGAACTACTGATTCGAAGGGAAACATTATTTTTGTATTTGTTGGGGTCATTTGTTTAGGAAGGTTTTAGGCATCTCAATAAGACTACAAGGTAGAAGTAGGAGTAGAAAAAGTAGAAAATGCTGAAAAATGGGAAAATTATTTATCTTTGGGGTTTCCCTTGCGTGTGTTAAACAGAAACCAATAAATATGAATGAAATAACGATCCCTCTATAAATAATCAAAAAAATGTCAGCGACAGTATATCTTTTAAGATTAACTAGCAGGGCGTATGACATTGAGGGTAACAGCTATTATTTATAAAAATGAAAAGGTTGACAAAACCACACGGACGAAGTCGCGAGCATAGGTAGTAAAGAATTAAGCTGTAAACATTCATTTGTTTTTGTGATACAAATGTTAACTAAGTTATTGAGATGTTTGAAAACTTTAATATGTTTACACGATGGCACTATATAAATTAAAAATCGATTTTGAATCGAAAAAAATTATGACTCGGGCAGGACTTGAACCGGCATCGTCGGCGTTGCGTGCTGTTGCTCTAACGACTAACCAATTAACTTGGTAGGATTAGAGCTTAACTGGTATAGCAAACGCACGGAACGCTGAGGATGCCGATTCAGGTCCTGACCTTATCGTAATTTTGTAAATTTATAATCGATTTTAATTTATTAAGGTGTTTTTCTCACTACGGAACCCTAATAAAAGCCACTCGAAAGACAATCAGCACAATATCCATTACATAATGTTAACCCTTGCGCGCCTAATGACGCAACCATTCATTTAATGATCCGGTAATTCCACAGATAATGAACGTTATTAACATTGTCTAACTGGTGATTAAATGGCGTTGCGTGTACAAATTTCATTTCACCTGTTGCCTTAAAATTGTACGCGTTTAAGTTTTAAAAGATGTCGCTATGAAAGGGACATCAGGCCACATTTGTAAGCTGTCTATAGTTTACGCGAGTAGTACACATTTAAATAAAACACTTTAACGGTTTAAAACGCGATATATTAGTTAAACTAATTTGAAAATGATTTTTAACTTCGGCCCGACGTTTCGGATGCTTTGCAGCAGCCGTGGTCACGGGGAGACTGCTGCTGCAAAGCATCCGAAACGTCGGGCCGAAGTTAAAAATCTTTTTAAAATAAATTTTAATAAAATATCGCTTTTTTAACCCTTTAATTTTTTTTATTTAACACATTTGTTTGGTTTGGCTGGCGGTGGGGGTAGGGGTTGGTTGGCCCGGGCTCCCCCCGCCCGGGCCCCCCCCCCCCCCCCCTTTTTTTTTTTTTTTTTTTTTTTACCCTCTTTGGCCTCCTTGTTGGTTTTTTTTTTTTTTTTCCCCCCTGGGGCCCCCGCCCCGCCCCCCCCCAAAAAATATTTTTTTTTTTTTTTTCCTTTCGTCACAAAACTTTTAACGGTTAAGACGCGAAATGCTGCTGTCTCTCCGTGAGCAAGGCTACTGCAAATCTGAAATTTTGGAAAGTTGAACTAATACTATTTGCGTTTTAACCCGTTATTTTTTTATCGTTAATTTCAAACCTTGAATCCATATTTTAAGTAATTTAATTTAAACCCTATATAAACGTAATCAACGAATGATTGTCAACTTCTCCTGGCTGATACTGAAAGGATACCTGAAGCCTAGGGCTACTTGTAACTTGAATACTAAATCAGTGTTATATCGAGAAGGTATGAGGACGAACAAAGACTGTCTATCACTGCATGTTTACTTAGGTTCTGAGACAAAGGATCTTATCTTGGATAGGCACGTATACTTATACAGATACTAGTTGTAGCCACGACTTCATCCGCGTAGAATTGTTATTTTGGGCATCAAAATTTTATTTTGCAAACCTCCTCATCTTCATACATTTTAACTGTCCCCCAAGACGTCGTCCACCCCCGTCGCTTTTGTGAGTTAATCTAAAAATATATTGTCGCGTACATTTTATATCGTTTAAAAAATAATGATTTTGAGTATCTTGAACACACAGGACACAGAAGTTTGGTATATGAAAGATATATAAATTTGTCTGTCCCATGCTCCTTGTCAAATAGGGTTGTAGTCATTATTAAAAATATTAACTGAAATACTTCGCGTTTTAAACAGTTATAAATGTGTTATACAAATATACACAAAGCAGAATCTACACGAAGAGTTACGACATACAATAGAACAGTAACTACTAAATTACTCTACTACAAAAAAATCCTTCGTATATATCCTAGTAAATATGTGTATAAATATATGGTGTTCGTCTCATTATTATAATTAGTATTATTATGTCTAGAACATTTTCTTGGAAAATGAACTTTAGACACGGTGTCTTAGACATTAAAATAGAATTACTCAGATCAGTAAAGAAGCTCATGTACTTATTGTTACCATGGTTACTAAGAAACGCTAGTTTAGAAAGGCGAAAGAAATTAAATGTAGTCCATTTTCCTTATTTCTCAGTCTATTAAGCTAAGCTTTTCTTGTTAAACAGACTGAAAAATTGCTACGAAGCACAATAGTTAATATTTGAATAGTTGAATGGAGTGTCGTAAACTTTAACAAGTTAAAACAATTGTTTGCTGAACACTTCTTGTCTTGGTTGAATAAATTGTCAAAAATATTATTATTAATTAAGACAATTTAAACCCAAAATCAGCCTTACGAGATAAGATAAAGTGAAACATTCAATTTTACCTGCTAGTACAAATCAACACTCAGTGTTTTGTTTTGGCGTTTGATTAAAGAGTTTAACGAGAAAAAAACACTAAAAACATACATCACTAAGAGAAGATAACACACAAACAAAATTTTGCGTTGAAATAAAAAATACATAATTTGGTTGGGGTAAAAAGGTGTGGAAATCACGTCCTGGACATGGAAAACTGGACGAACTCCTACCAGGTGCCCTAGCTGTTTTGTTTCAAACGTTTGATTCAAGAACGACCGGTGCTACTGCCGTTGGGGGGTAAAACGACATATTTATAATACATGTGTAGGGTATATATGGACATTTTTTATGACAATGGAAAGATTCCACAAAATTCATATAATTAATGTTCCTCATTCGGATCGCCGCTACTTTGTTTCAAAGTTTTTCCACTAACTTAAATACATCCATAAGAACCTAATGTTATCGATTTCTGACCCAAGAGCAGTCCATTTTGCATTCATTCTTTATAGTGAAGAGTAGAACTTGTTGTCAGGGACAGAGTCCGTTGTGGCCCAGAGCGACGCCTGCGGTCTCCGCAAAGTTTATATAGGATTTTTAATATTCCCCTTTGTTTATTTAGTGTTATATATTTTTACTCTGTAATAAAACTTTGCGGCTATACGCGAGCATTAAACTTTGAAGGGTCAATTAAATGTTATGCATTTAGGAACGTTTTACAAAGCTAATGAAATCGTATACGCTTTATTTGGTTACTTGCTGTCCCCGCGACTTTGTGCGCATGGAAACGTAATTGTGGGCAATATTTTGTTTTTTGCAAACAACCTCCTCAGTTTATAAGTCATAGCTGTTACCCACCACGTCGTCTGCGTCCCGTCGTTCTAGCGAGTTAATCTTAAATGATAGACTATTGCAGGCATGTCTAGATTATTTAAAGCACATATTTTTTGATATCATTTATTTATTGCACAAAAAAGAATGAACAAAAATATAAACGAGACTTATATACTAAAAATATGGAGTGCAATGGGCGACCTTATCGCTAACGGGCGATCTCTTCCAGGCAACCCAAGATGAAAGAGGGAAAAGTTTACGGAAAAACGAGATGTGCAAGGTGGGCGAAACAAAATTTACAATGTTATATAATCTTAAACATATCAAAATAAAAAATTTCAAAAGTTATCTACGGAAACTAAACCTAAATAAAAAGATTACGTAACAATATTAATAGATAGAGACAATTTATTCCGATGGGTAATTAAGTGACATAAAATGCTTGTAGAGGAGTTTTAAAGGATAGGAGGGAATCATGTCCCATTTTACAACGGAAACCCTCAAACATGAAAAAGGTTTTCTTGTTTTTTTAACTTCGCTCCTATTGCTTGCAGCCTGCCTTGATAAATAATCCAACAAACACAATTGGAATCCACTTCCTAAGATAAGCGTATTAAAAAAAATCTCCGTAGCCTTATAATATTAGTCCAGACTTATTGTACTAATTAAATACCGTGACATATATATTTCTTGATAAAGTGAAAAATCCTATAAAACACCCCGAAACGTCGGGCCGAAGTTAAAAATCATCTCCAAATAAGTTTAATTAATATATCGCGTTTTAAACCGTTAAAGTGTTTTATTTAAACTTTAATAATGCTGTCTAAGTGGTGCAACAAGTTAACAAAAAGTGTGTTTAAATGTGTGTGTGTTTCTACGCATTGCAGCCGACACATTCTTGTGTGTGTTTATTTGTTGTTCTTACATGCAAACAGTTGATTAGATACTACGAGAAAACTTTTTAGTCCACGACAAAAAGTGTTATAAAGTTACTGCGATTAATTCAAATTTAACATTGAACTTGAACATAGTATATTTTTTAAACGGAAGGACAGACCAACATAAGGTGTTAATGTTAGTTGAAATGCCCCAGCGACATAACGTTTAAACAGGATGTAGTATCGACCTATTTTTGTTCTGGGTTTACGAAAATTCACAGACTGAAACCGATATACGATTAAACTTGACAGCTTTTTAATTTGTAGACAGAAATTCAAGATCTAGATTTCCAGACAAATTACAACATCTTTCAGAAAAGATATGAATTGAATACTGTCTATAATTTACGCGAGTAGTACACTTTTAAATAAAACGGTTAAATATATCGCGTTTTAAACCTTTAAAGTGTTTTATTTATAATGTGTAATGGTTTCAAACTTGAAAATCATAGTGTTTTTAAAATGGTAAAGTTTATACATAGATAAAGTTACTACTAGTAGTAGTCTATAGAACTATATAAGATATAATAATAATTCTCCCATTTAAATATCTGTATTTCCAGACAAAGTTGTATGTTTTAGAAAAAATATAAATTGATTAAAAAAATGTTGGTCCCGGGGGTCGAACCCACTACCCGTTGATTGGCTATACATTAAATACTGTCTATAGTTTACGCGAGTAGTACACATTTAAATAAAACACTATAACGGTTTAAAACGCGATATATTAGTTAAACTTATTTGAAAATGATTTTTAACTTCGGCCCGACGTTTCGGATGCTTTGCAGCAGCCGTGGTCACGGGGAGACTGATACTAAAAATCATTTTCAAATAAGTTTAACTAATATATCGCGTTTTAAACCGTTAAAGTGTTTTATTTAAATGGCTATACATTGCTGCCATTACACCAATGAGCCTGTCAGTTACCTATTAGAATATGTGAAATATTAGCATAATATGATTACCATTACACTCGTATACAATATTCAATAGTGGGACTACAACAACGATTAATTATCCATCACTCCGTACATATTAATGCTGATAACTGATTACATCCGACGATACGGTATTAAGCTGGTTTAAGATCTGGCGAAAGGAAGCGTCAAGGCTTCAGAGTGCCTGTCACAAGTCTGCGTATTCCCATGCTACAATATTTATTACACGTAATGCATATGCGGACTGGGGATAGAGCTATGGGCTTTAAGTGTTACATGTATTAAGGCGAAATTGCCATGCAAGGCAGTGCTAGAGGTCCAAGTAATGAGTGATCGCGGATTAGCAAATTTGACTTTATTTTACAATTATTGAATGGTTTTGTAGGAATCCGCTCTAATAAGAAATAAATGTGTAGTACATCTATATTGCGTGAAACCTGTAAAATTGAATTTGGTGATAAAATGAGTGGCGGCGAGTTCATTGCCAGTTCTTCACGTTCGTTCTACGACCTTGATTTGAGAACTGAAAGTAATTGTAAAATATGAGTTTTTATTTGGTTTGAACTTTACGATTCGTATATTTAATGAAAAGTATGACATCTATTCAACTTCCACTGCCAATCATCAGTTCTAGTGTAGAAATCATTAAATTAGAAGTGATCATCAATTTTTTCTAAGCTTTCTAAGTGTGTTCTAGTTTTATGTGAATACATATTAGACTGACAAATAAGATAGCATAACTTATGTTTTTTTATTACTTTCCTATAGTATATTAACTGAATAAACTAATGAACAAATAAGTGTAACTTGAATATTTAAAAAAATGTAGTCCATATTAATACAACCTCGTTTTAGAAAATACTGTTTAAAATAATATAAGACGCTTATAACTTCTACCACACCGCGCTACAATCTTCTATCGCGTAGTAACGCCGATGGGACTGCGGTCTTGAATTCCTCGCACCGCACCCGCCTGGGACCTTCGGTACAACAGGTAATGGAAAGTGGGTTCAGTAGCTTCCTAACTCTATGCACTAAGCGTACTTGTCACGTACTGTAGACATATTCAAATATGGTCTAGGATATTCTCTTCTGCTTGAATATAAATTTCTTAAAATCTTTCGCCTATTCTTCAAACTCACGAGGCTAACATAGAGGCTTTATTGTCAAAAATGGGAGGCAGAGGTTGTAGGTTCCAATTTATGTAAAATAAACAAAGATATGTCTTTGTGTGTCCAGTAGAGAAAAAATGAAATAATAATATCTATATCAATATACAAAGCAGAAGAGTTTGTTTATTTGTTAGATCGTGGTTTTTTTTTAGAAACTACTGGTGGGTTCGGAAAATTATTCTTATTGTTGGTTAGAGCAATTATTGAAGAAGGCTATAAAATATCCACCTGCGACTTATTAGTCGGCAAGGAGAGAAGAAACAGTAGGAAATGTAATTTTTTAATAATAAACTTGTAAGAAGGATGGACTGCGACCAACGTCGTGGGCCTAAATTATAAAGATTAAGAGGAGATTGGCAAAAACTGGCAAAAATTTGGATGCTCATGCATCTATGATGCTAGTTATTTAACTATTCTATTCGGACGAAGTCGCTGCAAGAGCTAGTGCATTGATAAAACATTAAATAACTTTGTACTTTAGTTTTAATTTCAACTCTGTACTTTAATTGTACATTGTTCACATATTATCTGCGTTTCAACCCGTTTAAATTTATTCTTCTACTCTATATACAATTATCTTACAACTTGCATCCCCCCGTACGGACATTTGCAACAGGGTCAATTAAAGCTCAGATTGAAATTCTAAATCCTAGGACGCATCAACGCGCCCACGCATAGCTAATGAACCCTTCGCGTTGTACATAATTGCGCGGTCGACATACCGCCGTTATTAAATACGATAGTTCACTGCGAGGGTAGTTAATTATTTACGTCGTTGACAGCTCTCCAACGAAGTACCCGTCTAGTGCCGCTTTAGAGCCCTCGCACAGAGCACATTTTGTCTATCGATAACACAATGAAATAATTAGCTAGTGAGAAATAATTTTAACGTCTATACATTTACATAGCATGAAAGGGCATTATTTATGGACACAGGCGGAACTAGAATCCACTCACACGGAACACCCTCATGATTACTAATTTGAAGTATTTAAACTGACATAATTCTTAGATAAACAATATAAATTACAAATATATTAATTCGATATATTCAATATCTAAAAACAGACCTAATACTAGGCGTTAATGTAAGCGAGCAATGTATTATTAATATTGAAAAGTCAGTGATATTTTACATATTAATTTTGGTACCACATTAATTGTAGAATGAGAAGCCTTAGTTTTGCCTTACATCAATCGATAAAAATATTAAAATGGCGTTTCAACTGTTAACGGCTGCATATATTCTAAGTACTACATTTTAAACACTGTCTGTAGTTTACGCGACTAGTACACATTTAAATAAATCACTTTAACGGTTTAATACGCGATATACATTAGTTAAACGTTTTTGAAAATATTTTATCCGAATTTATATATGTGTTTTAAACCGTTAAAGTATTTTTTTATTTAAAAGACAACATTCTGTACTTTATGCAGAACGTTACTTAGTAAATGGTCAATTGACGAAACCCCAATATACATTACGCAAAGAGAACATTATTTATTTAAGTAGTAAGTCCTGACAATTCCAAATTGTAAATCCGGTTAAACTTTAAAACTTTGACCGTATTCGCCACACGACTGACCCCGAAGCCATCCAATACATGAAATATTTATCACTTAAAAGCTTTAAGTTAACAACGTTATTAACAACAAGATGTATACGTTACTTAACCCTTTCACTGCGTCTGAAGGTAACATGGTAAAGCTTTTAAGCAATTGGCTACGGTAGGCCTTTTCGATGAAAAGTAGCCACTTAGCGTCAAACGCCAATCTATACCCAACGACGTTGAGACGTCATATTTTCTCAAAGATTATTTCACAAATACACAAATTCTATAACCTTATTCAATTTATAGCGTAGACATGGGGCATAATTCTTCTACTTAACTAGTATTGCGATATGATGAAATTTGAATTCCAAAAAACCTGTTCTTGTTAGCTAATCTTAAATAAATTGGTTAGAGCACGGAATGCTGTGGATGCCGGTTCATCATCACGGGAAATTCATTCATGTACAGGTACACTTACAATCAAACCAGTTAAAAACTAAAGACTAAATTTACACTTACTACCAATTCTCTAATCGAAGAGAATTGGCAAGAAACTCGCCGCCAGTCCTCTTATCGCCAAGTTTTATTTTACAAGCTTCACGTACTTTAATTGAACTGATAAGTTCGTCGCACAGAGCACAAAAGTCTGACCTACTAGCTTGTACATAAAATTGATGAATGTAACGGATACAACAATGAGTCTCTACATAGTAACAAGAATTTTTATTGTCACTTAACACATAGAATTCTAATTTAAATACTGTCTATAGTTTACGCGAGTAGTACATACTTTAACGGTTTTAAACGCGATATATATTAGTTAAACTGTTGTATAAAATATTGTAACTACGGCCTGATGTTCCGGCAGCCGTAGTCAATCAAATTTAAATTAAAAGTTTTTACCGCATCTGAATATTAATCTATACATTACGCGGACTCGCTGGTGGAAAAGCCTGTACTCCATTCGTTTCTTGGCTCGTTAATCCTTTCAACGTGCTACACAATGTATTATTATCTGCCCATCTATATCTATTTAAGCACAGCTCAGTGTTTCCCAATCGAAAACGAATTTAGAGATCGCGAGAGGCTCCCCAAAGATTTCTATAGAGCTATAGTTGATATAGCGGTCGGCTTACCGACGAAAGCCATAACAATTGTTAGAGGGAATTCAACCAATATCAGGTATATATAAGCCATTATGTATTAGTTTAAGGCTTAAACACACTATCCCTACTAACTGTGCTTTTATAAATAAAATGTAATTTATTTATAAAAAAATTTACGTTTAAAACTTTAATATTTTTATGTACACATAAAGGCACTATATAATTTAAAAATCGAAAATATCTTCGACTCGGGCAGCGATATTCTTAAATGATACACAAGATCGAAATTTTTTCAATAAATTTGTTTTTAAAAAGTTAGCTCTATTAGGTAATATAAATTTCATGTTGTTAGTTTTAAATTTTATTGTTTAGTTTAAAAAAATTTTTAGGATTTTATTTAAAGTTTAAAAGTGTGAAGTTTTTTATTATTACAATTTGAAAAAAGTAAATAATTGATTTAGGTGAAATAAATTTTAATTTATTATTTAAAAATAGTGAAGTTCTGTTTGCTATATAATATATAAAGCTGAAGACTTTGTTTGTTTGAACGCGCGTTGTTTTATATTAGTTAGAGCATTTATTCAGAAAGCCTGTAGGCTATAAAACATAGCGCTGTGGCTAATAGAAGCGAAGCAACATCGGGAAACGTCGAAAAAACGGGGAAAATCCTTGTGGGTTCCCATTGCGTACGCTGCAAAGACGGTTAAAGATACCCAAAAAATATGTATGAAAGAATGATTTCTCTTTAAATGATCGAAAAAAGTCCGCGTCAGTGTATGTCTTAGATTAACTTCAAAAAAACGCGACGCGGGTATCACCTTAAATTTATAGACTTGATTCGGAGGTGTGCAAAAACAAAATTTGATACCCTATTCTCCCACAATCACTCAGCTAGTACCTTTGTAAGTATTACAAACAATATTTGATTTCAATGTAAGTGCTCTGACTGACCGAAATATTGTTAATTAAACCGAGATTCAAACCCTAGACTAGGTGGTCCCCAGGTGGTCGTTTGGTATAAATTAAACTTCGTTGAAGACTTTTATATCTAAATAGCCCACACTTGATAGACACTGTTTTTCTTCTAAATCAAGTAAAATACAGTAAACACTATCCCTTACAAGAGAAATTTCTTTCTAACACAACTAAAGCCTTCTTTTTTACCCTTCAAACGTTCAACATAATAACGTCTCAAACACTTTTATGTTTTTAATATTTATTAAACCTGTTAACAATTTATATATAAACTTTTCGTGTATTTCGAAGAAATTATATACGAATGAAAATATAAAATGTTGTTCAACTTAAAAGACGTCAATGGTATTGTGAGATTAATTTAATATAGCCTGAATTTATTGAATATTATCGTTTAACAAAAGTATATACAATTTTGTATTGCATTAATAATAATTAATATAAAAATCTCACGCGAATGTAGCTATTTTTTTATTAAATGCGTCGACAACCTATTTCGGCTTTAGCTATTCAGAAATCATTGTAAAACACGATTACAGATCACGACCCTTCTACCAACATTACATTACAATATTCCTATATTAATTATGTATAGTTAAATTACAGCCTAGTAAATTACGTGCTACTAAATGTATCAGCGAATCCACCATAACATTAGACACGCATCAAATATGGCCGACATTTTAATTCGATAAGAACCGTACAAATTGGCCTTTAGATAATATACTTATTTCAGTAACCTTTGTCTATAGTTCTACTTATAATCTTATACATTATAAATTTGAATGCGTTGCTCAGTCCCTCCTCACAAACGTACTTTGCTATATGAAATATTTTGACTTAATTTGATTACTTTAAAAAATTGTTCTTGCGAGTTAATCTTAAAAGATAGACGCGCAAATTGTGTGTGTCACTCTGTCGTTGACATGGCACCGCGCACTCAAATAAGTCGAATATACTCGACTCTATCGACTCGACATTATCTCGTTTCTCCGTTAAACTCCCGCCATATCCCAACCATAGAGAAGAGTTGAAAAATGTAATAATAAAATAACGGTCCTCAGTCAGTGGTGAGTGTTGTGATTTTTATTTGATTGAATTTATGTGATTAAAAGGTTACATTGTGCAATTGTTATACCTTATTGGAATAGCCATTAAATGTACTATAAGGTATGCTAATTGTAATTTTTATATTGTTTAGTTTGTATAACAATAAAATCAGAAAAACTAGGCGATTTTATTGAGAGCATCGGAACTGTTGCAGAAATTTTCATATTTCTCAAAAGTGGTGAATGCTATCTTTATGATTCTTGCTTGTTTTAAAAGAATATAACACACTTTACTTAGTGTTACTTTTATTTTAAGACTAAATGCTATATTTTGTGTAATTTTGTGTATGTCAAGTTACGCCGCGCGGCGCCAGATAACGGTATGGCATTAAAGGCCTGTAAAATTATAAATTTGTATGAGCAAGTACATGTTTTATTCTATTCTCTATTTTATAAGTAACGTAAACAAAGATTAAAAACCATATGTTATCGCTTTAATTTCTGAGGTTTGAGCTTTTCTAAATACAAGACGGCTTTAAAACGCGCTATCTCACGTTTAGCACGGCATAACTCTGGACCAGAGTTCTAATCTAAAGATCTAATGATAAAATTCGATCTTTAGATTAGAGTAAACATAAAACAATATAACATGTTTCAAAACAAACTTTAGTCACAAGGACCTATAGCGTAAAGACAGACGCGCGTCGGCGCTAAAACCGTTACAAACAGTGAGGCACAAACGAGCTAGTTTTTGACACTAAGCATTTGAAACCTACCAAGGTCAAAGAGCCAGGACATAGGCGTGGTCCAATTTTTTAGCCACGAGCGACCGAGGGGTTACACCACACGCAATGAAATCAATCCAAGATAAATAATTTGCTTCGATTTTGCACATTTCCCGCTACTTCTTCGCTTCTGATAGCCGCAGGCAGAAGTTTTTAGCCTAAAAAGGTTTTCAATCTCAATAAATGGTCCCGCAAACATAAAAATATTTTTACAATTAAAACCGGCAATTCCGGAGATTAGCGTATTCCAACAAACAAACTGTTTCGTTTTTCAAATATTAGTATAGACGCGGATATACTAACATCTAAGCAAAATTAGAGAAAGGTCTTGTATGGAGGTGTACAAGACCATTATATTTTCGTCGTATGTTATTTTCAGGGTTGAAGATTTTCACCAACTTATTCACTCCTTCAACCATCATAACATTGCAACTGTGTACATGGATTTTATGGCGAACATCAGCAAGAATATGGTACATACTGTCTGTAATTTACGCGTATAGTACATATTTAAAAATAACTTTAACGGTTTAAAACACGATAAATATTACTTAAACTTATTAGAAAAGTATTTTAACTACGGCCCGATGTTTTGGTTGTAGCAGCCGTGCTCGCCGGGAGACAAATAAGTTTTCTTTGTTTTATTTAAATATGGTACATTATTAAACATATTATAATGTACCATATTTAAGTAAATAAATATTAGTAAAGCGATATCCGTAAAATGAGGTATAATAATATTATATTGAATAATAAATATGCCTTAGTAATATTCAGTGTCTGTTTTAAAATTTATTAAAATCTATCAAAAATAATAATTAAAAGATTTATTTCTTTATTTAAATAAAACATATATACAGATATTAGAAATATTTATTTAATAATCAGTGTTTATTCAATTTAATTAGCAATTTTATCGTAATATGCAAATCTTTTAATGTAATTTTATTTTTGATTGAAGCATATAGAGGATGAGAAAACTAAGGATTCGCCGAGATTCGAACTTAGGCCTTCTCACGTGCATCTCACTCCTCAATAGTCTCGTTCGCATTATGGTAAGCATGTAAGGCTAAAAATGGGTCGTGGGTTCCATCACCACTGAGTCCTACATGTTAACATTGCTGTATAATTCTGAAACATGAAGTGACTTCGCCTGAAAATGTGGATATAAAATTTGTGGTGGGAATGTCGAAAAATCCGGATCCAAAAATGAAAAACAGCTCGGGCTCAGTCTCTGGATTTCGAGAAGCCAAAACTAAGTCGTAATCATTTTTAGGATATTATATGGCTGGGTTATTTTGCTCTCCATCAAGTGTACACCAAGATTCACTGTACTCTCCTATCAATATAAATAACAATGTAAAATGTAAAAATAAAGTAGTTTAAAAAATGTCTCCGAATTGTATCTTAAGACTTTGAAAAAAGTATTTACTATATTTATATGTATTATACACAGTGGGTTGTATAGAAATAGAAATTTAATATAATATAATAGAAATTATTCTCAGTTGAAAATAGAATTCCGATAATACAATAATAATTACAGTACTACGAACATCAAAGGAAAGGCCTCGACACATCTGACGAAAGAACGAGCCTCATCCTCTGCGAATCCTATGAATGCGAAAATATCATTTCGGAGGTAAGATATTTTAGTACAAGAAATACTGAATTAATATTTACTTCTACTCAGCCAAAGAATTTAGCTTTTAATAATTATACATATTTACAGCGGAAGAAGGTTCATATGTTTTCAGTATATACGAATGACACGAATTGGTGTTCCTGCGCACACATATATTGTATCTATAGTCTAAACCTATAACACATTTTGACAAAGTCCACATACGAAAATCCACGTTTCGTCTGCGGATAGTGGTTCGTGACCCGGACCGTTTTCAATATTCCTAGCAACAAACTCTTAAAAAATGATTTTCCCACCCCATTGCCCATTCTCCCAGTAGAAATCGAACCGATAAGTTGTTGGTAATCATTTTTGCGACCATCAGACCAACGGGCGGCAGCATCAGTGCCGACTAGATTTTTATTTTTATTCAATCCGACCCCAACTTTAAAATGTTTTGAGATTCGAACCTAACACCTTTTACGCATAACACAATCTCGGCAACGTAAGACGGATCTTTGGTGGCTTAAGAACTATTTTTTATACATACCTATCCTGTAAAATATTGTACCTTCTGTGTGCACTAGCTGAAAAATATATTACTGTATTTTTTGTGTGCTTTAAGCTTTTATCTTAAAGTTCTAAGATGTAAGTTTGTTGCCAGTTAACCGAAATAAATTTAATCCACCGTTCGATGCTATATATTTTCTACTGGCAACACGGGGCCGTTAGTAAAAAGTTTCGCGACAGTATCGTGGAAGCCATGAGAGTGGTCGTTGTAACTCCGAGGAAGAACGTGTAAGTTTATTGTTTGTGTTTTGTCAGAGAAATAAACAATCGGACACTTTACAACAGAATATAATATGTATTTAGCCTTAGAAAACTTTATTTTTAATGTGCAATAACATGTGAAAAATATAAATATTTTTTACATGTTATTGCACATTCTATTATCTCACTATATGAATTAAAAATCGATAGGTCTTGAACCGGAATCCTCAGCGTTCCGTGCTGTTGCTCTGAACGCTGAATACTGGATCAAATCTGACCCGAGTCGTAAATTTACTAGATTTTTAATTCATGTATTTAGCCCTTTAAAATCACATAAAGTACGGAAAAATATAGATAATTAGAACTTAATAAGGAAAATACTTTGAAAAGTACCAAACGCGAAACACATATAAATTTTAACTACGACCCGACTTTTCAAATGCTTTACAGCATGTCACGGTCACGGGGTCACGGGGGAAATCAACTAATATTTTCGTGTTTTACACCGTCAAAAGAATTCTATTCCACTCACGGAAACTACAGACGAGAGATAAAATTCTTTGATGATTAACTTCATGACATTTTTTAAAGAAAAACTTATACATATACAGTTCCTCTGTTTCCTTAAAAACTAGACTTTAGTTACATAAACTTACTTGTTTATGGTCCAAAATTATTTAAACAGATATAATTTTAAAATTTATGTACTTTTTAAATAAGACACTTAAACGGTTTAAAACGCGATATATTAGTTAAACTTTTTTGAAAATTATTTTTAACTTCGGACCGACGTTTCGGATGCATTGCAGCAGCCGTGGTCACGGGGAGACGGGGAGTCTAACTTTTAACGAGTATATCGCGTTTTAAAGCGTTAAAGTGTTTTATTTAAATGTGTACTACTCGCGTAAACTATAGACAGTATTTCATTTTCAAATAAGTTGAATTAACATGTCGCGTTTTAAACCGTTAAAGTGTTATATTTAAATGTGTACTACGCGCGTAAACTATAGACAGTATTTAAACAACAATGTCGCAAGCGATTTTGAAACCCAAGGGTTGCAAATACCAATATCGAATAACCCACTCTAGGGGTGAGCCAAATAAATCCTCAACTTGGCCAATTTAATAGAACCTAGCATATTCAATAGCCCATAAACATCTGTACCTAATATTCAGTGTAAAAGCCTACTAGATAAATAATGACTTATCAAACCCGAAACGCATCTCTTATCCCTCTCTATCCCATTGTAGTTCCGTTAATGTGAAAGGGACGGAAACTTAACATTAGCGAGAAAACGACCAATAAATCAATAGTGAAAACCACATCGTAAATCAACCCACTTGATACACTAAATTATATCGAATATGTGATTTCGAAATAAAATCAACGGGGATTATATCTGCATTCATTTATTTACAAGCATTTTATTGGGGTATATTTCAATAATGTATTGCCCAATTGGTTAGCAGCTGTTATTTTTCTAGCCATTAATTACCACTACCACATTCCGTAGCTTAAAATTTTGCTTCACAACAGTTTTAGGTTGAATCTATCACTATCGTTTGATCTAACAGTCTTAGACCTAAACCAAGACACGATTAAAACAATACTAATATTACAAAGCTGATAAGTTTGTTTGATCTTATGCTTCGAATTGATTTTTTTTTGTTTGTTAGAGCTTTACCGTAGAAGGCTAAAAGTTATGAAACTTTACGTTGTGACCAATATAAGCGAAGAAGTGGGTAATGTCGAAATTTTTCCGTTTCCGTTTCGAGCGGCTGCGAAAACGGTTCAAGATACTAAAAGAATTGTATAAAACAATGATTTCTCTTTAAATTATCTAAATAATTCTGTGACAATATATATTAACTTGCAAAAACGACGGGACGCGGACGACGACGTGGATAACAGCTATAACTTATTTAAATGAGAAGAGGGTTTGCTGTGTCGATGGGTACAGCTAGGGCCTTCTATTTACAATCGTTCTTAGTAATTTAGAAAAAAAAAACCATTTGAGTAATCGAAAATGTTACGTAATTCAATATTCTTAATAATCTTAGAACTCGACGAAGTATGTACACTCAAACGCGCAATAACAACTATATAACTCAAATAAACACTATTTTAGAGGAAAAGCATGGGGCTCAGAAATTCTGTATTCGTACCACACATTAAATTATTTATAATTTAAAATTAAAACAAATAATACACAAACAGATTCAGTTCATTAGACAACGTCTTAGTGGAAAATGTTTTTTCACAACACGCTCCAGCTGATTGCCGTTCGTTCCAGCGTTATTTCTAAAAATTACATTTTCCCCGAATCCAATACAATACAAAGCCTTGGACAATCACGTATTTTGTAATTCGATTGAGCGAAGCACCGATTGAGAATTGGCCGAGGTAGTTTTTGAGTGCCAAAGGCATATTATGGCGTCTTTGAGACAACAGACATGCTTTATATAAGTGGAGGGAAATATATAATTATTGCCATACAAGTGTTTGTTATGCTGAGTGGCTCTTGTTCATATTTTGTATTTTTGTGTAGTGTACAACTGTTTTTATAAATAATGTTTATAATAATTATATTAATAATAAAACACTTTATTTCACCAGCACCTAAAATACAAATTTGGAAATACTAAATTCATTAATTACATTAAAGAGTTAGTGCAAAGGCGGCCTTTTGGCGATTTCTTCCAGGCAACCTTTGTATAAAGAAAAGGGAAACAAGATAACAACAAATGAATAAAAGCCAACGAGAATGAGAGAGAAAATGCAATAAGTTGTAAATTACAATGATATCAAATACTAACACAACGAAAAACTATAGACAGTATACACCAAAAAAACGTTAACACACTAAACAGTGATAACTTAAGATTAAATTTAGATCTTACAAAGATACAACTTTATAAATAATAAAAGTAAGTTTACTATAATAACATTGTTTAAAATAAATAGTAGTAATCGTTAAGTTTAAAGTTAAGTTAAGTTAAAGTGCGATACTATTTAGATTATTTTCGGATTCCACTGGAATCAATACTGAATGCTTTGTCAGGTCGTGAAAACGGCGTAACCCGGAGTTAGTAAGATATTTTTCTTAATAGGTTATCTAATAATGTACAATATTTGTCGTAATTGGACATGCTTAAATATTTTCATTATTTAGAAGAAAAACACTAATCATGCATTATTGCAATATAATAAGTTCAAGATATTTAAAAGAAACACTTTTAACGGTTTAATATGCGAAATATATTGGCTAACATTGTTTTTTTTCTTTGACGGACGGACTTTATTTTTAGTTAAATAACTACGGCCCCGTTATTCCATGGTTTTTGCAAAGCATCCGAAATGTCGGACCGTAGTTATATTCTTTTTTCAGTTTCCGCATCTACTACAACCAAGCCACTCCCGACAGACCGAGTCTTCTGACTCTGGTCAATTGGTGGTCTGATCGGCTATACAAGAACCCAGTCTTGCCACCCACTGACAAGGTCTATAAAGACTTTCATGGACGAACCTTCAATGTTCCTGTTTTGCATGTAAGTGATATTCTTAAATACTGTCTATAGTTTACCCGACGTTTCGGATGCAGTTCCGTGCAATCTCCCCGTGACCACGACTGCTGCAAAGCATCCGAAACGTCAGGCCAAAGTTAAAAATCATTTTCAAATAAGTTTAACTAATATATCGCGTTTTAAACCGTTAAAGTGGTTTTAAACCGTTAAAGTTCTATTTTCCTCGCAGGCTCCACCTTGGCACTTTGTACAGTATAAGAATAATTCATCTGCGGTGAACGTGACAGGGGGCAGAGATGACAAACTATTGGCAGTGCTGGCTAAGAAATTGAATTTCAAGTTAGTAGCAAAAATATTAGTAAGTCCTTCCAAGTGTCTTACGTAATTTCAAGTTAACTTGACTCTACTTGAAAACCTTAATATTTTTCACATTGCTCATGGTGGCACTATATCATTTAAAAATCGAAAAGAAATGTTAAAAAAATTGACTCGGGCAGATCTTGAACCGGCATCGTCAGCGTTCCGCGCTCTTGCACTACCAATTACCGAGTTCTACTCGATTCCGGTTCAAGTCCTGTCCGAGTCGATTTTTTTTCAATTTATTTTTGATTTTGAAATTGACTTTATTTACGTAGAGATAGAGGGAGATAGAACGAAAAACCTATTTGTTGGTAATTTCTTGTTGTAACTAAAATAATTATCTTTAAGCAATTTGTATATTATACATAAGTAGCTAGTAAGTTTCGTATTGCACTTATACTGTTTTCTTTCTTGTCGGGTTGCCTGAAAAAGCTTGTAGTTAGAACGTACGTTCACGGCCTGAATAAGTTTTTTTTTCATGTGAACTAAAATGTGAACAAATAAAAGACTCTTCCCAAATTTTTAAAGGGATTTTTGCATACAAACAACACGATATTACTAAACAATTTGTAATTTTACAGATACAAATATTATGACCCGCCTGTCCGTAGCCAGGGGTCAATGATCTCTGGAAATGGAACTTTCCAAGGGGTGCTCGGCTTAATTTGGAAACGGGTAATTTCCTTTATTCTTATCATATTTTACGTTTGCGTTAAATTATGACGATATAAATCGTTCGCTAGTTTTAAATCAAATAGTTTAACGGTTTAAAACATGAAACTATTATTTTAAGTACGACCCGTCAGTTTCAAATCCCGTGTCCCCCTCGAAGGGCATGGGGCGAACACATTTTTGTGTCCGTTTAACTGATCCGTTCTTTAACAGGCAAGTAGTCGATCAGACTTCTGTGCCCTGCACAACCGAAACAATTTTTTATTTCCCTAGGATTCGAACCCAGGACCTATCGCACTAAACTCAACGCTAAGCAATTCGTTTCTATTTTCATAATCTATTAGTCAGGTTTTGAAAAAACTATAGTCATCAGATGAACAAAAAAATATGTCTTATGTACAATAAAACTAAGTAAACTTTCACCAGGAAATATTTATGTTGCTTTGCATTAAATAAATAGATTTTGTTCTCTTTTAGCAAGCAGATTTTTTCTTGGGTGACGTAACAATAACGTGGGAGAGACTTCAAGCTGTGGAATTCTCCTTTCTGACGTTGGCTGATTCTGCTGCTTTTCTCACACACGCACCAGACAAACTCAGTGAAACGCTCGTTATCATCAGACCTTTTCAGTGGCAAGTAAGAAAGACATTGTTCCCCGACATGGAAAAAAAATGTTTTTCGCTGACACATTTCGACAGGCAAGAAGTCCATCAGACTTATATGTCCTGCCCGAGCGACACTTACTGTTTTAGAGGGATTCGAACTTAACACCCTTCATAATTAACGCAATGCTAATCTATTAACAAAGGCGATCAAAAAAAAAATTACAACATACGCATCGACAATCTACCATTAAAACAGGGGCGTAAAATATCGCCACAGTATGCGAAATGCTGTTTTGCCCTTCTGACGTTTGCCTAAGATTTGGGTCTATGATTTTCGTAAAGCAAGGCATTGGGGAATTAAAAAAAAAAGGGGTAAAAAACCACAAGGTAAAAAAAAAAAAAAAAAATAAAAAAACCCCCCCCCTTTTTCCCCCCCACAAGGGGGGGGGAGGAAAAAAAAAAAAAAAAAAAAAAAAAAAAAAAAAAAAAAAAGAAAAAAAAAAAAAAAAAAAAAAAAAAAAAAAAAAAAAAAAAAAAAAATTTTTTTTTTTTTTTTTTTTTAAAAATTTTTTTTTTCGGGCCGGGGGGGGGGGGGGGGGGGGGGGGGGGGGGGGGGGGGGGGGGCCCCCCAAAAAAAAAAATTTTTTTTTTTTTTTTTTTTAGAGAAAAAAAAAAAAAAAAAAAAAACAGACATTCAATTTCTATAAAACAAAAATTAATTTCCATCAAATTTAAAGAAGTTAACTTTTCATACAAAGTAAATAACGCAAAAGACGTTTATGAATATAATAGTCATTCATTCTCGAGGCCTTTTGCAAGCATCCTCAGAACCCACATTAGAAAAAAACAATTTAATTATTTTAGTGACACCTGTTTATTATAGAAATAAAAGAACTATGTTATATGAACAGGTTTGGCCACTAGTATGTACAACATTACTAATAATAGGCCCAGCTTTATGGTTCGTGATAGCTGCTCCAACGTTCTGGCATCCACGACAGCGTAACCTCCTCAAGCTGCTGGACGAATGCTGTTGGTTTACGACTACGCTGTTCTTAAGGCAAAGTTAGTTTTATTTTTCAAGCTTTAATGATTATTATGATGAACAAAATTATAGCAATGTTTATTAATAGGCTACTTGGTAATAGCAGCAGCACGTTGTGAATATAAGTTCATAGCCTGCTCGTTTAATTTTTTTAATCAAAAATTTAAATCCTCATAAATTTCTCTAAAAAAGAAAAAGATATGTATCGTTATTTATCGCTTTTAAGTAATTGTTACTTTATGTTTGTCATGAGTTTGAATACCTTAATTTTTTTCATTTTTTTACATTCATATAAGCCAATATGTGTCTTAGTAAGTATATATTTAGATTAATATCGTTCAAGTATATAGACAGCTTCAATAAAAAAGTAAGTAACAAAGTAATCTTTTTATTACTTAACTGTAAGTCTACACTTTCAGCCCCCAACAAGGAACCTTCGCGTTCAAACAAAGCGCGTCTGGTGTCCATCCTTATATCCCTAGGGGCTACTTACGTCATTGGCGATATGTACTCCGCAAACTTGACTAGTCTGATGGCCAGACCGGCCAAAGAGCAACCTATAGGGACCCTGGAAATTCTTGAAGAGGCCATGAGGGAAAGGGGCTATGAATTAGTTGTGGAGAAGCACAGCTCCACGCTAACCATATTGCAGGTTTGTCTTCATCAGAAAATCTATACTAATATTATAAATCTGAAGAGTTTGTTTGTTAAATAAGAGCTACTGTAATTATAATTATTTTGGTCTTAAAGGTTTCCCTTATTTACGCTGAAAGTGGTTCAATATACCAAAAAATATGTTTGAAAGAAGATTGAATGAGTATGAGAGAATTCCTCTATAAATATCTAAAAAATGTCAAATAATTATTTTAGATATTTGCAAAAACTATGACCGTTGGTAAAGCTATATGTATAATTTTAAAGTGAGGAGGTTTGCAAAAAATTTTATATAAAATAACAATAATAATTCTAGCACAAAGTCCGGGCAAGTTCGTTCATAAAAATCCTAATATAATAACTTAGAGATTATCCATTATTGTTTACAATGATTTGCTTACTGTAATAATTTTTAGAATTGCAAATATTTTATTTGCTTACTAAGTAAAACAAAAGAAACTTAGACATAACACCTTGTGTCAGTTCCCGCGAATGTCACGTTTTGCACCATTAAATGTTTTTAAATTACTAGATTACTAAATACTAGTTTACTAACTACTACTAAACAGATTTTTAAATAACTTTCAATTTCTGTGTGTTTTTTAAGTCTCTAAATTTTCCTTCCAAGTCACTAGTAATGGTAGTAATTTAACGCTCTAACAGCTTGATGGATTTTCATAAAATGGTCTTTTTACTTTCTTTTAGAATGGGACAGGCGTATACGGCTCTCTCGCTCGTTTAATGAAACGCCAGCGCATACAGCGCGTGCGCAGTATCGAGGTTGGAGTGCGAATGGTACTGTCAAAACGACGTATAGCTGTTCTGGGTGGACGAGAGACACTCTACTACGATACGGAAAGATTTGGTACTAAACTCAAAATAACTCGCATGAAACATTCTACTTAAAGAACTTAGTCTTATTCTAGATAATGTGTATATACTGTAATACTTTTCCTTTAGTCACAATTTGCTGTTTTGTTTACTATATCTAAAGTCCCGTTTCCCCCTGCGGGACCCTGCCCTGATCGACCGAGACAATTAATATCTTCCCCAGGATTCAAAGTCAGGATCTCTCGTGCGATCTCAACTACAAAGACAGTCTTTTTGTAGATATAAATTTAGTAAAGCATACCACAGCATCAATAGTAATAAAACATCAACTGTTATGAAATACCCACAAGGTCTAAGACGCGAGGGTACATTTTCTTAATGTATTTCTGTCCAGGTTCCCACAATTTCCACTTGAGTGAAAAACTTTATACCCGCTACTCAGCCGTCGCCCTACAAATCGGCTGTCCGTACTTGGAAACATTCAACAATGTGTGAGAGAATAAGCTTTACTAGACTAAGAAATATTGTTCTTGTTATTACATATATTTTTTTCACTTCGCTTGCTATAATATATTTGCGTAAGAACTTATTTAAGTACCAAACAGTAAGTGTTTGTAGTTTACGCGAATAGTGCACATCTTAAGATGTATTTTTCATTTATTGTATCTACTGCCAGGCGTTTTGATTACTTTACTGCAGTCGCGGTCACGGGAGGACGAAATCCGAAACGGAAACGGGCTGTAGTTACAATAAATTAAAAATGTGTTAGAAAAAAGCAGTTTAACTACGGTCCGACGTTTCGGCAAACGTGGAAACTATAAAATAGTAGTATATGTATTTTTACGCATTTTAATCCGTTAAACTGTTTTATTTAAATGTGTACTACTCTCGTGAAGAACAAACAGTATTTGGTAATAATATATTTTTAGGGTAATGACGCTTTTTGAAGCCGGCATTTTGACGAAAATGACGACAGATGAATATAAAAACCTCCCGGAAGCGGCTAGAAGGTCTGAGAAAGTGACAGAGAGTGAGAACAGAGAAAGCAGCGAATCAGGAGAAGGTGGAGCTACCTCTCAGGTATAATATATGTCAATTTGAAAAAAAAAGGAGATAATATCTGTCTAGGCTTACCTGCTATAAGTACGAATATAATATGAGGCTGCTAGAGCCAGAGTGGTCTAATAACAAAGAAACATGATTTTCAATAAAGGAATATGGAGGAAAATAAAAATGGACAGTTAACAGGCGAATTTGAATTGGTAAGTCCTGTTTAACTATTTAAAAGCAAACGACGTAGTTTTTGGTGATATCGATACAAATATAAGGACACTAAGCTATAATAGAGAAATAAACCACACATATAAAATACTGTCTGTAGTTTACGCGAGTAGTACACATTTAAATAAAACACTTTAACGGTTTAAAACGCGATATATTAGTTAAACGAAACGTCGGGCCGAAATTTAAAAAAAATAAGTTTAACTAATATATCGCGTTTTAAACCGTTAAAGTGTTTCATTTAAACCATACATATATATATAGCTATATATATATAGCTTGTTATATAAAAATAGTTTTAAAAATGATAAGAATGTTCCTCAAACAGATTATTATTTATTAACATAATACCCCTACTTCGTCCATACATATATCTGCGGACCTCGAAAATGACCAAAGTATTTTCGTTATTGCTTATATTAACTTTCGCAGACTTTTGCCTCAGGCACTTTCGAAGCTTTATTAAAATTTATAAAATAGATGAATTAAAAATTATTCCAGCGTTCTCAAAACTTATGAAAAAGATTTTTTGGTCGTTGATGATGGCTAGCCAATATTAAACTGTGAAGTTTTTTTGATATCCAATAAACTAATTCTTTGAATGTTGAAACGAATAGATTTTTATAAATTCGCAGTCAAATTGTGAAAATAGAAACGGCGTAAGTGCGCGAATTTTTTGAAATTTTTCAGTTGTTAGTTCTTTAGGTATAACGAAGCTCTTGTCAACGTTTGAATTTAAACAACATTCTACTTTTGATGTTAAAGTGCTTTCAACTTTTCCATTGAAAGAGGAATTTTGTGTTTAATTAAATAAAAAATTTGAAGGAGTGATGATAGAGGAATATTCTGCGCCGTAACTGAAGTTTCATTGGCACAATTTTAGTTCCTAAGTTGAACTCGAATATTTTCATTTTTACGTTGATATTTTCATTACCATTTTTTCTTTATTAATTAATTCAACTTTTTAAGAACCCAGAACGTTTCAACATTTTTAAAAACGATTAAATAAAAAGTCTGTTATAGTAACTTCAATGCCAACGTCCACTTAAATGACATAGAAAAAATATTTGTAGCATAACGGATGAACATTCTGTATATCCTTTTTAATTTAGATCCTGTATATTCGTTTTAATAAGACCACTAGTTATGCCCACGTCTTCGTCCGCGTTAGGAGAGTTCTTTGGGCATCAACATTTTGTTTTACAAACCTAAGTTAATTTTAAAAGATAGACATATAATCATTGCCTTATTTTCGAAGCATCGTGATGTTATATAGCCTATAGCATTACTCGATAACTGGTGTATCCAAAACAAAAAGATTTTAAAAATTAGAGTTAGTAGTTCCTGAGATTTGCGCGTTCAAACAAACAAACTCGTCAACTTCATAATATTAGTATAGATTCATATAAAATATCTTAATAGAATACAATAATAAATACTTTCAGGGGCAAGGTGAATCCACAATAGGTTTAGAACCTGTCTCCCTTACGATACTACGCGGAGCCTTTTGTCTCCTTGGAGTGGGATACTTATCTGCGGGTAAATAAAAGCATCGTACCTTTTCTAGGATACGTAGAAATGTAATTAATTATTGCTAAGATTTCATAAAGCTTTTTAAATGTTAAAAGAAGACAGACAATCACGAGGTTCACATGATGGAAGATGAAAAGCCACAGCCATATAACATCTTCACAAGTTGACCTATTTTGGCTTTAGATATTCGGAAATCCACAGACTGAAACAGAAACACGATTAAACTTGACGAGTTATTCATCTGTGGACCTATTTATTATCTCGATTTCACAGACGATACCCATGTTTCAGTAATATTATAATTTCATTAGAATCATCCAACAGGATTCGGTGGGGAGCGAACCCACGACATGTGGATTCCTAGCCATACATTTGTACCATTAGACTAACGAGCCCATGAATATTTTCTGAAACATGTTGAGCTTCGTCTGGAAACCTGGGTATTAAATGGGTCGAAAGGTGCTTTTCATCTGGAAAAGGCCGTGAAGTTTAATCACGTTTCGGTTTCACTCTATAGATTTCCGGATACTAAAGCCAAAATAGGACGACAACGCATTTTGTTTAGATGCTATAGGCTGGGGTATTTCATCTACCATCAAGTTCATACTTGTCTATCCTCCTCTAGTATTAAAAAAATACCTTTGTCATCACTATATTGTGAAGAATGTTTGGGTCTCCGACACGCGTCAGAAAGGCTCTCACGGGTAAAAATCATTATTTAAATAACTCTTATATAAACTTGCTAAACGATTCGATAAGAGAAGCCATCATCGAGGTCGTTAATTGCAAAATTCGATTAGTTATCACATTTTTCTGCGAGAATTTTGAATGGCGCGGCTCATAATATTTGGGTTGGCTTTGGTATTTCCATTAAATTCCAGAATATAATGATCTCTCATTAAATTGAAATGAGCCTCCCGTAAAACCGGATATTGGATCGACAATTTTCGCGGCCGAGCAGAACTAATGAAATTAATAAACAATCTTCAATGTTCGTAACTCATCACTTTGATGGATATTTATTGCTTAATCCCGTCGTGGTTTTAGTGAAGTATGACAAAGTTATATTGCCATAAATAGCCTTGGTTATTACACTTACAACTTGTCTACAACTAAATTTAATATACATATCTAATCCAATGTTGCCACCTCATTTAATTAGTTTAATTAACAGAGCTATTAGCTTAACTACATACGGTATGTATGTAGTTTACGTGAGTAGTATACATAAAACACTTTAACGGTTTAAAACGCGATATATTTTAGTTAAACTTGTTTAAAATTATTATTACTGTGTCCCCGTGACCACGGCTGCTGCAAAGCATCCGAAACGTCGGGCCGTAGTTAAAAATAAATTTCTTATAATTATGAAATATTTAAATTCAAAAATAGATCAAGCCTTAAAATTAAAGAACAAGTACTCAAACTTATTCTATAATATTATTGTGCTGACAATCAAGTATTTTTTGTGTTTTTCTTCTTTCGTAGGTGCTATCTAGGGAAATTTACTTTAATGTACCACTATGCCAAATGTATAATGGCATGGCATGTATACACATATAATCGAATTTGAACTTCAGAACATGGCAATTACCTCCCGATCTCTTTCACTATAAAGCAGATAACAATTTTTATGCATGAATGAAAATCGAACTCCGGACTTTTCGAATAGAAATCCGGTGCACTAACCACTAGAGAAAAGACTGAACATTTTTTAAGATATTTATTGTATATTGTTAGCCATTACGTAACATTAGACTAGGCCAGTGAAAAATCCCAGATCTAAATATACAAGCAAAACCTATCAGAAAACTGTATCAAACGACTAATAAAAATCTTATTAAATCTGTTCTTCCAGCAATCGTCTTGTCCGTAGAAATACAGGTATACAAACGTAACAAGAACCTCGCCTCAGAAGGAAATGCCGTAATCCAGGACTCCAGGAAATTGAGACGAATTAATAGGTACATGTGGCGACGTTTGAGAAGATTTTTCCGGACCTGTTATAGATATATTGATAACGCTCTAAGTCCTGTGGCTTGAAGGAAAAACGAGATAAGATAGCTATAATTAAATTTGGTAACGGCACCTAGAGGTAAGGCGAGTTTCCGATTTAAGAAAATCAAATTGAGGACGCCTTAAGCACTACAAGTACATCGTATATTTTATTAAGTAAAACCGCTAATTTCTTTAAATGACCCCCCGCCGGTGTCTTTTGACCACGGCTGCTGCAAAGCATACGAAACGTCGGGCCGTAGTTAAAACAATGTAAATAAGTTTAACGTATATATTTCGTGTACTAAACCGTTGAAAAGTGTTTTAAATGTGTACTGTATATATTTAGTAACGTCACAATATTACTTATTATTAAATCATTCGATATTAAAGCTGAACAGTCCACAGTTTGTGTACAATATCACTAAGTTAAGTAGTTCCAAAGAAATGAAAATAAATTTATTTAAATACACAACAAATGTTATTAGTAACATGTAATAATAATATTATATAAAATAGTTTTTAAAACCTACAGTTTGTTTCATATGACCCCAAACCTATTTCAGTTTGAATCCGGGACGTTTCGCTCAAACTTAAAGCCTGAAATATCTGTATAGCAAAATTTATTTATTTATTCTTTATTGCACCAAAAATAATAACAATACAGCTAAAAGCTATATGCTAGAATGGAGTGCAATGAGTGGCCTAGCTTACCTACCTAGAAACCCTTAAAAATTTATAATTTTCCCCGCTGTTTCTTCGCTTCTACTAATCAAAGCGATATCTATATATTTTATGGCCTATTACCTTTCTTAATAAATGCTCTAAACAACAGAAAAATATTTTTTTAAAAGTAGGTCCTGAGATAAGCGTGTTCAAACAAACAAACAAACTCTTCAGCTTTATATAAGCGATTTCTTCCAGGTAACCTAAAATTTAGGAGAAAATGAAATGTGCAAGGTAGGCGAAACAAATTCATACAAACAAAAATGAATTTATTATTCAGAAGAAATTACATCGAGTTATTTGAATGGAACCGGTTGAATTGTATTGCATTACAAAGTATGAGAATGTCTCACTTGGCGGTTTCTCAAATACCACTGTATAAAACTGCAACCGAATCTCACCTCTTCACGGATTGCCTACCAAGCGTCAAGTATGAGGAAGTACGTTACGTATATACCAACAATATTATGTATTACCTAGTTTGACATAGAGATTATATTTTTATCTATATTTTTTAGCTGCTAATCAGTAATGTTTAAAATTATAACAGAGCGAAACTTTTACTTTTAGTAAAACCATGTGGAGTTTTGTATATTTTTCAAGTAATACCAATAAAAAATAAATACTGTGTTCAATGTTAGCCTTCGTAGTTTAATATTTAAGGTATTACGCCATATATCAAAATAGACCATAGACATCTTGGACCAACACACACGAGATGTCTATGATCTATGTTCTTAAAACATAAAATTAAATCTTGATGAATCCTTTTTAAATTCACTTTACCCGTTTAAAACACGATTTATATTAGTTAAAGTCATTTGAAAGTTATTTTCACTACGGTCCTACGTTTACCAGTGACCACAGCTGCTGCAAAGCATTCAAAACGCCGGGCAGTAGTAAAATAATTTTCAAATTACTTTAACTATATATAAATCGCATTGTAAACCGTTAAAGTTTATTATTTAAATGCGTCCTACTCGCGTAAACTACAGACAGTATCTGATGAATCCTATTACATCTATACTAATATATAAAGCTGAAGAGTTTGTTTGTTTGTTTGAACGTGCTAATCTCAGGAACTATTGAATCGAATTGAAAAAATATATTTGTGTTATGTAGAACATTTATCGAGGAAGGCTAATAGGAGCTAAGAAACAGAGGCTAATGTGAAAAACACGGGGAGAATTACTCATAATTATGGGTTTTCGAGGCGTACGCTGCAAGAACGGTCCAAGATACTCAAGAAATATGTATAAAAGATTGATTACTCATCAAATTATCACAACAAAGTCCCCGACGCCATATGTATATCTTTTCAGATTGGGTTGTGTCAACGACGGGACGCAAGCGACGTCGTTGATCGTGGGCAAAGTTGAAGCTCAAAATAACTATTCCACGCGGACGAAGTCGCTGACACAGCTAGTAAAGTATATCTAGTAGTCTGTCATCTTTTGTAGTAAACATATTGCTTTGGTAGATCGGCGGATCAAGCCAGTTTCTTTGAATCGATCTTAATTACAGCAAAGATTTCGATGTATGGGCGATAATATAATTAATGTGGGCCGCTCTATTTGCGGTGTGAGTTATCAAATCCTCATTAAGCGGGGGTACAAACTGCTCCCAATTAACTCGATTCGGGACCCCAATAAAACGAATGTCCTACAATATAGAGATAATAAGACGTAGCACCAAGTTTCAGCTGATACACGGACTTTGAAACATGCGTACAAGAATGTTGGTATTTATAACGATGGCAAAGTTTACATAAGTCTTACTAGGTTAGTAGGTAAATCTAGATTAGCCTAAGGTTTAAATTACTTAATGCATGCATTATATTAGAAAACGCACACATACATACAGACATAAGTAGTGTTCCGTTTGTTCCTTCGTTGTTCTTATTAAAAGCATATTGGGTGTATATAGTGTTAAAAGTAACTAAAGAATATTTAAAACTTTAATATTTCTTACATTACATATGATTGCATTTTATAACATAATTCAAATTTAAATTCTAAACTTTGTATTGCCATTCAGATATTTACAGTAAACTTATAGTCATACCTTATAACTATAAGTTCACTATATAATATATATAAACTCCGTCTTAGTAAACAATAGAAGCCCGTATACGGTGTCGCAAAAACTAGCAGTTGAGAGGATAAGGGACTCCGCAAATGTTAGCCTGACTTCCTCCGTTAAACACTCTCTTATTTTGTATAACGCCTTGAGTTTATAGGAGGCGTTTCGGATTAGATGGCTAACATTGTTCTCGAATCTCAACTGCTTGTCTATTTCGGTAATATAATATTTATTTAACAATATTGTTATCAATCTAATATGTGGTTACTATGGGCAATCTGTGCGTAAACACTTTTTTTCTGAAATATGTTAGTTTTTATTTGGAAATCTAGATATGAAATGGGTGGTAAGAACGCTTCTGTTTCAGTCGATGGATTTCCAAATATCCAAAGACAAAAAGAATCGATAACCCTTCTTGTTGAAATTTATATGGCTGGGCTATTGCATATGCAACCATATGCTTATCTGCACAGCTTTATAATAAAAAAATACGCCATTCGTGTTTTCCAAATGTTGCGCCCGTGTGTCTCCAAGGCAGCAGAATGAACCTCATTGAATTAGAAAGGCGGCGAGAACTCAGTAATGAAGTTAATCTTAGACGGGTCTTACGCCGTCTACGTCACCAACACGCTCGCAAATTTCACCTAATCCACTTATCTATCTGTTTAAAATCAAACTGGGCCATATTTGGAGTTCGTTGACATTGCAAATGTTCTATTTGTAAGTATTTTTATTATAATGGCGGCGAAATTTTAAAAAGTTCCATTTTTACCATTTTAGTACCGAATCTAAAAAGACAATTTTTACTTCCAGTATATAACTTCATTTTTTTTTATTCAATATGCTCTCGAGTTTTCACTAAATAAAACTGTACTTGTGCAAACTTGTAAAATACAGACAGTGCAGTCAGTAGATCAAACGTCAGTGGTCTAATTTTATTCTTTGCACAATTGGTTTAATGACTTTATTTCTCATAAGATTAATTATATTTAAAATGAGATTAAAAAAACTTTTAAATTGACATGAAAACAATTTCCCGCTGAGGATGCTGCACCAAAATGCTTGAGGATGTTGTTGCGTGCGCTGCGAAAACGGCTTCAAGATCCCAAAAATTACGTACAAAGAATTATTTCTCTTTAAAAGATCTAAACAAATGCCTTTGACAAGTATATATTTTAAATTATCTTGAACGGCCGGCGCGTCTGGTCGGCTTTACAAGAATAAATTTTGACGCCTAACGGACGGAGTCGCTGGCACAGGTAGAGACAAATATACGTGCTTTAAATATTGCCTCAGCTACGTCAGTTTCGCCATATAAAACCCCAGTGGCCAGTGCAACTCTATCTATTATTCTCTATTCGTCAATAAACAAATCCAACGTTTTACCAATACTCATAAAGGCAGTGAAGCTTTTGATAGCGCATATTTGAAAACCCCGTTTGCATCGTTGATGGGTCGAAACGGCCTAACACAAACACTGACAGGGTTATTTTGAACATTCCATCAATATTTATCGAGAAATATCAATTTTGTATCGGTTACTGTGTTTCACTAATATTAACTTGGTTTACGTTTGGCCCTAGTGATTCGCACTTACATACGTTGAGCAGACTTTTTTCTCCTAAGGTGGATCATCAGATTCCAGATTCATTTTTTATGAGGAAGTCAGACAAGCAAGACGTCGACCTATTTTGGGTTTGTATATTCGGAAATCCACAGACTGAAATCAATTCAATTAAATTAATAAAACACCACTTGAAAACCCAAGTAATTTTAAAGGCATAGAGCCAAAACTGTTCGATTTATAAACATTTATTCCATTTAAATATATTTAATTTAAAGTAAGTGTCAATTATAAGAATTTCTTTAATACAATTTTAATATAAAATTGTTAATTAGTAATAAATTGAATTAACTAATTGAGAGTTAAAGAAAATAGTTTATAACTACGTTGAAAATACACCATAAAGGCCAAGATATTAAGCCGTTAATTAATTCAAAGTTGAAAATCCTTAGCGAGCGCTACCGAATAAAAAATGTCACAAACAATAATGCAAACTTCGTTGAACCGGCTACGTTTCGCTTCGTTTCTGGAAAAATATTTACAATTTTTGTGCGTTTTTTTTGTAACATGTGCGAGAGACGGCGAATAAAAATTGTAAATGTGAAATGCTTGCGTTTATAACGTTAACTTTGAGTCCTCTGTAAGTCGGGCTTGTGTCATTCAAATGGAAACACATTGAATCAACGCCATATATTTTAATGGAACAGTTTTAACGGTAAAACGCTCAAGTTAAATCTGATAGTACGCTATCTGTTTCATCGTTTAAAACAGATTTGACTTTGACATTAGAGACACACTCCATGTTCAGTTTCCCCAGGATTACAGATGCTGCAAAGTATGCGAAACCTCAGGCGATAGTTATAATCAATCGAAAGTAGGTTTAAACTGTTATAAGTGTCAGTTTAAGTTCGTATTTTTACGTAAAAAAAACCTTACATTAAGTTGGTGATTTCTGAAATATATTATTTTACTATTCGAACCTCGAACCTTCCCCGTTGACGAAAACTACGCAGCGAGATATAAACAAATGAATTAAAGAAAATAATTGACTGTCCTTTTGCAAGTTACATTTTATCACTGTAGAAATATTTAGACTAGCACAAATATTTATGCAACGCTAGTCTAACGCTTCGAAATATGCCTGGCCACCTAGGGTGTGAATGCATAATCGTTATGTATTGGCAAACTAAGCTCTAGCGAAAGCTATCTAAGCTCTTCTGTGATGGCAATATGGGTAGATATTGTTATGGTTTGAACACGTGGCGATTCCATTGTTTCGCGTCTCGTCGAATGTCGGAGGCAACAGCTGTTACACAACTGAAGTGACGAAATTTAATTGTGGTTTATTTTCTTCGCATATCATGAAGTGCTCGTGGTAATCGCTAGTTTAATACAAACATAAACAGAAATACTTCGTAACTCGTTAATATTGCTGAGGAGGCTACAGAAAATGTACAAATAACCGGAACAACATAATCGTAGTAGTATTACGTTGGTGATAGACATTGAAGACACATTTAACGGTTTAAAACGAGAAATATAGTCGTTTACATAATTTCAGATTCATAAAAAAACTAAAAAGTCAAAGAGAGGTGGTTTTGGATGATAGAAGAGAACAATTGATGGTAAATGAAATTCCTCAGCTGTATAAAATCGAAACTAGATGCAATGTCGACCTATTTTGACTTTGGAAATTCGGACTTTGGATATCCAAAGACTCAAACCGAAATTCGATTAAACTTCACAGCGGGATGGAACTTTGATATTCCTACCCCCCATTTAATATCCAGGGACGACGGCACGACGTTAATTATTCGCCAAACACAGTTACCACTACGCCAACAAACCTGTCGAGATTCTGGAATCGGGCAGATGTTTTTTAATTTTACCGACTTTCCTCTTACAGGTAGGATATAAGAACTTCTTGGCCCTAAGTTATATTGTCTTTTTATTGAAAGAATTTTTTGAGAAATTCCAACCCAGAACCTATGACAGCAAGCAGATCAGTGAACAGTCTTTTTAGCTTGTGTAGAGAAAAAAAGTATATTTATTCTATGAAAAACGAAATGTAGCACTCTTGCTACATTTCGTTTTTAATAGTATAAATTTCTCTCTAGTAAGAATAAATATAATACAAATAGCACGTTGAACACGCAAATCTTTTGATATAAATCAAAGAATACACTATTTTTACGCTGCAGTCTATACGCTCATAATTAACTATTCAAAACTCGAAACATTTACAGCGAGTACAAAGACTAAAAAATAGCATAGCCCATTCAACTTAAAAATTAAAATACTTTGAAAATTGAAAACAGTACCCAGTTCATTTCGTTGAAATTTCGACATTTTAAATAGAGCTCACGGATGATTAAATAAAATATTCAGGTAAATTAATCCACTTAGAAACAATACAAAGCTTTGTGATTTAATTTCGGTTAAGGGACGATCGTATTGTTGGAAACATCAAAACAGGGATAAGTTGGACGGTAATTAACTTGTGGATTGATGGTTATTTAATATTTTCTTTAAATTTAAACAGATGAAGCAGTATTAAATATTAGTTAGAAGTTATAAAGCGTTAGAATCTATTCGGCCTTAAAACAAATTATCTGTTTATTACAACTTTATCATTTACAATATATACCACAAAAACTACAAGAGATAAAAACTTACGTACTAACTTCAAAATAAAAGGCGGCCTTATCGTTAAACAGCGATCTCTTTCAGGCCACCTGAAGTACAGAAGAAAATAATAAAAAAGGCTTATTAAGTGGGTAGGGGTAAAGAATAATAAACAAAAAGCAAAGGTACACCTTAAGCTTAAAGTACATGGCTAGTCACTTTAAGAATAATATTTACATATTATATATACAATGTATTACGTAATATCGAAATCAAAGTAAGAAAGGTAAAGGATACGTAAAATATACCCTCTACGTGCCCAGTTATTATAATATTTGTTTTATAACAACTGAGGCTTATATTACTAAATATATAGGCAGACAGTGCGCATCTTATTAGATATTTTATAGTTGAGGTGTTTTACCTTCCAGCGAGTGCTTCTCTATCCTCCTCTACCAAAAAAAAGTAAATGATTATCATGCTACAATAACCTGGGATAAGTCTGTATTGTGAAATTCCCTTGGTGAATGTTGATCGGTTATATATTTCATGGAAGGTGAGCTCTGGAGGCGGAGACATATTTAAAAAACATTGACTTCTTTGTTTGTAGATTATTCCACTATGTACTTTAATTTAGAATAGACAATAATTATTAGAAAAACCCTAGCATGTTGCCTAGCAAGTGATTCATTTCATGATATAAAACAATATCTTTTATTTTTAAATATAGATTGGAACATACCAAACATCTTTCAGCCATTATCTACCACCTGAACATTCGTGTTTAGGTGAACAATATTATAATATTTTCGATGTCGATAAATTCGGCGCGAAAGACATAATTCGTTTCATCTCGGACAGCTGTCCCCAAAGTTTTGTTGAATACATCAAAACTTCGCCGTCGCCATGTTGACGTGCCGAACTATTTACCGATCCGAATATACTCGAAACTAACTTCATGAAAACGTGCGAAAAATTTTAGCTATCTCGCCCAACTAGCGAGAACTTCACGAAGAAAATGGTGCGCTAATAACAGAAACAAAAGCGAGACAACTTTTTTACACCGTGTTCGTTAAATCTGGTGGTTGTGTTTCGGGTTTAAAATTGAAGACACTTTTTATAAATAGAAGAATAATGGCTAGTTTGTCATGGGTTTGGTATTTTCAAACTGAAATGTTTTTATTGAATTTGTATTTTAAATAACACAAGAAAAACAAAGCATATGGAATCCTATTACGTAAGTGGCTGAAATGCACGAGGGCTTAATTGACCTGATCAAAATTTAACGATGTCCTGTGTCAACGAATTAGCGTAGAATGAGTTGATGGGCATAAGTTAAGGCTCCGTCCGTGCCTTTAAATTTTTTTAATGGAAAAATTAATATATTCTCTCTATCTAATATTATTTTATCACTTATTTCTAGTTAGAACTAGTTATTGATTAATTATCAAAAGAAAGATCAGTTAATTTAGTGAACACTTAGTAAAGCCAAAAACTATAGTGATTTTTGACAGCAAACGATTTCAATATTTACTCATAGAATCATAACTATACAAACTAATATCATCGCTTTCTGTAAACGTATTTATTTTTATAATAATTCATATAAATAAACATCCATTTAGTACAAATATAGAAAATAAATTGTAAAGATTACAGACATTAACATTGTTTCCGACGATTTCTATAAAAAGCCGATAAAACGAGAAAAAGGAAAACATTTTTATAAAATACAAGCTTAGAAGCGCAAACCTACAACAATACATGCCAAGGTAGAAAAAATAATTACGAACAGATTGTAAACCAAATAAAACATCGTTAAAACAAAACCTTGCGCTCTTGAGGAGGAAGGTCACATTTTAATGAACTTTCATTTTCGTATAGCAGTAGGTGCTGCCGGGGCACAGAGTACTTTAGTACAGAGAAGACAAAATAATCACAATAGTTCATCGTATGAGGTGTTATTTGTATTGAAAAATTCAATTCACTTTAGACTCGAGTATGATTTATATCAATATTAAACAATGATTCATAAAAGGGTCTTGAATAAAGGACCAATTTACAGGACCCTTATCCATTTATCATATTAGTATAATACACAAAAGGACACAAAAAAATCGACCCAGTTAGTTTGTTTTAACGCGCTAATCTCAGGTAATTCCGGTTAATATGAACAAACTCTCCAGTTTTACAATATTAAAATAGAATTTAACTGTTACTCACAACGTCTTTCTTCTCAATCGTCGTTAATCTTAAAAGATATATACAGTTACCTTTAAAATCATTCCTTTTTACATATTTTCAGTTTCTAGAACCGTTTTCACAGCACACGAAACGGGCGCCATCAATAATTTTCCTAGATTTTCCACATGTAATGCCTTCCTCGAGAAATTGTCCATCGAACAGAGAAAAATGGGTTTAGCGTTCAAACAAACAAACTTTCACTTTATAATATTAGTATAGATAGATTGGCTGGTAATTACCCAAATGCCAGTCAAAACTAAACTCCATTCCGAGACTCAAACAAAAAGACACTTTAAAACCGCATCAACGGCACATCTAATCTCATTTCTATCAGTATGTCTTGCTGATTGATGAATGTTCCCTGGCTTCGAAATAATTTGGCAATCTGTCCTCTGAAAAGACACCTCCGGGAGTAAAGGGTTCGCTAAGATGGTTCTGTGAAATTCCTTTTTATTCATCATTCCAACTAGCCGTTGGGCTGTAACAATGTACGGTTTAAATAAAACACTTTGACGGCTTAAAACGCGATATATTAGTTAAACTTATTTGGAAATGATTTTTAACTTCGGCCAATGCTAATATATCGCGTTTTAAACCGTTAAAGTGTTTTATTTAAACATAAACCTTACAAAAAACGTAAACAAGTCAACTCATAAAAAGAAAAAGATTTTTTCCATTCCATCTACATAATATAATGGGTTAAATATCATAGGTTTCCACTGACAGCGCCACCAACGTCGGTTTTTTGTAACGATAGCAAGTATTCTTTGTACCGCCTGATAAAGGTGGTAAGTGCTACTTTAGTCATGTTTGACTAAATTTTTTTTTCACTTTATTTACTTACTTACTTACTTTCACAGTATATGATTACTTGTAATTATAACATTGAGTTACTAGTTAATTTAAGTACTTATAAAGCATATTATTCTAGGTTGCTGCTAAAGTTTTAACAAGGTCCAAAGCTTAAAATTAATGCATTTTAATGCAGCCAATACAGGGAGTAAGGCAAGGCGATTTGCATACACTTAAACTGCACTTAAAATATCGTAGAGCACTCCAACGAACCGACAGAATATACGTAGGAATTCCAACTTCTTCGAATGACTACTTTCATTTAATTGTCTCTCATGATGTATAATATTCAACGAGTCGTAGGTTGGATCCCCACCGAGTCCAACATTGTTCTAATCAAATTTGATTTTTCTAATACATGTTGGACTTCGTCTGGAAATCTGTATATCAAATGGGCGGTAGGAATATCAAAATTATGTCCTGGTCACGAACCACTCCCCACAGATGATAAAGCCAAGTCCAGTATAATCGCGTTTCGGTATATATGGATTTCCGAATATCCAAAACTAAAATAGGTCGACAGTGTATCTAGTTTTGATGTTTTATGGCTGGCGTATTTCACCTACCATCAGTGACCCCCCCCCCCCCCTTGTCTGTTCTCTTCTATCGTAAAAAAAAAACTTTTGCCTTATTTATTAAATATAATTCGTAACTTGTTTTAACATTATGCACGTGTTACGTTTATTATTTAGTTCAAAGATAATTAAACATTCATTGACCTCCGCCAGCGCACATGACTAAATAGTTAATCTAATTGCGGAAAGCGGTTGTAGATTCGTATCCTGATGAAATATAATTTGAGTTGGCAAGAGCGAAGAAGTCTAAACATCTACTTGTCTTTAAATAAAAGTGATCACTAAAATAGACACAAAAATGTATCTGCTACCAATATAATAAATGGATGGTCGTTATTTTATAGTACACATTTAAATAAAACACTTTTACGGTTTTAAACGCGAAATATATTAGTTAACTTATTGGTAATTGAACAGCGTTTCAGATGTTTTACAGCTAAATATGTTTACTAATCTTCCTTCGCATTTCAAACCACTAAAAGTTATATTTAAGTACTTTACTTGTTTCTACTGCTGTTTGAATACTAATATAAAATGAAGTCTATTTTATGACTTAAAGAATGTTAACATTTCACTCTAATACTGCCAATCCTAATCTAGAATGTTTCTACTTTATTGGCATTGGGACAAGATAGCGTCAACTAGTGACACCTGATTGGCTAGATTTTAAAAGATAAAATGATAATAAAATATTTCAAGTAGTGGATAAGATCACGTTTGAAATTGATGCATATTTTTAATTTAACATATCAAGTATTCATCTAATATCCATTTTACAAGCAAGCTACTTACTATACGCGGACACACTACTGTGTCGGTATCACAGACTTCACTCGATTATTATAAACTAGCTATGTTAGCGACTACGTCCGCGTGAAGTAATTTTGGGCATCCAAATTTGTTTTTGCAAACCTCCGTTTCATCTTTATGAATTTAAGCGTTAATTACACACGTCGCCGGACGCAACCCGGCGCGGCGTTTTTAAAAGTTAACCTTAAAAGATAGACATATAGCGTCGTGGACTTTTTTAGATCATTTAAAGAGGAATCCACCTTTCCTATATGTTTTTTGGGTATCTTGAACCGTTTTCGCAAACCCACAGAGATGAATAATTCTCCCCGTTTTTTCCACATTTCCCATTTCGCTCATTTTAGTTACAGCTCGATGTTGTCTTGTTTTCAATTCGAAACACAAAATAAAATTTTTAATATATTAACTAATAAGCTATAAGTGGGATCTCCCTACACAGTATTTAAATTTAAGTTAATTAAATACCTGAGACTTATGTCGTTACATTAGTCAATTTTATTTATAGGAAACATTAACTTTATATAACCGAAATGAATTCTATTTCTTCAGAATTGTTTCCTTTCGAACTTAATTCAATGCAATGATAAAGGACAATAATATTAAACCCCGGAAATAATATACTAAGCCTATTATATGAATAAATAAAGTACGTTTAACAGTTTAAAACGTGAAATATATTAATTAGCGCATTTTTAATTAATTGCTATGATGTTTCGGTTGCTTTACAGTCGTGGTTACGGGGGGGGGACTGAACGTGGAGGGTGTCTTTAATGTCAACGTTATTTAAACTTGATAAGTAATACTAGCGTAAAAGATAATGATGTTACTCACCTAACCTTTTAAATTAAACTTTTTGCCGGATTAAAACGCGAAATCATATACTAACTTGTTTACAAATTATTTTTACTAATACTCGACATTTCGGATGCTTTACAGCAGCCGTGGTTTCCGCGTGACAGCATATAATTTGTAGACAAGTTTAACTTACATTTTGCGTTTTAAACCTTTAAAATGTGTCAGTTAATGTACTACTCGCGTAAAGTACAGACAGTAGATTATTTGCCTAATGTTACTTTTCTTCAATAAATAATAATTAACTTGACACCAACCCACCATAATTTGATTCTTTAATTTTGCCTGTACATAAGTTTAATCGTAATAATTACTTAAACGACATGTTTGCAATTATAAACTTAATCAAAGAGCGATTAAGTTTATGATTGCCAACCCAAAAGCTGGGCCGTATATCGTACCTATAGCTCGAAATGAGTTCAAAATTAACCCCAAAATCTTCTGAACTTGAACAAGAGATTTGGATTAAACTTTTCGTCGTAGCTTGAGGCCTGAAATTTGAAATGAAGGAGTCCAATTAGCGAAAACGACCTCCATATGGGACGTTAACATTTCCTCGAACATTCAAATGTTAAAGGGTACTACACTTTAAGACGAGTTTACAGTTAAAACATCCCTTGACCTAAAGTCTCACAACAGAATTTTGTAATAATATATATTGCTTCAATTTTGTTAATATTATTAGGGTTTAAAACTAATATATCGCGTTTTAAACCGTTAAAGTGTTTTATTAAAATTAACCTTCAAACAGATGTCGATGGCGTTGTCTTATACTTATTTATTATTCTGACTTCACATTAGGGACGCCCCCGACTATATTTCTTGTGACCACGCCAACACATATCGGGTCGTAGTTAAAAATCATTTAACTAGTATATTTCATGTTTTAAATACCTTTTATTCTATTTATAACCCACTTGTGTACTTTTACATTAATGTGTACACTTTACCTATTTACCAGCTTTTTTATTACTTTAGCATGGTGTGAAATTACTAATCTGTATTACTTAGTATAAAATTATTTTTAGAGGTAACGTTCTATGAGACGAGGGCGCACAAAAAAACTCGAATTATTTTTTTAACCCGCCTTTTATGTGTTTGTAAAAATTTTAATTAAAGATGAATTGAAATAAAATAAGAATACATTAAGTGTGTATGTTCATATGTTTCATTTTTGTTATGACATTTTTTTCTTTATATTATATATATATATTTTATGACCTATTAAAAATAATAAGGTTTTTTTAAGCTTTACGTAATACTCATACAAATAGTGATTCTAGCCGTCCCAAAAATAACACTATGTACAACAAACATCGTATTTGTACATGTCACAACAACTGTAGTGACAATATGAAGACAGACATGCAGTGAATCCCAAAGCTACGATTCATTACTGACAACTATAGCTACGGCGTAGCAATGCGAATGACCGCTACAAATTATAACAATGGAGTTCTACGAGGTGCTACGGGATTTCGTAGGGAGTAATACATTTGGTATAATTATTATTGTTACATGTCCAACTCAGTACTTACTAACTACAAGTTACCAAAAATATCTCCGATTTATATTCTTTGCTTAATTTGTACGTATGTTTCTTTATTTGAAGTGTTATTTTAGTTTTTTTTTGTAATTTTAAACTTATAAGGCTAAAGATATAAAAAACATTTTATTAATTATGCTATGTTAAAATTAAGTCACTTTTCATTAAAAGTAATATTAAAATTTGGTTTCAATGTTTAATAAACAAATATAAAATGGTAAAACTAGTGGTATCGTTTTTTTATTATTTAAGAAAGTATTAATATATTTTTAGTAAAATCTTAATATTTTATTTCTCGACAGCGGGTAGCTGTATAAATAAGGAGACCATGTACCCACATCATGTAAAAGAGGGATTGCTGACGGAAGGATTGGCCCCGGTTAACAAATTGGATAACTTGTGTTGGAAAAATCCCAAGAGATATGGAAATTTCGAGAACCCTTGAGCGAGGTAAGGGTCAGATTTCTTTAGCACCTTTAATTAGGTAAAAGTCGGATGATAATGTTTATATTAGGAAGTGAATATATTATAGTATATTTAATATGTATACATTTTTTTTTATTTCATAAAGTATTTTTGCTGTCTCGATGACTAAATAATTTTTTGTTGTTTTATTATATAATGTTATATTTGGAAAATACACACGTTGTATGGGTATGATCAGGACACACTTTTGTGTCCGTTATACAGTTCTATAATGGGCAATTGTATAATAAGTCCTAAACCACCCAAATTATTTGTATGTTGAGATTCAACTTCGATACTGCTCAAGATGGCGCATTATTTATAATTTGGCAAATCTCTTTCCTTTTTTTAATACCAAGGACTCAATCTCTTAAAGTATCTTTCCAATAGTCAACATTTTATCTTTATATTTTTATTTGACCGTTTAGGTTATATAGATTACCTAGATCAGCTTTAAAGACGATAATAGCGTGACGGTATTCACAATATAAAATGTGTAGGCTACTGTATGATAGAACGGGTCGTAGTTTAGTGAATTACTACATGTCCTGTTTTAAATGGTTACAAATATTTTATATGTAATAAACAGCACTCTCATAAAAATTGTTAATAATGCTTAAATCCGTCGAAGCAATGCAACTTTATGCCATTTATTACTGTCATATAATGCGTAATATATGCAGAAACGTTAACATAATTCCATCATTAACAAGTGGCGGAAAGTTCGATACGTCACTAAGATTAATTGTCCGCGTATCCATTGTCCGCAGTTGTCCACGCTTCGGCCCTTTTATGAATTTCGCGGACTATTGTTTTGGTTCGGATGAACAAAAAAGTTTTAAAAAACTTTTTAAACATCGGCCATTACACGAAGAACGCGGCCGAAAGTGCACTAAACAATTTCGACCCTCCCACCCGAACATAAGACCCATGGAACGCAACAATGACGCATTCAAGTGAAAACATAATTATGTATTCTAAATAACGAGGTCACGATTTTTTTGTTTCGGTCGGTCATTTAAAACTTTCATTAGTGAATTCGTGCGCGCTAAAAATTCCACTTTATTTTTCTTTAAGTTGTTTAATTAAATCGTCGCTCGGCTGAATGGTTCGCAACATGAATGTTTTCGCTGTAAACGACGTCGGGAACTTTTCAAAATTTACTCTGGCATTTTAAAAATATCTAGGTAGATAAACGCAAAAACTGGCCTTTGAGCTGAGAGTCTCGTTTAGCACTAAATTGTGGTTTTAAAAGTTATGCAATTAAGGTAGGATTTAACCTTAGCGTCGACTCGAAATTCTCTAGCTACCCTCAAAATCGAGTTTGTAGTCGGCAGGGATTGAGTATTGGTTAAAATGTAAGCATTTTTACGTTGCAATCAGAAACTTTTATTTACGTAAAGACCATTAATTTCACAGTAAAAAATCTATTTAGAATGAAAAATTCACGACTTAGGCGGGACTCGAACGGGTATCCACAGCGTGCCGTACTGCTGCTCTGACGAATGATATTTCAAGTAGATTTTTAATTTATATAAAGCCATGATAAAAAATAATTTATTAAAAGATTTAAAAATTAATATTCATTACATAAAACATATAAACAAAGGGTGTTCAGAGTGTCCTAAACAAGAATCGAGATTAAACATTCCTGTAATGATCGCCGCTGGGACTACATTCCAGTACCTGTGCGTGAAAAGCGACGGGACTTTATCATTGTTTACTTCCTATACAAAACTACATAATACTGCTTTAAAGCATTTTACTGCATGCCTATGGTCATTGGTTTGATTCAAGGTCAAAGCTTGGACGATAAAATGTTGAGAAAAATATATAAAAAGAGTTAACAAATAACATAATAAAAGCATATTTCGTTTTAAGGACACACCTTGTAGAGTGTAGGTCTCTTTCAAAGTAGTCCTTGCGTCAAAAATTTGGGTAGTTTTCGCGCTTTGTAGACTGAAAATTGCTTTTACATCATAATATTAGCCTATCTCAAGATCAAACTCTTATATCATAGCTATGTCAATCATTAATTAAAAGTTATGGAAAATTCGATTTCCTTCTCACATTTAAAGAAGTAAATATTTAAGACTTTTGATAACTTATAATAATAATAAAAATTCTTTATCCAGGTACAAACCCACATCTTACAAATATGTCATAAAAAAATGAAAATAATAATACGAATCAGTTAACATTACTGTTTATATGCGGTTGCTGACAGCGTGCACATTTGCCCAGTTCCTTAAAATGGGATTGCTTCGGTACTCAGAGAAAGTTTGCACTATGAGATTCGGTGATGTGTTAACGCGGCTTCAAAATGATGCGACACTCGATCTTACGATCGCGTAAAAGTCCGATACCCTTGCCCCAGCGAACATGCCGGACGCACAGCAAAACCTCGAAAGCTCCCATTAAAATACAAAAGACATTATTATATTTTATAATAGTGGTTTATTTTAAAATCAATGAAATTCCAAATGAAATCAACGTCGACCACGTGACTTAATTTAATATTGTGGGGGTCTGGTATTTTACTATCCCTTAACTGGAACATATGCTTGTTTCTGCCTTAGCAGAATATTAATATTTAAATAATCAAAAACTAGAATGTAATGGTGAATATATATATTTTACACAAAACAAAATCTTAAGTTTTATGTAAAATAGTGTTTAATGTTTTCAATAAAAATATTAAAAGAACGAGTGTAGAAAACCAATCAGCAAGAATTAAGTTAAACCATTTTACAACGCTCCCTTAAAGACTGTTCATATTGTTCTACTTTTCAACTGCGGAGAAATTTTTACAAAACAAAACAATACGGAGAATTATTATGAGAACAATGAACTATGAATGCAAGGATTATTTCTATAAAATATATTTTACATTTCACGAAGTAAAAACATGAGTCTTTAATATCTCTTATAACAAATAAAATAATAATTTTAAATTAAGCTTCATGAAATTATATACCAAAGAATTTTATATAAAAATACGATTGTTTAAATTAAACAACTGTGTTTTAGTACGAGGCGTATGTATTTAACTCTTTAATACACAAAAAAATATATAATATGATGGATTCTAAAGGGCAGTTACTATTGAGCGATCTCTTCCAAGCAAAAATTTTTCAAATATTTATTTAAAAATTTTATTTTATACGCTGAAAATTAATTGTTAAATGCTTCGCTAAGTGCGATCTCCATAGAAACATAACTTTCATTCGGGCGGGGCATATTATTTCTAACCTACAAATAAAGTCTTCATAGAGAATTTTGACAGTTTAAATAAATGTGTGAGTCTTAAGATTTAGGATTTTGAAGTACATTTTTTAGAAAATAGTGGTGAAATAAATAAAAACAAAATTCCATATAAGAAGTCGGTCCGCTAAAAACATTATTAGATTGCCGCCGAAAAACCTCTCCAGAGACATTGAAGGGAATTCTAACCAACCGATGACGTTCAGGTTCTCCTTTGGGAACCAAGTTAAAGGCATACAACACGAAAGACTAAATATTTTTACATTATTTTATTCTGTTGGACAATAAGAAACAATAGGAAATATAAGACAAGAAAATGTCATACGTGTGTGTATTATTATTTTCTTTTGGGGCCACAGATAGAAGTAGTAAGTGATAAACCATAAAAAATAATTCGACCCGATAAAACGACCCGGCGATATTTGTAGAACACATACACATTACATTAGAGTAGTATTATTTTGAATTTAAACAAAACTTAGAGGTTTAAACTTATTAAAAAAAAAATTTAACCACGGTCCGACGTTTCGGATGCTTTTCAGCAGCCCTGGTCACGGGGCACTAGAGATGGAGGATGCAGGATGGATGATCTAATGTTAAAGTAACTGCTACGCTAGCGCCATCTTTTCTATCGTAGTTTGTATTTGGCGAAACTTGTCTGGTACTTGCTGAATTGACTAACGGTGTATTCGCGTTTGCCGGCACTTTAATTAATTTCAAATGAGATGGCCTACGTCGAATAAGAGTTCGATTGTACTGTGGCGCAGGTTGTGAATTTTATCAAAATGAAAAAATCACTATAAATAATTCTTAAAAACAGAAAAACAAAATGTGAAAGGTGTTTAAAAGTTAGCCGGTAATCCACGTTCAATCCAAATAAAGTTTGCGAACTATTCAGGGGTGAGATGGAGTGGAATTCCTTCAGGAACACTTCTCGGAAGCGGGGAAACAATGGACTCTAGGAGTTGATGCAAAATCACGCTGCGGAGTGAATTTACTGGTTAAAATATATATGTTTCTACCGGGGCTGCTCTAAAGTAATTGAAAAGGACACAGTCAAATTTCTTCACCTGTAATTTAAGGGAATAAGAAAATACAAATACATAACAATACCTAAAAATTGATGGAAATCACACATGGACAGTAGTGGCTTTATAGCTTAATAGCTATCTCTTCCAAGCAACCGCGATGAAAATGAAAACTCAGTAATAAAAGAATATGCGTGACAGCAGAAAAGGTATTTAAACTTATAATAACTTATTTGTAATGGGTTTATTAAAACGTAAACTTTTCAAGTGCATTTAAAAATATATAAAGAATTTTATTTGCAACCATTTGGACTTGTTATTTCCTTAAGAACATTCTTGACGACAAAATCTTAAGCTAATACTGTCTGTAGTTTACGCGAGTAGTATATATTTAAATAAAACACTTTAACGGTTCAAAACGCGAAATATATTAATAAACTTGCTTACAAATAATTTTCAACTACGTCTCGATTTTTCGGATTCGTTTCGGATGCTTTGCTGCTGCACCAGCCCCCCCCCCTCTCGTGAATAAACTTCCCCCCCTCCCGTGACCCCAAGGAGGTCTGCCAAATCCGTTAAGCTTTATCATAAAAGGCGAACAAACCACATATTAGGCATCGTTCTTTAAAAAATATCTGATTTATTATGGGTATCACATCAGCTCTTGGCTTTACAAAGCAGGTGCCAGAATATTAGGTGAAAGACGGCAATTTTAATTACGCTGCTCTATCGACATTCCGCGCTGGGATCGGATCGCTGTCGTCAGGAATCCGGTCGATTGGCCCCCACTTTCCGATCCGCAACTTCGTGAATTCTTGAAAACTTACCAGAATGGCCTTTTGTTAGATATGATGTATGACAAGATTATGCCAAATTTTGACAATGATATTGTATATTTAAATAAAACACTTTAATGGTTTTAAATGCGAAAAAACGTGAATTCAACCGTTAAAAGTGTTTTATTGAAACTACTAATTGTTCAACGTCAGTATAATAAGCCTAAACTACAGACATTATGCAGTTAGTAGTTTTTAATTGACAGACAGACATTACGTATTCATCCTTATAAGCACTACATAGTATAAAGCAAAGTCGCTTAGTCTATCCATATGTACGATTAAATCTTTAAAACTACGCAACAGGTTTTGATGCGATTTTTGAATAGATAGAATGGTTCAAGAAGAAGATTTTTATGTACAACGTTCACAGTTTGTCTGTTGTGTATTTAGTATCAGCACCCGAGGAAAGCCGGGGCGCTAGTAAGCAAGTAAACAATTTTTAAGACGGAAATTTAATAATAACTTTAAAAAAAATCCTGTTATATGTATATAGTTACTTATAACATAAAAAAATATGATTTTTTCAAATGATAATCAATTTTGTAATTAGCTATATATTTGTGCTACTATCAATAGAATATAATGGTTCGCTAAATAAAATAAAGTTCATCTTGAACTTGTGTTCACCTGAATTAGGGAAAGAGATTTAATTAAAACAGTTCATTGTAAATACGAAACAATTAACAACGATATCAGAGCCCCTAGTTAGAAACACCTAACTTCCCTTTAACATAAATACAACAGTCCCTATTGTAAAAGAAAGTCGACTAAACTTAAAGCAGACTGTATTACTTATAGTGGGAACTGGATATAATTTATTAGCATTAAAACCTGTAATTTTAAAAAAACACTTTCAAATATGTACTTCAAAGAGAAATCAACTTTACTTACTCGTCACGGGTCGTCACGTACTGGTCACGGGGAGTCACGGCTGCTGCAAAGCATCCGAAACGTCGAGCCGAAGTTAAAAATCATTTTTCAAATAATTTTAACTAATATATCGCGTTTTAAACCGTTAAAGTGTTTTATTTAAATGTGTACTACTCGCGTAAACGACAGACAGAGTCATTCTTCTTTAAATGGCCTAAAACATCTCCGCGACAGTATACTACTTGCGAGTTAATCTTTAAAGAGTACATATTATGTACTTACTCTAGATTACCTCTTGTATTGCTTTACAAAGTTCAAACGATTCAATATGACAAATTATTACTATTATTTTATTCACAAGTTAGTCAAGTCTTGCGGGAGTCGGAGGATCTATTAAAAATAAATGTTTGAAAATTAGAACGTTTAATATCTACAAGAGTGTGTCTAAGACTAACTTAATTATATTTTTAAATCTAGAGCTAAAACAAGAGACCATCGTGGAACGGATGCGCGTATCATCCGCTTGTCGACTCAGTATTCCAGTGTAGTGTAACTTACAACTTACTAGAGTATACAACGCTGATGCGTGGAAGCCGCGCATGTAACTAATTTTTTTCGCAACTGCGGTTCATTAAACTCTGGTCATAAGTGACTAAACTGGATGTTTAAACAAATAAAGAGGGACGCTTCAGGACGGTAAAACTGCACAACTAAGATTACACGTTTGAATTCCTCTGTAATGTCCCCATTCCGAGTATAACTTGTCCGTGGAAAGTTGACATTTAAAAAAGTTTTGTACCGCATCTTGCCCCTTTCGGGGACTGTTTTATGCTCGTAGATATTTTTATCTGTGTTTTACTCGCCGGTAATAAGAGCTTTCTTGAATTTATATTTTAAAATAAGAAGGTTGTTGATTACTTTGCAAAGTAAGTATGTATTAAAATATAGCTTATAAAGTAGAAATTTGAAATAAACTAATTTTACATGTATCCTTTATGATAAAAGGACATGTTCTATAAGTTACAACACTAGTTTAATATAATAATACTAACACCAGAAGACGTATATTGTCAATTTAATTATTACTTATTAGTTTATATCTGTTTAATTAATCGAATTACATCTAAAGACATGGCCGGGAATATACGCCGATGCGAAAATTTGCACAATGCAAATGCCAACGCGTCTAGCGACTGACCGCAATCTAAACTAATATTATGAAGCTGAAGAGTTTGTTTTGTTTGTCTGAACGCCCTAATCTCAGGAACTACTCTTTAGAATTGAAAATGTCTTTTATTTTTGTTAGATCATTTATCAAGGAAGGCTATAAAATATCAAACTACGACCAATAGGAGCGAATAAACAGAAGGAAATGTGGAAAAAGTGGGGAAAATATTCGTCTTTAAAAGCTTCCGTTACGTGCGTTGCTAAAGCGAATCAACATACCCAAAACATATATGTGAAAGAGTCATTCTTTTAAATAAAACACTTTAACGTGACTCCCCGTGACCACGGCTGCTGCAAAGCATCCGTAACGTCGGGCCGAAGTTAAAAATCATTTTCAAATAAGTTTAACTAATATATCGCGTTTTAAACCGTTAAAGTGTTTGATTTAAATGTGTACTACTCGCGTAAACTATAGACAGAGTCATTATTCTTTAAATGGCCTAAAAACATGTCCGCGACAGTATATAGTCTACTTGCGAGTTAATCTTTAAAGATTTACATGGACGACGTCGTGGGTAACGGCTAGTGTACTAATAAATTGACGGGCTCGTTCGTCTAATATATGGCTAATGATCATCGAGTCGGGGGGTCGTGGGTTCGGTCCCCACCAGCTCCAACATGTTTAATATTTTCCCCGTTCACTCGACGACGAGACTCGCTAACATTAAAAAGATTTCAGCAAATTGCAAAATTGAAAGTGAAGTCCGGCTAACTTTTATGAAGATATATCTTGTTAGTTTGTTATCCTTCTTAATGGCAAATGAGGGGAGGTTCGCGAAGTTTTTAATAAAGGCGCCTACAGGGTAATCAACGAACTTTCGCTAAGCTGCAGCGGGACTTCTTGACGAGATAAACACGGATTTTTATAATAAAGACTACTGAAATAGCTCCGGGCGCAGCGCCCCATTTTATTAAGGTTATAATTGTCTGTTGTTGAAGCACTTTGCAGTTTTATGCTAAAACTCTAATACAGAGGAATAGTGGAGTGCTTTGAATTTTTTTTCTTTTTATAATGCACGATAGTAAATTTAAAAAAATGATTAATTAATTACTATTGCTTGCATAAATACAAGTATACAAACAACAATTAGACTTATACACATTAAATAACCACTCTCAACGGTTTAAATCCTAAAATTATTTTTTTTACTATTTTTTCATAACGACCCACGGTAACCCCTGAAAATATCAATCAGAAAACAGCAGCGTATTGCGTCGTATTTATTTTTTTATTTAATTTAAAAGATCTACATAACTTAGCTTTAATTATTTATTAAGGATATTGCTTGAATACACATAGGGAAAAAAATAATCTCATAAGTCCATGCAAATAAAGTGTTAACATACAATGTGAACAATAATTAACTGTACCAATTTAAAAAATCGTAAAATACTAATCTAGTATGCGTTTAAAACCGTTAAAAGCATTTTAATGTGATACTGTCTGTAGTATATAATGTCAAAGTAAAAATTTCTACGCTAGCGCCAACGTTTAGAGACACCCTCGACCTTTAGTCTCCCTGTAACCACTGCTACTGCATAGCACTTGAAACGACGGACCACATTTAAAATAATAGTTAGTAATAACTTTAACTAATACATCTGGCGTATTAAACCGTTAAGGTGGTTAAAAAGTGTTTTATTAAACATTAATGTGTTCCAGTCGCATGTAAATCATGTACCGTTTTAAAGAATAACGGAAAAAACGATGTTAAAAATCGGTCGGTTTAAATGTTGAATACAGACCAGTAGCCGCAGTTGTGCGGTCAACGCGGCTGCTTTCGACTCGGTGAAGCAAAAAGAAACGTGTAATAAATACGTAAAGCAGTTATTATTCGTAATTTCTGAGAACTTCTTGTTGTTTTGTGTTCGCGGTTTATCGGTTTAAACGGAAGCTTATCTAGCGGAACGAACACAATTCTCACCTTACCTCCACTGTAAGCCAAGTGTAACCCTTTTTATCTATACATATATAAATATATAAAGCTGAAGAGTTTGTTAAAACTAAAACATCACGCTATGACGTATAAGAGCGAAGAAACAGCGAGAAATGTGGTAAAAACGGGGGATTCATCTTTGTAGGTTTCTGATGCGTACGCTGCGAAAACGGTTCAAGATACCAAAAAAATATGCATTTGACATTATATGTCTATCTTGTTTAGATGCGCTGTCAACCACTTTGGCTTCCACTGGCTTCCACCTATCATCAAGTGAATCCATGCTTAACTGTCCTCCTATACATTAAAAAAAAACTTTTATTAGCACTCAAGTGAAACATATACATTCAAGGACCTTATGTAATACACTTTTAAAATTGTGTTACTACTTTACAATATTAGCTCATTTTGCAGCTGCAAGCAATCAGGTTATTGATGCTGGAAGGTGAAGCTAATCAAGCTCTGATTAGGTGCCTTCTACTTGCAAATTAGCTTAGATGTATCAAGAATTTTACACTAGATACGTGTAGTTTAATTAACGCTCTATTTATATGAATACATTTAATTCTTAAAGGAAATTTAAAACATCTCCTGTAGTTTATAAAAGTACTAACAGAAACGTGATGTAATTTTTCTGTCAGACTATTCTGTTTACGGTTTAACCAACTTATTGTCAATTAAAACTGTTTTTAAAGAGCTGTTACAATGTTCTTAAGCACACATTTGATAACAAGATATAAGATTTAATTGAATATTAATAAGAAGACGTTTCTATATAAGTAAAACCAACATAAGACAGCATATACAATATGCATCGCTATGCAAAACATAGCATTAATCTGTTTGAAATCCTGTTTTTCCTATAAATGAGGCATGGGGCAGACAAATTTACAGGGGTCTATGCTAGTTCCACGAAAGTGTCGGGGTCAAAAAAGTATTTTAGAGTAATCGTATTTTAACGTGATTTCGGATACTTACATTTTTCCTAAGAAAAATGTTGTCCCTTCGTCAAACCAAGTCTAGAACTCTCTATCAACTATATCATCCAATAATAATACATATATTGTCCCTTACATTTAACACCTAAGCAAACAGCTATCATTAAGCAATTTTCCGATCGAAGTAACTTCCCCAAATCTTATAACCACAGGCACAGAATGTTATTACTAGTACGTTAACTTATTCTGAAGCTACAATTACTGATTTTAATACTTTATCTAACATTCAAAATTGCAATATATAAATAAAACAAAATGTTAATATCAATGGCATAGTCTTGTTTACTTAAATAACACTTTCGGAAATTTTATTCATGTTTAATAGTATTAAAAGAATTTAATTAAACATTATTTTAACTAAAATTTAAGATGCAGATTGTACTTAATAATTATTGGAGCTTTCCTAAAACACTCAATATCTGAATTTTTATTTATTATAATAGTACCTGGGACAATATAACAGAGAAAGAGGAATCTAAAACAACCATATTTTTATGATTTCGCAACTGTTGTTTTTATACTCTGACTACAGCCTTAGGGTGAAAAGGCTATTTATTGTGACGATAAGCTTTGCTACCTAGGGAATAACTGCTTTTAATATCAATCCAGGTCTATTTTACAGCTTTATTTATTACGTTAAATCTCTCAACGACATTTAACTATGTATTTCTATTAAACAAGCGTTTTTCTCATGGTGATTCATCAAGGAGATGACGAGTTCCCAACTTCAAATCCCAGGAAAATGTAAGAATTTTCACTAAAATACTTCTAACGGTTTGAAAATATTTTAGCAGCCATTCCACGCGGTCACGGCTACTGAAAAGCATCCTTTATAAGTTAAAATAGATTAAAAACAAGTTAACAAATATATGTCGCGTTTTAAACCGTTAAGTGGCTTGTTGTGTTAAGTTAAGTGTGTACTTATCTCGTAAATTACAGAAATGTTTCGAATTTTATGGTATCAACCTATATTTTGAATGTAAAAGTTGACATCGCTGACCTATTTAAATAAAACACTTAAACGGTTTAAAACGCGATATATATTAGTTAAAATTATTTGAAAATCATTTTGCCGTGGTCACGGGGAAACGGCTGCTGCAAAGCATGCGAAACGTCCGTAGTTAAAACCGTTAAAGTTGTTTTATTTAAATGTGTATTACTCGCGTAAACTACAGACACTATCGCTGACCTATCTTCAGAGATGACGTCCAGATGTTCCTGTATGTATGGGACAATAGAAGGTTGAAACAAACTTATTATTTTTCCCAATGAAAATATCATTAAATAAGGCATAATATTGCATTACATCATACTTGACTGAAGAATACTGAAAAAGAGAATTAATAATTAGGTATATTATACAAAATAAATAGATACCCACACAAGCAAAATACATTTAATATTGGCAGGAAATTTGAAAAAAGGCCCTCAAAGAACTTTTCCACAGCAGACTTTGAAACAAAGGAAGGCTTTTATTTTCGCTACAACGTGATAATGGATCCTTCGAGATTTTATATTTCTAAATACGCATAAATAAGAATAATGCTGTATTGGTTTTTGTCATTTGCGGGAAAATACTAGTCTCTGTGAATTATATACACATTTATATGATAGTTCGATGCTAATAAGGTAGATATATAAAATTATAATTTTAACGGTTTAAAACGGAAAACATATGAACAGAAGATTTTTTTTAATATAGAGGAGGGTTCACTTAATTGGAGGTGACATATAACATCTAAAGCAAGATGCGCCTATGAATGAAGATGACCTATATTGGCTTGATATATACTGAATATCCACGGACTGCAACCGAAACGCGAACAAACTCCACGTCTTTTCTATCTCTGGACCTTGGCGGAATATCGATATTCCTAACGCCCATTTAATATCCAGTTTCCCAGAGAGAAGTCGCACATGTAGCAGAAAAATTAAAAATTAGAAACATTTAAATAAAACACTTTAACGGTTTAAAACGTGATATAAACTAATAGCTAACTAATATATCGCGTTTTAAACCGTTAAAGTGTTTTATTTAAATGTGTACTACTCGCGTAAACTATAGACAGTATTTTATTAGATACATGTTGGATCCGGTGGGGATCGAATCAACGGCCCGTTGACTCTTAGCCGTACGTAATGGTAGCTAACCATTAGACCCGTCAAAGTAACTAGCAATAACTGCTAAGGGTATATAATCCGCGCCACAACGAAGCAATCAACTCAACAATATAGATTAATCCGAAGATTTACTCCATTACAGGATAGACTGTTGTAATTCGTGAAAGTAACAAATATAAGCGACTGTACGTAAATCAATTACGCGGGACAAGACGAGGCGTGTTCGGGCTTGGCCCATTTCTGGGACATCCATCCTATTTGGACGACAGCCCCCGGGGCCAGCCGGGCAATCGTCTGCGGTTTAATTCAAATATTACTTGCGGAATTGAATATTCGGCTGGGCCACGAAATGTGACTTTGTCTTAATTAAGCTGTACTCAGAGTTAGGTTAGGCTATGATTTATTTAATATAGTCGCTATTTATTTAATTGTATGTATTATTTAGTTTAGTATCACGTGAAGTATGTAATTTTCAGTTTTATTTTTTTAAATTGTATATCTTGTTTAGTCCACCTTGCACTTTTTTCAACTCGTTTTTTCGCTTTCACTTGAAAGTTGGAAGAATACCCCAGCCATATGATATCTCAACAAAATGCGCTATCGGTTTATTTTTTAGATATTTGGAGATTCAATGACGACTGCATCATCTCGATTCTAGACTATGATTCGTGACCCGGACAGAACTATCGAAATTCCCCATTGAATATTAACATATCCAGACAAAGTCTAACATGTTTCAGAAAAATTATTACATTGATTAGAAATTTGCTGGATCCGTTGGGCATCGAACCGCGACCCATTCATTAGTCATAAATTGCTACTATTAGACCAACGGGGTATAAAACGACCTTTCAGTCATGTTTTTTTAATGTTTAAGATTCAAAGCAATTAACGTTTAAATTTTTTTAATGTAAAATATATCACGTAAAACGTCTATTTCATAAAATCAATTACGATTGTACACAGGTAAGTTTCTTAACACTCACAAAAATAAATAACATATCCGGTGTTCTTTGACGCGAGTGAGTTGACATTTGCTCTTTGACCTTCTTGTATTGGTTTCGAGAAATCCATTTTCATCGTCAAATTGTTATAACAAAAAAGGAGTTGATTTCGTTAAATAGTCAGTGTAACAATATGTTCGTACCTAGTACACACAGGCTTAGCCCATAATGTGGGCATAATTCCCACCAATTCTTTTGGCAAATCAGTTTTAAGGTCTGGAAATCTGTAGATTTAATTAATGAGAATCAATATATATCCCTCGTGACCGATCACGAAACATCGCAGATGGAAAAACGTGAATTCGCCTTTCGGTTTCAGTCGGTGGTTTTCCAGATGCCAAATTCGACACCAATAGGACGACCGCGCATTTGAATTAGATGGAGTGTAGTATTTCACCTTTAATTGTCTGTCCTTCGTTTCGTTAACGCGATTAGAATACATTAAATAACCGTTGACGGTACAAGACGTGAAATTTATCTATTCATTTATAACTATGAAGTTTGGATTACGACAGCAGTCACGGGGTTCCTCTGGTAAGAAATAAAATAAATACCGTGTGTCGTTTACGAGAGTACACATGTAAATAAAACACTTTAACCGTTTAAAACGCGATATATTTTAGTTAAACTTGTTTGAAATTTATTTTTAACTACGGCCCGACGTTTCGGATGCTATGCATAAAAAATTGCTACGCTAACGCCACCTGTTCCGTCGAAGTTAGTAATTGGTGAAACTGGCCGGGTCCTTGCAGAATTGATTCACGGTGTCTTCGATTTTGCCGGTTGCTGGATGCTGTTTATTGGAATCCAGAGATTTTATTATGGGATTCCAGGTGTTTGATAATTTCCGTGTTTTTTAATTTCAATTGCTTCGCGTACCAATGCGAGGATTATTGGCTGGTCAAAGCGAATGTAGTGATTAGATTTTACACGTTAAAACCGCTTTTTTACGTCCTGGTATAATATCTACAATCTTGGAATTCGAGCGACATTTAAATTCCCATATATATGTATACTAAAAAGTAACACAAAGCAGGTGCAAGTAACATCTAGTTAAAAGCCTAGTCATACACAATTGGAAGAGAACCTCATCTTCGCGAGTCGATAAGTCATACGTCAAAGATCCCAACATGGGGAAGTTTCTCATTATAACTGCTGATGAACATGTCAGAACATACGCGACTGGAACAGAACACAGAACAATCCAGAAGGTATATTTCATCTGGGAACAGAACCCCTCTAAGATGGATTCTCCCATGCACTTTCGCTTCTATTAGCCGCGGGTTTATTTAGTTAGTTGTTATCAGTGTGATGTTTTGTAGCCTATAGCCTTTCTCTATAAATGCTTGACTAACCAACACAAAAATATTTTTCAATTCGAACCAGTAGTTCCTGAGATTAGCGCGCACAAACAAACAAACATACTCTTCAGCTTTATATATTAGTAAAGATGTCTCAATGAATTTTGTTTATATTTTGTTGTCTATAAGGCACAGTAAAAATGCGATTAAGTTGAAGGCAATTTGTATTCTTAAGAATAAACATATTATTGTAAACGGTCATCGTTGGAGTAGTTTGTTTTGTAACCACACCAATTTGGAGTAGCCGTATCGACCTCACACAACGCTTTAATGGATTCTGAACTGTTCTGTATTGTATAAACTAGATATAAAGTTTTATAGAGGCAATTAATTATGTATACCACATTATTATTCATCTATAATTTAATAATTGATAGTTGAAATTATTTCTCGTTAATGGTAAGACCACAAAATAAAACCTTTGAAATGTATTTTCCGAATGTTTCCGAACAGAACGCTTTTAATATTAAATTACTCCTATTGTCTGTAGTTTCGCGAGTAGTACACAGAAAATATATTAGATGTCTTGCATCCGAAACGTCGGGCCGTAGATCAAATAAATCTACATTAATGTTTTAAAGATTTGTATGTTTGTGTGTATGTTTATAATGATTTAAAAACTTTAGGATTGTAACCAAATTTTCAACTTCAGAAATTATTACTCAATACCGTGCAAAAAAATATTCCGGGGCGGACTACTAATTGTAAATAAGTTAACTAAGTTCGGAAAGTCATTTAAATACGTTATATTTGGGGAGTAGTACACATTTGAAAGACAGTTTATCGGTTATAATGAATAAATATTTTATTAAATTATATATTGGCCATTCCGGTCCAAAACGGCTTTTGCAAAGCATCATCGTGCGGTTAAAATTCGCCGATTTGCATCAACTAATATTTTTATCGCATCTTTGTCAGCTTCGAGCGGCCTTCCAGACCGTGGTGCATCTTCGACATCAAAATTGCCGGATCGAAATTTTGCAAAATTAAAATATGACGAAAATGCTGCTTATTGCTCTCCATATTGAAAAGGGCACCAACCAAAAACTACTGTGTAGAATTAATAGAACTTTTTCTTACACATGCCTTGCAACATCAGCTCTCAAGACATATAATGGTTATGCGGCTTAAGTGTGAAGTTGGTTTCGAAAAAACGTAATTAAGTCCTCTGACGGGAAAAAACGAAACTACTTTCCGTCTATACCCATTTCACGTCTCTTCAATGTTTGGGAAATCTATACTTTTTATTTTATGTATTTCTAAACATGTATATATATTTAAACAATACTTTTTCTAGTACTGATGTAATGATGTTTTTTTTTTTTAAACACTTGTCTTGTATAATTTCCACTATCTCTTGTTGCTATTTATCTGAAAACAATTCGTAACTAGGTAAATGATTTTCACTTATCGCACAGGGGTGGAATGTCGGCAGTTTATCACCTATGCCATCTAATTACCAATTTTCCAGCTAACTGAACGGTGAGAGCCAATGATTGACCGATTTAATCAGAGTGAATGAGCGGATCTTCGTTCGCGGGCGGGAAAAAATTGATTGGCTCGAATCAATTCATTTGTGGCTTCGACAGGCGGTTTTTGTTGATACCTTGCCCACATTTTTTACAATCAGGGACGCGAGTTAATTAAAAACGGTGGTTCTGTTGTTCGTGCGAGATTACACTCATTTATCAGGGTAAGACCGCTGCGTCTTCCACCTGCGCACGAGGCAGAACATTGTTCTTCCAATATCGATTTAATTTAGATACAAGTAATGTCTAATACCGCCCTTACTGACGGAAACTATTTTTATTCAACGAGTCGAACCCACGGCTGACGTTATCAAGTCGGCAGTCTCTACCAGCTTTATTAATATACTTTATGAAGTGCCTATTATGTGTTTGTGTGCGTTACTATATATACTAATATCATAACGCTGAAGTCTGGTTCGAAAAAAACAAATTGGAGCGCAGAAACAGTGGGAAATGTCGAAGAAACGGGGAAAATTCTTTGAGGGTTTCCGTTGCGTGCGTTGTGAAACGTTCAAGATAAGCAATATATATATATATATATATATAATAGGGGGACCGGAAAGTAATGTCGTTTCTGCGCATGCCAATACTTGATTGTCATTTGAAGCAAATCCGTTCAACGATCGAGGAATTGTCAAACAGTTCAAAAACCTTTGACCATCCAAGAACATTTGAAGCAGATTGGGAAAGTAACAGAGCAGGTGTTTGGGTTCCGCATAATCAGTCAAATAAGCTACCATCAATCACTCAACTTATTGCTTCAAACACAAACAGAAGCGTTTTTTGATCGCTTGATCACAGGAGATGAGAAATGGGTCCTGTATGATAACCCAAAACGCAAAAGGCAGTGGCTCTCTCCAAATAAATCCCTCGAGTACTGCTAACCAGGTTTACACCCCAAAAGAGCGCTTTTGTGTTTGGTGGAGTATTCGCGGCATTGTTCATTTTGAATTACTAAATCTGGACAAACTTTACTGCAGACCTCTACAGCGAACAATTGCAGCGAGTCAATAATCTTAATTGAAAATGCCAGCGATTGTCAACCGAAAAAGGCGTCATTCTCCAACATGACAATGCAAACCGCACTGCGCAAGGCGAATCTAGAAAAAATTAAGGAATTGGGGTGGGAGGTGCTGCCTCATCCACCATATTCGCCCGATGTTGCACCATCGGATTTCCACTTATTCCGAGCGCTGCAACACTTTTTAAGTGGCAAAACATTTGCAAATTTGGATGATATCCAAAATGCCATCTCTAGATATTTTGCCGAAAAACCAATTAATTTTTATCGATCAGGGATTGAAAATTTACTCACTAGATGGCAAAAGGTTATTGACAATGATGGGGAAACATCATGATTAAAAATAAAGACTCGTTAAAAATGTATGTGTTTTTAATTAAGCGTAAGAAAACGACATTACTTTCCGGTCCCCCTAATATATATATATGATTTCGGCGACAGTATATTTCTATCTTTTAAGATAAGCAATACCGATGGAACGCGGACGAAGTCTTAGCAGCTACAGCTTTTAAAGATGAGGAGAAGGTTTGCAAAAATAATTTTTGACACCCCATATCTACGGACGGACAACCGAGTAGTCGCTGTCATAGCTAGTGCAAAATAATTTCATTTCAGTCGAGTCACCGTTCGCATCGCGCGAATTTTCGGTACGCCGAGTTTTCGATGATCAGATCATTCAACCGGTTCGGCGGGGCGTAGCTAGTATAAAATAAATCCAGGGTCGTTCTCCACAGGAGAGCACCTCGACTTCGTTTGGCACAGTGCCGAAATTATAAGGAATAGAATGGGATGCAGAGCCCAAATGTGAATCTATCAATCATTCGGAGAGGTACGAATGATGCGAACGGCGTGATTAAGCATAATAATTCTGCGGTTGTGCCGAATTCTGCGGGTTCACCGTTGGGAATTCTTCGCGTACCCTGGAGTGGGGGATCTTTAAATTTCAACTGAAGTAAGGGACGCATTTCGGTTGCAAAACAAACTTCTATATTGAACTTATTATGTATTTATTTGTTGCGACTTTACAATACGTTCAGCAATTGTACCAAAATCGGTTAGGGCGAAGTACAAAGGAAGCGAGGGGGGGTTTGTTTGAGTACTGCAAGGTATTGAACCTTTTCAATAAAGTCAAATATTTTATACTTTGTGAAGAAATTGATAACGTTCCGTCGCTCAAGTATAGAACTAGACCAGAAAATTAAGGAAACTTGATTATATACCCCGGTAAGAAATGCCGCTAACGAGTAATTTGTATGATAAACGTACCTGTACATGTTACGTCTGTGCTTGAACGACTTGGACAGTAATACGCACTACATGCTGTTGGATAGGACGATGTATGTCGTAAGGTACTGAAGCCAGTTCGCATAAACCGATAGATGGTTTCTTTACCGGTTTAATAGTGTGATAATGTAAAAAAGTTAAATAAAAAATATAAAAAAATGCGGACACCAAAACACGCCTGACAGATGGCGAACTCGAATCCTGGACCTCACGATCAAACCAACGCCTGCCTCGGTAAGTGCACCATGCCTAGATTTCCCCGGAAAATTACCGTTTAAAAAACAATTTCCACTTAATAGCCTGCACAGCGCGATTGCGTCATGTTTGTCTTTTGTTAGAGCTCTCTAATACAAATTAGTATTGCCAGTTACGTCGCAAAGGATTCAATTTGCATCCGTCGTAATTATAGAAGCAACGAGCTTAGCCAAAGTAAATTAAATGCAATGTTCAATTCTAAATGTATTAGACATTTAATGTCTTCAATTATCGGTAAGGTTATAAGTTAACTGTACACTAACATCATTTTTATATTGACAATTATTTCATAGTAATAACTCCTTAATATGCGTTTATGTTATTAATATCGGTCTATACATATAACTATATATATATAGACTTTAATTTTTCAAAAAGGCAAATATGTATTTGTATAAATCAGATTTAAGATTTTTTTTTAATTATAATGCCACCATGTGCTTTATGTGAAAAGTATTAAAGCTTTCAAACACATAAATCCATTTGAAATTATATTTTATTTTCGTATTTAATTTAGTCCCCTAATCTATTTTATAAAATACATAGTGTCGGCGTACAAAATAAATAGGCCATAAACGAGATATTTTTTATAGAATATCAGTTGTGACAAAAAACAAAGATTGAGAGACTCACTCATACGTAGTGAGTGTGTCAAGAGGAAGAGAAGTCAGTAGGTTAAACTACAACAATACTATTAAGATTTCAAAAAGATTTCGAAAACTAATTCATATTTACTTCAGTTACAATAAATTGGAACAGAACGGAATCCTAATAAAGTGGAACTTAAAGCAGACACATATCTGCATCCGTTCCAATAATCGTCCATTTTACATGTTAATTAGATATCTGAAATTTTTTTGACGGAAATCGTTGTGTCACCGGCCTGATCATTTCGACCCAGGCCTGCGCATGCGTCACTGTAACGGTCGAAACTATATTAAAATCTACCTACCTTGTTTTCTAAAAGTCAATATTAAAGCAACGGTTAGGTAATAAAAAAAACAAAATATTATATTACTCTTTAATCAAAATCACTGGCACACATACATAATTAGTCATACTTAAACAATCAATATATAATCTAGTTAGTAATCAAACTTGCACCGATCAATTATATTTGTAAAAACTAAATACGTCAATAAAACTTTACAATACAAACCATTTTTAGAAAACTTTAAACTAATACAAATCATCGTAACATTATTGTCAGCAAATATTAAAGCTAAACACCTAAAAGATATAAATATATGTACTTACCAAAAACTAAAACTATGTAGAGGATAAATTATCCAATATTATTATTGTCTCTTACTACATAAAAAAACACATTAAAAAAATAAATGCATACTTGAGTACAAATTTTAGGTGTTAGCATTGTCTATAGAAACATATAAGGATTAAATAGTTGTCTTTGAGTTTAACAATTTATCAAATACTCAGGGACTCGCATGCAAACTAAAATGAGAAAACCAAAGCAATTGTCAGTTACTTCATATATATGTCTCATTACACATAATCTATATGTTGATCATATAGAACTGTTAATATCATATACACATAACAATATGTTTCTATTACCGCTAGATGTCCAGTTCGTCTAATACAAAAAATATGTCTATACATTTAAAGCTTTTAAAAATCCCCTGTGGAGCATAGGTGATCAAAGTTCTGAGCCTACTTAACTGAAACAATTTATAACCGAAGTCCTAGAACAATGTTAGGTTACGGTTAAAATCTAGCTCCACTCAAATTAAAGCAACAGTGAATGAATACTGCCATACTCGCATGAACAATTGTTCTTAAATTTATTTTTATTTAAGCGCAAGAACGGCTGTATTTTATAATCTAGGGCCAATAGTTTTAAGTCTCTCTCCTTTTAAAGGAGTTTTGTCTAAAGCTGATTACGTACTGATCAAAATGCTCGCAGCGTCTTCGAACATTCGCGCACTCAGTACTTATTACCGCAAAATCAACGATCAATCCGCTCTTCGCTTGCTTTGAGTACTCGTTTTGACTGTTACGCGTATAGCATTAATTCTGTAGGTATACTGTACATCTTGACCGCGAATACCGAACACTTTTCTCGCAACGAACATGTCACGAAACCACATCGAGCATGCTCACTGCGAATGCTCGATTACACTGCGATCATTTGGTCAGTACCGAGCACAACAACTGAACATTTTCGTAGTAACGAATCGTTATTGAACTGTAACAAAGGCAAATGAGTATTAAGCTCCCTCGAAAAGTACTGAAAACGCAAAGACGGAGCCCAATCAATAAATTCCTTTTCAACATAAAGGGAATATCGGCTGCAAAGGCCGTGCAATTTGGTATCCATTCTAAAATTATCCTCACTATTCGTGTATCTCGAAAGCACATTATGGATCAGTCTATTGTGCACAGTTCCCAATAGCCAAATAGGAGTGGCAACAAATATTCGGAATAGACCACGAAAATATGTGTTAATCGGAAGAATTCCGTACTACGTAAACAAATAATAGTCATTAATATCGATGTAAATTACGCAGCAAACAATAAACGAGATCTTTAAAAACAGACACTCCTGCACAATTTTATTACAACAATGCGATTACACAAATGTCGAAATTAATTTTTTAAATATCAGCAACACCATCAATGCAGGCTTACTAAAATCACATGAAACACGTTTAAATGTTTAAAACGCGAAATATATTAGCTATACTATTACCAACGTCTTTCATTGTTGCTTGAGAAGTATCCAAAACGTCCTTCGGGCCGTAGATAAAAAAATACCTTGTATATTTCGCGTTTATTAACCATTCAAATTGTTTGATTCACTGGTAAATTACAAACAATATTAATGCTCAGATAAAATTTTTGTCTTTCAAATTATGTTTAACATTTTCTTAGTGCATAGTCAATAATATATTTTTTAATAATTACAGCTAGATCTTAATCATTAAAAGGTGGATTTTGATAATGGCAACCGCTATAACTAATACTATTTATTTGTTCATTTCCTGTTGAGCGCTGGCCTGGAGTATGGATGGGTCTGGAACCTTTCCCGGGTACGAACTGCTTTATAACCAACTATTAAATTAAATCTTATTTTACACTAAAACCACATTCAAAGCAATATACTAAAAAGCAAAATTAGCAACCTCAATAAAGCACTACTGTACTACTATTGTAGACGTTAGCGTTTAAAATATACAAAATATTTCTTATTCTGGACATTAGCTATGGAAGATAACTGACGAATCAAACAGAGATAGCAAGCGTCAGATTTGGTCCAAAACTGCGTGCTTATGAAAACAGGACTATTAATTATAAATTAACACAAATAAAAGATTATTATGAAAAAAAGTTTGACCTATCTATTCTAATACTATAAAGCTGAAGAGTTTGTTTATTTATTTGAACGCGCTAATATCAAAAACTACTGGTTCGACTTGAAAAAATATTGGTTTTGGATAGATCATTATGGAAAGGATACTGCGATCAATTGGAAAAACAGTGGAAAAAATTGAATAAAATGCGTTAAAAAAAATTCATCTTTCAGGGCTTCCGCTGCGTGCGCTCTGAAAACGATCCAAGAAACCAAAAAATATCTATGAAAGAATTATTCTTGTTTGTGTGTAATCCCGTTTTCCCCTCGGGGGGCATGGGCGGGACATTTCTGTGTCCGTTCACTGATCCGTTCTTTAACAGCCAAGTACTTGATCAGACTTCTGTGCCTTGCCCGACAGAAACAATTTTTTGTTTCCCTAGGATTCAAACCCAGGACATCTCGCGCCTAACGCAATGCTAGGCAATAGGTTTAAACATTTGGCTACAAAGGCTTCTTTAAATGGTCTAAAAAATGCCTGCGACATTATATAATGTCTATCTTTATCTTTTAAGATTAACGCACAAGAGTGGCGGGACACGGACGACGTCGAAGGTAACAGCTATAGTTTGTAAAGCTAAGGAGGTTGTTTGCAAAAATTTATAAAAATTCCAAGCGGTCGAAGTCGCCGGCACAGCTTGTATAAATAAAGATGTTTAACCATATTCAACAGTCCACTCTAGAAGAGAAAGGGCGTAACATACATTTATTTAAATTTTCGATTAACACAAAGTGCCTTTCTTCCATCTCTCTGTCTCTATTCAAACAGTAAGCGATTCTTTACAAATAGGTAGAAATTCTTTCGTTAATACTCCCGTAATGTAATTATGGGAGAGGAAAACCTTGTCGTAATTACGTAACAATTTAGGTAAGAACATCGTTCGCGATTAGTATGACACGCGCAGACATAGAGAACCTTTGTACTGCTACACGTCAGTCTAAATGTGATTAAACACGACAGCTAATTAAGGTCGCTTCGACGTTACTTTAACGAACTAATCAAAAGTCATAGACAACTTACGACTTGTCTATGATATTTCATATGGATCGGCAATGTTATTTGATAGCTATCTCGAACATATGTTAATTAAAAGCTAGTTTATAATTTTATAGTTATAAGCTTGTACATAACTTTCTAAAGAATATTAATAAAATCGATGTAGACCTTTAAAAATTGTAGATGTGCGTGGGGAGCGTCTTTAAAATTATGAAGAACGACGCGAGTCAAACTACGTAAATTTAACGTTGAAAAACTTAAATTTAAATTATTTATTTAGTTAAAATTACTGAAAAAAGTTCCATTGTTACTGGAACTTTTATTAAATCAAAAGATTGAACTGGATTTCATGTGTCACTGAGTGTCAATTAATTCCATAAAAACTAAAGGTGTTGCCCTTACTAATTATGTGCCAGTCCTTTTTTCCCCATAAATTCGTTACAGGGAGTAAACTAGTTTTCTATAATATGATTAGTAGTAATTTTATTCTACAGAGGACGCGAAATACGGTAATTGATTAAAATATTTTGTATAAAAGAGAGAACAGAGAAAGATAATTGTAAATTAAACCAATCTGTCTGTTTGTATGTAAAAACTCTCTGAGAATACGGCATGGATCTTTTCACCAAATTAAGCGGAACTTGGAGCATCACAATCTTTTCAGTACACATATAGACTACTTACTCAGTTTTGTTGAATTTTATTAAGAAAAATATTTAACCTAAAAAGTGACCAATAAGGGCAGACAAATTTCTAGTGCAAAAGCGTCAATCAAGTAAAGCGATTCCAATTTATATTACCTTGATTATTTCTCTGCAAGGACGTTCCGTCTCTGGCAACACTGGATCCAAATCCGGCCACCGGCGGCCGAGGACCACCCACCGTTGGCACTGGATTCCGTCTGAACGGCGCAACCTTGCCCACCACCGGCACTGGCTTGACTATTTTCGCTGGTAAATAATTTCGTACTTTAATTTGAGTTCTTAAAAGCTTAATATATACGAGATGTTTCTATATTTTCTATAATTAGCATATAAATTAATGAATTAAATAGTAATTTGGACAAATAATATGTTATAAAACGTCTAACCCTTGACATACTATTGAATTATATATAAAACTGAAGCTAACCTCTGTATTGGGGATTGTTAGTTTGATTTATGAAATTCGTCCTGTCCGAAAGCCCCTTCTTCACGGGCACATTGGCTTTCGGCTCGGTCTTCACATTATCCTTCCACTCCATTTTGTTAGCCATAACGAACGTGGAATTTAGGCAATTAGGGTCAATAGTCTTATAGTTCTCAATATCAACATTAAGGTGAGGTTCTCTTTTGACTTTCTTAGCAGAACTGAGATTCCTGGTAACATCCAAACTTTCACAAGAATCATTAATAACAATTGTTTCATTATTCAATAGCTTTACAGGTGTTTCCTTCTTCACAGGTGTCCCTTTACGTTTCTTCGCTGAGAGCCTGGGCTCATGATTCTCAATGTCACAAAAATCGTCACTGTCTGTCTGTACTAGACTGACATCATCCTCAAATTTAACTATCGGTTTATCTAAATCCAATGATGTGACAAATTTGAAGTAATCATCGCCTTGGAACTCTTCATCGGACCAGACAATGTTCTTAGCAGATTTTGCTTTCTTCATAATCTCTAGATACTCCTCTGCTAAGGATGATGGCACCCTATCGTAGCCTTTTAATGTTAGGTATAGTTTTTTCAGCATACTCGGCATGTCCATAACATAATCTGTGAACGATTTGATCTCTTGGTGCTCAATAGATAGAAGTTTGTAACGCAGGTTGTCTCTGGCTTCAACAAGTCTAAGTTTCGCTTGCGTTTGTAGGTTTTGAACAAAATCTATAAGTTCAGGGTGGTCTGATACCGCTTGGTTGTACATAATGTCTAATCGCTTTCGACTTTCTGCCCATTCCGCCCATGCAGAGACCATCTTGGTTTCCAGTTGTATAGATTGTTTCATATAGCTCTCTGCGGCGCGTTCTTGACGCGGTATATCTTCGGTGCACATCTAGAAAAAGAATTGAAATGATTACTTCTAAGATTAGTAGATACAAAGCAAATTTAAAAAAGAAAACCGTTTTTGGGTTAAGGTGTTAATATAATTATAATTCTCAGCCTACCCTCAGAAGATATGTAAAACTAAGCAAGTCTTTCCTTTTAAGTACTTGTTAAAGAATTTAAAGGCTTGATATTTTTTTTGAATTTAAATATTTCATAATTATAAGAAAATTATTTTTCACTACGGCCCGACGTTTTGGATGCTTTGCAACAGCCGTGGTCACGGGGGAACTCCGGAGCATTCTAAACGTCGGGCCGTAGTTAAAAATAATTTTCAAACAAGTTTAACTAAAATATATCGCGTTTTAAACCGTTAAAGTGTTTTATTTAAAATGTGTACTACTCCCGTAAACTACAGACAGTGTTTCATAATAATTAAAATATCAGAAACATATACCTGATCCAAAGGTTCCGATGAGCAACGGTGAGCTAAATCAACCACGTGCTGGAAGGCGCGCTTACGCAGTTGTTGCCGCAATGCGAGTACGCGCTGACGACTCATCATCGACAGCAGTCGATTTTCGACCACCGCATGCGCATTCTCTGCTACACTGATACGTTGCCGCCATTGTTGAGACACTAAAGCAAAAAATAAATTGAAACGCGAAACATATTAGTGAACTTAATGTTTATTTATCTTAATTACGACCCGACATTTCTAATGCTTTGAAGCAGGGGAATTAAAGAAATATGTATATATCGTGTTTTAAACCGTTATGAGTGTCTAATTTCAATATGGAGTACTCACATTAACTACAGACAATATATTATTACAAGCCTGTTATTTACTAAAATTAGTGGAATTATTATTTTTTAATTTGATTGTCGACTTGTGGGTGTACCTAGCTGAAATACTTACGTTTTTCCTTAGCAGGATCTATCTCTTTGACATTCTTCACAGAAGACAAAGATAGTTTTGCTTCCAACTCTTTAATCTTCTTCTTCAATTCCTCATTTATCTTGACATATTGTGATAGCCTCATGTCGCCATCAACAATATTCTTCTTAATGCTGAGCTGAATTTTGTTAGCACGAGCCGCATATTTCAATGTATTGTATGTGTCTTCATAGCTCAAGCTGGAGGGAGACACGTTAGCAATCATAACCGTCTTGCAGTTGCCACCTAGGCTGTCCTTGAGGAGACGGGTCAGTTTTGAGTCTCTGTGAAGAAAAACAACCATATAAAAAGTTATATTTGTTTATAAAAAGTCTAAAGTATGGAATTATGGAAAGTCATTATTTATTTATATTTGACTTGTCTTTTGTTTAGACTACCGCCATGATTAAGCGCGTAAATAATCGTAGAATTAACCGTAAAAATTTAACTTTAAAAATTTACCCGTTTTGTTCATATAGGAAATATGAACAAAACGGGGGAAATTTTTCATGCTGTATCTCTTAAAGTCACAGAGCGATGTTTTATAGCCTATAATCTTCCTTGATAAATGCTCTAACACAAAAATATTTTTCAATTCGAAACCAGTAGTTACTGAGATTAGGGCGCACAAACAAACATCAAACTCTTCAGCTTCATATATTAGTATAGATAATATGCATATTATGTAATAAGATTCTTTGCCCCACGACTGTAATGGGATTACATGTACATTATAATAAAAATCCATAAGTTTGCTTACCTGTACGGGATATAATTGCTACCATCAGCAAGCTTGTTAATACAATTTCCGAGAGACAACAAGCTTTTATTGATATTGGCTCCCTCTTTAAACCGATCACCTTTACAACCAGTTGCAGATGCTCGTTCACTGCCTGCCAGGTCTATCATAGATAGTTTCACCATGCGTAGCTGACTGCTCGTCTTGTAACGCATTTTTACGTACACCTGTAACAAGTGTTAAATATTCACCACTTTATAATATCTCTCTTAAAGTACCTAATGAGTTTCAGCAAATGCAGGAAGTATTTGAAAAATAAAACGACAGAAGCCAGACCTTACTTAGCAGCTTACTGTCACTGAGATCATAAAGGTGTTAAAAATGTCTGCAGTAAATTAAACAATTGGTAATAAGCTTTAAAATTTTAATATAAAAAAATACTAATGATTTACTATTTATTATATTTCAAGTAAATCGCGCAAGCTAAAGAATGATGAAGTGATGAAATGTTATTATTAATTAATACTATAACATAGTACTGAAAACTAAACATTAATTTTCTGGAGCTTTGATGAAAATCAATAATCTAATTATGATTTTATATCAATAGTTGTCAATTTAGTTTTTATTAGACTTGCAACGAATTTTCGGTTACTATTCGGTTTTCGGCCTATCCGGCGGCTTTTTTTTTTTCCGGCCGAATACCGAAATTCTCCAATTTTTTCGGCGGAAAAAAAAAACCCCCAAAATTTTTTTTTTTTTTGGGGAAAAATTTTTGGAAAAAAAAAAAAAAAAAAAGGTGGGCCGGTTTTTTTTTTTTTTTTTTTTTTTTTTTTTTTTTTTTTTTTTTTTTGGGGTGGGGTCCTTTTGGGGGGGGCCCCCCCCCGGGGGAAAAATCCCCCCCCCCCCCGGGGGGCACACCCCCCCCCCCCGCGTTTTTTTTCCCCCCCCCCCCCCCCCCCCCCCCCCCCCCCCCCCCCCCCCCTTTTTTTTTTTTGGGGGGGGGTTTTCTTTTTTTTTTGTGGCGCGGGGGGGGGGGGGGGGGGGGGGGGGGGGGGGGGTTTTTTTTCCCCCCCCCCCCCCCCCCTTTTGGGGGGGGGGGGGGGGCCCGCCCGGTCCCCCCCCCCCCCCCCCCCCCCCCCCGCCCCCCCCCCCCCCCCCCCCCCGGGCGGCCCCCCCCCCCCCCCCCCCCCCCCCCCCCCCCCCCCCCCCCCCCCCCTCCCCCCCCCCCCCCCCCCCTCTTCTTTCCCCCTTTCTTTTGGGTGTTTTTTTTTTTTTTTTTTTTCCTAGTTTTTATACATAAAAGGGTTGCACTGATACGACATTTGCTGTATACTTAACTTATTAAAATCTGTCTTTGATACATCAAAGTTTGTTTTTCTACCTTTTGATGTAAATTTTTTAAGTATTTAAGTTAACAGTATAGTATAGTAGTTTTTATATGTATAATCTTATATTCTTTTATGTTCCGTATCAACATCCAGGCGGACGTAAAAACCTAAATAGGTTTGTGATCTGTCTTTTAATATTTATTTGTACCGTTTTTCTTTCATATAAATAAATAAATAAAAAAGTCTGTTATTCAGGCAGACAAAGTTGCAGTGACAACTAGTGAATATATACTCATACCTACTTAGATCTTTTATACTTAGCAACTGAACTGAAAAAAGCAAGGTTCTAAAGGAAACTTGGTTGAGTAAAAATACTTACTTGAAACACCGCATGGCTTCTTGAACTTTCAGCATTGGCATCAGTGGGATGTTGGGTCCTATTTTTATTACCATCCTCCAGCATATTCAGGAGCTCCCTGGCCGTTTTAATTTTATGAAGGGTTAGTCCAGCCACCATCACACCATACTTAGCATCTTCTCGGAGTTGAAGAGCAGTAGTTGATGGTTTTAGGAGATCATATACATTTTCATTGTAGACCTTAAAAATTAAATTAAAATTTGAGACAATCTTTTCTTTATTTAGGTAATTAAACAAAACTAAAATCCTAGAATTAATGAATGTTGAAAGACTACATTTATTTATTCAAGTATGGAAAAGCCTATCATATCATGAAAAATTATAATGCATGCAATAAAAATCATCACAAGTAATCTACATTACAAAGTTATCATACACTCTATATTATTTATCACACTAACTTACTTCAATATATGAAACACCAATATCAAATTCCCTGTCCTTTTCAAATGAGTCAATTGTATAGAACAGATGTTCCATAGTTAAATAAGTAATGCCTGGATTCTCTTGATTCCCAATCATGGTGAAAGTTTTTCCCGCGCCCGTTGCGCCATACACAAACACGGAACAATTATATCCCTCCATTAATGACGCTAAAATATCTTTAGTTGTGGTTTCAAATACATCCTGATTTGTAGCTTCTTGGCCACATACATGGTCGAAAACAAACTTCAGCTCCTTATTAGCACGCTTTAAGAAGTTTTTATTTGGTTGCTGAACGCCTTGATAGAAAAAGGGTCGAGTTTCCTCCTTGGGGTCAAACACTAACATTTTATCATCAACAACGTCGACTACAACACGGTTGTTTAGGTCTTTCTCCTTTTTGTTTAAAGGACGAACCCTGACGACAACTTTGATGTTTGCAGACATGTTTTGAGTTGACCCACTCCTTGAAGGAGCTGTGACTGGCGCCTTTTGCCTGGCTAGGCCAGGACCTTTCTCGACTACTCGATGCACCATTTCAAGTTATCGCGTACACATTAAGCACAACACAGTTCTCATCTAGCTATTACCGGTCTTATTTAACTTTTAAAATAAGTTGCAGTTATTTCTGCTTATTATGAAATTTAAATTATATTAAATATGTCGCAGCCCGTATTCGTTTAGGTTTTGAAATTGAAATTGTTTGAATTTACATAACCGTCATATTTTAAAGTGACAGCCAGTCATAGACAAGAGTTAACGGTGGGCAAGCGTGACGCCATGCAAAGAAACTCGTATAGTCTGTGGATTGGGCATGTAAAACACATTTTGTGTTTTGTATAAAGCAAAATATTTTAAATAATGTTAAAATCAGAATATATAAACTAAATAATTGGTTTATTTTTAAACTTTAATTTTTGTTAAAACTGTTAAGCATAGAAATTTATAAGATCGCATAATTGAATTGACAACTTTCAGCTTTATATTATGCTTTTTTTGCTTAACTTAATTACAATTTTTTTATTTATTATATTATTTTGTTTATGTACGTGCACTTGTGTTTTAATGAAAAATAAATTATTAAACGCCTGAATATTTTTAATAGCAATACGACCAAAAATTAGTTTATATTTATTCCTATTCATAAATTAAATTTAGAAGTAGATCGACAGGTTTATGGCAAGGCGTTGTATATAAGAAACAAATACAATTTCCTCTTAATTTCCGCCGCTGATCTTATCTGGACATAACGAGAGCCTTAGCATTCAGCAGGGACTCCACTAAAACTTCGTTTAAGCCGGAATTTCATCGCGCCCTATTGTGCTTAGTTAGACGAGATTTTCAGCGGACTAACAAAAACATTCAAAATATCGTAGCTAAATTTAAGTAGGTATTATATAATTGCTACAAGATCATGACACAATTATCATAATCACTGATTATATGTATATATTTTTTAATGATCGAGTGGAACAGACACACATGGGGTTCATTGAATGGTAGGTAATATACCCCAGCCTATAGTATCTAAACGAGATGCGTAGTCGGCCTATTTTGTCTTTGGACATTCGAAACTCCACAGACTGAACCGAAACTTCACGGCATTTTGATCTGTGAACGGTGGTTCGTGACCCGAACGGAAGGTATATAGAAAATATTCCTACCGCCCATTTAATATCCAGATTTCCGGATGAAATTATAAATTGAAAAAAATAGAAACATGTTGGAACCGGTCGGACCGGAACGGGTCATGGGCATGGAACCCGCGACCCGTTAATTATTAGCTATACATTGCTACCATTAGACTCGTCGAATTTTTCAAGTCAATGTACAGGAATATGTATTTTAAAACAATAGAATCATTCACTATATGCATATATCATCTTTTCAATCCTAGTTATATTTGGAAGCTAATTAAAATGGTATAATCTATCATTTTCCTTAATTATTTCTGCATACTGCAAGAGTGAAACGGTTAATTAATATATTATGTATCTAAATTATATAACAGCAATGTCGTATCGTGTTATTAGTAGTGAAATATTCATATACCTTTATCTTATATTAATATTTTAAAATTGCACTTTGACACACTTTTTGATACCATTGAAACCTTAGCACGCGTGTGTTTAACATGTTAGACTTTCTCGAAAACCCACAATACCCATGTTTGGGGCCACACCTACGTCTTTTAGGCCTTACCGGTCTTTGGCACCCGATTGTCAATAAAAAAGCCCGCTGCAAATTGGCTATGTTTTACTTGACAACAGCCTTCTTTTTCAGCCAATACTTTAAATGTATCATCTATTTTAATACTAAGTCTCTGAAGCTGATTTTACAGTACATACCCTTTCATATGGGCATTGTTAAGTCGTGCTTTTTTCAGAGACACCATGATCGATGGTCTTACCTGATCGAGCACACAGCTAATATTGAAAGAAGCCAAAGGGGGCATAAAAATATATCACATCGTGTAACAGATTATATAAGACGTAGTCGTCGCATTACTTACTTCTTTTGGGCTCTTGCTTTCTTCTCCAATCTTAGCATTTTTAGTGAGCCGTACCTCAAAAACGAGACTGTGAACGGAACAAGGCTCTATTTATATATCTTCGAAGGTTACACGCCGTTTAGTCGCATCCCACCAGGGTATTACTGTTCCATGGCTGTTCAAACTATTCTTGGGCATTTAGTCAGCGCTTATGTAGTTGGTTGGGACACATGTGTGGTGTCATTGATGATATTTTTCGCTGGACAGCTTAAGATTTTTCGAGTGTACACAAAAGAGGTTATTAATGTAAAGAGTAAAGTGGAGTCTCATAAGAATATTATCAAGTGTCACAACTTTTATTTAAAACTTATCGAGTAAGTGATTCTGTATTTTGTTTTCGAAGCGAGGAAACGCACGTTTTACTAGGTGTCGGTTATAAAATTAAACTAACTGTATTACTATATAATTCAGTTAGTTTTCCTTTCATTATTGTATATAATGATATACGTGTGTTATTCGACACTTGAGGTTTTTTTAATAATTTTGTTTCAGGTATCATACATTGTTCAATTCTCTAATATCACCGGTTATGTTCATATACCTAATAGTAATTTCGGTAAATTTGGGCGTATGTATTATTCAAATAGTGGAGGTATGTTAAAATATAATTTTAAAGAAGTGAATATATTTATCATATAAATTAAAACTTTTAACGGTTCGAAAATAATAACATAATTTACTTACTTCAAAGTACGACATTTACCTGTTTTAAACCGTTAGAAATGATTTATTTAAATGTCTAAGTTATAACGTTCATAAACTACAGAGAATAAATATTTATAACTTACTAAAACTGACCGTGAAACATTTTAACATTATAGATAAAAAATCATTAACTTTAATTACTATTATATAGATTAACCTAATTTGACTAGTTGAAGGACGATTTTGGTGCCCTCCTGTCTGCCTGTCTTTACGTCTTGGCTTGTCTAATTCAGCTCTTACTATTCTATTGGCACAGCAACGAAGTTACTGTTGAGGTAAACACTTCCTTTGATTTTTTAAACCTCTCTTATCAAAGACACAAAGATATATATTGTAATACATGACATAAAGATCCGTCCTTACGAACGTTCCACAGATTATCATTATACAGATTATTCTATAGTGTTTAATATATATTTGAAATTGCATTAAGGTCAAGAGTATTTAGTGTATTTTACAGTTATAATTACTGTTTAAGTAGTTAAGGCGAATAAGATAAATGCATAAATTTGTTAGGTGGTGAACTACGTACCCATTTGATATTCAATATAGTTTAAATTAAAAACAAATGAGTCTGAATTTGCATGTCCTATAAATAAATATACTTAAGCGCTTTCGAATCGTAAAAATTGCATAATATTTTATTCCAAGATCTTTAATTACTATTGTAATGATTAATTATTAATTCCACCGCTTTTTTTCAAGTGGTTTCAGTTAAGTTTTTGTGAATTTCGTTTCAGAGCCTTTTAGTGTCAAATAGCTCATTTAAAACTAATTGGGTTGATGTTGATAATGGGCTCCGAAGAGAAGTCGTCTTGTTAGCTGAAACGACAAATCGAAGACTCGTGTTTACAGCTGGTCCGTTCCACGAAATGTCCATCTCAACATTCATTTCGGTAAATATTAAATATAATGATGGTGATCTACTACAGCAGGAAAGAAGCGGTGGCACGAGATCTCAGCCTATTTTAAGTTAATGTTAATTGCATAATATTTTAAGTCCACTTAAAAAGAATATTAAATGGCCAATTTATTCAAAGCCAAAATAGGGCGACGGCACATCGTATCGTATATGCTAAGCTGGGTTATAACACCTACCATCAAGTGACCCGCATGAAAAAGAAAGAAACCGTTGAAAAATTAAAGAAAGGTCTAACAGTAGCAATGAAAAATCAATAATCACAGAGTCATGGATTGGATTCCCGCTAAGTCTAACAAGTTTTTAAATTCAATTTATATTGTTTCTGAAATATGTTAGTCTTATTAAACTGGATTAAATGAGTGATAGGAATATCGAAATACTGGTTTGGATATTTATAACTGAATTGAATAAATAAGGAATATCTAAAGCCATTATAGGTGGACATGGTGCTACATGAGGTATTTCACCATCACCATCATCAAAACACCATGCTCGTCTGTCCTCATCAGTCATGACGCATTATGTCAATTTATGCTTTGGCAACATGGCGGCTTTTATGAACTCTGTGCTGTTAAAACAAATGTATGTATCTACTTATATAAAATAATAATGACACTGTTTTTCTTTTCCAGATATTACGCAGAAGTTACAGCTTTTTTACACTTCTAAATGAGACAGCTTAGCCCATATAGTTTTTTTGTAATTGTTTAGTAATGAATGTGATAAGTCAGTAAAAACTATATTACACTAGTTTTTTATTGTTAAAAGCTTAAGCTAGACGCCTCGACACTACTGCACAAGCAGGGCAAAAGAAAGTTTGCCGGAGCAGCATGCACAAGTATTAGCTTCTTCGACAAACTTTCTTTTGCCATATGTTTCGACCGATTAGTATTTCAACCAAATTTCATTACTAAAAAAAGGCTTATGTTTGTTATTTTTATAAGATACACATACACACATATGTGTTATATTTCCCCTGTTTCTTCGCTCCTAATGGTCGAAGCGTGTAGTTGATAGTCTAAAGCATTTTAAATAAAACACTGTAACGGTTTAAATAGCGATATATTAGTTAAGCTTATTTGAAAATGATTTTTTTTCGTTGTTTCGGATGCTTTGCAGCAGCCGTGGTCACGGCGAGGGGTGTCCCCGTGACCACGGCTCGCGACCACATACGTTTAACTAATTTATCGCGTTAGACATAAGTTATAGACATTCTAAAGCCTTTCTCGATAAATGCTCTTACACAAAAATACATTTTTTATTCGAATCAGTAGTTTATATCAGGATATAAGCGCGTTCAAAGAAACAAACAAACCCTTCAGATTTAAAATATTATATATATATTACATTCGACATTTCTAGTTCCGCGATGCTTATCGAAATTATCAAAATTGGTAGAAGATTGAATGCGATACAATCAGGTCGGTATTTAACTCCAAGTTCGAGATCGTTCCCAGTTGCCAAGAATCCGAGTCCAAATCGATTACAACTCGAAATTTCACATTAATCGATTCTGATTCAGCGAGTTTTCGATTGAAGCGATCCGATTAAATGTTTGTAGCGTAAGTTGTGTTTGCGTGGCTAGCCCTCATGAGCTATCTGTAATAAAGTTTGCTCAACTGCTACATTAATTGGACCTGTATCCAGTTCCGTCAGCAGGAAAATCCATTAAACTGCTACGCTTTACGCGGGAAATTTAACTTCGAGATTGTTTTTATTGCGTATATATCTACTTTGAGTAAGCTAATGAAAAGTAGTCCCGTAGTCTAAGTTGCAGCTCAATTGTCCATAAGAAGCTATCCTAGTCTGCGATGTAGTTCAGAGGAATTTATTTTATTTTTAAATAAGTTTTATCTTTAGAAAACATTAATATTGGAATTTTATATATTAAGATGGCTCTATATCAATAAAAAATGTAGATTGCGTGATATCAATAGATTGAAAAAAATCACCGATGACGAGTTGGACTCGGTAGCTCAATGGGTAAAAGCATCAGCGCGGAACGTTGTGGATGGCGGTTCAAGTTCTGCCCGAGTAAATTTTATTCAATTTATTATCGATTCTAAGATGTATCTCTTTTAGTTTTAGCTTAAGTACTACTATTATCTAAACTCTTTTACGCAAAATGGTTTTTAAAATACAATGTGTCAATTGATCATTAGTATCAAGTTGCACATTTCTACCCGCTTTTCGGGTCATTACAGTAACCAATTTCGCAACGACAACTCCCAAGTAGCAAATTGCCTGAAAAAAGGTTCTTCACCTCCACGCGGCACCCTCGGTTCCTTGGGTTGTGAATCTATACATATGTATGTTTCCACGAATCGAGAAACCAATAATTCCCCAAGACACTCCACCTAGCAGGAACCAAATAACTCATAACTAGAATACATCAACAGCCAGTTTGCGCAGTCCATACCATCCGAATTAACATATAAATTGTTTTGAATCCGGCATCTACATCCCGTTAAATTATTTCGCGAACTTCCCAAATTTACATGGTAATTGGTAAAACTCAAGATTTGTCGTTGGGCCCGCGGTTGAGGTTACATGAATTTGCGTTAAGTCAACGAGGTAGATAAACATCTGGAGGTGGAGGCTCTCAATGATAACCCCGCGCGCACCGAACTTACCAGAATTACCTGGGTACGATGTCTTTTACTCATGATTTATAAAATTCGGGCTCATTGGCTAACAATCAACTTGTCGTGGGTTGGATCCCCACCAGGTACCAATATTAGATTATTATTTTAATTAAACATGTTTGAAAACAACTTTGAAAAAATTTTTTCAACTCATTGAATCTTAGGTTGGCAGGTATATGTATCAAAAAGTTGAAAAAAAAAATCGACGATGAATTGTAAGACTCGGTAGCTCAATTGGTAGAGCAACAGCACGGAACGCTGTCGATGCCGGTTCAAGTCCTGCCCGGGTCGAAAATTTTTTCAAATTATTTTCGATTTTTAAATGAAACATGTTTGACTTCATTTGAAAATCTGGATTATAAGGTGGTAGGCTTGATTAAATGTATTTTATTTATTTTCTTTCGAACTAATGTTTTTGAATGAGTTATTGCAAGTATATATACTGTCTATAGTTTACGCGAGTAGTACACATTTAAATAAAACACTTTAACGGTTTAAAACGCGATATATTAGTTAAACTTATTGAAAATGATTTAACTTCGGCCCGAAGTTTCGGATGCTTTGCAGCAGCTGTGGTCACGTGGAGACTTAATAAGTCGAAAGTAAATTATTTTCAATAAGTTTAATTAATATATCGCGCTTAAAACCGTTAAAGTGTTTTATTTAAATGCATGTGTATATTTTGATTGAATAACATAATCATGATTCCTTATAAGACTATCTTCCCAATGTAGAACATAGACGAGAAGAATATTCATTTTATTTCTCTGAAATAAAGAACACAAAGCCCGTAGAAGAATTTCTCACTTAAAGCGTTTTGAAGAATGCTGAATTAAAACATCTCGTAAATTTTCCTAAACAATTAAATTTAATGAGTTCAGACTGTCTCGCACCTATTTTTTTCTACCTGATAAGACGTAATAAGTTGATTCGCAGTAATTATGGTAACATCTCAGCTGTAAATAATTATTTAGATATTATTATAAAAAAGTATCACGCAGAACAAATACTCTTCTGAATGTCTATCAGCAGACTATCATTCTGATAATCTATACTAATATTATAAAAATACGAAAGTAACTCGGTCTGTCTATCTGTCTGTCTGTTCGGCTTTAACTCCGAATCTACTGAACTGATTTAAATGAAATTTGGTACACAGATAATCTAGAGCTTGAGGACATAGGACATAGGCTACCACTATCAACCCTATTTTAGTGCCAAAAAAGGAGTTGATAATTTAAATACTTACATTAAGACTGTTACCAAATAGTAAAAATAATTATAATAGATTGTATTGTGTGTTTGTTACCTAATGAGTAAAGTTTATAAAAAGTTGTTTAGTTTTGTTTTAAATACTTATAATAACGTACGCTTAGTTTATTTATAGGTAAACGAATTGCCTAATGTTTAAACATTTTATTGTTTTGTCTTATTTGATTTTCATTTTGTTTAATCGAAGTCGCCAAATATCGCCCTTTGGTTTCAATCAAAAAAATTGTATTACATCGGTTTTGTGTGTCTTTTATCCTATTTCCTAGCAGATATTTGCCCTTATAACTTCATAGGTCAACTTACCCCAGATGAATAGTCAGCCTTCCCCGGGAATGGGGTAGGTTGACCAGATTTTCCTATCATACAAAAACTGGCCTGTACTCATTATGATGATGAATAAGACAGTACATCTAATAATTGCACCTATTTTTAAAATGATGTACTCTATAGAAATAAAAATATAAACTTGGAAAATTGGTGAATCAGCCCCGGTCTCCCCTACGTGTGCCAGGTCAGCTAGTTCTAGATATAAGTTCTCGGTACAATAATTCTACTATTTAAGGCAATGTAAGTTTCTGCGTAACGTCTCACCGTACCATATCTCCTTGTCTCCTCTTGTTTGTTATTTAAATCTGTTATCCAAAGGTACAGGGATTGATAAGGGTCTCGTAACTGTAAATTAGTCTGCCCTACCTCACACTTTATTTAACAGTAATTCCATTAGGGTGTTAAATGCGCCCGTTGTCCTGCTCTTTTCTGGGATACCAGCAGAAAAAACATATGTTTACATAATAGATCACTCATAAGTGAGAGTATATTCGAAAAATTACTCGAATAGAGTTAATTAATGTACTTTACATGAGTTTTTAATAAAACTTTTAACGGTTGAAAACGCGAAATATATTCGTTAACTTATTTGTACCAGCCGCTGTGGTGACTGGAAACATCGGGCCGTAGTTAAAATAATTTCTAAATAGTAACGAATATATGTCGCGTTCTAAAACGTTGAAGTGTTTTTTTTTAATGTGTACTGTTCGCGTAAACTACAGTATTTAAAGTTTATTTTTTTTATTGTTAGTACCTGTAAAATAAGTTTTCTCATTTATTGAATTAACTTTACCCGCGCGGCGTTCGCGTTGGGGCAAATTAAATTTCGTGTAAGAGTTCTTGGAGGCGAAGAGTTGACAGGTGACGAAGGTGTCCAGAAGTCCGGGCTCCGTAATAATAGATTCCTTGAAGAATTCTGACCTCCAGCTTTGCCACGAAATCTCGGGCAAAAACCGGCTACAAAAACTGTTTTTATTACATACCTCTGAAGCTGAAGAATTTGTTGGTAAGATTGAATTTACTGATTTCAAATACTAGTCTGACTTCTAAAATTATTTACGCTAACAGCCTACAAGTTACATATATCATATATCAATTACAAACAACTATTACAAAATATTTAAAAATGAACCTCTTTTAACGGTTTCAAAAGCGAAATATGTTAGTTACATGTAAATTAAAAATTGATTTTATATTGACACACAGCATTCCGTGGTGTTGCTCTAACCAATTGAACTACCGTCTGCCTGAGATAGACTAATTTTTAATTTATTAGTAACTACTATCGTGGCTGGTGCAAAGCATCCTAAACGTCGGGTCGTAGTTGAAATAAAAAAATATATATATTTTATTTTACATCGTTAAAATTGTTTTCTTTTAATGTGCATTAGTCGACTAAAAATATGTTTAGTATTACTAAAACTCCGTAACGTAGATTTAAAAACGAAAAACCACAGACGCTGCATCTTATAAAACTTCAACCCAATTTTTCAAGTCCACCTCTAATCTAATAATACTCGGACACTGAAGTACGGTTGGAAGTACTCTCGGTAGAACTACAATAATTTGAGAGTTCCACGGAACCATAATATTTATTTTCCGTTCCACGTGATATACCACTGCTAACAAACTGCGAGTGATTCCAGGCGGACAGTATCTTTTTTAATACTAGATTTTTATCAGTATTTGTTACAATTACTGTACTACTCTATACTATTTGTAGGTATTTAATATAAAATTGACCTTATACAACATCTATATCAAACAGACAGTACAATTGATCAGGTAAAGAATATTTTTAGGTAAGGTGGTACACAAATTTGATATTGTTTTTCTAGTTTAAAGCAGTTTTAACGGTTTAAAACGCGAAATGTACGAAATAACTTATTTACAATTTATTATAACTACCCGGCCCGACGCGGAGGTTTTGGATGCCTTGCAGCAGCCGTAGTCACGGTGGAACTGAAATAAACGTAAGCACGTAATTGAATAAATTTCAAATAAGTTAAGGGAATACTTTTAATTTAATGCATTTTTTTTTATTTTAATATAATAAATTTGACGGCAAAAAAATAATAAAATCCCCCAATTTTTAAACTGGCCCCCACCACACGCCCGGGCACTACTGTAGCATAATGACTAGTAGAGACTTCTCTCTTTAAACTCAGCTCCCGTGAGCGGTGCTGCGTTTGAAAATTGTTTCGTAATATCGCTTAGCATGACGTCATGGCATGATGCGTCATTCACTCGGTAATCCTAGACAGATCCTCAGTGATCCGGTCAGTACTACAAATTGAAGCACGTCAAGGCTTAAAAGCCCCGAAATTGGAATCTCATCGGTAGCAACACAATTTATCACATCCTAACTATAGTGATAAACGAGCCTTCGAATTCTTATATAGCTTATGTAATTATATAGAATAGAAATAGTTAAGCAGTTCAGTAAAATCTGTAATTGTATTCATTTAAAATCGAACACGCGAATCGCACGAAACTACGACAATAGCATTCAGTGCCGCTGATCTGAAAAGATCTTTTATGTACATGATGTAACAATAATAACGTCTTCGAGTAGATTTATATTAAACTTAAAGTACATTCTTTTCAATAACGCTTTTAACGGTTTAAAAACTTGAAATAACACATTTCGCGTTAAAGCCGTTAAAGATGTTTTATTTAAGTATACTTCACTCGTAAACTACAGACAGCACTTAAGTACGTTGATTTGAAATTATATATTATAAAATTTCTTTATCCTACACCATGATACCTAATAAGTTCTTACTAAGGTAAATGTCTGATACAGTTCAGAGAAATTACAATGTTAAATACTTTTAAATAAAACACTTTAACGGTTTAAAACGCGATATATTAGTTAAACTTATTTGAAAATGATTTTTAACTTCGGCCCGACGTTTCGGATACTTTGCAGCAGCCGTGGTCACGGGGAGACCCGTGACCACGGCTGACCGGTCGCGTAAACTATAGACAGTATTTAACATACTGTCTATAGTTTACGCGAGTAGTACACATTTAAATAAAACACTTTAGCGGTTTAAAACGCGATATGTGAGTTAAACTTATTTAAAACTCGCGTTTTAAACCGTTAGTGTTTTATTTAAATTACAATATTTCTAAGTATCTACTTGTTATTAATAAATATCAAGTAGCTACGAGTATAAGTTATTTATGTCTAGTGAAATACAAAAAATAAAAGTTAACGGTACAAAATATTTAGTGATAAGTATAGAACAAATAATCTAGTGTTTCGAAACCAATCATCGTTATGATTACGTATTAACTTAATTATAGTTGCATATAGTATACATACATTACATGATTAATTGTAAATAATTATATTCATCAGTTATATAAAACTCTATAGTAAATAAACAATTTAGAAAAAAGCCCTCACAATGATTATATAATGGTTTGCACATTTGTTTTCATTTAAAAATAATACAGCCAAAAATGTTCGTAGGGCACAAAGCTGGTAATACACATAAATAACATCTTGGGCTTAAAATTATTTTCAGGCAATTTGTCTGGAAAAGTGTCCCCGGATATAAATGGTTCAACCTTTTTTTAGGGTAACAGATACTGTTCCTAATACCATTTTGTGTAATATTAAATTATTCATTGTAGTGTACCTAACCGTATTTTTTATTTTATTTATTTATATGTATATCCATATTGTATATGACCTGCATATTCAGCATGTTTTTTTGTGAATCCGAAGATTTAATAATTGAATTTTTATCTCGGTGGATTTTTTTTATAACGCCGGACTGCCGGGAAGATGAGTTGTCGAGATACAATTTCCATTTTCTAAAATCCACAGATTGATGGAAGTCGTGAAAAACTTAAGTCCTTGTTAACCACAGTAAAATGAGATTCTTAGTGATGAATATTTAGTAAATTATTTAAATAATTCTATTCGATTAATTTTGAATTTAGAACTACCCTCAATAAATTTTTTAAACGTTTGACGGTATAATCTATGTATTTGAACCAAGTGAATGAGAGATGTTTTTTTCTGCTAAAAAAGGACGATGACACATACGATATTTCAATTGTTCATTGGACCGGCAGAGTTTATAGGCAGGCATCGTCGGTAATAGGGACACAAACATTACCCTTTTAAATTGAATTTCACACAATTTATCAGGCGTGGCCTGATAAAGTATGGCACCTCTCTGCCTACAATAATTCTGTTCGGGGATGTTTGCACATTCAAATTGAAATTTTAAATGTTTGAGGGTTACCGGCGGTCGTAAATAATAATACCTGTAAATATTGAGATGCGAAAATTCATGAACATGCTAATTTATACGACTGCGTTAATATTGATATTTTAAATTGAACAATTACTTAGTTCAATTAATGGAGATCGATATTAATTACGAAGACAGATGGGAATGAAGCCCACAACGGTGATGCAGTGAACCGTCCATCACTCATATAATTATACAAGTGTTGATAAAAAAAAATACAAGAACAAAAACAAACTATGAATGATTTAATTCATTGAGTGTCGTCTATGCAAACTAATGTTCTTACTACAGATTAGTTTAAATTAAATATTCTATTTAAAATAAAAAAGGAAGTTATTTGCTTTATTACATGTTAAATGTAAATAAATTATAAATTAAAGGATCTTGCGATTCTCGGGAAATATTTTCGATTTTATTAGTAAATAAACTAAACTTAGATACAAAAATACCTCTGCCCAACGACACTATGTAGCATGTGGGGGTAACGGGTTTTCACTTGTATTATATTACATGACAAAGACTACAATCGAGTTTATTTAAGTTGCATAGTTTCCTTTAGATATTAAAGTTATAAAATGCTGTGTAGACGTCGGATTTCAAAGAGTTTCGAAACATTGAATGTTCCAGCAGTACAGCGCTCAGAAACTAGTAGTCCAAGTTTGATGAGTTCGACACATGAGCCCGTAAGCTTCGACTTACGCAACACTTGTTCCAATCTACTCAACACATCCCCAGAATTCTTATTTTATTTTTAGTATACAGTGTATAAGTATTTATTCAATATTGCGATCAGATTTACATCTTCTATTTATGTAATAATAAACCATCAATACAATGTATTTTTAATTACATTTACGAAAGTACTGTATGTGTTATAATTTATACATTATTTATGAGCCGGGCATATAGGTCTCGACTTTATTGCAGCAATGTCCCACATTCTGAAAAGCTGAAATATAGGCGTTTATAATATGTTAAATATATGGCCCTGAATGCTGAATATTTAAACGTAGGCATAAAACAACATTTAAAATATAATAACAATGGATTCGGTCATCCAAAACGATGTTCCCGGCGTTCACGTCAGTTCCGCCGGATGCGACGCCATGTTAACATGTCAATGGGCGAGACATTCTATTGGCGACCGCGACACTTGGACGGATTGAAGCGGAAAATGAAAATTGTATTGTATTGATCAAAGATAGAAAATGAGACAGGTTTAATTTGAATTGCAAAAATATAGTACCTTTGTACTACTACTATTTTACACTATTCGATTATTTTCTTTAATAAGTACTTATTATACTCCGCAGCCGAAAGTAATTGCGTCTTTAAGTTTTACTTATCTAATTATTACTATATATGTCGCATTATCGCATCAATCATAAAAAGGAAATTATGAATTTAATGCTTTTAAAAATATTCTTAATGCAATGAAGTTAATAGCACACAAATATAATTATGAATGTGTTGTGAACGCAACCTTTTGAAACTCTAAGGTGACAAGGCTGTGTTATGTCAAACACAGCTGCCAGGTTGTCAAAAAATGTCAGCCAACAAGGAAAGTAACCTTGTTCAGGCTTATATTGAATTAAATAAATTTTGTCAAAGCAGTGATTATGAAAGGGCATTAAAAGCAGCTGGGAAGAGTAAGTTCTATATCATGAAATAAATAACCATGTTTAGTCAGTATTCAGTTGTGCTAACCCCTTTCTATTAGGGGCGCATACATGATATTAGTGTCCAACTTTCCAATATAAGTAACGTACTTATTCATATAACAAACAAATTATACACGACCTGTTGTATTCACCTTTGTCCCAGTTCTAAAATATTCTTATTAACATTAATATATTCCACTATTTTTAACAACAAACACAATTTAGTTCTGCAGGTTTCACCGACTGAACAGAAGGCTTTCCACTGTAAAATAATATGCTACATACAACTTCATAACTTTAAAGAAGCTCTAGCACACTTGAACAACCCCAAGAATGCATCACTTGCAGTGGATTTGCAGTTTGAGAAAGCATATTCACAATACAGGCTTAATTTACCAAAAGAAGCCTTGCAAACTGTTGACAATGCTCCAGAACTAACACCAGCTTTAAAGGAACTCAGGTATGTTAACATTAAATTATTCAATGTTTTAAGTATTGCTGTAATACATCCAATTAAATTAAGAAGGAACTTTGTGGTAAGAGTGTCTTACCGCACTTAAAACAAAATGTGTAAAAAGGGCAACAGAGTGGACATGTGTGAGTTTTTTTTATATGTTGAACTACCTACATATAATTATTTTAAAGTAGATATGAACTGCTTCAATTTTGTATTAAGTTATAAAATCAATAAATATATTCTTCTAGGGCTCAAATTTTATACCGTCTTGAACAATATCAAGATTGCTACAATCTGTACAGAGACATTGTTAAGAATACCACCGATGATTACGAAGATGAAAGGAAGGCAAATATGTCCGCTGTTGTGGCTAATTTGGGAGAAATAAATCCAGTAAGTATTATTACATTATAATTATTTTTAAATCATAGAAATATGATTTGGTTTTGGTCAAATTACTATACTATTACTATACCCAATTTTGTCTTAGTGTCTGTATTACATTACTAAGAATAACCAAGAAAAATCACTTAAGATTTTACTGGCGTAGGAATAATGTATTTACAGTGTATGTCTTAATAAAAAAGAAGAAATAAGATAATTTTAGTTTAGATACCATATGGATCTTGGGTCAAGTCACACTTAGCAATACTTTAAACGTTACAATTTCAATCAGAATGCAGATCTACCTCAGTTTGAAGAAACTACCTACGAACTATCATACAATGTTGGTACAGCACTGGCAATGAGAGGCAAGTATGGTGAAGCCCTCCCTGTGCTGAAGAAAGCTGAGCAAGCCTGTTCTGAGAGTGTTATTGATGATGGTGGTACTGAAGAAGAGGCAAAAGAAGAAGCAGCAATCATTAGGTTAAGATACAATAAAACACTATCTTACCATAGTCTAGTTTACTTAACTAAATTTGTATTTATTTGCAAACAGTTACATAAAAAGTTAATAATACTTTTATCAATAGATCTAGACTGTGCTCAAATAATCTACTGAAATCAATCTTTATATAATATTACAGAGTCCAACAAGCATATTGTCTCCAGCAAGTTGGGAAGGAGAAGGAAGCAGCCAGTATTTACCAGAATGTTTTGAAAGACAAGCCCAGCGACCAAGCACTTGTTGCAATTGCTAGTAACAATTTAGTTGTTATTAATAGGTAAATAATAATAATACTAGTTAGTAATCGCTGAAATAGCATTGCTTTGTATATGTAATAAGTTTTGCCTTTGTGTCAAATCATCAGAACATTTAACTTTTCAATATGAAGGTTTTATACCATAATTATAGCAGAATATCTGCAGGATGGGATCGACATTTTCACGTGCAGCTTGGGTGAATTGACAAAAACATCACTCCATGAAATATTCATGGAGTGATGCATAGACATTGTTCTGTAATAAATTTTTTTTAAATAATAATCCTTTTTATACATTATCTGTGTAAGTCTATTATCTATATTTTCTTTTACTTGATTATTTAACAAACTATTTGTTCTTAATTACTTTTACAGAGATACCAATGTATTTGATTCTCGTAAGCGCATGAAAGCGGCAACTCAAGATGGTTTGGAGCACAAACTAAATTCAAGACAGCGTGGCAAGATCATATACAACCAGGCTGTACTAGCTATTTATTCCAATCAGGTTAGTCTCTTACAAACTCTGTAAAGCTCCTGAGTAAATGAATATACATTGACCACTTAAAATTGCCCTGACATATATATATAATGTAATTTATAACTTAAAAAAAATTACCTGAATTAATAATCGATTTTAGACTATAAATATATGTGACGGGGGTTTATAACTAGTTGAGACACCAAAGCAATTGGTAAGAGCAACAGCACGGAAGACTGTGGATGTCGGTTCGAGTCCTGCCCGTGTCGTAAACATTTTTCAATGTAAAACCGATTTTTAATTCATATAATGCCATCATGTGCAAATGTGAAAATTAAGTTTTCAAAAATAAAATATATGATAGCAAAATTTAGATCTCCAATATTTCAACGTCCTCCTATTTATCCTTCCTAAATTGTCCTCTCAACCAAAATTGATGTTTGTATGTCATTTTCTATTTTATTTTTTTACAATTTCAGCCCGACTTCTGTAAACAATGCTGCGTTAAATTGAGCCGGGAATTTAATGAAGAGCGTCGCGCAGTTCTCGTGGAAGCATCGTCATTGGTGAAGGATGGAAAGAGTCCACAAGCACTGACTTTGCTTCTGAAATACGGAGACACCCTAACCTTAGCGGCTGCGCAAGTTTTATTAGCTCAGGTAGGACAATTTAATAAAGTTAATATGGTTTTGCCATACAACCCTATGCCGAATCTTGTAAACAGACATGACATGTTTACAGCACTATAAATAAAATTTTCTCTTTACCACCTACAATCAAGTACTTTTTGATTAATTATAAAAATAATTTGGTACAATAGTCAGGTACTTAAAACAGTTCATCTGAGTACTACGCATTTAAAATAAATCACGGTTCTCCCTGTGACCAGGACTGCTGCAAATCATCCAAAACGTCGGGCCCCAAGTAAAAAAAGGTTTAACTAATATATTTTACGTTTTTACCCGTTATAGTGTTTTATTTAAACTATAGGTATTTGTCCATATTAATCTTAGTCTTAGTTTATTTATATCATTAAATGTATAATCATAAATGCTAATAAGTTTATATTAATATGTAAACAGGGCGATCGCAAAGCAGCCGTGAAACTTCTAGAAGAGAGCGAGTTCAAGTTCCGTCCGGCAGTCATAGGCGTGTTATGCACACTACTGACCGCTGACAATGAGTACGAGAAGGCGTCTAAGCTGTTCACTGAAGTATACGAACACTTCAAGAATGATGATGAGGTACTTCAAAGTTACCGTGGACTTTATATTAACAACCTTATATTTTCTATCTTCAATCATTTCAATTATAAAGTCGAAGAGTTTGTTTGAGCGCGCTAATCTCAGAACTACTGGTTCGACTTGAAAAATTAATTTTGTATCTGTTAGAACATTTGTCGAGGAAGGCTTTAGGCTATAAAACATTACACAGCGACAAATAGGGGCGAAGAAATAGTGGGAAATCTGGAAAAAAAGGGGAAAAGTATTTTTCAGGGTTTTTGTTGCGTGCGCTGTGAAAGCGGTTTAAGATACCCAAAAAATATGTATTTCAGTGACATTCTTATATTTTAAGATTAACTTGCAAGAATGATGGGCCGCGACCGACGACCTGGTTTAAGGCTATAATTTATAAAGATAAGGAGATTTACAAAAACAACTTTTGATGCCCAAAGTTGCTGGCCCAATATAATCGCTAGTCTTCCATACAATAATAATGTATCAGGAAATATTGACATCGATTTGTTCCAGCAACTTAAAGCGCTGCGTAACATATGGCGTGCGGCAGCTGAGGCGCATACCCGAGCTGGTAATACAGTGGCAGCTGCGCAAGCGCATGAAACACTGGTGCGCGCTGCACCGGGCGATAAGCGGACACTGGCGCGGCTGGTTAAGGCGCTTATACACGAGCCTGAACGTGCTAGGAAACTGGCCGCGAATTTACCTCCAATTACACATCTGGAGGTATTTTTACAAACAGCCCATCTTAAATCCTCCACTATGAGCCCATTAACAGTTCCCACTGCTGGGACTGGAGTCTTCCATGAGGGCCCAGTTACCATAACACACTCAAATATCTTTACTATGCAATACAGATAATTAAATTCTTTCTTTTGACATACTCAAAGGTCTATCTATTTTTTTTTAACTCATTGTATTTTCAGGGTAAAATCGATATTGATGCACTGGAGTCGTCCAAATGGATGATGGGTGCAAAGATTGTGAAGAAAACTGTGCAAAATAAACAGGAACAATCACCTGGGTATGTATTTTATCAATTTGAACTCTAAAATGTTAAGTTGCTGCAAATAAATTACTATTTGTTTGACTAATAATCTCTTACTCCGTCGGCGTCTGGTTATTACTTAAAAGCTATCCGACGCTCTTAAAAATTGAGGTGGAATATTTATGTTATATTGAGTTTTAAGTTAAAGCTTAACATTTCCTACAGTACACCTGGTTCAGAATTGGGCCAAAAGAAGAAAGCTAAACGCAAGCGCAAGACCAAGATCCCACCCACAGCTGATCTATCCAGACCTCCTGATCCGGAAAGGTAAAATACCAAAAAATAAACAGGAAATAAAGTTATATATTGCCTCATATCCCTTAACAGCTGTGCTAATTTGATTGAGCTGTTTTGTATTAGTTTTAATTAATTTAAATAAACAGATGGTTGCCGAAGTACGAGCGCACGGCGTACCGGAAGCGGCGTGGTATCAGACGTGACGTCATCAAGGGCAGTCAAGGCATGACCACCACTGCTGTTGATCAATAGTAAGTGAAAAATTATAATGTCATAGTAATATATATCTTTTTGGCAGGGATACAGACAATCGTGGGCTTCCCTTGATGGAAGATGATATTCTCCAGCCATATAACAAATTATGTTAGTTGCCACCGTCAATAGTCATATATCTTTTTGATAATAACATTTTTTGTCAGATGATTAAAGTACTAAAGTGTGTTTTATAAAATTTCAGTGACATGAGCAAGCAGACACCTAGTGCAACTGCCACAGCAGCTAAGAGTCCTCGCGTTGAAGTCAAGTCGTCTGAGAGCGCTTGGCAGAGGAAACAGCAGCAAAAGAAGAAGGGCAAAGGCCGGAAGTGGTAGAAGCAATAAATCACTTTATATTATTATGACGTCTTTTATTTATTGTTGGATATAAAAAACCTAGAAAATACTTTTAAGGCAATATATTATTTTATACATTCTCATGAGTTTACAAAAAAAATCGAATACAAAATGATTGCTTCGATTTGAAAGCTACTGTTTATAGATTATTTGTCAATAATGTTATACTTTTAAATAAGACACTTTAACGGTTTACAACGCGATATATATTACCATGATCATGGCTGCTGCAAAGCATCTGTAGCCAAGGACAAAGTAAACATAAATTTCAAATAAGTTTAACTAATATATATCGCGTTTTAAACCGTTAAAGTGTTTAACTTAAATTTGTACTACTCAAGTACAAACAGTATTTAATGTTTTACTTTTACAATAAGAATACCGTTTAAAGCAAAACAAGTGTTTACTTGGATCTATCTCTCCCTTGCTTATTCAGGTGGTAAAAATATAAATAGCAGCTTAGTTTCAAATCAATTTATTATTACAATAAACAGTAAAATTATTATTATCTCTTACCACCTTTCCTCTTAGATTTACCTGGTCTCTGATTCTTCTTTTTATTATTAGGTTTAAATTGTTTAGATTTAATGTTGAACGGTTTCTTCTTAGCTGAACTATTAAAGCCATCCATCTGACTCGAAGATTCCCTTGTATTTAATTTGGAGCCCTTCTTTTTCCCACCAAAGCCAAATTTCTGATCTTTCATTGCCCTCCTTTTGTTGACTTTCATGGCATCTTTACCCTTGTTACCTTTACCCTTTTTGTCATCCAAAAAGTCTAGATCAGTTGATTTACCCTTTCTGACTCGTTTTAATTGTTCCAACATATGCTTTTTATCAGCAGCTTGCTTTAGTTTTGTGTCGATCTGGAATCATCATAACAGCATTTAGGTATATAAAAATAACTATTAAAAGAACTTACTTATTGTTTGTAGATTGGTTTTCTCTAGTCTGATTTATTTAGTAATTTTTTTATTATCCAAATATTACATACACTTCATGCTCTTTATTAACATATTGTGGTTGATATAATAAAATAAAATGAAAGTTATACCTGAACTCTCTTTGCAATCTTTTTCTGTTCTCTTAGTTGTCTCACTTTTTCTACCCTCGATTGGGCTGCTTGCTTGGCCATAAGATTCTTTCTGACCTTTTGCATGTGTTCATCTGTCTTTGCCATTTCAGCAAAGTAGTCATCAGGTCTTTAATTAAAAAGGAAAGAGTATAAAGACATCTTTTACATGTCAAAATAAATTTCAAAACAAGTATTTACTTAATCAAGGTACAATCATACATCTCCATATTAACAGCACAATGTATTGCATATATACAAACTGAAAATTGCATATTTATAATAAGTAAAGATAAAAATACTGTACCTTCTAGTTGGTATGTTAAGTTCCTTTAAACGTTTTATGCCATCAAGAACAGCAGCTTGTGCCTGCCGATGTATAAGATTCTCTCTCTTGAACTCATTCAATACTGGGTCACTTGCTGGGTCATATAGTTGCTTACTTTTAGTATTTTCTTGTAAATTTCTACAAAAAAAAAAATTTTTTTTAAATTTATTTTGAATTTCAAACAGAAATTTGCTCTGAGTGAGATGTCAATTTTTTTAATTTTGACTGTAATTCAATTAACTTAACTTGAATTTTGCAAAAAAAGAGCAAAGTTGGTACACTAATTTCAAATTATACCCTTTGTTATTTTCGTATATTTTATGATATTATTATTCTTTGTATTGTAACGTAAATTAGATAAAGAACATTTACTTTCTCCGTTGTGCTGTTTGTTGAATTTGTAATGCTACATCAGGAGCCATTGGGGCTACGCTGGTCACCAAGTCTAAGGTTTCTACCCATGGTAGTTTCAGTTCAAACTCTTTCAATTTCGCTTTCAAGTCTGCGATATTATTAACGTGCCGCTTTTCAACTTTCTCGATTTCTTCATTGATCCCAGGTTTCAATAATCCCTTAGCAAAGGCCTCTTGTAACTGAAAGAATGCGTTTTCGGCTTTATTAATAATACTCTCCCTAATATGCGGTGAACCAATTTAGCTTTTTTTAAGAACTCACCTCTTCATCTGAATCAACATCGCTTTCACTATCATTTAATACAAAATCACTCGTTGTCATCTTTATATTTGTTTTAATCAACTAAGCATGAAATAACCTAAAATAAACTGAGCAAGTAAGTACTAAAATATAACCCTTATGTTGCATGGATTTAAATTTCCTTGTCATTAACCACAGATGTGAATTCATATCACAGATGTATAAGGAAGTTAAACGTTTGTGAACTTAACATTAACTAGCAGCTACAATATAATTTATCGTCCATTGTAATATTATAAAAATAATTACAATATAATTTAAAATTTCCTTTTTTCTATAGTTTTTTTAACATTATAATTACAATAAAAGTGTCTTCAATAACATCACTCAAAAATAATATTTTCTTATTACACTCGAGTCTAACTGCTAGGTGTAGTTAATGTGTTAACTTGTTTTAAGATTTTTTTTACTAAAATTTAGAAATAATCTTGGCGATCAGATTTTAAAATGTTATGGTGTATATTTATCATCGATTAAAAACGCTGTTATTTTATATTCGCTTTCTTGATACCATATCTGTGGTTAAATTTGTCATAGTCTGTAAATAATGCGTGTAACATTTACGATCTGTATTTTAGTATATAGAATAAATATATAACTATTCTGTTCTAGATTAAAGCAAATATTAGACCATAAACAAAATATTTATGTAGATTAAAAAAAACAGGTTTTGTCTTTGGATAGTATAGTCAATAGGTAATTCATTAAATTACAATAATAAAAAAATATATTACTCGTTATTTATTTCATGTTATATACAAATAAATATCCTTTTAATTATACAATGCATTAAAAAATAAATTTAATAACGTTTCTTAGATAAATATTAACGTATTGAAGAAAAATAAAATACAAATTTGACCGGAAGTCGCCACTACTTCATTTTCTTCCATGAAACCCCCCGTTGTTTTGTATCACGAAAATGCAATGGCCGCCATCTTCGAGTCTTGTGAATGTTTTGGTCGTAGTTACTTACTCTGAGGCGTTTTTAATTTGTGATATGAAAATATTTGACGGAAATTGATTGACTACAACGTAGAAGATTTAATTTTAATTGTAGAAAGGTTAGTAGTATACTTAATTTCCTTTTTATGTGAAAATGTTTACATCTGGATTTCTGTGTAATATCCTATTGTGTGCCTTAAAAATAGTTTTATAAATACTTAAATACTGAGGAATATTGTAAAACATTGCATTAATCAAGATTCTCATATGATTTTACAGCAGAAATTCTCGATCGTAGTTGATACCTCATTTTCTTATTATAATTACTTATTCGTCGCTTTCTTTGTTAGTACTTTATTTAAAATTGTTTTACCAATTCAAATAGTGCGACAATGTAATACATTCCAAATGCATTTTAAAGAAATTTGTCGGTTTAGGTTAGTGTTTACTTTTTTGATGTTTGGAGACATTACAGTTTTCGTGCCACAATAATGGCGGCACTATATTTTAACCTATCTTCATAATTTACTGAATTTCGCTTATTTCTTGTGCCTTTTTACATTTGATTTTCCTATGATCCGTCGTATTTTCTCGTAGGAAGCGAAAAAATGTGACTTTTGAAACTAAATAAGGGACATCGACTTACATGGTCATGTACCTATAGGAGGATTAAACATAATGCCCCGAAAATAATATGCATTCAGCGTTTAATTGTGGAGATATTGACGGCGCAAGGATAAATATTCAATTTTCGATTACAGTCGCTTTAAATTACTGGGAGGCCAGGGTGCTCTCCAGTGCATCATCTAGGGTTTAACCCAAGATGGTATTCTCAGAATGTCAGCTACATCGGAATATGAATCTGTGGCCCGCCAAGTGAGTAAAATCTAAAACAAGAAAACATTTACATTAGCTAATATAAAAGCAATACTATGCTTCACACCCTCCACAACTTACAATTCTTAAATAACTTCCTTAGATCATTCTGTAATGTTTTAGTCCCCATTATGTTATTGTTCTATTCACCATGTTATTATCTACATTAAATATATGTAGTTGCATATGTTCATGATCTCATTAACCTTGGTTTCATTACACTAATGTTACAGCTGTATTAAGTATTTAAATACCTTTTAAAAATGAATCGGTGCTGAAGCATGAAGATTTTTAAATAAAGACTTATAATTAGATGTTGTATTATTGAATCCCTTAATTCTAAGTTCATCTTACAGTCTTGGTAAGTTGTTAGAATGAAAGTAACAAAAAAAAATGCATGTGTTATGGAATATGATTATATGTATATTTTAAATGACCATTATTGCAAGTTCTACATTATATATCCTAATTCTGTAATACCTATTATACAGCCATAATTAACATTATATAATAAATTGTTTCAGAGTTACGGGCCGACCGCCTCCAGTGAAAGCATCTTTGATCATATTTTGGAATCAAAAGTAATTAATAATATGGATATACAAAGCATTCGAACACCTGTTTTAAGGGCTGTTCCCTTATCTAGTAATGATGATGATCCAGAACCAGATTCTACTAACCATGATAGTATTATCAAGTCCGCTCGTAAAGAAGAACGAGAAATTGAATTTCATAAAAGTGATAAAGTATGTGAAGGAGAGATGTCAGTAGATTCCCTTCCTAGAATTGTAAGAATTGAAGAGACAAATATTGAAAATGTGGGACATATTACATATCCCATATTACATGATGATGATAATGGCAATGTTAATTATGTAGAGAACACTGCAACATTTATTCAGGCACCGCTTAATAGTGCTATTGTTCAAAATGTTACAAAATTGTCTCAAAACTTTACAATCAATGTTGATGCGGCAGTCAGCAATATAACTGCTCTACAGAATGTCTCCCAAGATTGTAACCAAACATTGTGGCTGCCTACAATTTTAGCAACTAGTGCCCAAACAGATAACAAAACTGATGGTGATAGGTCACCAGGGTTATCACAGATTATCATTACAAGTGAAAGTTATGTTGCTGAACCTAACCCACGAAGGGCAAACATAATTGAGGCAAACTACACAAATCGCCCCAAAAACTCCAAAGTGCAGATTTTGAGCAATATATCAATACCTAAAAATGCAAATTATTCTCCACAGTATATAGCACAGACCAAGGATATTGCAACACCTGTCTTTGGGGCACAAAATCATGTATATAAGCTAAGCACTAATGTTGTATCACAGAAACATTTAAATAATTCTGTACTTTGCACCAAACCAGCTAAAACTCAGTCACTCATTGGTGGAGCGACTCTGTCACCTACAATAGTGAATACCAGTCCTGTAAAAAATGTTTCATATGGACACACATTGACCAAAAGTTTGGGCAAAGTTAATAATGGTGCTAATCTTAACACTATAGTTGCTGCAACACCTAATAGTATGCAATGTCACATTTTGTCTCGAGTTGTTTCAGGGCCTAATAAAGTGTCAGTACACTCTGGAAAGAAATCTGTCAATACAGTTCGAGGCAAAAATAACCAAATTCAGAAGAATCAATCTAGACCAATTAAAATTATACAGCAGGCTGGAACTGCTAATAAAACGGAGAGTAAGACCTGGCCTGTGGCCAGTGTGACCTACAAACCAGCATCAAATTTTGTTGAAACAAATACTTCAAAGGTCATTCAGAAAGTTGGAAGCCCAAAAAATCAACAGCCATTAAAGGTGCAAAAAACTGAGCGTGTAGTTCTACAATCTCCATGTGGACCAGTGTTATTAACTACAGCACCCCTGGCTACTAGTTTGCCTAAAGGGCCGCATTATGTTCAGTCTGGGGCTACACCTAATCTTCGATATGTTCAAACATATGGACAGGATAATCAACTATCTACCATATCGCAAGTCTCTGCTAATCAACAATTGACTGCACAGATCTTGCAGTCTTTGTCTCAACCTAAGCTGATGCTACAGAGTCCAATACCAATTAAAAAGAATAATATTCTTTCATCACCACAACCTACAGAAGACCTTGCTGAAATAAAACCAGTAAATCAGAAAAGAATAGTTTTGTAAGTTACTTTATTAGTGGATTAATTATTCTATCGGGGACACCTTCGGCAGGACGGGTGATATTGTGGTTTTGTTATAGGTATAAATATTGGAAACTAATTTTTCCATTTTATTTACAGTGGGGATAAATCAACTTTACTCACGGCAGATGATATTATTGGTACTGAAGAGAGACCTAACTTGGCTGAAGAACTGCGTAGATACTCGCATCAATCATTGGCATTTGTTATGCTGGACCATACCTATGCCTTGCCGGTTGAAAAGCAACCTGTTGTCTCCTCACCAACAAGTATTTCTATAACAAATGTTTCTTCAAATGCCACAGCCAGTGTAACAACACCGCAAGCTATTATAAGCCCTATAATAATGACATCAGCGACACCAATAAGTCCTTTAAAAACTTCATTACCCGTTACTACCACATCATTCGATCTCGCGCTCGCCACTGTTATACCGACCGCTCCAATAACAGTTCCACAACCAGCGCAAACTTTACCATTAAACACTATGACTTATAAACCACAAACTCAGGAAGAGGATGCTGCCTCTGTAATTTCATCAATTGAAGGTGAAAGGAGACCTCCTGAACAAGGTGGAAGTGACACTGAGACTGCTCCTGAAGGAGAAGAAGAAGGAAAGACTAGATGTATATGTGACTTCACACATGACGATGGATATATGATATGTTGCGACCGATGTGGAGAATGGCAGCATGTCGACTGCATGGGAATTGACAGAAACAATATACCTGATGCCTATATGTGTGAACTTTGCCAGCCTCGTGCTATAGATCGTCGTCACGCTCGTGCCATACAATTAAGAAAACGGGAAGAACTGAGTGCCTTGGGAGCATCCGATTCTGACACGCCAGAATATACAAAACTTCCAGGACAAAGGCGCAAGAGATTATTGACAGTTACAACGTATACAAACACTAGTGGCAGTTGTGTTACTACATATAATTCGAATATACCTGTGTTACCACCTTTACCTCAGCCATCGTTACCTCCTATGCCACCTAAAAGAGGACCGAACAAGCGACCGAAAAAGGAAATGGTGAGAAAGGTCACAAAGAGGAAACTGACTGAAAAACGTGTAAAACGTAAGAAAGAATTAATGCTTAGCAGAAATAAATACAATTCAACTGTACCCAACAACCAATCTCATTGGCGAGATCTATATGAAGTGGCTATGACTAATCATTACAGTCCCGAATTGCGAGCAAAAATAATGAAATACAGCAGTAAACTGGGAAACACATCAAATATGGCTTCTGCAATTACGGCTCATTTATGTACAACTGTTCCACATGCGGGTGGAAAAATATTGATAGCCACTAAGGACCTTAAAGAGAACACTCCAATAATCGAACTTAGGGGCAAATATATGTTATCAAATCAACATAGACCCCAAATACAAAATTCGGCGCGTGCGAGTAGTCAGAAACCAGGCCCATTTGTTTTCTTTTACAGACTTCCAAAGGATAACACACAGATTTGTATAGACACTAGAACATACGGAAATGAAGCGAGATTTGTTCGCCGGTCTTGCAAGCCCAATGCAGAACTACAACATTGTATTGTAAAAGGAGCTTTACATGTGTATTTGGCCACCATTAGTGTAATTCAATCAAATACTGAAATAACTGTTGGCCATGACTCTGATAGTAGTAAGCAGCCATGTGCTTGTGGCAATCCTAAACACTGCAAAGTGAATGTCTTAAGTCCTAATTCAGTGCCCCCTCGGAAGAGTTTCGACCTCCCTCCAAGAGAAAAACGTAGTCGCAATAGGTGCTACAGTTCATCGTCACCATTATCTCCTCCATTGTCATCAATATTGAACACACCTACTAAGGATATTCCTCTGCCATTAAAACCAGAGTCACCAATAATAAAGCAAGAAAAGAAGTCTCCTATTAAGCATGAATTACCACCTATGTCTCCTGTGAAAGAACCTATTCTTTCACCTGAGTATTTTGAATGTAGTAAACTAGATTTGTCTGTTAAAAAAGAAGAGTTCCAAGAAATCGATTTGACTGCCAAAGAAGAAATGAAGTCAGATTTGGATGAACCAGATTTTTGTAAAGTTGAGCCAACAAATGAAGATAAGCCTATAACCACACATATAACTGAAACACCTAAAAAGTCAGATGAAGTTGAGCCGGGGTATGAGGATAAGAAACCAGTGTTCGAAATCTTGGAAGCTAAACAAGAAAACAAATTGCCCTCTTTCTTTGCAAAAATGGAAGAACTCAATGAGTTAAAAATTGAACAGCCTAAAGTAGAGGAGCTTGAAGAGCCCACTATTGAACCACCCAAAGTGGAACTTCCACCAACACCGGAGCCGGAACCAGTGAAAATAGAAGAAAAACCAAAACTGGAAATTAAAACAGAAGGCGAAAATAAATTAACTAAAGAAGTGACTCCTAAGTCAGCTTGTCATGACAGGTCTTCAAGGTCAAGTCGGACAACATGTGTTAACCAAGATTCACTTGATGATAAAACAGATGATTCACAAGATAAAATGCCGAATCCAACTGGCAAAGAAAAAAGGAAAATGGTAATGTTGAATTGACTGTTTTTATTTTGTTTCAATTCTCTGTATTACTTTTATTAATGTTATATTAATTTTGTAGACTCGTGAAGAACGTAAAATGGAGGCAATAATGAAAGCTTTTGAAAGAATGGAAAGGGCAGAGCAGAGAAAACAAGAAGTAAAAGAAAGACAAAAGAGAAGAGAGTCTGATCCACATCCACACAACTTTGTTGATAAGGAGGATGATGATGATACTCATAATAATAGTTTTAAGAAGCGAAAACGGTATGTGAAATTATATCCGTGAATATATTTTTCATTATATATTTTCTTTAATGAAATTAATTGAAATATCCTCTTTCCAGTCGCAAGGGCCGCGCTCGCACTACATCACAATCGAATCGTAGAAGATTAAATTCAGCGGACAGTGATCTTGTTACGTCTGGAGACGAAGCTCAACCGTTTTCTCCACCTCACGAACCATCTAGAAATGAATCTGCAACAAATGTTTATGAAGACAAGACACCAGAACTGGTGCCAGATGTAAGTAAAATGTCTACCATTGCGCTGTTCTTAAATTTCAAATCAAATGGAAAATAAACAAATACGCATACTACTTTATGCATACTACATAATAATTTTATTTAACTAACAATTATATAGAATTATTAATAATTACAGGTTGTAATTGAGTACTTACTAAATACCAATGTAGAAAGAAGAATCACGTGAATCTCTATATAAACTAATATATTAAATTTTTACAGAATCTCGGATTAAGTTCAGCATGTCTTCTAGTTGAAGCTGCGGTAGGTTCAGTAGAATCTGCTTTTAAACAACCAAAAACTAAGAAAACTATGGCTAATGAGTGGATCGGTCGCTCACCAGAAAGAACTCCATCCCCATACAATTCACCATATAGGCCTTCTTTAGTTGCTGCTACTTCTTTAGAAAGTTTAGTACAGGTCGCATCGACAATAATCGGTGACCTTAGTGGAAACCAAGATTATCATGAAGAAGAACATGTCCCATCACCACCTACAACACCTGGCAGAGATAGAAATAAGCCTCCAAAAAAAGCTAAGAGAGTCACAAGAAGTACACCAGCAGTAGAGACCACCGAATTACCTATGAACCACAGCGCTAAGAAAAGATGGTTAAGGCAAGCTATAAGTGAAGAAAGTGACTCCCCGTGTGCAGGTATTTTGAATTGCTATAGATACCTTATAAATTTACTAGTGAATGGATTACTATGTTAAATGTAGACACATTTGTTTCAGAATCTCCGCCTAATGAAATGGTAACCCCATTAAAGAAACGAAGAATGGCTAGAGAATCATTATCATGTGACCAAAACCCTCATGATACTGTAAGTATTTTTTACGGTTACAGTTTACGGAATACAGGGTTTGGTTGATTTGTATTTTAATTATCATCATTCATTTCTTGTGTCTTTTTTAGTGTAATGATGAGGTATTAACTTCCGAAGATTCACCGGTAAAAGAAGACTCGCTGGCGTTAGCTCGTCAATATAAGAGGAATATAATGGATATGTACGCTAGAGATAGAACAAGGTCAGATAGTGGGCAAGGATCTGATGATCAGTGCAATATCGACCACGACGTTCTTAATGTTAATCTAAGGGGACCGCATAATACTGAACATATAAGAAGAATAATTGGGGTTCCAGATGATATACCAGAAGTACCTAAAGTAAACATCCCCATATACAACAATAACAACTTAGAACTTGAAGATACCAACAACAAGGTTGTACCAATGGAGATTGATACTACAGTTATAACCCAGTCAAAAATAGAGTCTAATGAAATACACACAGAGATCAAAGGCATTGAGAGCCCAAGTGAGAAAATACAGAGTTCACAATCTGCAGACACAAGTGGCAACTCTTCGCCGCAACGCGACGAAATGGATGACATTCAGAAGAAAATACATTCATTTCACACAGAAAACATACAAATACTAAAGAGCAGGAATAAAAAACCTCCAAAGGAGAAACGGAAGAAGGTCAATTTAAATTTCGATCTTAACATGGTCGACGATCAAATAAGTATACAACTCCGTACTGACGATAGCAGCAAAGCTGATATTAACGGTGATATACACGATGACACCAATTCACACGAGGACATGAAAATGCTCGTATCACCGGAAAATATACCTCTACCTCCAGTCGAATCTATACCGCTGCCCGCGCCCGAAACAATACCTTTGCCAGAAGAGACAGATCCTATGCCGATTGTACCTCCCCCGGAAACTATACCACTACCAGAAGAACCGATGAATCCGACCACTCCACTACAAACCTGTCCGGAGTCGCCTACGAAACCATCAGAACAGGACGCAGAACAACCGTCTGTTCTAGAATCCACTGTGCCCTTTTCTACGCGTTTCAGTTCTACTGGCTTGTTCTCGGGCATTTTTAGCAATATGTCTCACTCGTTCAAGGTCGACTCGCCCATCAATGAAAATATACCAAATATGTCATTAATAAAAAGTGCAATAGATAGGACTACAAGTTTAGACTCTAGTATATTCGATAAGGATAGTATTACGCCCGTGGACGAACTGAAAAGTGTCCAGGAAATATTGACGCGAGTGAATAATATGGACTCAAATAACAGTGTGTTGTTGTCGGGGGTTCTGAAGAGTTCGAATAAGGAGAGTTTGTTGGGTGAGCCTGCGCCGGCGGTGTCCCCTGCGCGCCCCAACAAGCCCTACTGTCCGCGCACCAACGACCCCCGTCTCAATCCTCCGCCAGTAGACAAACCTAAACCAGTCAGAAGAAAGGTATGTTTTTATTCACACATTTCGTAATTAATTAATAAATAATTCTATTCCTATCGAGGCTAACGTCCATTTCACCTGTGACGCTTCTATGAAATTAAAGTAAATTTTAGCGCCCAGCTACCCTCACTTAAAATGGCGTGTGAGGGTAGCGAGTGATATTTCTGTAAAATTGAATGATTCTTTCACTCATTCAATTTAACATGTGAAAAACTCATTTCTCCTAAGAATTTTCTACTATTTCTCATAATAAATATTGTAAAGTATGAAATGCTAGGCAGAAAAACAAACCAATTTGGTTTAAACTTTTAATCAACAATATTCGTAACAGTATAAGCAATTATATTCGGCCGAATACCGAATATAAAAATGTTATAGGCAAAAAAACAAACCAATGGAAGAATAACGAATACTTAAATAATATTTATAATATATTTTGTCAAGAGAAATAATTGGTAAAATGAAAAATTAAAATCGATTGCTTACGTATATATTCATATTTTTATTTCTGTTATTCATACAAAAAGTAATTGGTACTAAATACGATACGTTAGAACAAAACAAAGGGGCGCGAAACAATCACGTCCATTGGAGCAAAAACCCAGCCGAATATTTTGCCATATTCGACTATTCGGTCAGGGGTCTCCCCCAAAATTCGGTTTTTGGTTTTTTGGGGCAGATTTACAAATTGTTCAATTAACAGTTACAATGAACAAAACCTTACATTTCCACAGATGTGACAAATTGTTCAATTAACATTTTGATTGAAATTCTTATGTAATGCATATGCGAAGGTGTTATGTTTCAACAAGGTTTTATCAGATCCGTGTTAGCTTGATGATTGATAAGGCTGGAGATATGCATCAAGTACATGCTTATATTTCAACACAACTGGGACAGTTTGTGTTTATGTATGCACGGAAATTTCTTTACAGATGTTGTCTTATTTATAAATTATATTGCTTTTACATTGTAAAATTTGGTTTACTACTAAACTCTTCTTCTTAGAGAATTTTGGTTTACTACTAAACTCTTCTTCTTAGATAATTATGGTTTACTACTAATTCTTCTTCTTAGATAATTTTGGTTTATTATCTAGAAATATCAATCAGAAACCTTTACCATTTGTTATTGTTATTATTATTATTTTCTATCGGGGATTGCTATGGGTAACAGGCCTGGTGATCAGTCCACACCATCAGCTGACCAGTGCACCCATTTCCCCATCCATTTGTTAATCTAGCGTTATAAACAAAATACTGGTCATGAAGTTAAAGGTTGATCCGTTGAATCATCCATGGAAAATGTTTTTGACTTTTACATTCTGGTAAGATAGAATACTAATCCCAGATGTGGCAATCCAAAGTACCGGATGATGAATGTATTATCACTGCGATTTTTATGATTAATGTTTTATCTCCTAGCTCTCTATAACCGAGTACCGTAAACGGCACAAAGGCGCTACCACATCAGACGACACCCCAAGTGCAGAGGGTGGCGAGGGTTGCCCAGGGCCGGAGTGGTCTTCCGGTTCCACCAACTCCTCGGGGTCGGCTTCGCTGTCTCCGCAGCGGCTGGAGGCTGCGGCGGCGGCCGCGACTGATGAACTAGAGCAGCGTCTACAAAAGGATCTCTCCTCTCACATGCCTAAAGGTATTTATGAGAGCTCTCAGCATTCGTTATGCTTATTTGATCTACAGGATCAAGTACTGTCTTAGTGTAAAACATTCAGTCAGACATATTACTGTGTCCGTTTTACAGATAGAACTCAATACTCGTGAGTACACGATGCTTTTGCGGGAATTGTAATTTAATAGATTTTGAATTTAAAAAGTAAAGATTGAAGAAATCTTCCTTTTAAAATGATATAAAATAAATATGTTAATTAAATCTACATGTAAATTGTTAATTAAAAAAAGAAAAAAAGTACGACTCTAGCAGGACTGGCATCCCGTGCAATAACATATTGTGCAAAATAATAAAGTTTTCAAATGTAAAGTGTTTAATACAATTATCGTTACACACTTGATACTCTGCAATAGTAATTAGTGATAATTGCTAAGTGGCTTGTCAGTCTGCCAATCAAGGCGTAAATGTTGTGCACAACGCTCACGCAACTTCCTCGGCGATTAAAACGTGATTACGGAGTATATCCGGGCTGTACAATATAAGATACAAATAGCCTAAGACAAAAGTTCAAATCCAGGAGTATTCAAACTACGTGCTTGGTTGTAACAAATTATTATCTTATTTATTGGGGACACGAATGCTGTCAGCCAAGCGAAATAACGTCACGACTATAAGCTCCATTGTAAAACTACTCATTGACATCCTTATTGTTCGTTTTATGCAAATGACGCGTAGCAGGGCTCTGAAGGTCAAAATGTACCAACTGCGCAGTATATTGTACCACTACCAGTTATTTAAAACTCAGTTCATAGAGGAAACTCCGAAAGGCAAGGTTTTTATGCCATCGAAAGAAATAGACAGAACAAGAATTTTTATATATACAAAAGGCATCAGTTAAAAATCTACTATAATAACTAATAGAACTACTTCCGAAATATTTATTGGTCAACTTGTTTAAAAAACTTGACCCGACGATTTGTCAGTTCAGTCATCTAGTGACCTACTGTTGTAAAGCTGGGCCATAGTTAAAAATAACAAGTTAATCAATGCACAAATATTGTTAATATGTTCACTTTTTATATCTTCAACATTTATGTATTTTTTAACATGTCTATTGTATCTATTAAAATGTGTTAGACATTTTATATTATATACATTATTATCAGCGCGCTATAAGAATATACACAGCTGCATATTTAAAACGAATAACATAAGAATGCCGTCTCAAGCGATGGTGCACAAGAAAATTGATTGGTCTGAGTGCAGATTAATTTAAATAATTACGGACGGACGGACAGATCCGTTTTATATAGTGATAATTGATACTGGCAGTTTAGTCGTTAACGCGAATTGGTGGCGTCCTGGCTGCACGAGCTGCTAGCGGTTCTATTTTTAAATGCATCTTAGGAATCTATCGCGATACGTATTAGGTGCTCGCGTGATTCACAGATGTTTTATCAATTAAAAATTATTGAAAATGAGATTGAATTTTCAATGCCACTTGTAGGGAAAATACTTATAAGGAAAAGAAAAGTTCAAAGTAATATTTCCCGCATCCAAGCGGCTTAAATTTGAAAAATAACATATTCATTTCGTTTAAATAAAACACTTTAACGGTTTAAAACGCGATATACTTACGCGGTATTAGTTAAACTTATTTGAAAATGATTTTTAACTTCGGCCCGACGTTTCGGATGCTTTGCAGCAGCCGTGACCACGGCTATATCGCGTTTTAAACAGTTAAAGTGTTTTATTTAAATGTGTACTACTCGCGTAAACTATAGACATTCATATCGATTTAATTAAAAATATGCAAATGCTTCTTTATCTCAATGGTTAAAGCCAAACGTTATACGTCTAACTACAGGTCCTGTGTTCAAAACTTGAAAGAACAATACGTTGTTTCGGTCGGAGCAATAAATGGATACAGAAATCGTCCCATGCCCCACTGGGATTTCAACACGCTCTTTCTGGTTTTCGGTAAAATGACGGGATCTATTTAAAAGAAGATACAAATATTTTATTAATCCAGTAATAAAATACCTCTCCAAGCGATTAAAGGCCAACCACACATTAATATTACTTAACATTTAGTTGATGCGTAGTTATGCTGTGTTATAAAGACATTACGGCAGCTGTGCGCCACAAATGTTTTAAAATGACCTTGACCACTCGTAGTGTCGAATATTTGAATCTACATGAAATCCGGATTTACGGTAACTGCGGGTCTTTTGCGAATCCATGGCTGCTGCCAAGTAACTACTATCGCGTATTAAACCGTTACAGGTGTTTTATTTACCCGTTTAAAATACAGACAGTGCTACATTTTTGGAGTGGTTGTAGAGATTGTATACAAATAATCATTTTTGGTTTTCACTAGGGATCTTTTAGTAAATAGTTTGTAATAAATAAAAGATTTTTATATATAGACAAATAAACCTTTTTACCTTGCCCAAAATTATTGTTTTCCTGGTATTCAAACCTAAGACCTCCCCATTGATATGGCCCATTAACTACGAATATATATTGCTATTTGTAATCCCTATTTCTATTAGACGGGATACAAAACTATAACATTTGAGACTATAAGAAGCTGCTAGAGGCAGAGTGGCTTAACTGTAATTTTATGATTTATGACTTATTTATAAGTACTTTAAAAAGCTATAATCTAAATTCAAAGCATTGTTGTTTCTGTCCCACCTTCTTTTCTTCTTTTATCTCAGTAATATTTACCAGAAATAGTGTATTTACAATCCTTTCAACAATTTCAGGTGTCTTCGATGCACAGCCTACAGCGTCAGAACGCCAACGCGAGAACCTCAGCTCGAGGCTCCGAAGGGAGTTTGGGCTGGCTCTGCCTGATGATGAGGAGGCGCGGTCTGCCACTGACGCATCAGGTGAGTGTCTTATTTTGATGTTTTGTTAGATGATTTTATGTTCGAATTTGTCTCGATTGACCTACGTAATCTATTGATCTATTTAGACATGTTTCTCCCCCCCAACCTTGTCTGGCCAATCGTATAACACCTGTTTTGACGTTCCAGATATCGTGGAGGGCGCAAAGCGATGCGAGAGGTAGAGGCGACGGGCGCACACAAGATAAGATAATATTTTTGTAAATCTCACAATTCGCTTGAATGTAATGTAATATAAATTATTTTAACGTTTTTTAACGAATCGTGCGCGAGGGCGTTGTACATTTCAGTTTCGTCTCTTCGATTTGTTTACCTTCACGATTTCTCTGCAAGTACAAATTGTTTTTATTTTCCCACTTGTACATAGTGTATATAGGCTGTAAGTCGTAAGGGCCCGTGTGTAACGGCATAGGAAAGATTTTTTTATATATGTACAATGTTTATGTATCTGATCGATATGTTTATTTATTTGGTAGCGCGTCCTAGGGTACGTCGGCTAGGTTTTTGTACGCATAATGAGTAAGTAAATTATAGTTGTTTTTATTGTTTTATTTTTTTAGGCTATACAGTGGGCGCGTGGCCCCCTAGGTGTCTAGGTGTAGTGATTAGCAGATTAGACGTCAATATAAATTCACATAAGCCATTCTTAGAGGTTACATCGACGTGTCATAATTAGGGGAGCTTGGCTGCGAACTTCATCACAAGTATATTTATTTATTCTCCAAGAGCATAATATCAACTTACCCTAACAAATAGACAAATTTACAATGGTCCTCGACCTTAGTGTCACTATCAGAGAGGTATTGTTCTATCTTAATTTTATTTTTCACCCATTTTATTGCGAAACTAAAAAATACAACGAATAAATGTTGTGTCAGGCTAAGCGATCTCATAAAGTGTATCTTATTCACCGTATTTCCTTCTGTGAACATTTTCGAGGATAAATCTCGATCCGTTGCCAATAATTCGTCTGTGTGTCTAGTAATAGTATTTTTCCCAGTGGATTCCGAGGATTTTCCGTTTCTGTCACAATTTTTCGTCTAGTCTTAAGTCTGGTAACTATATTGTGAAATAGTGTAAAATTCATGCAGCTTCTATGACCACAGTATATTTTTGTAGCGACACAGATCTTGGCGGTCTTTAGTTTTAATGCATTACAAAACTAAAACGAGATATCCAAAAAAAAAAATATTTGGACCTTTAATTTTAGCGTCTTAGGTACACAACTAAACTATCTAATCAAACTCCAATAGCATAACAGAGACCCTAAGATCCGTGGCCCATACTGAAACTAAGTATAAATCAAATAATACATACAACATTTGATTCTAGCACAATTATTGAAATGTGTTCCAGGTAGCTAATCAGATGGATAAACGTATAATTTTCATTTGTGATCGAATGAGCGAAATTCTCGATCCTAAATTGCGCATGTGCACGCGATAATATAAAATAGTGGCGTATGGAATTGTGTGAATAAGTGCTGTTTATTTTTAATTTTTCGTAGTTCAACTACAACACACCAGTGGTTAAGATAAGAATTTAACGCCTGCTCAAATTCGCGATCATCAAATGCATAACAGGCAGACGTTTTACACCGAAATTTAAAGTTTCAATGATTTCTTACCGCCTAGTTATTTTTTAGGCAATTCTATACAAATTGTTAATAAATTCGCACTTACCAGTTCTTTATCAGCAATAGGCGACTACCCGATTGAAAATGTGCGAACATTTCTGCACAAACTTGTAAAATATTCTTATTTTCGATTTTTAAAATAAATAATACAAATCTATACAATGCTGTCACAATTTCATAGCATCATCAATACGTATTATCTGTATATATTTCGAGTTTGGAACCGTTAAAAGTGTTTTGTTTTAAAGCATTATTATTTATAGTGGAGGGTTAATTTGTGACAGTGTTGCGTTTGCTCTACTTAATAGAATCCATTTCGCTAAGCATAATCGAACCTAGATTTAGTCAATGTGTTGCAATAATCGCCTAAAGGCTTACACTTAGTGAAAATCTATAGACACAATATGTTTAGCTATTTTATGTAACTCGTGATTTATATATTTTTTGTACAGAAAGCTATTTTTAGCGGGACTCGTTGTGAAGCGTGAGGTGGGAAATTGTAAATATTTTAATCCGGTCGTTGGATACAATGTGAACTCGTCGCTTTTTCTTCATATGTTAAAGTGCATTTTTTTATTGAGACTCGTTTTGAGTGTTGCCATAATATCGAGTATGAAATGAACGATTTGTATTGTTTGTAATTTTCGGTCCCGAGACTTAACAGATATTCCGTAATATTTTTACCGGATTATCTGGACATTTAAAAGAGGTTTTATGCTTTAAATGAGTATTTTAAAACGAAATTGGAGGCGATATTTATTTGTATTCGGTCACTTGTTTGATTTGATGATGCACTTTAACGTCTCGTAGACTTTACTAGAAGAAATCTTTGTGATAAAAGTTTTTAATGTCATTCATTAGCGAACTGTAAATATAAAATGATAATGTATAAGCAAAAAAGCTGCATATATTTTGTTAAAAATTATTAAAATTTCACCTAACGGTTTGCCTACGTCTGTTTGTGGTTAGTTTCGCCCCGACAAGTCTCCTTTGTGCATTAATTTTAAGGTATGAAATCTAACAGCGGAATATTTTGTTAGTACTCTCCGCGGTCCGGGGTGAGATGTAAAAATATCATCACACGCCGATCTATCCCGACCTGTCCCGGGACGCCTCGGTTCTTTTAAGTTTAAGTGGACCGTAAAATATAACTGTATATTATACAGATGTTAATTATGATTATTTCTTTCTTAATGTTTGAAGTAAGCCTGTAAAATTAAAAATAATAATATAGAATAAAAGATGTTATGATATAATTAATTACATAAAATCTTCGTTTGAATCGACCGCCTTTCCTTTATCCTTCCCCGGGACTAGCTATTAAAACGCTTAATACAATTAAAAATACGTATATTTTAGCACATACAGTATAAAAGTCACTGGACCTAATATAAACATGATTCCCTGTTTTACGTCTTTATCAATTTCAAAATTGGAACATACTTATCAAAACTAAAAGTTGGCCAGGCCTACTGTGAACAAATGAAGGTATTTGTAACTTTGTTAGTGTTATGGACATTATAAAAATTTCTCATAATGCAAGCAGATTCTATTTTAAATCTTTCCCATAAAATGTTATTTTTAAATAATGTTTGGTTTATGAATCTCGTGAGCTCTGTTTTTGGAGGTGGAGGGGAGGCATTAAGTCTTGAACACTAGAGCCAACTATTTATATAGGCCGAACGCAAAACTTCAATAACCTGCTATATTTTATATCATAGGACCCGTAATTGTATACAATACATTAGTTACTACTAAGTGGTTTTAACTGGTGAATTAAAAATATACGATTCAAATAATTATGTTTAATTCTTATATAACATACAAACTTATGATTATATATCTGTAAGGTTGATAACTCTTCACCAATAAAATGCAAATTGATATTACAAATTTAGTCCTTTTACCCGTACGCTTTAACTGGAGACTTCGTGTAGAAGACAAATGTAGTAACTATCTTGGTCAAACGCCGCGCAGGAAGCGAAAACCGGAAGGACTTTTTTAATCACCAAAATTATTTTAACAAGACTTGTAGAATACTGTCTATCGTTTACGCGAAGTACACATCTAAATAAAACACTTTAACGGTGTTTAAAACGCGTTTCGGATGCTTTGCAGCAGCCGTGGTGACGGGGAGACAAGAAACGTCGGGCCGAAGTTAAAAAATATTTTCAAAGTTTGACTAATATATCGCGTTTTAAACCGTTAAAAGTATTTTATTTAAAAGACTTGTAGAATAAAACTTGGCGATAAATGTTTCCTACTAGTTTCTTTTGTTTTTCTTTTAAACAACTAAAGAGATTTGCGTGTATATAAACAACTTTTTTCATACAAAGTCTCCAGTTAACTCGAACGCGTCATTATCCAAGCTATCGATGAAGAGTTGACCAGCGCTTAAAAAATTACGTCAAGCATCACCAGAGTCCTTGACTAGGTACATTCTTCAAATCACAGCCGAGACTAAGAACACTGAACGTCGCCCCGCCAAGTCCTACGCAGTCTTCACCATTCGCCGAATAACAAAATATAACATCGTAACGTAAACGTACGTATCAAGAAATCACATATATAAATCTGTCAGCTCATCTATTTTATACCACTTAACGAATATATACAAAGATTATATTTGTCTATAAAATTGTAAAGATATAACAATATATAAAAGATTTTGCAGTCATAAACAAATCAATTTTTTTTATATATACATGGTATATGTATATAGGTTTCTAGGGCTAGAATATTTTTTAAGACCTCTTTTAGAAGCATTCTGCATCTTTCCAGAGATGGCGCCCTGTGCACCCCAGAGATGTATACATTTTAAAAGACATGTTACTAATAATAATTTAAAGCTGCAATACAAAGCTTAATACAGATTCTATTTATATAATTAGTACAAGAATAAACATTTCATACAATTTCCTTTAATCTTTGTATTGACTCGAATAAAAGAAATAATATATTGCAATATTTTCTTTAGTAAAATAAATTTCTAATGTAAAACACTATATTATATACACTTTAAGTCTGTAACAGTCTGAATTTAAGTTACTACTACATTATTAATTGCCAAAGGGATTAGGGATGTTATGAAGAAATAATTCAACTAAGAATTTCCTTTCTTCGACGTGTTGGTTTTCTTTGTTCGTGGACGTCTTGGTTTGAGGGACGCCGTAGGTATACCCAAACGTCAAACTCCATCGGCGAGGTTTTATACGGGCCTCCAGTCGCGCTCATTCGGCTCCCTCTTCACGTGATAGTTAAGACACGGTTGGAAGTTGACATGGATCGTCACTGGATGGAGAGGCGCTGATAGATGCACAGCTCTTGCGTCCAAAACGTCGTATGGCCCTAGGTGTCGCGCAAGGCACGCGTAATCAACACTTAATGGCACATAGTATTTTCCTGGAAAAAGAATACGTAGGTATTATCGTGACCACAAATGGACACAGAGACACTTTAGTTCATTATCGAGTGACCATGGCTTATGCTTTACAGCAGCAAACGTCGGGCCGTAGTTAAAATAATCTCCAGAATAAGTTAACTAATATATATCGCGTTTTTAACCGTTAAGGTGTTTTTTATAAATTAATTACCGAGATCGAACTCTCGACCTGAGCTTAAACTCATTGGTTACTCAACTCATCTTAAATAAAGATACTCTGTTTGTATTTCCATTTTGTTCAACGCAATTACTTAATATAGCTTTCAATTTGTTTTAACTCATACATCATTTTATTTGATACAAAATGGAGGTTATAAATAAAAAAAATACTTAGAATATTAAAAACACATCCCCAAACTAACTTCTATAAAGAAATAAACCCGAGAAGGCCGATATTATTAAATCTTACTTATTTTAACGGGTTTATGTCTCGAACTTAATGAAAATCTTAAATAAACATATATAATAATATGTCGCCATTTTGCTTTGTTTAATCAACAAAGAAAATTGTGAAATTCTGTTTTTCCCTTCTGGGACTAGGGCGAACATTTATTTGTGTCCGTTTCAATGTTGTTATTTAAATACAAGTGGTTTGATAGTGGTGATAAACCACTTGTTTTGTGTGTTTAATGCGATGCTACAGAGGCATAAAAAAATGAAAGAAACGCACCTAGAGCATTGAGAGCAAAGACGGGGACGAATTGTGTGGGGGGCAGCGGTTTTTCATACTGATGGTGATGCGGGGATTCACTCGATGTATCCTGTAGCAGACAATACAAGATATATATAAGAACAAGTATTTGACTAGCAAGTTGGTCCAGAGGCTAAAAATCGTCGGGTCGTGGGTCTATTACCACCAAGTCGGGTATGTTTGTAAAAGGTCTATAGAGACCACAATATTTTGATTAAATTACATATAGCTAGGGCATTTCATAAACAATTTTTTTACCACAGACGAATATTTTCCATACCTGTGGCGAAGTATCCCTCGCGTCCTCTGTAGAGCCAGAAGCTGAAGTGGAAGTGGAGGGTGCGGGCTTTGTAGCTCGTCGCCTCTTGTGCGAGTACACCTTGCCGTGCGCATGCGCAGGTCGCACTGCCTGCTGTGCAGCCTGTAGCACAAAGGAAGGTTAATGAACATTTTATGGCCTTAAAACAATACTACATGATTTTTAACATGTTCACGAAAGTAAGTAATTGAAATAAAACACTTGAACGGTTTAAAACGCGAAATATATTAGTTAAACTTGTTTACAAATTTAATTCTAAAACTACGTCCCCGTCCCCGTTACCATCGCTATTGCATGACATCGGAAACATCGGGCTGTAGTTAAAAATAATTTGTAAAAAAAGTAACGAATACATTTTGCGTTTTAAACCGTTCAAGTGTTTTATTTAAATGTGTACTTGTTGTTGTGAATTGTAATATTTATTTTTTAGTAATGCTAACAAGAAATTAGATATTTTTTCCGTCTGTATTATAACAACAATATACAAATCATTTTTCTTACAAATATTTATCGATCCAAAACCACAATTACAAAACTCACGCGCATGATCTTATCAGGACTTTAGGTTTAAAAAGTTTCTCGTTTCATATTTTGATAAATATACCAATGTGAGATATTGGATCAATTATAATTTATTAATCATATGGTTTACATTACTTATAATAAGTTTTATTTAGAAACCGTGCTGTCAAGTTCATTAATTTGGCAGGTACATACAGATTATATCCATGCACAAAAGTAACCCTTTTTACCCTTAGCACCTTAGGATGGCAGCAAGCAATATTTACTAGCTTTACCTCGTCACCCGGTTCCCCTCGGGTTTTTAAATTATTATTCAGAGGTTTTTAGTCCAAAAAACCACAAAATCTGGCACCGGTGTGTTTTGGGTGGGTCTACGTACTGCGGCAAGATGTAAAATCGATAATGTAATTTTCCGGATCCTATGTCGAGTGGAAAAACCAAAAAGCGTTAGTCCCGTTTGTGAAGGTGCTTAAGGGAATAATTTTGAAAAAAAAACTGCCAAAGATGTCCAAAATGTTGCTGGAGGTAAAATAAACAAAAAAAAAGTAAGCGCGCAAGACATTTTCTGTGTAATAAAAGTTTAAATAAAACGAAAGCGAGTTCTAGAACATTTTGAAATTATTAAAATCAAAATTTTAGTCAACCGTTATTTTAAGTCGGATGAAATCCCACATTTTTTAGATCTACCCACAAGACAGCTGATTTCCGATAGACCATACGCATCCGGAAACTCTCTTACTCTGTCCAACTCACTTCATTATCCTGTGACCTGGAGAATCGCCTCTCTATTGAGTTTTTAAATTTGTAGGAATGTAGGTAGTCTTCGCCGTGTTCGGGCTTTCGAACTTTTCGCAGTGTAGGCGAACGCTTGCATCGTCCGTCCAATGGAAGGGGTTCTTCTAAAGCTGCTTCATTTTCTACTATCGCCACAACTCCGTTTGGTACTGGAAATTATGAGATATTATTAAAGTATATAATGTATAAATTGAAAAAATAAATAGCGACGTTTCCGTCAATATAGAGTGTCAAAGATGAAAATACAATGAGTTTGCGTATTTGTCTTTAGAAAATTAATAATCCACATTACACAATTTGTGTTACATATTTGCAGCCTACCAAATTTTATTGAAAACATTATGATTACCAAAAAACAATTTTTGATTGAAACGAACCGGCACCAACAGCGTACACGGCGTAGGTCACGATAGTTCAATTGGCTAAAGAAGCAGAACGGAACACTGCGGACGCCGGTTCAAGTTCTGTCCGTGTTGTAATTTTTTTTCAATTGTTTTTTTAATTTTATATTGGAAATATAAAAGTTTTTAAACGATGCGTTACTCTTTTATTGCATTGGCTATAAAATAAAAGAAATCAACTTGCTTCAACTGCTAATTAATTTGTTCAACATTTATGGCAAAATTTTGTTAAGTGAAGATGAAAGTCTACCTCTATCACACTCCATAGGATAGGGGACAACGGGCCTCTCGGCCTCGTAGGGCTCTCGAGGGAAGGCGGGCAGAGGCTCCGGATGCTGGATAACTCCTTTCACCGCGTAGCCATGGGAACTGCTCGACGAGCTCGCCGTCTCTGAAGAGGAACCGGCTTGCGACCGCTGAGGTTTCTCTCGGGGTAATGTCTCTCCTGGAAACGAAATATCCTTATATAGAACGTACAAGAGAACGACAGCCGGGATTCGGGTCTTAAAAATCTTATCGTCAATATTTATTCATGGAAAAGCCCCAGAGAAGTTAAATATTTAAAACTGCTCGATTATTTGATAGGTCAAGTTTCAGACGAAACCTGAGGACTACACATGTTTACTATTTTTTGCATACGAAAGTCTATAACTGAGAACCCGTGAAAAGGTACAATTTAGTATCACTTTATTTCAAAGGCAAGGTGCGGAGAGGCGTCAGAGGTGCGATTGTTAATTCAATGAAGCTTTACTCAAAAGACAACTACAAAAAATTATATAAACTTTCGATACAAATATTATTTTTTACACGATGACATTATATTAATGAAAATCTATTTAGATTTCAAAAAATGACGACACGGGCGGGACTCGAAGCGGCATACGCAGCGACCTGTGCTGCTGTTTTAAACTTTAGTCCAATGTCAAATCGAGAAAATGTTTAATCTAAAATCTTTAATAAAAAACGTTGACAGATAAACTACATATATACTTTCTCGGTTCCTAGACTCATATACGTAGGTGTTATGGAACCATGTGTAACTTTCGTAGAATTGTATTATCTTAAATAAAAACACCTGTTGTTGAATTATCAGAATAAATTTTAGTGACAAATATTGTTATTGTTAGTTTTATGGAGATATAACAATATTATCTTTTTACGGCTCTGATAAACTAAAAATAGGGAGTTATATAAAGCATACTTACAAATGCAAATACGCTTGCATTCTAGAATATTTTAGATTAAAAGAAAATGAGTGGGTCTTAAACCCAGTAGCAGAGCTGCCATGCTCTTGTTCTACCTTTTGAGTATATAAATGGAGCAACTTTGTAATAAAAATTAATTAAGCTTATACTGTCTGTAATTTACGCGAGTAGAACGGTCTCTCCGTGACCACGGCTGCTGCAAAGCATCCGAAACGTCGGACCGTAGTAAAAATGTTTTTCAAATAAGTATAACTAATATATCGCGTTTTAAACCGTTAAAGTGCTTTATTTAAATAACTTGCTTTTATTTCTGTAAACGCTATATATAGTGAAAGTAGAATTTAATATATAATTCTTAGCATTATATTATACAACCATACATCTATATGTAGACATGTATATGTCAGTGCAAGAATTTTATAACGAAAAATATCGTAATGAATTTAACATTGCCTTGAAAATAAGTGTTATATCTTGGACATGACTACATCGATCTAGATACCAATTTGCACTTTAAAAATATTACATGACAAATACGGACAGGTACAATGTACAGCGACATGACAATTTGTACTATCAACTCTCCCTCCGTCTTACGAATTTTCAATTTGTATTTTCATAAACAAAAAAAAACAATGATATATTTTAAATACGGTTCCACCGAAATACCGTCTGTAGTTTACGCGAATATTACATACACATTTAGATAAAACACTTTAACGGTTTAAAATTAGTCGTTGTATAATCTCCCCGTGACCACGGCTGCTGCACATCCGATACATTGGACAGTACTTAGTTAAAAATAATTTGTAAACAATTTTAACGGATAAATTTCGCGTCTTAAATCGTTATTAAACTACGGTTTCCCATTTACCTTTGGTAATAATCTCGCAGTGCCTCTGCAGATGCGAAGCCAGCTGCACGCAGAGACCGTCTGCCGGCCCGAAGCCCTGCACCTCGACGAGGAACCTAACGGCCTCGCCGACCGCCTCCTGGTACCCAGTCCTGAATTGCTCCTCCCCCGCCTGCCTCTCAGCGGCTACAAAACAAGCCACGGCGCAGATGCAACACCTCCACGCGGCCGACTCCCGAAAATATTAGCGTCCTTCAGTGTTATACCCTCAGCGTTTCACATTGGTATCGCAAATACACTCATGAGACAACGTATAGACAGTCACATTATAACTTTAATGCTAATAATGTAATGTAACTGTTTATACGTTGTTATTACTTTATAATTCGTGATGGTATAAAAAAATAATTTAACTATGCATCTTACTATTAATTTATATATAATATAATATTATTTTTATTTAATGTTTTATATAGGTACTGAAAAAGCACTGTCTTTAATTGAAAAAATTTCGACACGGACATGACTTCAACCGGCATTCATAGCATTCCGGGGTGAAGCCCCAAAAACCAAAAAAAAGGGCCCCCGGGGGGGGGTCCCCCCCCCCCCCGGGGGGGTTTTTTTTTCTAAAAAAAAAAATTTTTTTAAAAAAAAAACCCCCCCCCGCCCCAAAAAAAAAAATTAAAGTTTTCAAAAATTTCTGCCTGTTAATTATATTTCCTTACATTTGTCTATATGCCTTTGTTGCATAAGTGGATAATAAAACATATATATATGCATATATTTTTTTAAACAAGTGTATTTGCGATTACTACCAAGGTGTGGAGGTTTTGAATAATAAAAAAAATAGTTTACCCATTTCTCAGATTGTCCATTCAAAGCGAATACAACAAAATCCGGAAGCCAAAACAAATAATTTAGAAGCACCTGAAGAAAACTATCATTTGCGAACGCCGTGAAATGCACAAAAACCTACCTACACACTTCGAGGATTCATTCAAAATTATGACAGAAAATAAACGTCATATTTACAACATTACTCAATGGTTAACGCGACATTGCCGAAAGGTCCTGGGTTCAAACTGCGTAAGTTGACCACAGAATAAATAAAGATCAGTGAAACGGTCACAGAATAAATATACATTTTTATTTAAACCTAAAATCCAAACTAGAGCATTTAAAAAATGTTTTATCTTTAAAAGGTCATTCTAGATTTGTTAACACCCTTAGTGCCTGTCTATAGTTTACGCGAGTAGTAACATTAAATAAAACACTTTAACGGTCGCCAAATACCAACTTCGACGGAACAGATGGCGCTAGCGTAGCAATTTTTTACTTTGACTTTAGAGACATCCTCCATCTTTAGTTTCCCCGTGACCACGGCTGCTGCAAAACATCCGAAACGTCGGGCCGAAGTTAAAAAATCATTTTCAAATAAGTTTAACTAATATATCGCGTTTTAAACCGTTAAAGTGTTATATTTAAACATCATTAGTGTACAAACCGTTGACTCGCTCCTGCAGGAATTTGAGGTGGCGTATGGCCATCTCGATGATTTCAGTCTTTTCAACTCTTCCACGACCTTTCTTCAGGTATTCTGGTGGGATCAGACGAGATAAGTCCGCGAGGCAATTGTTCATGCGGTCTCGTCGCCTTTTCTCTATGATTCGATGCGACATCGGATCTTGCTGTTGATGAAACCATAGATTAATCATACAGTACATAAAAATACCTTTAGACCTTAGCCAGATTTATATTGTGGGACGAAAAGTCTCTTCATATAAGGCCATAAAGGTCTATAGGTACTAATAAACTTTAATCAATGCACCACAGGCAGTCATTCGATTAATTAAACTGTGTTTAAGATTAACCTGCAGCGAATCTTTTAATACTGAAATTTGTTTTACACGATGTACGAGTATTATGTCTTAGAAATCTATTAATAGACAGCACAGTACAGTATTGTCGTCGATTAGCCCGAACATACAGACAGATTGATAAGTTAATTATGCTTATGTTACTCTTTTTATATCAGCCATAACTTCGTGACTATTGTATAAGTATGGACAGACATATAATTTCAAATGCTTTGTTATGTTTGATCCTCATAGGGTCCGTGATTCGATATTCGTTTTCCCAAAATTTTGACCGAACAAGTCTTTCATAACTGTGTCTTTGATAAAACTATACAAAAGCAAATACTGTCTATAGTTTACGCGAGTAGTACACATTTAAATAAAACACTTTAACGGTTTAAAACGCGATATATTAGTTAAACTTATTTGAAAATGATTTTTAACTTCGGCCCGACGTCTCCCCGTGACCACGGCTGCTGCAAAGCATCCGAAACGTCGGGCCGAAGTTAAAAATTATTTTCAAATAAGTTTAATTAATATATCGCGTTTTAAACCGTTAAAGTGTTTTACAATATATACAAAAGTAATTAAATAATCTTAAATCAAAAACAATATGTATATGTGTGTATGTATGGATGATACCTTAACTTTAAATGTAAATCCTAAATACCAAGGGATATGTTTATTGAATCACATGTTCAAAGGTGCCTTAAAAACTAAAAATGACATAGGTATTATGACTAAAATTAATAAATTGTAATCTTAATAAGGTATTGAGGATTTGCATTTAAATTTAAAAAGAAAAGAATAAAAAATGGGCATGCTCGGTTTAACTTGCCCTCGAGACCTTCCCCTTCTTGAGGTAAGCTCCGGTGCCAGCCAGGTATTCCGCTTCATCCTCAGAACGCGCGGAGAAGTTCAGCTGGTCTCCATTCGGTCGACCGAAGCCGTCATTTGAATTATAACTGGAAAAAGTAGAAAAAATATTATCAATATAATAAAAAGGAAGAACACATAAAATTCTCGAAATGTTTTTTATTTATTATTACAGTTTTTTGGCTTGACTTTGTTTGACAGAGGAGAGGGGTTTCGCTTAATGTAAGGTAAAAAAATACAAGCTATCTAAATGGATTAATACATATTAATTACATCTAAATCTGCATCTGCACACGAGGCCTTAAGTTGGAATGGCGGCAAGCGATAAATTGTATCGGTCAGACTGGATATAGTCAAATCAACACTACTTGCTTGTTCAAAAAATTGTATCAGTAAAACGGACACAGAAATGTATTCGCCCCATGCCCTAGAGGGGAAAACGAAATTTTCTGTTCTTGAGATACGTTTTCATAACTTTAGGTTGCCTGGAAGAGATCGCTTGTTAGCGATAAGGCCGCCCATTCCTCTACGTTCTAGTATATAAGTTTAATTTGTAATATTTTTATTTTTTGTGCAATAAAGAATATATAATAATACGTTACGTAGATTAAAGTCCAACCGTCTTTTAGTTAATAAACGTAATAAACTAAGGCGTAATAAACACTCGAAAAGCGTTCTCCTATACTTCTATAATATGTACTTGTCTACGTGTAAAAAATTGTCAACAACTGATAAAAATTCCACATTTTGATCCCAGACTCGACAGACCTATAAATAAGTATAACCATTTTTCTGTGTCTTGCCACGTGATGCGTCTCGTTTATAAAAATTATATGGACAAGCGATTTGAAAGACCTTGAAAAACGTTTAACATATACAGGGTGGAATATAAAAGTAGGACGAAGGAATTCTTTTATAACTTCCGTTAATATTCGTAGGTACTTAAGTACATCTACTAATTCGGTCTTCAAGGATTATCGATTTATGGACGATTGGAATTTTCCAACCCGCGAACTTCGTGTCGATGCTCACTAAGATATGAGCTGTTTACCCCAGTCCTTGTTACATAATTAGGTATATATTTAATAGGTCCAAAACAAAGTCTAATTTTGACTTACGTAGTAAGTAACAGACCCAACTAAACTTTGCACATCAAAATATTATATTAGTAACATGAAACATAATCTACAACTCCAACGAGAATGAAATCTGCGACTAATAGCTTACCTTACTCTACGACGTTAAATTTTACATAGCCATGACCATTAACACGTAAAAATTATAAATATTAAAGTACATGACTTTATTTCTAATCGTTTTCATTGCATTTTCGTAACTAGATTACATTGCTAGTGTTTTTGCTATTTACAGTTTCCCTTTTTTACCATTACGTTTATTGAAAATATGATTAAATAGTTTACGCGTTTATAAAACTTTAAGGATGTTGGGCCGACGAGTTCCGTGGCCACGGCAAAGCATCCGAAACGTCGGGCCGAAGTTAAAAATAATTTTCAAATAAGTTTAAGTAATATATCGCGTTTTAAACCCTTAAAATGTTTTATTTAAATGAAAATATGACTTTTAAGTAGACTTACTAGAAAGTGAAATATAATTAATTAGATGAATAAGATACAGCCTAGACTGGCCTATCAAATTGCGTGCATTTGAATCGTGTGCCGTTAGACCATTTGCATTTTAAATAGTAATTTTCATAGTAGCTAGTTTGGAATATTCCGTTGTTTTGTTCATTATATGTTTTGATTGATTTATTTGCTTAACTCCTCCTTTCACAACACAAACATGATTATAAAAAATGAAATATCGAGTAACCTTATCACAATAAACCGATATCTTACTTACATCCCTTTATTTAAAATGTATGAAATAATAAACATCATTAATGTTAAGTGAATGATTTTTTGTAAGTATAGGAGAGCAGAGTAGTACGGGGTTCTCTGAATAGAAGGTGAAATAACCCAGCCACACAACATCACGTAAATGTGCTTTCGACCTATTGATTTTATATACATATTCGGAAAACCACAGAGTGAAACCGAAATGCGATTAAATTTTACGGCTATCTATCGGCAGACGAAGTCCTGGTTAAAAAAAATATTCATTTTATTAATTCTAACGAATGGGCGAATTACTTCATAATTTTTTGCCATTCTTATTTTGAAACCAATATTTCCACTTAAAGTAAACCCTGCGTCACAGTACACAATGTTTTGACATGCGTTTAAAATTCATATTCGTATATTTATGAAGTCACGCGCACCTCCAGAGCCTGGAACCAAGTGTCGCGCACGTGATCCTTACATGTGACTTAAAAATTTATTTCACGTGATGAATTTAGGGCTGTCTCCTACATTATTTTAGATTTATCTACGCTTAAGATACGTTAGAGAATTGCAATATTTTCTATTATAGCCTACAAAGTTATTATTGTAAAAAAGAAACAGCAATAAAGGCTTTATTATGTATATCTAGCATGTGTTATTGGAATCCTAAGACATGAGGACTCCTACGTTTGTCTAGAAATATATCAATCCACCCCATTTCGCAAAATGCTCAATTTGAGAAAACCTGTCACAATATTTATAACAGACCAGAAAAACCATACAAACCGCGTTTGAACCATTTCCTTTGTGACAAAGGACAGATGAACAAGTGTAACAGGTTTAAAAATAATAATAAGATTTATTTACGATGCGACGCCGATGTAATTTTGGATTCGGGATTCCACAGACTAATACAAAATCGCATATTTACACCTCGCAGCTTTTAACATCTGTGTACGGTAGTTTGTGAGACGGAATTTCGATACTCCTACCGCCAGAAGAGATGTAACATGTCTTAAAAATGTATTAATCTACAAAAAATTTGGAACAGGTGGAATCAAACCAAAGAACTATTTACCATACATGTGTATGGTAAATAGTTCTTTACTTTATGTAAAGTAAACCCAGTTTTTTTTAATTGACAAGTAATACATAATTTGAGTAGCTTTTACGAGAACCGTTTGGGTCCCTTTTATCTTAGTACAGAGCATCAGAACAGCACTGTAATATAAGATAAGTCATTAAGTTCTTTAACTTTTTTTAAATATAAATAACTAATATTAGTGCACTTACGTACGTGTCAATATGTTTCCTAATTATTTATAACTGTCAAGTGTCAACCCTATTAACAAAGAAATACCATAATTGTTGCGCAATATTGCGGGTCGAACTTCGTACATTGGAGCTCTTCTAATAAGGGTAATTACCCTTTAGAATTCATATTGGTAACTCATATCTTTATAGTTCAATTCGTGAAATTCTACATCTCATAAACCGCTTACGACTTTCTTCGCGATGTATTTGTGTCTGAAGTCCGATATAACCTTGAGATAACAATTCACGTGTAAAAAGTAATGAATATTCGCTCACATTTTATACACGTGATCTTGACTCATAATACGTGAGTGACAAATACCAATGGCACACAAAAAGCGAAACTATACATTGAATATATAAATATTTAGTATTAAAATGACATGTAATATAGTACTTCCTTGTGCCTGTGCCTGAAAGGAAAATTCCGTTACGCACTCGTTAGGCATGTTTTTCTGGTGAATTTTATAAACTGGCTTCAGTGAAAAGGTTCATTAACTATTTAAAAAGAGACAATATAACTTACTAGTATCAAATAGATTCGTACAATTAATTTATTTTCACTAAGATGGCGCGACCTCCTGTATCGACATACTTAATAGCTTCTAGATGGATGAGCTGCCTATTGCTTTATGCAAACAATCGTGTGACGTCATACATTCACGTGACGATCTTGCAACAGGTTTTTAATACAGATACACAATCTTCGGTCAGTAAAGGCACAATATAACAGCGCTAAATTTAAAAGTCATGTCTATATTTAGACTCCTAAGTAAGACTCTCAAAGGTTCGTTGTCCAGATTAAATCTGAATGCATTATAAAAATTATTAGTTGTTATGTTATTAGCTATATATATATTGGTCCATGAGGGGCAAAATATGCAATAGATTGTGAAAATTACTAACATATTTATTGAATTTGTATATTGTCACTTAAAGAAGACACATATAATACATCCGTCATCAATTGAAATTTCCAAGAAATAATATCAACCTTGGGATTACATCAAAATTAAGTTTTAAACCTTAAAACCTTAAATCGTTTTTTTCCCGCCAAAATCTACTTCAGGTTTTTGAGCATAGACTATATGTTAACTTTTATAATGTAAGTAGTAATACTATGTAACTTAAAAAGTTTTAACAACCCTATGAAGATGGAAATCTCCGAGTAGCTAGAAAACGCATAATATCGACAGGTATATCTCATCACACTGCCATGCACGTTTGGGGCCGTGTGATAAGTGACATGTTTACACACGTGTGCCAATTTAGGTTATTATAGACGTGTGACGTAGGCATTGTAACCTTATTGTTGTGTTATGTGGCAACACTACATGATACGAGTGCTAATTGTCATTCATTTTATAGCGCCATTTTTATTGCATTGGTACTTGGTAGATTTGAATTTAGAACGTGTTCTTCGCTATTGTTGGTTTGGAATGCATTATAATTTATGTTGTATAAACGATGAGTTTTAAGATCAAACGACTAATGTATCACACTACACCCCTAAGATGACCGGAAAAAATCGAATCGATGATAATTTTGCTATTATTCAGTATTTTATTTACGTATTAGAGACTGAAGATGTGTGTGGAACTAAATGGCTGCTGACAAATAATATTTCGTCAGATAAACATTATTGAGGAAATAAAAAAATACTTACTTATTAATATGCAATATTTGACTAGTCAAATGAATCTTCATAAATAGTACCAAAAGATGTTTTGTTGTATTATTAATAGCTACTACCTTGAAAATAGTGCATATATAAAAATTTAATTGACGTGATTGAACAATATCTAAATGATTCCCAATGAAATCTTTACTACAGCAATAATATTATTTTATTTCAAAGCATTTCTATCAATATCGTTTGCGTAATATGCAATAGTATGAATTTAAATTACAATACATATTTCTATTTTTTAAACACAAAATGACGTAAAACGCATCTGATTTTCTTAAGATAGAACTATTTTAAATACAACAAATAACATACTGCCTACAACGTAAAAAAATATGGTGCACACTTATCAGTAACAAAAAAAATAGAGTTTTAACGGGATTCGCTGCAATAAAGAAGAAGAAATCAATAATTAGAATTTATAGCCCATCTACCTTATTATATTTGTATAACTTTTTTTATTTCATACACATTACTTTGGGAACTCAAAATCCCTCATTAATTATCGAATTTTAACGTAAAGCATATAATCCAAGTAAAGTCCAATAAAGATGCCCTCAGTTAAATATTGAAATTAAGAAGCGATTGAGCAAAGATTAGATGGATACGTCTAAGCGCGGCACAACAACCGCGGCGTGGTCCAACACGTGAGGAACAGTCACGTTGCTCCACACGAGGCGAACTACAGTGGCGGCGCGACGTAACTCGATAACGCTCTTACGAACGCTAATTGGCCATTACATTGAACCGCGAATGTGGTTTTGAACACGTCACTTTTCGAAAGTCAAGGTAGAGTGCCAGCAACGTATCAGTACCACAAATAAACTTAAAATCGTCCTCGCCATTCAACGTACAGAATCTGCAATTCTACACCTACTAGTTAAACTTATTTGAAAATGATTTTTAACTTCGGCCCGACGTTTCGGATGCTTTGCAGCAGCCGTGGTCACGGGGAAACCGAAACGTCGGGCCGAAGTTACAAATCATTTTCAAATAAGTTTAACTAATATATCGCGTTTTAAACCGTTAAAGTGTTTTATTTAAATGTTTTGTTTACGCGCGTAAAATATACCCCGTGTAAATTATAGACTACTATTTTACCTGGACCTAGTTAAGTTTATTTAATTCCGGCCTCTATCGATCTACTTGTTAATTTTTGTTCTAGTATTATTATTTGATATTAATTGTTAGTTTCATTTAAACAATGTACATTAATTTACTTAAACCTTTTGAATACATGATCGCAAATTATTATAAGCCATTGAACTTTCACCTTTAACATAATTATTATTATCTCAATTACGTATTTAAAATTACATAGGTAGGTATTTATAATCCAGTTTTTATTTTAGGCTCATTTTAAACATTATGTAATTATTTAACTATATATATACTACAATAATTACATGATATTTACAATATACAACTTTATAATTATAAGATATCTACGGTCCAGAGAAGCTAGGCCAAGCAGGTATGAATTTTATGAATTTCGACAATAATGTATTACTTACGACTATTTAAAATATATTACATGTCGTCTTATTTATTTAGGTATACATCTATATACATATAATCTGCTATATACAAATAAGTCACGTGCATGTAAATTACGCGACACAGACGGAGCTGTGTAATTTAGGGGGGCTATACGGGTCAATTAATTCATTTCTTGTTTTGTTTGATAACTTCAGACACATTAGTAAATTGAGATTGTTTTAGTCTGTGGATCACGCCCAAAATTTAATTTCATGTTATAAGGCTGGAGAATTATTTGTCAATCTATATCTATACTAATATATAAAGCTGAAGAATTTCTTTTTTGTATGTATGAACGCGCGTATCTCAAGAACTACGGGTTCGAATTGAAAAATTATTTTTGTTGTTAGTTTAGAGCATTTATCGAGGAAGGCTATATATATATATAGGCTAAAATATCGTTGTGACTAATATAAGCGAAAATACAGCGAGAAATGTGAAAATAGTTGGGAAAATTATTCATTATAAGTTTCCGAGAGGCTGCAAAAAATTGTTAAATCTATAAATATTGGTCTGTTTACATGTCGTAAAAAGTTACGTAATTATATCGCTACTTAGCTACACGAACTACTCAGACCATGACCTCACTATTTAAAAGGTAAATGTGAGTCATAAACTTAAGCTATATTTAGACACTTAAAGCTAATTATAGGCTGACAGATAATCCGCAATATTACTTCTATAACGCACGTGCTCGTCGATCTTAGCGAAAGCTTTAGTTAGTCTCAGCCTAAAGTCAGTCAGTGTGTCAACTGTCAAAGCATTTTGAATATTTCACATAAAAATAATTAAGTATATCCAGTTTGTAACAAAAATAAAAAAGCTGTCTCACTAAAAACAAACACGCAAAAACTATACGCGAGTGTAATCCTTAGCTTTAAGCAGATTATGCTCACTGATCAATTATTATGGTCATATAATACTTAGATAACAAATTTGGTTATATAACTGATGACTTCCAAAAAAGTTTAACTAATATACATCGCGTTTTAAACCGTTAAATTGTTTTATTTGAGTCATAAAAATGATAATTCTAGAATTAACCGTAGTGTTATATCTACTATTTTTATAATTTGAATAGTCACTATTGTGCTTTACAACTATTTTATTTAAAAATGTTCTTTCCTTGCTAAATAAATTGTTGGAATGGCGCGTTGTAAGAAACCCAAAGGAAAATTCCACTACAGACGCGTACCATCGTTGCATAGGCAGTACAATTTGTTGCAATCAATTCATGCCTAATTACCTCACTGCACCGTGCTCATGATATCCACAAATAGTGAGGCAAGGTCAGTCGGCCTTTAATAATTACTGTGCTAGATAAATGATTGTTTATCCTTTAAGTAAATGGGTCTCGTGACCTACGGTTCTAACATAAAATCTATTTACCGTCCTATTCTTCTTACAACTGTCTTTAATATTAAGAAGTTGTTTTGCCAAACAGTATTTCTTCTTATAAGGCATAATATAAATACATTTATACTAAGAACTCGCTTCACAATAGTCCGCGAGTACACAATCCAAAAATGTATATTGTTTAAATTCTTTTTAAATAATAAAAATGTTAAGTTCTTCTAAGATATCCAATCAGTTCAGAGCCAATCTTATAAACTAAACACTATATGAAAATAATTAATTAAATGTAATTTGATTTACTAATAAAAGCCTTATGATAAACTTTAAAAAATGTTGTTTATTCACGCTCGTCACGTTTTCGACCATGCTTATATTATATTTTGTCCCTTGCACTCGCGTTGGAAAATGGCCTTGTCCGTCTATCTCTTTCGCACTAGTGCTGTATGTTATAATGTGTTATACAAAGTAGTAGACCGCAAATTATTCACGCCATTCAGAATTTGAGATTCGCTAATTTAAAAATAGAATTATGCATAATGTATTTAAATTTTGAAAGGATTGAGGAGAAACAAGAAGTCTAGCATCTTATTTCTTTCCTTAATAATGTCTCATTAAATAAAATTCAAATTTACATCTAAAATGTTTTTTAATATTCTATACATATAGATAGAAGTTTGTTGTCCGATTTATAAAACACGTTAATATGTATAAATCGCTACGGACCCAAAGGGGTCATTCATAAAGTACGTCACAAAAGGGGGAGGGGGTCGACAAAGTTGAATACAAGCGTAGAGAGTTAAGTTTCGTGACATAATAAAATCAATTTCTAGAAGTACTAATCGCGTGACTTGAAATAATATTAATTAAAAAAAAATATTTCCAACTTATCGAAAACAAAAAAGCTAATTTCGGAACTGTGTGTTAATTAATAATTTTTCGATGTGAAATTGCAAAATTTAACAGGAGGGGTCTCAGAAATGAAGAAAGGCCAAAAAATCATGAAATTCGTGTGGCGTACTTTATGGATAACCCCAAAGATATAAATAACTTTCATAGAGTCTATTACTACGGCAACACCATTTTATTGCCCTAATTTTATCTCCAACAATTGCTATCAAATTGCTCCTAATTTTACCTAAATTCGTTCAGCAATTTGAGCGCAATAGGGTTAACAAACACTTAACTCCTGCATCTGAAATGTGTGCAATATTCGATCGGTAAGATTGCGCAAAGAAAATCATTAAGAAGGCATACTATTTTATATCCGGTCGAGTTCATTTGAGTCAGGCGATACGTAAACGTGACATAGGTATAGGTGTGTGAGTCGAAATAGGTAAACGGCGTTGTTTGTGTGCGTAGTCACATTTTGCTCGGCGTGTGGAGGCTGGCCCGCGATAGGCGCGTGCAACGCCCCCCCTCCTATACCCGAGTCACGTGTTTCACGATGTTGGTCGCTATTTTCGTTTGGCGCTTTCGCCGCAATCACATCCAACTACTGCTTTTATCTTTGCCAGATTTGCTTGAATCTGGCCTATCTTCATTTAAGTAATTTAGCATGAGAAATAACACAACTATTTGTATGTTGCCATAATTTCTTAAATTTATAAGTTTTTGTAGAATAATAAACTCGTTAAAATCTATAATACTGTAACGTTGTAAAAGGAAAGACCTATCTATATGGAAAGGTACTTTTCCACGTATTGAATGGTACCGAATATTATTAAATTAATAATATTTATTTACCTATTTTTTTTATTTAAAAATACATTTTAATTAAGTATAAATATTCACGTTTGTCTAAACTGAGTACTAGTAGGTACCATCTACTACATGAAGAACTCAAACTGAAAAACTACAAGTTAGACTTTTTAAAATTGTTTATTTTAAACTAAGGAATTATTGTACTAATATATATTATATAAGTTAATGTAATACGTACGAAATGTAACGGTATTGAAGCATTATAGGTATTATATTTACCAGTATTTTAAATAGTTAATATATCGGTTTGTTTCTATATCTTTGATTCAAGATTTGAAATAATTGTTTGAATCATGGCATGCAATAGGCGGCTCTTGGTTGCGAGTAGCGAAAACAAAAAGCGTTTGGAGGAAAACTTTACCGTAAAACGAAATAAGAAATTCCGCCAACCTTGAAGCGTATATTCGCATTTTGGTTGTCGTCTTTTCGTGCTAAATTCGATGTGGGAATTATGAATGCGTGAAATAATCATAGGTCGACCACGCATCGACGCATTACCTAGGACTAGGACTTACATAGGATTCTGGCATTCCACCTCCCATCATAAAAATGAACACTTGTCTCATTTTAATGTTCTTAAAATAGAACTTGTAACATTGGCTGGGATCAAAACGATATATTTAAAAATGAATTTATCCAATACCTGTCATATTTCACCGTATGTCCGTTCTCCTCCCAATAATGACGGGTTTCCATATTCAAATCAGTTCACAACAATATTATGTCACGCAAAACACAAACACTCTGTCACTCGGTAAACACAAATCACAAAAATAAATGTGTCAGTCACATTTCCGTAGCCGGGATAACACAGTGACCCGAATTAAATGTTAAGGTTATGTCAAAACACACCACTTTACGTACGAAATAGCGAACGATCTGTTATCAATGAGCGGGATGGTAGCATAACGGGTAACGTCGTCGCCGCGTTACGTTCACAGCGGTTGTGAGTCGTAGATCTGTCTTTCACGAGCGCCGGCCGGTACAGTCATGTGACCGCTTCGCAAAATACACGAGTATAGGAATGTGCAGGCTTTCAGGCTTCTATACGTACGTGGCTGTATGTTTTATAATTAAATATAAATGAAATATATAAACTATATTTTCTGTCTATAGTTTACGTGTCCTTTAAAACCTTTAGGGTTTAAACGCGGTTTTTTTTTATTTTTTTTTTTTTAATTTTTTTTTTCCTCGCGGGCTCCCGCTCCCCCGGTTTTTGCAAAGCATCGAAACGTCGGACCGAAGTTAAATTATCGCGTTTTAAACCGTTAAAGTGTTTTAATTTAAAACTATATTTGTAGCTTTTTATTCCGATAGGGTAATGATTAATTTTTCAACGACTTCGTCTGGCAATCTGGATTTTAAATAGGTAGTAGGGATATAGAAATCCCTTCCGGGGCACGAACCAGGATCCACAGAGAGAAGTTCGTAAAAAAAGCCAAAATAGGACGACAGCGCATTTTGGTTAGATGCTATTGGTTGGGGTATATTACCTACCATCAAGTGAACCCCTGCTATATCTAAAAAACTGAAGAGTTTTTGTTTGAAAGCCATAATTTCAAGAACTTATAGTTCGAATTTATAAGATGTGTGTTGGTTAGAACATTTATCTTGAATGCCTTTATGGTATAAATGGTAAGAAAGGGGGAAAACAGGAAGAAATATTTATCTTTGAGGGTTTCCGTTGCGTGCGCTGCGAAAACGGTATAAGATACTCAAAAAATATATATGAAAGAATAATTAAATAAAAAATGTCCGCGACGGTATATGTCTATGAGTACGTTTCCAAGATTAATTGCAAAAACGACAGGACGCGATCGATGTCATCGATAACAAATATAATTCGTAAAGATGAGGAGGAAGTTTGAAAAAACAAAAGTTCGATGCCTAAAATGACTATTTTTTTGCAGAGGAAGTCGCGGGCACAGCTACCTATTTTATACTCTCAAACGTATTGTTATATATATTATAAAAAATAAATAAATTAAAACGTGTAGTAAATGTGTATACTCACTGATTATTTTTTCATTAAAATACCTTTATAATCGTAATTATATAAAAAATGCGAATTGAAGGTTGAGCGATAGCTTGTCACGCCCGAATGGCTTTATAAATTTTGATGAAGTTGCGTATAAATGTACCAAAAAATGACACATACTAAGCAAGGGATTTAATAAAATAAGGGAAATGTAATGTGTATTGTCTGTAATCTGCACATTTCATTAAAATGTTTTTAATGGTTTAAAACGGCTTGGCGTTTCGGCTGCTACAATGTTAAAAGTGTTTTTTTCAAAAGGATTATTATATCAATATGTTTGCATTCAAAGACGGCAGATATTGAACCAGTTTAAGTTATTTTCTTAATTTGATTTGGCTTAATTTAGGCAAAGTAACTATAATGTAGGCACAAAGCTGTATGCCGGGGGTAGGTCTTCCTTAGCCATGTGACCCTACATTCGTAAAAATTTATAAGGTAGTACATACCTACCCAAAACGTACCCAAACATCTGATGTCTTTGCATTTTGTTTTGCGAGTCTTGGTAGGTTAAATTTGCTTTCCTCTGTACCTGAAAATGTTTCGCTAGACTTGTTAATAAAGTTGTTATACAATTATATAAAGACAAGCAGTTTATTTGATTCGTTAAATTTCTTAATCTCTGAACCGATTAATGCAATATGCCTATTGATCTCAAAAGGTTATGCATATCTTTCCGTAGAAAACGTAAGAGTTCTCATCTGAGAGAGTGGAACAGAGCAGATGTGGGACAGTAGTAAAAACTCAATGAAAATTTTTGGCAAAAACAAAGAAAATGATTTGGCGCTTTCATAGCATACCCTTTTTTGTAGAATATAGATTAATTAAAATATAATATATAGCATGCAATAATGTAATGATTTATTAGTTACTTAAATAGTCATGTATCAATTAGTACAAAAGGGTTTTATATTAAAAATCTTATTGCTTCAAAAATCAAAATCTTTCAGATAAAAAAAGGCTCTATGTTTCCGATTTGTCAATTCGGAAACATAAAGAAAAGGCGGGAGAGTGATACGCAGTGCAGAGTATCCACAAACAAGGTCAAAGTACAGTTCATAAAAGCGATTAATCTGTGGAGGGTACGTGTTAATTGTCATATGTCAAACTATATTGCCTTACGTTTTGTCACATTATGTCAAAGCACAAATGTCAATTGTGTCGCCAACTTTTTAGAAAAGGCGTTTGAAGAATTTCTCTATAATTGGTAAAAGTTATTCAGTGCCTAAAAATGTTAGCCTTGATCAATCGTATTCTTGATTGGATTAAAAGCTTGTTTTGGAAAGAAGAAATGGAACTTACATTAGTTGGTTTACAATATTCGGGCAAAACAACTTTTGTGAACGTCATTGCTGTACGTATTATCGCTAAAAATTCTTATTGTGTGTTCTTTGTTATCTAAAAACGTTACAAACATTTGAGTATACTGCAATCTGTTTTTAATTAATTCAATGAAAATACTTGAATATTTTTTGTAAAATTCAAGTACTTACTCAACTATGCATAAAACATGGCACTGAGACACGATATATTTATTTCACTTTAGCATTTTGTAGTTTTAAAACTGTATAGATTTTCTTAATAACATCCTATGTAGTTTTAAAACTGTATAGATTTTCTTAATAACATCTATGTAGTTTTAAAACTAGTATGGTCCAAGTAAAATATACAATCCTAGATATATTTTTTTTACATCAAGGGCATACAAAAAAACACCTTTTTACATATCTACTGCTCATAAAAGGTAAAAAAGAAATATAGTCACTATCCAATTTCTAAATCAGATACAAAACGTCACTTTCTTTAAGTCATGTAAATTCTTTATTTTTTCTACTGTGATTTTACAGTCTGGACAGTTTAGTGAAGATATGATTCCTACAGTTGGATTCAACATGCGCAAAATTACCAAAGGAAATGTTACTATTAAGGTAAGTTTTAAATTGAACATCTCAAAATTCGTTGTTATTGTGTTATTTGGTTTGATAAAAATTTGAATAAAAATTTTTTTAGTAGACAAATTGACCAATTTGAATCTTATCTGCGTCACAGACTATCTCTTTTAGAAATATTTTTTAAACTTACATATGTGTTTGTAATGTTTTCTCACAGGTCTGGGATATTGGTGGTCAGCCTAGGTTCCGATCAATGTGGGAAAGATATTGTAGAGGTGTGAATGCTATTGTGTAAGTAATCTTAGTTGTATTTTTTGGGAGCAAATTTTTTTAAGAGGTGCCATATCTGAGCTTCATCTTCAGGATTCATTTCTGCATCTGTTGTATTAATTGGCAGTTTAGCGAGACAATTGTTGACATCTGTTTATCCTTTATCTTTTTGGCTAATTTAGAAATTGTTTCATTGTTGTATGTGTTACTTACCAGGTTGGGTCTGACCTTCATAAACTATTAGAAATTCACCATAACAATGACCAAATATTAAGATTTAAATAAAAACTCAAACATAGAATTAATTAACTAAAGCTGAGACTAAGTCATAGAAGTATTTGTATAAAATTAATTCATCATTCTTTTGTTTAACAGTTATATGGTAGATGCAGCGGACCCAGATAAGATTGAGGCGTCCCGTAATGAATTACACAATTTATTGGAAAAGCAGCAACTGACAGGTATCCCGGTGCTGGTGTTGGGGAACAAGCGTGATCTGCCGCATGCACTGGACGAACACGGCCTTATTGAACGCATGTGAGTGAGCTTAGTCTTTTTGTTGTAAATGTAAATAAATATACACAAGAAACCACATTAAAAGTACATTTACAATTGATTGATTAGTTTCCAATACTATAACATAATATGTTAAGATTCTTTGGGTATAAAGCTGTTTGGCGGGTCATGTATGACAATTTTTCCTTTCAGTTTTCGTTAGTCACGAATACTCAATATCTAATAATGTGATCCATTCTTGATGTTGAAACAATGAGAACAAATTCTCTATTGAGTCACCAAGTAAACCAAGAACCTTTAGATAATAGCTGCAATATCTTTATTTATCATAGTAGCTATTTGACAATGCGAAAAATATAGCCTCAATTAGGAGTAAAACAGTCTTACACACAGTCTTACAGTTTAACATATGGTAAAAATAATAATTGATTTAAATATAAAATCGCAAATAAAGGTAAACATTTGTCAAGTGACACAAAACACTCCTGATTGGTCGGGTTTATGACGACGTCACTTGCTTAAAACAGTGCTATAAACCACCGTGCTTCCAAGTGATAAGCCTGTTCTATTCTCTTCATTAATAACACATTACTACAATCACTGTTAAAAGTGAAAATATTTGGTACAATTGCATTTAGATTATAGATTATATGATCAACATACACCAATGGCCATTATAAGGTCCTGACGTCACTAGTTATATTGCAGCGTTATTTTGCAAAATTTGCGTTAAGGCGCGCAGTTTGAATGTTGATTTATTTTAATATTTCAGCAAATATGTAAAAATACCACTTTTCTAAGGTTTTTACTGAATAATATAAAAAGTACATTTTAAAAATTAATAAATCAGCCCATTATGTGTCGAGGTCTTATAATGCATTTTAATAACGGATTTGTTATAATCTATATATTATATCTTCGACTTAACAGTTGGACGTGACTTTCAGGAACCTATCTGCGATCCAGGACCGCGAGATCTGCTGTTATTCGATTTCGTGTAAGGAAAAGGACAATATCGACATTACTCTTCAATGGCTGATTGCGCACAGTAAGTCGGGCAGCGCGCGTTAAGCAGTTCTAACTCACAAGTCATCCGAAACACTTAAGGCGTCGTTTCGCCAGCACGGGCTATGTGCTTCGTCTTTGTAGAACGGTGTATAATGCATCTGTGGCCTAAACGGTGTTAACCTTAAGGGCTTGGTAATATCTAAAACGAATAACTCATTTTTATTTTATATAATACTGCCATCATCTTTGAGGGAAATAAGGTTTTAATATTAACCAGTTGTTTCCTCTAAAGCTGTCATTGTTGAAATTCAGTTTAAGGTAAAAAGTTTCTTATGATGTTTAAACTTGGCTCTATTCTTGGACTACTTTGTGTTTGTTGTGTATTGAAAGAGATGCATTAGTCAAATAATTCTAAATATTAACAGCTGAACAATCCATACATTAATTAGTTAACAATTCTTTCATATAAGGGTCTCAGCACACATATGGGATCGGAAAGGGATCGTAACCGTAACGCCTTTCGCCTTGCTGTCAACCAGGCGTCAACCTACCGTACGCACAACCAAAAGCGTATAAGCAGCGCCTGTACATCACCTCGGCTACGATGGGGACGATGAGCCGTAAGCGCGGGAATTGCAAGTTCGGAGCCTGTTCCGAGGCGATGCGATTACGTTACGATTCCGTTCGGGCTGGTCCTGCTGATACCTTAATTCTGATTGTAATTGATACATATTACATAAAAAACATTAAAGGATTTTGAGAACAAACATTCAGTAAGAGATGTTAGTATTTGTTCGGCGCGTTGTTGGCAAATATGCGATCACACTTTTATATAACAACTTCTGAGCCCCGCAGAACACTGTCCCTAGCCAGAAATTTTGATTCCAACCTATCAATGTTATAATTAATCTTTATGCTAGACAACTTTGAAATCTTTAGCTAGTTCCTTAGATTACGATGTTAGTGATTCAACCGAATCAGCAGACTAGTCGAATAGCCAAATTATTGTAATATTGCAGATCACCCGCATAACTAACTTCGCCTTAACGCGTGACGAAGACGACTTGTATGTTATTAATGCTATTTAAATAAATTAGTTTTGCCAAAGCCCTTATCTATTACCTTTCGAGTGGGGGGAGGTTCCCATACCTCCCGAAACCTTGCTATCGATCATATATTTATTGCGTCGTTACGGTGTTTGGGTATCGCGTTGATACGTGTTTTGGCAAATTGTAACCTTTCATATCGAATTAGAACCGAGTTGGTAGCACTTAACGTTATGTGAGACTGGTAGGCTGTTCTGTATAATTTTAATATGGTCCATTTTAGATTTTTTATACTAACCTCTATGCTCTGTTTAAGTTCTGGTGGTAATTGTAACAGGGTTCCACGTCTGCTAATTAAACCAGTGATATGGCAACAATAGAAAAATATATTGTGAATAGCAGACTTTGAATCCTGTATAAATAGACACAACAATATCAATTGAAGAATTTACTGTAGTCTGTGGGCAACCAAAATATTGGACAAAGTAGTTAAACAAAAATTATGGTTTTATTACAATAACTGTAATAGTAATAAATAAGTATTAAGCACCAAAGCAGCTAAATGTACATACTCTGAGATGAGGCGATAATTCGGTATGAAGCATTGTTCAATTAGACTAATATAGCTTGTGTTGGTGCACTCTCTACTAGATCTTTATGTTGTATAAAATTTGTTTTGACATCACGGCCCTAAAGAGTATTGCAAATATATAAGTCGAGTTGATGGTGTATACCAATATTAATTAAGGTGGCAACTTTTGAATAATTATTATTGTTTGATATAGTTTCTGACTGTGTGGTGTTACGGATGTAAAAATGTACGAAAAGGAAGCTTAAGACTATCCTGATCGGTTATAAAGTGAATTCAATTCTAAACCGATCGGGCCCAAGCGTGCGTTCAGGGCTCGTCAATGTTGCCAGGTTTAATATAAAATACTAACTTTCTAGTCCTTTTGTTTTGCTTCTAAATTCACGTTAATATATAAAATCATTTCGAAAATAATCGTTCGTAATACAAAATGCTATATATAAATGTAAGACATTATAAGGTTTAAAACGCGTAAATATATTATTTAATTGTTTTAAGTACGATCACGAACGTTTTGGATCATTAAAAATAAATTTACGAATATATTTCTTGTTTTAAATCGTTAAGAGTTATATTCAATGTGTTGTACTGTGAAATCATATATTTTGTATTCTTGTTTTGTATGTTGAGGTCTTGAAGTAGCACTGCTTCAAAAGAATAAATTGAATAGCACAATCGTAATTTACAATCAATTTCATTTTAATGGTATTAATTTGCACAATGCGATTGTATTCAAAAGTTGCCATATTATGCCCGTGTCTGTATGTATCTACTGTAATTAGTTTAATATTAATACCTACTTATTAGTTTTTTTTCTATTATGTATAAAATATTCTCATATTTTTAGCTATACTTAAGTTAAAATTTATAAATTATCATGATAATATATAGTGTGATAGTTTTTTTTTTCTACAACGTAATATGAATGCCTTTTTTTCACTCACATATACAAATTCTATATTCCACTGATATAAATATATAGTGAGAATTAAAAATAACTAATACGGGCAATTGTTTTCACAGACACCTTAGTAAATTTAAAGCAATTGCCTAGTTTACAAATTCTCACTTAAATAGTTTGTGTGTACAAAAATGTTACAATAACTTCCCATAATAAAAATTCATCGTGCCTGCCTTGTGTACCCTTAGCAATTGTTGTAAAGTTGTATTATTTCTTAATAAAAAGGATCTCAGCAATTAAAGGCTAGATAGGAAAAATATATTTGTAATATAATATAAATATAAACCATCTAAAATATAAATGTCTTCACAGATATACCTTACCTAATAAATGGTGGATAAAATATAATTCTTCTAGACGGCTATAAGATAAATTACACATAACCTAACAAGAACAAGCACCGGAAAGTACAAATAATTTGTATCCATTGGAATCAAAATGTTAGTAAGTCCGAGACTTCACTATTCTTTTCTGGTATAAAGCCATTGTAAGCTGCATTTACAGACAATTTTTGCTTATTCATTTCCAGAGCTTTAATTCTCTCTTCTTGGGAATTTACTCTTTTTGTCAACACCGATATTTTATCCATAAGATCTTTAATGACGTCAGTGTTGCTTGATTGCGATGAATCTGGAACATCCCTCGATTGACTTGATTGGTAGCTGGATGTGCTCTCCATAGACATCTGTCGATGGACGGCAGCGGTCTGGTACTTTTTAAAGAACTCGGAATTCTTGAAGATGTCAAACTCCTCTTTAGTCAATAAATAACTTGAAAGTTTTTCAACGTCGTTTTTATTTATACTATCAAGTACCTCCTTGAGTTTATCGGCGTACACCCTTAAAACGGTCTCCTTCACCCCGCCGATGAGGTTGTTCTTTTCATGCCAGAAGTATGGGATGTTTTTCTTGTTAACTGCGTCGTAAAATTCTTCGATCATGTCCTTGAAAATTGTACTGACGTTGCTCTCCCAGTATTTTTTGTGATTGGTTCTCTGTATTTTCCACAGGAACAACGTTTTTATGTAATAGCTGGCGATGTGTTTCATACCTCGTGCATCACGTAGTTTCTTTACCTACAGAGAGATAAATAATATATGAGCTATACACTTCACATACTTTTGGAATAGAGAGTATGTTATCAGTATTATTTGTGAAATATTAATCTACCTAATTAATGCAATGACTTTATTTTCAAGACTAAGATTATATATCCCTCTAAAGAAATTATTGTTTTTCTAATGTATTATTTACTAGTTGTGTCCATGACTTCGTTCGCATGGTAATAGTGACTTTGGGTAGAATTTTTTAATTATTTGTGTGAAATCCCTCCCCTCGCGGGGCATAGGGCGAACACATTTCTGTGTCCGTTTCACTGATCTTTTTTTTTAACAGGCAAGTAGTTGATCAGACTTCTGTGCCTTGCCCGACCGAAACTTTTTTTTTTTGTTTCCCTGAGATTCGAACCCAGGACCTCTTGCGCATAACGCAATGCTAGGCAATACGTTTAACCAATTGGATACAGAGGCGGTCATTTTTAATTTTAAGGCTGTTTAGTTGAATTTAATAAGACACATGTGTAAATACAGTGTTACAGTGTTTCACAGTTACTTAGCATTTATAATATTAGTTAGTTCTATAAAAATTAATTAGATACATCTACACAACTTTTCATCCCTCATTCAACCCTTTACTACCTTTTTTTTTCGTACAGCAAAAGGTTTTACATTGCATGTGATTGAAAAGGGCGCATTCAAGGCAGCTAATCTGTGTTGTAAGTACTATTTTGACCCAACACTCCCACTCTCATTGCACATGACTTCTAGTCTAACTCCCATTCCCAAGATGCCAAAGAAGAAAGTTTGAGTTCTAGTTTTCATCCCTTTTTCAATCCTCTTCGGCATTAAAAAGTAGTCTCTGTCCTTTCTCAGGCTTTAGACTATCCGTGTCATTAGTTCTGGTGTTAATGCCAGACAGACAGACAGAGAGAGTTACTTTTGCATTTATAGTATAGATTTGACCTGTATGTCATCCTTACCAGTCTAATAGTAATTTTTAACTGCTTCAAATCCCTCATAATATATTTCTCCTGTTCTTGAAATGAGAGGCGCCAACATTTATTTTGTAAATTGCTGGTTTCAATGTTTTTATTAGGTTTTGGTACCACAAACCACTCCTTAGCTTTATCATTGTTTATATTTCTAAAACAAAACAGATTATTGCATTTTATAAGAAACCAAATTCCAAACAAAAAGCATGCCAAGACAATTTACTTGTAGCCCTTTGGCCATCTCGGCAACATGAATCTTATCACTGGAACAAGATCGACGTCAAGATTAAATGGTTCATCTGTGGGCACGCTTTTTATATTCAGTGTATATGCTGGACCACTTGACTTATAACTCAAGATATATTTAACATCATTTACAGTAACTTCGTGCTTCATTGAATTTAGCGCCGTTTGTATAAGGCTATGTAACCAAGAACGGAACTTGTTTTGTAGTAAGTACTTGTCGTTATCTCGCCAATCTCTGGTTATTTTATGACAAGATTCCCATTCCTAAAACGAGGAGAAGACTTCTGTAAATAATGTATACTAGTAATTTCAATAAACAAACAGAGCAAGAAGCTACAGCCTGGAGTGGATAAGGTGTAATTGTGTTACTTCAAAGTATGTTTTAAGGGAATATAAAAAAAAGTAGACTTGTGTTTTAAATATTTTACCATTATCCCTGTGACAAAATTTGTGCTCACTAGAGGTGCTAACTAACAGTTAGCTATATCAAATCCACATAATTTACAGACCTTTTGTTTATCAAGATTATCAAATGCTCTACCAATCCTCAACTTAACGAAGCCAGGGAGGTCATTTTCTAGAATGATGCCATCTTCACTATCATCATAGTTAATGGGCAATCGTATCACAATGTTCATATCAAATTCATCTAATTTCGATACTTTAATGCCATCATACACACTTCCTGCATAGAGTACCTGTTAAAAACATCTTTTAATATCACAATTAAAACACAACAATTATTAACTGTGTCTTACCTGAGTGGCATATTTAGCAAAGAAGTTACATTGTTCTTCTAATTTCTTTTTCACCTGGTCAAAAACACTTTTGAACACTTCTTGTGATTTTTTTAAATCCTTATCCTTCAATGCTATGAATTCTTTGAAAATTTCTTGATACATATCATTTTGTCTTTTGTTGGCCATTTTTCTGGTTAGCTAAATTATAATTTATGTCATTATCTTTTTTATTATTGAACCAAATGACATTATGTTATTATAACAATTTTGAAAGAAAAATTTATAATACCTGTTGTTTTTAACCAAGTCGAGTTAATAGCCGGTCATTTACAAATATATACAGTACTAAAATGCCCGCGCCGGCAACTTATCTATGACTAACTATTCACGTATTATCAGCGGACACAGATAAAACTTATTGCCAAACCGAGAGTCGAAAGCGTCGTGTTCACCAGACACCAAGTATTGTTTATCATCTAAATGCTTTAGTTTAGTCCGGACTCGTATTTACTATTTTATTCTCGGAATTGTTATGTTTATCTAAACAGGAAATTTTAACCAATCAGAGATGACCTACAAAATTATTGTTAAACTACGATTCCACTTGTCTGATTGGTCCACATCGAATACCATAGGGACCAGAGACGACCAGAAACGGAATAAACAAGGAACCGTATGTCAATGAAAAATTAATCGCGCGCAAATTTAAGAACTACGACACGCCTTTTATTTTATTTTATTGCATTGCCAATTGACTTGTTCCTTTTTCATCCAATAATTGTTTACAAAATTCGGTTACGTTTTTAATCACAAAGTCATAAAATTCGAGATTTCTGTGATTTCATATTAAATTTGGAGTCTAATCCATTAAATATACAAACGTAGCCAAAACTGTAGCTGTCGTCCCAGTCCAGTCTTAAAAGGTTTTTATCCTGTTTTTATTTATTAATACAGTCTGTTAAAATTGTTGAAATTGTATCAGCGGAAGTGACAGTTTGATGGACTTTTACAATCTCAATGGTAATGGTATTTTGAATTCGGCTTGCTTGAAATTAAAAATATACATCTTATAATTTGTAACTATGCTATAGAATACTCACTAAGTAAAGTATTTATCTGCGAACAATTAGTTTATTAAAAAAATATCATTTAACGACTGATACCAATTAATTTCGTACATGATTCTAATAAATCTTGGTTCCCGAAAGAGTACAAGTAAGTTTTGTAAGTTGAAGTCGGACTTAGTTGCACACTAGACTTTAGTAAAGCTTACTCCTTTTCGGGATGAATAACTTTAAATCTAAATCCAGTTGGGAAAACAAAATTTCGTGAAAAAAAAACAGCAGTAAATAAACACTGGTCTATATAAAATATATTAATGATTCATTTTACAGTCTAATTTAGTTTACTTGTTCCATTCAATGTTTATAGCATGTAATATTTATACATAATGTTTATAGTTTGTTTATAGCACTATTTATAATATGTTATTAATCAGAGAGCGTGCAGTAGCGTAGCTAGATGGACAAGGGCCCAGGTCGAGGTAGACCTGGGCCTCAAGAATTAATCGGGTCCTCATCCCCACTTTTAGCATAGCTTGAATTAAATGAACCTCCAAAATTTAAAATAGCAACAAGAACGTTAAAAAATCCTTTTGTTTCTACGCTTATACCTTCTCAAAGATAAGTAAGATAAGTTCCGGGACCCTGGTGTACTGCATCACCTGGCCCGTACATCACGAGGAAACCGGCACTTGCTAAAGACTTTCACTGACGTGTAAATTTTGGGGCATAGCGTGGCCAAATCAGCGTATCAGAAGTGGGATCTGAAAAAGTTAATATGACTTACTTGACTTAATATCCTGTATCCCCTAGCTGGGGCAGAGGGCGTTTACATTGGTCCTCCATAACGACCGGTCTTAAGCTTCGCGTTTTATCTCGCTCCACGTCTTTCTCATTTTCTTCGCCTCGTTCTCAACTGTACGTCGCCAGGATTGTTTGGGGCGACCCCATTTGTGCTTTTCTTGAGAATTCCAATCAAGCGCCTGTTTGGGAATATGATCGGAATCTCTACGGATATGTGGTCAATCCATTTCCATTTGCGACGTTTAATCTGCTGGTCGACTGGAGTCTCATGACAGCGCTGTTGAATAGTTACTGTGTCAACAATGAAACGTAAAAAAATCAATAAACAATAGTGAAAATAAGATTTTATAGAATTCTACGGAGGGTAGAATACGGCCATTTGTAGTTTGATATGTTAAAACCTTTATGATTAGTAAAAAATAATTTGCAGCATATCCAAAACAAGAGGACGTATAGATGATGAGCAGTCGCGACAGTTGGGTACCAATCGCTGCGGGTATAGTGATCGGTGCCGGGCTACTTGCACTTCTATATAAAATGTTTGCAAGCGGAGGTAGTTATAGCAAAGTCAACCATAATCCAGGAGCAAAATATTATTTATGTACTTGTAAAGAAGGAGACGTAGCCAGTATTGTAAGTTTTGTAGCAGTTCTTTTTCAATAACACGAAAATAAGTATATAGAATTTACTATTGAGAACTTGACGAGGTCCGGTCCTGAATGTTTGTTTATTTGCAGTATTTCTTAGAAATGTTCTAGGTGATGAAACATAGTTTTACCAGGACTTGGCAGTACTAGGTGAGCATGTTAAAACATCCGTCTTGGATGATGGACCTCTAATTTAATGGAGGTAGTCGTTATAGGCCGCGAAGTGGTACTGAATTCTGAAAAAAAAAACAACTTGTACGCAGCTCATAAATAAGTTGAAGCGATAGGCTAGTTTATCATTAGTAATTGTTTATCCATACATACATCAGCAGGGTACGAAAAGTCGAAGTAATTAATATTATTGGCTTAACTTTTGTGAAATAAACAAGTGTTTGATACTACACAATGTTTTTTTTATACGCTGCTCTATATATCGGCATTTGAAAAATATATTAATTTCTATTAAAAACTTTTATAGTGCAAGGCCCATGACACGAATGCGTGACTGCGTTAGAAAAGAAGAAATATTTTGCTACTTGTCACAATAGCTGTCAATAAGGAATGAATAAATAGAATAAAAAATTAACTTAATAATGATAAAAATATACAAAATGCTGTGGACCGAAGCTTCATAACGTATATACAGTTTCAAAACACCAAATGCAATGTGTGATTGGTAAGGATAGCAAAGTATATGTATAGTTCGAGAGAAAGGCGCCGAAGTCATATAGTTGCTTCTTTGTAAAATTGATCTATGAAACCGAATGGTATATCACCTAAGCATAATGATAGACGAGGACAGACAAGCGTGGCGGTAACTTGATGGTAAAAGAACCACACCAGCCTATATCATCGAAACGAGATGCGTTGTGGACCTATTGCCTATGGATATTCGGAAATCCACTGTCTGAAACCGAAACGTGATTACAGATACGACTTTTCATCTCTGAGCGGTGGTTCGCAACCCGTACGGAATTTCGATATTCCTCCCACCCACTTAACATCCAGATTTCCAGACTAAATCCACCATGTTTCAGAATAATTATAATTAGATTCGATAAATATTTGAATCCGGTAGAGATCACTCACGACCCGTTGATTTGCCGTACAGTGCTATTGTACCTAGTACGTAAATAATAATATAATTTTCTAGTGCTGAAGAGTTAGAGCGACAACGGCTCAAAGCTATACGCGCTCTGTCACGCGGGACTTCCCCGCCACCAACTCCCGGTTGGTTGGCGCGTCTGTTCGGCTCTGGCGGCGACGGTTCCGGCGGATGGTTCCCCATAATCGGAGGCTCCACAATTCTCTTGGCACTATGTGGACTGTTTTACCAGAAATTTGAAAGCATTAAACAATTCTTTGGCGTTGGGAAAGGAAAAGACCCATGCGAGGGGCGAGTTCGGGTAATGTGTAAAACAAGAACGGTTTTAAATATGCCGGTATATTTGTATGATGTGTGTGTATATAGGAGCTATAGCCCAAACCTTACACACAATCAGAAGTAAATCGTAATCTGTAAGCAATCTAGTTGTCTTATCGAGTTTGGATTGTATGTTCAAAAAGTATATTTACGAACTATATCTACTAACGTAAAAGTAAATTGCTCAGTGGCACCGAGCAAACATATTTCCATGTCTGTTTCAGTAGTCATTTACAGGAAATCATTTAATTAGATTATACTTGACAGAAACTATTTATTTAACGGGAGTCGAACTTTCTGGATAACTCAATGCTTTTACCACTGAGTCCGAAGAGGGGAGACTGACATTAAAATACCTTTTTATTATTTCATGTACGTATTGATTCGTTCTACTTATTTCAGAAACCTCCCCCTCGTGAAACTTTCAAGCCTTGCCGCTGCGATTCGTAACAAAATATTTCCTATTCACACATTATATAACTATTTATAATTCACAACTCGTTTTATTTTGGTGTTGCCATTATAAATCATTTCTCTGAATACCTGCATGTCGGGTTACATGCCGTTATAGCTGTGATGGCTTATCTTACATCCGCCAAACACACTTCAAACACAATAGGCCTTGAGATACCTACAACGGGCAAGTTATAATGCAGATAAGAGTTAGCGCTAAGCCCAGGAACTCTTTGGTTCGAATTTAAAAATGCTTTGTGTTAAAGAGGCCGTTTATCAATGAAACAGCATCTAAAACAATCGGGAAGAAAGGTATAAAATCTGGAAAAGCGGGGATAATTATTCATTCTTGAGGGATTGCGTTGAAAACGGTTTATGAAAGCAATAAATATGTAGGAAATAATGATTACTTTTAAATTACCTCAAAAAATGTCCTTAAAATAAAATTAAACAGTGAGATGGGTCCAGAAATAAAAGTAAAAAATATAGCGCTTAAGAATTTGGAGGTTGGTTTTTTTAATTCCCTCTAATCAAATGTTTATTATATGAAAATACTTTCGAAATCTTTAGGATGTGGGTTTTTGGTTTTGTCAATAAAACACTGCACTGAAACAAAATATATTTATTACCACATCTTACACATGAGATATCGTGTGCCTCGTTGGCTCAACTATGTATACCTAACTATTGCAAACCCGGGCTCGACACAACCGTTATAACGAAATGTTCTATGTAAAAGTTAGTGCCTTAAAACAAGGAACGTTAACTATAAAATACAACGCAGCTTATTACAATAAGATTACGCGTGACGTTTTATAATAAAAGATTCAGTATTGTCTGTAATTTACGCGATTAACGGTTTTGAACGCGAAATTTATTACGACATACGCGCTAACCCTCTTACTAATGACATAACTAGAGCTAACATTTCAACTGATATGCTTGTATATATGGTGTTTTGTCAACAATAGTAAGTTGCTGTATTTATCCTGATAAGGAAGGAAGGCACGTTTAACTGATGCAAAACAAAGATTGATGGCGCGTACGGCGAAGCGACCTGTAGCGCGATTTCTGCCTTTGTTATCCTCGCCGTTCGCATCGTCAGTCGCCACTGTACGTTGATAAGTACATTGCGTTACATTTTTTTGTTCTGCTAGATTTTTTAATCATAAAAAAACAGTTGCTATAGCATGTAGCTGTATACAGAACTGTACTTTTTTTTAAATTATTGTCGTTACTCTACAGTGGATATCACTGAATTAAAACTTGAAGGCAGGACTTGAACCGGACTCCACAGCGATTCGTGCTGTTGTTCTAACAAATTGAGCTACCGTGTCAAATATTCCTTCCTTCCTCCTGAAGTTTTCGTGTGAAATGAACCCCGATTTTCTAATGATACGCGACGATCCATGGTATGAAGTACACATGTTATTTCAAACGAAAACATGTCACAAAAAATAAACAACCTTACTTGTGTTATGCTATTCTACAGGTACAAATAACGTAAACATTTTGTTAGTCAAAAGTGGGAGAACGATAGACGTGATTTTGTAAAATGGCAACAAATATAAATATTAGTGTCTAATTGTTAACAGGAAATGATAGTACAAAAGTTATGAATACACCTACATTATATTAATTGACTATGATAATATTATGACGCTTTACATGTAACTATGACAGAACCTTAAAGAGAGTCAAAAATGGGGCATCACTAAGCTGGTATGTTTCTGAATTTGGTGCAGGTCGTTAGAAGTAGTATGGACGGCTGCAAACTTTTACGAATAAAAGAACCGCTGTTGCAGCAATAGCAGCACGGTAAAAGATCGTCGTGCTGTCAAGCTGCCGGCACACACCAACTGCTGCAGCAAATGCAAAATCGTCTTCCAGCTAATTGTATGTACTGGTATCTTTTGTAACAGTCTGTCATAATTATAACACATTGGGACGGATGGCATTGTAGAAAAAAAAGAAATCTACTTTTAACAGAGACAGGGTGGCATGTTATTTATGAGGCTCGGGATTTACAATAGGATCGACGTAACAATAACATAACGATATAGGTACTTAAAATCTATCCAAAATAGTTTCTGGAAATAAAATAATTTCAAATTCCAGCATTCTCTATCCATTTAGCTGCATATTGCATTTTGATACGAAATAATAATAATGTTTGGCACTATCTTTTAATACGTTTGATCGTTTTAGTCACAATAAAATTTGATTTAAATTCAATACTAACATTCCAAATACCCTGACGATAGCGATTATGACAAAAATATGTTTGGAATTTATGATTATATTAAATATTGCCGCCTTACGACCGTTTAAATTACAAATTATTTCACTAGGTATATATTTTTTTGGAAACAGTGCTCTTTCTAGCGACCTATGAAAATAACTTTATTCTTCGTAACATTAACTAACTTCACTAGGTAGACGACTTCAAAGACTTTCAGAGCTAGAAAGAGTTCTGTTTAAATCGACATTAATACACATACACCATATTACACCCACTTTACAAGATTTCCCTAGCTATATTTGTCTCGCCTTCTCGTATATTAACGAAAGTGTGTACGAGAGAGACAAGTATTTTAGCTAGTTATACTTTTTCTGTTTCTAAATATGGTAAGTTTTTGACACAACTTTGTACAATGGTAGGTGCCAACGCGAATGGAATATGAACTTGCTCTAAGTCACGAAAATCGACGTGTGAGAGAAATAATATAATAATAATTCGTCATAGATATGATTAAAAATATATAATTATACCAAAATTTTATAAAACCCTCGATTCATTATATCTATACTAAGTGCGATTATCATTCTAAATATTCCTAATATCCTAAGATGGACTAAGCGACGCGCTTTATAAGACTAGGAACGCGTCACCAAATGTATAAATAATTTTGTCAATATTCAATAAGGACGTACGATCCCACGCCCCAGTGCTGGGACGAGAATATAAGTTTTGCGATGTAAATGAAAAGAACTGAGATAAATATCTAACGTGTAGAATTGTTGTTGCCACTTTCACGAATGAAGAGGTCGAAAATTATATACACCTAAATATGAACTGGCAAGTAATAACGTAATACTGTATACATAAATTAAATATATTTAAATTATTATTAGTAGTTATATCTATAAAATTATTTACACGCGTACGCATCTATTAAGTAAGAAAAATACACATCCAACGAAATCGTAATTTTATATTTCCAGCTAAGTCCCCAAAAAGGTGTAGGCCAGTCTTATGGCGCGTTAGTCTAGAATATCTACAACCGTTAATCTCATTAAATCCAAAGAAATGCTTAGTATATTCAGTCAAAAAAACGAGGAATCGATGTGAAGTTCTCTTCAGTTTTGTAGAATAAGTGCGACGTTACTTGAAGTAGCATACAAAGAGGAAAGATGGAAAAGCAGAACAGCTGTCAACTAAATACTGTATGTATGTAACCTTAACGGTTTCAAATGCAATATTAGTTAAACTTATTTGAAAATTATCTCAACAACGGCCCGAAATTCCCCTCTGAACACAGCTGCTGAAACATCGGACCGTAGTTAAATTAATCTCAAATAAATTAAACCAATATATATCGCGTTGTAAACCGTTAAAATGTTATTAAGAGCTAAATAAGATAGTATTGTTGACACATAGGAGACATGATTTTAAAATGTGTTATAAATGAAACAATTGCACATCGCTCTCCTTCTACAAAACAAAAAAGTCCCCAACCGTTCTTGTATTGTCACCTAATCCTTTCACCGTACAAATTGGCACTAGCCTTCAATTACTGCTCAACAATGTGTATACCGATCATATAATATTGCTCTTTAAGTTCTGTATATAATATTTAGGGAATATAAATAGTTCTTTAATTCTCTTCTGTTCTACGCTATTTGGAAGTCACTGAACAATTTGACACAAGACAAAGTCGAGGCAAACTCGGAGTTCGTAAGGGTGAACGCGGAATTATACGTTAAAATCTTAAACGTTAGAGGATTGTCCAGACCATACGTTATATCTCTATTATAATTGTATTGATTTGATGTTCACGCACTTTTAAGTACACAGATCTTGGGGTTCAAATGTGGTATTGAACGTCGGTGAAAGTTTGACCAACAAATGTTTCTTGAAAAATACTCCCAACTTGCAGAAACTAATAAATAAGCGCAAATGTACGATATAAAGTATAACGTACAGTCGCGTGGTTATTTAGAAGTGACATTGTGAAAATCAATCTTTTTTTTTAACTGATGATTGTAAAATTGACCCAAGACCTGTGTGACCTGATTGTACCCATGAGAATAATTCGCGTTTCCCTCAACCGTTAAACGGTGAATCACTTAGTCCGCCTGTCGACTTCGTATCCCTTACGTTATGACTTTTTATCGAAGAGCGGCAACTTTGACTTGACCGCGCCCTCGCAGATCATTAGCCTTTGCGCCACACACTTCCTCCCGCAACCCTCCTCACCCACCACCTCCATTCTCCCCGCCACCCCTCTATGCTTCACGTCCACGAAGTATTCCTTTTCCGTCTTCTCTCCTTTGCTAAATTGCAGCATCTCCATCTTACTCCGATTGCTCATCTTGAGTCGCTGGCCCTTGAACTCACACTTGAAGTCCGCGCCCTTCCTCTCAAAGTACTCCACGATTTTGGAAATCTGCGCCGACCTCACATGCCTGGGGATCCGGTCGTCGTAGAGGCTGTCAGAGCCGAGGGAGGCTACGTCTTCCGAGCTGTCAGTGTAGACGCTCGAGGTCCGCTTACAAGCGGAGAGGAGATGCGAGGGGAAGGCACCCAAGACCCTGGGCAAGACGCGATTGAGTTCCTCCTCGTCGAGGGGTCGATGCGAGGCGCACTGCACGCGGCCGACGCAGCAGCACTTAGTCAGCACGTGGTATTCCCGTTCGCTCTCGGCCTCCGTATCGAGAAGGCCGCAGAGGAAGGGGGAGGCGTCGTTCTCTTTCACTGACTCGTCGTCGTCGAGGCTGCGCAGCGAGCTGACTGTAAATGCAAATCGAAATTAATTTATGCCACAAGTAAGAAAGAAAAGTAAAAAGGTAGCAATGTATGGCTAAGAATCAACGGGACGTAGGTTGTATCCCCACCGGGGCCTCATAATCAAAATGTTAGACTTCGTCTAGATATTAAATGAGTGGTAGGAATATCGAAATACCGTCCGGGGTCATGAACCATCGTCCACAGATGAATAAGTCGTAAAGTGTAATTGCGCTTCGGTTTCAGTCTGTGGATTTCCAGAATATCCAAAGCCAAAATAGGCCTACAGCGCATCTTGTTTAGATGTTATATGACATGCGATTTCACCTACCATCAAGTGAACCTCATGCTTATCCGTCTATAAAGGAGGTTAGTAAAATATACCTGTGGTCGACAAGGCCGAGTCGTCTGGTAAGGTCGGGCGTCGCCGAAGCAGCCGTTCGTAGACGATGAGGCAGTCGGTGCAGACGCGAAGTCGCGGCTGTTCGTCGAACTCATCCAGTGACCGGTCGCTACTGGAGTCACGTCGCCACCACCAGCATCTTAAAAGAGAGATTAATTTCGTTAATATCCGTAATAAATAATTTTATAGGTATATATGGGAAACACAAGATGTTTTAAGCAATAAGGAACATATAAGCAACTGTAACACATTTACGCGAGTAGTACACATTTAAATAAAACACTAAAAACGCAGAATATATATCTTAAAATAAATCAAATATAAGTTTATAATATCTTTAGCGTTTAAACTCGTTAAAATGGTTAGAATTACAATTTGTCACATTCCAACCTTCTACGAGTAGAAATGCTTAATATGAATTATTTAAAAAGAGATGTAAAAAGGACATTGACGTTGTTTTTTAGTGGATACGCACCTATGACAACCCATTAACGAGCAGGGACACATCGCCCCATAACTGGCGTGTCCGCAGAAATCCTCATTCGCCACAGAGAATATTCCGCTCTCGCAGGAACCGCGTCGTTTCAACTCTGAATCGCTTAGTTTTTGCCTCCTACTGAAAACTGGCGAGGGCGGAAGAGAGGACGAGCGCGGTTCGTCCGGAGTGGGGAACAGGGTGGGGGGATCGCCACTGGAACACCGGTTGCGGGGAGTCCCCGGCGGGGGGGTTCGTCTCAAGTATTTTATGAACCCCCCCGGAAGGTGTGGAGGGCCCGTTTCGCGGGTCGCGGTGCTGCATGCGTATCTCGTAGCAGCATGATGTGGGCGAGACGATGAAGACGGGCGAGGTTAGGCGGTGCGGGGGGCGCGGGGTTGAGAGCGCACGCTGAACGGTGAGGCGGGGACGGGGGACAGTCCCTGTACGCGCACTCTAGCTCGGAGAGGGAACGACGGTGCGCCGCACTGCCTGTAATTAAAACAGATTAAAAGTTAACCTTTACAAAAAATAAAACTCTATTATCTATGCCACGAATATTTGGCATAAGCACATATTGGCTTGAATAAATATACATTGTATCAAATGGCACCTCATTGTCACCATGTCAACCGCGTCTTTCGATGCGGCTGCGGCGTGTAAAGCTAAATGTTTGTAGTTAGTTGGAATCTCGTCATGTGACGTGATTTTAATATTGTATTTTACTCCAATAATAATACTGATTAATTTACCGTAATACGTTATTCACTGTTATTTTGCTTTTTTAGTTAAGATCACTGCAACATTAAACTTTTTAATTTTGTCAAAATTGTAGGTAGCTTGAATTTTTCTTATAAGTATTACAACTATTTGGGTGAAATTAATTCAATTGTACAGTACAGTAACTATAAAATATTACTTACGTGTATCGCGATGAGCGTGCGGACTGCTTTCGGAGCGCATGCGCAGCGGCCGTCGCCACGCCCATGACGAATACGATCTGCCGGATGAAGAGTCGGCCTCTTCACTACAAAGGAATTATTTGTTTTATTGTCATCCATAGTTATACAGTTATAATTATGTAACTTTATTATTTACAAACACCACAGGAATTGTTAACATTAATAAAAACTTATGAACTAGCTAATAAAAAAAGGCGGCCTTGTCGCTAAAAAGCGATCTCTTACTGCAATAAGAAGGTAACTTATATATTTTTTGTGGAACATGGGTGAAATAGAGAACAAATGGTATCAATTGTTCACCCAGCCTTTTATCCGTGTCCCCAAAAGAAAATAATAATAGAGGGGTTGGCTTAAAAATACGTACACACTTATGATAGCACAACTAACAGACATGTTTGTAAGCTATTGTGTCTTATTAAGTAATATCTGTTTAGAGCTAACACAGCAATACTTGTAAAGGTAAATATAAAATTAGATAAGCACTTTTCTTGAGAAAATGGGAAGTTTCCTGTAAAATTCCCGTTAAACTGAATCAAACTACGATGATTTGTATAATGTATGTATATATATCTTTTTAACGTACCTGTCATAAGTGTTGTTCGGGGTATGGCAACCCCAAGCTGCATCGTCCAGGCCTTCTTTGATCTCGGCCAGTTTGCTCACTATCTCGGGAAATAGTGGACGCGCTTTAGGCTCGTACTGGAAACGAATATTATAAAACTGAAGAGTGTATACTAGTAGTTTTAATTAAAAACGATTTTAATCAATTTATATTGTTTCTGAAACATGTTGGGCTTCGTCTGGAAATCTGGATATTAAATGGATGGTCAAAATATCAAAATTCCGTCCGAGTTACGAACGACCAGTGTCCACAGAACAAAAAAAGCCATGAAGTTTATCCAACATACTATACTAGACTTCGATAGCGCATCTGGTTCAGATGTTATATAGGTGGGATATAGCACCTACCATCAAGTGAATCTCGTGCTTATCTATCAAGTATTTTCTTTTGAAAACATTAATATTTTTCACATGTTATTGCACATGAAGGCACTATGTAAATTAAAGATCGAAGTAAATTGAAAAAATTTTCGTCTCAGGCAGGACTTGAACCGGCATCGTAAGCTTTCCGAGACTCGGTAGCTCAATTGGAGAGCAATAGCACGGAAAGCTGACGATGCCGGTTCAAGTCCTGCACGAGTCGAAAATTATTTCAATTTATTTTCGATCTTTAAGTATTTTTTTTATCTTGGAAACGTACAATGCAGCAATTGAAGGCCAAGCGCAAGAACTCTGGTACGGTGTTCTCGTCGCACAGCTCCACAAACGCCATGTAGTTGAGACCGAAGTTATCCGTGCGGGGCAACACGTCTGGGTCGGCGTCCACCTGCGATTGACAACACTATTAACACTTGGATCTACTGTTTTCGATCGTATTAAACATCCAAATCTACGACTTACAAAACTCACATTTAGAAATTAAGAAATATTTTTTTTTGACTACTGTCAAAAAAAATTATTTCTTTCTTTCTTTGAATTACATTGTTAAGTAACAGGCAAGAAACACATAACACAATACATTTACGATTAAATTTATGTAACTTCTACATATAGTAAATCTAACTTAGTTATTTCCTATAGGTTTTGAAATAATAAACCAATTATTAGTAATAATAAACAATTATAATTATTAATAACAGCCCCTGTAGCCAAATGGTTAAATGTTGCCTAACATTGCGTTACGCGCAATTTCCTGTTAGAGAACGGATCAGTGAAACGGACACAGAAATGTGTTCGCCCCATGCCTCACGAGGGGGTAACGGAATTTCAAACACATAATTACTAATAGTGAAAAGTTATAATTTAATTAAGATACTTTGTTAGATTTTATATTTCTATGTTTGTTTTTAAGTTCAGTGTTGAATTGGGTTACCATCTGTCATTACATTGTGTGATAGATAAATAAATACTTGGGTTTTTGAGCTCTCAAAGCAGTTTTTTTCGCGAAAGCCTTACACAATTTTGTATCTATGAAGTAGTTTGTTATAAAATAAAGAAAGATCTTATTCAACTTCAAAACTTGACATATTTATATTTCAAAAGACCTTTTAGCAAATTACAAATTGGAACTCGTGCCACAAAAAGAACGACATAGATTCGAGAAGCTTGACAAAAAATCTGTTACAAATCTCATTGATTAACTGCTCAAATAAAAGACATGGATCCCGTAATAAAAATACTTTAGAAGGAACGGGAAAAGTCTAACGCTATGTCACTTGACCAAAGACCGTCTCACAAAAGAGACTCAGAAAAGAGAGAAAGTTCCTACTATATATAAGATTGAACAAAAAGGATAATAAAAATACGTCGTGTAAAACTTAAGGACATATGTAATATGAGGCTGCTAGTGGCAAAGTAGCCTAACTGCAATTTTATGACTTGACTTGTTATTTATATTGTCGTAGTCTAAAAATATTAATCGAAGTACCTACAAGAACACAATTACCAAAAATAGTTAATATATTTTTTACACAAATAATAGTACAAAGTCATTTTCGCCTAAGTTAATTACGAAATTTTATTTTCCTCCTTATTGGAAATCATGTTTTTGTTGTTAGGCCACTCTGCCTCTAGTAGCCTCATATACGAGGGCGCATAAATAGACACAGAGTCAAAATCTAATTACTACTAATGAGTAACTCACTCTGGCGATTAGTTGGCACAGTATAATTCCATAGGAGAATATATCGGAGCGGTGGTCGTACCACCGACCGCGGAGGCATTCTGGGGACATCCACCATGGAGATCCTACACTTGGCAGTCGATATCCATTTCTGAAACAGCACAAGGTATTATAAGCATTTTATTAAATAACATCTTGGTATATCATTCGAGAAGTTTTACAAATTTTATCTTGGTTTCTATAATACATTATGGAATATCTTTGATGTGTAAAAAGCATGATAAGAATAATTTAGATTCGTGTAGAATAGAGTTGCGCTTAGACAAACAGTAGGTAATATCAGTTAGCTTTGTTGTAAAATAATTTTAAATTTTCACGGCGGAAACTTTGACAATCAACCGTTAATTAAATGACTTCCTAAAGTACTGGAGAAACCCGACATTAAACACGCCCTGTGCAACACTGACTCGTTTTTCGATCAATACGAACGAATAACCAATTAGCAAATGACCGATGTACAGTGTCAAATAAGAGTGAATAGCGAGGGTTCGAAATTCCGCCATCACTTCACATTTTAGCATGGGGTAGACAACACAACGGGAGGGTCATTTAACAATCTACAATGTCAGCAAAAGAAAAATAGCGCCTTCTGAGAGACAAAGGACAATATCTTAAAAGTAAAAGAAGTTTTATCAAGCTACCTTTTTAATAAATATGTGGGACTTTTTCCTACTCTCGGTGAATAACGTAAAAAATCCCATTTAATTTCTTAAGACGTATTTTTTGCGGTTTACCTAAGGTAACTATGACTGTTCACAACAATTCCCTGTATTAAAGAATTACGTCCCAACACAAGACACTTGTCAAGCAAAGGAAATAGATCCGTTAGTGACGACGCACATTACGAAATCGCTTCTAGAACGACGCATCGTTAAAGCCGAGTCACAATACGCATTTCCTAAAACCGCGAGATTATTTCCGGGAAGCATTCACGCGTCGCAAATAAAAGTGAAGGGTGGGTTCTTACTAGAGATGGGCCGAGTACTCGGCTGGTTTTTTAATACTCTTACTTGCCGAATAGCTTGGTTATACTTAGTTATTTGGTAAGAGTATACTTTGTTTAAGAAAATCAATATATTTAGGTAGATATAATTAAAAGAACAGTGTTAATCCGAAAGTATGTATATGTCATTTATGAAATCTTTGAAATTTCAATTAAAAAAGTAAACTATGCTAATGAATGAGTAGTAATGAGACAACATTACGAGAAGATGAGAACGAACCGACGTCTTGTCCTGTTTATACTTGTTTACACACGCGAAATAGGAATTTCATAGGAGTTACTCGGCCGAGTAAAAAAAAATGAGCCGAGTGAACCTCGGTACTCGTTACTCGGCAAAAGTGTTACTCGGCGCGACTCTAGTTCTTACGAAACGCGCGCGCCTTGATAAATCGTCCAAACTTGACAAATGACCCGCGCCGACGCACACGCGACGTCGCGTGCCTAGCTTTCTCGTTCGCGCGTTAATTGTCCGTCCGAATGAGATGCGATCCGATTGACGAGAAATTTTAACTTCTTGATTAACGATCGGCGTGGGACGAATGGAAAATTCACCAAGACGGTCCAGTGTCCGTAGTCTTCAAAACGGAAATATAGCTACGCTATTTGAAGTCCCATTTACTAGTTTACTTAAATTGATGACTGAGCACTTAATATAAATTAAAAAGCAACTATACATTATAAAAAAAATTACGACTCGGGCGAGACTTGGAGTGGCATCTACAGCGTTCCGTGCTGTTGCTGTAACCAATTGAGCTACCGAGTCTTACACGTCATCCTTAAATTTTCGATATGAATGAACTTATCGATAGTCCCGCTTAGTCGTACAATTTTAACAATTCATAATCAATTTTTAATTTATGTAGTGCCATGTAAAAAATATTAAAGTTTCCTTTGCACTTTCAAAATTCTCGAAATATCCGGATTTGATTCCCGCTTGTGTCATGAACTGATTGGACAATCAAAAGTAATAGACAAGTGTACAACATTTAAACAAAACACTTTAACGGTTTAAAACGCGATATATTAGTTAAACTTATTTGGAAATTATTTTTAACTTCGGCCCGACGTTTTGGATGCTTTCGGAGTCTCCCCGTGACCACGGCTGCTGCAAAGCATCCGAAACGTCGGGGCGAAGTTAAAAATAATTTCCAAATAAGTTTAACTAATATATCGCGTTTTAAACCGTTAAAGTGTTTTATTTAAATGGGCACTACTCGCGTAAAATACAGACAGTATTTAAGTGTATAACAGTGAGTCATAAATATAAATTATAGTAATCCGCTGACCCCTGTTTGAATTGGAGAAATATTTTCATTTCGCTTTAGGGTTTCTTTAATAATATCTCGTTAAATTAATAGACGAGGGGATGGGGTCGGCAGAGTCATCGAGTGTTGGGGCGAACGGGGATATTAGGAGTACTTACATCGGATGAGGTATTTTCGCCGCTAAACCGAAATCCGCTACAACAGCGGTGTAATCACCGTTTCCATTCTTCCTTAATAATACATTCTGAAATAAAAATGAAATGGAAATTACCGTCTTAAAAATTTACAAGTGCAAACTTACTACACGCCAACCTTTTTCTCCTATATATTACATTATATGTATCCTATACAATTTCTTAAAAGGTAACGTCACGTCACGTCGATATGCCAATACGTTTTTTTAAATATATAAGGCTTCTTCAGCGTTTTATAGCAGCCCGATTAACGCGTATGAATCTATAGTAGTGTTATGAAGTTAGAGAGTTTATTTTTTTCTTTACTTGAACGCGTTAATCTCAGGAACTGTTGGTTATAATTGAACCATTTGTGTAGGTTAGAGTGTATATCGAGGAATGCCTTAGGCTATAAAACATCAGGCTGCGTCAAGCAACAAGAGGAACGAAGGAACTGAGGGAAATGTGGAAAAACGGGGAAAATTATTTAAGAAGGCAAAAAACTATCTACTACAAGCGATGGGACGGGATCAGACGACATCGTCGGTAACAGCTCTATCTAACAATCATACATGATTTCTACCTTAGAAGTAAGGTCCCTGTGGAAGACGCCTAGCGAATGCAGGTACATAAGTCCCTCCGCCATATCAGCCGCCAGAGACACCCTTAACGGTTGCGGGAGCGGCTCCGGTGGCCTGCTGAGGATCAGCTGCTCCAGCGAGCCACCCTCCATGAACTCCGTGAGGGCATGCAGTTGACCCTCATGCACACAGACACCCATAAATCTATAATGAGAGGACGAATTGGGAATAGGGAATGCTTGAGGGTTCCTTTTTTTTGGTCACAAAAAACAAATTAAAAGCGACCAACCTTTAAGGCTAGGTGCCTTAAACTTTTTAATAATACATATTATATTGCATGCTTCACTGCTTCACAAATGTATATGTAATATATAGATAAATAAATACATTAAAATACTGCATTTTCCTAGTATAAAGAACATTAGAATGTACATTTTTCTAAATTAAAAATCGATTTTAGGTTGAAAATTTTCCTTTTATTCAGCGTTCCTTGTTATACCTTTTTAAATTTAAATACCTGAATTATTACTCTAATTATATTTCAGTATTGCTGTTTCAAATTAAAGTAAAGTTTTCAAAAATTCAAATTGACATTCTAAATTTCAATTACGTGTACCAAAAACTTTAAACCTGTCAATATTTACAATGCTGTAAATACCGTTTTAGTAACTTCCGTCTTTGTCCAAGCGAAGATCCGGCAATTTCAAACAACAAATATCATGATTTAATTTCAACCCCAAAATATTCCAACGCTAAATTACCCTCTGATTCATCAAAGCGTGATGAATAGCAAATTACTCTTCATTCGAGCTACTAAATATTTAAGTTAAGCTGATGAACAGGGCATATCGTTTAGAATTAATAAACATACAAAATCAGAAGTGATGAAATCTCTACATTACTCGCACCCCTGTTTGAGAACAATATTATTGTTGATTTAGACGCTACAGGGAGACCGTTTATGAAGACCAGGTAGAGTTTACTGAGCTTATAGTAAATACTTAGGTACATCCTTACAATTAATAAGAAACGCAATAAGTATTGTGATATATAATTTTAAACTAACAAAAGCTTTATAGGTTTAAGCACACAATAACAACTAACAATATGAAAATACACAAGATCAGATTTAAATTGAGTTAATGACGTCAGCAATGACATATTTACTTTGCGTATTTGTAATAAATAATTTAAACAAGTGAAATCCTGTGGAGTCATGGGGCGAACACATTTCTGTGTTCGTTTCACAGATCTGTTTTCTATACAGGCAAAATTGGCACCTTCTCTGCCCTGCCCGACCGAATAAGTTTCTCCTAGGATTTTAATCCAGAATATCGGCTTTACGCAATGTTAGGCAACACGTATAACCAGAGGCGGACGAATAATTAAATAATTTAATGCCTACTCAAACTTGTGAACTAAATAAAAAATCTCTAAATGATGAAAAAATCCATTAATTAATAGAGAAATTAGCATAACTACTAACTAGATAATAGCGTTAAATATTATCTCCTAATCAGCACGCAAAGAGTGCGAAAGTCTTGGCTCATCAAGTCGATGCAAAACACCAATTAAGCTTCGCGTGCGATCGACATCTAAGGAGGGCCCAATTACAATGCAGCCACCATGAAAAAAATACATTCGGTAAAACGCACACGCAATAGAAAGTGTCTTGTTCCTAGGAAGTCGATTTTACAAGGGCATCCAGCAATAAAATAACAACATAGCGATAGAACAAAATTACGGGGTAAAATCTTTTTAAATTTTATCACTTGAAAGTAGATAGAGAACTTTTAAATCATCTATATTATATTGGACATATAAATGATTTGGTCGTAGGTTGGAGTCTAAATGAGTAAAAGATATTTAAAAGAACAACTCGATCCGGTCGTTGAACCTGTATTTACAGCGATCAATGCTAAAAAAACATTCAAATCTAAAAAGAATTTCAAAAGATATGTTCAAGTACAAAACTTGTAACGTTCAGCCTAATAAAAAATAAACAGCGAATACTCTTGAAACACTCTAGTTGAAAAGTAGCTCTTAATTTGCAAAGAAAAACTTAGTTAATTTGCTGAACTATAACAAACTTATAGCAGTTTACGTTGATAATAAAAATGCGCTACTTGAAGAACATTATGGAGTAGACAGTAAATAAATATACGTATAGTTATTAATATAAATAAATATAGTCTCTAGAATCTAACAAGATGCGCTGTCGGCATATATAGGTTTTGGATATTCGGAAATCCACAGACTGAAATCGAAACGTGATTAAACTTCACGGCTTCTTCATCTGTGGACCGTAGTTCAGGACCTGAACGGAATCAATATTCCTACCACCCACTTAATATCCATATTTCCAGACGAAATCCGACGTGTTTCAGAAAAATTGTAAATTGATTAGAAAAGTCGGACCCGGTAGGGATCGAAACCGGGGACCGGCGATTATTAGCCGTACAATGCTACCGTAACAGCAACGGGCCCGTCAAAATCTACCGTCTTATTATGAGATGATGCTAGACCTGTAAAAAGTGTTATCTCCAAATCTGTCTCCACGCCGCTCGTAACCGGGTGGTGTGGAAACTGATGTTACCCAACAATGAGCAGTAAAATTCATTGTTTTTCACTTCCGATGATAAGAAGAGGAAATGAAGCGCAATGCGAGACAGTGCCGCTATTGTTCGGGATGACACGATCTCGAAACGAAAATATTACGCAAACACGGAAATGGGATGTTTTGTCTTGGTGATGACAAGTCATCACTGGTGATTTATCGCGTAACAATGGCTTCGCTTTTGTCTAATTTTAAATGTCATCTTGATCTGAATTATTCACGAGTTTAACGGCTTTGCCAACAAATGGTTAAACGTGTTGCCTAGCATAGCGTCGTAGGTTCGAACCCAGCGGCTTCAATATACTTTCTATTCAATTTATAATTTTTCTGAAACATGTTAGACTTCATTAATCGCGTTTCGGTTTCAGTCTGTTAATTTCCGAATATCCAAAACCAAAATGGGTCGACTGCGCATCGTGTTTAGATTTTATATGCTTGTTTTCCCCTCTATCATAAAAACAGAGAAGTCATGGATTCGAGTTTAGGGGCAAAAATAGATTGTTTCTATCGGGCTGGGCAGCATGAATAACTACTTGCCTGTTTTAGAACCGATTAGTGAGAAGGCATGTGAGAAATGTGTTCACCCCACGCCCCAAACTCGAACCCTGTTAGTGACACACCCTACGTGCTAAGACCTGGTTTTTCAAAATACTAGTCTGCCTGTCTGAATAGTCATATATACAGACCAAAAACAAGAGACAACTAGAAGGAAACATTTAAATAAAACACTTCAACGGTTTAAAACGCGATATATTAGTTAAACTTATTTGAAAATGATTGGTGGATTGGATGGTCTCCCCGTGACCACAGCTGCTGCAAAGCATCCGAAACGTCGGGCCGAAGTTAAAAATCATTTTCAAATAAGTTTAACTAATATATCGCGTTTTAAACCGTTGAAGTGTTTTATTTAAATGTGTACTACTCGCGTAAACTATAGACAGTATTTAGAAGGAAACATTTTCAACTAAATCAGACGACTTTTTATCACATATGGTGAAGTGTGAAAGCCCGTTTCCCCCACGTGGGGCATGGGGCGAACACATTTCTTGTCCGTTTCACAGATACATTCTTTTAACAGGCAAGTAGTTGATCATACTTCTGTGCTCTGCCCGATCGAAACAATTTTATGTTTCCCTGGGATTCGAACCCGGGACCTCTCGCGCTTAACGCTATGCTAGGCAATATGGTTAACAAGTTGGCTACAGAGGCGATTAGAGGCGTTAGAGGCAGTTATCAAATATGGAAGACATTGTATATTTTTATTATATATGAAGATGACAAACGCTCAAAGAATCCAATTCAGTTAGGTCAATATTAACTTCGAATATCCATAAATATCGGGCCATCGGTTCTTTGTACGTTAAGTAAACAGATCGGTAGCATAATTTGTGTAAACATACAATTTACGACGTCTGCCTCTTGACTCACACATATGACGCCTTGTGATATAAAAAATATTGTATTGTATTTTGTATCTCTGTAAATCAGTTTGTATATCTGCAATGCTTGGGGTTGGAAGAATCTAAAATCTCCACACTTTATGTACGTGAAGACTATAAAATAAAACTTATCCATTAAAAGAAGTAGCGGCGAGTTCCTTGTTAATTCTTCTCGTTCGTTCTCCCTCTAAATGGAAACTTTGTATATTCTTCGTAATAAGTTATTTTTATTTCTTTTCTCTTGTACTTCAGGTTGCCTGGAAGAGATCGCTATTTAGCGATAAGGCCGCCTTTTGTTTATAAGTTAGTACGTAAGATTTTCCTCATTAAGGGGTATTTTTTGTGGTGTGTTTCATAAATAATACAGCAATAAAAAATAAAATAAGTTAATAAGCGTTGTTCGATTTGATTACCTTCGTTACAATATTAAGTGATAAAACTAAATTATATTACATCCATAAACTATTGTTGACATGATGGTAGAATTGAGAAAAATGTATAGAGTTTGTTATAGGATTAATGTTAAAAAAAAAAACAAAAATCAAAAAACAGAAAATATTATTTTTTTAACTATCAAAGACTGTATATCTGTAGCCCAATGGTTTAATGTATTGTCTAACATTGCGTTAAGCGCGAGAGGTCCTGGGTTCGAATTATTGATCGAATATTCGAATATCGAAAAATTGTTTCAGTCGGGCAGGGCACAGAAGTCTGGTCAACTACTTGCCCGCATGTCAGACCTGTTAACAAAAGAACGGATCAGTGAAAGGAACACAAAAATGTGTTTGGCCCATGCCCCACTTAAAGACTATATGTTTTCAAGAGTTCTTAATCAAGCGGGTACGTTAATAATAATCAATCAATATCTGATAACTACCTATTACTAAAAGGGCTTATTGCTTTAGGATTTGAAATTTCATATCGAACTTATACTGTTATAAGACACGAAATATATACAAACATAAGATCTATATATATATTAATGAAATTCCTATCATTAAGTAGCTAAACAACCGCAAGGATCAGTAAATTAGACGTACCCTAAAATATTTGGGTGTTTGAGTTTGTTCATGAGCTGAACTTCCCGGAGCATGTTGGGTCGATTCGCCCTTTGTTGGTTCATTTTCAGCACCATCACTTTGCCGGAGGTTTTGTGGGTTACCTGAAAACAAACAAGTTCCATTATTGCTTGCTTCTACGATACCAATATCTTATCTAAGTTTTAGAGAGGGTACTATATTATATAAATATTTCTAACGGTTTAAAAGGAGAATTATATTAGTTAATCTTTTACCGACTACGACCCGATATTTTCGATTATTTACGGCATCCGTTACGAGAGATTGAAAATAGACGAAATGATAAGTCTCCAATTTACAACACATATAACATAATAGATATACAATATGAAATTGCAAAAAAGAGTCATCATTAAATGGATTAAAATAATATAATTAATTGGTTTGAGAATTGATTAATTTTTAATTGTGTTATTTTAATGGCTTCTAGATTATTATTATTAATTGGCAGAAGGAATCTAAGTATGAAGAACTTAATAAATATTCTCATCTAGCATTTTTTACAGTTCTTTAAATATTTGTTAAAGTTAACGGGTTTATTGACTGAATTAGTTAGTTAATTAAAAACCTATTTAGATTATAAAAAAACATCAATATTCTTAAAATTTAAAGAGACTTTTAATTTAAATAATTCAGTATCGTATGTAAAAACTAATACAGTTAGAATTGAAGAATAGAAAAAGAATTCTTAATATAAAATGTCTTAGCATCATAACCGTGATTTTTTGTGTAACACATTGGTAATCTGAACCATTTCCTCTGTAATAATGCTGGAAGCAAATCAAAAAGGGTTCTCCTCTATTTTAGTAAATTGTATTTTCTAATAACTCGTAATAATTAAAAGCACAAACAAGTTCCTAAAAATAGAATTTCCTTGGCATGACCCAATGGTTTCCAGGGATTGCGAAAGAAAGCCTGCCCGGCGGGCATGTGACCCGTCAAGGGCATAGCGACGTGCTCGCCGACCGCTTTTTATATCAGCCGTTTTTTGTCTTTGATGACGCCACGCCATCCGCTAATCGTCGGCTTAGTATAAACAATACATTCCTTGTAACACTGTTGCAAACGTCTAGATTTATTTTACGAGGAAATAAATTATTCCTCCTCCGTTTCACATTTTTATATAGGCAATAAGAAAATCGAATTTCTATCTCGTATCGGACCTTTTTGATAAAACTACAAACTATTTTCCATGTTTTATTTTGGGATCTTTTCAATACTTTAACAGGAAAAAAGTTTTACTATGAACCCACGAGTAATGTGCGTATTTTTTATCAGCATATTATAATTCTTTACAATTTTATCTGTCCTTTTCCTATCTTATTTATTCTCTTCTATTTTATTTATTCTAGCCCGAAGGCTTATCTGAAACGACTCGACCGATCTCGACTGTACTTTCTGTTATTTGTGAATGTTTATATACGTTCTGTACATGTACTTTCGCTAATAGTGAATAATATTAAATGTCTTGTTTACGTTATAAATAGAATCAAAGAGTCGTGAAAATTCAAGTCAGCCCAAAACATAAACAGTCAACGCTAGAGATAATCTAGCGTTTCGTGAAGTGTCCTACATTTCCCATTTTAGTCCGTTATTCTCCAATCCTCGTGTTCACAATCGCAGGAACAAAAACCCGACTCCCTTACAAATTGCGGTCTGCGAGGTTTACTATACAACTATGGCATAATGGGAACCTACATTATTGTCGAAAGTAGTGATACTGTGAGAGTAGTATGCTTTTTTTATTACTTCTTTGTAATACAAAAAAAGACAAACATAGAGTTCAATTGATGTAACGTGAGATGATCTGACCCTATGCCATCTTATTTTTCCACATTCCCCTTTGTTGTTTCGCTCCTATGGGTCGCAGCCCAATTTGTAGCCTAACCCCTTCGACAACCTTAGCAAGACAAAAAAATAATTAATTCAAACCCGTAGTTCTTGAGATTAGTGCGTTCAAACAAACAAACTCTTCACCTTAGTCTAGATCGCAATTTCGTTTCAGGCAAACAAAACTTGAATAATGTTCAGTCCCTTGAACTAGATAAGTCCGCAAGCACTTATCGTTCCATCCCACATACCAACTCTCACATCTCGAAATATCCTCTTGCAGCAAGTAGCTAATAAACAATGCTATCTGGGCGCAAGTGGGTCGCGGCGTGCTCGAATTCTAGATATCTGACGTTGCACAAAATCACCTTCTACTTTTATAGCTAAACCTAACTCAAACTGGCGAGCTGGCCCACTGACCGTCCGTTAATATTTTGCAACGGGATGTTTTAGATTGGCTTTCGAAATGTGTTGTTAGCTGTTGCCAATCGCCTTTAGTTTTATGTACATCTCTCAAAAAGAGCAAATGATTAAACTTAACCGTTATATATACGGTACGTGGCGTTATTACAAAAATCGTATGAAACACGAAGACGCGATTCGAATGGAATGGAAAATTTGTTTTCTTCCTATAATATAGTGTGAATGTCTTCTCTTGTTCCTGATAAAAAAATACTTTTTAATTCCTAATTTAAAATAGTTTAGAATAAGACCGGAGACCGATTGCAGCTCATAATTTCTGAGGTTTACTAAAACTAAAATAAAAACAATATTTTCAACTATGAGTTTTTCAACTTAAAGTCGTCTGTTAGCCATAAGTAGGTACCTAGATAAAAACCACTTACAATACTTAAAGTGTTCGTTATCAAAATTATACTTCTTTAATTGATGTCTCTGATTTCTATGTCAAGGTCTGTTAAACTTATGTAAAAAAACATACTTCTGTAGTTTTTTTCATGTTCTGTATTTTAATCATGTTCTATAGTTTGGTTTTGAAGTTGAGAGATTGATCAGCATGTATGAGGATCATTAATACTACGAGGTTATAAAAATTATAAAAAGGAAAGGACTAGATTTTAAATGATTCACTTTTAATGTCGTTTCTTTTATTACAGGCAAGTTGGGTTTATGCATTTGTATTGTACTGTATTTGTGTAAATTAGGAAAGAAATCTTTTATTACAGAGAACAACGCAATTGTTTATCTAAAAATTATCATAACTCATGAAAATTGTCTTACAATTATATAAATAGCAAAATCTACATAGAAATCTAGAAAACATGTCTGCAACAATGGTTGTAAAATCCTAAATCAGATAGCAACTAATAAATGAATATCCAATTACTTAAAGTAACAGTTTAATAGCGTAAGAGCTCTATAAATGGACTGGTATCCCTTTTGTAAAAAAATTCCTATGGGTTTTATTTATTTGCTGTTAATATTATATTTTCTGGCACATAACTTTGATCAATACTCTTCTTGGAATTGTCTAAACCTTCTTATAGTGCTTGGCAACATTCAGTGGGTAACAGTATGCGACACCTACGTGTATGCTAATTTGCGTCCCATTCCCATCGACATAGTGGCGCTAAATGCCTCTACCAATAACGAGAATGCAAATATATTCATCAAATAACAATGAAGTGAGATATCACGCCGCGTTTCCGGAATATATAATGCAGTTTAGTAGAATATAGAATAATATATATAAAATACTTATATTTTATCTATTTAAATAATTTTCAAAGCCTTCATGTTATTCACGTGATGGTACTAAATAAATTAAATTTATTTAGTCCCATCGCTTTCTTTATTTACATTGAAAAAGAAAATTACGACACGGGCGGGACTTGAACGTGCATCTACTCAGGGAAACGCAAATTTAAGTCGGTCTGCCCACATACAAGATAAAAAAAAATTTTATTGGTGCGAGAAAAACGATTAAAGCTTTATTTTTGTGACAATTTTTTTACACATTATAAAGCGCTTCAACAATGTATCTTAGAATGCCATCATGGCGACCGACATAGGCATGCACACACAGGTGATTTAATCTAGTATCTAGAGCATACTTAACCCGACCTAATAAACAGAGATCGACAGATAGATATTGTTTCAGCTCGAGAGCCCGGATCTACGCAGTGGATGACAATTATGTGCATAACCTTAAGTAAAATATTTTTTCTTTATTTTTTTTCAATCACTAAAAGTAACAGTAGGAACCGCGTCATGAACCACCGAAAAAGATGTGTTAATCGCGTTTCAGTTTCAGTCTGTGGAATTCCGATTATCCAAAACCAAAATAGGTCGGCATCGCATCATGTTATATTTTACTTTCATGAAGTCAACCCCATGCTAATCTGTCCTCAAAAAAACCAACAGGAAATATTAAATATTGTAAAATCAAACTGAATAAAATAGGCTATAAAAAATAAAACGATAACGCCAAGTGAGGCATTCGCTGCGATAAGATAGCAATGCTGTTTACCGTAAGATGCCGCAGAAAGTGTTTATCTGAGAGCAAATCTTCTTATCAAACTTTATGTAACTGCATGGGCCACGGTGGTGAAATAGTTCGGACTCCGTGTGAAAATTTAGAGGCAGAGGGGCAATTCTTTGTTAGGGGTGGGGTTTCTTTTAATTAATTGCTATGTAGATCCGAATTTATATTAATATTTTAAATAAGATATTTTTTTTATGAAAAATGCTAGGTAAAAATAATATGACGCCAGTTTCAACAACTTCTTATCCGGTGCTTAAAACAACCGTTGGTGACGTAAGCGGCGAATTATGTTGGATTTGTATGAAACTGTGATAAAAATTATACGTAAATATTATATCACTGTTGGATTGGCTGACTGTCTGGGAGCGATTACGAAATAGTGGGAAACTGTAATGAAATGACAATTACTTCATTAACAGTTTTATGACTGCTTTCAAATTGGAGACAATCGCATACAAATTGTGAGTAATTAACCACATTAGTCCTTTCGAAAACGATTTTTTCGTTCACGTAACTTTACGTGGTCGAGTTACGACAGCCAAATTAAAAAAAGACTGTTTATAGCCTTTATTTTTAATTATAAATATAATTAAAATACAAGTTTATTTAAAGACAGACGTATAGACGCTTGTTTTTTAAACCTAAAATTTTTCTGAAATAAGATTAAGACTATTTTCTTACAATACCAAAATGTCTATTTGTAGTGATGTGGTCATACAATAATTCTTAAAATATGTAATACTGACAGAGGGCGCCATTTTAACGGTGAAACTGAAAGAATGTATCTGTCTGTATTTCCAAAATAGATGAAAAAATCATATACAGTAAAAGTAGACTAAGAGTGTGAAAGAGCTTCATTGTTTTTACTTCTTGAGTTATACATATAAAATCTATATATTCGCATCGGCCGGTTTTTAAGACCACCGCTTGAATTGGAAACAAATGTAATGAAACTCGAGTTTTATGTCCAACTGCAAGTGCAATATCGGTCAGTTTATTGGAAACGATCCAAACGACTTTGAATGCACATCTCGACAGATTTCAACATTCCTAAGTCTGAACATATAATTAACAATATCTTGAATTTGAAGTATTTTTATGTTCTATACATGACTTTATCGTATTCTTTGAATGTAATAAATAAATATAGTCTATGTTATTTTTGAACACCTTAAACGCGGGGCAGTGTTAAACTAGGCAGGTCTTGGATTTCAACTTATACAAATTGTCCATTCTTAATTATTAAAACATTAGGAATAGACTAAATAGGACTTAGTGTCAGTTACTAAATAGTATAAGGAGTTACTTAATACTTTTAGATGAAAGTTATTTAATTTTCTCAAAGCCTCGTAAATTAAATTTGTAAAGCGTTATTTTTAACATCCTATCACTATATCCTGCGTCAGCGATAAGACGTTTCTTATCGTCCTTGGTCCGTTTGCAATAATAACAATAAAGTTATTAATTTCATCGCATATTGTTTTTACTTTGCATCGAATTGCATTTACAGAAACGTTTTAAAAACCTGTACACTTCCGGATAGAACAATTAAACATATAACTAATTATTAATTTTAAAATGTAATGCATATATTTTCTTTAAATAAACCATCTTATAATAATAACTTATTAGCAAGAAAAATATACTATTGCCCGAAACCATAAAAAAGAGAAGAAGAAGATAAGGCAGTCGAACATAACAGTCGAAAGCGATCCCCTTGCATTTCTATTAAGCTAGCTCTTCAGATAAGGATCGTTGAGTGTATGATATTAGTAGAATAAAAGTGACAGAATATAAATTAGTAAGACAACTAACTACAAACTAAGATGCGGTAGCAACACTTTAATTGCCAGCTCGTGTGTTCTTGTAATTCGTGATGACAATTGACACGTTTAGACGCGGCGCAGTCGTGACTCACAGTATGTTAGCAGATAGCGAGGTATGATTTTATCCATTGTTTGGTGTATCAAATTGATTTTATCGCTTGACTCTTCGAAGTCGAGGGAAATATTTTCATAGAATATAACTTCGGAATGAGGAAGAGTCTGAATACTGATCCAAGTTATGCCTCAATGTATATGAAGCCCACATTGTAATCCTTTCAACCTATTTATGTCCCACAACTGGGCAAAAGGATAACGTTAGGGTTCCAGTTGTCGGGCGTAACGACTTTCCACAGAATTATTGATGATAAAAGGTACCGACGGTTCAATTTGCTCTTCGAGGCACAGTATGTCATGACGCGAATATATAGTAAAAATACGTTTCATAGTTTGAGTATACTATTTAGTTGGGTGGTTTATCATGTTTAGAGCAACGCCAAATTGGACTTTATAACTTTTCACGTCACATTTGATAGACAGATAAAATCAAATGTGTGTGTTTTAAAGAAACTTAGAAGATGCTTTGCAGCAGCCGCCTCCCCGTGACCACGGCAGCTGCAAAGTATCCGAAACGTCGGGCCGAAGTTAAAAATAATTTTCAAATAAGTTTTACTAGTATATATCGCGTTTTAAACCGTTAAAGTGTTTTATTTAGATACAATTAAATTTGTAACTCATCACAGTTAATAAATCTCTAATTGATATGTATCCAAATTCCTAAATATAATAATCAATGTTTACCATCAATATTTCTTCGGATCTACACTTGACGTTGGGTGGTCTTCGTGGTAGAGCGACTTGAAACATAATATTTCATTGGCAGTTAATTTTGACACTTATAACTTGTGATAGATAGTGTCAACGTTTTAATTGTAGGATTGAATTATGTTATGGATATTTTGTTGCAAATGGCAATAGTTTTGTATACACTAAACACTAAGAGATTATAAATACAGTGGAAATATATGTCTAAAAGATAGATGTCTTATGGTAAAATACGTATCCAGGTATAGGTGTAAGTATAACATGTTTTAACACAAAATAACAACGCCAACAAAAGAAATAAATAAATTAAACTATAAGAATAAAAAAGACACAAAATGTGTGTCAGAATAAACATAAATCTAGAAAATAACACTTTAACCGTATAAAACGCGACATATATCAGTTAAACTTATTTTATAATTATTTTAGCTACGGCCCGACGTTTCCACGTCTCCCCGTGACCACGGCTGCTATAAGGCATCTGGAACGTCGGGCCATAATCAAAATAATTTTCAAATAAGTTTGACATATTAATATTGCTTTTAAAACCGCTAAAGTGTTTTATTTAAATGTGCACTACCCGCGTAAACTCCAGACAGCATTTAACTGTATTCTTTTCGATCACACACAGATAGAAAATAAGAACTTTGAATTAGTATCGTAAGACAGACATCCTTGTTATGTTCGTATCCTTTCGCATATCTATCAAAAAGCTAACCCAAGTAAGCGTCTCTTGTCAACGTCGAGATAACTACACTTATATCAGTAGATAATTTTGTTATATATCATGAAAGTTCAACAGCCGTAATCTTTAGAAACTCGAGAGGTAATAACGACACAGTAGTTAAACAAGAGAAGTTAGAATTAGCTCAAAGAATTCTGCTGTAATTCTGGTGTCTTACAATGTGTAAAGCCCTAGAGATTTTGATTTTGATACCCGAGTAAATACATGTGATAAACACCGTTGAGAATTGAGATTATTAATGAATAAAAAAATCGTCTTAAACATTATTTAAAGCAATAATTATATGTCATTCATTTATTTACTTTAGTTTTCAATTTTGAAATTCAGAATTAAATTTATCGTTTTTTTTTTTATCGAGAACAGTTTATCAGCCAGTACGAAGGCAAAAAGAAAGCCGATAGCGAATAGCGCTCGAGGGGATTATTCCGTAGATGAGTTAACAACTTGACAATCACAATGAAGTATTGGTGTTTTTATCGAGTACTAGAGATTTTACTGGTAGTTTGGAACAAACAAATGTGTACTTTCTTTGGATCTAAGTAAGAAAATATAACCCTAAGATAAGTAAACAAGTATGAATCTATTTTATTATGATAAAGGAGGTCAGATAAGCATTGGATTCTCTTGAGAGAAAGTTAAATATCCATCCATATGCCATCTTAAGAAAACGCTGTCAACCTATTTTGGCGCAAGACTTAAACCAACGCGATTAAACTCCACATCATATTTATCTGGAGTTTATATTTTGCATCTACCCATTTTATAATCCAGCTTTCAAGACGAAGTCCCACATGTTTCACAAAAATTATTGTTGGACACAGTGGGGATCGTATTTATGACACCTTGATGATAAGCCATGCATTGCAACCATTACCACTTACTTGCAAATTAAATACGATGTAAGTATGTTTGACTAAAAAATACCTAATTTTTATCCAACATTTTAAAATATTAACTATTGAATGATTATTGATGATGCCAAAACCGGCTAAGTATTTGGATATTATGTGCAAATCAGTGCACCCTAGAAAGTTCTTAGAGCGATCCTTCTATAGCTCCGACCGATACAATAAGATAAGCATAACTTGATAACGGTCAGCGGGTCGTGATTGGCGATAAGGTACACCCACACTAGTGATGGGCCAGTATCTGTTCCTATTGTTTAAAAATACCTAATCCAAATGCACGTTTCAAAATACTCACATGGTCTCATAACTAAATAAATAATACAAATATCTGTAACAAAATATGTAAGACTCTATTCTCAATCGTGTTCCGGAAAATTTACAGAGTATCGACTATCAGTAGCGGTTGGCGGCTTGCAGACAAAGGCCATATGGAAAGGATATATGTAATATGTAAATAATAACTTTATATTTTAAGCATATATTATTGTCTCGGATAGCATATATGTGCAGAAAATGGAATACATACATAATATCGGTAATAATTTGTGCGGGCCCGTGAGTATAATTCCACACATGAAAAAGCCGTGAAGTTTAATCGAATCTGTTTCGGTCTGTGGATTTCCGAATATCCAAAGCCAAAATAGGTCGACATCTTGTGTAGATGTTACATGGCTAGGTTTATTTCACCTTTTATCAAATGAGTCTGTCCTTATCTATCATTAAAATAAGAATATATACGTATCACCTAGTATCAAAATACCTATTCCTGATATCCGTTATAGTATTCGGTCCAACTCTAACTCACGCTACGCGGGTCAACCTAATTCTCAGCAAACAATACTTTTTATCGGCCACATTTTACACTTGACCCGTAGTTAATGACGCTCGACCTAATAACGACCGAATATCAATATTGACTTTTTCGAGCCAAATGTTTCTTAAAAATAAAGGACGGGTGACTTAACTAAACGGTCATTATATGTTTATAACTTAAAGAAGATCTTTCGAGAACGTATTTTAAATTTTTAGGATTAGGCAAAGACAACACTTTCGTTATAACAATTTGCTGAGTAATAAGAAAAAAACATTATTTACGTCCATATTGGCCCGAGATTTTATCGACAGTGGACATTTTTTCATTTACAGCCAACACAATTAGAAAGACTTCTAAACTTCTGTTGTTGTAAAATCACGAATTTTCGGCACATCAAATAAAATTTTGCAAAGTTTTTTCGTAACGAGCAATTCACGTTATGGGGCGCTGTGTTCCCGGATTCCCGGAATTGTGTCGCTCAAAACAGTCTGTAGCAATGCTGACATGTAATTGTGTGGACGTGTAGAATGTTGAATCTTACAAAACAGATTACTTTGTTCGCTTACAGAGTAAATTATTTAAAAAATAAATCAGTATGCAAAGGAGTTGTTTATTTCAAGTTGATAAATTGTTTTTCTTGTTAATACTTCATTATGTATACAAGAGCCTTCTCTGCTTTTCGGGGAGTTTTTTTGGGGAGAAAATTAAAAATATCTCTTATTTTTATTCTCTATCGTAAATCCTCTTTTTTTCAGTATGTTGTTGGTATTATTTTAGGGTAAATTCATTTTTACGTATGACATATCGCTGTTTTTGAACCCTTCACATAAAAAAATAAGAATAGGCCGACCCCCACACCCTGTTAAATATTTATTACGTAAGAATGTAAAGAAAAAAAATCATTACAAAATATTTTTTTTAGAATTCATTATTGACACAAACAAAGGTGCTTATCATTTTTTGTAGTAATAAACTTTGCTTTTAATCATTTATCTTAAAATCATACATCCTAAAATCTTTATTTACATAAGATTTTCGTTCTGGGGGATCAAAACCGACCTAATACTAATTATATAAAATAATAATTTAACACAGTGCCTTATGATCCTAAGACCTATCGAGACTCCCTCCTACCCCCTTGTAACAAAAAATAAGACATTGGGGACCCCCCTACCTCCCCCTAATCGTCGTGTATAACGGCCTCTTATTTTAAAATAATTCCTTAGGTTCTAAGTAAATTTAAACGGTATGTAGGTACTGCATAGCATAGCTATTGTATCTTATAAAGCTTTTCAGCAATGTTATTTCAACACTTGTGAGATAAATTGGCCCCCGCGTCTCCAGTTATCTGTCATCTCGTTTATCCACGTCCACCGCGCCGGGCCGCGCAAGCCACGAATATTCCGCATACGCCGTCTAGACCATTATATCATAGAAATATTCTTCCGCAAAGGTGATGTTACGTCTGGGCGACACAGTTCATCTATTCTCGTCCACATTAAAATAAAACAGTTTAACGGTTTAAAACGCGATAAGTTAAACTTATTTCAACTACGGCTCCACGTTTCGAATGCTTTGGAGCAGCCGTGGTCACGGGGAGAATATTTTTAAAATAAGTTTTACTAATAAAATACACACAACATGCAAATATCAATTTAAATAGACACTAATTGTAAGTGGACATAAGTTAGCTTAAATACTTTCATTTATTGTCTGTAACCTGGAAAAAGAGACTAGTCACTCACGACACAGGCTTGCCTCGCGTGTGGGGACTAAGGGCTCTATTGTGCACCATGTATATGGAAACAACAAAGAATTTTTTTTTCATATATTGCGTTTTAAACCGTTAAAGTATTCTATTTAAATATTCCCGTCCAAGTAATAAGACAGCAGCACAGTTTTTGTGCGCCGAGCGTTGCATTACTTTGAGGAACGGTCTTTCTCCAAAGACATTCCATCGCGTCTACGGATAATCTCGACAGTGTAATTTCATTGCGAATTGATTAAGCGGAACTTTTGATGTGTTTGTTGACTTTTTCTATCGTTGATTCGGTCACGTAATTTTAAATAAGGATCGGGACATAGCTGGTTAAGTGCACTTATATAATTCTCTTTGAACTCAAAGTTGATAAATAATTCAATATTTTCTAGTAATTTATTTATGTATATACACTATATATCAAAGATGACTTGTAAATGTAAGTATTCGTGTAAGTTTGTTAGTTATTATTATGTCGGTAAATAATATAAACTACTTAGATACTATATTAGACTATAGTAGAGATTAAGAGGAAAAATTATTTCCTCTTTCTGTTTTGCTAAACTTTCATCAAATCCTGTTTATCGCGAATAAATAAACTTCGCCTAAAAATCTGCGCAGCTGTGCAACTATAAGTCAAAGTGTTTTGAGGAAAAATATATACACAGGAGGTAGTAAAAAGTACCTTAGTACGCAAGTGTTAAGGTTGAAATTACACTGCGCGAGAGGTGCATTTTACGTAACAATAAGTTGAAAAAATTCGACGATGAGGTGTAGGACTCGGTTGCTCAATTGGTAGAGCAACAGCACGGAAAGCTGACGATGCCGGTTCAAGTCCTGCCCGAGTCGAAAATTTTTTCAATTTATTTTCGATTTTTAAATTATATAGTAAAAAGTAGATAGATAATAACGCCCAACGCTCATAGCTATCAATAATAACCCTCAACTAAAGCTAGACTCGAAATTAACAAGCAGATTGGTTTTAATTTGTATGAGCCAATAAATCTTCCGTGAATCGTTGAAGGCTATGCGGGTCGTAAAGTGATTAGTGATTACATTTAGTTCGAGAAAGATTCTTATATTTAAATATTTAAAGGCAGTTTGTGTATTATAAAGGACTACGAGGAAAGGGAGCCCAGACTACCTTGCCTATAATATCTGAACTAGATGTGGTGGAGACTTATCTGGCTATAGATTTTCGGAATTCAACAGACAGATTTTATCCAAATATCCAAAGCCAAAACCAGCTACATAGCATTTAAACAAGATGCCTTGTCGATTGGATATTTGACCTCCCATCGAAAGAACCCCGTGCTTGTCTGTCCTTCTCGCGACTAAGCGGCTTTTTCATCTGTGAACGGTGGTTCAAACACGGACGGAACTTCTACCATTTAATGTCCAGGTCCGAAGTAGGAATATAAATTGATTAGAGACACGTTGGACTTGGATCGGACCCAGGGCCCGTTGATTATTAGTCATACGTTACTACTATTGGTCCGACGAGCCCGTCAATTTGTTATGCTATGCGAGTGCAACCCAGAAATCTGGCATTCCATGTGGCGTATTTATTCGGACAGCCGCGAGATTTGCAGACGGTCGTGACCGCGCCGCTAACTAATTTGGTCATCGGCGTCTTACTTCACTAACGCCAACTGACTAGAATTAGCACAGATACTTAAATTAAATAAGCACAGAGAAATACGCAATAAACAAAATTATTTAATACTAGCTGTGACTTTGTCCGCGTATAATAGTTATTTTGGGCATAAAACTTTCCCCACTTTTTTTACATTTCCGTTGTTATTTCGCTCCTATTAGACTAGATGTTTTATAGACATAATTTCTGAGATTCAAACAAACAAACAAACAACTCTTCAGCTTTATATATTAGTATAGATATTAAGGTTTTTGCGATCAGTCTTATTGAGTATTATTGTCTATAGTTAACGAACCTACAAATTTAAGTAAAAGCACTTTTAACGGCTTAATATGAGGTTACTTATTTACAATTTATTTTAACAACGGCCGCGTTTACGGTTACTGCAAAGCAAAGTTAGAAGACATTTCGCGTTTGAAACTGTTAGAAGCGTTTTATTCAAAAAGGGAAATTTAGTTTGCATTCGAAACTGCTAATCCGACTACGGAAATGTTGTATCAATCTAATGATTAATGTTCTCATAAAATAAAACACTTTTAACGGTTCAAAACACGAAATAAGAATATCACTTTTAGAAAACTGTTAAATATTTAATTAAATGTGCAATATAGAACTTGTAATCTAAGGGCATTATTGCAAAAATAATTTCAATTCTTAAATATTAAACTCTGGTGACGGCTTAATTATTGTATTTTAAAAGTCGAAACCACAGTAGCTGTGCCATTATCATTGATTTCTGTCAAAATTGACAGGCATTCTCTTGCTGTTTTGCGGTTTAAATGCAATCAATAGACTAAGTATGTCAAGTAAAAGCTTTACTTAAGTCAATTGTCAATACATCAGAGCGATCCCGTTGGTAATATTCCATTCTGTTGGCATCTCCGTCACCTTACCGCAATAGACACGCATTCCACTTTAAAAGAGAATTCTGCGCGTACGCCGGGAATTCGTTTTGCTGCAACCGACTGTATGAATGAAGCATGCTAAATGGTATCTTATTATTCACTTTTTAGGGTTTATATTAGCCTTACTCTCATTTTATAATACATGCCATAACTTTAGATTAAGTTTATTGTTAATTCAATTTATTTAATTTTATTGGACGCAGTTCTTTTTGCAGCGAATTCGATTTCAGTTCAAATCGCTATTTTGAGAAGTAACTTTGATTTGTAAAACTGTGGTTTTAAAAATTCTTTTGCAAAATGATAAACTTTGGACCCGAACCTGCGACTTACAATGCCAATACCAATCCTCTCGATCAACAACTCTTGTATCATTCGATTTTGTTATTTTTCAATGCACCCACTTCGCTCTTAATTTGTGATTTGCCTCTTGTCACAATTACATTAAGACCATAATACTGAAAAAGGTGAACTTATTAAAAATATCCACTGTAATGTATGTACTTTAAGTGACAGTAGGTACACTTAAACGAAACGGCTCTACGAAGTAATTAAAATCCTGTAAATAAGTTTAAATAATACATACAGGTTTGAAACCGTTAAACGGTCATATCTAATATCTACTTACTTTTAACGACTGTTTACGGTTTCTATGTTTATGTGTGAATATATACTCCTACTTATCGTAACATTAGATTTTATTATATTATAGTAACAACGCTGTTATGTGTAATTTCAGAAAAAGCTGAACTGATTAACCATGTTTACCATCCATTATTTTTGTTATTAATATCACTTACATAATATCTCGTTTGTCTTTTCTTAATTATTCTATAGGATATAACAACTGCTCATGCGCTACGTAAAATTTACACTCCGGGAGCCCTATATACTACAATCCCGGATTCGCTCACAAATTTGCAATCAATGGGAGACGACGCAGTATCGCAGATATAAATGGCCCGCCGTTAGCGCACATAATATATCCGAAGCTAATTTCAGCGGAGCAGTAACGAGACAGTGTAGATACCGGTAATATTAACTGTCCCGGAATTCGTACAAGGCCGACCGTTTCAATATCGATTGTAAGAAAGCCAATCAAGTAATTGATTTCGACTTTATAGGTAAAGGTTAAGCCGATCGACCGCATTTCTCTTGTCCGTCATTGTGTGGCATAGATAATGGACGGGTTCGCGAACTTTTAGATGTGCACATATAAAATATTATTGTATAGCATTATTATTTATTATAAACTAGCTGTGTCAGCGACTTCGTGCGTGAGAATGGTTATTTGAGGCATCCAAATTCATTTTTGCAAACCGAAAAAATTGAGCTGTCTTCTATAAAACTTATAATACATCTGTACTAATATATAAAGCTGAAGAGTTTGTTCGTTTGTTTGAACGCGCTAATCTCAGGAACTACGGGTTCGAATTGACAATTATTTTTGTGTTGGTTAGAGCATTTATCCAGGAAGAAGATACAGCGAGAAATTTAAAAGACTGGGAAAATTATTTATCATTATGGGTTTCCGAGGCGTACGCTGCAAAAACGGTTCAAGATACACAAAAAATATGTATGAAAGAATGATTCCTCTTTAAATGATGTAAAAAAAGTCCGCGACGCTATATGTCTATCTTTTAAGATTAACTTGCAAGAACGACGGATAGGGACGCCACCGAGGTCGTGGGTAACGGCTTGAGTTTATATAGTTTAACAAAAACGATTGTCGCGGACGAAGTCGCTGACACAGCTAGTGTTTTATAAAGTCTCCGATGTTTGCGTTTACTTTATGATATGCATGTTATATATTATATTTTGAAATAATATGGAATATACTAATGATTAACCAAATTGTATGATTTCAGAAGAAGACCTTAATACTCTAAAAATATAATTAGAGCTGTAAGTGCCGGCTGCTAATATTGGTTTTAGGCGACAAAACAAGTAGGTCACACGTCGGAGCCTAAATATTTTCAGTTCGGAATTTTCTAGAGCGTCGATAATTTAGTTTGTTTATCCGTGCGATATGCCGCCCACACAATACATACCACACTGTAACATCTACTGAATTTAACTTGATTAAAAGATGCACTAAGCAAATTTACTATTATAATTCTTTTATAGAGGACGACAGCCATTATTATGGTTCACTTGATGGAAGTGACCAGCCGTATAACCTTTTTAATGAAATCCGCAGACTGAAATCGAAACGCGATTAAATTTCACGATTTTTTGTGTGGAATTGTATAACCTGATTTTCCAACGAAGTGTTTTAGAAAATGAATTCGTACCTTTGTGGTGCGCTGTGGAGAAGGTTTTGGGTCATGTGGTTCGAGCCCCACGCATATTTTTTCAATCCAAATAAACTTTCTTATTGTATTGTATATACATTTGATTTTCTATAGCTACTGGAAATTTTTATACATTGACTCCCAGGTGTTTAATAATAGATGAAACGGAAACAGCTAACGACATCAAACTACCCGAATCAAAATAAACGTCCTGGGAGAGCATTTGATTGTGGCGGTTAAAGGGGAACTTCGAGCCATTCTAATCGCAAAGTCAACTTAACAAAAAAAATTTTTTCGCATTTCATATCCTGTGTGTCCTTAAGAGAGTGGTAATTCTGTTTTTTGTTCTCACAATCATAAACTATCTCATATTTAATTTTAATAATATAGAATCTCTTTTGTTTAAAACGTAGTAATATATGTATGTATAATAATGATTCAAGCTTATATTATTCTGCCCATGCCTCCGTAGTTCAATGGTTAAAATATTGATTGATTGTTATAATGCCCAAAACCTCGTGAAGGTTCCGAGTTCGTAGATCGGGGTAACATAATAAATAGTTTCGGTCGAGTTAAGGAAACTTAAAGATACGTACAATATAACCACTATAACGGCTCAGTTAATACACGGATAAACGTAAGCGCATACGCATTGCACAATTTATTTCCTAAAGCAATATTTCAAAGCGATTCAATGATTAGCCAAGAATTCGATGAGTTAACGAACCACAGCTTTCAAATCGCGCATCCAAACCGTCATCAGATCTATTGTAAATAGTGTTTTGTTCAACAACAACGAGTGTAAACAATACAGCGTTGATTCAAATTCCCTCTCGATTTCATTCGTTAGGCTGTGGTCTCCTATAAGGTCCAAGGCGAGGAAGATTTATTAATTATAGCGCCCATGGTCTAGCCGCCCCAAAATACTACCGATTTTAACGGGCAACATACCATTAAACGCATAATTCTTTCAAAAGATGTCTTCGTGTTTGTCATCATTAGATGTCCTTTAGTAGCCTTTTGTGTTGCCAATTGATTGAGGATACAAGCATTTAATACTAGGCCTCAAAGTATCGCTATACGTTGGGTGTTTATAGGCGACCAGAACCTTAAGTCGATTGAGAGTTGAATGAGATCGGCTTTTCTATCGATTTCAATAACTTTTGAATGGTCGAGTTCGCTGTTAAAATCACTCTTGAATCTTGATCATGCTTCAGGCGACTTCATACAAGTAGACTTGATCTGCCCGCGGTAGGTATAATAAATACAATAAGAATTGAAGCTTTAATCGGCTGGTAATGAATCACTTGGGGTCGTTACCCAGCGAAATACCCAGAGTATTGTTCATTTAGACACAATTTTTACGTTTCTCTCGATTGAGTGTTAAAGACGAAACAATCATGTGTATTGATACATAGAGGCACATTTTATTTTATGATAGAGGGGGACAGCTAAGCATAGGGTTTACTCGATGGAAGGTAAATTCCCTAGAAATATCTATATATCTATATAACTTCTCAACCTATGTCGGCTATGGATATTCGGAAATCCACAGATTCGATACCGAAACGCGATTAAACTTGACGCCCTTTTCCAGACGAAGTCCAACATATTTCAGATTATTTTTTAATATTTCTGTTGCATGCCAGTGTTATTGGAAAAAGATAGGAGTTGCATTATTTTAATCTTAAAGTGGTATTCTTCAATTTCCCATACACGGCAGTTATTAGAATACAAAACGAATATGCAATTAACCAATTCTTTTCAATTCGCGCAAAGATTTTTCAATTCAATTTTCTACTTGTTAGTTAGTACAATATTCCAATTAGACGAACAGTGCTAAAACGGAGCGGACAAACGACCGCTCAAAAGTTACACGAGTTCACAAACGAGATTAACTTTGACGTCATTAGATTCAGCCGGAGCTGAACATGTGCGAACAATGAAGTGTGGAAATCGCACTCACTCCACTCTCACACAAATATCGTATATCCGATCTATACTAATATTACAAATCTGGACTGTGTGTTTACTTAATTAAATCGCTGTGTCGATTAAAAACTTAAATCGAAGTTAAAAATGCAAATCCGAGCGAGGACTTTTTATCATGGAAGAGTAAAAATGGAAGGATATTTATCAATAGGAGTGGATATTTTGAATAAAGATATAAACATGTCGTAAAACTTTAATATTTTTCACATATTGTGAAAAATATTAAAGTTTTACATGTTATACATGTTTTATATTCACATGTGTGCAATACACGATGGCACTAGATAAACTAAAAATCGATTATAAATTGAAAAAAAAAAAAACAGCCATCCACAGCGTTCCGTGCTTTGGCTCTAACCAAAAACTAACATGACTCGAGAAATAGTATGTGTTAATAAATAATGAAAGTAATACAAATTGTTACGTCGAATTGGCATTCTACACTTCCGTACCGATATCGTAATAAGTCGGTAATATTACAAAAAAGTTAAAATCACATTGAACGTATTTGTTCGTTAATCTTGAAAGAACACATCCACTATTTAGATCAAGGCTTTCTTTACATAGCAGAACAGAAGACATTAACAAATAAAATGTCAAGACTTTTAGCAGGGACTGTGTATATTAACAGTTATTTGGGATACTTTGTTCTAGTTATTAATCGCTTTATTTATTATTTTTATTAATTTTTATTAATAAAAATTAAACGGAGTTAATTGTATTTTGGGGAACGGTGAACACTCCGGACTTATTTGTATTTTTTCGTAATTGTAAAAACGAGCGGCATAAAAATTGTATTTATTAGAACTGAGAATTAACTTTAACGATCGTCTCATATATAAATATAATAATATATCAAATAATTTAACAATAATTATCACCAGACCCTATAATTTTCTTTAATATAATGAATGTTTTAGTTTTTCATTGTTATTATTAATATACATATAACAACACAAATGGAAAAACTTTTTTATGTTATTCAGTTGGTAGGAAGTAGGCATAAATATAATAAAAACTGAACTACATTTCCACAGTCGCGACTCAAAAAACGGCACGTTACGAAACTCGTAAAGAACTCCAAGAATGAAAGTACGAGATGCCACCGTCTTATAGGAGCTATAAATAAGTAACCCGCCGATATGGGAACGCGTCGACTTTACTGGATTTAGTTATGATTTCATTGGAAAGATTAGGACTTTGGTTACATGATAATATTGACTTCATATATATATTTTTTACAATAGAGGAAAGACATGCTCTTTCACTTTCTTGGGTTCACTTCGTGGGAAATATATTCCATTCGTGAACATCAGAAATGTGTTCCAAAATATTAATCACCACCATCAAAAAGCTACACTCTTGTAGACGATAACTACAGTATGTGTCAAAATAAAATGGTAATATTAAAAATTCGAAATATAGTAAAAGATTTATATGACGTGGAGAACGCAATATTACAAGTGCGCATATGGAGTGTATGACGATAACTCCCGAGCCGTGCGTCAGCGCCGGCGCATCCCGATTCTTCATCATCTTAATGAGCGTTTATAATTAGATCCTGTCATGTAAATACATCTTTCACTATATTACGTTTATGGTTGTGCCTTTATATATATTTAATAGCAGTAAAAATTATTTTTGATTCTTTTTATAAGGTAGAACATAATGCTCAAAAAAGTTTGATAGTTTCAGAATTTTGAGTGTTTCATGATATTTCCTTCTTTTTCTTTCGGAATCAATGGTCTTCAATGCATTTGAATAATTACCCTAGTAGGGAAAATTTGCATAAACAACATAATTAGTTTTCAGTGCAATTATTTATTGGTTCACAACAACGAAATTCAGACCCAATAGACACATTCGTTTATGAAGAAACAAGGCAAACCACAGTTGTTTCAAAATGTGTAAGGCAACTGGTAAATTGACCAAAACACCGGATATATCCTCAACTCTCAACCAATTAAACTATTCATGCTTGAATAGAGTTTTGTAATATCATTGCCCATATCCCAAACCCGCACTTTTCATTAGTGAAACAATGTGGGACAAAGTTAGGGCCACTTGCTCCAATTTCTACAATTCACCCCTCCGTTGGCTAATAGTGGTGACATGACATAAACCAAAACTTTATTTTAAAAAGCTTATTAGGTTACTATTTCCTGCAATAAGTAAAGTTTAGTCATATTTGGAGATAAATACGATTCAACTGATATAAAAAATCGACTGTCAATTGAGAGTTGAATCGCAATCAAGGTTTTACAAGTAACATAAAAATACTAAAGACAATTGAGTTGTTCGATTATAAATAGGATTTGGTAAAAAGTATAAAAATGCCGTGAAGTTTATTTGCGTTTCGGTGTCAGCCAATGAAATTCCAAATGTGTGGGGTAAAGTGGGGTATTTCCTCTTCCACCAAGTAAAGTCCAAGCTTGTCTGTATTTCACAAAAAAACAGTTAGCGCACTAACAACTTTACTATCAACTTCTATCTATATTAAATTCAATGAGAGTACGATTTGATTGTGCCATATAAGGCGAGATGAAGACGTTATAAGAATTTACAATCGGTGTGGTCCCGTTGGTTAGTTACCAGATGGGGTCACGTGGGCGTTTATTGTTTACGACACACAGGTATGGGTCTATAGCTGATGCAACTTCCTTTAGCACCCACGGTGGTTAGAAATTTTTTTATTAGAGCGATCCTCCCACCTTGTAACCGGCAGGCTTTGTTTTTTTATAACACACCTACAACGCTACATAAACAAGGGATAAAAACTACGCGGTGTAGAAATTCTTAGGAATGTTATAGACGCACGATACTTAGTAGTAGAACTATGGTATTTCACCTTTCATCAAGTCTGTCCTCCTCTTAACTAAACTACGTTCAGCATAAAATACGTATAATAAGAAAAGTCAATCGGACGCGATGCGAATCGTGCACGTAATAAGAAAATTACTAACAACACCAATGAAAATTCTAATGTTGAGGAAACGTGTTTCATTTCTTCCTTCTAGCGACGCACAGTTCCGTATACGGTCAACAAAATATTCCGAAGCGGACGCGACAAAAGCCGCAATAAAAAATTGATACGTTAAACACTTGTTCCGTTCAATCAAACCGCGTATTGACTAGAATGGACCGTAGTCTTCCTTCTCGTAATCATATTTTCATTATCAATAGGACTTGAGAGAATAATAACTGTACGTGAATGGACACTTGAAAGCATATGGTAAATGTTATTAATGAACCCAGCTAATTACAAGCGGGCTATTAGTCGTAAGATCAATGAGGTCTGTCACGAGGTTTCTTCTGCTCACTGGAGCGAGATTAACGCTGATTTGTAACACGAGACCAGTAACTTTTACGAGGGTTTGAAAATACTCAGGATTGGCAGAAGCCAGCATAGCGTTTTCATCTGTGGACGACGTTTGTAAACCTACTACCAATTTAATATCTAGATTTCCAGACAAAGTATAAATTCACCAGAAACATGCATAAACACGAACCGTTAATTATTAGCAATACATTGCTACCATTCCATCAGCGAACCTGACATCGACTACATCAACATTAAATAGTACTTTGACGAGATCACTCACGGTAGATAAGCAAACTGTTACTATAGTACTTACTTTATCTCCTTCATTGATTCAAATAAATGTATTTACATATCCTTATTATTTTGTCTATATCAAAGTACGCAATAAGACAATTACAGCATTTTGGTAGAAGATAATCTGCTTAAAGCTTCTATTCATAGAACTCTAGAGTAGATTACTGAGCATTGAGATTAACGCGTATAAGCTATTGCTGCAATCAAATACCAACTTCACAATGCAATGATCATGCGTCTTTGCAACGATAATAATATTAGATTGATAAGTCCAACGCAATGCGTAGGAACGCAAGAGTAGACGGCGCCTCGGCCCTCCCACGCTTACCAAACTCAGGTAATATCTATTACAGAGTCGAAAACGGGTTCTGTATGAAAACAAATATAAATTGCTCCGTTGCATTCTTTGGCACGTTGTGTTTGAATTAAGAATTGATGATGCTGTTATGCTCGAAAATACGATAGTAGGTAGCAAAGAAATGTAAAGTGTATTTAAATTTACGTATCATCTCTCGTGAAGGACTATCAGGTAAAAACAGCAGCATAAACGAATTCCTATAGGTACCTATTCTATTATTGAAGTAGTAATAGTACAGATTACAGTATCAATATTTCAAGTGCCATAGTAAGTATTATCATTTATCGAGCAAAAAACGGCGTTATTAGCATGAGAGCTTTATATAACATGTTTTTTATATATCTGTAATTATAGCGAATTTTTGAGATATGGCTTGGTGACAGACAAATAGTCTTATTGGTAAGATCCGGTTTTTACACTTTAGGTATTGAATCCTAAAAGACTGCTATGTGAAAAATTAAGATCATAAGTCATAACATCAAACAGTTCCAAAAAGAGATAAATTATGTCGTTGATTGTAACAATTTGAATCCAACACAATTAATACGCCTACTATAAACAAAACTTTGAGCAAACAAGCCGAATTGTTACTTGCATTTATATAATTTACTAGCTGTGTCAGTAAATTATATTGATATATACGACTTGGACCGCATAGAGTAATTATTTTCAAACCCCCATAACGGACATACATAATTTTTGGATATTTTGAACCGTTTTCACAACGTACGCTGGGAAACCCCCAAAGATGAATTTTTTGTCGCGTTTTCATCACATTTCCCGCTGTTTTTTCGCTCTTACTAGTTACAGTGCGATTTTGTATAGCTGCTAGAGCTCGAGAAATGCTCTAGCCAACACCAAAAGAATTTATCAATACGAACCAGTGGTTCTCGAGCCTAGCGCGTTTAAACAAATATACAAACGCTTAAGCTTTATATATTAGTATACATTTTTAAAATCAGCTGCGATACATAGTAATTACGTAGACCGCTTATTTTAGAGCAGTAAAAGCAGCATGTACATCATAGCTGTAAGACACGGCTATAAATGGAGGGCAGGTGCTTTGGCACGTTTATTATCACGAAGATGCATAACTCGGAGAGACGACGGTAATTCGCGTGGAATGTTTTCAACAGTCTGGAGACATGTCGTTCGGCCATTAAGTTAAGTCAGCTTACATCTAGAGCTGCATGCCATCCGCTTTTAATTACACTAAGAGCTGGTCAAGTCGTGAATGAAAAACCGTCACCGTAAGTATTGTCTGTATCTCACTCATAGTAGACACTATAATAAAACACTTGTAACGGTTTAAAACGCGAAATATATTCGTTTACTTATTTACAAGTTAAGTAATATATTGCATTTTATTAAGTGTTTTATTTAAACGATCGTGTTATCACGAAATTGGTACTTTTGCAATTCCAAAATGACTTTCCTATGAAAAGTATTAGCGCCTTTTCCCTATGTGGGTTGTAGCGCCTTTCTTTAAACGATTTTATAATAACAGGCAAGTAGTTGAACAAATTTTGTCCCCGCCTTGACAAAAACGATTTTTCATGTTTTTTCGGTGTCTTGAATAGATAAATAAGTATGTTATATATATATCGTTAGAAGTTGCGTTAATACATTTATTTACAGATAAACACTCTCAAATGTTTAATGATAAAAATAAAACACAATAAACAGGTTAGATAGCGGTTAAATAGCGTTTTTAATAAGGAACCCGCACTATAATAAGCATAAATAGCAAAAATTGATAGCGCAAAAACATTGTTTTAAAACACTTACTCCGCAGCAATAGGCAGCTTCCTCTAAAAAAACTAGCACGCAAAGATGCAAACGTGTCGAGGCGAGATAATAGCCCGGCTGATTTATAGCCGTTAATAAAAACTGGTAGAAAGTGCCAGGAGTCATCGGCACCTGGCGTTGATACAAACTATGGCAAGGTCAGACTTCGATAATAGGCGGGCTGTGAAGTAATCTTTGTTTGTTTATATTTTTTATAAGTGTCGTTGCCGGCTAGCGAAATAGCTGGGCGATTTATCGATCCTGTTCACGTGCTTTAACACGTTTTGGCGCCTGTTATGTGCCCAGTGGATGTGTTATTGCCGTAATTAGATTACTTGGCAAGTGGTCTCGTTACGAAAATAAACATTTTTATTTTGGTTGTATCAGGGCCATCATTTTTTAGTATAACTTCGGGTCTGGATACAGACTTCGGTGTTTCTATACGTATTGAGCAGAAATTTTATTATAATATCCAAACACGCCTGATCCTAATTCTAGATACTGAGATAGCAGACTAAATTATAAATACTACTATTAATTTTACTTATCTATCGCAGCATATAATTTTTTTAGGCCATATTTGGAGGAGGAAGTGCTATGTGTGTTATACAATGCAATGATTTTAAATATAATAACAAAGCTCGCTCTAATAATCGAGGCAACAAATAAGAAAATACAGTTCTTTGTGAAGATTCCACTGAGTTAACAATTAGATACACCAGATGACATTCAGGTCGCTCGTTTCATGTCGCTTATCCTCCGTTAATATCCCATAATAGCACTTCGAACAACACTTATTAGGTAGATACACATCATCACGGCAGAAATGTTTCAATAACGATTTACGATTAGAAGCGTTAAGTTTTATCTGTAAAATGAAAAGGCGTATAGCAGGGTAACAGCTAGGGACCGCAATATTTTATTATTTCTCGCAACAGACGATTGAATTCAAATTCAGCGTTCCTTAACGTAAACATTTCAATTCGACCATAAAATTGAATAGACATCAATTTGGTACAATTTCCTTGATTCAAATCGTCACACTCGAACGCGTTTACTACGAAGAGTACCTCCAAATAATGCGCGTGAAACATTTAATGGCTAAGTAATTATCTTCACCGCAAACTCGTAAACCACTTTGTAGATCGCGTGAGAACAATGAGATGTCCGACTGATGCACATCTTAAGTGGTCTCCTGGTATTCTTAACGACATTCATACGAAAAAGAATACCCAAACCTCGGCAAACAATATTTAATTTTGAAAACATCTCGCACACAATTTATATTTGTCTGTACTTAGAGATGAAGACATCAATCAAAAAGATTAGATGTAAGCTTTCTAAAATGATAAGATAATGTTGAAGAAAGTGATAACATGCATAAAGATGTGTCATCCAGTTTTTTTATGTATATTGCACACTGCGAGCAGGTGCTCGAAATGAATATTTAATATCATATAAGGCAGGGTCAAAATTGGTCTCGTCTAATGGAGTGTCTAGACAAGCCTTCACCGGTATGCTAGAGTACTTCATTCAGGTTTGAAGTTATTAAGAATGGCTATAAACATCAGCAACATTTTTACGACCAATTAACGAATTAACATTGAATTTCGATACAAACTTAGATCAAGTTTTCGTTTGATTCACTTGAAATGATTAATGTAAGACAGAATTTCTTAAAATTTCTGTATTTATAAGCAATTAATGTATGTTATGCCTTAAGCAACTGAACATTCACGTTCTATTGTGATATTACATGAACATGTAAAAGGTTTTCAATGTAAAATTGCGTTACGAAAGCGTAAGCAATAAATGTTAATCGCTGTATGAAAATCAATGCGAGTTTTACACTGTTTATGAGTGGAATTAACCATCGTAACCATAACAGTGATAGGTGCGTACTTTCTCGTTACGCAATCACATCATAAACTTCACATTTTGTGAATTCATAAAGCCATGACAATAGAATCTCTTCCTGCATTGGGTTCGTGTACAGTTCCTGCATTTATAGAGACCTTACCATATTTAAGCTCTAGGATTGGTTAGGACACCTAAAACGTTTTAAGGACCGTCCGCGGCGATAGAGCTACGATTTCCTTAATTGAAATTAGTTTGCATACAAACGCTGGCCGTGAGCAAAGTTCGCGTGGACCTTGTCTCTTAACGATTATTGCTGAACTGTTTGCGGAAGGGACGTGAACCTCATGCGCCCGATATTAATCAGTGAGGATGAAGACGGAATTTATTCGAGCAAAGCCCTCTTATACATTCCAATGTATTTTATTTCTGGGATTTGTTTTGTTTCTTCAGCACCATTCGTCTGTATGACTAATTGTATACAGTTTTAAGACACGACTTTCTTGGTACTAGGAAACTTTTTCTACGTCACCTACTGTGTTTTAAATATCGAACTTATTGACAAATACATAAATATAAAACCTTCAGGACAACATCATGGTCGAAGAGAACCCCGGTCCACGATCCTATAAAACATAAGTCGGAAGAATAACGTTATAAATAGAAACATTAATCAATCAAGATTGCTGAATGCCTTGAATTATATGTTTTCTAAGAGGTCAATACGAATCGTTACTAGCACGCTGCGGGCTATGGGAACGTCAATGATGCCGATATAAAAGGCGGGGTTATAACTATGAGTCTAGATAAAGATTCATTCCACGTCGAGATAAAATCCAAGAAAAATGACGCTTAAGTGGCGGTACATCGACATTTGCGTCAAACCGACCTGAATATATTAAACATTAAAATTAACGATCCGCAATCAGAGACGTGGCTGATTTCTTGCAATCTACGAGAGTACAAACACGAAGGTCATCTTGAGAAACGTTAGTAAATCCATTTATTCTCTGTTCTTAATTGAATGGGCATGTTTCTAAGATGTTTAGAGGGAATCGCTGCAATATACATTAGGAAACGAGTCCCACGATGTATCTATTTTCAAGGCGATGTATAACGATTGTTTTGGTCGAGTCTCTCATCATTAATCTGATAGAAACAACCTCTACAAATCACATGGATGCCACACTATTATGATATTTTGATGACTGTAAGCAATCAATTGAAACATCAGTTGTTGTAACCAAAACTTACACGAACATTCCTATTTCATTAGAGTAAACGAAGATTAAATACTGTCTGTACTTTACGCGAGTAGTACACATTTAAATAAAGCCCTTCAACGTTTTAAAACGCTATACATATTAATTAAACTTATTAGAAAATTATTACGACGGAACAGATGGCGATAGCGCAGCAGTTTTTACTTTGACGTCAGAGACACCCTCGATCTTTAGAGCTCGGAAACGTCGGGCCGTAATTTAAATAATTTACAAATAAGTTTAACTAATATATATCACGTTTTAAACCGTTAAAGTGTTTTATTTAAATAAATGATAATTTCCAATTTAACAAAAAATCAAATTTCACTGTTTGAGAATGTGTGTTGTTACTAAGCAACTTTATGACGTATTATGAACAAAAAGCAGCGTAAGGAGTTTAAGTATTTAAGATAAGCAGATACAAACAAGGGAAATTAAATAAAATTAATCGACTTTAACGTTACAGAATCGCTATAGTAATTTATATCGTCAAAGTCAATTAATCTCAAAGGAGTGCTATTATATATTGTTTGCAAAAAATGATATCCGGTATGTGGATCTCTCCTAAAGACCTTACCTTTAATAAGTCTATTGATCAAATACTGCTCGATGAAGCGAGTAAACTTCGTAATTAATAAATAGCGATGTTTAGTTTTCATAATAATAAAAAACTTCGCAATAACTATATTTCTAAATTCTTGATCCTGGTCGCGAACCACCATCAGTGTTTTAGTTTTAGTTTGATTACTTCCCAATGTTGAGAACCAAAACAGGTCTACAACAACTAATAAGATTTTTAAGTAGAGTTTTCCGCCTTTTTATCAACTACCTCAACTGTTGTCCTCTTTCGAAACGAAAAAACATACGAAACCTTAAAATGTCGTTCCTGGAATAATCTACAAAACGTAATAAATTTTAAATTGTACCCGTTCTCACAATGAAAGCATTGAGTGGGATTCGGCAGGTTTTTTTGGAACTCGGGCCTGCTCGAGTTTTCAACAAAAACCTCGAAGGAAATTTCGCGAAACGACGAACGTAATAAGTTAATTCGGCATTGTCGTCTAAAAAACTTGCAGGATGCCTCGCGATGGTTTTATTCGGAATGTAATTCGTGGATTCCGAGCGAAAAAAGTTACTTATCGTTCACATTCCGTGAAACTTGTTATTGTGGTGTGTACGCGTAAATCAGTGCGAGTGTTAATTGCAGGACAGAAAAATAAATCCCCGAAGTAATTTTATATATGTAATATAAGTCTTTTTATTTCAACGCAAAGCAAATATATAAAATATCGAAAAATCCGACGATGATGTGTTACAGTTGGACATGTTAGCTCAAATGATTAGAGAAATAGCAGGGAACTCTGTGAATATAAATTTAAAATCAATAATATATTGAAAAATTACGACTCGGGAAGGCCTTGAACCGACAGCCACAGCTCCGTGCTGTTGTTCTAACCGATTGAGCTACTAAGTCCTACACGTCATCGTCGAATTTTTTGTAAAACGCAATGTAATTTCAGCCTTAGCACTTGCGCATTTGCAATAACATATGAAAAACACTGTGGATATATTTTTTCAATATAAAATCAATTTTAAATTTATTATATGCCATCATGTGCAATAACATATGAAAAGTTTTCGAATACATAATAAAACCCAATGTTTATTCAATGCGCATTGTAAACAACAGCATCTCAGAAACTGTTAAATGTGATCTAGAGCTGGTCATGAATGTTATCAAATGCAATATAAATTATACCCTATACAATGGCTTGTTCATATAAAGCTATCAGCTATGAATCGACATCGAATCTGCTAACTAGTACTGAGCGGTGTCGCAGATGGCACGACGCTGCGCCTGGTTCGCTGTCACATGACACGGGTGGGGCTCTTTTAATAGCGATAAGCGGTGTTTATTTTCTGATGACATTTTAAAGAAACAAAGGTATTTAAATATCTAATTTTATGTTTACGTTGTAATCGAAACCTTCGTTCTCATTTATGGCAAGTTTACGATTGATAACGGTACAATAAAAACAGGCCGTTCTACAAATATATTAGTGCTATTAAAATCACTTTAATATGGAATTTTTAGTCCCCAAGTCACAATCCATAAAATCTTTCAGGTTGGGTCTACTTTTATTGTGGTTGGTTTTTTTTTTCCTCCCCCCGGGGGGGGCCGCACGGGGCCCCCCCCCCCCCCCACCCCCCCCCCTAAAATATGTTTAATGTCACTCTCTTAATAATTAAATTACAAATAGTATTGGGGCTATTAAGTTTATGACTAACTTGAGTTGGAACCTAGCTTAGTTTAAATATTGTATTTTTTTTATCGCTCGTACTAACACCCCGCCCTTAGTGGTAGTTTTCTTAAAAGGTATAAGCGTGTAGGCTTGTTTACGTCGGAGGTCACGCATGCCGTATAATCTATTATTAACGATACTAATGTAACAAATAACCACGGCCACTCCACCTCATTGTACTTTATGTGTAGCATTGATTTGTATTATTCTTTTATTACTGCAAGTACGGTTTTTAATCATCTTCATACATCAAATGTTATACTCATTCAGACTACGTCATGGCATTACATAATATTAAGATAATTTGCAGAAACTGTTACTCTCAGGTCCAATTCAGTTAGACAGCCATGGTTGTCATTTTGGTACAAAATATTAACTTTAGTATTTTTCTTTGTCTGTATTACATTATCGATGTACTTACAAAGCTTTTTTAACGGTTTAAAACGCGACATATATTTGTTGCAATTCAATTCAATTCTAACTAGGACCCGATGTTTCGGATGCTTAGTAGAAGCGCGGGGCCTTATTTCACGATAAAATCATTTAAAGTTTACGAATAAACAAAGCAATTTACCCAAGCGACACGTTCTTTGACAAGGGTATTAAAGTAGTAAATAGTAGATGTAATTTATCGTTATGTATACATGAATAAATGGAGCTGACAATCACAGTACTCTCTATAAAATAACCCCGATAAAAATATGATGCAGCGAGGACATTTCGCAAGATATATGGAATCTGTATCAATGTCAGATAAGATTCAATGTTACGAATGTACCGAGATTTGTTTAAGATACGGCGAAGTAAATATGTCATAGAGGTAGTCTATATTTAGATAACCTTAGCACTTAGTAGGGGTCGCTGCTAATGTATATTTGGCTAAGAATCAGTATATTTTGCTAAGAATATAGATACATAAATAATAATGGGCTACAACTGTTATATATTTACTGTGCTATGTATATTAATTTCCAGCAATGCCTGCAATGAATTCGAAACGATGGGGCGTAGTTAAAATAATTTTCAAATAATCTTAACTAATATATATCGCATTTAAATAAAACACTTTAGCGGTTTAAAACGCGATATATTTTACAAGTTAAACTAAAATATATCGCGTTTTAAGCGGCTAGTGTTTTATTTAAATGTGTACTACTCGCGTAAACTACAGACTGTATGTTCATCGTCTGCTACGAAAGAGTCTTGCGTAAAGGTAGACAATTTTTCTATTAAATATATACATTTAATAGAAAAATTATTTAATAATTAATTTAAATAACTTGTATATTCATCAATTTACAGTACCAAAGTAACAGCCCAAACTTTGATTTAAAATTAAACTAATGTAACTATAGTTCTAAGACTAGACTACAATACTTAAGTAAAGTTATCTTACTATCAAACATTTATTATAGTATATGGTGGTGATAAGTAGTTTAATGTATTGACATTAGGGCCAATATATATAAATACATGTACATTATATATGTGTCGAAGAAATCTATAATATGAGAACTATCTCATATTATAGATTTCTTATTAGCTATATGCTATATTTCTTATTAGCTATTAGCTATATGCGACTCATAAACAATCTAGGTCAAAAGGTAGAGATGCAAGATGCCATAAAAGAGCATTTAAGCCTTCACAAGGTCACCGGTCTTAATTAAGGAGTTGTTTTCCAGCATAAAAATACAGAATATGACCCAGATGGTTTGTTTTGGTCTCCAGTAATGAATGCACTGTGGAACATTCAAGAACTTTTTCACAGAGCCGAGATAAGTTTCTGAATGTAGCTTTTCCTTTATATATTGTTTTTTTTTTAATTCTGCTGAACGAAGCTTGTGAGTCCATAGTTTTACTAGGCGCAAAAAAGTATAGTTGACGTCTATTTGTGGTATATACAAAAGATACTACACTTTTATGTTCTTTAAGGACCTATTTTTATTTTGTAGCCAACAACCAAAATTCGTTTCTGTTGTGCAGGGCACAAAGTCTAATCTTGCCTGTTTAAGAACTGATCAGTAAAACGGACACAAAAATGTGTTCGCCCCATGCCCCACGAGGGGAAAACGAGATTTCACTTTCATTGAGATTCGAACTGAGAGTCTTGACGCAAAGCAAGTCAGGATATTAGCAGCTAAACCACGAAGGCAGTCAAGCTTATACGCAGCTTGGTAACATAAAATAATTATATTTTTTGCTATTTTCGCAAACATCTAGCGTCATGGGCAATTAAATTTTGAATTTATCATTTAAATATAACAACCGTCTCGAAATTAATTAAGCTCATTTTATATGGAATAGCATTAACAAATCTCTGTTTCCGCGTTTGAGAACAATAATATCGTACTAAATAAGGAATTATATTATCCTCGGCGATACTATCTGAAAGGGAAAATGATAAATTCAATCGTAAAACACAAGATGTGACATTGAGATAAAAATACAGACAGGAACGATCGATGTTCTGAAACATCACTTAAGGACGCAACTAAACAATTACAATTTTATAGGGAAGCAAAAATAGGAGAAAAAGTGAAGATTGTTGCATTAGGCCATGCGGCGAACACATTTTTGTGGCCGTTTCCCCGATGGGTTTTATACACAAGGCAATTAATTAAAACCGTAATTTTTTTTTATTCTTACGCAAGCATGTATAGGAGATACTTTACACTATTTGAAAGTAGTAGTAGTAGTTCGAAAGGTCTCAGAAACTCGTCATAATAAATTATTTTGTACATAAAAAGGCAAGTAATTTTATGTTAAGGCGCTATTTATCTCACCAGTCCACAAGGAACATACCTGAAAAAAAAAAAAATACAATTCTAAATAAAAATTCAATTATTGAGAAATTATACTCTTACACTGTAAATAAAACGACTTCAACTGATTAAAACGCGATGTTTTTTTTTTAATAAGGTAACAGCATCCTAAAAACCTAATTAATAGCGTAACGTCAGTTTCTAGGTAAAAGTATCCTAATGTAGTTATTTGAAAGTCGAAGTTTCTTCTGTTGAGGGTGTTTTATGCTGTTTGAATAAACTGTACATTCAAAGAAAATACAATAAGAAATGTAAGAAATGTGTTTGCTTTAAAGGGAATTTAGTACATAAGTATATTATACAAAGTATATAAAAATATAATACATGGAAGGTCAAATTAACAGAATTTGACCTCCCATGGTCCAATTCCATTGATTAAACACGATAACATATGTCTACCACCATGACGTATTACTCGTCTATCTATTTAGCTATGTAATATAACAGTCTTCTTTCAAACACCTGCCGCACATAAGGTGGGTCACGCTTCGCTGGAAGGGGTTCGACCAGACATCTGAAGTTTGTGTGGACTTTTGATGTAATTAACGGTTTAGGGGTCACTTTTTGAGTCAGAAGTTATCAACATGTTCTCTGTTAATAATTTTTCATGTTTCACAAAATATAATATTGGGTATGGTTGGTATAAAACATTAAATTAAACACTTAACGATTCAAAACCCAGTATAAATATGTCAATTGATTTATAACAACCCGATATTTTGGCTTTAAAGCAAATAAATTAAGTAACAGATAATATAGTTCACGTTTTAAAAATTAAAAGTGCTTTATTTAATACGTGGAAGTTATAAATTATAAATTTTACCATGTTAGATTTAAAAATTTAATTCGTAATAATAATAAATAAATAAAACACATGTTATTCGTAGTAGTGTACCTTTTTAAATTTTACTTTGAATTTAAAAAACAATGCTAAATTAGTATTTGAAACATTTTTAAATGTTATTGCACATGATGGCGTTGTAAAAAATAAAATTGATTTAAGATTCAAAAATTTGATTTGATCGCGATTCAAACTGGCATCCACAGCGTTCCGTGCTGTTGCTCAAACAAATGGAGCTATCCATTGGTTTGAGCATGCATATCTTCATTGCGAATTATTCCAAACTATGGACACATACAATATTTAAATTCACAAAAATAAACAAAGAATTTACTTAATCATATAACATGGAATTTTTGTGATATTTTTATTTATATTTGCGCAAAACATACATAGAAAAATATCGAAATTGTACAAGGATTTAAAGATCGAAAATAAATTGAAAAAATTTTTGACTCGGGCAGGAAAAAACATTTTTCAATTTATATTCGATCTTTAAATTATATAGTGCCTTCATGTGCAAATAACATGTGAAAATTATTAATGATTTCAAATGTACAAGCATTGTTTAGTGTTAGGAATCCAACGTTACTTAACACCGACAACGTTCCGATCTTCCCTTTCCGAGTGTTTGATTACAAAATAATTACGTTGTTTACGGCCGATGAATCCAAGTTGGTAAGTACATGAACAGTCTAAATAGACTGAGAAAAGTAATACAAAATATTATGCAATTGTTCTTTATTTTGGTGTTTAATTTCCTTATTACACATCGCTCTAGCCATTTTTCTGATTTCAACAATATCCAGCATACGTAACATAACGCGAGCTCATTAGGAATTGAAAGGTCTGGTTTAAACCGACTATAAACAGTTTTATTTTGATCAACCCTGCTTAGAAACTCGCCTGTTTTGGTCAGATCATTTTTTAAATCAATACGCTTATATAAAGCTATCTATGCAATAACATGTGAAATTAATAAAATAACCAAAGTGCGTCTATTATGCATAACAAATACACTCGAAAAAAATCGTTTGATAGCCACAGCAAGTTGCGGACATACTTCCTCTACACATAAGAGTGTATAAAAAATATTTAAATCAAGCACTTCAACACTCAAGGATTTGAACCCTAGACCGCGATCGCTATACGCTGTTTGCCGTTAGTTCTAGTCCCACCTGCGTCCTTAATTTTTAATCTATATTTAAATTTATACTAATATATAAAGCTGAAGAGTTTGTTTGTTTGAACGCGCTAATCTCAGGGATTACTGGTTAAAAAAATATTTTTGTGTTATTTAGAGCATTTACCGAGAAATGTGGAAATAAACGGGAAAATTTTTCATCTCTGTGGGTTTCCGATGCGTACGCTGCAAAAACGGTTCAAGATATCTAATACGTATAGTATGAAATAATGATTCCTGTTTAAGATTAACGTGCAAGAACGACGGGACGCGACCGACGACGTTGGTAGCTTAAATTTATAAATATGTAGAGGTTTGCAAAAATAAATTTGGATGCCCAAAGAACTATTCTACGCGGGCATCTAGTTTTTTATATACTGTACAATATTCTACGTGTATGCGTGAAACCTTTGCTTTTAAACACTTATAATTATAATAAACTAAACTGTCAATAGTATTATACATTAAAATATAGCCTAAAAACATACTATTTTTACATTTACGACAAATACACTGCATGCATATTGCAGTTAAATTGAATAATTCACAATGTAGGCAAGTAGGTCGTGTGACGAGAAGCTCCTACTTTAGTGAGTACTGTCTAGTACTCCTATATATCGTACCTAATTTAATGAAGTCCTGCATAGTTCACTGTCTGTCTACGCTGGCAATTTAAGGAAGAATGTGAAGTATAAACTTTATATTCAAAGACAATTCCATTCAAACAATTATCACATAACATAGTTTTTGTGGCTTGAAGAATAAAAAAAATGCACACACAAGAGATGTCTTGACAGACCTTTGCACATACTTACATGCATATGTTATATGTCTGTGTATTTAATTGACAAAATCAAAAGGACACTCCTCTCCAGGATTCAAACCTACAGGACTTCGCAGAGACAACAACTAAGCCGTGAGACGGAAATACAGCGTGAGTCTCACAAAGGTTTTACACGATCGAAAATTTAATAAACACGTATCTTCGTAACGGTGTATTCGCGAAATGGCTGCATTGCGTGCAACCAAATATCATCTTGCGCCCACAAAGTAATTACATTCGAGTTCCGCATTAGATTACCAAATTTTTATAACAGCGTGGGCTCATTTGCATTATGGTAATGAGAGATATTAGAGGGGCGGCCATTTTTTTTACGACGAGCTCAATGACATATAGTTATGGTACATATGTTATTCATATTAGCTCTTTGACCTGTGAATTTTGTAGATAATACTGCCTGAAATATATTAGTTAAACTTATTTAGACTTTATCCCGACGTTTCGGATGTTTGGCAGCCTTTGTCTCACCGTGATCAGGCCTGCTGCAAGCCTTTAACGAATATATTTCAGGTTTTAAACCGTTATATTGTTTTTTTTTTACTTTGTAGTTTTTAAAGTAACATTTCGGCTCAAGGAGAAGCAAGCGAAACTGGAAATTTAAACCAACATCGTGTTCTATACGTCAAATAATTTTATTAGGTATTTCTAAAAACTTATCGTGCAGTTAAGAATTGTCATAATGTCCAATGAGTAGGTACACACTCCAGTGAAATTATAATTAAATTAAACCACTTTAAATCTTAGGTATGTCATAGGACTTATAATTATATAATTTTCCATTAATCATTTCATTAATATCAAACAGTACAATATACCAATACATAAGATGGCACGAAATAACTTGATGTATACTAGCTAGCATTGGCCTTCTGTTTAATTAAAATACTATTCTAGACGCAAAGCAGTCTAAATATTTATGCAATTAGCATTTTAAAGTATCGAAGCTGTCTGTTTTATAAATTGGCGAATACCCCGGCATTAAGCCAGCGACTGCCAAACATTTGGCGTAAACAAACTTCTCGCATTCTCGCTCAAACAATTTACACGCGGTTTGACCTAATATCATTACTGCAGTGGTTTATTTTTGAGCTATTATAACTACTCGCATAGTAAGCTGTAGCACCTCGGTTCGTGTCAGACATACAGGAGCTAAGTGTCAAGTCTATTTCTTCAAGAGGCATAAACCGTTTAAGTTTCGCCGAAACTTTTTTGTATTTACATAGTTCATCTTTTAAGGTAATAATTTAATAAAACGGTTCACCGGTAGATGTATTTATTAAATCTACTGTTGTACTTTTTTTATACTTTAACATTGTTTCATGTTTGCTTTACAGTTGTGATTGGTACTGTAAGAACCAAACTGATCTATGCAAAGTAATAGACAGATGAAAAACAGCAATCAACTCTGTATTACAAAGCAATAACTAGTAAGCAGTGATTTATCATTAGTACATTTCACAAATTACACAGATAACCAGTTTCGTAATATTTATAAAAACACGTCACCAACGTCTCGTTTTAAGCGAAAATTACATAAAGTCGGCCGTCGACCGGCTTTGCCAAGTGCAACTGCATATTTGAAAAGGAAAGTACTCCTTGTATTACGACACAACAGAATTTATGGGGGGTATTATAAAAACTTGCGCTCCTTAAAACCTATTTTAGTTTAAGCATTTAAAAAAAATCATTACCACCGACGTTTGTAACGTATTTTATATAAACATAATTTGGATACATGAGATCTTAAAATACGAATAAAGGAAAATTAATTGTTATATGATTATGTGCTTGGTTTAAATGTTACTTAGAATTATAACTCAAAACAGATGGTTTGCAAATATATAATAAATAATATTGACATAGCAATGTGTAGACCAAAATAGTATTTTTCTAGAGTAAAAGTAAGGCTTGCAAACGAACCAATTAACGAAATTGATTATACAATATTTAATATGTACAGAAATATTATCTAATGTACAATGTCGCAACTCAATAATCGTATGGGAAGCGAAAATAAAAGTTGTTCAGTACAATAATAATAATTAAAAGTGAGGAACTCTGCTTCCCGTCGGTCTCCGTTTCCTGCACTTGTGTAACATGTCGGTGGCAACCTCTTTCCTATCACTCAAAGTATGGGAGCTAATGTGAGAAAATAATCTAATATTTTGTCTAAAAGAAAGAACTATTACGTTTTATCAAGTTGTTGATGTAGTAGTAAATAATTTGTGGTTAAAATCTTTACCGACTCTATACCGAGTGGTTTCGGCGTGAAATTAACCAAAAAAACTATATATACATATAATATATAGATATCAAAAATGTGCGAAAACTGTTCTCAACAATTAAGGTATACCTTAAAAAACTTGTTCTAAAAGAGCAGAACTACCTAGAAGAATTGTATTAGTATTTAATTCTAAGCAGTTTTTGAATATATCGTTGTTTTAATTTGATTTTATACATAAGTAAATGATCTGTGATTTTTGTATGTACCTTTATGTTTTGACGAACTAAATGAACTGTATACCTAAGTTATTTATTCAATTCTGACAAGACTATACAAAAACCTAACATCACAGCAACGATTACAAATGCAATTTCCCATCTCGCAATAAACTTTTCGCGTACTCGAAAACCGTTGCAAGTAATGCATTGCAGCCATAAAAAGCCTTTCCATTTTCACGACTCTCTCTTCGTTTTGAGTGCCTGTAGGTACGCAATATTGGCGCGTGAACCCACTTTGACTGAAAAACTGAAACCACTTGACTGTTTAGGAGCTGGCACGTAAAAACTACTGTTCGGAAGCCATCTCGTAGAACTAGGAACAAATATTAATCCTTTAAAAATATTATATGTGAAACGTTTTCTAGAACATTGCTTATACTTTTATAACATAATTGTGATGGTAATTAAAAGTCTGTTTCAATTAAAAAAACCGAACCGGCATCCACAGCGTTTCACCTACTGTTCTACCTAATTGAGCCACCGTGTCCTACACGCTATCGTGGATTACAAGCCATTTGATAATTCTCGCGCAAATTCTAATGTCTTAACTAGCGTAATGATATGTAAATGCAATTCCACAAAGTGGGAGAATAGTATTAGATAACTCAATTAAGAAACTGTATGGAGTCCTTAAAGAAAACTGGGTCGAATCAAGCAGCGGAGCTGAACGTGTTGCGTTTTACACTTCGAGGCTCGTGTTGACCGTATGGTAGACATTATTTAAATACATTACTTTTAAAGGCTTAAACGTAAAATGTATTAGTTAACCAAGTCTACTGCAAAGCATCTGAAACGTCGAGCGGTAGTTAGAAAAATTAAAAAAAATAAAGTGATATATTTCGCTTTTTTAACCGTTAAATGTTTTATATAAATTTATACTATTCGTGTTAACTACAGACGATGTTTAATATTAAACCATGTATAATTTGGATTGGGATAAACATAGCAAAAATAAGAAACAGCAAAAGGACGTTGGTGAAATACAAAATGATAGATGTAATATTATGTCGTTACATTATTACTATGACAAGCTATAAAATAGTCCTTTGCTATGAACAGGAGAATACCTTACGCGAGTAGTACACATTTTAAGTTTCGTTTCGGATGCTTTGCAGAGCTCTGCAAAGCATCCGAAACGTCGGGCCGAAGTTAAAAATCATTTCCAAATAAGTTTAACTAATATATCGCGTTTTAAATCGTTAGTGTTTTATTTAATTGAGAATACCTATTAGTAAACCATTGGAGGTCAAACTGTTAGATAATCTGTGCAATGTCAATACATTGATTTAATGTTGAGAGGACCGTTTGCTTTTCTGGTCTTATGTTGGTAGTACATGTAAAATCTTTACGTTTTTGTTTACCCGCTCTCTTGCATACGGATCGTTGTAGAAAGTATGATGCAATATAAAAACAGCTTATTTAATTAAATCTCGGGCTTTTATTTCAAAATAACTTCACAAACCTTCTCAAAGGGCTATCTATGATTAGTCATACGAACTGGCCAAGGATACTTGTGTTGTTTTTAAGCTACACAAACATAAGCATGAATCAAGACGCAGGTATCAAGTCGCACAAATAGTTGCTTCGCGTCGTTGTTTGCATCGCAAATTTCGTGTCCAGGCACTTTGATAAAACCTGTATTATATATTTCCTGGTCTTCGAAAATTGTATTCGAAAGAAGGAAAATTCTGACATTTAAAACTAAATATTCGACTATATTCTTTTATATCTGCAATGTCATTTAGCGTTGCGGTTTCGTAAGCCTCTTCGCACGTGTCTGCAAAGCGTAAAATTTATTTTTTATATTTATACTCGTTTCGAAATCGAGCACCTTGTACCAGTCTTTCCTTTTAGCGAGGTTGTGTACTGACCCTATACGTTAAATTAATGAAAGACGTTAACTATATTTTATGTAATTTTATGGCGTCGTGAAAAACTCTACGATTTAAGCGTAATTTATGATACAATTTTTCATTTAAATTTTTGAAACGGGAAATGTTAGTTTTCTGCTGCAAAGCATTCGAAATTTCGGGCCGAAATGAAAAAAAATAACTAATACATTTCGCGTTTTAAACCGTTAAAAGTGTTTTATTTATATCTCGTCTATATCTCAAATGAACGAATAAAATAAAGCAAGACTTCAATGATAGATATACCAACAGATATATTTTTTTTATTTATGTTAATTAAATAAAATGCCTTTTAACAAGTTTAAAAAAGAAGTATATTTTATGATAGAAGAGGACAAATAAGCATGGGGATCGCTTTATGGTAGGTGAAATACCTAAGCCATATAACATCTAAACGAGATTTAGAAGTAAGTAGAAGAACTAGAAGTATTGTCGACCAAGACAAGACGTTTTGGAATATTTTCATCAGCCGTAAGGGAACGGGAACTAACGGAAGATGATGGGCGTCCATAACATTGTCTTGTACCTTGTCAATGATAGACAATACTTATACGAATCTAAACCAATCTCTCTTCCCGAAGATACACCGAGTCGAAAGTGGTATTGCTACCAACTCTACGTTTGCCGACTTGCACTTTCTACGCGCTTTCGTCGATTTAAAATTCAGATGTGAAACGACCTTGCGTTAAGTAATTCGGTAACTTCGAATCGTAATACTATGATTCACGACATTGATACAGCTCTGAGTCATGCTTGAAACAATTAAAGGCGCCTGCGTCTTATGACGCCAGGACTTCGTGTTCGAACAATTGGTAGCAATTAGGACCTTAAATACGTAAACATTGATAATATTACTATGATCTTGTTTCTTTCGTCTACGTAGATCAATATCCAGGACCAAGGAGAAACGATAAAAAGTTTGGGTCGGGGGGCACACTATTTAAAGTACCTACTTGCCAGTAAAAGTCGATCAGTAAAACGGACAAAGAAATGTGTTCTCCCCATACCCCACACGGAGGAATGCGATTTTACTTTTATAGCATAAAAAATATTAATTGTATACAACCCGAACGTGATATTATGTTATACATTGTAACAGACGTGTTTTACGTTCGTAGAAACTAACTGTTATTAAAAAAAAAACTAATAAAGTATTGAAATTTTAGATGTTTATAAGAGTCCCAAAGGCCTTCCTGAACCTTGCACCTCCTCGTTCAAGGTACTAAGATACTACTGTAGAATAGGCAAACACAATAATATTGGAACCGAAACTAGAAGATCAACATGGAGAAAACGAGAACAAAAGGGTCATATAATATAATCCTTTGTATATTTTAGTAAGTCAAGGCCAATCTTAGTACTTTTATTACTATCTACTTTTCAGAATCTCCACAAAGATTTGGATTACGATCAATAACAAATTCTTTGTTATAGATAAAATAAATCTCGATATGAAACAGATATAATTGGAACAATATTCTGCATAATTTGCAATGATCACGTGCGAGGTAATAAGATTACCTACTTACTATCGTTTAAAGCCGATAAAACCGCTGCAAATTAAATTACGTGCCTCTGTCGGCACAAGAGATTGTTTGCTTTCAAATTTCGTTAATATCTTTTATTTGGAATTCTCGATTACCATACGACTCGTGCGTTTTAAAAAGCGACTGGATAGTTACTTTTTAAAAACTTTCGATGGTTACACTTTGAATTACGAAGATCAATGACACCGGCGGGATAGGAACCTGTAAACCTCTTATTCATATTGTTATCTGCTACCTACATCGCTACATAAACAAATTTAGGGATGTCCTAAAAAGTTAGTAAAATCAAAAAAATATAAAATGTAATGTAAGTATTGCTTTTTCCTCATAAGAATAAAACGCTTGAGCATATAGTATAACTTTCGCATTGCCTTTTTATTATTCATAGATAGACTACTTCCATAGCACTATCATAGAGATAGTTCTGCTCCGCTAAGATAAACACTCCCGCGCATTATGCAATACGCGTTACCCACGTATAATTGCTATGTTTAAAACTCGGCATTTTACTGCTGCATCCAAACACACTGCCGGAACTCACTCGCAGTTGTCGAAAGATTTGTATTAATGGAGGTGGGGCTCCACTGACGGCGGGATCGGATTGCGTATACGGATGCTTGGAGGATATAAAACCAGGTTATCTATCTTTGGGCTGATAAACACCTGCCTATTACAACGATTATATAATTTGAGGCATTATATATTTTATATTATATATTTTGAGGTTGAGTTTTAAACGTAAACATATAAAAAGTAAATGTACTTGTAATGTAGCTCTTTACGCCAATTGCGCATTTAATGCAACTACATGTGTTTATAATGTTAAAGATACATTATTTATTTTCGGTGTAATTAGGCAAAAAGTTTGATTAGATATATATAGAAAGGTTCACTATTTTTCAGTTAACACTGCGCCGATCGGATGATTAAAACATAGTAAGTACCACAAGACAATATGCCTTTGGACGTTTGTCATAAAAATAAATAATTTTGTTCGATGAATGGAAATCACTTAGCACGAAAGCAGATAAAACAGAAAAAGCTCTACACTGTTTTGTTTAAGGTGCAAGCTATAGGCGATTTTCACCCCGCTGACAGAAGAGACAAACCAGTTTCCCAGTAAAGATTCGAATCATTCACACCGTTACGCGATACTCTTGATTTGTGAAAATCTCGGATCCAATTTTAATGTGCGGAAAGTTTATTAACGGCGGCTGGTCGCGTGTGAAATGTTAAGCCGTTTGGGTGTTGTGACTTTCAAAAATTAAACACCCATTCAAGACGATTGTTGCATACCTTTACGTAACCGATATACTTACGAATTAAGTCCATTGTGTTAATTGGACGGAGCAGTTTATTTTTTCATTATGCAAGCACGAGTCATTCGTGTTTACGTGAATGGGTTTTGTTAGTGGGGTAGCGGAGTGTAAACAGAAAACACGCCTTTGATACCACGCCGCTGTTGTCGTTGGATGTGAGTCCTTTGGTATTGTTGGAGAAAAGACACGAGTTCGTTATGTCTTCGTGAAATAACAATAGCGTAACACGGCAGCTCTTAGGGAACTAAAATGTACTATATATCTTTCAAAGATGCTTGAAAATTTGAGTATTATTATGACAACGTTCTTAGAGATAAATCGAACTTGCTGTACTGGTCGGCAGCAGCCGTTATCAGTTGTATGAAGATCCGTGTGTCCTGTTTAACGGCCAAATAAATAAAAAAATCATATATGGAACGATCTTCTACTCCGCAACATGGCGACCAAAGAGGTAACTTATTGGATATAGAAAGCCGATAAAAGAAACAAAATACTAAATACTGTCTATAGTTTACGCGAGTAGTACACATTTAAATAAAACACTTTAACGGTTTAAAACGCGATATATTCGTTAAACTTCTTTGAAAATGATTTTTAACTTCGGCCCGACGTTTCGGATGCTTTGCAGCAGCCGTGGTCACGGGGACCCCCTCCCTCAGTTTAACTAATATATCGCGTTTTAAACCGTTAAAGTGTTTTATTTAAACAAAATACTAGCCAAAACTATTGTTATTAGTTGTTCGTCAACTTCGTCATTGCTTTGCAGTTGTGTATTTACTACTTATTTTAATTTTCGCTCATTATTTGAGAAAAGTATACATACCTTGTCTGCAACTAGGCATTGATAGACACCTAAATCAAGTAATGCCTCTCTAGCCGGCCGCTTCACTAATGTACTGTTATGTTAGTGTGTTAGTTAGTACTTTGACGTATTTACTTTAACTTTCGTCAATTTTTTAATTACGGGATTAAAACAAAACAAAAGACCAAATTAACAATAGAGTATTTATTATTATTTACTAAGTGTCCGAACAGAATTTTTCACAGACACATAAATAGGACGTGAAATCTGCCAGTTACTTTCTAAAGTAAAGAATAAAATATTGAGGGTACAATTAGATTATGCAATTCCGGTTAAATCATTAGTTTAAAACATTAAACAGTAAATAGCTTTTAACCTAATCTTAATTGTGAGACAGATAATGATACGATTCACTTTCGGGAGGACTTATAGCGTAATAAAGATATTACAGTACTTAATTAATCGCACACATATACAATTCATAATGTTGACTCTGGCATAATGGTAAACATATCGTCTAGCGTTGCGTTTGCGCTTGAGTTCCTGGAGATGCGCTTGAGATCTTTCTTTGCCTAATTTTAATATTGGCTTTGGACTTTCAGAAAATACTCGGCAATCCGAGTAGGTGTGACCTAGTAGGATTTTCGTTATCCCCACGGCCCATTCAATGATTAGATTTTTGTCACGAAGTCTAATATTTTTCAGAAATTATAAATTGATTTTGACCCGGGATTCAAACTCGTTGATTATTAATACCTATATAATACTAGAAAGACAAATAGGCTTCTTAGAGATAAGTTCAACTACACACATACAATCATCAATCAAGTTGTATAGAGTCTTGTATCAAGTTGACCCCACTTTCGTACTCGCCTCTGCCCGTATCAAGTTATACGTATTTACTTGGTACTGACCTGGCCAAACTGTAACAGTTTATGCAATCGTTGACGCATGCAACTAGGATTAGAACAAACTCGTTATTATGAACGTGTGTTATTAATAGAATTGCGATGGAAATAGGCGAGTTGGAAGCGTGTAATGTATTTTCATACAATGACACTTTATCGTATAGAACTGCGACAATATTTTATCGTAAACACGTTGGCTGTTACAATTTGCTTTATCTTGCATTGAAATTAAAATACCTAAGTTGTTTGACGATATCAAGTTCTATTTTTATAGTGAAAATAATAACGGAAATGTTGCATAAAATAAAGCACTGTCGAGTAATGGTATTAAGCTATAAGGTAATAAAGTTTTTTAGTATTGTTACCTTATCGTTTGGTTCGGTTTGCGATCCACTTGCTCTGCGAGCAATAATATAGGTACTAAGAAAAAGAAAGGATTCTATACACTATACTATACTATTTAACATATTTTCCAAACCAATTAATAAACGCCGTCGACCTTTTTCTCTCTGTCTGTCTCTCTCTTAATAATAAAATTACAACTAGTGTTAGACCCGGTGGGAAGTGAACCCGTTGATTAAGAATTGTCAGCTATAAACACTACAAGTTGAATGAAAATATACTTACAAGAATCTTCCTTATAATAAAGGTTGTAGATTTCGCAATGTCACGTCCTCAATGGCGAGAAGCTATGTCAAATTAACGTGATTCAGCGTATGACGAGTAATCCATTGCCTAATGCCCCTCGTTATATCCTTAATATGACATTGGGGCATGGAGTTTCCTCTGCTTAGAATTCAAGTAACGACGATATACATTTGATAAACTATATAGACTGAATTTAAAGGACGAAGCATAATTTATAAGATAGAACACATTCTGATAATAACTAGTCCTATTCAAAGCCTGCTCAAAGACGACGTTATTAGTAAATTATATAACAAATAAATATTCTCTGTAGTTAACGCTAGCGGCACAATTCGAGTAGGTACTATATATTATTATAATTTAAGTTCAGAGGGACATTTCAATCGCTCATGTAAAGCATTACAAACGTTCTCACACTCTTTCTTTCCATAGACAAGAAGAACTTCATTCGTAACCAACTTTTATACTAATTCAAATGTCAATTTACTAAAAACTTATATTATATAAATTAAAGTACTTCATATATGCCTATATTTTCTATATTGGTTAAGTACAATATCATCTAAACCAAATCGTGCAAATAATCTCGTCTAAGTAGTCGCAACTACCTACTTCATTAATCTGTGGTGAATAAGATGAAACACAATACTATTGTCTCGTATAAATACAAGGTAATTACAAAGTATTCAGATGTTCGCCACTTCACGGCCATTGTCTGAAATAATTAGCCTGACATCGCGTAAATTATAGGAATATTATATCTTATTACTCTAGAGAAAAAAAGAGCAATTACGAAGCACCTACCTACTATAAATTTAAAACGCCTCGTTGTTACTAAAGTTTAGTATAGGTATTCGATAAGGTTAAATCTCGTTACTCCCCATAGGACATAGGGCGAACACAATTCTGTGTCCGCTTCACTGAAAAAGGTTGTATGGAAATTCGTGGTTTTTGAATCTGGAACAATGAAACTTTCTTCTTTGGCTTTTTGGAAATAGGAGTCGGAAGTGGGATTGGCTGCGATAAATGCGCAATTACACTAATCAATAAACAGCCTAAAAATGTAGAATTTTTAAGTCACTATTCCACGCGAACGAAGTCGCGGGCACGATAAGACTGATTAAATTAAATGTGAAATATCAATTAATGGCGGTGCGACGAGATTACGAACATAAATATTCATAGCATAATCCTCGCTGTGATGCCTTTGTGGGAATTAAACTGCATTTATCATTGAAAGCCGCCCCCAACTAACTTAGTGCTCGTGCGCTTGGCTTTTTTAATGATCCTGTTCGCTATTTACTCTGCGACAGACGCGAGATCGTACATTTGTATTAAATTACGATCTCACTTACTACTTATTTATGTACTTACTAATGTAAGCACCTTTTACTACTGAAAAATATCTAGTATCTACTTGAAAATTATCAACCAATTTAGTTTTTTGTACGTAATATCATTTTAGGCCGTGTCTTTTTTTATATTATATCATACACGACGACAGACAAGCATGAATCTCACTTGATAGAAGGTGATCTAAACTAGAAGCGCCGTCGACTTATTTTGGGTTTGGATGTTCGGAAATCCACAGACTGAAACCGAAGTTTAATCACTTCACGGCTTTTTCATCTGTGGAGGTGGTTCGTGACACAAAAGGAGTTGAGATTCTCCTCCCACCTCCTCCACATCCTACAATCCAGAGTTTCAGGATTTTGTATCCAGTGGGGATCGAATACACGTCCCGCCAGCCATACATTGTGTGGGACATTAGACCAATAAGCCCATTTCTGTGGGTTATTCCTAAAACATTTCATTACTTAAAACGACAAGGTTCAGTTCAAATATCGGAGAAACAGAATTTTTTTTGGTCTGAAAGAGATAGCCTGCCCCGAGTCCAACATGATGATACAATCATCATGTTGGACTCGGGGCAGGCTGTGCTAAGTGATTTTTAAAACACACACAGATAAAGCAATTCTCAGCGACAAGCGTATAAGTTGTCATTTATAAGTGCCATTTGGAAGCTAATACGGCGATTAACAAAAGACCTTGGTGCGCAGAGGTCGTTGAACCCATATTTAGACACGAGGGGAGTGTTAAGGAGCATGAAAGAAGCGTAACATCGATTCAGATGTTAGGCCCCGGTTCGGTGGTCATTGTATCATTATCGTATTACCGCTTAAGGGGCAAGTGACCGGCGAGGCTACAAATATTTTTCGATACGTAATACTTATATATTGAGAAACGTATTGTAGTTCAAGAGCAATTAATAAGAACAGTGGGGCCACAGATTAAAATCAACGTCTGGTGAAATGGAGAATTTCGGCCCGACGTTTCGGATGCTTTGCAGCAGCCGCGGTCACGGGGAGACATTCATATTTGAAAAAAATTAACAACTAGTATTACATTTAACTGATAAACTAGTTTATAAAATCTAGTTTATTCTTTAAATAAAAAAAAAACGTTTTTTGATTATTTTCTTTTCCAACTTGTCCAACCGTAATTGCACTGAGAATTTTTTATTTCTTGTTGTGTTTATATTAAATGAATTTAAATATATTATCGTTATCTTGATCCGTCTCTATGTAAAGGTCAGCTCAATGGTTAAGGATTGTGTTAACCGTTAGACTCCTGGGTTCGAATTCAGGACAACCCATGGCAGTTGGGTCAAAAGCAGGGCGCAGAACTTCGACTCCATATAATAATCAATCCCTAAAATACATATAAAAATGTGTGTGCACCACCCCCAAACATGAGATAGAATTTAACAGTTTTTAATCATTTTTACAAATACAACAATGAAATAATAACATAAAGGATTAGTCCTACAGACAAAATAATTTTTGTTCCATGTAATAGATAACTACTTACTACAAACAATATACGAACATTAAATAAACGATCCCCAGTGACCACATCTGCTGTAAAGCATGCAAAACGTCAAGTTTTAAACCGTTGAAAGTGTTTCATATTGAGCATATAGACCAGCACCGTGTCATAGCCGATAGTAGTGAATATTGCGTCTCGAAATAGACTCTCGCCGAACCGCTCGCCACGATACAGAATACCTAATACGTGGATCGGTTTAAGAAATCTCGTGCTTTAACCTGCGAGCGGTCGTCGACCCGCGCTGAGCGCACCAGAGCCTTATTGTTGTCCATGGAACTGCACTGGTGCTTTTCACTCAAGGTTAATCGCCTTATAGCAAACTTGATCCACGGGCTCGTTGGTACAATACACCAATAACACCGAATTATAACACATTAAACAAATATTCGTGAAACAATTATTCTTCCCAGGATTCAAAGACAACCGGTAAAAAAATCAATACGAATCATTTGGCGACAATAAAACATATAATTTTACGTATTAAACCGTTGAAAGTTTATTTTTTAATGTGTACACAATTTAGGCTCGTTGGTGTAATGGTATTAATCTATGACTAATATTGGGTCGTATGTTCAAATCGGGTCCAACGCTTTTCTAACGAATTTATAATTTCTATGAAACATGTTGGACATCGTCTTAGCAATCTAAATATTAAATGGGGGGCAGGAATATCGAAATTCTAACCGGGTCACGAACCACCGTCCACAGATGTAAGATCCGTTAAGTTTAACCGCACTTCGGTTTCAGTCTGTGAATTTCCAATATAATAATAATAAGTATAAAACTAAAAGTTAATTATAAGTCTGCTCTCTCGCCTCAGTCGCCTCTTTCCCTTCTAAAATCTCATCAAAGTACCTACATGGAGATTAAAGGTACTGGCAACATTTAAATTTAGAATATCAATCTAAACTTGAAAAGTCATTCAAATCGGGAGCTTTCACCGGTTTCTGCGGTAAACATATTCTGCATAATCTCAATGATAAAGTGTTTTTAATTATTTATTTTAAAGAGAAATTCCGTGGCCGGCCTTGCGTTCACGATAAGTACGTAAGTGCCATATTATCATTATTTTTCCATTCGAGAAAGTTTTATCTGTGAAATATAATCATTAATTATTACTAACGAAAACTTGAGGGAAATTAGCCAGCCATTGCACAATTAACCAAAAAGTATCAAAGCGTTTGACTTCATTGTAATTACGCAATATTAATATAAGAGTAGTACTAAATAGCTTAAACATCGAAAATAAATTGAAAAAAAATTCGACTCGGGCGGGACTTGAACCGAAATCGTCAGCGTTCCGTACTGATGCTCCAACCAATTGAGCTACCGAGTCCTACACCTCATCGTCGAATTTTTAATTTATTGATACATGCGCATTGAGGTTCAACGTCTTATGCTTTGCAGCTTAAGGAAATAATTGCAGATGAAATTACAGTTATAACGTTTGAAAACTTTAATATTTTTCACATGTTATTGCACATGATGGCACTATATAATTTAATAAATAGAAAAAAAAAATTACTCAATTCAAAATATTAAACTTTTCCAATAGTATGTTTATATTCGGTATTCGCCCGAATAGCATTAAACACGCCGAATATGCTGAACACCGAAAGGTATTCCGAATATTCGTTGCAAGTCTAATTCAAACATATCACGTTACAATAACGACGCATGGAAAAAGCCAAGCCGACAACCTCTGCGCACAGTGGCACAGTGTTTTACGCGATGTACAATAGATGAATTGCTCGTTTTCGAGTATGGTAGGGTATAGAAAGCGTGGGCGATCAGCTATTAATGACATCGGTTCGAGATACGTTTCTTGCCACTTGCCATTGTTCTATCGAGTCTAATTAGCGGGGAAAGTTTAACGAGAGTGCCGAGAAAGTTCTACACATGTTAATGCTCGATCTGACGTTTGATTGCGTCCCATGCAAATTCAAGGTCGGCACGTGCGATGAACCGTCAAATCGGATGAATTCGGCCGGTCGCCATTTTGTTTTTACGAGGATTAAAGAAGATTAGTTAGACCGGTTGCTTTTATAATATTCGTACTCTATACGAATTAGTTATAAGACTTTCGTGGCAACTTGTAAAGCTATTAGATTTTCGAGCCGTTCGACTTGTGAATAAGAACGGCTAAACAACCTAAGTAGTAATTTTTCATTGTAATGTTGTTACAGGTACAACTTAGCACGTCACGTGGATTATTAACCTGTTATATATCTATATATGATAGTTACAGCATCGTCTAAAGAACATACAGACAAATAATTTGATTTCTTAATATGAGTATTTGTCAGACTAATATATTTTTGTACAATTATGTATACTGTTTAATGCACAAATACAAACAGATGATATATACCTGTTTGTTAATAGATGTGTCAAAAAGTTCAATAGCTGAACGGATTAAAACGAATTAAATAATGTGTTGTACTACAACGAATATTCGTTTTCAACCTTTAAAAGTGTGTTTATAAAATTATAATACAACTTGCATATGACGACCGACACCTTTCAATACGAAATCAAGCCCTAATTTAGAAGTAACATTGAAAATGAGGTCGTAATTATCGCTTATTCAATTTGTTGTAACGTCGTTAACCAAATGAACATGAATCTAAGTTGTTTGATGAAGGTACAATTTAACTAGACGTAGATAGCAAGTATTGAATTTATACAGATCACATTTTTTCAACTTCGCCGGATATTAACTTCTTTAAGCATATCGATCACATATATTGTCGGTAGTTTATGGGAATAAATTAAATAAGACACTTTAACGATTAAAACCGCGAAATATATTAGTTGAATCTATTTAAGCATTTTTTTAAACTACAGCCCGACGTTTCGGATGCTTTAGGAAGACCAGAGGTAACAAATGCGGCTAGGTACGTTTGTCATGCGAATTGCTCGGTATTTCGTACCTGGTAAAAAAAAATGTTTTCTGTACTTCAGGCTGCCTGGAAGAGATCGCTGCTTAGCGTAGTAAATAAATAAGGTGTCCTAGTAGATATGTCTCATTCTGTACTTGAGCGACACTCACTCAGTAAGAAATATTTGACTTTAGTAATTTAATTTACCAACTGAGCTACCGTGTCACCATTTAGTTATGCAAGGTATGTTGTTGATGGCGATTAATAATTCTATCTCTGTCATAGATATCTTCTCTTTTCAAAATACTATTTAAATGTATTGAATTTCATGCGCCTAAGCGAAAACTATAGATATTCAAGTACAAAGATTATCGTATTATTAAAATCAGCGGAACACCCGTGAACTCTTGCCCGCGTCGTTAGATGTTTGAGTTCTAATGTGAAAATTATAAAATGTAAAAGAATAAGACGTTTGCTTTTCTCACGAGTACAATTAAACCGTTTTCAAAAGTAATTTACGTCAGGTTTTGAGCGGATAATTATACCTATGACGCCATTACTTAATCTTGTGAATAAATTACATTATTAAGGTATATGTAATAACATATGAGAAAATTTCTTGTTAATTTATATAAGGAAATTAGTTCCTAGAATGTTCTAGAGGCGACTGATGACGATTTCAATTTCGTAATAGGTATACCTACATATATATATTACATGACGTTCACACTGATGTCTACTTTTTACGATTTTCGTGGCCCCTGGCTTGGGCAGAAGGCGCTCCAGCTTACCTCAGCTTAGCAGTTTTTGCTATTTCATATTCACGTTAATTTTGGGATTAAAGTATGTTTTTATTTTTAATTATAACATCTTTCCTATCAATTTTAATGAGAACTTCTTTAATTACTTATAATTATATAATTTTTAAGTTCCTTAGTTGGGATCATAGAAAAAAACGATTCAGAGAGAGAGAGAGGGGGGAAGAGAGAGAGAGAGAGAGAGAAATAGAGAGAGAGGGCATAAAACAGGTAAACATCCTGGAAACCCAAAGCTAGGACTTTGTTTTTTGACTAGTGACATGACTTTTGGACACAAAAATGAATCCCTTTTAAAGCCCAAGTACGCGCACACAGCTAGACAAACACTACGCCAACAATAGAAAGTATCATAAGCAATTTGAAAAACTCAAAGTACCGAATGACACAATAGTTCAACGGCTTGAACCTAAGAGGTCGCAGGTGCGATCCGGGCCTCTATTGTTGCCAGCCCACCCTAGATAAAAGCGTGGAGGGGTTAACGAGGAAAGCAGCGGGCAAATGTTTACAAAGCATCAATAGAGCGAAATATACCCAGCGCGCGTTTGCGAGTCTTAAGCACTCGACTTATGGTTATTTGGGACTTTAACATTTTTAAATAACAAATAAAACACAAGTTTCGCAAATGACCACGGATACTACGACTGCTGCAAAGCATTTAAAACGTCGAGCCGTAGTAGAAATAAATGGTAAACATATTAAATGTTTCACAATTAAAACCGTCAGTAGTGTTTTATTTAAATGTGTACTAGATAGACAATAGACGTTTAATAAAAAAAATGAGACTGAAATCAAACCACCGACGAACAGTGTTCGTAAAACAGGGCTTGGGTTTTAAATGTGTCAAGAAATTTATGTAATGTTTAAACATTATGAAAACTCCCACATGTCTTATGATTATATATTATTATATTTCAATGAATGTGATCTTACTATTGATATATATATATATATACATAGCCCTCTAATATAATTGTAGAGCTAAAGTACGACTTAGTGAAACAAAGTCCCATACAAAAGCCGATTGTTTCATTCAAGACCCATAATAATCGCTTCCGTTAATTTCAACTGCTATACTTAAAAGCTATGTAGCTTCCAGTGCTTCTAAAGAGAGATGCGCGCCTCTCAGTGAATTGATTGAATTAAGCCGGCAAAGGTCCCCTCTCCGTTTGTATGGATCTATGTGCAGTGCACACATCAATTTAAGCAATTGAACAGGCTATGCCTATATCTAACACACGATGCTATAGGATATCCCGTGTAATAAACAAAAGAGAGATCGCATATTGAACAAAGATCCAAGATATAGTTACGACTGAAAATTGAGAAGTCTTACAAACTATGGACAATTAACTACTTACATGTACATATACATAGTTGAAAGGGGCAAATAGAAATAAAAAGGGATGATACTTTTTTTTAAGATTTTATAATAATACAAACAACTAGGTGATTCCAATGAAATAAAGATTGGTTTTGAGAGAAGCAAAATGTATCCGGAGTCTTATTAGCCTAATTTGTAATAATGGCAATGTCGTTAAAGGATACTCTGTGAGGGTCTTACGTACCTATATTTGAAAGTGCCATAGTAACAGAAGTAGTTTTACGGGTCTCTCTAATATTACACTATACATAGTTCAAGAGCTCAGTATGTTGAAAGGGTTTTTTACAAACTGAATTAAAGGAAAATTTCAGTATTACAATACGCAACGCAAACAACTCGTAACACAGTATAAAAACAAAAAACACTCTACAATTTCACAATATTCTCATCAATATTGATAGCGCTACAATAGATACATTTATAAAGCGAAACATAGGTTCATTTAACGCAAGCGTCGGTGTAATAGTGGCAAAGAGTGGGTTTGATCCCTACCGGGTCCAATATTTTTGTAAATAATTTCTAATTACACTGTAACATGTTAGACTTCGTCTGAAAATCTGGATAATAAATTATAGAAATACCGTCCGGGTCAGGAACCACCGTCCACAGATGAAAAAACCGTGAAGTCAAATCGCGTTAAGGTCTATATCAATCAGTCACAGTATATAAATTTCCGAATATCCATAGACGAGATAGGTAGACTTCAGCATCTTCGGCATCTTGTTTAGATGTTAAATTGTTGGATTATGTCACCTACCACCAATGAGCCCTATGCGTGTCTTTTGTCAAAAAAAAAACACGTTTAACACGTAATCCCACATAATATGTAAAGTGTAAGCTGCCCAAAAAATTTATCTTGGTAATTTCGCTTCACCGAAAACAGGAGACGAAAGAAATCGAACCTGTTTCCAAAGGACACCACCGAGGCGAGTAAGTCACCAGCGTCCATGCGACCAAAATTAACCTCACACCGTTCGCATAAATTTATTTACATAATCGCTTGTGACTTGACACAATTTCACTGTTATAAATTAAATACATTTATCCACTTTCATAATCTTGTATAAATTTAATTATATAATATCGCCGTGATGTAAAGTCATGATCATGATCTATCAAAACATTTACTGGGTCCGCGAGCAGCCGAGCGTCTCGTTCTGTGGCAAAATGCATTGCTGTTGCAACAGTGGTTTTGGTAGCCGTAACATCGTGTATGTAATAAGTGCGTAAGACCACTTCAACAAAAGCACACCACCACGTTTGTTAGATATCAGTGAGTAGTTTAAGTAACTTCTACTTCGCTAATAACAATTAGACCAAATGTTAATAAGTGGAAAAATAATGTACTTTTACCGCTTTTGAACAAAAGCAATTTTAATATAATTTTTGTGAAAATAAAGCCATTTCCACAAAACACGTAATGGAAATATTTTTCTCCGTCTTGCAACTGTTTTGTACAACACGGCGAAAACAGAATTGGTAAATTTTAAAGCCACTTTATAATATAGCCACCTATTCGTACAGTAAAGACAACCGAACGTTCATGTTATAATAATCGCGAAAATGAGGAAAACCGATTCCCGCGAAGATCACTGCGTCGTAAGAATATAACATACTTTCACTCTTTCGAGATTTCCATCATTGAACTGACAACTTTCAAATACAGTGCAGAGCGTGGTGAAGAGTTCTTTGGTGCCCTGAATATGCGCCGTCATGCACAATCGCGGCTGTTCTGCGAAAGTTATGAGATTACTCAAAAGGCTTAAAGCATTTCTTGCAATTAAAATTAAATGGTCATGCGCCTGCGTCTTAATTTGAAAAAAGAACGAGAGTCGAAACATCTTTTATTGCACTAAGGAGTTCATGTTCGAACATGTTCTTCGCAGCACGGGGTTGTTTACACCCTCTACTTTCAATTTTCAAAATCCTGATATTAGATTTCTCTATATATAGCATCTTCTTTTTTTTGTTTATTATAATTCTGACGGTCCTGTGTACGATCGCCACCGGGGTCTACCATATTTTTAATTTTCAATTAAAAAAAAAAATCTAGATTTTTAATGGATGGTAGAAATATCGAAACTCCATACGGGTCACGAAGCACCATCAGATAAAAAGCTTCCTTCCATAAAGTGAACCACATGCTGTCCCTCCTCTAACGGTCAAGTAAAAGGAAAAATAAAACAGTCGTGATCTCCACTTGCGTTTACTAGCTGCTGGAAAAACAGGAACAGTTAAAAAGTCCATACATTATTTAAATCACACACAATTACTAGTAGATAAAAAGAATATCAGGCAGGTGGTCAACCATATGTCCTGAATACAAAACAGTTAATTACAGATCAATACGGATTCCGCCGCGTAAAAGGCAATTAGAGGAAAACTTATGCGAGTCGCTTCATAAAATAACAAGTAACGACAATGAATGCACAGTATAATGAAAAGATGGCGGTTAAATGCGTACAGAAGAACAAAGGCCACCTGGAAATTTTCCACTTCATATATGGAATTTAGCACAGAGTCGCTATTAGCAAATTGAAAATCTTTCTTGAATCAAACACATTTAATGAGTTAATATGCAATATGGTTTTGCTTAAAATTATTTATAAGCCTATTCGTGTATTAAACAGTATTAAAATAAGTGTTACACATTTAAATAATTCAATTTTATAGGGGAGGTCACCCCGTGTTGCAACGCATACGGAAACATAGGACTCCAGTTAAAATAAATTGTTAATACGTAAACAAATATATTTCGTATTTTAAACCGTTATAAGTGTTTTATTTAAACCGTATGGTTCAATAGTGTAATCGCATTATTTACACTGGTCGTGCGATCCTATGCCTTAATTGGGATTTTTTCAGAACAGACGCGACGGAAAATGTGGATAGATATGTTAATCTTATACGCAAAAAACAATAGATTTAACAGAGTAAAAGTGAATAGACAAATAATTAACGAAGTTAATACACTTAGCGATTTAGCATATTAGACACAAGGTCTTCCGGAGTGAATACCTCTAAGCGTTGGAAAGATTCTTGCTCAAACCCTTTACATACGTTGATCTTGTATGTGCATAATGTGCAGCCAGTAAAATCTACATGTAGCAAGTGAATTTCATTATTAATTATAAAGCCGGGAAGTTTTTTCTCCGTAGTGGCTGTTGGATTTGCAAATATTGCCAGTGGTTTGCACGAGAACTTAAAATAGTATCTCAAAACGGATTAAATCAAGAATACTAATTAACACATTTTCAACTACTTACTATATTTCCCAAATCCAACAGTTAACGTCCATTACTTTCGAGTCATTCGTCGACATTGCATAAATAATGCAGTGAACTACAATTTTAGACGTTGTCTGAATAAAAGCACTTTAGACGGTTTCAAACGCGAAACATATAGTAAATCTTATTTCTAGTGGATACGGATTACAAATAAGTTAAGTACTATGTTTCTCGTTTTAAACAGTTTAATCTACAATGTTTAAGACGATTGCGAATCTTATATCTATTAATTATATTAACGTACAGTGCCGGCTACTGGGATTACATAAAACACATACTTAAATAAGTTAAATTTAACTTATGAAACTAATCCTATAAGACCAAAATTTTTAAAATTAACCTAAATATTATATTATTATTACTTAACTAACATACATTCACCCGAGTTGTTGCATTTTACTTATTGCACAAATTCGAGTGCTTTTAGAAACAGTTATGTAAATTTGTCCATTTTATTGAATGTTACATAATCGCGAGCGAGAATAATACCTTTCTTACGTGCTGTGTATTAGTTTATCAAACACTTGATAAAATACAGCCTTCGAACAAGGACGTCTGCAATATATGCAATTAAATAAACAATTAACCTATAAATATCCATTTATCATGACATGATCCTTGCAAAACTTGTCTCAGACTTAAAATATAATAAACACATGGTGTGTATATTATATAGAAAGATAGATATAGAAAGCACGAAAATTCAACACAAAATTATCGCCTTGGCTTATGAATGATTTTTTAACGAAAAGATTGTTTTTTTAAGGATATCTCAAACGTGGAGGGACAATTCGGTTTTCGCATTCACGGTCGTCCTAAAGTTAAGTACGTATTAAAAAAAACACTTTAACGGCAAGACCCCACGTGACCCCGGCTGCTGCAAGCATTTCGGATGCTTTACGTACGGTCGTAATTAAAATAATGTTCAAAGAAGTTTTAAACTGTTAATGTGTTTTATTGAAATAGATTTTCACAAGCACTAGAGCCAGTTACATAACATTATTAACAGTTATCAAGAAGAATATTGCGGTTCATATAATTTAGTTCGATATAGGAAAATCGAAGTACCTATATTCGAATTGGTTCGATATAATAGCAATATCGAATACAATTGAATACCCGTCGTGTAAATATGCATTCCGATTTTAGTCTGTGGATTTTCGTATGTCCAAAGCCAAAATAGGTCTACGGCGCAATTTGTTTAGATGTTAAATGTCTCGCATCGTATCATCTTCCACCAAGTGAACTTAACTTTGCTTGTCTTCTCTATCATTTAAATCTGACGTTAGCGATATCTAAAAGTGCCCCAAGAATGCATTTCCAACACGGCATTAAAATGAAAAGTGCTAATACTATGTTAATTATCCGGCATATCACTTCAGCTCAATTGCCGCCTTGCCCAGTAAAAGTTTCGCGTGTTGCGCCATGCAAATGCGTAAAAATCTACGCCCGCTAATTACGCACGCAACGACAAGTGTACCCGTTGAAAATTAACAAATGCACAGATATCGATATCATCGTGATATCTCCGGTATGAGAATGTGATAATAATTAATTATTCACTGGTTTTTGCATGTGATGGCTTATCACTTTTAGAAACTGTATTCGATGACGTATACTGAAACATGACAGAAGTGGTAGTTTAAGCGAGTACGGTTTAAAACGCGATATATATTAGTTTGATAGAAGGGAAGTATTTTATTTGAAAAATAATAAATAATATGTTTACGTACGTAATATTTCTTTGTTTTATTTCGGACCTAAATGGAGATTTTATCAAAATGTTTTGTAATTTTTATGGCGCTATAAATGCGCAAAGCCGAAAAAAATGTGTGTTTTTTATTTAATTACTTGTCAAAAGCGAATGATTTAACGTTTTTACGTTAGGTCAAATACTACACAAAAACAGCTCAAAGTGTCCAGTACAAATAATTATATCAAGACCTAGAAAGAAATCCTATAAAGGGCAGTTGAAAAAAAAACGCAATTAACTGCTGTCGTGTGCGCAGCGGTTATTTACATCTCCGAACCAGTTCGCCATCGCCGAAGGATCTTATTACGAGATTCAAGACACTTATGGCTATACGATAAATTCTACTTGAAGTGCCTCATAACATATTCGCAAAGTATGCAAGCTATTCGAAATTAAAGCAGCCTGCAATCTTTACGCATTGGTTACATTGAGAGATTTAATTATATAGCTTGCCTCGTTGGTCTAATGGTTAGAGTGCATTCGATTGCAAATCACGAAAACTCCAGGTTTGAATCTGGGACGAAATATTATTGCATGCATTGTTATGTATTTATTACTTATTTATTAACACTTTATTTCGCAAAAGAAAAGAAAAGAAAAATACTAACGAAATATAGGTATAGACTAAAAATATAAAGTGCAATTGGCCTTATCGCTAACAAGCGATCTCTTCCAGGCAAACCAAGATGGAAGATGAGAAAGTTTATATCGAATTTTTATGGGAAATGTTAGAAGTAGGAGAAGCCATCAACCCCGTGCTTCGGAGAAGCCATCAGTTCCACCACGCACAAGGAGATTTGTGCCCAGTTAATATTGCACATATTAAAAGGTTTAAAGTATCTTTGTTAACACTCTATAATATAGTAAACTTGCTCTCCTTTATCGCTAGAAAATTTGATAACTTGTGTAAATATATAAATTCTATAAGTCCAACCATTGTTTGTATTTAAAGTTCTACTAAAAGCAATTATTATCATGTATTCATATTCGATAAACACAGTTTAAAACGGGAAATATTCCACACCCCTTCATATTGGAGACGCTCTTGTAAGACCAAGAACGAACGACAATCTAAAACGATCTTTATGCGTCACATAAAATTTTATTAACTAATTAGTATGTTGTAAAATCGAGTTTCTAGATGAATAAATAATAACACGAATATTTTATTTCGAGCTTTCATTCATCTCGATTTAGGTGAAGGCCAAGAATTCGAAACGGGCGCCATTAACTTGCAAGTGTGACCGGTTCCTCTGCACAACAACCTCACGTCGTCGGTTGCAGTATATACTGGGTTTGTATCTCGCCAGTTGCATAGATTTTTAATTTAATAGAATACGCTTAAACGCTAACAGTTTTCAAGAATTATGAAAATAGATATGTATAGTAAGGCGCACTTTCTACACTACTAAATTACTTATGAAATACAAATTATATTAAACGGAGCTTAGATAGGCACAGAGCAGTGTGGGTTACAATCCCACTGTGGACAGTTATTATTTTTGCTTGTTAGCCATAGCTGACAAAGTTGCTTTAGTTAGAATTAGAAGTACATACATGATACCTTTATTTAACTAACGTATAAATACATTAAAAACAAATAGCGGTTTTTGTTATAGGCTAGGCTAATTAAAAAAAAAGCTTTTTAAACGGATTAAAATACGACATAAATACCAAAAGTGTCCACATGACCAAAACCACTGCAAAGCATCCGAAACGTCAAGTAGTAGTAAAAATATATAATCTAACCGTTGAAAGTGAATTATTTTAACGTGTCCGTGTTAACTAATACTTAATATCCAGGCTCCTATGACCATGCTGTACTACGGTTTACGGTAATTGTCTGCCATGGTATATATAACCTATTTTTAAGTGTAATTCTTTAACTATGTGTACTTATATCCAATTTTGTAACTGGCTATTGCCGTTTTAAGTGTTTATAAATAATATTAATTTCAGATTCGTCATCGATAAATTAATGCTTATGTTGACCCTCAACGAAATGTGATTACATGGCTATTAATAACACAGCAAGTACGAACTGCAATTTACAAAGGACTTATCGAAATGCGGTTTATCATTGAGGTTACTAAAGGCCGATGTAATAACGGAGATGACATAATTATTATGGCGTACGACCGGGAGATAAATGCGAATGTATAGATAAGGGTGATATTTTTGTTTATGATAACAATTATTGCAATTTGCAACGAAATATTGAGACTATACTTGACTTCACTATGGCGAATGAAATCGGCAAGTAAATTAGAACGGGCCATTCGCTTTAATTACAGCACAATAATGTAATGCTTTACTCTTTTTTATAATAGTGGAGGACTGACAAGCTTAGGGTTCATATAAATAGTTGAAATTCTTAGTTATATGTTATAACATCTAAACAAGATGCGCTATCGACCTGTTTTGGAAAATCGAAAGACTATAACACAGTCTCCCCGTGACCATGGCTGCTGCAAAGCATCCGAAACGTCGGGCCGAAGTTAAAAATCATTTTCAAATAAGTTTAACTAATATATCGCGTTTTAAACCGTTAAAGTGTTTTATTTAAATGTGTACTACTCGCGTAAACTATAGACAATATTTGAAAGACTGTAACTGCAACTCGATTTAACTAGACGGCTTATTATTTGTGGACGACGACTTGTGACGGAATTTCGATATACCACCATACCACCCCTACAATATGCATAATTTCCAGACCTGTACAACACGCTTCAGAAAAATATTACCCCTTTTGTCTTTATCTTTATCTCTTCTTCTCCTTTAGGACGGTGAGCGAAAAAGTAAAGTGTGAGCGAGACGCGAGATATTTTTACAAAAACAAATTTCTCTTGTTCCTTATATTTTTCACCAACGTCAATCGTGGTATGTTCTAGAAGCTAATATTGTAACTTTCGCTATGATAAATTGCCACCTTAGCTATAGTTTACGCGAGCGGTACATAGCTCTTTCGACGCTTGAACCTACGAAATGTATTAGGTAACTTAACTACGACCGGAGCATACGGATATTTCGCAAAGCCGTCGGCAACCGAAGGACGGCTTTTCGCGTTTTAAACGAATAAAAGTGTTTTATTTACTTCGTTTGTCGCTTGTTTATCAAACCCCTTAAACTTTAATGATTATGCAACTCACCTCTTATTTTATGAAAATGTAGGCAATTAAGATTAACATTACCTAAGTGTTTCGAAAATATGTTTTTGCGTAAATTAACGAAATGCGGTCGAGGACCGACGTCGGCCGTTGGCAATTCCACTGTGGTGTTACCCGAAATAGATGGCATGCCGAATAACCTAAAAACAATCTCTTAATGATTATGATCTTCATGTTTAACGCTGCGTTATTTTAAGATGTCCTAATCTCATTAAAAACGGCTTAAAACGCGAAAATACTTAATTGACTTATTTTAAACACGACCCGACGTTTCGAATGTTTTTGCACCTTAAGGCGAGTAGTTTGAAATAAGTTAGATAATAATATGTTTCGCGATTGAAACGATTAACAGTATTTTATTATCTAAACTTTTGTAAAGTAGAGACAATATCTTTATCCCTTTTAATATTATTGTGTGAAGTTTTTATTTTTATTGGAGTTAGAATAAAAGACGATACAGGAACAAAAGAAGCTTACTTTAAATGACTTTATAAATTTGTCTTAACGCAGACTACTGGTCATAACCAAAGGATATTTATTTATTGATTACAAGATATATTTAAATAAAACACTTAAACGGTTTAAAACGCGATACATTAGTTAAACTTTTTTGAATCATTTTCAACAACTCACCAACACAACTTCGGCCCGACGTTAAAAATCTTAAAAATGATTTTCAAATAAGTTTAACCAATATATCGCGTTTTAAACCGTTAAAGTGTTTTATTTAAGTTTGTACTACTCGCGTAAACTATAGACAGTATTTACAAGATATATTACAAAAAAAACATTGTGTATTTTGGACAGAATAAAATACACTTCTACAGTTTAAAACAATTGTACATCATTAAATTATCTTTTAATGTTTCTAGCTTCATATTACATATTTTACTGTCAGGTTTATAATGCCGCGAGTATAGCCAGGGGCAAAAGTTAGTCTATAATACACGACAACAAGGTGTCGTAAAACGTAAAGCCAACCTTGTTTTAAGATTGAAGGCAATATCCTGTAACCGTCTGATAGTTTTCCTTCCCCCCTTGAACTTCAGAATGTACCATCTATATAAAATTATGCATATTCTTAAAAAATTAAAAAAAAAACAATTAATCAAATAAACATAGTACAGAACGAAGGCTTATATACGTAAAATGTGTTTTTGAATAGTCAATAAAAAAAATAAAAATAAGCGCCCAACGTGGGGCTCGAACCCACGACCCTGAGATTAAGAGTCTCATGCTCTACCGACTGAGCTAGCCGGGCTGTGAACTTTGTCGTGAAATTAGTTATCAGTTGTTGTATGTGCAGCTGATGAGTATAAAAATACGTGTAACATTAAAACAGTATACCACCATAGAAATGCTAGAATTCCTCTAGGTAAATTTAAATCTAAGAAGATTAGACATTAATGTGGGCCATGGGGTTAAAACCATTTAGTTTTTACTCTTTTTCAATATTCTATTTGCTTAGCTGAGCTAATCTAACATATTTTTTTTCAAATTTCATGCCAAAACGAAAATAAGCAATGCCTTTAACCATTGAGCTGATAAGGAATAGAATAAAAAAAATTACACAAAAACGTAAATTCACCCTACTCTTAAATTTACCTAACAATACGTTGAACTAAAATCTCTTTAAAGAAAACGAGAAAGTAGTAAGAATCCTATTAAAACTTTAGTTATTTTATATTCATTATACTTATGATATTTATCTATTTTATTTTATATTTGTTATTATTTTATATTTTATATTTGTTTGTATTTATTATTATATATTTATCTCCTTAAATATTCTTATAAATTAAGAATTTTAAAGCATAACAAAGGCCTAATGTTCTTTTTAGACTATTCATTCTAGAATAACCTGAAGGAAATCATAGTATTAATTTGTAAATTTTTCTAAAGCATTTTTTTTACACACCTACTTTTTTTGTTCTACGGAATTCTTAAAAGTAAATAAAAATGATGTCAACAGTATGTCATCTACCTTATCATCACTTGAGCTAACATACAAAGATACAGTTTCAAGAAAATTCTTAGTGCAGAATATGCTAAGTAGAGACGTTGTAGGTTTCGACTCTTGCTAATTATTGAATATATTTTTATTCTATAATGTTTAACTCTATTGTACTCTCTCTGTAATATTTGTCTATAGGTAAATATGTTAATGATGTTATAACCATGAAAACGGTAATTAAAATAATACTTGTAAATGAATATGTTGAAACTATAAAAACAAATTAGGTGTAACATGAAAAATAAAGTGTTTTTCACTAAAACCCCTCGTCCTATTGTGTAAGCCGCATTTAACATTGAAAAGTCATTGTCACTGTTAATACCTAAATGAGTAACTAATTATTGTGTCTACCGCAAAATCTACTGTTCCATGGCCAAGGTCACTAACAATTGTCAAATAAATTAGGATATCCAGCCTTAAATGTATATATTTATTTGGTAAAATTTGTTCAGTAATTTGTTAAAACTGTCATTTTGCTGTATATAATGCTTTTTAAACGTGATATTCTTTTAATTGTGTACTTATGAGGATGGTTAAAATTTTTAAAATTATTTATTTAGATAGTCTAGATATTCTTATCTTATTTTTAAGTAATCTTTCCCTGAGATAAAATCTTATTAGACAATGTGTTTATAGTTAATGTTTTATTGTATGCCTTAAGTATTTATATTTTGATTTACAATTATTTCCTATCAAACTAAGGGAGCTATAAGGATATTATACAGATAAGAAATAGTAATAGTCTTAGCGAACAGAAAATGTTACCTGGATTAAATAAAGATCTTATGAATGGATATATATTTTTAGTAAGATATGGATAATGTGTAAAATGCACTTACTTTGAAAACTTCAGAAAAGAAGCCTGCTCCGATTTTCTCCAATATGAAGTCGTCAAAAGGGTAAAGCGCTGCTACAGCCGTCCGCAGGGCCGTACATGACGACCCTGTCACCCTGCGATCACCAAGTCTTTCACCATCACTACCACTTGACTCCGCACACTCATCATCACAACACCCGCGTCTACTACGACCCCCATTCTCTTGAAAACGTCTCCCGATTTTTGAATAGGGGCCCCGCACGAAGCGACCAGCCTTAGCCGTCTCATCCAAGTTCGTGAAGCTCTCAGCAATCTTCAGCACCTTCGTAGGACGCCGCCGCTGTTCGCCGAAGTTCCTCGTCTCCTCTGAACACTCGTCTTGCATTCTAACAGCTAATCAACAACTCGTACAGTTTATCCCACTTCGAACATAATGATTCCCGATCGCAAATGACTACGTTCGCATCACAATATTTATGTGGCGGTACCTGAAACTATGCGAAATAACATTGCGATTCACAAAAAAATATTATACGACTGTCACTTTCACATAACTACGACGCATCCCAATTTTTTTCAGTGTTTACGCGTTAGTTTATTACGGAGTACATAAACTTGAATGAATTGAACCAGTTTATTTGTTAACCTTACGAATTCTAACACACGAACGGTCTTATTGACTGACGACGCTCGTACAAGTCCAAGCAATCCAAGCATTCCATTAGTATTTTGAAAGACAGTTCAACAGCACCTACTTACATAGTCCACACATCACATTTACACACGAAAATAATTGACAGTGACAGCATCACACTAACTGACATTGACGTTTGCACATGTTGGCAGCATTGTTCGAATTGCCAGTTAAAACGTTTTCTCCAAATTGTGTATATAATTTGTATGCATAAATTAAATTATTATAATATTTTGCTAATCATATTTATGTAAAAAAAAACATCGCTTATTGCACATAGTACCTCGGACTGATAGTATTGTTTGTATTGTGCAATAATGTGTTACTTAAATAAAAAAAATGCGTTGCAATATACTAGTTAAATAAATTCGTAATTTTTTATAAAAATAATTGAAATTCAAATCTTTTCTACTGTTATACTAATGACTACGTTTGGGTTATTTTGTATTTTTTGTTGATAAATCTGATCTAAAAGCAAAAAATGTATCTATGTTTTAAATAGTAATACATATTATATTGTTTGAAGTAAACTTTTAGCTTTACTATGGGGACTTTACAACTTCAAAATATGGCAGTACTGTATCTAAATGTGAATAATTTATTGATAATCAGTCTTTAAACTGAACAGATTTTACTAAATATAAATTAAGTTTTATTTTTTCTAGTATAATAGTAGTTACTATAATATAACATAAAAAAAAGTCAAAACAATGCTATATAATGCAGCACGACAAGATTAGGAACAATTTGTTTGTTTTTTGTTAGGCCATTTGTTTCGCGTTTAAAGTCGAATGAAAAGTATTTTACAATTTAAAAATCGAAAATAAATTGAAAAAATTTTCGACTCGGGCAGGACTTGAACCGGCATCGTCAGCTTTCCGTGCTGTTGCTCTACCAATTGAGCTACCGAGTCCTACACCTCATCGTCGAATTTTTTCAACTTATCGATACATGCACCTCTCGCGCAATGTAATTTCTACCTTAACACTTGCGTATTAAGGCCGGTTCAAGTCCTGCCCGAGTCGAAAATTTTTTTCAATTTATTTTCGATTTTTAAATTATATAGTGCCTTCATGTGCAATAACATGTGAAAAATATTAATGTTTTCAAAAGTATTTTACAATTAAATTTATATTAATAGGGCCCTAAAAGTTATTGCAATCACAACTCACTTTAGAACAAATTATTAATTAATATTAAATCGTACTTCAGAATTACAAAAGATTTATTTTACACGAATAAACTACATATATTTTATAAATATTCATTCATCAATCATCAATTTCATTCGTTTGAAAGGTTACATAAATTTACAAAATATGGCACTAGTAGTTGGGCGCAAAACAAATTAAGTTGATTGGTTTGATAAAATGATAAATTTAGCCTATAGAGTTCTAATAATCAAAAGTATTTTTTTACTTGAACATTAATACTACAAAATTTTTAAACAGTAAACTACGTTCGGAATGTTTACAAAATAGACAATACGATGTCTTGCAGAGATTGAAGTGGTTTATGTAGCAGTTTAATGGACATGTTGTTTTTTACACAATTATAAATGTTCATGCTATATTTATATTATAATATAGTTATAAGATACTGATGAGTGCCCATATGAACGCCTGTTTTTTATACCGTGTGTCTACGTGTGTTATTTTTGTATGTCTTGGCGTTAATGAAAGATTTTCACTAATTAAAAAATGTCTTACCGTGTTTTTCTGTGTTTTTGTTAAAAATGAAAACACTTGCAAACTAAATATTTTGATACGCTTACTAATTTCTGCTTCGCGGTTGGAACTGCGTTATATTACCGCAATTCATTCATTATTTTTATGACTTAATGAAATTTGTAAGATATAAAACGTAGGGACTAGTCGTTATTGTGACTCAACGATAAAAAGATGAACACATACCCAATATGTATGTGTATACCGAGGGGATTTGTAGTTACTGATATGTTCTTTAATATTGTATACAATAAGCTTCTGAGTGCAATTCGACAAATGGTTCTAAACCGTTTAATTTTCGACTTATGCTACTTGATAAAAATTTTAGTAAGTCCCTTATAGCAGTGAACAACAGGTGTTACTGAATTAATTTGAACTTCCTAATGATGATAGAATTTTTGCATTTATTAATTACAAACAAACAGACAACAAAATCGGTTTATAAACGATAAAGATATGCCCGAACAAAAAAAGCATAAATATGAATCGAATTGGGCACATACTTTTGAGATTTAAAAATATCTTTAAATCTCTCCTATTGATAATACTAGTGTCGATAGATTATTTTAATGGTATATGTACAAGAATTTTTCCTTTACATATAATTATCATATACATAATATAAAAAAACAATGACGTCACAAGAGGCCCCTCAAAGTTTCTAATTAAATACTTACTTAATACAGTCCTATCTTCGTTTTTACTAATTATTATTACCGTAAGAAGCATCTGACCAGAGTAGCAGACATATTTCCGTGTCTATCACTGTGTTTACAGGAATTTCGTGAAACAGAAGTTCTGCGGTCTCTTCGACCAAAACTATTTATATTTTCTTCGGTGTTTCTTCCCACGCGGTAAATGCATTTATCCTGTGAAGCACGAATGGTATATTCCGATAAAGATTGATTACGAACTTTATGTAGGAGCACCGCCGGTTTTAGGGCAACAAAGAAAAACAAATGGGCTATTTTGCACTGTAATTTATTTATCATGCAGCTGATGACTATATTCTTAATTACCATACCTATATCACACATCGGAAACAACACATTCCTGTAATATTTCGCGACATAACTGCCAGTCGCGGTGTTGTCCCGTCAAGAAATAATCTCTTTCTTTAAAAAATAACAACACTAGCTCAATTATTCACAACGGTCTACCTAATCGCTATTAAAAATTCAACGCTCAATAGCTTTATTACAAATATATTATTGCTGTTGCGAATTTATAACTAATTATAGCTAAACTATACAATTATCTCAATTGAGTATTTCGTTCGCTTATCTATATTATATCTAGAACATTTTACTTAGATTAGTATTGCTTGATGAAGGAAAGCGGCGTTTCCCTTGTTCGTAACAAATTACGTAGGTAGTTTAATAATCCGCCATTACATGGCGCTTTTTTAATCACCTTATACGACTATTTTAAGCTATGGTACTGATATCCCGCGACAAATAACCCATGGTCACTAGAAATAGTTGAAATGTATATCTCAAGCTATGCACAAATATACAACCAATAAGATACTTTAATTAAATGTTGTGAAAATAAGAAATTACACGATAGGAAAAAGATTATCTTAATAAGTCGAAGGAGATCGAGAAAAATAATTGTAACTGTAATTTCATGGACCAGAGCTTGCAAACCTATAAAAAATAACTATAGATTATATATTCATTCAAAGCTTGAGAATACAGATAAAAAACACACGTTTTTGTATAAATTAGCCTGATGCTGGCAAAGGATTATGTGATATATTATAGGAATATGTAAAAAACCTCAGCCTCATTTTACACGTATTATAAACAAAATTTAAACAAATAGAAAATATAAATTCAAAGAGAATTCGTGATCTAGAAGAGAAACAGCAACACGTTATAAATAAATATACTAATTAATACTAAGGCTATAAAGTCGGTGAAGCTCAGAAGGATACTATTTTAAGACCTGGAACCCAATTCTGCTATTTACAGTGCTCTGGTGTGAGTGTGGTTGGTGGATATATGGGCGACTGGTAGAAAATATACACGTCTTGATGGTTTTCTCAACGATAAAGGAAGAAAGTCGACAGATTATCTTGTTGAAATGTTATATGGCAGTGAAATGCTTCATGGAATTACTTAGAAATGCCAGAAATTGATATATCACGTTGGAATCAATCAATTGGAATTCGATGGTCTCTTGTCTCGCGAACTAGCAGAATTGGATTTTCGTAATATGCATTTAAATTATCCCTAAATATAATATGATCGATAAAGAAATATACTAAATTATTCTAACTACGCAGTAACATGTTATGATAATTTTGTACATATATTAAGCTTCATTGTGTAACATTTACAACTATGAAAACAATGACTTTCGATGTTTAGCTCTTAGTAAATTATTTCATATAGTGCTTAAAACGTCTTCACATTACCTATATAATATAACAATTTTAATTGCATAATATTATGTGCACGGTTCTTGTGTATCCCTAGTGTCAGTTTGATAAATGTTGGAAATAATCGTATTGTATATCATTAATAAAGCCACTATCGATACAATTAAGAGAAATCAATGAGCCAGAACCTTCGTGGCCGATAAAACAGAATTATTTGACTACCTTTAATATTTGAGTCAGCTATCAAAGTCATAATAAGGGCTGGCTACAAAGGGAAATGGGATACTTATGTCGAATTTTTCTATTGATTTTTTTAAACGTTTGTACCATTTACAACACATCAGGTGGCACTTTAACGAAAAAATAAATCGTTTTGTTTTTATTTAAAAACAAAACGATTTATTTGTGTATGTATGTATATTTATACAAACTGTAATTGATGTTTCCGCTGTTTGAGACTGAGAAACTCTACATAATTTAACTTTTGACCTCATTAGAACATTTTTAAAGAAATTAACTTTACTTTATTAATTATTTTATAATTGCGATATCATTCACCGATTTCAAAGTATAAATTCATATTAAAACTTCTGTCTATAATTAAAAAGACTGATGAAGTGTGCCGTTTGGATGGATCACGTTCATACAACTTCCAACATTCAATACAATTTGCCATTGTTTTCATTTTTGCTTTACATAGCATAATTAATATTTCAGTATTCAACGATTCAATTACACCGTTACAAAACTATTAAACGCCTTAATAACAAATGTACAGTAACAGTCTTTAATGCTGTTTAATTAAAGCTATGTCTTATCGATTTCTTGTAGAGTAAAGATGACTCACTCACTCTCCTAAATGCGCTTTTATTTCGCAAGATTGTCCGCTTGTAGCCTGAAATGGGAACTCAAATCTTTATTGTAGTACTGTCTATAGTAAACCTAGCTTTAACGCGTTAATCTTAACACATTTCTAATCAATGATTAAAATCGCTAAATTTGTATTCTCATTCTAGACGTCACAGCTTAATATTTCACGTTTTAAATCGTTAAGTTCTTCAAATATTTATTACTGTACAAGAAATCGACAGCAATGTATTGGGGAATGATAATGTATTTACTATTAATGTGCGTTAGGCTAAAATGATTCGAAGGCCGTTGAAATAAAGGTCTATCAACAAAGTCTGTTAACTAAAAACAGTTTTTACTTTTCAGGGATATTTGAAGGAAAATTCTAAATATTGATATAATAGATGCAGCGGTCGGCAAGAGAGGCTTTGATGTCCATTACATTCACAATTACTAAGTGGAAATTAAAATTAAGTAGTAAAATTCAAAACTTTAAAACCAATGACGAAGTTGACGAACAACTAGATAATATTCAATGAATAGATATTCAATGTTTTTTTTTATTAAACAGCAGTCTTTGTGCAAGCCAGTTAGCAATTTTAATTAAACCTTTGTTAAATAACCTCTTTGGTCGCCATGTTGCGGCGTAGAATATCGTTCCATTTTTAAATTACACGAAATTTTTTTTAGATTTTGAATTTATTTGGCCGCTAAACATGACAGATATGGATTTTCATACAACTAATGCCGGCCGCTGCTCGACCAGTAAAGCAAGTTAGATTTATTTGAAAAAAAATTGTAAAATAATACTCAAATTTACAAGCATGTTTGAGAAAATGCCAAATATGTCTTGAATATGTATGAAATAAAAATATTACAGAGTCACAACAGAAAGTAACGTTAGGTACATCGTTTGCAGACTACATAAAACTCAATTTTTGTTCCGGTTAGAACGTTTACTTAAGTCACAACCATTACAACATCACCCGATTCCATTCAAACATTTTTGATACATTAAAACAAATTTGTGATTTTCAAGAACTATTTTCAGAGATGTGCACTTTTTTAGCTTCTTATTAATTTGATACTTTTTAAACTAAAATATTTTAAATAAATTATTTCTTACATTACAAATGAGCAAACTAAAATAATAAAATAGTTTTTCGTACAAAATCAGACATCAGATCCTCTCAGACTACACCATAAAATAATAGCTTACAACTGCCTCCTATCTAGTGGTATGTGCATTAGATTGCTGACGAGGTCTGGTTCGAGGCCCGAGTTAACCGAACTGTCTTACTTTAGTATGTGGAAGTTCTAAAAACATTTTTATCACCAACAGACAAAATTTTAAAAGGACCATCATCCCTCATTCCTCGAATACCACGTTAACCCATCGATTCAAATGATAGAACACTAACCCACAACGGTGTGGTGGGTTTAAGTTCTAAATGGCTTGAAAGGCTTACAATTACACGAACCATATACGGGCTTGTTCACACTTAACTGATTTACTATAGCGATATTAGATAACAATCATTATAGCGTAGTCTGAGAAGGGTCTTAGAATAATTTACGTAAAACATATTGTGATTTCCAGTATGTTATCGCTTGCCTTAATACCTTAGGATTACTTAACTGAAACGTGTAATTACAGGATAGGGATGTGAAGTTTTAAAAAGTTTTATTCTATAGTGATGTTATGATCAATCATCTTGGTATAATGTAGTGAAGTACAATTGGTGCTATAAATATTATGTAAGGTGATGGTATCCTCTGTGGAGGCTGCTTATTGGTTTCGTCTTGACACTTTCCTGAAAATAAATAAAGTTTGAAAACAGTTGAGTAATACTGAATGAATGACGAGCTTTTCTCTTCTAATTGAGGTACTTCTCTTCAAATAAAAATGTATTTCAATTTTATATAAATATAAAAGACTCTAATATTATAAAGCTAGGAGTCTGTTTCCTTAATCATGCTAATCTAAGGAACTGATATTTGGAATCTAAAAAAATCTTATTGTGTTGGTTCATTCATCGAGGACGGCTTTAGGCAATTAAACATCAGGCTGTGACCAATAGGAGAGAAAATATAATGGGAAATGTAGATAAAATGGGAATAATAAGGCATATTTGAGGATTACCGTTGCGTGGGATGCGAAAAACTACTAACGTTGGGTATCTTTTCCCTTTTTTGCTTTTATATATGAAATAATCATTTTTCTGCAAATAATCTAAAAAAAATGCTCCCGACAGTGTATGTCAATCTTTTAAGATTAACTCACAAGTGCCGTTCTATAATCAAATTTCTTCTAAATACTTCACATAGCAAAAAACATTAGCCAGGTCAGCTAGTATATAAGATTAGAAAAAACCACACTATAACAAATAGTTATTTCTTACCAGTAAATGTTGCGTCGAATAACAAAGGCTCAGGTTCGATGCCCCGCTCGCAATTCGTGGCGCTCTGCTCCACGGACAGCATGCCGTCTCTTGCGTCCCTCGAGACGAAGCAGTACCGTCTAGCGGCCGTGCTGTCCCGCGTCACTGGAGTCGTTACCACGAAAGACGCTCCATTTTCATACCAACCGCCGTGGCACGTATATGCTGAAAATATTTTGAGTTTGATACTGTCTGTAGTTTACTCGAAAAATATCTCGGCTGCTGCGACGCAAACGAAACGTTGGGTTGAAAATTATTTGTAAACTGACTTTTAAATAAAACACTTTAACGGTTTAAAACGCGATATATTAGTTAAACTTATTTGAAAATGATTTTTAACTTCGGCCCGACGTTTCCGATGCTTTGCAGCAGCCGTGGTCACGGGGAGACCAAAAATCATTTTCAAATAAGTTTAACTAATATATCGCGTTTTAAACCGTTAAAGTGTTTTATTTAAATGTGTACTACTCGCGTAAACTATAGACAGTATGTAAACTGACTTTGTAAAATTGCAATATTATTATATATTTTAGACATGTTATAATTCTTTAAACTTTTTTATTCGAGTGATGAAAGTTGAAATACCCCATCTCAATAAGATGCGCTATCGACCTATTTGGATATTCGGAAATCCTTAGACTGAAAGTGAAATCCTCGTGACAGACAGACGAATAGTTCTGTTTCCCTTTGGTAACCCCACACGTCTACTTACCAGTAATAATTTCTTTATTATCACACGTGGAATAGAACTCCATATTCTTAGCAGTATTACAGCCCACTTCCAGCTTATTGTAGGTGCTGCTGACACAGCTTACTTCTTCGTTGGCCTGCCTCTTACTCCTTAGTATGGGCATATCCGAAATATTCCTCAGGTTGAAATGGAAAGTCCTCGTGTTATTAATCCTACGGTTATAGTCTATGGGTTGTTCACGTTTCGACCTTTGCTTTAGGTTTGATATGCTTCGCTGGTGTCTGTGGTTCGATATCGTGTATTTCCCTGAGTATGGACACTCTTTTGATTCGGGGTTGCTCGCTGAAAAGAAAAATTAGATTATAATATTTTTTTTTATGATATAGAGAACTGACAAGTGTTAAATTGGTGGTGGCAGAAATTCTCAATTTCGATGTTCCTTCGGCCTAAAAAGGCTGACTAGCTGAAAATGAGTTCTTCTTGACTTGAACTTAAGTTTCAGTTATTTACTAAGAGTCAAGTGCGAATGAACTTCAAGTTTAAATCTATTAAAGATATTATTACATATTTGTAGAATGTCTGGAATAAAATATAAGAATGAGCGAGAGGATGTATGTGAAAGGGACGGAGAGTGTGAGATCAAAGATGGCGAATTCTTAATTCGCTATCGTAGGACGTAAAGAGCTAAGATGTATTGTTTAAACAGGAAGACAAAATTAAAGCTTTAGCTATATTTTATTATTTTATTGTGGTGCTCGCATAATTCCCTACATATTATATATGTTTCTGTCTAAATGGATAACATGTAAGATAAAAGTGTAATTAATTAAACACGATTCTTACCAACTAAAGTTATGTACGGAGCGGTAACAGCATTAAAATGATGAGGAGAGCACGCGTCATCAGGTCTTGAGGTTGGAGAGCCTCTTTGCAGTTCTGCTATGTATGTATCTCGTCTATACAACACCACACATACATAGCGGGACACACTGTAATACATAAAATGTTACATTTACTTCTTAACGTAGCAGCAGTGATATCTAAATATTTATCCTCTAAATAAATCGCTTTTAACGGTTTCAAACGCGTAACGTATGTGTACGGTGCAAAAGTATCAGGTGGCGGTATAAATTAACTGATATCATTCGCGTTTTGAATCGATAAAAGATGTAAACACAACACTTTAACGGTTTAAGACGCGATATATATGGGTAAAGCTTATTTGGATATTATTTTAACTCGGGTCTGACGTTTCGGATTCTTTGTAAAAGACGTGGTCACGGGGAAACTAACGACGGAGGGTGTCTCTAATGGCAAACGAATATATTGCGTTTTAAACCGTTAATATGTTTAATTTAAATGTGTAAATGTAATAAAACACTTAAACGGTAAACTACAGACTGTATTCGATAACATATTTTTAGTTATTGTGTACGATTCACGTAGCTATAGCACTGTCTGTTAATTTTTTTAGTATAAATTCAAGGCAGTATTAAAATGGACAGCCTGAAACTTTTGTATTTTCAGTATCTTGTATAAACAACAGGTTCTGAGTTAAAATCGATGGGAAACAGAATTGTTACTTAAATGAAGGACACATAAGGCAGGGTCAGTTATACAGAAGCCCCAAGACCAGAAAATAGGGAAGCTCAATTTAACTTACCAATGATGCTGCCAGTGCGCAACCAAGGCAACCGAATTACCACTTGGCGAACTTGCTTTAACATTCACACAAAATACTTTAATCTCTGCCCCAGTTTGGTTTGTAATCCGCAATGTTGCGTTTCGCTGATAAAATGTGTAATTGCTCGTGAAGTCCAGGGTGTGCCAGGTATGAGAGAACGTCATCCAGGAAGGGAATTGACAATTGAATCTCACTGAAACTGAAATTTATATATATATCAATGACTGCAGATACAAAGGAACCCTGATACCGATTAGAGGAGGACATAAGTATGAAGCATATTTGATGGAAGGTCCCAGACATAAACCATCTAAACAATAAGCGGTGTCTACCTATTTTGGCTTTTGATATTTAGACTTCAAAGGGTCTTACTAACTAAAACTATGTACAAAAGAGTACTAGTAAAACTGATCTATTAGTTTTAGAACAAACAAACATATAGTTCTTGTTCTGTATGTTGACACAACACGGTATCTAAATCTCTTTACAATAAAATAATATTAATATTTCAGATATTATCGGACACAAATTATATGTATGTTTTAGATTAAATTATTTTTTTGTATAATTACTACCTAACTACGAAATGTTATTTCAATAAAACACTTTAACCGTTTAAAACGCGATATTTACGCGATTTTTTAAAGTTTAATATATATCGCGTTTTAAACCGGTAAAGTGGTTTATTTAAATGTGTACTACATGCGTAACCTACGGACAGTATTTAAGAAACGTAAGTTACATTAGTAAACGACGATTAAATACTAAACTTAAAGTAACAAAAAGGTAGACGTACCCCTTTTTAAAGCCATAGTCCTCGAACCTTCAGTGGCACTGAAAAGACCATTGCATGTAGCGTCTCCTGACTGGGCAACTCGATATTCCACTCCGCCTGGAGAAACTGGACTTTCTTTAAGACCAGGAGATGACCCTAGAAGTAAGGAATATATTAACAAGAGCCATAAAGCTAAGATGTGGATTATAAACTAGGGTTCCTAATTAGAGATTTATATTTTATACATCTTGAATAGAATAGAAAAATAACCAATTTTCAAGTGTTCATATTTTTCATGTTCATGTCATTTGATGTTATTGATTTGACTACGAGGTATCTACTAATATATTTTTATAATTGTAATACACATTTATAAGCAAAATGGCTTGTTTTTGGTTGCATTATGTTTGTTGTAATCAATAATTTTATCTCATAATCTATGATGGTTATTAAGTTTTAATTGTTGAAGTTTAAATACGTATTTTTTTCGTTTTTAAAGATATTTTCGAAGAAATAAAATGTATATACATTTGTATACATTCATGCTCAAAGAAAACAAAAGAACATCGACATTCAAATGAAAATGCCTACAACTATTAAGAAGCCGGACAAATCAAAAGCGAAAAGAAAAAAAGAGTAAAGTCTTACCAATACCATTTGTCTTCTCGTACACGAAGCAGCGGTATCGATCTTCGTTGCTGGTCGCGTGGTTGTGGTGGAGTTTTCCCACTAGGAATCTGAGGCTGCCTTCCTTCCATGTAGCGAGGCACTCCAGCTCCTCGACTGGAATATTTGATTGCAGTATAAACAATATAACCAAAATTTTAGACAAATAATTCTACCGACTAACCGACTGTCAGTGATTAAAGCTTATCTAAAGATTTTATATTATTCAATAAGATTAGAAAAACTTAGCACTGAACCTGACGTACTAAATATAATATTTTTTTATTACAGTACAAAAATCAGCATTAGAGAAAGCAAGAGTATAGAGTTTGTTTCGATGTCGCGGGAAATAGCTAAAATTTATAAAGACAAAAACAAATTTGGATATGACAAACGAAGTAGTAAACTACGCGGACGAAGTCGCTGACACAGCTAGTAGATAATAACAAGTCATAATACTAAATTATTGAATTCGCTTAAACTCTGCCAGAAACGTCCATGGCAAAACTATTTTATTTGCCACATTTTTAATGTATGTGGATAACTAAATGTGACGACAGTGACCCATACCAATAAATGCTTAGTTTGTAATTTGAAAATCGAAAATAAATTGAAAAAAATTTCCGACATCGTCAGCGTTCTACCAATTGAGCTACCGAGTCCTACAGCACGAGTACCTCTCGCGCAATATAGTAGAAATAGTTTGTAATTGTTTGTCATTCCTTCGGAAAACTATATTTATTTCGTATTTCTTTATAAACATTGTTCCTAAATGAAAGGACATCGTCATAATCTCTTTTTTGGTGTTTGTGTGAATGCATAATACACGCCTACGTCGAGCAATTTTGACGTGATGTGGTAGATCACACTACTACCTCCATGTTTGAGCTGGTAGTACAAACCCTACCAGAGGCGAGAGTCTACCAGAACAACTAAAAACACCACCATCCCTGGTAAAACGTAGAACTCCAAGTGTATACGTGTACCATATAAATAGTCGACTTTTTCCAAAGTACAATTGCGCGACAAATACATCGCAAGGGAAGCACTACAAATGACTCTATTTTAAGCTATTGCAGCGTAAGAGCAATCTCTTTGTGGCTCTTACGTAGCGTCGCGTCTCAGATTTATTCCATAAATAAGCTGACTCTATTATTACAGGACTCGCCGAGAAATGAAAACAATTAATTACATCTTTGGCGAATGGGTTTTATTATTTCAATTATAAGATTGTGTTTCAGTGTTTTTACTAACAAAACATATTTATTATCTTTTCGATTAATATTTTTTTACTTTTTTTAGATGATAATATATTATCATCAAAAAAAAAAGTCCGCGACACTATATGTCTATCTTTTAAGATTAACTTTCAAGAAGACGTCGTTGGGTAACAGCTTAAGTTTATAAAAATATAATAATCTATATTAATATAAAGCTGAAGAGTTTGTATGTTTGAACACGCTAATCTCAGGACTTAGTGGTTGGAATGGAAAATTTATTTTTGCGTGGGTTGGATCTTGGGAGTGCTTTAGAGTAGGTACTTTAGTATACATAGTATATCGGCTAGTTGATCGTGATTAATATGTTTGCTTATTACGACGTTATAGTAGACTATAACGAATTAGAAATGTAAAAACAAACTATATACCTAGTGTTGAAAGGTTGTTCTTGGTAACATAACAAAATTTAAGTTTTCAATAATCTAAGATTTTTATGGCAGAGATATGCTTGAGGATTGTTTTAGGAATTTTTAAAATGCCCAGGGCCTATAAAACCTTAATAAGGTGCGCTGTCGATTTATTTTTAAATCCCCAATCTGGTCGAAATGTGAATTTACTTATCGCGGCTTTCTCCTTGTGAACGGTGGTACGTGACCCGGTCGCTTTTTCAATACATCTACCGATTTCCAGATTATCTAGACTCGTCTAAGCCTCAATGAAAAAACAGAAAATGATCGGGGTGAAGTGGAATTGAACGGATCGAGCCGTTTATTAACCACAATTTGACAGGCTCCACCGAGTCCACCATTTGTCTAAAAGCATGTTGACTTTCGTCTAGAAATCTGGATATTAAATGAGGGGGGGGGGGAATGGGATATGGAAATTCCGTCCGGGTCTCGAACTATCGTCCACAGATGGAAAAGTCAGTCAGTCTATGGATTAATAGGCCAAAACAGCTGGGCAATTTCATCTACCATCAAGTGAATCATGCTCGTAGTCGTATAAAAATTGCTACTACTTAGACCAAGACAGCCGTTTAAACAAACAATACATTTTAAGCTTAATTCGATAAACTTCAGCCAAGCCACGCGCCAAAAGTGAACTAGAATCGTAACAATTAATAGAAGTGTATTTTCTGTATACGCTGACGCGGCCCGTCTGTCACTTGGTCGCGGCGCGCTTTGTTTCGATAAAATTAATGTCCCCGCCTTTTGTGCACCGCGATGGCTTCAATAGACTAAGTTAATTGACTTTTAAGTTAGATTTACATTTTTATCGTCTTTCCGTTACATTTATTTTGACAATTGTAAAATTTTTTATCTTCAAATTGAAGAGAAATATGCCATAACTTTATAAAAATTAAATATTGTCTCTAGTTCTCGCTAGGCAGCAGGGGCATACGAAACGTCGGGTCTTTAAATAAATTAAAAAAGTAGACCGACAATTTTATTCGTCATTATTCTCTAGATGATTACGAAAATGAGGAACAATATACTATACGTATGTATGATATGAGTGAACAGTTGCTACGTTGCTGATAAACCATTAAAGATATATATTTTCACTAGCTGTGACAGCGACTTCGTCCACGTAGAATAGTTATTTTGGGCATCAACGTTTGTTTTTACAAACTTGTTCAACTCTATCTACTTTCAGCTGTTACCCATGACGTTCTCCACCTCCCGTCGTCTTGCAAGTCAATCTTAAAAGAGAGACATACTTCCGCGGACATTTTATACCATTTAAAGGTAATAATCCCTTCAAACAATTTTTTTTTCGATATCTTGAACCGTTTTCGCAGCGTACGCAACGGAAACCCAGAAGGGTGAATAATTTCCCCTCTTTTTTCCACATTTCCCGCAGTTTCTTCGGTTATTTTATAATTTAATACTGAAAATATATATCGACATTTTTTTCTAGATTAGCGCGTTCAAACAAACAAACTCTTCAGCTTCATTTTAGTATAGATTCGAAATGGATTTATTTGAAATGCAAATTTGAAGTTGATAAAATAGAATGTCAGTGTTAACATATTTATTTAACAATTTCACATAAAGAAATAAAACCTGCCTTCTCTTCATCATAATGCTAATCAGAAAAGTGTGAAAGCCCGTTTCCCCCTCGTGGGGCATGGGGCGAACACATTTCTGTGTCCGTTTCACTGATCCTTTCTTTTTAAGGGGCAAGTAGTTGATCAGACTTTTGTACCCTGCCCGACCGAAACAATTCTATGTTTCCCTGGGATTCGAACCCAGGACCTCTCGTGCATAACGCAATGCAAGGCAATACATTTAACCATTTGCCTACAGAGGCGGTCAATGCTAATTAGAGCTTCTGTCAAATCAACACAGAAACCTCTCAACCTGAAAGTTGGCGGATCGAAGGCGATATCAATCAGACGATTTTCACGGCGAAGCTAAACGTGGATATCAAGATTGAACACTTAGTTCAGTCTTGATATGCGACAGGGACAATTTTACGCCAAACTTTCTCGTAACTCCATTTCTTGCAAACAGATAATTTAAGCTTTAAAGTTATCTAATACGATTCGGTTATGTGTGCGACTAAAGCAAGTCGCTGCGACTCTGAAAGCTTTTAAAACAAAAGAACGCCAGTTCATGTTTGGGGCGTATCTATACTCTTCTAATATATAAGGTGAAGAGTTTGTCTGTTTGAACGCGCTAATCTCAGGAACTACTGGTTCGAATTGAAAAAGTCGTTTTGTGTTCGTTAAAACATTTATTGACGATGTCTATATGATATAAAAATTGCGTTCTCACTACTATTTATCTTAAATGCGGAAACGCTTCAAAATACCTAAATAATATGTCCTCCTTAAATGATCTAAAAAGGTTTGTCTTTTATGATTAACTTGCAATAATGACGGGACGTGCGGGATGAGAGTCAGGTTACGCAAAACAAATTTATGCCTAAAATAAATATCCTATAACGCGGACGAAGTCGCTGACACAGCTAGTAAAATATATTTGCGCAACAAAATTTTATCAATTACTTATCCTGCTATAGCACTAGTAAATTGTATACTTTTAAAACTTTAATATTTTTCTCGTGTTATTTATAAAAATACAAAATGTATTTAGTCGTGACCCGGTAGTTCAATTCGTTAGAGTAGCAGCACGGAAGGCTGTGGAAGCCGGCTCAAATCTTGCTCGTGTACGTTTTTTTCTATATAGATTTTTAATTTGTGTTATTTTAAACAGTGTGTAAGGAAAATTTGTCCATTAATAAAGCGAATTTTATTAATAACGCTGAAGCGAAAAATAATTATTTTATAAACTGGATCTAAACAAGAAGCCATACAACTGACAAAGTTCAACAGTGCTTTTAACTTTGAAAGAAATTATGTACTAAATAGAAATATGACCCAGTTGCTCAAGACCTAGTCTTTTGTTTGACTTTCTATAAATAATACGAAATCAGTATTCATCTTCGTGAAGCACTACGAGATTTCTCCAGAAGTAACTAAATTCTTAAGCTCTGCTTGGATTTCAGTACGTTTTGAAATAAAGCTATTTATATTTACGTTAAAACTCGGCGAATTTTTTCACGTTTTACACAGTGGGAGCAAATGCGATGGAATTTAATTATGTTAATTAGCATTTCGTAGACATTACAAAACAAAAGCAACTTCATCAAATTTTCTATTCCACGCTACTCGGTTGTTTACGGAGGAATTAAAAGCAACATTTTAAAACGCTTTATTTAATATTATTCAATAAAACAAAACGAAGTTTCAATTTAGAACAAATTGCATTTATCAAATTTCATATGGTTTTGTATCTCTAGTTTGATTTAAATCAAAACACTTTAATAATTTAATAAGTTAACTTTTAATTAGTTTTGAAATTTGAAAAAAATTGTTTATATTAGAATTTTATTATATTATTATTTGTTTTGAATATTAGTATTGTATTTTAGTTTAGGTCTAGGTAGCTCAATTTGGAAGAGCAACACCACGGAATGCTGACAATGCCGGTTCAAGTCCTGCCCTGCTTTATTCAATTTATTTTCGATTTTTAAATTATATAGTGATTTCAAATGAAAGCTCGAAGGAAGAATTACACATGCAATAGCATGTGAAAAATATTAAAGCTTTTAAACATTAGTATTGTATGTCTCTTAATATTTGTATCGTCGCCTGGAAATCTGCTTATCAAATGGGTGGTAGGAAGTAGTCCGTGAATAGATAGAAAAGCCGTGCAGTTTAATCGCGTTTAGGCTTCAGTCTGGAGATTTCCGAAAATCCAGAGTTAAAATAGGTCGATAGCACATCTTGATAAATTTTATACGGCTGTGATACTTCACTCTCCATGAAATGAATCCCATGCTTATTTGTCTACCTCTATTGTAAAAAAAATATAATAAAAAAGGTAAAAATAAAATAAAGCATACCTAATCCTCGCTATGCTTACATTCGCTTTGATTTTTGTATAAGCCCTCTGAAATTCTGTATTCGATAGGTATTTTTAAACCACGCGTCGAAACAATGGACGCCTATCTTTGGCTGTCTGCCCGTAGATGAGCGGCACATTCTGACCTTTTTTTATTTCACAAATAGACTGAGTAACAAGTTTATTTATTGCCGAACTAATTTACCAAATCGATCTCACTCATTAGAAACGGTTTTTAATAGAATTTGATTGCAACGGTAAACCAGATACGTTGGTTTTTGCTAGTTAAAACTTTAACTATTTGAGCTACTAAAGTCGAATATGTTTATTGAAGTACAATATTTAAATATGATGGGGACTATAGGTGTTTGGCTTTATATTCGACGGAGAAAAAATACGCAGCTTCATAAACGTGGCGAAATTTCTAAAATAAAAGAATAAAGAAAACCAATTATTTATACATTGCGTTTTAAACCGTTAAAGTGTTTTATTTACTTTTCGGCTTCTTTTTATTTAAACTGTATAGTCGTGTTGGTTTAGTGGAATGTGTAGGCGACTTCCGGAGTACGATTCCCGGGCGACAAAACCATGAATATTTTAAAGATAAACCTAGCTCTGACTCTGGAATGAAAATTTGATGACACATCTCTAGCCCCAGAAATGGAAATGTGATAATAATAGTATTAAATATAGTATTGTTAAGAATCTTCTTTATATAACTTACCTGTACTCTCTGATCCATAGACGTCTGGACACGCTTGATAGTTTAGTAATAGTCTAGAATCTTCTGTACAACTCTCAATGGATGATGCTGGAAATTTGCAGTCACCATGGCCTCTGTGGAATAAAGGTTAATTTTATATAACGACGAGGAAGAGATAGATATAATAATATATATATTAGGAGATATTTCTCGTAGCAACAAGTACATCATAAGTAGATTTATCTCATTAAAAATTCTTAATTATTGCTTCGTTAAGTAGCCATGAGTTATGCGAAGTGTAATTAATTTAAGAATCTAATGAGTAAAACGAAGAAACAAGATATTTTGACGTAGTTAAGACTTCAAATCGAAATCTATTTTCCCTATATGAGCAGGGGGCGGGCACTGTTCTGTGCCTTTATATGTATATACACTGCTCGATTTTATGAGCTAGCACTTATAAGAAAATTTATGAGACTTTTGTCCTGCAAGGCCGATTTTGTATTCCGCAAATTCGAACCAAAAACCTGTAACTATTGAACTCAAGGATTGTTGAAGGCGAACAGTTTAACTGTTGAAACTATGGTCGAGTAAAGTATATTTTTGTAAATTTTGTTTTATTAAATAGAGACGACGATTGTGTACCCTGTAATTAATTTGTAAAACGCAAAATAGCTCGCTACTGTAATATTGAAAATCAAACAGTTCGAACCCATACTTGGTTCGAAATAAAACATTTGAGAGTGCGGGGCTGTAATTACGAATGACGTCTGTCAGCACCCCAGCCGATCGATTCGTGTAATGGCATTTTAATTTTCCCCCACGTCAATACACTCTATGGAAAATTGTCACTCAGAAGTTAGAACCGTTTCCACTATGGTAAAAACATAGTTTAACATTGTTTAACGTTTAATACAATCATAGTAAATTTGTCTTTTTAGTATTTTCTTTATTATAGTCTGTGAAAAACGATTTTCTTAAGTGTTTTAAATTGAGGGGGAAATACTCCAAATATATATCTATACAAAGTCAAAAAATATTGATAAATACAAAAAAATATTTTGTTCTTTACTATTGATACTTACGGTTTGAAACAGTTTTTTCTAACTATTAATATAAATTTCGCCTTTCAATCAGACAAAAAGTATTTTATGTTACGTTCCACTCGTGCAGACAACAGTTTTCATTTTCTAAAATTTAAAACAAACATTCTACTTAGTTCTAAATGAAAAGCAAACCAATCTATCAACGTGAAACTAGAAGACGCTTTTGACCTAATTGGTACATTCGGAAAAATCCCAATATACCTTAAAACTCACGTCATTTCCTACAAGTTAGATCTATCAAAGGTTGTAGGTAAATTAAGTAAAATTAAAGCGCGTAGAGGCTTATATTGGTTAATAGTGGAAATATGACTATGATCTTTTTTACTGTACTGTAGAAGCAATCATTAAATATTTTGCCAATAGTTTTATTGTAAAAAGATCTACGGCATTTTTTTTCTAGTTTGTCCTTTTCTATATGGCCAATATTTAAGTTATTATCATCTGAGTAAATTAAAAATTTGTTTAGATCGCAAAAATTTGACAGCGTGGGCAAGACTTGAAATGGTTATCCACCGTCGAATTTCTGTAACCTATTGATACATACACCTTAGGCACAAAGTTTGATTTAATCGGAACAAATTTAAAATTTATATAATGCCATCATGTGCAATGTTAAAACTATTGAAGTTTTCATAATTTCATTGTACAGACAAATCTCTACTTATTTATGAAAGGATTGAAATAAGGAGTTGTACCATATTTCTTTCATGAATATTCCCAATTCACTTTATATGGTCGTATTGTTGAATGTTACAGTGTAGCCTTCGAGAAACTACGAAATTGTGTTGCCTATCTAAAAAATTCACACGCTCTCTGCGTTTTGTTCCCTTCCACAGAATATGCAATTTACTAATATGAATCACATATTTGCTACCTGTTAAGCTCTAACAAGTAGTACTCTACAATACAAGAAAACACGTTCAATGGTTACAAAATTCGAACTATAATATTTAATCAATGTGATTATACTACGACCCGTTAAGGTTAACTAAAGATTTACAGACATACATCGCGATTGTTATCTGATAATTTAGTAAACTCATCTTAAATTAATAAAAAACTATAGCATAGTACCAATATTTTTTTTGTATATTTACCGTTTCAAATGTGGTAATGTTTAAATGTGTGCTTGAAAAAGTTATTGATTCTATGAAAGAAAATTGAATGAAACGTCGGGCCGAAGTTAAAAATAATTTCCTTTGATGATTTTTTTGTGCTTATCTATGAGAATCGGCCAACATCTATTTTTCATCATAATTTTTTTTAGACAAATTTTTTAATTTCTATTTTTTTATGACTACAATCCTCACTCTTCTACGATCGACCTTTATTTTTTAATAGCCATTTTAGTAAAATTATTTATATGGCAAAACAACGTTTGTCGGGTCAGCTAGTAGATATATATAATATGAAGTAATGTTTTATGCTCGAGTATTTAGAAGAAGACTACCAAAACTAGTGGTGTATTCTTGAATAGTGTAAATTCCGAATCCCAAAAACGTAAGACTTTAAATGCCTAACATACTTGGGGTGGCAAACTAATGTACCTGTTATATGTAAAGGAAAACGGAGCTTTTAGCGGACAATCGACAGGCTCAGCATTTTCTCTGAACATGGAATAGAGAAGGGCATCTCCTGTGATGAGGGAGCAGAGATGAGGCAGAGCATCCCGGCGGTGGCAAAATGCTGAAAATAGATATAGTAATGTCAGTTAATCTTAACGTTGCAGAATATATCTGTCGCGAGTTTTAAACTTGTTTTATTAATCCTGCTCGACGGAACCTATAAATTGTTTTGGTCGGGCATTGAAGTCTGACCAACTACTTGTCTGTAAATAAAACCGATCAGTGAAATGGACACACAAACGTGTCCTATGCCCCAGGTGGGGCAACGGGATATTACATTTATATAGTTTGACCTGATTTATACACTTTGCTATTTAATAGTCCTAGGTTGCGGAAATCCTTACGATAAACAGCAAATGATTTGAATCCGGTAGGGCACAAGAGTCTTATTAACTACTCGTATAAGTAAATACAATGTAAGTTTACAAATATTAATTTTACTTACTTTCTTTATATTGAAGAACATTAATGTGTTTTTCGTGCATCACAACGCAGCGATAACACCCCTTCCTACAATAAACAGAAAATCGACATAACTAAAGGGATCACGTACTAAATCAATGCATTTCCTATATGTAAAACTCGAGACGTGCCAACTTAACGCTATGTGCACTTGACAGTGTTGGTTCGATTCCCAGTTGTACTAGAAAATATTGCTGTCTTTGTAACAAGTGACATATGCACTTGTACGCGGTAGAAGAAATATGTTAGAGACGTTTGGAGGAGCGATTCGGGTTTTATTTGCTAACTTCACACTTTGTGTGGAAGTGTTTTATAATGCGATTTTATTCCATAAGATTATAATATAATTTTTGATGCATAAAGGCTTTTTTTCTTTGCAAGTTACTGATTAAATACGAATTATTTTGTATAAGATACTAGGTGTTACCCACGACATCGTCCGCATTCTGTTCCTTGCAAATAAATCTTACAAGATAGGCCGCCATACTGCCGCGGGCATTTATTAAGAATCATTAAATATTCCTCATTTATGATTCTTAATAAATGCCCGCATTCTTTTATAAATGTTTATTGGGTATCTTGTTTTCGCAGCTTACGCAATGGACACGCGGAACTTATTTTTCCCCGTTTTTCAACATTCCTCACTTTTCCTTCGCGCTTATAGATCGCAGCGTGATGTTTTATAAAGCCTTCCTCGATAAATGCTCTAACTCATACAAAATAAAAATAATTTTTGGATTCGTTCCTAATAATCAAACTCTTCAGCTTTAAAACGTTTATTGAAGTCACCTCATCAAATAGCAGTTGACAATCAAAATAAACATGACATCGTAAGGGCCCATTATGAATGTCTTCATTTGAGATTTTATCGATGAATCGCTCTGCAGAAATATTCGAGGAGACAATGATCTCTGTATAATTCAGCCATTTAAATTATTGCTCAACTTGGCTTTATTTCATAAAATTTAACATAGATAACGGGGAACATAATTCAGACCTGTAAGGACAAACGGAATGACACGGCATTTAATTGTTAGAATGTATATTTTATGTCATCACAAATAGTACTATGTTACAGATCGATAACATTTGAATAAGAAAAATGTTAAAAGAATCTCTGAAAAGTATTGGTCGCCTAGAAATAAGTTTTGTTTTAGAAATCGAAAATAAATTGAAAACATTTTCGACTCAGGCAGGACTTGAACCGGAATTGTCAGCGTTCCGTGCTGTTGCTCGGTAGCTCAATTATATAGTGCCTTCATGTGCAATAACATGTAAAAAATATTAAAGTTTTCAAAATTGTGTTGGTCAAATAGCCATTGAGCTATCGTAATCAAACTGACATTGCATTGAAAACTCTTAATATGACGGCCAAACTCTTCAAAAAGCAAAGAAGCGTTATAACCTAGTATTTAAATTAGACTAACATGTCGCATCGCTTTACATCTAACAAGAAGACTATATACGTGTAGAACAAAGAGAGCTGATACTTGAGACACCTTATAAGTTGTCAACACAAGTTTGTCAACACATTTATCAATTGAAGCTGCCCCCTTTGATGGTTCAGTGGTAAGGCTTTGTCTCACGTTGCGTGAGAAAAGGACTTGGATTTAAATCTTAGTTTAAAAGTAGTATATTTTTAAATAAAAATCGGTCAATGCTACACAGAATTGTGAATCCCACGTACGGAACTTCAGCAGAATGTGTACTTACTCATCAACAATGAGAAACTTATCCCCTTCAGACGACAGACAACGTCCCTTGTTAGACAGTATGTTTCCTTCAATGAGAATGGGCTGGATCACTCCTGACTGGAACCATTTGCCTTGCCATCGAGACGGGAAGGTACAACCTGCGGACAAAGGTAATATTTAGTATAACAAAAATTATAATTTTTTTAAACAATTTAAAAGTTAATTAAAATGTCGGTGGTAAACAGGATTAGAACACATTTAAAATAAAACTTTACTTTTACGTTTAAAAATGCGTCGTTTAGTATATTAACTAATAACTTTCGCGTTTTAAACCGTTAAATGATTTTTATTTTTTTTAAAGGAGAACAAACTACGTAGGGTTCACTTTATGGAAGGTGAAATACTTCAGCCATATAATATCTCAACAAGATATTATAAATATTATTAGATTTAAGATATTCTACAATAGAACTTAAGGAAATGGTATGTACTGAAAATACGAATACTCGGCCGTTAGTATTCTATTATAGATAATTCTGATTAAACACTGTCATGTAGGTAAAATAAAGACGCTCAAAAACAGACACAAAAGTATGTCAGCCTCATGTACTACGATGAGATATTGCAAATAATTAGGTATAATGGTGTATTTTTATATTCCATTGTCTTGCAGTTTGTTCATTATTTTGAAAATAGGTATTCATTAGACTTTTATTTCAAAAATACATACACAACAATAATTAATATAGAACTAATTAAAATGCGAAATTTAATACGCTATCAAAACATAGACTGAAAATGTAATATGGTAATACAATTTATACAGTCTGCAGCTGAAAGTTAAATGGATCGCGTCAACAGAAATAATAATAATTACGCAATCACTATTTAGCTTATTTCTATTAATAACTATTTGATCATTCATTTTCAATAATAGCATTCGTGTTTTTGGTGCTATGTTGAGCATATTTCCAAATATATCTTGAATTGTATCTGTAGTTTATTTATATCGTATGTATATACAGACGACAAGAAACAAATGCGCAGTAAGGAATTTTATTTTAGAGAAATTTTGTGCCGTCCGAGTACAAATTTCAGCTGTTCAATTGAGTTTAAAATGGTATTTCGTTTTTGCAGCATCAATCTTGCGAAAATCGACTAATCACCACGATTGGCGTTTGGACGAAACGTTCAGCAAGTTTTTCGGAAATGTCACTAAAGCTCCACGCTAACACGCTACAGAGAAGTGAGAAACAAATTTTGCGTATCAAAAATTCTTAAAAGTGGAACGTTTGAAATACAGGGATAAAAGTATTTTTAGGAAGCATTAAATATTTCAATGGATCAGTAAGACACGTCGCTTAGCACCGCTAAAAGTTCTGGGGTTCCAATATCGAAAAGTTTGATAACTATGCTAAACTAATATTTTAAAACTGAAGAGTTTGTTTTTTATTTGTTTGAACGCGCTGGTCTCAAGAATTATTTGTATGAATTGCAAAATTTTGTTAGCCACAATAATATCTGAAATCTCGAATAAAATCCGACTAAAAACTTTAGTCCAAACTATATCTCACACGGGCTTAAGTTAACAATATACATAAGGTTAGTCTCAGCTTCGGTATCTCTTTGTTATTATGCTAATGATAAAGTAACTTTTGCCAAAGCTAAGTGTAAGCTAAGCTTAAGTTAGTTCTACGGATTAAAACTTATCTCCAATATTATTGACCGAAGTAAACCCTTTTAATTTAAACTTCTTTAGTGTTAATCTTCGTCTTTTAACGTTATAAGCATTGTGAATCTAGAAACGTATGTGTTTGTAATCTCTAGACGAGGCAAGAGGATCTTTGTGTTTTAATGGTAGGTCATATCTAGTTGTTGTATATCACTGTAATTACTTTTACTACTTTCTATATGTTATCGTATGTGACGAAATATTCCCCTGGTAATAAAATTCTTGAACTCTAAATACTTATATTTAATGTTTCAAGTTAATATGTTTGTTAGCAAATAGCAAATTATGCATTTATAACCCGTGCTTTACTTAACTCCCACTGTCTCGTATGGAGAGAGGTTGTTATTTTTTATGTCAAACGGGCACAGAAATATGTCTATCTTAGGCTGAAAGTATTATTGAAATAGTAGGAAATCAAAATCTTTGTGTGTCTGTTTGTGGTACTTATAAAAAGCAATTACAATACAGAGCGTGCGAAGATCTCAGAACTTCACACAATTGCAAAACATTTTGCGGAAGAGTTCCCTACAAGCCATGGAGCGAACTTTTTTGACGAAGTTACTATTGTAGTCGATTCGAGTTCTTTTCGCTATTCATCGGAAATAAATTTAGACTTTAGCATTTTGTATCAACTAAGAAATAGTAAACGTGTTTATTTTAATGACAGACAAGAAATGCTTCAAGCTCTATGGACTTTAAGTAAGGTAAGATTTTCGCTTCAGACGTTTATAAAATTGGCATCATTTTAAGCTTATTATGTGAATGTAAAATATACCTAATACATTGTTAATGGACCCGCAAAATATCTTGTTTGTAAATGGTTTAATATTGAAATTAACTTTTTTTATTATTTGTCTCTGTAGATCCCCACAATAAACGTATATAATTTTAAAAACTTTTATAATACCAGGCCATTTATATCGTCAAACTATTAATATATGACAAATACACGTCGGATATACTAACTAAATACTAAGACAACATAAATACTAAAAATAAGTTTCTTCAATCTTATCAGCTAGCCTTAAGCACTCGCAAGGTCCACACTAAAAGTTATCGACGGGCTCGTTGGTGGGTAGAAATGTATGGCTAATCAAGAGGACGTGAGTTCAATCCCCACCGGGTCCAACATGTTTCAAGTAAATACTGTCTATAGTTTACGCGAGTAGTACACATTTAAATAAAACACTTTAACGGCGTTTCGGATGCTTTGCAGCAGCCGTGGTCACGGGGAGTTTCGAAGCAAAGCATCCGAAACGTCGGGCCGAAAAAATCAATTTCAAATAAGTTTAACTAATATATCGCGTTATAAACCGGTAAAGTGTTTTATTTGAATGTTTTTAAGTAATTTATAATTTTTCTGAAACATGTTAAGACTTCGTATGGAAATGTGGATATTCAATAGTAGGAATATCGCAATTGCGTAACCGAACCGAAACCACTGTCAACAGATAAAAAAGCCGTGGAGTTCAGTCTGTGGATTTCCGAATATCCAAAACCAAAATTGGTCGATAGCGAATCTTGTTTAGTCAAGTGAGCCCCGAGATTGTCTGACCTCCTCTATCATAAAAAACAGTTCGATACTAACATTTTTGACATATTTTTTTATAAATAAATAGTAATTAAATTCTCGTTATCTAGCAGTTACAGCGCGTGATAAAATCATTGAAACCGCATCCGACAATGGCCTCGAATAACACTATTTCCACGTGAAGTTAAATTAATATTCAACTAGCCATTTAATATGAGTATTGTGGTGTGATTATGCACAATAACCGGCAATGATATGGCGATTACAATACAATGCGTGCATCAATCGAGCGCCCCTTGCAGTCGGACTGAATAAAAATTAGGTGCACGACGTCCTGTACCCCCAGTTCGAGGTAATGATACTACATTAAAAATATAAAGAAGTGTAATTCAAATAAAACACTATTAACGGTTTAAAACGCGAAATGTATTAGTTTGACCTATTTACAAAATATTTTTAAGTACGGCTTGAAGTTTCCGATGCTTTCTGCTTTCTTACCGCAGTCCTGCTCACGGGAGGACCACGATTCATCCGAAATTACTTTAATTATATATTTCGTGTTTTAAACCGTTAAAATTGTCGTAATTGAGAGATAAACATAAGTTGAAGGGAGTGACTACTGCTTTTCAAACCATTATTTCACTGTTAGGCAATCTATCGCGTGGTTTAATAATAATAATATTCAAAAAATTTACCGACCGCTTGCGTGCGCTGTCTAAGGAATGTCCGTGAAAACAATAACTCTACTATATTCCTAATAGAATTATTGTTTTAGTATTTACAAAACACACAATAGCGTAAGGCAGATAGACTAGCTTCTTTATCTAAAAAATTACAAATAAAACCATAGAGCACGATTAAGAATACGTTCAACGCTTTCGTTAACTATCGAACTCATACTAGGGGTGCTGACGACTCGAGATGCAAACGAGCCCGCATTGGAACGTAATTCCACGCTCTAATAGGACTCTTTTACTTCCAATCGAATCATGCAGATGTCAATCTAGTTATTACGTTCAGCATTCATAGGCGTTTCTGAAAGCTTATACAGTCATAGTTATGCCTTTTACAGTATTGTAACTCTAATTATTTCAAATAAAACACTTTAACGGTTTAAAACGCGATAAATTTTAGTTAAACTTATTTGAAAATCATTTCAACTACGGCCATAGTTATAATTATTTATTTTATAATATCTTCCCGTTTTAAACCGTTCGTAAGCGTTTCATATAAATGTGTACTACTCGCGTAACCTACAGACAGTGTCTAACTCTAATAATAATCTTACAAATGTACCTATGCTGAAAAATTATAAAGAACCCTACGTATTGTGTGTATTTTACGCGAGTAGTACACATTTAATAACATAATCTTAACGGTTTAAAACGCTTAACATATTCAAATATATTCAACAAAGCATCTAAAACGTCGGGTCGTAAAAAAACTGATGTAATTCGCGCTTTAAACCGTTAAAAGCATTTTATTATACTTTATTTATGATATTATAATGCAATATGGCAATAGTGAAATGCTAAGCACATGTTTATCTCTAGCATTTTACTGTAACTTTGGTATTAACAGGTTTGTCATATTAGAGAATTTTATAAAGTATATAATATTGTCTCGCCCTTAGTTATTGTTATTAATATTAAAATAAACTATTACATAGGTAACAACAGCGTACTTATTCAAAGTCTATATTTACTTTATCATCCTCTCGCGTTACATTTTTATCTCCCGCATAGGGTAAACTTCGAGAGAATAACCCTAATAAAGCCCACAGCAAACTTTGCACTCAGGAAAATAAACGTTATTATTCATTTATACAATAAAAAGACAATCCCGAACTTTGTTCTTAAAGTGGCTTTGAAATTTAATAAAGACCGCTCCGACGTCTAAAAAAGCTAGCGCCTGCAATAGATTTTTAGATAGTGCAGTAATGGTGTTTACAAACGCGACGGCATAGCCGACTAAATTAAACGATCTTTTGTGTAACGCTCGAACACACAGAGAAGCCTGCACTTCACTCAGCCGGGTGGAGGTAATTACTTAATTTCGATTAGTAGTCGGCGATTATAAAATCATTTTTGATTATGGCGTCACGGCGCTGCGAAGTTTTATTAATTACGATAGGCTACAGTTTAGTACAGCTAGGTTAATAAATTGTGTAAGGCTTTCACGGCCATCGTTCAGCATATCGTTGTTTTCGGGCTGTTCGGCCGACGTGAGCGAGAAGAGGTTCTCGACGTTTCGCCATCACGAGCGGACGGCATGCATGACCAGATGTTGTTAGCTCCTCGATTGCTCGAAGAATTAATTCTACCGCTCGTGAACCATAAATTAATCTATTAATTTATGGTTCACGAGTAGTTTATGTTTTTTTGTAACTTTTGTTTATTAGGCAGACTAAGACGAGACTAATTAGAAATTTTGAAATCTATTTCAATGCAAAATATGTTAATTTAATAAGAAAACAGAAATGATTTAATATTAAGGTCTCAGTTTTTTTTATAGTAACATTTACCAGGTACTGTCTGTGGTTTACGCGAGTACGCATTTGTATATAAAACATTTTAATGGTTTAAAACGCGAAATGTATTAGTTAAACTTATATACAAATCATTATAATTACGGTCTGTCGACGTTTGCAGCAGCTGTGGTCGTGAGTAGACTGTAAATAAGTTTAACTAAAACAATTCACGTTTTAAACAGTTAAATTAAGTTAGGTGTTTTTTTTTAATTTACGAATCTTATTTTTAATTAGTGGTTTATTATCGTTTCCGAGTTTAGTGTCACTTCAGAATTTGCGAAATATATTTTCTCTTATATTAATAAAAGATTATTTAAAATAATTTACTTGTTATCAATATAGATAGTACATTGAAAAACATCTCTTTTATGGCGAAAATGGATTATAATACTTATCGTAACCAGAACTCTGAACATATTTCGTGTGGGCGACGCGACGGGTGAGAAGTATAGATTATTGCTCGCTATAAATTGTGTTTATCTGTGCCCACGCAAATTGTATGCGAAATTGCATTTGTCTTTTACTATCAATACAAACACGATTCCAGTACATTAACGAAATAATAACGGCAGGGTCTGTATCTGCAATAATATTTAAGATACCTAATTTTATTTGAAGTTATAAATTATTAATTTAACTCAACATACAGAAAAGCGATCTTTGAATTGGAGATATGAAGTTTAAAGGCGCTGCTAAATTTAAGTACTTCGGATGCAATATAACGGACACAAATACACGGGCTGAGGAAATAGACATCCGAAGCCAAAACGAAGTGGAAAAGCTTTTAGTGGCAGAACGCAAAATACTGCGGAAAATTCTGGGACCGACACAGAAGGAAGACGGTAGCTGGCGGCCGCGAAAGAACGAGGAGCTCGAAAAGATGTTTGCCGCCCCTAACATCATGGGAGAAGCTCCAGCTCAAAAACTCCGTTGGACCGGCTACATCGAAATAATGGAAGAGCACCGAAGCGTCAAGAAGGCGTATCTCGGAATCACGAATAGCCGTTGACCTGTTGGCCGGCTCAGATACCGCTGGAAAGACGCCGTTGAGCTTGACCCGGAGGAACTCGGTGTCTCCGAGTGGCGAACCGTGACGCAGGATCGGAAGTGGCGTTCTCTTGTTGCTGAGGCCAAGACCCACTTTGGGTCGCTGAGCCAGCGGAGTAAGTAATTTAACTACACATTTTATATGTTTAATTTAATAAATTGAATTTTACACATTATATTTTTTAAAACAGAAAAGGACAAACAAAGATTAAGTTTCCTTGAAATATTCCAGACAAATAAAATTTTGTAAAAAAGATCCCGTTTACATTTGCTTAAGATATTCGGGAATTTACAGGCTGAAACCTAAATGTAGATTGATACATTCCTAACAATATCCGATATATTAAGAAGAAGAATTACCTTATCATTTAAATAAAACACTTTAACGGTTTAAAACGCGATATATTCGATTTAGCCGTGGTCACGGGGAGACTGCTGCTGCAAAGCATCCGAAACGACGGGCTGAAGTTAAAAATCATTTTCACATAAGTTTAACTAATATATCGCGTTTTTTACCGTTAAAGTGTTTTATTTAAATGTGTACTACTCGCGTAAACTATAGACAGTATTTACCTTATCATAAATTATTTATATATATTAAATATTTTATAACCTAACAACTAGTAGAGCACTAACAACTAGTAGAGCACTAAGGAGACGAACATTTTAAAAATAGTACTAACACTCTGGATAGTATTTTCCTTGTACCGACGAGAACTAAACAAAACTGAATTGCACTCGTAAGCATGTATTTGTCCAGCACTTTGGCATGGAGTATTGTTAAAATCACTTTCATATCTTTGAAAAAAGCATTTCCTTATACTAAAAAAGACGTGAAACCTAATCTTACATAAGCAAAGGTCAAATCGGCACAAATTGTACTTTTATGCTGACCCGTCCTTGTGTTACATAACGACCTTGCAACAAAGCGATATCTACATACGAGTAGCTTGGACGATGGCCAAAGCAAAGGTTAAATTAAAATATTTACCGAATAGGCTAGACTGGCCGACCGCGGAGAAGGCTAGGATTAAATAAGTTCTACTTTCTAGAATTAATTTAACAGGAGGCGCTGTAAAGCTACGGTTCTAGGGAGCTACGATTCGCTTGATTAAAGCTTTTTCAGAATTGTGCACGTAGATTCCAACGATTTTAAAATTAATGTTAAGGTTATATTAGGTTTAGTATCGAGTGTGAGAGACCAATTACTTTGAGAATCGATGTAAGTTGGCTTTGGATATGAGTTTGTAAACAGCAAAAATTGCTATCAATCTTCATCAGCGACAAGATTAATATATAAAGAACATACTGTCTATAGTAGTTAAATAAAACACTATAACGGTTTAAAACTAATATATATATTAACGTGTTATTTTAACTAACATATCACGTTTAAAACTGTTAAAGTGTTTTATTTAAATATAAATAACATTTTAGTATGTTTTGTATAAGCTATGAATTATACAGCATATATAGAAAGTATTGTCGTAGACTGTCTTCGTCAATGGTTAAATGGGGGTAATGCGTTATGGGCCAGAGGTCCTGGTTTCGAATTCCGGGGACAAACTTATCTGATTAATCTACATAATTTTGTTAATAAAATCTTGGGCCGAACATATCGATTCTATTAGTAAGTAGAGAAATCAGATTCGAATGGTATAAAGAAATAGCAAATATAGTTCGCGTTTTAAACCGTCAAAGTGATATACATAATGCTACTTTTAAAGGCTGGGTAATGTAATAAGGTGAACTTTACAAACGGTCGAGCTAACTCACGTAGCGCGATTGCTTCCGAATTGCAGCAACGCCCGTCCATTTAACAATTTACAAGAAGAACAACAACAATTTATTGTACAGCTAAATAATAAAACTTCGCAAAAGTAAATCTCCGGAAGAGTAAATTTTTATTTGCAAAGTATTGATTTTTACTTACTGATGCATGATCTATATACATAATGTATTTTAAACGAAGAAAACATAACGTCCGTATAATACAACTTAAGTACATACACTGAGACATGACAAGGTAGCTCAGTTGGTTAGATCAAGGAATGCTGTGGACACCAGTAGAAATATCGTCCGTGTCGTATTTTTTTCAATCTAAATAGCTTTTAACTCTATGACTGAGTATTTAAAAGATATTTCAAAACTTACGGAAATGACCAACGTAATCTTAATACACGCAGATTTTTATAAATCATTTGATACAAGTACGACGTAATAAGCCAAGACTTTTTAAACGACTAATTTTTACTAGTGTTGAAAAATATCATGATTCTTTCTGTTTTTACCACAGAGTTTAATAATAAACAAAGGAGTAAAGACGTGTGTAGTATAGTAACAGTTGTTACTTTATGAGTTAAGTGCATTTTTAAACGGTAATTGTCTTTTTTCTCCTACTACAAATTTTTCTTAAAAACTTTTAATTGCATATTAATATAAAGAATAGATATATAATAACTATGTGCTTCAAGTTCTAAAATCACTCGTCTATCACACGGCTCGCCTTCACAACACATGAGACGAAACCTATCTCCCCAAGTCACGAGTGAAATTCTTAATACGGTTTTACATGTTTAATTCCCGTCTTAACAAACTTTCGCATAATAACAGTGTCAATATAGCACGTAACAAATGAGCAGACAAAATTAATGCCATGCTCAGGCAACTTGGCTAATAACTCATGAAGAGCTTTTCATAGAGGGCTTTTATAGCTTACGATTTTGATACGACCTTTGTGGTATTGTATGAGGAATTTGGCAAATAACGTTTGACTTTCTGACTAGCGTACGAAATATTTGCACTAACAATAAATGTTAAAACATTAAATAATTTATAAGCCTAATATCGAATAAAAATATAAAGTAGGACAAGGTAATATTTGTTTTATTCTGGTTAAGATGTAAAGAAATCGTACGACGTATCGTGTCGTAACACCTAATTCAAAGAAAATCTCGCTTGAGGGTTAATTTGTTTAAATCAAGGCCCAACATTTTGTTACATTTACTTAGATAGAATATTTTAATTAAATATTTTGATTTTCAAATATTATTAAGAATTTTGATAACAATGATTTATTGATCTAAAAAACATCCATAGCTACTCTCTGTATGTCAGTAAAATCGCATTGTAGGACATTAACACGTAAATATCTAAGGCAAGCAAAGGTAATGACGATATTATTTCAACTTCTGATTCGATATTGAATGGAAATTAATGACGACCTTCGTCGGTAACACCTGACTTGTAGGCGGGCATTTTCTTTCGCTTTTTTTATTGAGGCTGTTCAAATGGTTTACATTTAGTTCTGGCAAAGCCGAGCCTTTTCCCGTTCGCATTGAAAACCAATGACCGAGAAAAATGTATCGGAGTAATATTTCTCAGTATTAGGGGCTGGTGTTCTTGGTTTATTTTTTAATCTTTTGTTATTTTACCCGTTTGGTTAAACAGTTAATACTTGTGTGATAAATAAGAAAGTGTATGTGTATGTTTGCCCTGCCTTCGCATACCAATTCGGCAACGAGTTGATTTTAGCAAACAGTTTGATATGAAGTTTATAAGAGCCACTTATTTTTTCAAAAGTCCAATCACCGCTCATTTTACAAAGAACACTCAAATTTTTTCAAGGCGCGTTTCAAGTCATTAGTTCATAAAACTGTATTCTATAAAAATATAAATGTGGAATGAAAATAATGTTCAATATCTCTATCACTGTATAGTAAATAAACTCGCTTTTTCTGTCCCTATGTACGCTTAAATCTTTAAAACTACAAAACAGATTTTGATGCGGTTTTTTAATAGATTGAGTGATTTAAGAGCAAGGTTTATAGATGACGATCACAATTTTTCTATAGTATTTTTACTTGTACTTCGTGTGAAGCCGGGGCAGGTCGCTAGTTATCGATTTATTAATTTTTGACATCAAGGACAAAAGGAGTTGATATTATTTAACAACATAAAATTTATTTATTATTATAACTTAGGATATTATAATGTTACCTATGGTCGGACCTGACTAGTTCTCATATACTTTAAACTAGCTGAATTTTGTACTCATAACCTCCAACTCAGCGTTACAAGGTAAGGGCCGCCGACTATGTTTCTAGGGGAATTTCGGAAACATATTACTTTTCCATTTATGTAATGATGGAGTGCACTTAAACTGTGAACTCTGTAGAATTTCCAACGCCCTACGTCGCTATACACCTGTGTCCCATAAAAAATAGACTGCATTAGCTTAAGCGATATGTTTAGAGTAGCAGCACCATGATTTATATGTCACTATTTATATGTTAATCTTATGCGTGGGAAGATATTGAAGATTTTATAATTCTAGAACTTATCATATTAGTAAAACGTGTGTTAAAAGTTTCAGTTTATATCTCGATAAATATGATAGAACTAGTTGACAAACGTTATTCTCCCATATGAAGAATTTAACACCACAATTTGATTACCATAAATCGGGTTTTGTGAGTATATCTCAAGAGATACACATATACTATCGCTAACATTTATTATATATATTTTTTGAATAATTTTCACCGTTTTCTCCATATTTGTCGCTGCAAGTAACATATCTCATTGTAAGAAAATGCGAGCAAATACACATTTGAAAAGTGGGAAATAAAATAATTTTCGGTAAGGGCAGACTAAACAAAAAGGTATTAATGCTAAGCGTACCTAATGAGATAGTTGTTCCTCACCAGTGGTGGAATAACTGCCTTCTGTCTCAGTATCGTGCGGAAACATAGCGCTCTCCAAATTTCATGACAGCGCATCCTAATTTAATATAATACAAAGCTAATTAACTATCCATCAAATGAACATACAAATTGTAGTAGTAACTGTAGTAGATGATTTTTATATGGGCACTAGCACTCGAATGAAAAACCAAAATTATGTCTGATGAAAATAACAGACAACATAAAAAATTCTTTGACATAAGTTTTATTGGATCAGTAATTTATAGTATAGGAGTCAAGTATAACGTGATGGTAGGTGAAATACCAGCCATATAACATCTAAACAGGATGCGCTATCGGCCTATTTTGGCTTTGGATATTCGAAAACCACACACTGAAACCGAAACGCAATGAATTTTAGGGCATTTTCATGGATTCGATGGCTGGACGAAATTTTACTTAATTACGATATTCCTAGCGCGCATTTAATATACAGACTTCCAGACGAAGTCCAACATGTTTCAGAAACATAGTAATTTGATTGGAAACACGTTGTATCCGGTGGGGATCGAACCTACGAATCGTTGATAGCCATACATTGATACCATTACACCAACAAACCTGTCATATAGTATTGGCTAAAGATATCATAAACATT